>JARQAC010000031.1:0-1281498 GCA_036172945.1 Meloidogyne incognita | reverse complement strand
TTTTAATAAAAGAAAAATAAAGGTGTGGGGGTTTTATATATTTGGAGAATAGGGGAGAGGTGCTACAACAATTAATTAAGTTTTTTTAATTAATAAAAGGAAAATAAAGCAAGTTTCGAGAGGTTTTTAAATAAATATATAATTAATCTAAAAATATAATTTTTGGTACAACTAAAATTAAATTAGGGGTAACAAGAAGCTAAGAATTATTTTTGAAAGATTTTTTGATCTTAGTTAAATGCTAATTTTTAGCACGAAATGTTAAAATAATAATTAATTTAATTCTTTTTTTTGTAAAATTAATTCTAAAAATATTTTAATTTATTTTAAGAAAATTAAAGTATTTATTTATCTCAGAGTTTATTAAATTATAAAAAAAATTTTTATTTTAATTTTTAAATAAAAATAATTTTATTTAAAAAGAAAAGATTAAGGGCTTTACATTACAAAGAATTAATTAAAATATCAAAATCTTTTAAAAACTTAAAAAAAAATAATTTTCTTTTAAGAAAATCAAAAGTTTATTCAAGCAGATTAAAATTAAATTTTTTAAAAATTGTTAAAAATTAATTGAAATGGAAATTTTAAATTAATTCCGTCGTCAATATTAAAATATATAAATATTTATACTTAAATATGTGTACTTACTTTTCGTTAGAGAAAATTGCAAAAAGTTTAAAAAAGTGGAAAATTAAAATTAATTTTCTCACGTAAAATGTTTAATAATTAATATTAATTAATTTTTAATTAAATACTTATTATTTTTAAATAACATTTTCTAATTATGATTTAAAAAAGGATAAAAAATAAAAATTAAAAAATTTATTTGTATTAATAATTAACAAGAAGATCTTTAATTTAGAAAAAATCTGTCAAATTAAATGGATTAGGCTTATTTTTAAATTAAACTAGATAATTTTTAGATAATTTTAGCTAATTAATTTAAATTAATTTAATTAAAGAATATTAAATTTAACTACAGTATATTGTACTCTACCCTGAGTAATTATTGTTTCGACCTTACTCTGGCGAGAGTAATTAATAGAGCGGGTTAATTAATAGAGGTTATTTTAGGAAGGCTAATTATAGTTAGTTTTAGGGGATAATTATTGTTTCAACCTTTTGCTGGTGGGGGTAACTAATAGGTGGATTTGAGGGAGGGTAACTAATAGAGTATATGTATACAGTATAATAATTTATTATAAATTTATAGGAATTAGATAATGAAAAAGGCAATTTTAAAAATATTTTTGAAACTAATCTTGAATTAAAATTTATTGAGATTTCTTTTAACTTCGCGAAACCCTGTTATATATTTTTTCAGTCACAACATAACCACAGATTTCTCCCCATTTTTTTTTATTTTTAGGTCTGAAAATTAAAAACTTAATTCTAATTCTAAATAAAAATCAAAAAGTAAGAGAAGAAATAATAATTTCTGATAATAATCAAAAATTTAATTTTTTTCAAGTTAATTAATCAAAATTTCTATCTAAAAATTATTAAATTAATTTTCTATTAAATATCATTTTTATTTTAAAGAAAAATGTAATAAATTAACCGCGCAATAAAATGATAAAAAAAGACACATTTCTTCAATTTTTCCCCAAAAAAAGTAATTATTATTTGTCTTATAATCAATAAAATAGTTAAAAAGTAAATATTAAATTATTTCACTTGCCTATCCCAATTAGAATTGCATGAAACTATTAAAAATAGTAGAAAAAAGTAAAAAGGAATATTTAATGTATTTTTTGATACTTTTTATATTTATTTTTATTTAAATTGTTTTAAAAATAAATAAAATATTTTCAGGTGTTACTAGATTAAAATAATATAAGATACATATCAATAAAAATAAAATTAAAATGAATTTATTTAAATAAATAAAAGGGCATGGGATTAAAAATAGATAAATAAAGTTGAGGAGAATTATTTATGAAAAATTAGTTTTTAGTAAAAAGGATCGGGATTTTAATAAAATGAAAATTTTTATTTTGATCAAGTTTGACTTGAAATATGCCAAAGGTTGATATTCAGGTTACTGTCAGTGAAATAAAAATATTTTAGAGGAAATGCTGAATTGAATTGGAGAACTTTCTAAAATTATCTTCGTGGATAAGGTTGGAGGCAGAGATTGGACGCATAGAGAAGAAAGTCGGATTCAGGGACCCCATCATTGGTCGGCAGTTCTTAATAACTACCGGATATCCTGGATCTTTTGGAGAAATAATATTTAATAAATAGAAAAAAGCTATTAAATATTTAAAAATAAAAATAAATAATATTCTCTATATTATCATAAAAAATTATTTTTCACAAAATAATATTCATTGTTTATTTATTTAATCCCAAAAATAATCTTGCCGCCTCCTCAAAACTTTCTATTTTTAATTATTAAGAAAAGAATAAATATATTCTGCCATTAGAAAAAAATATTAATTTAAAAAAAATAATAAAAACAATAAAGATGGAGAAGAATAAATAAATATTTTAATTTTAAAAAATAATTTTTACGTATAACTAAAATTTAAATATAATTAATATAATATAAATAAATATAATCAGGATTTAAAAAATTTCAATATTCTTAAAAAATAAAAATTAAAAGTTAGGAAATCTTGGGGATGTTAATTAATTAAAAAATTAAAAGATCAAAAAATATTGTCTATATTTTAGAACATTTAATAAAAAATTAATAATTTAAAATAAAAGAGAAAACAAAAAAGTAAAGAATAGATAAAACAAAAATATATTTAAAGACTAAATATTTATTACCAATAAAAATATTTAAAATATTCCATTTACGTCTACTTTTCTCTCCCATTACTTTTTTTGGTGACATAAATATACCTACTTCTAAGAAATATATTTTAGAAAAGACTCTCTTCTCCTCCTTTTAATAAGTTGGAAAAGCCTTTACTTAGTAATTAAGCATTATTCTCCTTCTCTTTTTTTTATTTGTTTAGAAAAAACGGAAAATATAAGTCGGCGGAAAAGCGTGGTGTTTTCAGGGAAACCTGGTCGTCTTTTTAAAATCCATTTTTCTTTGAGTTTGCTTTGGTTTCCGTATCCGCAGGCCCCGAAACCCCAAAAACTGTTCGGAATTAAAGAAAACTTGGAACCAATGAAAGATGGAATTTGCTGATGAAAGGACATATTCTCCTGAAAACAAATTCTCCCCTTCGACATTTATAATGCAAATTCCATTCCTTGAAATATTCACAAAATAATTTAATTGATTTCTGTTATTTAAAATTAAGATAAGGTGAATAATAGAATACTGGCAATTTGTTTTGAATGTGTAAATTATAATTTTTTTAATACTCCATTCAAAATATATTTGATCTTATTGTAAAAAATACCTACCTAATTGTCTTTTAATTAAGATTAAAATTTTAACTAAAAATTAATTAAAAATTAATCTCTAGAAATTATTGAAGGGTAATTAAAATTTACAAGTCTTAAATTAAATAATTAGTTTAAATCTAATTATTTTTAAATTACTATATTTATATGATAAATAGAGCAAATTTAAGTTGAGGGATTTCAGATTTAGATATTTATTAAGAAACTCGACAAATTTTTGAAAAAATCATTTAAAAATAACAAAAAAAAGTTGGAATTAAGTTAAACAAAAATATTTTTATAAATTTATTTTTTGTTATTTCTTGCTTTTTCAACATTTTATATCCTTTCTCTAATGAAGGAAAAGCTGTGAGCGGATGAACGCTTTTACTTCCTTTCCTCTCCTAAGGGGGTGCATTGAGGGATTTTATTTTTTGTCAAAGAAAATTTAAAAGTAAAGAAATATATGAAGGGCTTTTAATGTATTTTTTATTAGTGAAAATATATAGACAGATTTTTTGCTTTTTTGATTTTTTATGAGCTTTGAGGTTTTTGCTGATTTTATTTTTTAGTTACTAATTTATTTATAAAAGAGAGAGAAAGGAGTTATTTAAATTATTTAATTAATTTAAAGATTAGGTACAAGTTTTGTGATTTCTTCAAAATAATTATTGGAATAAATATTTTTTAAAATAATTCATTTTAAAATTAGAAACAAGTTTATTAAAATTAATTAATAATTTATTTCATTTAATGTTAAAGAAGGGACCGAACGAAAGGAACCTTCATTGGGGAAAAACCTTTCCAAAGGGACACTTCATTGGCAAATAAATAAAGTCGATTATATATTGCTCTAAATAAATCACTTTCCTGATACTCTAGGTAAATCCTTTCGAGTATCTCTGATCACCAAAAAATTAATCACCAAGATCGAGAGTGCAATATTTCTATTTTTGAATGCTGGCAATATTTCTATTAAAAAAGGAGGGTCTAAAAATAAATATCCATTTCTAAAGGAAAACTTGTCAAAAAATGTTGACTTACAAAAATCTTTCTGTTCTCTATTTTATAAAAAATTATTAAAAAAATGTACTAATACATATATCCATTCCCCAAGTCTTTGTCATTATTCATTTATATATTTTTCCCCTCTTTTTTCTTGTCTTCTTCATTAGCTAGTTAGTTTTTTCCGCAATTTGATTACACAAGGGAAAAACAAGAAAAAAAAACATTTTTTACATTAAAAATAAAAAGCTAAAAAAAGTATATAATGAACAAGAAAAATGGCCAAATATCGTGACCAAAAAAAGAAGTAAAAATCGAATTTTCTGAGCAAGTAATGAAGAAAAGAACAGTTTTTTGTCTTTGGTTTTTATGAGTGGGTGTGTTGTTTTAGTAGAAACATATGATGATGTTTAAAAAAAGTATTTAGGGATGAAAAAGAAAGTTAAAATAAAATGTAGCTAAACTAAAATACAATTATATAAATAATTTTATCAGAAAAAATTTTTGTTAAAGAAGGGGAAAGGGAGAAAAGAAGAGGAATTTGATATGTACATAAATCAACAAATAATTGAGGGTGGTTGGTATTGAAAGATGAGTAAATTCTTTAATAAAATTAATATTAATACTTTGCTAAAATTATTAGTAAAATTCTGAAAAAATGTCTAGAATACATATTTTCAAAAATGTATTTTCGAACTTTAATTGCGTGATAATACATATTTTTAAAAAAAGTTTAAAAAATCAAAAGAAAATTTTAAAAAATTTTTTATTATTTAAACAATATTTTCTTTATATTTTTTTAAAAAAATATTAAAATAACCAACAGTGAAAATAATATAAAAAAATAAAAATAGTAAAAGTTTTTTTTAAATATTTTTAAAATAAAAATAAATTTATGCACGCCAATAAATTTTAAAAATAATATGTAGTTAAACTAAAATTTGGTTTATTTGGATTCAGTGGTGTGTATTTAAATATATAAAAATAAATTTTGATTTTTTAAAAGCTATATCTAAATTTATAAATTTAAATATAAAAATATTTAGTATTTATTTAAGCCAATAAAAAAGTTTTTTAAATCATAAAAAAATTTTTGACCTCAGAATAAAAAATAAAATAAATAATAGTAAAAACATGCAATCTTTACACGAAAATAAAAAAATTTGAAAAAATAGAAAGAAAATAAAATAGCAAATAATAAATCAGTTGAAAGTTAATAGAGAAAGAAGGTTTTTATTTACTACATATTTTAACAAAAATGTTTTTTTCTTTATTTTTTTGAAAAAATTTTAAATATCGGAAATATACTAATAGAAGCCCTGGACGTTTATTTTTCTAAAAAGTCACATAGAGTAAGTTTCTATAAGGGATTGAGGGGATGGGGGCATGGGCTTGTTGGGTGGATGGGGGGACTCCAGCACATTGGGGCATGGGCTTCTATAAGGGCTTTTTCTTTATTATAAAATAATTAAAAAGGTTATTAAAATTATGAAAGGGGAAATCCTGGGAAATCCCCGGAACTCAGGATTATTTATAGCCAATATTATTTGTCTGTAATAAAAAATATTAGGATATATTAGGATATTTAAAATAAATTATGGTCTAAATTAAAATTATAATTATTTTAATAAGTTTATTTTATAAAAAATTTATTTAATTTATTGCAAGAAATATTATATTTCATTTAAAAAATATTGTCTAATTTTCAAAATTAAATAGGAAAATAATACTCTTATAGGAATATTTTATTTCATTAAAATATTTATTTTTAGTTCATTTATTGTTAATTTTAGTATTTAATTCTCACGCATTTTCTTGGAGGAAGTCTTTTAATGGAAGAAAAAAAAATATCAAAACTGTGTTATATTTAAAAGCAAATATTTGTAGAAAATTTTCGGAAATAAAAATTTAAAAAAGAACAAGGAAGTGGAAAAATTTTTACGATTTTATTTAATTTATATGTCTAATCCGATAATTAATTTGTGATTATTTAATGAAAATAATTTTAAAAATAAATTATAAAATAATTAAAAAGGTGATTAAAATTATGAAAGGGGAAATCCTGGGAGATCCCCGGAACTCAGGATTATTTATAGCCAATATTATTTGTCTGTAATAAAAAATTAAATAGATTTATTACATATTTAAACTAGAAACCGGACTTGAGTATCGAGTATCGAAAAATATCGAAAAAAATCAAAAAATTTATCGATCGATAATATCGGTATCGTTTATCGATAATATCGACATCGATATATCGATATTTTTATCGATATATCGTATCGGTCCGGTCTCTAACTTAAACTCAATTTCGTTAAAATATAAGTTTTCCTGTTTTATCAAATAAAAACATAATTAAAATCGCATTACTTAATAATTTCTAAATATAAAAAATAAATATATTTCTTATTTTATCAAAAATTAATCCAAAAATATTTATTTGTCTCTTTATTCTTTAAAAATTAATTCCCATAAATTTAATATTTATTATTTTTATTCGTAAACATTAAATTATTTATACAAAAATAGTCAGAATTAACTGTTTATTTGAATAAATTATTTTTATTTTGATTAAATAAAAAATATGGGAAAATTATTTTTTAAGTATAAGAAAATCTGTTGGTGACTTTTTTGTTGCAAATACATCTTTAGAATAATTTTTAAATATAAAAATAATAATTTATTTTAGCAAAAATTAATATAAAATTAATATTTCCAATATTTAAAAGCGCTATATAAAAATGTTTATTTTTATACAGCTATACAAATAATATTTATTTATATACATATAATTATTTAAATAACTTATTTTTAAATTTTATTTAATAAAAAGTATAGATTTTTTTAAGAATAAGTGTTTGTTTGGAAAAAATAAAAAAAAATTTTGAAAAAAAAATAAATTTCTATTTGGGAAAAAGGAAAATAATTTTGTAATATCTAGAAGTCATTCAATATTTCCTCACTTTTAGGAGAACAATTTTTGTGAATCAGAAATTGTGAACTATTAATTAAAATAATATTTAATAACTTTAAAAAATAGTTTACTTAAAAAATATTTAAATTAAAAAAACAATTTAACAATTAAATATCTATATTTATAACAATATCCAAAAAGGAAATTAATTTCCAAAATAAAAAAAATTATTTATAAGACCACACCAATATATTTAATAAATCGTCATTAAATTAAATTTTCAATTTATTTTTTCCTTTTTTTAGAATTTAAATTAAAAAAAAGATGGATTAAATAAATGGTTAAAAATAGAAATTTTTGGATATATTTAATTAATTGAGTAATATTTAAAATAAGAAAAAGACTCAATTAGGTAAATTGTTTTTCTTTGAATTTAAAAAAAAGAAATTTAATTTTCATAAAATTTATTTTAATAATAAAAAATTATTTTGTAGAATGTTTGTATTATTGGAGTCAAATTTCTTAAAAAAAGGAAAATTAGAAAAAGAATGTTTTAAAAATAATCTATTAAATTGCTTCTTTCTACATAATGTAGAAAATGGCAAGAAGGATGAGGAGGTATCTGAACTTTAGAAATTAACTTATTATTCATATGCCCGTTATCTAACAAACTTTCAGAATTTTAACATTCTATGAGTTTCAAGAAAAATGCAAAATGCTAGAGATATCCAATACTCATGGTCTTGAGTCATGACTCGAGACTTTTCTTGGGTTTCTTTCGGTCTTGGGGTGTAGTCTTGGTCACAAGTCTTAGAAAATTTTCGGTCTTGGACATCTCTACAAAATACACATATGAATACAAAATATAATTATAAAAAAACAAAAAATATAAATAAGTATGTATATAAAAATTAATTTGTTAAATATTTAAAACTATCTAAATTTAAAATAAATCTCTTCTGATTTTAACAAAATATTCTTTTAAATTTCTCAAAATAATTATCAATTTAAATCGATTTGTTAAAATATAAAAACAAAAATAAAATCTTTTAAAATCGTTTTTAAAATTATTATGTTCCTCCCCCGCTTATTTTAAGCTTTATCTCATTTTTCATGCACTTTTATTTAGGTGACAGATGGAGTGTTTAAAAAGAAAGAATTTAATTTAAAAACAGACTATTATAGGCATTATGATTCCAAAAATTTTTGTAATAAGTAAAAAAAGTTAATAAATCCAAAATTATTTATTTAGAAATATTTTTTCCTCTTATTAAAACGGCTAGGCTATTTTTTAACAATTAAAATCAAAACTTTAATTAAATTTTACTTAAAATAATTTGATCAAAGAGTTGACGTTAGTTCGAAATCGAAAACTAATTTATTTTTTAAATATTAGATATTTTATATAAAATACAACATTTTAGCATTTTCTAATATTTAATCATTGTTTTGCTCTATTCTTTTTTTACTTTTTTAATCCCGTCTCCTTCCTTTACAACTTATTCATCATCTCCACATTCGCCCTCCTTTAAAAATTAATTTTAGTTAATTTAAAGTTTAATAAATTAAAATAAAATTAAATAAGAATAAAAAATATTAATATAACCTCATTATTAGCAGCATTAACAGTAAAAAGCAATGCAGCAAAGATAATTGAGTAAATGAAGTTTAAGCTCATTTTTAAAATAATTTAATAGAGAAAATATATTTATTTAATTTAATTTTGTTTTAATTTTAAATTAATTTAAAGGTACTTTATATACCCAGAAAATTAAATTTGTTTATTTAAAGGTGTAGACTTTTAATTGAAAATATTTTTAAAAATTTTTGTTATTAAAAACAAATAATTAGAATATGTATAAAACTTCAGAAAATATTTTTTAACTAAAAAATAAAACAGGTGTTAAAGTACATAAATATATATTTATTAAAAAAATTTCTATTAAAAATATTTTTTAATATTAACTATTAAATGCACTTTTGATTAATTTAAATATTTTGCACTATTAACAATAACAACATCTATTATTTATTTGTCAAAATATATATTTTTTGGATAAAAATTTTTAAAAATATTTGAACAAATTTAATTTTTTGTAGAGTATTTAAATAATTTAAAATTAACCCAAAAATTCAGACAACCCAATAAATTCTAATTAATTAAAAATAAAAATTAAATAAATTTAATTTAAAAATGAACTTTAAATTTATTTATACAATTCTTTTCGCAGCAATTCTTTTTGCAATTAATGCTAATATGGAGGTTATTTTTTAAATGTTTAAATAGAAATTAATTAACCGAAAAACAGTGAGTACCTGATTAGGATTGAGGGCCCGGTCCTGCCCGAAAGATCAAGTCTGGCATCAAATTTTGGCCCGAAAAAGGCTCGGTCGGGCCGGCCCGATAAAAATGCGACCCGAAAAAACTTGAACGTCGCTCATATAAATGTAAATTATCATTAGGCTACATTGTCTTTAGTTTTTTTGGATGATCTTCCCTTCCTTAGAATTGTCACAACAAATCCAAAACTTTTTTAATTAATTATTTTCTTAAATTATTTTAGGAGGTTGAATGTGGAGATGATGAATAAATGAAGTAAATAAAACAAGCTGTTAAGAACTATGTAGATTTTTATGGATAAATTTAAATTTTAAATATTTTAAAATTAATTTTTAGTTAATTAATAATTAGTAAGATTTAAATAAAATAAATAATTATTGGCACATTCAAATAAAAAAGGCATAATAACAATACAATTACTCAAAATTTTCTTCTGTTTGTTTTATCAAGCACACCTCAAATCTATAAACTGAACGCAACTAAACCTTAGCCGTTCATAAATTGAATAATTTAAAAAATTGCTTTTGGAAATTGAATTTAATAAGAGTTGAAGTATTAAGAAATATATAAAATTATTTTTTTTATTAAATTTTGAAAGTTTGCCCTATTAAATAAAAATTTCGTATATAAAAGATAATAATGAATAAAGAAATTTTGTCCTTTAAGGGCAATTTTACTTTTCATAATCATTCACATTAATATTTTTAATTAAATAATTTAGTCTAATTGTGAGAAAGTTTTTAAGGCAATTAAAATGTTTATTGAAAAGTCAAAAAATGTTTAAACTAAAAAATGAAAAATATACATACTAGCTCCTTGGCCATTTAGAATTCCTAAACTTCAGTAGGATTTTTAGTGTTCAGAGGAATTCTTGTCATTAGTAGGATCCTAACTGAAAAGTTCGTATATCGTGACTTAGTCTCATCCGGATATCTAAATCAGTGAATCTTTGGGAATGGCCGTTTGTAGCATTCTTTGCCTTTTCTCTGAGAACTTCCGTTAATTAGAGCGATGATTGCTCTTCACATGTTTTTAGAATGATACCGGCCTTACAATATTTTTCTTCATCCCATTTCCTGATCTCGGGCTTTTTTAATTCCTAAAGGAGTCCTAACATATTCACCAAACACTTGCAAATTATTTTATAATTTTTTTTTTCAATTTTAGAAAGGGTTTTTTGTTCAAAACAGCTCTTTTCAAATCTTTTTCTATTATAAAATATTTTTTAACATTTAGTAAAAATGTTTAAATTAATTCTTTTAACTATTTGTATTTTAATTTTTGTGAATATTTCACAACCTAACAAAAGTTGTAAATATTCGAAAAATGGGAAGGAAAATAAAATTTCTAAAATTTTCCTCAGTAGACATAAAAGAGGTTTAAATACAAAAAATGATTGTGAAGAAGGAACAAGCTCTGTAGACCAATTAATTAAAAATTTTGAAAAACTATCTTTAACTGATAAAGAAAAGAAAAAGGGGCTCTATATTTGTGACAACTTTTTCTACTCACATGCAAAATTAAATGTAATTATTAAAACTAATTAATGTAACTATGAATTAAAAATTTCTGTTGCACAGAAAATCATTAAACTCTTAAATTATTAAATTTCCAGGAAGTATTGGCTAACATTTTGTCTGAAGAATATGAAATGGTAAATACATACTCTAATTTTTATTAAAAAATCTGTTCAAATAAATCCATAACCAGTTTCTCTCAAATAATCGAATGGTAAACAACACTCACTACCGGAATCTTGGCTATTCTAATTCAGAGAAAACTGATTTATGCCAAAAAATATATGTACACTTCCCGAAGGATTAACTAATAATTTTAACGAAATAATAATTTATTTAAAAATAAAGTAGTTAGTTTATACATATGTAGTAAAAGTTTTCTTTATTAAGTATTTCTAGCTCTATCAATCATTATTTCATTTGCAGGATGTAGTAGTTTACACACGAAGTGTAGGTGGATATCCTGTAAACCCGAAGAATGTTAATTTAATTATTAATGTTCCGATAAGTGAAAATAAATTGGATAAAAACATAATAGAAAAGGAAGGAATTGAAAAAGCTTTTGATAAATTTAGATATGATATAAAATTTATCACAGGAATTTATGAAGGTAATAACTATTAATTACATATATTAAAATTTAAAATTAATACCCCTTTTAATCATCAAAGAAATAATTTCAAACAAACAAGTCAAAATTGGAGAAGAAATGATTGGAGTTTATGACTGGTTAAGCAAACAAAAATATTCCTTTGGAATTGCTGAATCAAATTATATTGTTGGGCCTTTTTTTATTTTTGAGGCTTTAGGAATTGAAAATACTTTTGCTGTTCTTGCCTCTGTATTCATTCCCGCATATCTCCAATATCTTGGAATTGATGTTACTTTATACAATATTCCAGGTAATTTACTGGTGATATTTACACTTTTATAACATAATTATAACATAAATTATGTTTAAAAAATTAACCGTAAGAATATCTCTTTCAATAAAGAATACTCATCTTCAATGCCTGGAGACTGGTTAAACAATGAAGGTTTATTGGAAAAAGGATGTAAAAGACATATTGAAAATATGATTAAAAAAGTTGTTGCTAGTAGAGAGTTGGCATATTTTCATTCACAATTGACTTTAGCTATGTTCAATTCGTTTTTTAACGAGAGGAATGTCAAAGATTTAAAATTACCTTCGCCTATAGAATTTTTATTCAAAAAAATTAAACTTCATTTTGTTAATCAAAATTCCCTTGCAAACTTCAAAGAATTTCCTGTTTCTGAAGATATTATTTATATTGGCGGACTTCTTGTTGAGGAAAATGAAATTTTGATACAAGAAAAGGTTAAAGTCGATGATAATGAGGTATTTTAATGAAGATAAAATTTAAAAATTTGAAATTTTAAAATAAAATTCTTTGAAAGGATGAGGGTAAGGAATGCCGGGGTAATGAAAAATTAGTTTCTAGTTTGCGAAACAAAATCTTCCTTCATAATTAATCCTTAATAATCATTATGATGGAATGAGGTTTACATATTAATAATACGACCGAATTTTTGACACCAATGACACCAAGTTTATGACACCAACCACTTCTACGGTAGAGAGAGAGTGGCATATACATAACTACTGCCAATATATAAATGCCAATGTCCAAATGTAATACCAACCAGAGGTGGGTCGGAACAGTCAGAGGTGTCGGAAATCGGAACTGCCGGAAATCGGAAATGGCTCAAAAGTCGGAACTCGGAAATCGGAAATCAAAATTTTTTTTCGGAAATCGGAAATCGGAAGGAAAAAAACGCCGGAAATCGGAAGGCGGAAATCGGAAATAAAATTTTTATTTTCATAACTGGAATAATATTTAAAATTGTAAGGTGGCAAATTATGGGTTTTTTGAGTGTAATTAGAGGGTGTAAATGTTCTTTTTGCAACTCAAAAGTCAAATTCGAAGGGATTAAAAGAGATATTGTGGGATTTGGTTGATTAGACGGGATATCAGAGAATTTATAGACCCCTGCTTGAAATACAGAGCTAGTTTTTAAGAGCCGCACAATTATCGAAGACTCGATCCGTCGATATCATATGTACCCAGATCCCTCAATATTACCTATGACATCATACGATATGACTCAAAGTCCACCTTAATCCGTCCTAATCCTCCAATATACCATTCAACTTTTTTTTAAAGCGCCGCAGGCGAAAATTTTGGGATCCTTGGAAGATCCTTAAGCCAAAAATTTTCCTTTTTCAGCGCCGCAGGCGAAAATTTTGCGAATTTTGGAAGATCCTTAAGCCAAAAATCTTCCTTTTAAAGCGCCGCAGGCGATAATTTTGAGAATTATAGAAGGCTAGAAGCCAGATTTCTTCCTTTTTTTGCGCCGCAGGCGAAAATTTTGAAAATTTGGAAAAATCCTTAGTCGGAAATATACTTCAAAAATTGTCGGAAATCGGAAATTTTCCCAAAATTTCGGAAATCGGAAATCGGAAGGAAAAAAACGTCGGAAATCGGAAATCGGAAGTCGGAAATCGGAATTCCGACCCACCTCTGATACCAACCAACTGTTAATCAGCCGGCCAAATGTAAATCTGGCCGGACAATTGTCATATGGATTAGTATTACATTTGGACGGTGGCACAAATATAAATCCAAAGCCTAACTGCATTGTTTTGGTCACATTTGGAACGGTTAATTTAACCGGAAGGTTGGATGTTAAAAGTATGGCAAAAATGTTTGAAGAATTTGAAAAACATAGTCATTGTTTGTTTAAAGCTCGTTTAAATAAATTTGTACCAGAAAATTATAATAAAAACATAATTAAAGTGACAGATGAAATTCTTCCACAAAAAGAGATTTTAGGTAAAATAGATACTATTAATGTTTATAAACAATTTTATTTTAATTTTACAGCCAAAGAAAATACAAAATTATTTATTTGCCATTGTGGACAAAATAGTTTGACTGAGGTATTTTCTGCCGAATCGAGACTTGAGTTTCTCGGGATATCTCATCCTATTCTCGTTTGATCCTCCAGTCCACTCTCTACTATGCACTATACATTTTAATTAATAAATTTTTAGGCCATATATGCCGGTGTTCCTTTAATTTGTATTCCAAACAAGGGCGATCAGTTTTATCTTTCTTCCCTTGTTGAACATTTGGGGATTGGAATTTATGTAAAAGTTATATACGATGAAAATGGCGTGGACAGTGAAGCTTTTGGTATTGACTTCCAAAATGCTTTAAATAAAATGATGATTGATAAGTAAGTGGACGTGTTTGAACGTTCTGTTTAAAGCTTTAAGAATTTCACTTTTTATCAATCTTTCCTTTGTCTCGCATTTTATGATACATACAGGGAACGGATTTTTGGACGAAAGAATAAAAAATTATTCGACATTTTTGCCTTTTTTGCCACAATTTCGACTTTTTTGCAACATATTTTCCACTTTTCCACCTATTTTTCTATTTTACATTTTATCTAACTATTTTACTAAAATCCGATCCCTAATTATTAGATAACAACTTAAAGGTATTAATCCTAGAAAAATTTTACTTTTTAGCAATATTTATCAAAAGACAGTTAACGAACTTCGAACAAAAATTTTCCTTGATTTAAAAGAAAATGGGCCAAAGAAAAATATTTTTCTCAAAAAGATTTCTGAGGTTATTGGTAAATAAATGAAGTTGTGAATGAGGGAATTTTGTAAAAAAGTTAAAAAATATTTTTTGGATTTTAATTTCATTTACCGACTTATAGTATGTTTAAATGCTTGTAATTTTAATTAATTTTTTCTAATTAATTAATTATTAGTAGCATTTTCTAGTCCGTATCCTTGCTTATATACATTTACGAAGCAATTAATTTGTAATTTTAATTCTTTTAACTTATATCACGTTAAAAATTATCAAAAATTAAAGGCTTTCTTAAAATAAATATTTATTTCATTCAACTAATTATGAACATAATATTATTTAGTGAATTGCTAAGAAAAAACATAAATTCTAAATTTAGTTTATCTACTAGGAAAAAGCTAATTATACTAATGTACATAATACCTAAATAGTTGTCAACAATAATTATTTCTAATTTAAAGAAAATATTTTAAAAAGTTCCAAAAGAAATTTCAGAGGATTCAATTCCACATTCATCCACACCTCTAGCAATTTTGAAATATCCATTCATTCCCCAATCATAATTCCATTGGTTGGCACACAACCAATAATCCAAACTTGTTCCATCTGGATAAGTGTCTGTACCCCAACCAATCATTCTAACGGCATGTCCGCCTACATAAACATCAGAAGTTTGCTAAATTTAATCTATAATTTTAGTAAAAGGCAATTAAAGTCTATCCAAAATTTGCCTGATATACTCCTGATGAATAATACATAAAATCATCGTAAACATCAAAAGCAGCTACAACAGAACCATTAGCCATTATTTCATTTTGAATGGCTGCTACATTGCTTTGAATATAGCCTGTTGTCTTAGCTTAATTTAAAAGAATATTTTGTTATTTTTATTTAAATTAAAGACTAAACTATATTTTTTATCTTGGGTATAAGCAACATTCCAAGCACTAGATGTACATGAAGAAACACAGGACGGGGCAGTATATTCAGTTGATCCATGTGGAGGGAATGGATATGGCTTACATCCACTGTTCCAAGTATAATTTGTTCCAGTAACAAGACCTTTAATTAAAAATCAGATGATATTTGTGAATGAAATTTATTTAGAACAAGATATCGCAGGTTAAATCCTGCTAGGCATCCAAATGTTTGCCTAACTTTCGCTATTATCTACAATAATACATTGTTTTATTTGATTACTATTGTTAGAAACTGTATGTTATTAGGGAGCTTCCTTTCGATATCTCAGTAAAATAATCAAAATACCGGAAGTCTGCGTATATTTCCATGCATAGTAAGGATCACCTCCACCACATCCAGACATTCCAGGAGTACAACTCATCAACTCTAGCGCTGAGAAATAAACAGATGGATTTGTCTTTAAAGGTGCTGAATTCCCCTTTTTTACTTGACTAATACAATAACGATCAGTTAAAGCAGAGGCAGTGGAGACAGCCCAACAATCTCCACAACTTGATTGGTCCTTTTTGAAGGATTATTTATTTATTAAAAATTTGTGATGATTACTTGAATCATTCCAACAATTCCAGCACAAGATGAAAATCCTGTACGAACATCAAAAGAAGCTGGAATTGAACGTTTACGGCGAAGATTTGTTTTTTCGGGAGTAGAGACTTGTTTTTTCGGGACTTTCAGTTTTGCCCCAAGCATTACTGAATGTTTCTCCAATTTAGCAATTCGATGATGTAATTTTGCAATCCATTTTCCTTTATTTTTTGCGTTCGCCTTATCAACTATTTTTTGAGCTTTATCTAACTTTTCTTTTTCAGTCAGATTTGCTGAGGAGGATAAATAATAAATTTGGGCAAAAATAAGGAATAAAAAAATTATTTTTATCATTTTTTAGAGCGATTTGAATTTAATATTTTTATTAATAAAATTGGGAATTGTTGTCTAAACTCAAAAATTGAATCCATTTTATACTGAATTAAAGAAACACTATATGTTTGAACAACTTTTAAAAGTTCATTAAAAATATTTTGGATAGTCTCTTAATTTTTAAAATATTAGTGAAATTGACAAAAATATTTATCATAAAGTTGCACTTTTCGTTATTTTTACTAATTAATTCTCGAGGTTAGCATAGTTAAAACGTAAATTAAAACAATAATTTATTAGAAACTAAATGTACTTTATAATTAAATCATGTAAATTCTGTCATAAAATAAAAAAAATATTCGAGGCACCAAACATCTAACTTTTATATTTTTTAAATTTTAGAAAGCTAAATAAATAAAAGCAGGTTTTAAAATTTTAATTTTAAAATCATTAAAAAAATAAAGACAAAATTTTAAAACAAAATTTTTAAAAATAAATCGATGGATGTTCTTGATTAAGTTCTTTCAGATCAAAGTATCCTCAAAAGATCATAATAAGTTTAGATTTTACATCTCTACTTTATTTTTTTAAAAAATTTTGTGCAGTTTTGGTCGTCTTAAATGGATCCTCATTCTTCATGCCTAATTCCACCTTCGCTATTTTTGTATTTAATCTTTTGATAAAGAGGTCATTCTATTACTAATTAGTTCTAAGACACTTCTTATCTTCGGACATAACCGTCTTTTTAATTTTATTTACAAAATTATTAAAAAAATTATAGTTAAATTAATTCTTATTTATTAAATTTTGCTAAAAATTATTTAGATGACTCATAAAAGTATTTAAAAAACCGATTTTATCATTTTACTTTTGGCCTTTTTTTATTGATGTTTATGCTCTATTTAATTTTAATTTTTTCTAAAAAATTCCCAACAATTTTTGTTTACCACACACATAGATTTAATTTGTAATTTTTTAAATATTGGATTAAATTTAAAATAAATAAATAATTCATATTAAATTTTAGCTGCAATTGCCAGTTGAAGCCAGTTGAAGGACGATCTAATGATTGATATTAAATCAAAAAGAGATAATTTTAATATAAAATATTTGGATGATTAATAACATATTTAAAAAGCTGCGTCTTTAATTTTATCTAATAAATCCCCATAATTTCCATTGACCACACACAAATAGATTAATTTATAATTTTTTGGAATTTAAATAAATATGTAAATGATTAACGATGAAAATTAAAATAATTTGATCAGATAACTTTTAATTATTCACTAATTTAAGTACATATTTTTAATAGAATAAAAAGAGCTATTTTATCAGCATTTAACAGCCATTTTTAAATTATTTAATTTAAAATTATTTTAATTAAAAAAATTAAATTAAGCCTAAAATATTTAAAATCTATCAGAAAATCTTTAATTATTTTAATTAATTATTTTCAGTTTAAATAAATTCAATTGTTAATCAAAAACTAAAATGAACTGCTTTCCTTTAATCTTTTCAATTTTAATAATAATTTTGATAAAGATAAAAGGTTTTGATTTTGTGGAAAATAATGTTTTGATGACTGAAATGTAAGACAATATGTAATTTAGAAAAAAATTAAAAATAATTTTTAAAAATTAAGAGTCAAGTTAACAACAATGGAAAATGATGCTTTTTCAATCCATTACCACCATCAAGATCATTGTATGCGCAACCCAAATTATGAAAACTTGGCTGTTTATTCCATTAATTTCTATATTAAAGCTGGATATTTTTGTGATGGGTAATATATAAATTAATTTAAAATTAAATTAATTAATTAAAATCAGTTTGTTAATCTGTTATCCCGGACAGTTGGATAGAAATTTTAAAAAACGAGGCCTCGTTATCAACAATGATTACCGAGTTAAGAACACAAACAAAGTAAAAATTTATATATTTATTCAATTGAAATGGAACCTCTCATCCACCTTTAATATTGGCTTATATCGGTCTTGAGAAGGGAATGTTTTAGTCTGATTTTCTCCTGTTCATATATCACTTTCCGTTTAATTCAGAATTTATAAAAGTCCGACTATATTTAATAAAATTAAGAACAATGTGGGCTATATGTGTGAAAATAAACGAAAGGAATACTGCAATAGTGGAAAAGGTATTGACAGCCTTTGCAGGTTGGCATCGGATATTCCATCATCCTTTGTCCCATGGCATGGAATTTACATCCACCGAACTGCTGAGGATGGCAACAAAACGAAATTGGTTTCCTCAATCTTCGATATGAAGTTAAATTATTTATTTGAAATTTGAATAATTAACTAGTGAAGGGAAAATAAATATATATTTTAAATTTGAGGGAATAACTCTAGTATTTCCCCATATTCTGCCCTCTCCTAGTTTTCCCTTACAATACTACTAAATTTTTTCAAATAATTTAAAGTTATAATATCGGAGCGGAAGAGCAATTTTCAATCGCAATTGGTGAAAAAGAATTCACCACAAGGCTTATTGTTATTGAAAATGGTAGAGAAATGATATTCAAATTAAATAAAAAATATTTAAATTTCAAGAAGGGCTGGCTATGAATAGATATAGTGTGGATGTGGAGCATAAAAGGAAGTTTTTTGAAGAAATGAAGTGGGCCCCCTTCAATGTCTCTCGATTGTTCTCGGCCCATTCAACATTTTGGATGTTGGGATATGATATATTGTCCAAAGAAATGGACAACATTCTCAGCTTTTATGTTGATAGAGGATGTAATTGTCCAATGAAAGTTTGGGTAGGGAAGGGGGGTTTTAATTGCCAAAAAAATATTATAATTTCTAGTTTACGAGAGAAGAGAAAATAAGCCGAAAAAGTAAAGAAATGTTAAATAAATGGTTTGAAGTTACCGGATTTGGAAATTCAAAATGCCCCAAAACAAAGACAGAAGAAGCTTATAATTTAATTGGGAATATTGAAATTGAAATTAATTTTAAAATATTTATTAATAATGTAAATGCAACGGCAACATTCAAACTTTACAATAATGAAAGAAGTATTGGAATGTATGTTTATGAAGACAGAATTATTTTTGAGAAAAATGTAAGGGTTCTATGAGAAATTAATGTTAAATATACTGTACATGCCCTAATAGAAGCCCCGTGCTTTTATTTTTCAATGGTCACTGAGGGGGCTTATAATAGCAACCTTATTTGGTATGGGCACCTTTCAGGACATTTACTGAAATTCTCAAAATAAGAAAATTAAATTTAGGATGTAAATGGAGATTGGTCCCAATCAAAAATAGACATCTTGCCTAACAAAAATATTATGAGAGAAGGAATGACCCTCAATATAAAAATAAAATTATTTAAATTCCATTGTGAATTTAATATTGGAAATGAAACAAAAACTTTCATAAATAAATTTTGGTATAATAAATGGTGGAATGGAAAAAAATATTTAACATATAAAAAGTTGGAAGTGTTTGGAGACTTTATTCGGGTTAATGCAATTACTGAAATAGAAAATGAGGTGATTAAAATAAATCTAAATTTTTAGAGGGGATTGGGCTTTGAATATGTATGAACTTGATTAGTCGATAGCTATTAGAGTTGATTAAAGTCGGTTAACAAAATGACTAGGTTTAAACCCGTGGATGTCGAAATATTTTAATATTAACATTAATGTTTAAATCTCGGATATTATTCTGTATTCTCAGAAGACTATAATATAAGATATAGAGTGTTTCATTATTCGTCTTAATAATCCAAAATACAAAAGATAATTTTTTTAAATAAAATTAATCAATTAAGAAAATTCAAAACATTCCATTGCCCCACTCCAACCGCATATTTAACAATTTTATGACTAATGGATCAATTGCCACAATAAGAGTACAAATTAATGAAAAAGCACAAAATTTCCAGCTTCTACTTTTGCATGATTCTCCTGAATTTAATTTGAATAGTTTTTTAAATTTAAATTAATTTTGTTTATATTTTTAATTTAAGTTGGGGCTGCAGTTTTGTTAATTAATGTTAATTATGGAAATAATATTATTAATTTGACATCATTTTATGTAAGTTGTTTATTAGAACTGTTCTAAACTAAATATGTAGATATTTTTAGTGTTTTTTTCTCGGCCCGAAAATCCGAACTTAGAAAACCCGATACGAAACACGACTCATAGTTTCCTTCGTAGCTTCGAGTTATAAAGATTTTTTGATTTTTGGCAGTTTTTAGTAATTATAAAATAAGTATACTAATTATTTAAATAAAGGGAGACGAGTATCATGATAATGCAACAATAAAAGGAGCTGATATATTTTTAAAAGGCAAACCCATCCAAATTACAATTAAAATGCAGAATGGGATTAAATCGGGAAAAAGTTTCGAATTTTTCAAAATATATATAAACGACAAAGAATGCTGTAGCTATAAGGGGGTATTTCCTTTTTGGTCAACAAATTGGATACAGGTAAAATATTACTTTAATTTTGACATGGTTAATAAAACTATAAATACGGATTTAAATGGATTTAACGGATTAAACATAAAATAATTCTAATAGAATGGAACTATGGTTGAACTAGGGCCCCGAATATCCTAACTAGGGTCCCGGACTTCTATCTTCCATGATGGCAAGTATTTCAGATCTTAATTCCCATCTTAAATAGTTGTGCGTCAAAGCGACATTCGGTTAGTTTTTGCTAGTTTTCGAGACTTTCGAGATCGACAAGACGATCTTTAAAGTCAGGTCGAGTTGACAACCTTATGCACAAATTTTCAATAATCCAAAATAAACCAACTACGATCTTTAAAATTGTGATAATAGAGTAGAATGGCTTCTTTAGTTAGGGTAGAATATAGAGTGGCATGTTACTATAATTCAAGTTTTACTATATATTTAGGCAAAAGGAGATGCTGTTCTTCTAGAAGAGCCGTTCATCACATCCCCTGTAAGTGAATTTTCTAACTAATTAGTTAACGATTTTAATGAATAATTTAAGAAATTGGAACTAAAGGAAACCGAGAAAATCTACAAATATGAATTGGACCAATTGCCTTTTATTGGTTCCACATTCTGTCTTGAGGGTACTTTGCCTAAATCAACCGATGTTAAAGGAATAGAGAAGTTTGAAATTAGCTTGATGCATGAGAGTAATGATGAGTCAGAGAGATGTAAGTGTTTTATTAAGCAATTTTATTAGATTTAAAATAACCTTAAATATAACAAGGCTTTTGTGAAAACCGTTAGGACAAAACATAAAATGTTCTAGTGAATTTTCTATAAAACCCTTTAAAGTTTAAACAATAATAAAAATATTTAACAAATAAAATTAATTCTAGTTGGTGATACTTTGCTAAAAATGAAATTCCATTTCTCGACTGAGCATGAAGAATCATGGCTTAAGATTTCTAGCCAGTTATTTACGGAAAAGAAGACAAATGAGAAAAAATATGCAAATCCAATCGGCCTGTCGAGCGTTGAGTTAACTGTTCGGATAGCTATTGAAAAATCTTACTTCAAGATAAGATTTAATGAAGGCAAAACTTTTATTAAATATAATTATGTAGCCCCTCCTTGGATGGTTAATTGGATTATTGTAAATTTACATATAAAAAAATTTGAATAAAAATTCTTTTAGGTAAAAGGAAATATAGATAATGTTAAAATTGGTAATGATGCAAAAAGATGCCTCCAATACATTTCCAAACAACTTCCGCCACACTTAACAAAAATTGAAAATTTAAAAGAAGGGCAATATATAAGTGTTAAGGGAAAAGTTACAAAATTGAATGAAAATATTTTAATTAATTTTTATTATGGAGCACTTGGATGGGATGAAAAGAGTAAGCATAAAATTTGATGTTAATGCCACAAAAATATAATTCTTAAAGGAGGAACTATTGTTTTGCAGGCAAAAATAACAAATCAGAATATTTCCTTTTGTAAGAAATTTGTAAGTTTAAATTAGGTAGTTTATAAAAACTTTAGAAATATTAAGAAAGAAAAATATTTTTGTAATGGAGTTAAACCTTTGAAAACAAAATTGGAAATTGGTCAAATAATTAATATGGTATTTTTGGCCACAAAAACAAACTTTGAAATTTATTATGATGACCAAGAAATTTATCAATTTGAATTGCCTTTTTGGGCTATTCAATATGTTGAGGTAATTTCTGATTTTTAAAAGTTTTGAAATAAAAACAAATATTTTTAGGTGACTGGGCCATTAGCCAATATTGAGGGTCGGGATAGAATTGCAGAAATTAGAAAATGATATGTACTTTACTGATTATTTAACTCAGTGTTTTTGATATACCAACATATTCTAATTGTAAATATTATAATTTATCGGTTTAAATAAAATTATTGAAAGAAAATTATTTTATCGTGGTAGAGCCTTCGGGTTTGGGCTGGGGTTTTTACTAAAAAATTTTACTACAAACACACATACCTAGAATCGAATACATTATTTTATATTTTTGGATGGCCATGCCAGAATTTTTCTTTTTTGACGCATAGGAGAGACATTGTCTTCGGACTTCGAAGCTGGCTCTCAGAATCAATAACATTTGAGTAAAATTTAGAAAAATTCGTATGGTAAAGACAGTCTTGCGTCAATTTCTGTCTTTTTTGCTCCTTTGTTTCTGCCTTCCGCCTCTTCCTCAGCCCATACGTCTCCTTAATCAACAAATTTTCATTTATGGTAGATGGAAGTTTCGCTTCGGTATTTCGGTTCGTGTTTGTCTAATCCAGCATTTCGTTTCGGCTTTTTTTTTTCAATTACGTAGAATTTAAATATACCGAAATTCTCAACTGTCATCTTCAATACTTTAATGAAATTACGGATCCGAAATAGGATTCTAATATCGAAGAGATTTTATAAGATCCGTCAACTCCTTTCACTACATTCTGAATTGAGAGAAACTTATTTTCAAATAACATTGTAAGAATTTTGATCATGAATAAAAAATCTTTCGCTTCCGCTTACTATTTTCTTCAATTTTCTTACATTTTCACACTTCAGCTTTTTAATTTTCAATTGGGACATCCCTGGCAGAGATATCAGGAAACCTATAATTCTTATTGCCTCAAGACTATTTTTTTAATTTTTTCAATTAAATACAGATAAAATAAATGTTTTTTTAATTAATGTTTTTAAATTTAATAATACATAATATTTAGGTAAATTATTATTATTTAAAAAATTATTATTACTCTGATTCTTTTTAATTAGATTTATTTAATAATTAAATTTAATATGTAGAAGTTAACAGATAAATAAATGTTTTATCGTCCACAAATAATTATTATTATATCTATACTAAAATTCCAGGTAGGTAATCAAAATAATTTGAACAAGTGGGTCTGAAACCGTTCCTTACCCTATCCCTCGAAATTTCTTAAAGTTAAAGCCAATTTTTAAAAATTCCAGAAAAACGATTTTAACTTTCAGAAATTTTGAGGAATAGGGTAAGGAACGGTCCCAGACCCAGTGCGCGTAGGTCCCGAACATGAAGAAATGTTTTAAAACATACCCCAACCTTGCAACACCAAGAAACTTTATTAAAGCTTTGAATTCACCGATCTCTAGAGATTTTTCCTTATTAGTTAGGAAATACATAAGATTACTTATTAGACATATTCAACATATTTATTTTCGACTTTTTTGGACTTTCGCCTTTCATCTTTCATTTCTCGCTTTTTGCATCGAGTTTTGCTTTTTCATCTTTCATGTTTCGCTTTTTAAAATCTGTTCCGGCACACCCCTTGAATATACGTTTTTAATACAGTTATTTCAAGTTTAATTAAGTTAATTTATTCACAATAATCAGTAATAATCAGAATTTCTAATTTTACTAAAAATCTAACATAATTAAGTGCAACAAATCGCTACGCTGCTGGATAAAAAATGACCAACATGGAATGGACAATGTAGATATAATGCCAATTCAGGAATGTGAAGCAAAATGCTTTGCATACCATGCTTTAGAAGGCTATTATTTTTATTTATATTAGATTTAACAAATGACTCAGTTAAGAAAATATTTCAGGTGAAGTCTTTGATCCTGCTCTCGGGGCAGAGAATTTTCTAGGATTTAAACTAGGGTGTGGCGATTGCACTCCAGATAAAATTCTATGCAGAACATGCACTAGAGATGCTTGTAATAGATTGACATTATTACAGCAAGAAACCATGTTTTGCATGGAAGGAGATAGAGTTCTTACATGCCTTGAGGAAATATATGGAAGAATTTGCTATTATGCCGTAATCAATGAGAATATAGGTTTGTTTTGTAAATGATTTACATAGATTATAATATATTGCACATCAATGATGGGACGGGTTGAGTAAAAGTTGGGTCGGGTTTTCAAATTTACTTCGGATCGGGTTTCAAGTTTCGGGTCGAAAAAAGTCCGGGTCTCGGGTCGAGTTTCGGGTTGTGTCAGTTAAAAATTTAATCATTAAGCCTGATTTTTCTGAGCAGTTGGGGGATATCATGATTTGGGGATTAATAAGAGTGATGCCTGGGTACTTAATGGATATATGTAGGTGTTTTGTTTGGATTAAAATTAATATAAGAGAATTTGGGGATTAAGAGGGATATCAAGGATTAAAAATATTTTGGGAATATATCGAATCCACTGATTTATACCCTATACCCCAGAGACACTCTCCAAATCCCTTGCTCTACCATCGCTTTTTACCTGATTTTCAGACCCTTGGAAGAAAAACCATAAAAAAGGAAAAAATAAAAATAAATAAATAAAATAAAAACAACCCCATTTTCGTGTCGAAAATTCTAATAGTCGAATGCCCACATTTTTTTTATTTCTGTAACTTCTGTAACCCTCTTGTAACCCTCTCAATTTTTGAAATTTTTTATTTCCGTGAAGCAAGATTCCTTCCCCTTCAGCTTGAGATTTTTAAAAAAATTTTGAGATTATTTCTTCTCTAGCACTGATGCAATTAAGTGGTATAAATAAACGAGGAATTCCCCAGATATAGTCCTTAATCTTCAGATATCCCTTGATATATGTAGGTCCGAATCACATGACCTCTACATCTCTCGTAATCCCCAAAATCTACGTATCCTCACAAATCCTTCGATACATTTGTTAATCCTAAAATCTATCAATATTTCTGTTAATCCCTAAATCCATTTATATTACTCTCGATCACTCTATATCCATCCATTCGTCGCAACTTTTTAGCGCTGCGAACGGAAATTTTCGAACAATAAGTCAAAATTCTTCGTTTTATTTCCATGGAAAAAGTCGAATATTCGGGTTTCGGTCAAAAAAAAGTCCGGGTATCGGGTAACACGTCCGATCCCTGATGGACATTGTAACAAGTAATACTCATTTCCACTTTACTGCAAGTCAGATTTTACAAATGACTCAGTTAAGAAAATCTTATATCGTTTAATTATTTATCAAAAAATTATTTTCTAAAAATAGAATTGTTCACTCTAATTTAATGTCATTTTTAAGAGTGTAGAAATATGTAGAATAGGAGTAATTCCTTGGTAGTTTACGGTAAATTAGTATGTTTGTTATTATAGTTAAGCAAGGATGTGGGCAGCAAGACTGGTCAAAAGAAACGAACATACAATTGCTTGAATGTATCGATAATGATCTTTGCAATAGAAAATCAGAATTTGAAAAAGTACTTTTTTGTCTGTTTAAAGGCTGGGATGAAATAGAACCTAAGAGAAAAACATGTCATGCATATGGACTAGAGTACGAACATAGAAGTAAAAAACCATGTTTTGTTAATAGACGCGAGGATGGAAAAGGCTTGGAATTTTTTTGAAAAAAATATTAATAATTATTCTAGTGGAACAAGGGTGTGGAGAACGCTGCCCAAATTACAAAGAAACAGAATTTTGTAAATATTGCAGAACAAGGAATTGTAATGACGAAAAAATAATACCTAAATATTGTTGGACAAATTATGGAAAAATTAAAGTAAATGGGGATGTTCCTTGTTTTGTGGAAAGAACAAGAAATTATAAAAGTTTTGTTGTTTAAATTAAATTAAATTTAACAATTTAATTTAAAATTTCTAGTAAATAAAGGAATTGGAAAATGTCCTTCAATAGCGTGTAAAACTTGTTATAAACATTTATGTAATGATGGGAATGATCTTCCTTTTAGTTTTTGTTTTAATGGTGATGGAAAGGGAGTTATTGGTTGTGGCAAATCGAATTGTTATATTGCTAAAGTTGAGTATTAATTGAATATTAGAGTTTGAACTAGGTCCGGGCCCCGATATAAGACACTAATATTTTGATGGAAACCAGAGTCGCCTGGTTATAACATTGAAATTCGACCCGGGTCCGTGTAAAAATGAAAAACTTTAATAGAATTTTTTAGGCTCAAAGGCTGGTTGTGGCACTTGTGATGAAAATAAAATAGACAATTCTTGTGTTGATTGTAGAGGATTAAATTGTAATATAAAAGATAAATTAAAGGAAAGTGTTTTTTGTTATGAGAGAAAAGAAAATGGGAATGAGAAGGAAGGAGGTAGACCTTGTAAATCGAAATTTTGTTTTATATCTGTGGATGTTAATAAAGGTAATTAAGGAAGGAAGGGGGAAGGTAGAAAGAACGATAGACTTTCTTTTTTTAAAGGTTTTGGAATGTCTGAAGAAACAATTTTTAAAAAATACACTAAACAGGGATGTGGCAAATGTCCTCGTTCTGTAAAAAATAAAATTCCATGTAGAGAATGCAAAACAGATTTATGCAATACAGAAAAGTATTTTCAACAAGTAAAGTTTTGTTGGGTTAGGGATATTGCTGCATGTCCTTTAAGTATATGGAATGGATTTTGTTATTATAATATGAGGAATAAGAAAGGTATTTAAAATTATAATGGATTATTCGTAGCGGATTTTTCAAGAAAAGTCTTTTTCTATGAAAAAGCTATGGCATCAGGTCAGGGCTGTGCGCCATAATTTTTGCGTGGAACGCTAAACGCAAAATCTTCGTATCTAAATATCCGAAGATTTACAATTCAACGCCATGACGCTCAGCCCTGATCAGGGATGGATCCCCCTGCATTATTAAAATAGGAAGGCGGAAGTGCCAAAAAAGAAAGAATTAAGCGCCTACTTTATATCATCTTACTTAAAGTTAAAGCTTGATTTCAAAAACATTTTTTTCGTGTCCGTGACCTACGACCACATGATTCGGATCATTATTTATGTTTCAAGTTTTTAAAATTTCAAAAAATAATCATCCGAAATTTAAACAAATAACGGATGTTTTTGAAATTATGTACACTCAACTTTATTTTTAATTTTTAGTTGAGCGAGGATGTGGGAAAGGACCTAAACTCGAAATAAATGTTTTAAATGTTTATTGTAATGGGCAACTTTGCAATACAAGAGAATTATTTGATAAATCATTTTTTTGTTTAAATAAAGGAAAAGAAGAAAAGTCGTTAGGAGCTATTATTTGTAAAGAAAGAAGTTGTTTAGTTCGTCGACATTTTGATGGAAAATGTAAAAAAATAAAAATATTTTTTGAATAAAAAATAAATTTTTAGTAGAACAAGGATGTGGAAAGTGCCCAAAAGATAAAATAAATTTAAGCAATATACAATGTGCTCAATGCCATAAAAATTCATTTTGTAATACTGATACTTTCTTTGAAAGTCAAATATTTTGTTGGGAGAAGAATGCTTTAAATTGGATAAAAAATAAGGGAACGAGGGTTTGTAAAGTTGGTGTTTGCTTTATTGGGGTTGATAAAAATAAAATGGGTAAATTTATATATTTATTTATTTTAAGTAGAATTTCGAAATAAGCTTGATATAAACTAACTTTCTTTTGCCTGTCAGTCCAGGTATGGCCCTGTCGCAACGAAAGACAAAAGATAATAAAAAGGATGCAAATTAAAAAACAAAAGCTGAAGACTGGCCATCCCTGTCAATTCCTCTCCCTCTCTCCTTACTCAGCCCCGAAATTTACATTAACCGGATTTTAGATAGTGATTTTAATGAGTAATTTAAATTTTCTTTCCTTACTTGCCAAAAAAACATTTCCTATGCCCCTTCTATTTAATTATATCAAGTGCTAAGCTTTACTCTGAATCACACATACATATTATTTATTCAAAGGCCTTGTTCAAGGGTGTGATAAATGTAAAAGGCAACATAATCTAGCAAAATGCAGTGATTGTTCCACCTCTTTATGTAATACAGAAACAATACTTCCCCCTCCTATAAAATGTTTCCATTTCAATTCAAAATTTCAACAAAATTTAAAAATAAATAAAACATGTCCCCATGTTTATGACAGTTGTTATATTGCTAGAGATGTATTTTGGAGAGGTTATTTAGTAAAATATTTTTCTTATAAAAATTTTAAAGTTGAACAAAATTGTGGAGAATGCCCTCCAAAATATCAAAAATGTGTTAAATGTAATAATAATTTTTGTAACAAACAATCCCTTTTACCTTTAACAACAACAACAACTATTAAACAAGAAACAAAAATAACAACAGAAACAAAAACAAGTACAACAACAACATTAACAACAATTATTCCTTCAACTAAAATTTTTATTAAATCTGAGGGGCAAATTAATAAAGTTAAAATAAATGTTATATTTATTTTTGTGTTTCTTTTAATTTTTAAAATTTTGATTATTTTCTGATTAAATGACATTTGCAAAAATTAATTATTTTTTGAATAAAAATTGAAATTTTTTGATTATATTTAAATTTTTACTAAAGAAAATTTTCTTTGGCACTTTTCGGTATCGGTAATTTCGTTCCTAACTGTACTGGTACCGGCAGATTTTGATATTTTCGGTACTCAACAGGTACAGGTACTTTTAGGTACTATCGGTATCTGTACCGGAAAATCCATTTGTCTAACACTAGAATAAACTAAATAAATTAAAATAAATAAATTTATGCTTAAAATCCCAATTTAAAAAAAAATAAATTAAATCCCAAATCAAAATTTAATATGCTTAAAATCCCAAATTTAAATATAGAATCACATGAATATCATGTTAGTTTTTAACTGAATTAAAAATATGCGTGATATTTTCGGCAAGTGTTTGGAAATTTTGATCTTGAAAAATTTTGACAGTTAAATTTTTTTTAATTTTGCCTCGTATTCTGACTCGATTTTTGCACGAATTTCCAAACAATGCTTGACCCGACATTTCCGGCTCAGCCTAAAGGGCATTAAATTGTTAAATCAAACCAATGAAATCTCTGTTTTAACCCCTTTTGTTAAATACCTAAAAATTTAAACTCATATAAAATCCTTCGTCTTTCATTTAAAGCCTAATAATTTTCAATCAGAATCGCTTGAAACTTCAATTACTTTCTCTTTTCCCCTTTTAGATTGTTCTCCTCGATCTAAATTTTATGGATATATAGACAAATTATAAATTAAAATTACTCTTAATTTACATAAATTTATTCATTTTTTATACCTCGTATTATTGGACCTCCTCGAGGCATTTGACGAACAGATTCTTCAATAGCCTTTTGTGTTTGTTGTTCATATTCAGCTGTTAATTTATATTATAAACTTTTATTTTTCGTGATTGTTTTATTACCATTGGTTTTATTACCATAGCCCTGTGATGCAGGCACAACATCTTTTTAAAATAAGTATTTAATTTGCATTAGAGAGAGAGACTTGGGCGGTAATAGGTTGATCATAGGTTGGGTGGTACTAGGTTGAATAAATAATAAAAATAACCCATCATAGGGGACGATGCCGTGACTCTTTTCATTACTATTAGGATTGATAGTTTATTTTTTATTAGAATTGGCAGTAAGATCCTTATTGTTATTTCTGATAAAATAAATATTTTTTAGATAGAAAGATATCATGAAAAGTTTTCGAGGATTTAGATATGCAACTCCCAGTCCGGTCTCTAATTATAATTATACAAACATACCATCATTGTAATCTTCACCAAAAATTTTCTTATACATCTCCTCTAATGACATTTGTTCCTATTTATGAATTTATAATTAAATTTTAATATAAGTTTAAAAAAATTTTAAAATTTAAAAAGATTAATATATCGATAAATAACTAATCGGTATTTCCTCAATATAGAATTACTCATCATTCCATTATTTTTTGGAATATTCATGCTATAAACCCATAATTACACAAATTAGCTATGAAAAAATTAATTTAAATATTGATAAGAGATAAGTCAGTGCCCGAAACCCGGATTTTTAAATGTTTATTCACGTTTTCCGGATTTCTGGATTTTAACACGGAAAATCCAAATCATATCAGAAAAGTTGAAATCTAGGTAGTCCAAATCGAATTTCAACGAAATTTTTGATCTATAACCAACCAAAAATGGGAGAAAAAGAAGAAGTAATTAGAGACTAATAATTCGAGAATACAAAATTACTTGTGGAATTTCTTGTGTATTTGTTTGGTTGCCTCCTTCGCCAATGATACTTCCTTCACCCTGTTGCATCTGAAATAATAATGTAAATAAAGTTCTAATATACACCCATTATCATATCAAAACTTGAAAATAAATTTTAATGTTATTATACCCAAAAATTTTATATTTATTTAAGAGAATCAATGTTAAATTCACCGGACTACAAATATGTAATTGAGTTTTCCAATTTCTATCATTTTTAAAAATCTCCTATAAATTTTTACTACATAAAATGAAAACCGATGATATCTTTAATTTCACAAAACTGCACCACAACCCGTAAATTTTAAAATTAAATGTGTCATAAATTATTAGCATTCTTAATTTAATTCTAAAAGCCAAATTCGATTCAACAAAATTTAATGTCAAAAATAAATTTATAAAAACAATTAATTTTATATTTAATCTCTCAATTATTCGCCATTATTCTGTTCATCTTCCAATTGAATATTATCACCAAATTTTGCATAAAGAATTGCTCGAAGGTCCTGAAAAGATTGTTTTATTAATAAAAAATATATTTATTTACTTTCATTTCTGCTTCCAAACAAATTATTTTCTCCCCCAAACTATCAATTTGTTGTTGAATATATTCTTTACGTTCTTCCAACATTAAATTTATTTTATCCTATTTTTAAATTAATAAAAAAATTAATTTATTTGGTAATAGTTCGGTTCGTACCCCCCCCCCTCCTTTTTCTTTCCTTAAAGTATTATAAAATGGTCAGTCAGTCTTAGCTTATAGAACTCGTCGAGCTGTGTCGAATGACACCAAAATCAACCCCAGTTCTTAACTTCGGGCCGAGATACAGACAAAAACCCTGCGCAAAGCGATGGTTTTGCAACAGCGTCTCAGCGACAACAATAGGATCACTTTGTTATAATTTTGTCAAATCTCGTTCAAATACGTCGATTTTGATGTCATTCGAATCAGCTCGACAAGCTCTTTCGAATGAGCTATTAATGGTTTAATCGAATTTTAGCCCAAAAAATGAGCTTAGTCCAACCTTTTATTTTTTAATTTTCGGGTGTCTGTATCTCGGCCCAAAGTTAAGACCTAGGCTTAATTTTGGTGTCATTCGACACAGCTCGACGAGTTCTATAATCTAAGACTGACTGACCATTTTTTAATAATTTATAAAGGAAAAAAAAGGGGGTACGAACCGAACTATTACCATTTATTTTAATAAGGCTAGTAATGACAAGTAGGATTTTATAATACACTCAATAAAATTCAATTTACACAATTTATTATTGATAAAATTTTGATCAAATTTTCCACTGGAGGCGAAAATTGGATTTTGAAACTTTTCTCAATTAGCCAGAATTTATTTCTAACCCGAAATTTATTTTCAAAATATTTATTTAAATTTCTAGTTTTCCAAAATAGAAAATAACAAAAATTAAATTTCAAACAGTAAAACTAGATATCCCGTAAAATATCACGGAAGCTAATTTTCTTTTGATTAAAATATTATTCAAAATAACACAAAGTGCCCGTACTCTAGACTTTTCTAATTTTGGTGGCATTATAATTTCTACTAGAAATCGGCAATGGGAGGGATCCCGGGCGGGATTTTACGGTATCCCTTCCCGAAATCCCGGGTTTTAGCGACGAGCGGGATTACTGGGATTAATCACGCGGGATCCCTCCCGTTCGATTTTTTCAAACTCAATCCCGTTACGGGATCCCGGAAATGCGATCTTGCCGATCTCTAATTTCTATCCATAAATTTAAACTCTACTTGATCTTGATGAACAAAAATAGACCCAACAAGTATTGGAACATTTAATTGTCCATCTTCCATAAGCATAACTTCATTTTCAGCATCAGTCAAATTTTGTGCCGTATTTTGTAAAAAGGCTAATTGATCCTTTTAAAAAATAATTTTTAAAATTAAAAAAAAATCCACAAAACTTTATTTTCCAAATAAGATTTGTGTAAACGGGCAAATTTATTAATTTGTTGTTGATCTTCAGCTGTAGGCACATTTTTCTTTAAATTCTCACTGTCATTTAATGAAACCCCAACCATTTTCTTTTTTTTTAAATTAATTTAAAAATAAATATATTGAAAATGAAAAATAGGTATATATTAAAAATTTTAAATATTTTTATTTAAATAAAAAATATAATTTATTAAATATTTTATTCAATTTTTAAAAATTTTATAATCGTTTCGATTCAAATAAAAAAATTTGGCCTGGTTAGCTTATGCGTTCAATGAACTTTTATGAGTCCAAAAAAAAAATGGGATTTTCTTGGTATTGCAAATTAGGGGTATGGTTCCAAAACATTTTTTCATGTTCGGCCTAAGCCCATAATTCCTTTCCCTCGAAATTTCTGAACGTTAAAATCGTTTTTCTAAAATTTTTAAAAATTGGCTATAACTTGAAGAAATTTCGAGGGAAAGAGTAAGGAATGGTCCCAGATATATTTATTCTCACACCAGTGGGATTTCTCGGCCTTCAAAATTTTGAGAATTTTGGAAGGCCAAGAAGCTTAGAAACCGGGGTCCGATATCGGTAATATAAAAATATACTACGGTAATACCGTACCGTGAGTAACACTAACATATAGTATAGTGTCAATTGTTCTTAAAATTTATTTATTCTCACATCAAAAATCACAGCCAATAATTTAATTAAAAAATCTTTAAATAAAAAATACTTTTCCCATCATTTATAAGGCAATTTTTGAATTAGTAGAATTTGAATGTTTAACAGTTAACGCTTCCAATCTCCCACTTACTTCTGCTTTTAATCCTTCAATTGGGCCTTGAAAAACTCCAAAATTTTCACAAACTAGAATACCTTAAATTTAAAATTTTTTTAATTAAAAAAATTTTTTCAAACAATTTTTCAAAGATTCTTGTATAACTTCCGCAAGCAAATCACTACAAGCATTTTCTTCCAAAAATTGGTTCATTAAATCAAAAAGGCGTAGGAACAAATCGGGAAATGATTTTAAACTAATTTTAAAAAATATTAAAAATAATTTATTTATTTATTTAGAACACCTCGTAATTTTTGTAAGATTCCCCAAAAGTACTTTACAAGCAAGCTGAATCGCTCGAATTCTTGCCTCTTCCATTCCAATTGGATCCATAGTGGAAATTGGTGGGCTACTTAATAAATGGTAAAAGAAATAATATAATTTAGGGAGACCTCTGTATAACGTACATGACTTTTCGGAGTCTTCTAACGACTATTTTAAGGTCTGATCTAGGTCCAGACATCCCACCCAGACATCTACCCCAGACGAAGGTTAAGGGTTAATGCCTTACAAATTAGTGTATTTAATTAAGCTTCCAACAGTCATTGATATATTTAACCTTATTAAACTCTCCAACCTCGTTGAACGTTAAATAATTTTTTGAAGGGCCAGGTTATAAGAAAAAGCCGGATTAAATATTAAATAATACCCAGTAAGTAATCGACTCAACAAAGGGAAGAGAACTTCAGCAAAGCAATCTTCCCAATCGGCAGGGATCATAATTTCACCCAATGCAGGTACTCGAAATGCAGTCTAAAAAGAACAAATAACTTGATGTCTTAACTAGGTATAAGAAAAATGCCAAACGATAATGAACAGGACCGAAAACTATTCACACTTTAATAATTTCCCCCTATAATTACCCCTAGAGCCTCCAAAGCCTGTTTTCTTATTAATCGTCTACAATCACAAGCCATTCTAGCAATTGCTTGCATCAATGGCCTCCAATATTTTGACCATAATTCTGTCGTTTTCGTATTTGTTTCATCAATTTTTATGATTTCATTTGTTTCAGACCAATCCTTGTAAATGTTTGCTGCTCTCGCTTGGAGTTGTGCACAAATATTTAATAACTTTAAATAGGAAAGAGATTCAAAAATATTTTTTAATTTTTAAATATTTTGAGAAAAATCAAGGTTGATTATACCTCCGAGGAGGGGCTAAGGAATTCGGATGAGGACAAAAAATAAGGGTATGCTTGCTTGATTTAGCGAAGCAATCAACAAAAGGTGACCCTCAACATGCTAACCGAGAAGCATATTTCAAAACCCCATTATTTGTCTTGTATTATATCTATCTCTGGAGCGAAACCGCTATAAAGCTAAAAAGGCCTAGGTATACCACAAAATTAGAGAAAGAATGTATGAGAAAGTTTTCACTTGCAAAGAAGCATCAACATAACAATTAGCCAATTTTTCTTGATCACTCATTTTCTCTTCTGATTCAGTTAAATCCCCACTAGCATCATCATTTGCTTTGCGTTGTTTTTGAGAATTTTCATGGGGAACATGAAATTGTTTTGAAGATGTATTTGAAGAGGAATTCCCGGTTTGTTTATTTGGAGAAGTGGGCGAAGTTATATTTAATGATTGGATAGGTGTTGAGTATCTGGAAATTTGAAAATATTTTGAAGAATTTAGATAAGGTATCACGTCAGAACTAAGGATTGGGCAACGGAACCACGAGACCCGCTTTCTTCTCAATCCGACCCACCCCTTGTCAGGACCACCGAATTAAGCCGCGACATAATGAGAGTAAGAGCGAGGCCAGGCTTCGATCCTGCGACCCCTGACAGTTATTGCTAGGCGCGTTCGCTCACCACGTACAGGTGCTCTATCAACTGAGCTGCCGTGACACTGCTTTCATCTTCTCATTTAATAGATCTTAAACCCCCGCCTAGTGAGCGTTTTAAATGCTCGCCAGGATCTTCCTCTTCCTTACATGAGGAGAATTTAAAACGAACTTTCCCCCATCCATACTAGCTTCTACTATCATTCTTAAACAATGAATAAATAATCCAAAATTTTCAGGTGTAATATGGGCAGCATCTCTCCCCAAAAATCCAAGTGTTTCGACAACTTTGAGGAAAGCTGCAGAATCATGACGGGATAAATTTGGGGCTAATACAATTGTTCCACGTTTGTAAAGAGAAGAGCCACTTGCAAAGGTTAATAATTTCTCTGAAGGTGGGGGTTGTTGTAAAGGTTGTTGAGGAGAAGTTAAAGGAGCTGGAGGAGAAGAAGATACTGGATGGATAATCTAAATATTTTGATTTAAAATTAGTGTTGTTCACTATCTGTTAATTTTTCCTTATAACGGCTCAAATGCTCTTATTCTTACCATTTGAGCAGCCACGGGGAAATATTAACCGGTTATGAATAACCTTAATTTAAAGAATAAAGTATTAAGAGTGTTTGATATAATAAAGGGTCTTTAATCCCAAAAACTTTTATTTATAAGTTATTGTTTAGAAGGGGCAATTTTTAGGCACCTAAATTAAAGCCCAACTTCCAAAAAATTTAGAGACTATCGCTCAGAAAAAGCTTCTAAGCTTTATAAAACCCCATTTAAGAAAGCTAAATTAGTGCTGTTCACTATATAATACGTTCACTATTCTATATGTACTATTTATTCTAAGGAAAACCTCAAAATTCTAATCAGAGCTGTTTCAAAACAGATATCTTCAAAATTAAAAAAATATCAACAAAAAGGCAAATCAAAAGAAAAACCCCGGCCCTATCTGAAAAAGACCCCTACAACATCAAAATCTCAAAACAGCCGTTTCTATGAAATAACGGTCAATCTGAAATATTAGAATGCCTAGATCAGAAAATTTTAGAAAAAAATTAATTTACATCCACCAAATCAAAATCATCGTCTTGATAAGCAGCAGCCCCGACAGCTTCCAAAATAGAGAAAAACAATGCCCAATGTTCAGCGCTATGTACATTTGCTGCATTTGCTCTTAATAATTGTTGAAGACCATTTGAAATTTGTTGAGAAAATAAAAGTAAATCAGAGGGTCTTAATTCTAAAATTTTTCGGGCCATAAATTGAAGAACATCATCAGCACAGCAATTAGTTTTGTGTTGAATAGTTTGGGAAGAAGCTATATAAAATGAATGGAAATAAAGTCGTGTTTAGGGGAAGTTGATAAAAGTTTAGCCTAGAGCAGTCATTAAACATATAATCTCAGTTATTGCTAGGCACCTCCTCTTAAAACTTACAGGTGCTCAACTGACTAAACTACTGAGCGATCCTTTCTATTATAGAAAGCTTTCTATATGTTCGTGCATGCTGTGGAAAAGTTATTTGGATGGGTGATGGAATAGAACCATCATGGAATGAGCCCAGACCGAAGTACACCGACTGTGCCACGTCCAACCCGATGCTGGGTTATTTATTTTCAATTATGTTCTTTCTGTAAGTGCGGACTCAACAAACACCTTCACTTTTAATAAATCTTAAACCTCCACCCAGTAAACGTTTGAAATAATAGCCAGCTGGATCTCACTTTTCCCTTACATTACCTGAAATTCATTTAAAAATTCCTATACCCGTTTAAAAATCCTACATCAAAATATATCTATAAGCCTAAAAAGGATGCTTATCTAATCTCATTAAACAATCTACCATTCTCTTGTTGTGTTTGTTCATCTTCCACTACAATAACCACACTTTTAGTCAGCGTTGTCCGAGGCGCAGAAGGTAGTGGTGGTGGGAGCGGCGGAATTTTTACATTTTGTTGTGGATGACCAAGACGGAAAAGATTTCTATTAGCAATTCGAATTAATGCAATAATTGATCTTTCGGTTATTTGCTTGTTTTGGGCAAAATCAGGACTAAGTAGCCATTGCAAATGATCACGGACTAAAAGCCAAACTTGTGCTAAACGATCGCGGTTTTCGAGAACTATGTTTATCTATAAAATAAATTGAAAATTAGAAAATTAGACATATTAGAGAATAGAGGCAGACCATAAAAAAGAATGGTAATACTAACCACCGTGCCTAATTTTGTGCTTAAAGGTTAAGAACATATGGCAAGAAAGCCGAGGTTTTACTTAAGCTTATTAATTATCGACCCAACAAATAAGAATTTTAATAAGAATAGAGTGAAATTTAATAAATTTGTTGGGTTCCCAGCAGAGGTGAATCGGATTTCCGATTTCCGAAAATTTAGGCCGATTTCCGACATGAGTTCCGACTTTTGAGTCATTTCCGATTTCCGGCACCTTCGTCATTTCCGATTCACCTCTGGTTCCCAGATAGAGGATAATTCATCTAAAATGCCTATCTCATAAATATTTGTCTGTGTGGAATGTTAGCCTCCATACCACAAACAAAAATTTCTTTCTTTCCTCACCATCAATTCCAACAAAAAAATCAAAGCTTCTTCCTCATCCAAAGTTAATTTTATTGGAGAATATTGATAAATTAAATTTTGTTGTTGAATAATTGGTAGTTGTTCTTCCCCAGATTTTTTATCTTCATTAATTGAAAGTGAAGATTGGGAAAGTAATTGAGGGGGAAGAGGTGGGGGAGGAGGGGATTTTGAAGGGGAATTTAATGGAGATATTTTGTTATTTTCTGACATTTGTTTTTCTAAAATTTGTTGTTCTTCGGGTAATAAAGCTGCGGCAGCTGAACTTAAGTCGACAATAGAATCATCGTCTAAAAATTAAATTTTAGTGGTTTCTTATTAAAGTGGAAAATCTTCGGGTACCCAGACCCGAAATGAAAAATCCTGTTTTTCCGTTATCTACCAACATTGTAGTAAAGGAAAATATAAAAATACATTTAGTTAATCCACTTTTTTAATTTTAAAAAATATAAGAATAATCGGTACTTCTCCGTTATACGACCGTAAACTTGGAAGCAGGCCAGTGTACCGCGAGCCCAATGTACCGACGAGCTATAACTTTGTCCAAAATTGTCGAATCCGTGGCGCCCTGGTATGGTTCGATGCGTCGCGACCAGCTGAATCAAACCATGCGAGGCGCCACGGATTCGACAATTTCGGACAAAGTTATAGTTTGGCGGTACACTGGGCTCGCGGTACTTCTCCGTTATACGACCGCAAACTTATTCCACTTTAATATAAAACTTTGATTGGTTATAACCTTTCAATGGGTGATCAGACCTGATCCATGAGTTGGAAAAAAGATACTAATTATCGAGGGTTTTTGAATGATATAAAATTCATTTGTATAGGATCAAGCATTAAAAAGTTATAGCCGATCGATGTCGGCTGACTTTCAGTTTGTGGTAGTATAACGTAAAAGTACCGAATAATCTCTAAAAAATTTTCAGGAAAATTTGAGTAAAAATAATATTCAAATTTGAAATTAGTATAGCCGTCGAGGCAGAAAAATCATTAAATAAATCACTCACTCAAACCCCCAAAAGTCACAAAAAATTAAAAAAATCACCTTGACTTTGACTTCCATGACTTTCATAATTTTGAACAATTTGTTCATTATTTAAATCAATTTGTTGTGTTTTTGATTGAATTGGGGCTATAGCAAAAGAACAATGGATAATATTATTTATTAATTCAGTAAATGCTGAAGTGGTTAAATAACGACTGCCGGTTATTAATTGTTCTGGATGGCATTCAGAAATTAATGAAATTGCTGACTGAAAATATTTTTAGATATTTTTTTGTTAAATTTGCCCCTGACAATTCTGCAACAGAAGGAAAAAAGGACAGAAAGGGGAAGAAAATGGGGAGAGATACCAGATACCTAAGTACCGAAAAATTTTAAAACGACAGAAATTTGGAAATTCATAAATTCTGATAAAATTTAAATCAAACTTGGTAAAAAATAAGGAAAATTTTCTAATTTTGCGGCTTTTTAAATTTAGCCTTTTATGTTAGCCTTCACCGCCTACCTATTTATTTTTAAATGAAAATTAATTTACTTAAGAGTTACTAAAAATTAGAAAATTGTAAAGCATATAGCCATTTAATTCCTAAGGCTATGAAGTAGGCGGCGTGGTGTATTGGATAACAAATCAGTCCGGTCTACTGTGAAGATGCTGGTTTACTTCCAGCCGCCAATTAGCCTTTTGCACTAGCTAAAGGAGAGAAATAGCTATAACCCAGATGCTTTACTAAATTTTATCTCAAAAAAAGTTAAAGAAGAATCCGCAAAAAATGTCCGCAAAAAATTGCGGACATTTTTTGCCCCCCCCCCCCCCCCCAACAAACATTGCATAATTGTTGTTCTTCTTCATTTATTTGTTTTTTATTTAAATCAGTTTCACTAGAAATTGAAGAAACACTTAAACCTAACCAACTAAACAATCCACTTTCTTCTTTTTTTGGTAAAATCTGTGGACGTTTAAACTTTTCTTTAATTGTCACAATTCCTCTAACATCCACAAAATCTTCCAATTCCAACAATTTTGGTGGAAGTAAATTGGCACGTAATAAATATATTAAACAATCCAACACGTTTTTCCAACCCTTTAAAATTTTTATTTGATTTTTAAAATTATTTTTCCAGTTTTCTTTATTTTACCAAAAATTCGCAATTTATTTTTTTGCGGATATTTCAGAAAAAATACAAAAATTGTATTTAAGTATTTACGGCTCAGTTTTTTCCTTCTATTCCACTTAACTTAATTCGTTTTTTAAAAGTAAATAAATGAAAAAATTTATCCAAAAATTTGGTTTAGCTAGCCAAAAACATTTTTTTATGAATTTTGAAGAAAAAAGGAGAGTCAGGGTATTTAAAGTTAATTTAATTTTAAGGAAACTAAGCCATTTAAAGATTTTGACCAAAATTTCAAAAAAAAACCTCTCTCAAATTATCCCCATAATTATGCACTAATTCAAACAAAGCTCTAGCTGCCATTTGTGCCTTTTTATTTTTTGCAAAATTAATTGACAAACTTTCAGCAGTCGAATCAGAAAAGGCTAAAAAAGAAAAAAATTTTGAAAAATTTTCATTTAAAATAAAAAAATACAATTTAAATTAAGTGTAGAAATTGGTGAACTTGTTGCCCTAGGAGGGGGTGGTAATGGACTTGTTGCTGAACTCATAATTGCTTAGATTTATCTGAAAAAAATTTTTTTTATTTTTAAAATTTTATTAAAAAATTAAAAAACAAAAAAGGAAAAACAAACAACAAAAGTCCAGCTTTCTTTATTAAAAAAAAGAAAAATAAAAACAGGAACACGCCCAAGTAGGCGCGCGGCCATAACGGCGCAGAGCCATAACTTGCTGGAAAATTTCTGGCCCTTATCAATTTTGTTACCAATCTCTTTAGCTCGATGAGAGGAATCGTTTAATACTAAATTTGATAAGATCTGGAAATTTTGAAGCAAGTTATGGCTTTGCGCCGTTATGGCCGTGCGCCTACTAGGGCTGTGCCCATAAAAACAATGTAAGAGAGACAACTAAAAAAAGTTAAATACAAAGAAAAAGACATTTTTGAAACGTTTCTTGAAATAAAAAAATTTTTTCAAAAAGCAAATCCAATCGACGTTTGGATGGCATGCTCGCAAGTGCTGTCTGAACACTGTGACCAAGCGGCGGGTTTTGTCTGCTCCCTTTCGGGCCTGAACCGTTGCCCCGCTCTTTAAACAACCAGGAACACAAACATTACCGTCTGCGCCCCTTGTTGACTTGGCCCTTGCTCTAGACACCCGCTCTGTGCACACCCGTCAATTTGGTGCTTTTGCCTCCTAGAAACTGGATCACAAGCGCCCGCCACGACGCTCGGCGAAATCGAATTAAATTTTATCGTTTATATACTTTGCATTAATATTAGAATTTTGTTTCTTTTGACCATTTTGTTTTTAGATATTTTGTACTTTCATTTTAAAACGAACAGGCCAACTGAGCACCAGCGAGATTTGATTGACTATAAGCTTGATCCAATCAAAGTGTATTTTATATCATTCGAAAGCTCTCAAGAAGCTCTATCTTTTTTCTGTTAGGATGGATCAAGTCCGATCGCTCCGTGGAAAGTTATAACCTGATAAATGTGAAAAACACCATATAATTGGATTTAGTAATTTATATAATCTTTTAATGAAACAATTTTATTTAAAACATCATTAATTTTTATAAAAAAATTAATTTTATTTTTAATTTAAAAATTATATAAAAATTTTGTAAATATGTAAATAATTTATCAATTAAAAAGATAAAACAAAAAATAAATAAAAGTAATAATAAAATTTTAAAATTCTTTAAAAGAAATTAATTGGTTCTTTTTTAAACTTATTTAAACCACAAAACTAGTTTCTAAATTTTCATTTTTAAACAATTTAAATGTTTAAGATTTAAAAATAATATTTATACATTATTTTTTAAATTAAAAAAATTTTTCAAAATAATCATACGAAAATAATAATTAATACCTAATTACAGTCGAATTTTGATATAAGGGACTGTTTTTATATTGAGTAGTTTTAGAAAGAAATCTTGATTAGGGACCAGTCAAAAGGTTTGTTATTTAGAGAAGTTTGTTAAATAGAGGAGTAAATTAGATCGAGATTTGGCTCTAATAGTAATTAATTATTAACATTGTTAAATATTTTATTCTTAATTATTAATGTAATGTACATATGTACATATAATTAATTGTATAAATAAATAACAAAATTAATCAAAAGTTATTAAATTTAAATATTTAATAAATAATTTGTTATTAACTCAAAAATTAAAATTATTAAAAATTTTTTTTTAATTTTTATTGAAAAAAGGAGAGAATGTTTTATTACTATTTAATATTATTATTAATTATTTCTTTATTTACTTTAAATAATTCTCTTAAATGCAAAATGGCTTTGATTAGCAATGAAGTAGCTAATGATGTTACTGAATTGTCTAATAAAAAAATTCTTTCTCAAATGATAGATACGGAGTGCGACAAAAATGTAAAAAATTAATTTAAAGTTTTTTATTTTTGTTTTTTTACTTGACAAATATTTGTTTGATGAAGGCCAGAAAACTAAATTTTTTTTGGATCCTCGAAAATTAAACAAATCTTTCCGAGATTTATTTAAACATATTAGACTAGGGCTGCCATTTAGAAAATGTCAAGTGTAAGTACAAAAAGTTTAATTTGGAAGTACATAGGGGAAAAAATTTTCAAAATATAAGTACGCTCCAAAAATAATATCTAAAAAATATATTTCAGCTCAAATATTTTATATTCTTATCAAAATGAGTAATTTCAGCGCCGCAGGCGAAAATTTTGGAAATTTTAAGGTTAAATTTAATTTTTTAACCAAAAAGTCTATTCGTAAGTACGTACTTACAAATAAGTACATTTTCAATTTCATAAGTACAAAGGTCGATTTGTAAGTACAGTACTTCCAAAATAAGTACATCTGGCAGCCCTGTATTAGACTAACATTACATTAGCATCATTTAAGTTCCCTATATATAAATTAAAAAATTTTTAGGACAATTATTGTGTTACATATACAGAAATAACTACATTAAATGTTACAGAAAATTTTCTTTTACATTCCTGTGAAAGTTTATGGAGAGATAATATTAAAAAAGCGAGACTTCGCCAGGGATTTGAGAGTGATACTTACACTTGTGAAGTTTGATTTTAAAAAATAAAAGAAATTCAAAATAATTTTATTTTGTTAATTAAAATATTTTTGAAGACAACAGACGGGGAAACACATTCAATGCAGGCTACAAGAACTCTTGCCTCAGGTGTTAAAGTCTCTGGAAGAGTTCGTTATTCTCTTAATTGCTGTGACACTGACCTTTGCAATGTTTATAATAATTTTATTATTTTAATATTATTTATTTTTTTAAAGGCGTATGTACTTTCTGGACTTAGATAATTTTGTTTTTTTTAATTAGATGGAAATTTTAATAAACATAAATAGTTTTATTTAGAAACCAGAATACAATTTTATACTGTACGTATCCAGTACTATTACTGAAAAATACCGATAAATTTCAAGATTTTGATGTACCTTATTATGGTCGGTATTCCGTACCGTACTACCGATACGGTACTGATTACCAAAAAATACCTCGAAGAATACCGTCGGTAGTATGATACCGTTCGGGCTCTAATTTTATTATTAAAAAATATTTTTTAAATACTAATTAAGAAATAAATAAACGTATTCTACATTTAATTTTAAGAATTTACCCTTTTAGATTTTAAAAATTTTTTTAAAAATAGATTATTGATTACCGTCAAAGAGAAAATTAAAAAAATAAATTGTAGTTTGTATTTTTTATACATGTGTATGTCGAAATTAGTCAATATTATTTATCAATTAAAAAATTAAAATTATTTAAAAATTACTCCCATCCCTCTTTCCCTCCCTCCATCCCCTCTCCTTCCCTCCCTCCCTCCTTCCCTCCCTCCATCCCCCCTCCATCCTCCCCCCCCTCCTCCCCTCCAATTCATTATTTCATTTGCAACAATTCAAAAGATAGGTTTTATAATATTAATTTTCTCAAAAAAATAAATTTAAAATTAAAAACAAAGATAAAATTTAGGTATTTACTTGTTTGTATCTATTTTTTGTTTTTAGTAAAATTATCGGATTTAAAATGTTTAGATTTTAAAAAAATTAAAAAAATTTTTTAATTAAAAATTTGGTTTTAGTCTTGTTTGTGAGTCCAATGAAAATTTCGACAAAATTTTATAAATCAATTAAAAATGGTAAAAAATAAAGTATAAAAATTTTTATTATTAGTATATTGCCTTTCTCAGGTGGAAAACAAGATTTTTGTTGGTATCTGGGGTAAAACATGTATCCCCGATATATCCCGATTTGTGATATATCGGGGATTTGGGAGGATACCGTATATACTGTGTTAATTACCCTGGGTAATTATTGTTTCGATCTCTCGCTGGAGGGGGTAATAAAAGCAGGCGGGGTAATTATTTGAGGGAGGGCAATTATTATTTCGACCTGTAAATTTTTTATTTTTTCATAAATATATAAACTGTTATAGAATATGTTACCGAATTTAGAGATAAATATTAAATTTTTACAGATGTTCTATATATTCATTTAATATTTTCATATATAGTATACCTTAAGATGGTACTATTACACCAATGCTTCCTTCCTAGGAGATATAAAGACACGATGAGCATGTATACAAGTATGTATAATTCCTATTTAGGGATTATACATACTTAAATGCTTAAAAATTACTTATAAAAGTGTAACCTAGATAGATTTGAGGAATTTTTTTGGAGATGTAAGTTTATATTAAAGGAGATATAATGGGAATTGGAGGTCTAACCCATCAAAATCTCACCCAAATTCACTTGATATCTCTTAATTCTCATAAATTCCGCAATACCCCCTCAAAATCCTTTTATTCTCTTGATTTAGTTTTTTATATGAGCCTTGAAATGCCCATTATTAGAATCAAAATGATTTTTAATAAATATTATCAAAATTAGCTTAGGAAAAATAGGGGGTAATTATTTGAGGGAGGGCAATTATAGTTTCGATCTCATGCTAAAGGGGGTAATAAAAGCAGGTGGGGTAATTATTTGAGGGAGGGTAATAAATACAGTATATACGGTATCTCTCCTAATCCCCAAAATCCCTTCTTGTTCCCTCGATGCCAGCATGGATTTTTCATGCATCTACATATTTTAAATTCATATAAAATAATTTATTTTCGCTCATAAATTAGAACCTCGCCAAAAATTCTAACAATTTTATAGAAAAAGTTCGCATCAGTAATTATTATTTTTTTTATTATTTTTTATAAAGTCAAAATTAGGTTTTGACTTTATAAACTAATAATGTTTGTATACTCGAATTTCAATTCCCTAATAAAATATGTATATTCTTACATTGTTTATTCACTGATTTTGTTATCTTATTTAATTTTAGTGTTTTACTGACTAAAATCCACCTAGTTAATTAGTAATTCCAAAATTTACAAAGCATTTATTCTAAAAAATAGGAAAATGCGTTTGTGTTTTCCAACAATTTTGTTTCTAATTTTTTTGTTGACCACGGTCTATGGAATGAGAAAACAAAAAGAGAGTAGATTTGGTGGTTCAAGAACATTAAAGCCTGATGAACCTAAACAAATGTCTCTTGGAACAACCGATTCTGGCGACACAATCATTCGCAATACTGTGAATAGAGGAATAGAATCCGTTACAAAAGGAGTTAAAAATTTACTTGGAGGAAAAAAGAAGGAGAAGGAAACTACAAATAAAGTTTTCCAGAGAAATTTGAGTGAATTGGTCACACATAGAGAAGGTAGAAGAAATTTTTTAATTTTACAAACTTTTTAATTTTACAATTTTGTAAATGATCTTCGTCATCTGTTCCGGCTAAACGACATTTGCGGACCCGCACTTGCGGACCCGACATTTGCGGACCAGAAACGAAATAAAAAAATTTTTAAAGTGAAGGAAAATAGCCCGGCAGACATTTAAAAAAACTCATTTTGTAGAATTCATATTTAGATAAACTTAAGGCATTTGTGATGTTACTTATAGTAAACTAACGGACCATTAGTTTGACAAAGTGCCGATGTGAGGATTAGGTAAAATTGTGAAAGTTTTTTGTAAACTTGCTACGTTGATGAATCAACCTTCATTTTTGTTGGAACTACCGATTTGAAGTTTTTTCGTCCGATTTCCAAGTTCCAAATAAATTTTTGTCAGTTCCGACTTCCGGTAAACCCTGATTTCCGACTAAACCCTGATTGGAACAACTTCCCCCGTTGACGGGACAACTTTTCCTGCTGACGAACAACTTCTCCGGCCTGTTGCAGAAGAAAGTGAGCTTCTCTTTGTTCCTGAGAAGCTTTTGTCTCAATCTAGCTCTTGTCTACAAAATATTAATCATATAAAATATGTGTTTTGATTTTTGGATAAAATTTTTATTTTTTCTTTCAAGAGTAAACCCTGAAATGTCGTAAAGGATCATTTTTTCAAAACCAGATCCTGTGCCAAATTCGCGGTAAAAATTTGTAGGAGATGGTAAACAGTTGTAAAGCTTTAAAACGCCGAAAATTAAAAGTTATTTTAATAAAAAGTTCACTTGTCTTTAAAAAACGGACACTTTTCTTAACTTTATAAATTTAAGTCACACTCACTTCCCACCCAGTATAGCCTATCTTATTAAAAAAATGCGTATAAACGTTGGTATATTAAACATTAGGTTTAAATGGTATCACGACTTTTGCGCCGAGAACATTTGCGCCGAGAACATTTGCGCCGAGACTTATGCGCCGCGACATTTGCGCCGCCATTATTTAAAAAAAGATAAAATAATAACTACAATCGGACCTCACTTTAGGGGCCTTGGAAATCCCCGGATCCGATATCCCAAATGATTTCTGATGTACTGACTTTTTCGGATCAGGAAATTTGGATCTGCTAACATATTCCGGCATGATTTTCAATTCCAAGAGGGTCCATTATAGTGTAGGATTTTCGGACCCGGATATCCGAAAATTTCCAACTATCCGACAACCCTACTATAGTGAGGTCCGGCTGTAGTTATTCATATATTTTTAATGATAGTGGCGGCGCATAAGTCGCGGCGCAAATGTTCTCGGCGCAAAAGTCACGGAACCGTTTAAGTAAAAGTTAGCAATTGTGACTTACTATTTATTTTTTATCAGATAAAAAAATTGATCATGATGAAATGATGAAAAAATTAAAAGAATATACAAAAGAAGGATATATTAATGAATTAGAAAATAAAATTGGACTAACTAACGGAATTAAAAATGAAATGAATGAATATTTAGTTAATAAAGATAAATCAGAGGAAATAATAAATGAATTTAATGAATTTATTAAAATTATAAATGATTTACGGATCGGAACAGAAGGAATGAAAAATGGAATAATGTTTAAAATTACAGGACATTTGGAGAATGCGAAAGTTTTAATTGATGAAGAAAAACTTGAAGAAATAGAAAATGAAATATTACATTATGCCCAAACTGAAGTTGATACATCTAAAGAGGTTATAATGTTGTATAAATTAATTAAATTATTTCTGGGTACTTATTTAGTCCCCCCTCCCCTGTCTAAATATCTACTTGATATAAAAAATGTCAGTCATTTTTTTGCATAAGTTTAAAAAACTTCCCAGTAGTCACATTCATTCAGTCATTCAAGTTTTATTAATATGTATTATGTACATAAACCAGTTAAAATTGTTAATTTTTAAAATTTAATTTTGAAGTTTTTGAGAAATTTATTTAATTAAAACTTTTGGTAAAATTAAAATAATATGACTAAATCCACTATTTATTTATGCAATCATGAAGATTTGCATTTGAACAAGGTTCATTATTTGAAGTAAGGGAGCTTTAACCAATGAGAGGTGAAACAAAGAATCTCTAAAATAAATAATAAACCTACCAATAAAATAGTTTATTTTCTGCCTTTTTATTCTGACTTCCGGTTTTTGAAATGCAGACGAGCCTTTTCTGATTTTAAAAATATATATTATTAATTAATTATGTATATTTTTATTTATAATTTAGATTGGAAATAAAAAGTAAGTAGAATTTTTAATATTTTTTTAAAATATTTAATTTTTTAAAATAAGTGTGAAATACAACGAGTTATATGAAAAGTTAGTGGAGGCTGAAGAATACTGGTTAAAAGTATTACAAAGCGAATATTTTAATACAAAAATGTTTGAGCACCAAACAGAAATGGAAAAAATAATTAACGATTTTAAAGAGTTTAATGTAGCATATTTATCTGAAAGTAAACTTGTTAAAAGAAAATCTAAAGTTATTGAAGATGCAATATCAGTAAAGTCTCATTCAGGAGAACTTAGTCAAGCTTCCGGAGAAAGCGAGGAAATGGGAATTCTTGAGAATATTAGCGAACATGGTGGATATGGATCTCCATACAGTGCTAGTGCATCTGCTAGATGTAAAAAAATTTAGAAGTTTAAAATATTAAATCGTTCGGTTTTATAAAACCCAATCTTTCCAATCAGTTATTTATTAAATTTTTAAAATAGCGGGAAAATTTAAAAAGTTCTACCGATAAATATCGTTACTCTAAAAAAGGGCAGATTAAATGTAACAAAAATGAAAAAATTTTTATATAACTTAGTTGTTAACTTTTCCTTAGCAACATATAAATTAAGAAACAACTTATCAATGCTGTAAACTAAAGATCCGGTCTCTATTAATAATTACCTATATTTTATTTTCATCAAATTTAAATTGAATTTCAAAATTTGATTTAAACGAAAATAGTTAAATTAAAAATAATTTTTAGTTTATCATCATCATTCACCAAGTGGTTCAGGTAGTAGCGGAAGTAGCAGCCGTAAAGGTTTTATGAAAAAAGTTGGCTCGGCTCTAACCTCCATATTACCTTCAGCAAAAATAAATAAACTTTTAGAAAAATGTGATGAAAAAATTTCACCTTTGTGGAATCAAATACTTATAAATCGCAGAATTATTAGAGATTTTTACAAGGCAGTTATTTAATTTTTAATATACATAATAATTTAATTTTATAAAACTTTTTTAAATAAATTTCAGTATGTAGTAGATTCACCAAAAATTTTTGAAAATTTAAAAGAAAACGCAGCAAAAATTAACTCAATAATTCAAACATCCATAAATCCTTCTTTGGGTCAAGCTAGCACAAGTCAACACCAAACAAGTATATTAAATTACCTTAAATTTAAATGTGAATAAAAAAATCTTAGCTTATAAATTAATATTAATTTAATATTAACAATTTTTTACACCTCATTTCATTTACCAATGGAATCTCATCAAATCCATTGATTACCTTTTAATTCCTTATTCCAAAATATCACCATTTATCACTTGATGCCCCTCTTAATCCCCCAAAATCACTTCATATCCCTTCTAATCCGCAAATCCACATTATCCATCTTACTATCTTTAGATTTCACGATATACACCTTAAACCTCAGCTATTTCCCTTAATTATTATTTTTTGGGAGGATCAGCACTTTTCACTCTAATAAATTTTACTTTTGCATATTTTTAAGCAAGTCAAGTTCAACTTTTAAACAATGCTTTGCATCAACTTCGCAACAAACCATTAATTATTTATTTGATAGATTCATTTCAAAAATTAAAATATTGTAAAAGAAGCGTTGTATTGGATAATAAACAACGTAGAATTGTCGAAAATATTGCAAATATACATAAAAACTTGTTATATGAATATAACAAGGATGAAGACAAAATTGTCTATATTAATGGATGCCTCAGTGTAAATTTTTAAGGAAATAAGGGGGATACATATTTTTTGGTACTATCGCATTATACCGCCACATGTCCGCAAATGTTTGTCCGCAGGTTTTTCCTTTTTCTCCCGTCCTCACTCTTCTCATGAAGATTAAAAGAACGGTAATTGTTTAATAACAAGTTTTCCTTTTCTCTTTTCTCAAAAGGTTTTTAGGAAAAAAGTCCACGCGTAAATAAAGGGAGCAAATGGGATACGACTTCCTTCTAACAAAGTTCCGACCCTAGTAAATACTGCAGAACGACAAGTACCACCTGGATTTAGACAAGGATGGTAAAATTCAAGTTCGTTCCCCCTCCTTTTTCCTTCCTCAAAGTATTAAAAATGGTCAGTCAGTCTTAGATTATAGAACTCGACGAGCTGTGCGAGCCAGAAAAAATGCCACAATTGGGTTTCTGTGTGTGCTCTCCCAAAAATCGAAAACAGATGATAGTTATTGGAAGACAAGCAACAAGCAAGGTCGCTTGTTTTCGCAAGGCGGAAGGAGTGTTGTGCCCGCACTTGCGGAAAGAATATAAATGAAAAATAAATAACCCATCATTGGGTTGGATGGTGGCGCAGTGGGTTGTGCTTCGGTCTGGGCCCTTTCCATGATGGTTCTATTCCATCTCCCATCCAATGAATTTTTCCACAGCACGTCGTATATAATATTTACCGTTCTTTTAATCTTCATGAGAAGAGTGAGGACGGGAGAAAAAGGAAAAACCTGCGGACAAACATTGCGGACATGTGGCGGTATAATGCGATAGTACCTATTTTTTATTTTATATTTTACTAACTGAAACCTTTTGTGGTTTAGAAAATTTTCATGTCACTGATTTTACGTCAATCTCAATAATTTACGTTAATCAATTTACTCTATTTTGGTTAACTCTCTCCTAATATGATTTTACGTCAGCCTCGTGTATTTTTACAGTGCTTGACCCATTCCAGGGATAATTAACGTTAATCTTTCTGAGTAATCATTATCTTAATTTTAAATATAATAACTAGGGTTGTTCCCCGACGGGGGGGACGGGGACGGGGGAAAAATTTTTACAGGAAATTTCGGGGAATCAAAAATTTTGCGCCGCAGGCGGAAATTTTGAGAATTTTGGAGATCCTTAAGCCAGATTTCGTCCATTTTTTGCGCCGCAGGCGCAAAAAATGGGGGGAGTGTCGTACGAGAATCGAGATCTTGAAAAATTCTCGGTCTCGATAACCGAGATTTTCAATCGAGATCTCGTTTCGGTCCTATCTCTACTTGACATTGCTTACTTACAATTTTAAGTTCTCACTGTATAAAATAGAATTCCCATAGTGTAATAAATTTAAAAGTATAACAAATAATATTTTAGTTATATGGCATTGGGTATGTTAAAAATAGTGAAATATCACGTTCGGAAGGTGAAGATAATTGTCCTTTTTTTAATGAATACCTTGGAATGTATTTTTATTTTGATGGAACTATAAAACAGGATTCTGAACCTGAACAAGAAACTGAAAATTATTCGGAAGAAGAAAGTGAGAATAATGAACAGGAAAATGTAGGGTCTGTACAGGAAGGTGAGCATAATGAATCGGAAAATGAAGGATCTGACAATGAGCAGCAAAGTGAGCATGGTGGCCATGAAACCGGAGATTCTGCACATCATATGATGATGGGAGTTGAGAATGTTGGTACTAGCTACTCTTATGATTATTATGGAAATTTATACGTTTATGACGCAAACAATAATTTAATTGACTTTCAACCAGGTCATAACATACCGATGGGAGATGGATATGGAAATACAAACTTTTATTATCAGCATGGAAATCACCACATTCATTATATTAATGGAGTTTACCACGTTTATGACGCATACAATAATTTAATTTTTCCCCGACCAGGTCAATATTGAAATTATCAAGGGATTAACTTCCATATAATTTGTAATTCTATATTTTATTTAAAATTATAGATTTTATTTTGGGATATATCCTTATTTTGAGTATCATTATTATGTCTGGTTAATCATTATTTCCCAATATTATTCCAAGAAATACTTGATTTAATTGACAAAAACTACACATTCTCACTTATCATGAAAGGCAGACTATGCAAAACGCAATAAGCAATTGCATCCAATTTCAGACTACTACTAATTTATTTTGAAAAAGTTTAAAGAAATCGTTATTTCCTAACACATTTCTAATCTAAAAAGATAATTCTCACAAATTTCTTACTATGAGAGTGTATATGCGAATCCTAATTTAATGATTAATAATGATTAAGGCTGTGATTTATAGGCAAATGCCTTTTTTTTCTGCAAGCTTGGCATGATATAATACGTTCAAAAAACGTGTTTTTAGCTTGGTCCGAAGAGTTTAGCATGACTTTTATTTTGCCTATTTCTGCCTATTTTGGACTTTTTGAGCCTTTTTGCCTATTTTGTAATTTTTGGTACTATTTTTGCCTTTTTTAGCGATTTTTCCTAGATTTTGCCTGAAAATCAGTAAAAAATCTAAAAAAATCTTTCCCAGATTAAAGAAAAATAAGTGCCAACTCCCATTTTTAATTTATAATTAGACAAATTGAGTATTTTTACCCTGTTGGACATTTTGAGATTAAACATTTTGGTGGCGTGGCATTTTGGGGTGGGACGTTTTGTGGGTGGGGCGAGATTTGCTTTGTCGATTATCGACATTTTAAAAATAATATACCATTTTTGTTCAAAAAATGATTTAAAATGGCGAATAAATGGCAAAATGGTGAAAAAACGACGAATAAGTGGCTATTTTCTTGTTTTTATCTTAATTTTATAGGCAGATAACGTTTTTTACCTGCCTATTTTCGTGCCTTTTTTGGCTTTTTGGTGCCTATTTTAGGCGCCTATTTCACTGATTTTACGTGCCTAACTATCACAGCCTTAATAATGATATTTAAATTAAAGGTATATTTGGGTTTTATTTTTTTCATTTTTTTTGTTTTTTGGGTTTCATTTACCGTATTTTCTCTAAAATAACCCCCGTGGATTATTTTTTTCGATCGACCTCAAGAGGGGAGGGGTATACATAGTTGGGAAGTCGCCCCCCTTTTTCCCGCTCCACTGACCATTTTGAAATTTTTTTGTTTAATATATAGTTTATTATATATCATTCGAAAGAACTCTTCGAGATTTGTTAAATGATACCAAGATCGGCTAGCTTTGATGATTCTTACCAAAATTATGAAGCTAAATCATTGTTGGAGGGGATTTAGCTTCATAATTTTGGTAAGAATCATCAAAGCTAGCCGATCTTGGTATCATTTAACAAATCTCGAAGAGTTAAGGGGAGGGTTATTTTAAAGGGGGGAGGGTTATATTTTAAAGGGGGGAGGGTTATTTTAGGGAGGGGAGTATTTTAGAGAAAATACGGTATTTGTTGGAGGGGATTATTATTTTAGAGATTATTTACTGGGTTTTATTGGTGTTATTTTATAAAGTTTAATATAGAATCATTTTTTAAACAATGCGTGGCACTAAAAATATTTAATTATGTAGATAGAGAGTTTTATATTTTTGGGGTCACGCTTGTTATTTTACCACAAAATTATTTTTTAAAAAATCAGCAAGGGATATGCACAAATTTTTTTGCTTACAATACTCAAAAATATTTTTTAGAAATAATTAAACTAAAACTATTACTAGCTAATTTTTTAGTCTAAATTCACAGGAGATTGAAGAGAAGATTAATATATATTTTGAGTTTGTAAGATTTTTTTATTGTGCTCATTCCTTGCGTGCTCTACAAAAATCGCGAAAGAAATTTTTTTATTTAATTTAAAAATGTATTTACATTTTTTCATCATCTTTTTAATCTTTATTGAAAATTGTTTTTCTCTCACTCGTAAAATAATTTTTGTTATTTTCAGCCTTCGACCAATCTACATCCTCCTTTTAATTTTATAAAATTTTAAATTACTATTATCAATCTTTATGGTTTTTGTTAATTTCTAACTCTGAATATTTTTGTGTTAATTTTTTTCATATCTATTTAAAATATTTTTTGGTGAAGAAAGTATTTAAAACAAATTTATGTTTCGATATATACACAAATTTAGGGGTTTAACGACCTGCTAAGTCAACTGATATTTTAAAACCCGAAAACCCATAAAGGGTAGTTTTGGGGTGAAAAATTGGATTTTTTAAATGATAGCTCATTAGAATGAGCTCACCGAGTTCTTTCTAGTGACACCGAAATCAACGAAATCCGGCTTGATTGGACCGAGATATAGGCCCCTAAAAACAGATTATCCAATGTGGGGATTTTTGGAATAAAATTTTTTTAAATTTAATAGCTCTGTCGAAAGAACTCGACGAGCTGAGTCGAATAAATCACAATAAAAAATAATAAGAAAAGTAAAAAATTGAAAATAAAAAAATAAACAAAATCACCGTGATTGATCAAGTTTAGACAAAGTTACGACACAAAAAACAAGCAACATAAACCCATGGGGCGTAGGCGAGGTGCTCGTGCAAAACCCCAGCACCGCGTGGGGTTTTGAGGCAAGTAAATTTACTAAATTATTCTTAAATTCCTTTAAAATTTTTAAAATCATTTAAAATTATTCTAATTTTTTTAGTTTTAGAGATATTTAGTATATTGATTTAAAATTAGTAGTATTATATGATTTTTGATTGGATAAATTATCTATTTTTAAAATTTGTTTTTAAAATTTGTAATTTAAAATTCAAGTTAAAATTATTGTTAGAATTTAATAGAAAAAAATTAAGGAAGATTTTGACAATACATATTTAAATAACAAATAAAGTGGGGATAAAAGTTATATTATTTCATTGCCTAAATGCTACCTACCCCTACACCTCATAAGCTAAAATCTTTAGTCGAAAAGGTGTATTTTATGGTTCAACTTAATATCAAGCAATTTTCTTAGCTTTTTCGACGAAATTTATTTTGGATCCCCGAAAATTAAAAAATCTGTGAGATTTATTTTAGGGTTTTTATTACGGGGACGGGGGCCCCCGCATGGATCCAAAATAAATTTCATTTTTCAAAATAAATTTCATTTTCCCCCGCTACTCTCCGGGAATTCCCCGGGGAATTTTTTTTAATTCAAAGTACAAAAATTTTATTGAGATTTGATAAAACGGTAATTTTATGTTATTTTAATAAAATTATTTAAATAATATCCGGATCCGGAACCTAACTTTTTATCAAAGTAATGAAGATTCTTCGTCACGGAGGGTCAATAATTTTCTGGGAGATAAAACTCTTTATCTTCTTTTTGAAAAAAATATGAGAGAACCCCAGACTAACCTTGGAACTTCCGGATTAAATTTTGGAATATGAGATGAAAGCTTATGGTTACTTCCTTTAATTCTGAGTTAAATGAAATTTTAATATTTTTTATCATTATGTCTGTTCATGTGTATGCACTTTTATTTTAATTTAAATAAATAAAAATTTGTCAGAATTATTTAAATTAATTAACATGATTCCATGTCTTTTTATTAACCTGTCAAGGACAGATTTTATTTTGTCCAAGACGATTAAAATCGAAATCGAGTAAATAAATATTTTAAATTCGAGACTTTATTCGGGGAAGTAATTTTTTAATTAATTATTTTTATTTAATAATTAATTAGGGCATACACTGGATTACTTTAAATTAGATTTTCACTATTAGAATATACAATATTCAATCAGAAACTTTTAAAATAATATTTAACATTATTTTTCAATCTACAGGAAAGCCCGTAAATTTAACTTATGTTTCATTAGGTGAAGATGATGACTACTCCCAATTAAGGTTAACGGATAGTTGGAAATCTTCGGTTACCCGGATCCGGTATCCGAACCGAAAATTTCCGGATATCCGGCCTTTTTTCGGATCCGGATACCATGTATTATTTTAGCTTCACTTCTATTTATCTTTATTTCATGAATAATTTTTTATTTTTAATTTTTATATTTTTAAATTATTATTTAATAATATTTAATTTAAAAAATCAGGAATTATTTAAAATCGAGAAATATATTTCTCGAAAAATATTTTGATAAATTTTCAGTGGGGATGCCCTTTGAAATAAAAATATTTCTCAATTATTAAAGTGCAATTACACTTAAAAAGGGCAATCCCTCACTATATATAAATTGTTATAAATTAATTAAAATATATTATTTATTAATTAAAAATAATTTAAAATTAAATAAATTTCAATTAAGAAATGTTTATTTTCTTCTTTAATTTATTTATTATTTTTATTTATTTTAATTTTCTTGAATGTTCTTCTTCTTCTATCAACAATTCTTTATCTGAATTCTCAATTAATTCAGAAAAATTAATTAAATTTAATAAAATAAATAATTTAAAAAATAATAATTTTTTTAATAAATGCTTATTTAATAATTTAAAAACAAAAAATAAAAATTATTATTTAATTCCAAAAATGGAAATAAAATCAAGCAAAATTGAAGAAATTAAAACAGTTGAAGATAAAACTGAAAATAGTTTAATTAATTTAATTTATAAAAAATTTGAAGAAAAAATTAAAGAAAATAATAATAAAATATTTTTAAATGAAGTAAATAATGAAGAAATAAATGGAAAATATATTAATGGATTTGATGAACATAAATTCTTAAAGGATGAAATGGTAGAATTAATTAATTATATATTCAATATAAATTATTAGTAATTTGTTGATCCCTCAATATCCTCAGAATTTCATGACATCCCACATAGTTCAGTCAAATCCTCCAATATCCCTCTTAATCGAACCAAATCCTAGGATGGAATATTGTTTCGGAGCCGTGAATTCAACTGTTCGAAGCCAAAGCCAAGATTTGATATACAAATATCCTAAATTTTGGTTTTAATTTCGCCAGCCCTAATCCCTGGCTTTATTAAATCATGAGACTTCAAGCAAAGATGACACTGAGACCTAACAACTTCCCAAAAACTTTTAAATTATTTACTATTTTTTCGATTTTCGAAGATTTTTTTGTTTCGAGACAACACTGCTATCCATATTTTTTTAATTCCTCAATTGTTAAAAGGACAAAAATAGATTAGACATAAGAACAGGGGAACTCTTTTTCTGGTACGGTTTCGCCATTTTACAGAAACACTGAACTTAATTTAGAAAATAATAAAAAATGATTTCTAAATATTTATTTATTTTTTAGAATGAAGATTTAATATTCATAGCCAATGTAATTAATCATCTCGACAAAAAAGTAATTTCAAGAAATATTCAACGTTCTGCTGATCTTTTATTTGCTTTATATCAAAGCTATTATTTAATTAATTTTGACTCAAAAATTTCAAAAATTGAAAATATTTTGGATTGTATAGAACAAGCACATGTTCCCCAAACAACTTTACTCAATTATTTTTCAATTAAAGAATTAAAACAAATTTTTTGGAAAATTTTGGGAATTAATAAATATTCAGATAATATTGAAGAGAAAAAAATTGTTATGACAAAAATAATATTTTCGGATTCATATTCAGGAATTTTGGATATTTTATCTGTTAGAAAGGAAGAAAAAGGAAAAAATATTTTAAATGTTTTAACTGAGGCAAATGAAGGTTTTTTGTTTAATTTAAAAATTTAAATTAATTTTTATTTTTAGTTTTGACTCGGGCAAGCAATATTTTGAAGAAAACACAAAATTTTCAGAATTGGGATTGAAAAGATGAAAAAAATTAAGAAAAATTGTTATTAAAAATTTGGTATTCTTTGCTTTAAAATTTTCTAATCTGGAATGACGTGAAATTTTTTCTTTTTCCTTTAATTTGTAATTTCGATAATGCATCAAGACTTTTTTAATTTTGAGTTTTAAAGTTTTTGTAATAAAATGTTTTTAATTTTTTGTAGTAGTACAAGTTTATTTTTTAGAAAGAATTTTTATTTGAAGGGAAAAGAATGATTAAAATAGGTAATTGAAAATTTTTGGTTAAATCAAATAAAAATTTAAAATAACGTTGAGAATAAATTTTATCAGGAAGCTTCAAAAGGTTAATAAGTTACACAAATAATTTATTTAATTTTATTAATTTATTATTATTATTAATTAATTCTTTTTTTCATTAAATTTTATTCTAAATTAAAATTAATTTCAAGCTCATTTATTCATTATTTAAAATTATTTTCGATGAATATATTTAATTAATTAAATATATTATGTATTTATTTTCTTTTCATTATTCTTTGCAATATTTAATACAATCATTATATGTTCTAAAAAATAAATTATACATAATTTAAATAATTATTTTAAATATTTACTCGAAATTATTTGCATTCCCCAAAGCTCCATAGTAAGTAAATAATAAACAATTATTTACTTCTTTTTTATAAAAAAATCTCTTAAAATTTAAATTAATATTTTTATTTATTTATTTTTTTAATTAAAATTACAGGAGTGTGTGATCCTTGGAAGGCATAACGTCCAGTATCATACTCCACATTACAAACAATTTCTAAATTTATTTTATTTTAATTTTTTTTGTTTTTTAAACTTTTATTTGCCGGACAGCATTTACTTTCACTACATTCATAATTATCCGGACACTGATCTGAAGGGCATTTAATTACCCTCGCTTCAGAATCAACTGCTGCTCTAACATTCCCCTCACATTTAGCTATTTAAAATAAAAAGTATTTTTTAAAAAATAAATAAAAAATACATACGGACAGGTAAAGCCATTCCGTGCCCTCCTCCCTCGTGAGAACTTTCAACTGTTGGCTCATAATCAGAACAAAGGGCTCTACAATCAGTTAAAGAATTAAATTTATTTCCATTTCCTCCACATCCTTTTGAATAAAAATTTTTTTTTAAATAAATTTTTAAATTAATATACCGTTGGCCCTTCATTTTTAATTATCGCTGAAAAAATTGTTGTCGGATCCGGGTCCGAAAAAAGGCCGAATATCCGGAAATTTTCGGTTCGGATATTGGATCCGGATATCCAAAGATTTCCAACTTCCGATAACCTTATTGCCCACCCCTACCAATTATAAAAATTTTTTTTAAATCTTCGGGATATCTTTTACTGAGGTTCAACTGTATTTCCTACCTTGATAAAGGAAAGGTTGACATCTTTTTGTAATTAAATCAAAATAAAATCTTTTTTCAGAAATAGATCCACATTCACTATTTCCTCTATCTTTTGCTATATAAAATTATTTAAAAAATTATAATTTAATTTTATCTACCCAATCCACAAATACTTTTATCAGAAAATGCTGTTGATAAATTAATTTGGTTAATAAATAAAATGTAAAAAGAAGTTAAGAATAATGTAAATATATCAACAGAGTAGAGCATTTTATTTAGAATTTTATTTTTGTCTGAAAAATGAAAGGATTAATGAACCTTTGAAATTAATATATTTTGGCAAAATAATCGGAATTTTAATTTTAAAAAATTTGTAGGGGATTGGAAATAACTAATTGTTGATTTTTTTATTCTGAAAGATACGTAGTAAAAATTAAAGAGCGGGACGGAATCGGGCGCGTTCCCCGGTCCTTTTCCCGACTTTTTGAAGATGCCGGGATGAAACCGGGATCGGAAATTCCCGGTTTTCCCGGTCTGGGTCCCTACCGGTTAATTTTCATTTCCCGTTTCCCGATCCCGGTTTTTTCAAAATTCCGCTCTCTAGTAACTCTAAGTTAAGAAATTTTATTTAAAATAATTTATTTTCAAAAAAATTTAATAAAATAAACAATTTTATAATCGATTCATTTTTTCTAAAATTAATCCAAAAAGAAACAAACTATTTTAAGGTAAAAACGTAAAATGATCGGGAAGAGTTGCGCACAAAAGAAATGAAATATTAGAAATGTTTTTAGAAATAAGAGAGGAAGAAGCACTCTTTTTTACTATTTATTTTTAGGTAATTTGTTCTTCTTTTTTTGTAAAAACGTGTTTAGAAATATTTAAACAAAACTAGAATAATTTTAATTAATTTAATATTTATTTAAAACAATAAATGAAGACAAACAAGTTTTTTGTTGTATTTAGCTAGTAGTTATATAATAATTAATTAATTAATTGTTATATAATAGAGCATTTAAAAACCAGAAATATTTGGAATTTTACGATAAAAATAAATTAAAATTAATTAAAGGAAATACAAAAAGATAGGCCCAGGCTGTAAGCGAAAAGCTTTTTTCGCTTATCTCTTTTTTATTGGCATTTAGGTACAAAGTTTCAACACGAAAATTTTAGGCCTTTAAGTGCTCATTGAAATAAATATAAATATCGGCATACTTTATAGGCAGAAAAATCAAAATAAATAAATGATATTTTTAGTATTTTTTACAAAGAATTATTTGAGCATTAAAGTACTTAAAAATATAAAAAATTGTTTGTTTATTGCCAAAATGTAAAGAAAACTTGTTTTAAACTTTTGTAAAAAATTATTTTCAAAAGGATTTTAATGTTTTCTTCGTTCTTTGATTTTTTAAAGTTTTGTAATAAAATGTTTTTAATTTTTTGTGGTAGCACAAGTTTATTTTTTAGATGGAATTTTTATTTGAGGGAAAATAATGATTAAAATTATTTAAAATTTTTAAATACTTGTATCAAATAAAAATTTAAAATAACGATGTGAATAAATCTTATCACAGAGCTTTAAAAGGTTAATAAGGTTTTCGGTAGGAAAAATTATTTTATTTTTAATAATTTCGAAGAGTATAGAGGGCATTTGTTATATGCATTTCAATCAAAATTCCTTGTAAATTAACTTTTTTGTCCTTTAGGGGAATTATTTGTTCAAGAAAAAATTTCAAAAGCACTTGGTAATTTTATTACGATTTTTGGGTAAGCTATTGTTAAGACTTTGTGAGGGCTTGTATTCATTATTTTTAATTAATATATTTATTAATCCAATAATTTATCATATTACATTTTAAAAATATTAAATCCCAATGAACCGAAAAAATTTAAATTATGTTAAATAAATTAATTTTTAGCACATTTAAAGCTTCGACCAAATCTCATTCTTTTATTCATTACAGAGGTTTATTATCCAAAAATTGTTTAAACATATACAAGGATTCTTGAGGTTTGGATTGGGGAACCTTTATCAAAATTATTAAAAATAATTTTATAGAAATATTTTAAATTAACCATGTGACCAGCTCCTCTAACTAAATACAAATAAAATGTTAAAAAATATTTACAGATTTTATTTAATACTTGACGTGAAAGTTAGTCCTTTTACATATTCTGTCGCAAATCCACCAATCTGTCCATTTACAATCCATGGATATTTTACATTTTTTACCTTTAATTATATATTTTTTGGATTAATGGGTAAACAAATTCCGTTAGATAAAGATTAATATAAAATCGATCGATGTCCCAGTTATCCCTCCAAATACCCTTTAAATTCCTCAAATTGTTGAAATTTTAGAATTAGTCATCGCCTGTCGTATATTATATTTCTTTGAGGCATTATAATTAGATAAAATATGAATGGAATTTTTTGGATCAGAAATTAAGTCAAAAAACTGGGGGTGAGTCAAAAACCGAAAGCGAGGGTCATAAACCGGGCATAACCGAAAACCGAGTGTCCGGTTTTTAACCTGTCGCTAACAACCCTACTATAAAATTAGCAGTGGATAAACGGTTCAATCAACCTTGTCTTTAAACAGTCAGCTTACTTCCTTATCTCACTCATTTCTTAATGAAGTATCAGTTGGGAGACTGAGAAAATAATAAGCAGATATATACTTCCAGTCAGTATGATACTCCCAATCAGGTTGGTTTAATATCTTATTTAGGACTTTTATTTGACCACATGTAGTATGTACAGGTCATGCGACCGTATTATCTATACGGCATATGATATTATACTTAAGGTATTATATCGTAAAGAATATTGATTCACGGATATCATTGAATCCTATTTGAGATAATTTTTGATTTTTAACGGTGCTACTTAAAGACAGTAGCCTTCTTTTCCATACACCACTATACATACAACGCCTCTGTCTACTCATCCAAAATAATTAAACAAATTTTAAAGAAAATGTTTTCCAACTTTAAATCCAAGTTGTTCAGTAAAACGTTGTCCAAGCAAAAAATTACAAACAACATCTAAATCACCATAATAAAAAATCAGACGAATATTGGCATTTAAAATTATTTTTGTAAAATTGGCCATTGTGACTAAAAATTTATTTAATATTTTTTAATTTAAAATTAGATTAACTAGTATTAGTATATGTGTAATTATTAAAAACATCATCTGAACATTCTTCCCATTTAATATTTAAATTAGACGGAATATGTAATGCTTCTTTTACTAAAATACATGATTCGTTATTTTATAATAAAAAATTAACCATTAGGCATGTTTAAGTAATGTTCTGCAGCAGAAACTGAATTGAAAAAATTTTTTATTTTCATGGATGTTTTAAATTTTTTTGTGTTATAATACTCTTTAAAATTCGTAACAAATTTCGACATTGTAAATATTTTTGGGAAATTGGGATTGGTAGGATCTTTTTTAGTCTACATAAAGTTTCGGCTGTTTTTTCCTGGTTAAACAGCAAATGTTAGGCATGTATCAGGGGTGTGCCGAAGAAGATTGTAAAAAGAAAGACGACTAAAAACGGCACACACCTGGTATGTATATGTCTGGTATAAAATATATCTTTCGTTATATCTTTCGTTATTCAGATATAACGAAAGATTTTTATTCAGATAACCTATATCTTTCGTTATTCATCACGTATTTTTTTATGTGATAAACATGTTATTCTATTTTTGTAAATATTCAGTTTGTCACTAGGGGTTGTCCAAGCATTGCGGGATGATTTTTCTATTAAGAAACTTTATTTTGAAAAATCTTATTGTTAGAGCCGAGAATAAACATTTTTATTAATTTTTTTTTCTTACGATCTGTGCATGGAGTTGCACCGTAGTATAATGGGCGATCCCTTTGAGCAAACTTATTAGCCAAGTTATTTAATTTTAAAATAAAATTCTTAGTTTTAATTTTAAGTCTAAATGCAATTGTTTTGTTTGTTGGTTCTAAAATTTAAATAATCAAATAATTAATAAAATATTTCTGTACCACAATCATCATAAAGATCATAAGGATTGACTAGCTCATTATTATAACCAGTATATAAATTCTGTTGCTAAAAGTATTAATAAATTTAGCTTTTATGTCAAAATTGAAGTTTTACCATATCTCCACATGTCGAATTATCAGGGATGTTATAAATATCACAACTATCTTTAAAAATTAGTTATTAATTTAGAAAACATAAGAAATTTGGGTATGTGCATTAAATTTGGATTTAACCAGACACCGAATGAATACAATCTAAACTTTGCTGGACAACAACAAAATTCAGGGTCTATTGCGAATCTAGAATCCACAAGAATATATAATGAAATAATCTATAAAATCTACAATCTTTGATACTTCTTTATGTTTAACTCTCTCTTCTCTTACAACCCCTAAATATATACAAAATATTTTTTAAATTTAACCAATGCAGCCATTACAGCATTGCTTCTGGAATTTCTGCCAGATTTCCTCATCAATCAAACCATGATTATTGTCGCCGACAGGCGACTTTTTTCTGTTGATCTTTTGGGCCCTATGGGTTTTATTTTATTTTTGTTTAACTTTCTCCCCTCATTTTAAACCACGCCCATTTTTCTCTTCGGCTGGTCGGAATACAAGCCACACCCCAGGCTAGACCAGCCGACTACTATTTAAGCACTTGCCTTTACCTTATATTCAGTTCAGTTTATTCGTTCGCATTGCTCCCAGTTTTACATTTAATTTGTGTCCCTTTAACTATTTGTACGTGCATTTTACTTGTTTTGTTCGCTTTTATTATATTTGGCTGTCTTTGGAAAATAAATATTTTTTACTTTGCTGCTTTTATTCTCTTTGAGCTTAGTCGCCCTTTTCCTCTTTGTTGAATCGCCCTGCAAGTGCTTTTGGTGACAACGGTCGATTAAATTTTAATCGACCTTCAGCAGACTACATTTGGCCTGCTCTTTCAACAATCGCCCTTCCAGCGAACAACGGTCGACTACTCGCCGTCGACTAAAATTGGCCGCGCTCTTCCAACAATCGACCTTCCAACAACAACACGGTCAACTGTTCACAGTCGACTACTATTGACCGAAAGGACAACTAGTCGACCGTTCAACAGTCGACTGCACGTGCCGAAACAACTACTTCCTTTTTGTGCCGAGGGAACTTGGAACAACGCGTGGCTGGTCTGATCTCAACGGACCTGTGTTCCTCGACCAGCATCCCTCGCCCACAAAAATTGGTGCAACGGCCGGGAACAGCGCCCACATCAATTGTCAGTGCGCAGCTCGGGTCAACAACAACCGTCGCCAATCAACTCAATTTGTACATCAGTCAGCTGAGTGTTCATCACGTGCTTGGTGCTTCACTCCACTGGTGTGTTCAACTCAATTTGCTCATCAGTCCACTTCACTGGTGTTTGCAATCAACCGATAGTTGGCACTGCAGCCGTCAACTAATCAACCGTCAATCGACCGTCGTCAACTGCAATCGACCGTCAACTACTATCTGTGTGAAAACTACAATCGACCACTGTCAGCGTCGACTATAACTAACTTCGACTACCATCAGAGAAATGCCGTCTTCAGGACCAATTCGCCGTGCTATTGCTCCTGTTTTGCGAACTATGAGGGACAGAATTGCAGATGCTAATGGACTTTTGGATCAACCAGTGATCAATCAAGCTACAACTAATGGACTTCGTGTGGTTAGAACTCAACTGGAATCGTCAATGGAACGCGTGAATGAACTCAACACTCGTTGGCTGGAACATATGGACAACTTGGAAGAAAATGCTCTACTTGCAGAAGAGGAACTTTATGACAATTATCCGCCGCAACCTGAAGCAGAACAGGATGTGCCGCATGAACACTTCATGGACTTACACGAGAGAGCAAGAGGAATTGTGGAACTAATCAACTTGACCTTGGAGGGTCATCAGGGCCAGCAGCTGCCCGCACAGCAAGTCAATCAACCAAATGTGGTACAGCAAGCCGTCCGGCTACCTACATTGGAACTACCGCGCTTCGATGGAGAAGCCCATCACTACAGAACATGGTGGAATGCATTTTCAGTCGCAGTTGATCAGCAACCGACCTTGTCCGGATTTCAGAAGCACACTTATCTTTTGATGTGTTTGCCAGCCAACTCACCAGCACGAAAAGCTATTGAACACTATGAACCGTCGGACACCAACTACCAGCACGTACTCAACATCTTGAAGGACCGTTTTGGAGACTCAAAGAGACTTATTGACAACTTGTACTCAGAACTTATGCACTTACCGAGAGCAACGGATGCGTCATCGTCACTTCGCAATTTTATGGACACAGTGGACAGAGTATGCTATCAATTGGAGTCGCAGGGACAATCGCCTGACTCAACTCAAACTATGTTGCAGATCCGAAGCAAGCTACCCTCTGGCGTGCTGCGAGAACTATTAATGCGTGAGAAGGAATCTCGTCGGCCATGGACCCACAAGGATCTACTGAAGCAACTTCAAGAAATCATCAGTCTCAAAGAGGAAGTTTTGCACTGTGTACACTCAATGGATGACTCAACACATGTCAAGAGGGAGAGGAAACCTCAACAGACACCGCCACGTGATATTGTGAGATCCTTTGCCGCAGCTACACAGCCTCGATGGAATCAACCAAGGCAATACAACAAAGGAACATGCTCGTTGTGTGCCAAACAAGGACATTTGCCCAGCCGCTGCCGCATTTACCCAACTGCTAGGGACCGACTTAGAAGACTTATAGAAATGAATAGATGCATCAGATGCCTCAGGGATGGTCATCATGCACGCAACTGTCAAACTCGAAGGACTTGCTTCAGATGCAAGGGACCTCATCACTTTCTGGTCTGCCAACAAGCTGCAACACCCCAGAATCGTCAATGGACACCACAACAGGCGAAGAAAAGTGTTCAATTCAATCTACCACAACACGATAGAATGATCAAGGCGCGGAGCTCGCCCACTAAACTAAAGCCATTTAAAACTACAGTTGCACAACAGAACAAGAATCAACTAGAGGAACCGGCCTCAACACTCAGTCTTCATACAAGTGGTCCAGCAAAGAAGAATGCTCTGTTACTAACTCGTCATATAATGGTTACATCACTTGGACGCCGAACAAAGAAAAAAGTTTGTGTACTCTTCGACCCAGGCAGTATGGCCAGCTACATCACAAAGGCTCTCGTGGATGAACTGCACCCGCCGCGCGTTGGTGCCGAACAAATGGAAGTTGAAGCCTTTGGAGGCTCAATGAACGATCCACTCAAATTTCACTCGCCAATGTACGAACTCAGAATGCAACGTTCAGATGGAACATGGGAGAATTGTGTGCTCAACCGTGTTCAAGAGATTACCAACCCGTTCAATACAGTTCACTGGGATGACAGCAAAGAATTTATGTCGGGAGCCGACTTCAAAGACGCTGTAACAATTTCGCACGAGGCACCGGCAATTATGATTGGGATCCGTCAATTTTGGAAGTATCTTATCAGCTGGAAATCAATATCACCAGGACTTTACCTTATTGAAACTGTCTTTGGCAAAATGCTTGGAGGAGAATCAACTTTTAGAACTAACAACTTGAACAAATCTGTCTCAATGGTAGCAGTACATCATAGCAACGAAGAGCAAGTGCCATCAAAGAACCAAGTGGAAGAATGGCTCGGCCTCGAGGGAATTGGAATTCGCGAGGACCCAATTCAGAACGACGAACAAGCAGTTATGCTCTTCGAACAATCAATTCAGCAACGACCTGACGGACATTACTCAGTCAAATGGCCTTGGGTGGACCCCAACCCGCAGCTACCGTCAAACTTCAGAATGGCGTACAGCCGACTGTCTTCTGTACTGCGCAACCTTCAGGCACGACCAGACCTTTTGGCACAATACAACGAAGTGTTCGAGGATCAAGTCAAGAGAGGAATGCTAGAACCAGCAAAGCGTAACCCAGAAGGAATTGAATGTTTTCTGCCTCATCACCCAGTGATCACCCACAAGTTAAGAATTGTGATCGACGCAAGTGCCCATCCTAGAGGACAACCATCACTTAACGACTGTTTATATCGTGGACCAGTGTTACTACCTGATCTTGTTGGAGTGCTTCTTCGCTTTCGACTACCAGCAATTGCTCTGGTTGGGGATATAGAAAAGGCCTTTATGTCAATTTACCTCGATCCTGGAATTGACCGTGAAGTGTGCAAAATACTTTGGCTCAAGGACATCAACAAACCACTCAGCCCAGACAACTTGCTTATCCGAAGATATGCTGTTGTTGGATTTGGAGTCATCTCATCACCGTTTATACTAGCAGCAGTGGTACGTCATCACTTACAATCTTGTGGAGAATTTGCCAACTCACTAATCGACAACCTCTACGTCGACAACCAACTACTAGCATGTGACTCGCCTGAGGAAGCAGTCAACAAGTACCATCAAGTCAAAGCGATTTATCAACAGGCAGGAATGAACATCAGAGAGTTCGTCTCTAACTCAACCGAGGTGAACGGTCAATTATCCGAAGAGGATAAGCTGGAAGGACCGATCAACAAATTTCTGGGACTCAAATGGGATACTCGCAAGGATCAATTTGTGTTTGACTTCCCTCAACTACCAAGTGGTCACCCAACACGCAGGATGATCTTCTCAGTTGTTCACTCGATTTTCGACCCTGCTGGACTGATCTCACCATGTCTACTCCGTGCTAAATTATTCGCTCAAGGACTTTGGCAAGAGTCAATCACTTGGGACTCACTACTATCAGAAGAACTTGTTATGGAATGGAAGAATATTACAAATGCCTGGATGGATCAAACAATTCATGTGCCCCGAAGATGCACTCAAGGAGCAGAAAGAACTTGTCAACTACATATATTTTCGGATGCCTCAACACTAGCCTTTGCAACTGCCGTCTACTTGCGAACTGATACTGGAAATTGGATCGACTGTCAACTTATCTTCTCGAAAGGACGACTATGCCCCAAGGCCGCTGGAAAGTCACTTACCGTGCCACGTCTTGAACTACTTGCGCTACTTATTGGAGTCCGCGCCAAAACTTTTGTGGAGAAACAACTTCAAGGACTTGTCTCAGAATGTCACGTGTGGAGTGACAGCCAAATTGCACTTTCATGGCTACAATCGAAGGAACTACAACCTGTCTTTGTTCAACGGCGACTCAAGGAAATTCGACAACACACAGATTGTACTTTTCACTACGTCCGGACTTCAGAAAATCCAGCTGACCTTGCAACTAGAGGACTCAATCCAAGAGAACTGTCAGCAAGTCAACTTTGGTGGAAGGGACCTGATTGGCTCGTGCGCTCGCCTGAGGAATGGCCTGAGGAGCTGACCTTCCATCTGGCAACCGAAGTGGACTCACCGCTGCCAGAATTAGATGTGTGTACTTCAGGAACTTATGTGGCTTCAAATCAGACTCAAAGGAACCAAACTACAATTGACCTTAGCCGGTACTCAACTATGGACAAGGCAACTAGAGTCGCAGCTTATGTTCTTCGCTTTATGGGAAAAATTGCTAAGAAAGGACAATTCACCGTTTCCGACTTGGAAAGTGCTCGTCTACTACTCATCAAGGAAGCTCAACAACACTACATGGATCAACTAGGTGATCTAAGGAAATACATTGACGACAATGGAATCTACCGTCTCATGACTAGAATTATCAACCACAAGGGGAACTTCGACTTAATCAACCCCATCATACTACCAGTTGGAGCACAAATAACATTGCTGATGGTCAGCCAAATACACGAACGTCTACTTCACATGGGTGTGGACTGGACTCTTGGAGAATTTCTACGTACCTATTGGACTCCACATGCACGTCGACTAGTGAAGAAAGTGATCAGGAATTGCCCAAAATGTGCTCGAATGTGCTCCTACCCTTATGCTCGACCGGACATGCCGCCATTGCCAGCCGATCGTGTCAATCGTCTACAACCGTTCTCATCAGTAGGATGCGACTACTTAGGACCAACCAAAGCAAAATTGGGCAACGGCTCTGTTAAAGTATGGATTGTGCTCTTCACCTGTTTGTCTACTCGTGCAGTCTACTTGGAACCAACAATGGACCTTACAGCAGCATCCTTCACCAACATTCTTCGTCGACTTATAAGCAGAAGAGGATGCCCGTCCAAAATAATATCCGACAACGGACGACAATTTGTGCTGGCCAACAAAGCTTTACTCCGACTTTGCCCACCGTCACCAGATCAAGAAGCTGAACAACTGAACATGAACACTCGAGGGATTCAATGGCTTTTCATCCCGCAACTTTCCCCTTGGATGGGGGGATTTTATGAACGTCTGGTGGCTATAGTCAAGAACTGCTTTATGCGAACTTTGGGAAGACGTGTGCTCACTTACGACGAACTATCAACCTTCACAGCAGAAGTGGAAGCAGTTATCAACCATCGACCACTTGCTTATGTCTCAGAGGAAATGGATGCTCCTCAACCACTCAGACCAATCGACCTTGTTCAACATGGTGCTCAAATTGATCTACCAGTTGCCCAAGTCGACTACAACGAACATGACCGCAAGGCACCGCCAGATGACAAGATTATTTCCTGGTGGAAATCAACTCAAGAAGCAGTGGAAATGTTTTGGGATCGATGGCACACCGAATATTTGACTATGCTTCGAGAAAGATCAGCTTGGCAACACAAAGGACCTCGCCTCAAGCAATGCCGACCACCATCAGTTGGGGAAGTGGTGCTCATCGGAGATGATCTTCATCCACGCAATACTTGGCAATTAGCACGTGTTACAGAACTGAATGGAACAACACCGAACATTAGAAGTGTGAAATTACGTTTACCAAATGGTCACATCACTACTCGACCAGTCTCGAAGCTTTACCCGCTTGAATGCTCTACACGTGTTAATCAAGAGAAAGATACCTCAGAAGAGCCAGAACATGAAGCAGAACAATTGGAATCAACTCAGAAACAACCTGGAGACAAAGCACTTGAAATGGAAGAACTTGAGGAACTAGAGTCAACTGATCATCAGAAGGATCAATATGCTAAACCAACTAAGACTACTAAGACGTGGAACCTTCGCCCGAGAGCAAAACAGAGAACAACGTTGACTGTTATTACACCGTGGATCTTGGCAATTATATGCTTGCTCAATTTGCTAGCCCCAGTCTCAGCTTTGGTGGATTGTGCTAAATGTCTACTTACATGTTCAAACAAAGGAATTTTGGTCAGCACACCACCACAAATAACGAAAATGGAAATTTGCTGTGAAGGAGACTGCCTGATACGACAAGCTTCACCAAATGTTACTTACGAATTGCCGCAGGAAATGTTACTACATGCTTACACTTGCAAGAGTTACTTCTGGACGACTACCAGCGAAACATGTGCCATCCACACTACTTGCCCAGCAATAGGAGACTGTTCACTATAGGAGACTGTTCACGTTACTTTCAATTTGCTTCGCAACTCAGGCGCCGGGAGGGCCCTACGGACGGGAGAATATGCTAACCTCGACTTATTTTGACTATGGTCTCGAATCTCGACTCAGAAGATGGAAGAATATGCATGTCTCGACAACCTCGATTTCATGCCTCGAGTCTCGAATAACTTATGGAAAAACTTGGCACACCCACTTACGAAAATTGGCACCGCCTACTTTGCTGGCCAACTTAATAATGACAAACTTTTATCAACGGTCACGCCCCTTTTTGGCTATAAAAGCGCAGCTCAAAGTGCCATCCATCAATCATTTTAACAACTTGGAAAACTTAGAAGAATCTTGGTTAATCAATATGATGCGCCATCTCAACAATGATCGAACAACTCCAACCCGACTGGACCGTTGGTTGGACTATCACCACTTTGGATGGGATCGTGACAACAAAACTCAATTTGAAGCTGGAGTAGCAATTGCTAAGATTATGGAAACCGGAAACGTCGAACTAGAAGTTTTGACTGCGAAAAGAACTGTGAGACGACCAGCAGGACTTGCAGGATTTACTGAGCTACCTGCCAACAAGGAACTGATTATGCCCAACTGCACTGTCGACCGTCACTACTTGAACAAAGGAGTTAAGCTGATACGACCGGATCTACCCTGCATGCTCTTTGGAAACCCGCTAGAACGTGAAAATCGACATGGATTTCGTGGATCAAGTGCTAAATCACTGCGTCGCAATCGTGGAAAAGCATGTTGGAGACAAGGAGAGAGAAACTATGAACTGATACCACCAGAAAGAATTTATTGGGCCAACTTGGAACAAGCATTACGTGACAATGAACAACACTCTGAACATGTTAGTGCTCAACCGGAACATGATACTTGGAATGATTGGACATTTGATGGAAAACATCCTACTCCACAGCAAGATGCCAATAGAACTTCTACGCCAGTGCAAAATGAACGCGGGACTCGAGAATTTCCAACGATACCAACCTCACCAGTGATCATATGTAAAAAATCTGGAAACAACGTTGAACCGTTCGATAATGGCGGATTTAACCAATGGGACTCAACTGTACCAATAGAACCTATGGCTGGAATAACTTTGGGCAATACTCGCAACACCAATCGCAACGTGCGCCGAAATGTGCAGTCGAATACTCAACAGTCGACTAGGAACTCACAATTGACCATCCGCAGTGGAACGAGCAATCGCCCACAGTCGACTACTCAAGGCAATCGTCCACAGTCAATTACTCATCCACGGTCAACTATAAACAACAATCGCCCACGGTCGATTATTCATAATAACCGCCCTCGGTCGACTACACATCAGCAAGTGCCTACAAATAAAAATACTAGCAATGTGCCTGCACACTTGTCTACCCGCTGTACTCAGACTCAACACGTGCCTACACACTCTTCGATCCATCGCGCTCAGACTCAACCTTGGCCACACACTCTATCTTTCTCTGCACGACATGCGCCGCCCACTCAACATATAACAAAAACAAAAGAAAGGCCAAGCCAGATGTGTCCATCAATTTCAATCTTGATTGGCATTGTATTATCTTTGTTTTGCTGCAACGTTGCCTGCGCCACCCCGATTATGCTTTTTGATATCGAACTTTGGGCTCCGCCTCATACCAATCGCGCTTTGAACGTTCAAATCATTTTAAACTTTGACATTTCAAAAATGGCACAAGCACAAATCGAAAAACTTTCTTCTTCAGAGCGAAAGCAATTAAAATTAGAACTAATGCCTATTCCATCACTTTGCATCGTGTGTGACAGCAAAGGAAGCAACCCAATTGGACACCGACCCGGTGACAGCATGTGCCCCTTTTACAATGATGGATACAAACGAAAGACTTGGCGTGAAAAATTGGGACTACCTGACAAATTGGCTGCACGTCGCGCAAAAGCTGCTCTAATAAAGAAATTGGGAAAAGAACGACTCTGCCCAACAACAACAGCACGTCTTGCTACTACTACTACACTTAAAATAACAACTAATAATGAAAGCAAGCAGCAACCAATCATCACTGCCTCAGCAATTGTCAAAACAACGCCAGCAACTGTGCAGACAACAGAGGAAGTGAGTACCGTATCTTTCTCACCTCCACGCAGCCCATCACCTGCATGTGCACCTCAATTTGCCCGTCGGAAAATTACAGACGACTTTCTGCTGCCACCATTTGTTGAAGCCAATCAGCAAGTGCCGACAACAATTTTGTCAACAACTAAAAAGCTAAAGAAAAAGACAACACTCTTCGTTGCTCCTACAATAACTGAGAAAGCAGCACCAAAGAAAATGATGGAAGAAATGGTGTCAAAATTTACGGCAACAACTCAGCAGAAAACGGCACGTGCGAAAAGTGTGGCTTTTTATGAAAAAGAATTGTGTGGTCTACCAATAGCACGTCCGCTGGCCAACGACTATTGCTCTGTGCTTGACCCCGACTCATTGCAATATGCTGGAAAGACTCTAACTAAAGAAAAGCTAAATGAAATGGAATTGCAGCGACCATTGACTCTAAAGAATTGGCGCACCATGATGCAGCAACGTGTTGGAAAAATGCTAGACTACTTACTGTTTTTGGACGGAAGTAAACACGTGCAGAACGTCTCCCAATCATCACATTTAGCTCATCCTCGCACGTGGCAGCTTGTTAAAGAAATCTACGAACAACAGAAGAAAGAGAAAAACACCAAGTCCAACAAGCTCATCAAAAAACTGCCGAACGACGATAAAAAGATAGCCCCGCACCGTGCTTGGACAACACGTGAAGTGGAAAGTTTCCTCATCCGCTGCGACAACTTTCTTCAGCAACCAATAAAAGCTATCGTCATCGACGACCAATTACTCAGCAAAAGTGCCAGGCGACTTCTTACTTCAAACAAACGACGAAACAGTTTGTCACCAACATCAGCAGCGTTGCTTGACGGCTACGAAATGTCTATGAAAAACGTGCGCCGTTTCGAAGGATTGCTGTCGCTCCGTCCAAGTTTTGCACGTGCAACTATGGAGGAAGAAGAAGAGAACTTAAAGAAGGAGTCGACTAAATAGTCGACCTTTGTGGGGGGGAGTGTCGCCGACAGGCGACTTTTTTCTGTTGATCTTTTGGGCCCTATGGGTTTTATTTTATTTTTGTTTAACTTTCTCCCCTCATTTTAAACCACGCCCATTTTTCTCTTCGGCTGGTCGGAATACAAGCCACACCCCAGGCTAGACCAGCCGACTACTATTTAAGCACTTGCCTTTACCTTATATTCAGTTCAGTTTATTCGTTCGCATTGCTCCCAGTTTTACATTTAATTTGTGTCCCTTTAACTATTTGTACGTGCATTTTACTTGTTTTGTTCGCTTTTATTATATTTGGCTGTCTTTGGAAAATAAATATTTTTTACTTTGCTGCTTTTATTCTCTTTGAGCTTAGTCGCCCTTTTCCTCTTTGTTGAATCGCCCTGCAAGTGCTTTTGGTGACAACGGTCGATTAAATTTTAATCGACCTTCAGCAGACTACATTTGGCCTGCTCTTTCAACAATCGCCCTTCCAGCGAACAACGGTCGACTACTCGCCGTCGACTAAAATTGGCCGCGCTCTTCCAACAATCGACCTTCCAACAACAACACGGTCAACTGTTCACAGTCGACTACTATTGACCGAAAGGACAACTAGTCGACCGTTCAACAGTCGACTGCACGTGCCGAAACAACTACTTCCTTTTTGTGCCGAGGGAACTTGGAACAACGCGTGGCTGGTCTGATCTCAACGGACCTGTGTTCCTCGACCAGCATCCCTCGCCCACAAAAATTGGTGCAACGGCCGGGAACAGCGCCCACATCAATTGTCAGTGCGCAGCTCGGGTCAACAACAACCGTCGCCAATCAACTCAATTTGTACATCAGTCAGCTGAGTGTTCATCACGTGCTTGGTGCTTCACTCCACTGGTGTGTTCAACTCAATTTGCTCATCAGTCCACTTCACTGGTGTTTGCAATCAACCGATAGTTGGCACTGCAGCCGTCAACTAATCAACCGTCAATCGACCGTCGTCAACTGCAATCGACCGTCAACTACTATCTGTGTGAAAACTACAATCGACCACTGTCAGCGTCGACTATAACTAACTTCGACTACCATCAGAGAAATGCCGTCTTCAGGACCAATTCGCCGTGCTATTGCTCCTGTTTTGCGAACTATGAGGGACAGAATTGCAGATGCTAATGGACTTTTGGATCAACCAGTGATCAATCAAGCTACAACTAATGGACTTCGTGTGGTTAGAACTCAACTGGAATCGTCAATGGAACGCGTGAATGAACTCAACACTCGTTGGCTGGAACATATGGACAACTTGGAAGAAAATGCTCTACTTGCAGAAGAGGAACTTTATGACAATTATCCGCCGCAACCTGAAGCAGAACAGGATGTGCCGCATGAACACTTCATGGACTTACACGAGAGAGCAAGAGGAATTGTGGAACTAATCAACTTGACCTTGGAGGGTCATCAGGGCCAGCAGCTGCCCGCACAGCAAGTCAATCAACCAAATGTGGTACAGCAAGCCGTCCGGCTACCTACATTGGAACTACCGCGCTTCGATGGAGAAGCCCATCACTACAGAACATGGTGGAATGCATTTTCAGTCGCAGTTGATCAGCAACCGACCTTGTCCGGATTTCAGAAGCACACTTATCTTTTGATGTGTTTGCCAGCCAACTCACCAGCACGAAAAGCTATTGAACACTATGAACCGTCGGACACCAACTACCAGCACGTACTCAACATCTTGAAGGACCGTTTTGGAGACTCAAAGAGACTTATTGACAACTTGTACTCAGAACTTATGCACTTACCGAGAGCAACGGATGCGTCATCGTCACTTCGCAATTTTATGGACACAGTGGACAGAGTATGCTATCAATTGGAGTCGCAGGGACAATCGCCTGACTCAACTCAAACTATGTTGCAGATCCGAAGCAAGCTACCCTCTGGCGTGCTGCGAGAACTATTAATGCGTGAGAAGGAATCTCGTCGGCCATGGACCCACAAGGATCTACTGAAGCAACTTCAAGAAATCATCAGTCTCAAAGAGGAAGTTTTGCACTGTGTACACTCAATGGATGACTCAACACATGTCAAGAGGGAGAAGAGGAAGTTTTGCACTGTGTACACTCAATGGATGACTCAACACATGTCAAGAGGGAGGTATAGGTGCCTGGTAAATTTACCAAGCCCCTTACTCGGGTTATAGACATCAAGTTGCCCAAAACCCTCTTTTATGAAGAGGGGTGCTCCTTATCGCTGATCTCCAACGATTGCCCACATATACATAACAATATCATAATCCTAGATTTATCATATAGTGCGGCAAGAATGTATAGGTTTAAGACATAAATACCTACCTCCTCGTCACCTGTAGTTACATTTTTAACTTTTGCATTATAAGAAAATCCAACCCAAGCAGGGGATTCCAAAAATATAATTGAGGCATATTTATTCCATGAATAAGGATTTTGACGCAGTGTTTTGCCATCTTTGTTGAGTAAATATGGGCCTAATTCATTAGATAAACCACCAAGAGATGAACAGCCAGGACCTCCATTTAGCCACAAAACCTTAAGGAATTTTTAGAAAATTTTAGACAATTTTGGATATTAACTAATGGATCGGTTTTAGGATTTCCTTGTGATTCAGCAAAAATATAATGAAATAAATTTCCATTTCCGGCATTCAAATAACCTAAAAATAAAATTAATAAAAAGTAAGGGCTATTGAATAATTTGCCTGAATAATGTTTAAAGTTTAGATTCGCATTTAAGCCTGGTAATGATTTAATTTCATCGGGATTATTATTTAGGTTCGATGCTCCATAAATTAAATTTATTAAAATGAAAAATTGGAGAAGGCATAAAAATATTTTAGGCATTTTAAAATTTCAATAAATTGAAGTTAAATTATTTTTTAAATTATTTCTGGTTAGGTTTGCCTTTTATCGAGTTTCTTATATGTATTTCTGGCTTGGCTCTCCTGGCTCTATTGCTCTCCTCTTGGCTCTCCTTTATTCAAGTGATTATTCAAAATTGTTGGCAAAATTTAGATTATACCTCAAATCCTTTATTTGCTTACTTATGAGCTAAAAAAGGAAGGGTATTCTTATATAGTCTATACAATATATTAAACAAATTAAAATAAAATTTACATGGAACTTTTTAAAATTATTCTTCCCTTTTTTTTACTTCATGTGACAGCTGATTAAAATTAAAATTAAATTTGCTTTTAATTTTTAATCAATTTTTTAATTTTAATTTTTCATTAATTTTTTAATTAAAATTAAATTTTAATTAAAATTAATTTTTTTAATCAATCTTAGATTAAAAAAAATTCCTTGTGAGATAGAAGCGAGTCTCAGTTAAGATAAACATCAATTAAATTTTGTTTAACCACTGGGAGGTAGAGGAGAAGGTGCATAAACGATACCTCCTAATAATTATTCCATGCATTATATTCAATGTAAATGAATAAAAGTTCGTTAAATAATTTCGTTTAAATGAATTTAATTTTTAATAGGTAATTTTTAATTCTTAATTTTAATTTATGGAATCAATCCTTAAGAGTAGAATTAAAACAAATGCACCTCCCCAAACTCTCATTACATGCTGTCTTTTCATACTGACTTAAATATCCCTAAATCACCCTGAACGACCATACTGGTTAATTCCAATTGACAGCGCCATCGGACACGAATTTAACAGGCATAGATTTTTGAAATTCTGTGATATTTTCGAATTTCGAACCTTTGAAAATTTGTTTGGCTTCTCGGATTCTTGGCCTTCCTAAATTCGCAAAAAAATCAACATAGAAAAATCCATTTTAAAAAGAATTTTATTAAAAATTTTAAAAATATTTATCTAAATTAATTCCAAGCATCGTTTAACATTGAAAAATGCCTTTCAAATTCATTAGAAATTAATAAAGTGTTGTCATTAATTGTTTTTGGTAGGGTAGAGTTTTCTTTAAGTACAGGGTGCGGCAAATTGGCGGCCGCTTTTCTTTTTGCTATAACTTTTTTAATTTTTAATAAAAATTGTTAATTCTTTTTTTACTGGATTCCCAGTACTTTAGCAATTTTTTTGATACCAAAAAATAGAAATCTGGTTCACAGATGATAAAGATAAGTCGATCCAAACATTTGAAAGCATCAAAAAACATTTTTTCTTGTCAAACTTTAATTGATCATAACTTCGTCAAAAATTATTCAATACCGATGATTTTAGTACCAATCGACTCGTCTTGCTCAGGCGCATCGAAATAGCTTATAATCTCATTTTTGAAAATTTCACTGAAAAATTTTATATTTGCCAAAATAATTTTAATTTATCATTCAGTAAGTCATATCTCGGTCCATTTACGTGATAGACGCCTGATTTTAACGTCATTCGAATCAGATTGAAGAGCTGATTCGGATGATATATAAATTTCTCATAACAAAATAATAGCCTTGAAGCCAGACCGATAATTATCCAAAAAATTTTGCTTAAACTTTGAGAGAAGATTAAACAGACTAAATTATGAAATTTGAAGACAATTTTGATATCAAAAAAATTGCTAAAGTACTGGGAATCCAGTAAAAAAAGAATTAACGATTTTCATTAAAAATTAAAAAAGTTATAGCAAAAAGAAAAGCGGCCGCCAATTTGCCGCACCCTGTACATAAACTCTATCATGTTTCAATAATTTTAATAAAGTTTTTCTTCAATGATGGATGATGTCTATAATAATTAAAAATGCATATGTATTATGAAGTTAATGATAGAGAATGTAAGGTTAACCACAAATAATCACTGAAACCCGATATGTTATCGTCCCCCAGCCCTTTTTTGGGCAAAACAGAGAATAATTGAAATTATTATCATTTTTGACAAAGACTAAAAAAGCTAAAATTATTTAATAAAAATCCAAAATTTATTTTAATTTTCTTTATAATTCCCTCATTCACAACTTCATTTATTTACCAATTACTTCGGAAATCTTTTTGCGAAAAATATTTTTCTTCGGCCCATTTTCTTTTAAATCAACGAGAATTTTTGTTCGAAGTTCGTTAGATGTTTTTTGATAAATACTGCTAAAAAGAAAAACATTGGATTTTTCTAGATCAAGTATTAATTAATAATATAAAGCCGGAAGATAATCTTGTTTTTTTTAAATTTTTGTATTTAAACCCAATTGTTTGAAAATAAAATATCCACTTACTTATCAATCATCATTTTATTTAAAGCATTTCGGAAGTCAACCCCAAAAACTTCACTGTCCACTTCATTCTCATCAGATATTTTCAATTTTACATAAATTCCAATCCCCAAATGTTCAACAAGGGAAGAATTGTAAAACTGATCGGCATTGTTTGGAATACAAATTAAAGGAACACCGGCATAAATAGCCTAGAAATAATTAGAATATTTTTAGTGTATTCATTTTATAAGGGATGTGACAATTGCGGTTGAAAAATTGAAGCAAGCAAAAAAATCTATTGAATTAGAACTGGGGTATTTATTGTTTCCACAATTTCAACATTTATATTTTAAATATGATATAAAATAGAACTTGGCACCAGTGATGTCAAAGTTCCAGTTCCAGTTCCGGAACTAGTTAGTTCTAGTTCCAGTTCCGGAACTAGAACTACGGAACTAACGATTATCTGGAACTAGTTTGGAACTAGAACTACGGAACTAGTAAATGACGGAACTAGCTTGGAACTGGAACTACGGAACTAGTAAATGTCTGGAACTAGCTTTGGAACCAGTTCTGGAACTAGTTCTTGGGGGTATATTTTTGACAAAATTTCCTCGAAGAAGTTTACGGGACGACCTTAGAAATTCTCAAAATTTTCGCCTGCAGCGCTAAAAAAGTTAATTTTTTTGGCCTACGACCTTAGAAATTCTCAAAATTTTCGTCTGCGGCGCTGAAAAAGTTAATTTTTTTGGCCTACGACCTTAGAAATTCTCAAAATTTTCGTCTGCGGCGCTGAAAAAGTTAACATTTTTTGCCTACGACCTTAGAAATTTCCAAAATTTTCGCCTGCAGCGCTGAAAAAGTTAATTTTGTGGCCTCTTAATCCTCCAGTTTATCCTCCAATATCCTTGAATCCCCCGATATCACTCAAAACCCTCTTATAACCCAGATATTTTAGAGGATTTACTGTATCCCCAGATATACTTTAAGTCCCTTAATCCCTTCAAATCCTCTGATCTCCCCGATATCTATTACGTAAAAATTTTTCATGTGAAAATCCCGAAATCCCGCGGGATCCCGCTAAATTTTAGAACGGGATTATCGGGATTACGGATTTAAGGGACCCTGTCTCGTATCCTGTCTCGTAAAAAATTTTGAAAGAAATCCCGTTAAGGGATCCCGTGAATGCGATTTTGCCGCATACTAGATGATTTTTTAAATTATGCCTTTATTTGTTAAAATTGATAAACCTTTTCATATTCAAAAAAAATTTAAAAATTTGGAACTAGAACTAGCTTGGAACTAGTTCCAGAACTGGAACTGGAACTAAGGAATTTCAAAAATGGAGTTCCGGAACTGGAACTGGAACTATAAAAATTAAAAACCTGGTTCCTGAACTGGAACTGGAACTACAAAAATTAAAAACCTAGTTCTGGAACTGGAACTAGTTCCAGAGAAATTTGGGAACTTTGACATCACTGCTTGGCACAGTTCGAAAAATATTTGGAAATTTTTAGAAAAAAAGAGAATACCTCAATCAGACTATTTTGCCCACAATGAGAAATAAATAATTTTGTATTTATTTTGGCTGTAAAATTAAATTTAATTATAAAATTAATATTCATTTTACCTAAAATCTCTTTTTGTGGAAGAATTTCATCTGTCACTTTAATTATGTTTTTATTATAATTTTCTGGTACAAATTTATTTAAACGAGCTTTAAACAAACAATGACTGTGTTTTTCAAATTCTTCAAACATTTTTTCCATACTTTTAACATCAAACATCCCAGTTAAGTTAATCGTCCCAAATGTAACCAACACAACGCAGTTAGGCTTTGAAATTATTTTTATATATAAACGGACCGAGAGGCATATATCGAGATCCGGTTGTATCATTAATATATGGAACTCATTTTATCTCAACTGATTACATTAAATATAAGAGTAAATTAGGCGGAAGATTCCATTTTTAATTTAATAAAGAGATGGAAATAACAAGTAGTATGCTTATTATCAGTATATAAGTTGGGAGAGATACAGTAAAAACGACCTTCGAACCCTCAGGTGATGATTCCATCTCGGTAAAGAATTTTATTTTAAAATCTCAGCACTTTTTAATTTTATCTTGTTGAATTTACCTCATTATCCTCGGCTTTAACCTTCTCTTCAATCAAAATTTTATTTTGCTCAACAAGAAGTCCTCCAATGGAAATAATTTTTTCAGAGGCAGGAAATTCTTTGAAGTTTGCAAGGGAATTTTGATTAACAAAATGAAGTTTAATTTTTGTCAATAAAAATTCTATGGACGAAGGTAATCTTAAATCTTTGACATTCCCCTCATTATAAAAAGAGTTGAAAATAGCTAAACTCAGGTGTGAATTTAAATATGCTAAATTTCTACTAGCAACTACATTTTTTAACATATTTTCCATATATCTTTTACTGTCTTTTACTAATAAACCTTCATTGTTTAACCAATCTCCAGGCATTGCAGATGAGAAATCTTTATTAAGAAAGATTTTTTGATTATTTTAAACAAAAGTATAAAATAAATTGTAAAAATAGATTTAAGTAGAGTTAGCCGCCATCGGGATTTTGGCATAAATCGGGATTTTGAAATGATGAACACTGATCCCGATACTGATCCCGACTGCGGTTGAAATATATAGTCTTTCTCACCAGAGATGTTTCGAAACTGGAAAATCTTCGAAAATCGGAAATCGAAAATCGAAAAAATTTCAAAAATATCGAAATCGAAAATATTTTTCAAAATCTTCGAAATCGAAAATCGGAAATCGAAAGAAAAACAACCTCGAAAATCGAAAATCGAAAAACGAAAATCGAAAAAAATTTTAATAAAAAATTGGAAAATAAATTTCTGTTACATAGATATGTTAGGTCTCATTTGGAACTTTTGCTTGAACTCTAAGGAATTGGGGAAAACTAATGACTAGAATCAGTGACTAGAATAGGCCGCTTTACTCATAGAGTTGGGCGGTACAGGCATAGGGTTCCGGCATGGGGGTGGGCTTCCAAATCCACTTTAATTCAAGCAAATCCTCCAATATACTGGAGCCGAAGCATAATATTGTTAATAGATCAGGGATTCCTCCGATTAGCGCCGCAGGCAAAAATTTTGAAAATTTTGGAGAGTCCTTAAGAAAAAAAATCTTCCTTTTCTGCGCCGCAGGCGAAAATTTTGAAGATTTTGGAAGATCCTTAAGCCAAATTTCTTCCTTTTTTTGCGCCGCAGGCGCAAATTTTTTAAATTTATAATTTATAATTTTTTAAATTTATTTTTGGCGCAAAAAATTCAAATTTTTTCAAAAATTCGAAAATCGGAAATCGAAAATATCACAAAATTTCGAAAATCGGAAATCGAAAATCGAAAGAAAAAAACCCTCGAAAATCGAAATCGAAAATCGAAATTTCGAAACATCTCTGTTTCTCACATATGTACAATTTAATTACAAAATATTCAGCTGCGCTGCTGAAAATTGATTTTAAGTCTGAGCTCATGATTTATTCCTCGGCTTGATGATGATGATGATTTATGTATTTCCGGTTTGTAGGAATATCAGAGGACTTGAGAGATTCCGAGGATATCAGTTGATTTGATGATATTTGGATTAATACAGATTTGAGGATATATGGAAAAAGGATAAATGGGATATCATGGGCTTTGAAGTGATATCGGGTTTAGCGACGGCGCAAAAGACAATTTTCAAGAGACAATCAAGACAAAATAAACTGTGTGATATCAGGGATACAGGGGGATCACGGAGATCTAGGGGGATTACCCCTTTAGGGAACAGTAGGATTACCTCATATCATTCTCAACACAAAAATTGGGCATACCGCGTTAGTACCGGACCTTGCCTAGCACAAATGGATATCACCAATAAAATACCTGGAATATTGTATAAAGGAGCATCGATTTCAAAATATTGAAAATATCCTTGTATGAATGGAACAGCAGAAACATCAAAAGTATTTTCAATTCCTAAAGCCTCAAAAACAGCAAAAGGACCAGCAATAAAATTAAATTCGCCAATTCCAAAAGAATATTTTTGTTTGCTTAACCAGTCATAAACTCCAATCATTTCTTCTCCAATTTTGACTTGTTTGTTTGAAATTATTTCTTTGAGGATTGAAAGGGATATTAAATTTTAATAACATTTATTACCTTCATAAATTCCTATAAGAAATTTATAAGTATATCTAAATCTAGCAAAAGCTTCTTCAATTCCCTCATTTTCTACAACATTTTTATCCAATTTATTTTCACTTATCGGAACATTAATAATTAAATTAACATTCTTCGGGTTCACAGGATGACCACCTACACTTCGTGTGTAAACTACTACATCCTGTAAATGAAATAATGTTTGATAAATTGACTGCTATATTTTTAAATAAAAAATTAAATTAAAAAATAATTTTTGTTAAGAGTATTCTTATTTATTCCCTCGGGAAATAAAATTGCGAGGACAGTGATTTGACATAATTTGCTGTCCTCCAAATTTAACAAGAGATCATAAAGTTTGCCCAATACGCAAAACCCAATCTCCAGACCTTTTTCGACAAGAAACCCAAAGCTGCCCGCGAAATTTCCCAAAGCTTGACTTGACTTTTTAAGTTAATTTTAAATGCTTTTGAGGAGATATGAGGGATTCAGAGGAGGACTTTGGGAAAACCCTTATCGCTTAATTCGCCAATATCCTCCAAATCAGCCGATATCCTTAAATCCCCTATTTATCTCAATGGTCTTGATACAAACGCAATCATTTACATTCCTAATGATGTGTTTTTGAACAGCACTCGTTAGTTAAAGCTTTTTTGCTCAACTTTAAGCCAAGCTTTTAATATATTCCCGTTTGTGAGTTGATGATTCAAAAAATAGTGATTATTTGAGAACACAGGTTGTACAGATTTATTTAAACCAAAATTTTAAATAAAAGTTAAAGTAATTACCATTTCATATTCTTCAGTTAAAATGTTGGCCAATAATTCCTGAAATTTTCAATTAATAATTTAAAACTTTAAGGATTTTCTGTACAACGGAAACTTTTAAATTTTGACTCATTAAAACAATACATAGGTACATAGAACTCCAATCAAAATTTAAGTTAATTAAAAGTTTTTGTGAATCTCACTTGTTTTAAAGTATAAAATATTATCTTTAAAAGATCTTCATTTTCGGAACTTAAAGCTATGATTTTCATTAGATATACTAAAGTGTACTTAACGAGACGAATCGAATGTTATGTTTCAAATAGAAACTATGCGGTCTGTAGTACAGGCCGCATAGTCACTTTACACTATATACATCCCTGTACACTTTAGTCCATCCCTTTAATTAAAATAATAATTACATTGAATTTTGTATGTGAGTAGAAAAAGTTGTCACAAATATACATCCCCCTTTTCTTTTCCGTCAAATTTAATTTTTCAACATTTTTATTCAAATGTTTTGGACTACTAGAACTTGCTTCCTCTTCACAATCATTTTTTGTATTTACTAAACCTCTTTTGTGTCTACGGAGGGAAATTTTGTTAGAAATTTTATTTTCCTTTCCATTTTTCGAATATTTACAACTTTTGTTAGGTTGTGAAATATTCACAAAAATTAAAATGAAAATAATTAAGAGAATTAATTTAAACATTTTCTCTTAAAAGTAAAAAAAATATTTTATAATAGAAAGACTTGTGAACAGAGCTGTTTTGAACAAAAAATTCCTTCGAAAATCGAAAAAATGAAAATAATTTGCAAGTATTTGGTGAATATGTTAGGACACAGTAGAGCTGTTCGAGAGTCTTGGTCTTGAGTCTTGACTCAAGACTTTTCTTGGGTTTTTTCGGTCCTTGTCTCGGTCTTGACTTTTTTGGGGTTTTGAAAAATACACCCCTAAAGACCGTGAAATATGTAAAAGTGTGGTAGGCGTAAGGAGAAAAACAAAATAAAGTTGAGATGATACGGGCCCTGATCTTTTAGAAATATTTATATTTGAGAATGTTATCCCAAATTCATGTTCGATCATTTATAAAATAAAGATTATTTGTTTTACTTTGTTATTATTTCATTTTTCTCCCTTTCGTGAGGGCATAATACAGGGTGGGGCGGCGACAAATGTTTTTAATAAAATCTATTGTAAAAAATTTATTTAACTTTAAAAAATGATAAAATATTATCAATAAGATATAATAATCATTTTATTAAAGTAATTGCTCGAAATGACCGCCACTGACTGAAATACACGCATACAAACGCTTACGGATGTTGCTCACAATGGTCGCGCATTGTTTATCGGTTATTTCGTTCCAGGTTTATCGGTTATTTCGTAAAATTTGTCGCCGAACTTTTGCCCCACCCTGTATAACAAAAAAAAATTTTTGAAAAAATTTTTTCCTAACGCCAAAAATGCAAAGAAAGGGGAAAAAGTCGCGCAATCCCTTTGAGGACATATAAGCTGTTATCCCCTGGGCCTTCATGTTTATCCCCTGGGCCATTTTTTGTAATTTTTTTAATACACAAAAAAATTTTTGTATTAAATAGACCTTAGATAGACAAACTAGACATTTGCTATATTTATTATGTAGTAATTAATAATAACTGTGAAAAGTCCTTAATTTACTCAAATTAGATAGACCTTAAATAGACAAAATTTGTTTAATTGATATTACTTATTTTTTGTATATTTCACAATTTTAGATGCACTTTAAATATAAAATGTAAATAAAATTTTGGCTTGAACTTTAAGTAAAAGTCAGTTTTCCTTTTTATCATTACCGACATAAATATTACATGAAATGATGTAAGAAAGTAAATAGCTAAATTAATAAATATTTAAGATATGTCTCTCTCGTAAATAAATATATTTAAATTGTGAAATACAATGAAAGTGCAAAAATGAAATGAATTGAGATTAGATTAGAATTTCTTAAGTATTGCATAAAAATATTTCCGATTGTTTCGCAAAATTCAACTAGATATTTTTTTAAATGTTTCATCATACTTTGTTGAAATAATAGACATAAAATTAGGGTTGGGGCCCTGTCCGGTTCGAAAGATCGTGTCGAGCATACAGTCGGTCTGGTCCGATAAATATGAGGCCCGAAAAAATGACTATTTAGAGAGTTGACCCGGTCCGAACAAGACTCGATAATACTTTCTAGTTTTTTTTCTTTCAAAGGGATAAAAAAAATTTTTTAATTTAAAAAAAACAAAATTTTCTAAGGAAAAATTGACTAAGGAAAAATTGACCCTTTTTACCTTTGAAAAGAAGGGGAAAAAATATGATTACGCACCTCATTTAAGATAGGGACGCAACGGTTCTCATGATCACCTTTCAACGACATACCTATTCCAATGATAATTCAATTAATCTTTCTAATTTCCCATATTTTGCTCTTAATAACCCAAATCCCAAGATAATCAGCCCAAATCCCGCTTAATCCTTTGATATCCATCTCATTTTTCTGTTATCACTCGTTATCCCCTTAATCTACTCAAATCCCCCAAAATAATTCTGCTCTATCAGAATCTATTTAAATTACCATTCTTACTCATCAATTTAGCAGAGAAAAATCAAAAAGAATTTGCCTTGTTTCAAAAATACAAGTTTTAGTATTCTACCTCTAACTCCTGATAACTTAATCCTATGATTCTGATTTTTTGCCAGAAAATAGGCAACTCTATTAGGATCATAAATAATATACCTAATTCGAAGTCTGGAAACATTTAGTCAAATTTTAATGATTATTTAATCCGTTTAGCACATGGGGGCTCATTATTTATGTCTCAACCTAAGTAAATAATATTGTTTTTTGTAATTTCTCGTTTTAATTGTAATTCTTTGCTCATTAATTAATCTCTTAACCCAATGTTTTAACAAAAGGAATATAGAAGATTTTTATCATTTTTGAAAAAATTTTTATCATTTTTGACAAAGACTAAAAAAGCTAAAATAATTAAATAAAAATCCAAAATTTAATTTTTTTACAAAATTCCCCCATTCACAACTTCATTTATTTACCAATTACTTCAGAAATATTTTTGAGAAAAATATTTTTCTTTGGCCCATTTTCTTTTAAATCAAGGAGAATTTTTGTTCGAAGTTCGTCAACAGTTTTTTGATAAATGTTGCTAAAAAGAAAAACATTAGATTTTTCTAGATCAAGTATTAATTAATAATATAAAGCTGGAAGATAATCTTGTTTATTTTTGTATTTAAACCCAATTGTTTGAAAATATAAATATCTACTTACTCATCAATCATCATTTTATTTAAAGCATTTTGGAAGTCAACCCCAAAAACTTCACTGTCCACTCCATCCTCTTCAGATATATTCAATTTTACATAAATTCCAATCCCCAAATGTTCAACAAGGGAAGAAAGGTAAAACTGGTCGCCATTGTTTGGGATACAAATTAAAGGAACACCGGCATATATTGCCTAGAATTAAATTAATTTCTTGAATTAAACCAGAAAATGGAAAGAAAAATTTGAAAAATACCTCAGTCAAACTATTTTGTCCACAATGAGAAATTAATAATTTTGTATTCTTTTTGGCTGTAAAATTAAAATGAAATTAAAAATAAATATTTATTTTACCTAAAATTTCTTTTTGTGGAAGAATTTCATCTGTCACTTTAATTATGTTTTTATTATAATTTTCTGGTACAAAATTATTTAAACGAGCTTTAAACAAACAATGACTATGTTTTTCAAATTCTTCAAACATTTTTGCCATACTTTTAAGATCCAACATTCCGGTTAAATTAACCGTTCCAAATGTAACCAAAACAGCGCATTTAGGCTTTGAATTTATATTTATACAGTAGGACCTAGTTGTATGTTGCCTCTCTTTTATGTTTAGATTTTTTTACAACTAAAATCCGCCTATACATATTATTAAAATGTGGAGCTTATTCTATCACAAAGATCATAGTAAAATAGTAAAATAGTAAATACTACTACATATACTAGGTAGAGACGATTTAAGAATCGATCGAGATACGAGGTATCTCGAGAAATTCGATCACAATAGCAATCCTTACATTGAGTTTAGGTGTTTAAAATTTTTCAACTGTTCTAAAATACACCAGCTAAATGCCTTTTGTACCTAAATAAAATTTGTGGAAATAGACTATAATCAGAATGATATTCCATCCTCTAGGGGGATGGTCCTTCTCTTTAAAAAATTTTATTTTAAAATTCTAAATTTCTAGTGAATTTACCTCATTATCATCGGCTTTAACCTTTTCTTGAATCAAAATTTTATTTTGCTCAACAAGAAGCCCTCCAATATAAATAATTTTTTCTGAGGCAGGAAATTCTTTAAAATTTGCAAGGGAAGGTTGATTAACAAAATGAAGTTTAATTTTTTTGTATAAAAAATCTATAGACGAAGGTAATCGTAAATCGTTAACATTGCCCTCGTCACAGAAAGAATTGGAAATGGTTAAACTCAAGTATGAATGAAGATATGCCAAATTTCTACTAGCAACCACATTTTTTAACATACCGTAAATGCTCTAATAGAAGCACAGTATCTATTTGAAGCACAGTCTCTAATAGAGGCACACCCTACGAGAGGATCGAAAAATAAAGGCACAGTCTCTAATTGAAGCACAGTCTCTAATAGAAGCACACCCCCTAGTATACACTGAAAAATTTACATTTTTCTTAAAAAAGTTACATTCCCCCATTTATATACCTCAACTGATCCCCATTGATGGATATAGAGTGATTAGAAGTGATTAAGAGGGAATTTAGGGCATTAACAAGTATATAAAGGATTCAATGAGATATCGAGAGATGGGGGGAGGGGGGATTTTGGGAATTAAGAGGGATATCAGGTGAAATCCGAGGATTTGGACGGATATCGAAGATATTTTTCGAAGAGATATTTTGAGAATTTCCACTGAGAAATTATTTATAATTCTCCTGATATACATACCTACCAATCGCCGTATCCACAATATCCTTCCTATTCACTCTAAATCACTCGATATCCACCGATATCCTACTTAATCACTTAAAATCCGCTTATATGCCTCGATATCCCTCCAATCCACCATATCCTTCTTGATCCCTTGATGTCATACAAGTGGGTTTCTCAATGAGGATAATGAAAATGGAATTGAAAGCGATAATTCTATTGAAATTTAATTTTTGTTTTGTTTTATGTGGGGTATAAAATTTTCAATAAAAATTTGAAAAATAGATCGAAAAATAAAGGCACAGTCTCTATTTGAAGCACAGTCTCTAATAGAAGCACACCCTACGAGGGGATCGAAAAATAGAAGCACATGTGCTTCAATTAGAGCATTTACGGTATTTTCCTTATGTCTTTTACTTTCTTTTACTAATAAACCTTCATTGTCTACCATTTCATATTCTTCAGTTAAAATTTTGGCCAATAATTCCTGAAATTTTTAACTAATAATTTAAAAGATTAAAGTTATGTTCAACAGAATTTTTTTTTAAACTTTGGCTCCATTACACATTTTGTCCAATTCAAGTTTATATGTTTAAGTAAAAGTTTTTGTTAATCATCACGAGTTTAGAGTTTTCAAAATTTTCTATAGATCGAGTTTTGGGTCAACAAAAGTAAGTTAAAAATATAAACAAAAACCAAATCTCGGTGCGTTTGTGGGATATCAGTGAATTTAGAGGGATATAGTGGTTTTGGATAAGTTAAGAGTAATATCAAGGGGCACAATAGTATACATACATATTAATTAATTATAATATAAATTATACATTAAATTTTGTATGTGAGTAGAAAAAGTTGTCACAAATATAGAGCCCTTTTTTCTTTTCCGTCAAATATAATTTTTCAGTATTTTTATTCAAATGTTTTGGGCTACTAGAACTTGCTTCTTCTTCACAATCATTTTTTGTATTTAAACCTCTTTTGTGTCTACGGAGGGAAATTTTGTTAGAAATTTTATTTTCCTTCCCATTTTTCGAATATTTACAACTTTTGTTAGGTTGTGAAATATTCACAAAAATTAAAATGAAAATAATTAAGAGAATTAATTTAAACATTTTCTCTAAAATGTAAAAAATTATTTCATTTAGAGAAACTTGTGAATGGAAAAGGTGTTTCTGATAAAAATTTAACTCCAATGGGCCCGCAAAAACATATAGATAAAATCAAAAAATTTAGGTGAATCTTTAATTATAAAGCAGAGCCTTTGTATTTGTAAACTAAGAATTAATTTAAAAACTACTTTGATAATTGTGAAAAACTCTTAATTGACAAAAATAAAGTAGACCTTAAATAGACGAAATTTTGTTCATATTTCACAACTCATATTTTATTTAGATGCACTTTATATAAAAACAGACATAATTTTGTTTTGAATTTTATGTAAAAGTCTGTTTTCCCTTTTATCCTTACCGACATATAGGTATATTACATGGAATGATGTAATAAAGTATATAGCTAAATAAATAAAGATTTGAGATACACGTATTTCTTTTAATAGTGCAACTCTCTCTATTTGATTAAAGTACATGCCCACATAACATGCCCTCGAAAATATTGAATTATGAAAGAGCAATGAAAGAATAAATGAAATATGGCATTAGAATTTCTTAACAATTGAAGGTAAAAGTTTATTTGGTGTCCTACCTGTCCGCAAAAAGAGAATGCCAACTTTTCCTTCCTCTCTTGCATTTTTTTTGCTAGGAGTGGCACTCTCTCATTTTTCCTTTTCTGTTATAATCTATTTTGGCTCTTGGAAGGAACGGGAAAAATATTTAAGATTAATTAACGATAAACTAAAATAAAATTTTTTTAAAAATTAATTCTTAACAATAAAGTTTGAGCATATCTTTGTTCTCTTCAGCTTTGTTAATGTTTAGCACACTCGATATCTAATACATACATGATTGATATACTCGATATCTAATACCTACATTTGCCATTCATTTTTTGAAACTAAACCAGGGCTTCGATCTCGAATTTTTTAAAATCCACAATTTTGATCGAAAAAATCCGCATTTGATATGAAAAATCCGCAGAAAATTTTCAAACACAAAAACTGAATTAAAATCATTTTATGCGTTATATTTTTTGACTCCATCAATTGAATTGAGCAATTTTTTCACTACTGATGACTATATTATTAAAATCCGAATAATTAAATGAAAAATTACAGCAGACTTGAGCCAATGCTTTCACCATCCCTAGTTATAGTGAATTGTTTACTCGAGAAATCTTCTTTTTTTGCGCCACAGGCGAAAATTTCGGAATTTTGGAGGATCATTAAGCCAAAAATCGTTTTTTTTCAGCGCCGCAGGCGAAAATTTTGAGGATTTTGGAAGGCCAGAGACAAATCTCTTCCATTTTCAGCGCCGCAGGCGAAAATTTTGAGGATTTTAGAGGGTCTTAGCAGAAAAATAATGACATTTTATCCTAAAAACTACAAGAAAATACATACAAAAAATCCTCATAATCTTCAAAAGACCACAAAAATCCGCAAATCCGCATTTTTAGAAATAATCCTCATCGCCCTATCAAAAAACCACAAAATGAGGAAAAATCCGCAGAAATCGAAGCCCTGAACTAAACTAATTTTTTGAAACATCTTTTTTCTTCCAAGTAAATTTTTGACTCCTTTTGTAACCGATTCTATTCCTTTATTCAACGTATTACGAATGATTATGTCGGCAGAATCGGTTGTTCCAAGAGGCATTTGTTTAGGTTCATCAGGCTTTAATGTTCTTGAACGACCAAATCTACTCTCTTTTTGTTTTCTCATTCCACAGACCGTGGTCAACAAAAAAATTAGAAACAAAATTGTTGGAAAACACAAACGCATTTTCCTATTTTTTAGAATAAATGCTTTGTAAATTTTGGAATTACTAATTAACTAGGTGGATTTTAGTCAGTAAAACACTAAAATTAAATAAGATAACAAAATCAGTGAATAAACAATGTAAGAATATACATATTTTATTAGGGAATTGAAATTCGAGTTACAAACATTATTAGTTTATAAAGTCAAAACCTAATTTTGACTTTATAAAAAATAATACGAAAATAATAATTACTGATGCAAACTTTTTCCATAAGATTATTAGAATTTTTGGCGAGGTTCTAATTCATAATAATTTATTATATAAAATTCCTATTTTATAAGCGATAATAAATTATTTTAAATTAATTTAAAATAGATGCTTGAAAAATCCATTGCTGGCATCGAGGGAACAAGAAGGGATTTTTAGGGATTAGGATAGATATCCTCCCAAATCCCCGATATATCCCAAATCGGGATATATCGGGGATACATGGTCTACCCCAGATACCAACAAAAATCTTGTTTCCCACTTGAGAAAGGCAATATACTGATAATAAAATTCTTATTCTTTATTTTTTCCCATTTTTAAATGCTTTATAAAATTTTGTCGAAATTTTCATTGGACTCATAAACAAGACTGAAGCCAAATTTTTAATTAAAAAATTTTTTTTAATTACTTTAAAATCTAAACATTTTAAATGCGATAATTATACTAAAACAAAAAATAGATACAAACAAGTAAATACCTAAATTTTATCTTTGTTTTTAATTTTAAATTTATTTTTTTGAGAAAATTAATATTATAAAACCTATCTTTTGAATTGTTGCAAATGAAATAATGAATTGGGGGGGGGGTAGGGAGGAGAGAGGAGGGATGGAGGGGGGTGGAGGGGGAGGAAAGGGGAGGAGGGATGGAGGGGGAGGAGGGAGGGAAGGAGGGAGGGAAAGGGAGGGAAAGAAAGATGGGAGTAATTTTTAAATCTTTACGGCAATCAATAATCTATTTAAAAAAAAATTTTTTTTAATCTAAAAGACCAAATTCTTCAAATTAAATGTAGAATACGTTTATATATTTCTTAATTAGTATTTAAAAAAAATTTTTAATAATAAAGTTAGAGCCCGAACGGTATCAGACTACCGACGGTATTCTTCGAGGTATTTTTTGGTAATCAGTACCGTATCGGCAGTACGGTACGGAATACCGACCATAATAAAGTACATCAAAATTTTGAAATTTATCGGTATTTTTCAGTAATAGTACTGGATACGTACAGTATAAAATTAAATTCTGGATTCTAAATAAAACTAAAAATTTTATAAAATTTATTAAAATTTCCATCCAATTTAAAAACAAAATTATCTAAGTCCAGAAAGTACAGGGTGCGGCAACTTTTGCGCCCCTTTTGTTTTTGCGATAACTTTCTTTAAAATTAATGAAAATTCATAATTCTTTTTTTATTTTATTCCCAACACTCTAAGAAAATTTTTGGTACTAAAATTGGTTTTAAATTTTATAATTTAGCATGCTTAATTTTCTTTCAAAGTTTGAGTAGAATTTTTTTGATATAAGTTAGCCTGGGCTCAATGTTAAGATTTTGATATTTGAAAACTTTATTTCATTCGAATAAGCTCCTCAAACTGATTCGAATAATGGTTAAACAAAACTTTTATCTGGTCGATGAGCTGAGATATGGATTTTTAAAGGATATAGGTGCTAAATTTCAATTTTTTAAGTAAAATTTTCAAAATTGTTTTTCTGAACTATTTCGATGCTCCTCATCGAGATTAGTCGATTGGTACCAAAATTAGTAAGATTGGGTGACTTTGAGCGAAGTTATGGCAAAGTAAACTTTGTCATGAAAAAATATTTCCTGATGTGATTTATAGACTATTTCGGGCATATCTTTATTGTCTATAAACCAAATTTTTAATATTCGGTACCAAAAATTTTCTTAGAGTGTTGGGAATAAAATAAAAAAAGAATTATGAATTTTCATTGATTTTAAAGAAAGTTATCACAAAAACAAAAGGGGCGCAAAAGTTGCCGCACCCTGTACATAAGCCTTTAAAAAATAAATAATATTAAAATAACAAAATTATTTTAAACATTGCAAAGGTCAGTGTCACAACAATTAAGAGAATAGCGAACTCTTCCAGAGACTTTAACACCTGAGGCAAGAGTTCTTGTAGCCTGCATTGAATGTGTTACTCATTTTGATAAGAATATAAAATATTTGAGCTGAAATAAACTTTTTAGATATTATTTTTGGAGCGTACTTATATTTTGAAAATTTTTTCCCCTATGTACTTCCAAATTAAACTTTTTGTACTTACACTTGACATTTTCTAAATGGCAGCCCTAGTCTAATATGTTTAAATAAATCTCGGAAAGATTTTTTTAATTTTCTAGGATCCAAAAAAATTTAGTTTTCTGGCCTTCATCAAACAAATATTTGTCAAGTAAAAAAACAAAAATAAAAAACTTTAAATTAATTTCTTACATTTTTGTCGATCATTTGAGAAAGAATTTTTTTATTAGACAATTCAGTAACATCATTAGCTACTTCATTGCTAATCAAAGCCATTTTACATTTAAGAGAATTATTTAAAGAAAATAAAGAAATAATTAATAATATTAAATAGTAATAAAACATTCTCTCCTTTATTTAATAAAAACTTGAAAAAATTTTAATAATAAATGTATTGAGTTAATAACAAATTATTATTTTATTAAATAAATATTTAAATTTAATTTTTGATTAATTTTGTTATTTGTCTATAATTATGTATATACCCACATTACATTAATAATTATGAAAAAAATATTTAACAATATTAATAATTAATTATTGTTAGAGCCAAACATAGCTTTAATTTACTCCTCGACTTTACCATCTTCACGAAATACAAACCTATTCACTGGCCCCTAATCAAGATTTCTTTCTGAAATTAATCTTAATACCTATAAAAACATTTTTCGGCCCCTTATATCAAAATTAGACTTTAATTAGGTATTAATTATTAAATTATTTTTGTATTTTATTTTGAAAAAAATTTTTTTAATTTAGAAAATAAACAAATTATTTTTAAATCTTAAACATTTAAATTGTTTAAAATGAAAATTTAAAAACTAGTTTTGTGGTTTAAATAAGTTTAAAAAAGAACCAATTAATTTTCTTTAAAATAATTTTTTAATTTTGTTGTTACTTTTATTTATTGTTTTATCTTTTTAATTGATAAATTATTTATTTACAAAATTTTTATTTAATTTTTAAGGTTCTGTTTATAATTTTGAGTTGTGTTTAATTAAGAAAACAAAAGCAAAAATTTGGATAATATTTCTAAATCCCTTTCAATTCAAAATATCTAAAAAAAATTTTTATTTAAATTATACTAAATTATTAAATAACAAAAAATTCATTTTAGTAAAATTATTTAAATTTTAAATCTAATTCTTAACTGTTTATTTACTTCATTTTTTCATTTATTCATCATCTCCACATTCAACCTCCTTATAATAATTAAATTAATTAATTTAAAAAGTTTTGGAATTGTTATGACAATTCAAAATGAAGATCAACTTTAAAAAACTAAAGACGCGGTAGTCTAATAATAATTATCAGGGGCCTATTCCACAAAACGACTTTTACTGTCACTGTCGACAGAGAAATGTCAACACAAATTATTGAAAAAAGTAGTTAGAGATAATAAGGAGCAGACGATAGAGGCAGAGTAAACGCTGTCAATGTCACTAAAATGTGCGACACAACCGAACCCCCGCTGTCACATTTTTCCCCGATTTTTATCCACTCTACCCGACATCAAGTTTTCTTTGTCTTCTTTTTCTTATTATCTCTAACCATCGTTGGCGCTAATTTGTGTTGACATTTCTCTGTCGACATTTGATGTCAATGTTGCTTTGTGGAATAGGCCCCAGGTACTCACTGTTTGTCAGTTAATTAATTTTAATTTAAAAAATTTTAAATACAACCTCCATATTAGCATTAATTGCCAAAAGAATTGCTGCGAAAAGAATTGTATAAATAAATTTAAAGTTCATTTTTAAATCGAATTTATTTAAATTTTTTATTTTTAATTAATTAGAATTTATTGGGTTGTCTGAATTTTTGGGTTAATTTTAAATTATTTAAATACTACCCAATAAATAAATTTGTTCAAATATTTTTAAAATTTTTTTATTCAAAAAATATATTTTGACAAATAAATAATAGAAGTTGTTATTGTTAGTAGTGCAAAATAAAATATTTAAATTAATCAAAAGTACATTTAATAGTTCTTATTAAAAAATAATTTTTAATAAAGAATTTTTTAAATAAATATATACATATGTATTTATGTACTTTTACACCTGTTTTATTTTTTAGTTAAAAAATATTTTCAGAAGTTTTATATTCTAATTATTTGTTTTTAATAACAAAAATTTTTTTTTAATATTTTTAATTAAAAGTCTACACCTTTAAATAAACAAATTTAATTTTTTGAGTATATAAAGTACCTTTAAATTAATGTAAAAATTAAATTAATTAAATTAATTAAATATATTTTCTCTATTAAATTATTTTAAAAATGAGTTTAAAATTTATTTACACAATCATCTTTGCCGCTTTGCTTTTTAATGTTAATGCTGCTAATAATGAGGTTATTTAATTATTTTAATTAACAAAGAAATAATTTTAAATTAAATATACTAAACTTTAAATTAATTAAAAAAAATTTTTAATTTTTTAAAGGATGTTGAATGCGGAGATGATGGAGATGGTGAATATTAGAAAAAATTATCGAAAGAAAATAGTATAGAATAAAAATTTAACAATTAAATATGTATTAGAAATAATTAAAATTTTGAAAATTACTTTATTATAAAGTAATGAATTTTTCAAGAAATAAAAAAATATTTGAGTATACAAAAATATTGTAGTATTATAGTATAATTAATTTATTTATCAGGTCTTTTTAGTTAATTATTTTTAAATAATCCATTTAGTTTATTAATAATTTAATAGTTAATTTTGATTTTTAAAATAAATCAGACTCAATGCTGATAATTCTAATAGCTTAGGTATTTTTAAAATTTAATTATTTAACAAAACCTAATATTTAAATTGAATATTTTATAATTAAATAATTATTTAAATAATTTATTTATTTAATTTTTATTAAAAACTCTAATATCAACTTATTTTTCTTTTAAAAACATAAAATATTCATTTAACGCCTTTTTAAGACAAAAACCGAATATTAAAATCCTCAGGGACTTTTCTCAATTTTTGGCAGTTTTTCTTTGCTTACAAATTGGTTGATTGGCTTTTTGGCGGTTTTCCTTTTTTTGATTTTTTGTTGACAGCTTTTGATGGATTAATTATTTTTGCGGTATAAATGGAAAGCTTATTGGATGTTTGGATACAAATATGTGCTTTTTTATTATTAGGCATTTGAGAATGCCAAATAAATTTTTTGGAGAAAGGAATGAATGAGAGAGAATATTACGGTAGTTAAATTTATTTAAATATTTTTCCGAAAATATTTTTTATATTTTTAAATAAATATTTAAATAAAAATAAATTTAATTTAATTTAAATATTTTGTATTTTCATTAACTTTTCATTTAAAAAATTTTTTTAATTTGTTTTTTAAAGAAAATGTTTCGGACAATTCAAAGTTTATTGAGTGATGATTGCAATGAAAAACATTCAAAAGAAAATTCAAATTCAATTTCTAATCAAAATATTTTTATTAAAAATAATTCTATACTTCCATTAACACCTCCATTAATGATAACAAATAATTTAAACCAACAAAATAATTTTTCTTCAGAAAAAACTTTTGATTATGAACAACAATTTAAATTTCCTTCTTCAATTTCATCAACAAATCAATTACAACAATTACCAATTTGTTCATCTTGGGAACAATTAATTGCATTTACTTGTAAATTAGTATTTATAATTTATATTTAAATTTCTATTTAAATTAAATTCCGATTCAGTTCAATATATGGTTATTTATTTTTAAATATTTAATTGATAGACAATTTATTAAAATTTTCGATTTTTTCGATTAATTAATTAATTCTATTAAAAATTAACAAATATATCTTTAATAGAAAAGTATAAGAATGAAAATTAATTAATAAATTTAATTTTACAAAAAGTTTAGTACATATTATCTTTTTATTTAGCCCAAAAATTAAACAAAATTTCTAGGCCCAAATAAAAATACCTATATATTTAGATAATTCAATGATTATAAATAAAATAAGAAGTACCTACATACATATGTTTTTGTTTCGTGACTATTTAATTTTAATAAAATAAATTCACATAAATTAGAATGACTGATTTTTAAAATCGAAATCACAATTTAAATTACAACTAAAGTTAATTCAAAAAAATATTTTAAATTAATTAAAGTATGGAATTGGCAAAACATAACTAAAGGAATCCGACGACCACGGACAACGTTTACGTCACAACAACTTGCGGAATTGGAAAAATCATTTTCACAACATAAATATCTTTCAAGACCCAGACGTTACCAATTGGCAAGAGAATTGGGTTTAAATGAAACGGTAATTTAAAAAATCTTGAAAAATTAAATCACCTTTATTTACTGGAAATCAATGAGGGAATGGATTCCGTCCCAGAATCACTACTTATTAATTTTTAGGATTGGTCTGATCCTGGGATTTTTTGGGTCCCATCTCGTTCTAAAATTTTTAATCCAATTTTGTTTCTAGATCCCTTGATGTCGATTTTATCTATATCAAAGTTTTCTAGACTGTTTTACTCTTTTCATTGATATTTCTCGAAGGATATAATTAAGAATAATCAAAATACTCCAAATTATACTAAATTATAGTGATAAGAGCAAAGATTAAATATTAAAAAAAGCTTTATTTAACAGCAAGTGAAAATTTGGTTTCAAAATAGGCGCATGAAAGTCAAAAGAAATGTTAACATAAATGTTGGAGAAATAGTAGAAATAAATAATTTTGGAGTACAAGAAAAAGTAATGAATGTTTTAGAAAACGTGGATTCTCTTTGAAATTTAAAAAAGAAATTTAATAACTTTAACGACAAAATTCTCGTAATATTAAATAAATTTGTGTAGTTTGAATAGTAGGTACATTCAACCACCATTCTACCGCGGGCAGACTTTACCGCAGAGTTTTTGAACAATTTTAGATAGTTAAACATTGTCGATTTTAATATCATTTTAAGTATCTCTTCGAACATTTTCGAATAATATTAAATTTAGAAAGATTCCAGAAATATTTAACCTAATTATGCCTAGGGGTAAAGTAGGTTTGCGGTAAAATGTCCTGCTTCTAGTTTGAATATTTTAAATAAAAAAAATAATAAACGTGACTATTATCTACTTTTGTTTGACTTTTCAAAATATTTTTTTGGTTTATATTTTATATTTGTCAACAAACATAAAAATAGTTAACACCAATCCAAGTTTTTTTGATAAATAAACAATTAAAAAAACTCGGCCAAAAAAATTTTAGTCTTTGTCCCTTGAAAATTGTCGGAAAGTTATATATAAAATTGTTTAAATTTATGTACTAAAAATGAGGTTTTTCTATTTTTGTTAAGGAATTTTTTAAATATTTACATTTATTAATCATTCCTTAACACAATTATTGCTTTATTACGTAAATAAGAAAATTCCCCCAAAATCTACTCCTATTTAAATGCAAGCTGCCAAATAAAATTTAAAAATAAATTTACCCAAAATAACCCCTAGAATTTAACATTTAAATATGTTTTTCCTCTTCACAACAATTCTTGTTTTAATAACAATTTTTGAATATAATTTAATAAAAACATTAACCCCCGAAGGCCGTAATTATGTTGTTTCCCTTCACAATGATTACCGTTCACAATTAACTCAAGGGAAAAGTGCTAATTTATCAGGAGAAAATATGCCTACTGGAAAAAATATTAAACAAATGAGTTATTCAGTTGATATAGAGAATATTGCTCAACAATGGGCAGACAAGTGTACATATAGCCATTCTGGAATATATGTTTATGGGGAATGCTTTTCTGCATTTCCAGCTGAATATAATGAAAGTAATTGTCAATTTTAAATAAAACGTTTATAAAGTCGAAACTCGCTTTTAAATAAGATATTTCTCAATTTGCGATATTTTTTAATATGAATGGTCACTAAATGGGAGGTGGGGGTATGTAGGCCTAGGCGATATCCCCCGATTTTTCAGCCCCAACGTTACCTACTTATAAAACGTATCTAAAAGTGATGCTCGACTTAATAAGAATTTACATAGAAAAAACATGGAAGGAGTTGCTTACTTAAGATGAAATTCCTTCATTCTGTTATCTTTTCTAATTACCTATTTAGTAGTACATACTTTTATTTAAAAAATCATCAAAAAAATTCCCAATCCATTCCATTTAAATATTTTAGCAACCGGTCTTTATAATGCCATTTCTGGATGGTGGTCAGAATTGGTATTTAAAGGAGCTCTTGGACCCGAAGGGAATAATACATGGATTCCATTTAATGGAGCTCAAAATGGCAGAGGAGTTGGCCATTGGACCCAACTGGCCTGGTGGAATACAATTAGGGTTGGGTGTGGTTTGGCACGTTGTGATCGTTATAAAACTTATATTGTTTGTAATTATGATCCTGTGTATGTTTTCTTGGAACTTATGTGGTTTGGGTACTCTTTTTTTAGCCACGCCCTTTTTCCCCTTTCCATCATTATTCTTTTACTCTTCTTTCCTGTCACCTATCAGTCAATTCAGCTGAGGTAATTTTTTGTTTAAGATGTACAAAAAAATCAGTAAATAAATCGGTCTAGAGCTCAATATATTTCATCGAGCTGACAATGAGTGAATAATATCCGAATCTGTCTGTGTTATCTCTGAACTGAGTTACAAGGGGTCAAAAATGTCTAAAAATGGGGTGAAATGGTCAAAATTTTGAGAAAACACGCAAAAATACTGGATAATTAGTTCTAGAACGAGGACCCGGGTACTTATTGTCATTTTAAATAACTGATATAGATAAAAATAAGAATATTGATTCAAAATTTTGGTGACATTGGAGAGAAAAAGTAATCTTTTCTCTGTTGATGCCTCTCAATGAACATGCCACTGGGAAAATTGAGTTAAATCGAGGAAGAAAAAATGCTGACCATTCTGCAATTATTAAGGTTGATTGATGATGAAAAGGGAAAAAAGGGCGTGGCTAAAAAAAGAGTACCCAAACCACATAAGTTCCGTTTTCTTTGAATTTATTTTGAGAATTTAAATACTTTTCTAGTGGAAATGTTATAACCCTTGGAGTTTATGAAATTGGAACCCCATGTTCGGGTTGTCCAGATAAATGCAATTCTACAAATAAACTTTGCCTTAACTAAAAAATGAATATTTATAAAACCAGAAATAGATGTTATTATTGTATATATCCCAAAAAAACATATTTTAGTTTCAACTAGGGTTGTTGGCGACCGGTTTTAAAACCGGAATTTTTTAAAATTTTTGCAAAAAATTAACCGTTTTTAGAAAATTTTAAAAACCGAAAACCGGAAATTTGTGAAAATGAGTGATTTTATTAAAAATTCCCCTAAAATAAAACCGGTATTTGCCTAAAACTCGAAACCGAAAACCGGGTTTCTAAAATTTGGATTAACCGAAAACCGGGGGTACCGGTTAATAACCGGTTGCCAACAACCCTAGTTTCAACCATTTTTGTTGTAGATTAAATAGGTATATTTTTATTAGAATTTTTTATTAAAAACATTTTTTGTTTTGCTTATGTACATTAAATGGACAAAAAAAATAATTTTCGATTTTTTTATTTAAATATTCTATCAAAAATATTTATCAAATAATTTAAAGCCACTTATGAGTTTAAATATAATTGAAAGTAGAGAATAATTTTTTGATCAATAAATTTAAAAAATAAATATATTAATTTAATTTTTACTCAAAATTTTTTTAATCCAAACAATAATTTAAAAAATGAGTAAAAATAAATTAATTAAATACTATAACAATAATTTTAATAAATTCAAATATTTTTTTGAAAAAATTTCAATAAACAATCAAACAATGAGCAATATGTATTTTTAATAAAATTTATTTTGTTTAAACTCTCCATATTTTCTTTTTCCCCAAAAAAAAAGTATTTTATTCTCACCCATTTTTGTTGCTTCCAAAAACATTGTTATTTTCCATCTTGTTAAATCTTTTGTCTAGCAAAACCAATTCGTCATCATCATCAAAACTGTCCTGAGTTTCACGCTGTTGAAATTTATTGCCTAACAAAAAAAATTAAAAATACTTTAAATTATATTAACAATTTTTGTGTGCACTCCTGTGTATCAAAACCCCCCCCCCCATGTACCCTTTATATCTCTGTATTGATGACCCTATGGATCCAAAGCAAATGATCAAAGTCAAATCTTTTTAATTTTATAATTGTAATCTGAGAGTTAGTTACGCTGTTATTTCTTTAAGATTAATTATAAATTTTATAAAATTTCTTTTAAATTAAGACTCGTAATCCAAAAAATAAAGAAAATTAATTTTTGAACAAAAAATTAATTTTACAGACCTCCTTTAGCAGATAAGCGTTCTCCAGAAGAAGATCCACCAGCATTTCCATTCCTTCGACTATGAAAAAATCCAAAAGTACCAACATTTTCAGTCATTAAAGGTGGAGGAATTGTTGGAAATTTAAGACGATTTGCACTCAAAAAGCAATTGTTCAATGAATTAATTTTGGCAGTATTGTTGTTGTTGTTGTTAATTTTCTGATTGTTACTTCCTCCACTAATTTTTTGAGAAGGTGGCGGATCATTTGAAAGACTAAGAAGAGAACCAAAATTCTAAAAAAATATTTGAGAATCAAAAAATATATTTTTTTATTGTAGAAAATGCTCATAAAAATAGGGAACTGTTCATATTTATAAGAGAGGACAATAAATCCTTTTACCGTAAAACTCTAATTAAACCTCTGTGAGTCTATTTTCCAATGGGTCTAAATGGGTGGGCTTTTATTAGATATGGGCTTCTAATAGAGTCGGGCTTTAGTTTGATGAAAAAATTAGTGAAAAAAATCCAAAAGTGCCTCGTAATCCAAAAAAGAAAATTTAATAAAAAAATTTTTTAAAAGAAACCCCTTTTAAATTAAACCGATCAAAAAAATACTTAAAAGAAAATTTTCTGAATTATTCACCTATACTAGACAACAGAAAAAAAATTCGGATAAAATAAAACGATTAATTACCCACAAATTTCAACTAATTAAAATGCTTATTTAAAAATAAAAAAACCTTTTTCCCTCCTCGAACAGAAGAGTTCTCATCTTTAATCAAATTTGCAGAAGAATCAGAAACTTTATTTTCATTTTCATTCAAATTTTCATCATTTTGAGTTCGTTTGTCATTAAGTGGATGCAAAAAACGACAAGAGTCCCCACTTCGACACCATCCAGTATTAAACCAATATTTGCAAATGACTGTTGGCTGCTTCTTTTCATCAGATTCTCTAAAAAATTTTTTAATTGAAATTTTAAAAATTATAAGAAACAACCCACATTTTGAAATTATTTAAAGGACCAAAAATTTACATGAAGTGGAAAATAAAAATTTTTTACAAAAAACTCATTATGGTGGTTACATACTAGTGATGTTCGGATATCCCAATCCCGATCCTGACGCCAATTCCCGAAGTCATTTCCCGATCCCGACTCCCGTTTCCCGAGTTTTTTCTTCTGCCAAACATCACTATTACATACCAGGATTAAATTATTTCCTATTAAATTGGATCGAACACCTTCCATTCTCCTAAGCACACCCGATTACCTACTGGCAAGCCTCAAAAATATTTTTTAGCATTTTTCCTTTAAGACGAACAGGACCTATGATCTTAAGGATTACCAAATTTTTAAATTAAAAAAATTCTTCTTTTACCCATCCTGAAGTTCATCAGTTCCGTGTGCATAAATGCAAGCTAATCCACGCGGACAATAACCTTTACGAAGCCAAGTATTGCAAATACTTACTTTAAGACGAACATTATTATTCATCTTAATTGTCCCGTTGTTACTTTCAGTATCACTCATTTTTTAAATAAATAAATCTATGCAGAATTTTAATTGAAAAAAACTTTTATTTTAAAAAAAATTAGAAAAATTCAAACAAAAGAAAACCAAAATAATCAATATCAAATAAACCGGTACACCTCAATTGAGTCCCGACTCAACTGAGTCCCGGACACTATAACTTATAAAGGGATGTTCACTATATTTTGCTCTTGGTACCAATGGATAGGGCATTAAATAGGCTACAATATGCCAAAAAATCAAAATTCCTGACCGACTGGTAAAAAAGTTATGATCGATAAAGTGCCGAAAAATCAGATTTTTTTGAAAAAGTTGGTTTTTAAATCATAACTTTTTTATCAATCGGTCAAAAATTCTGATTTTTTGATATGTTATAGAGCTTTTGATTCTCTATCCAATGATATCAAGAATATTAAAAATTATCAACCCGTAATTGAGTTATAGGGCCGGGACTCAGTTGAACTGCTCCGCAAATAAACAAAAAAAACAGAACGCCATAAAAATTTGCCAAAAAAGCGTTAATAATATTTTTAATTTATTATCAATTATAATATTTCATATTTATTTATATTGTAATTAATTCTACAATATTAATTTATAGTAGAATCATGTTGAAAGATAAATTAAAGATAAAAACATTTAGAATTCTGGTTTCTACCAAAATTAGAATTTTAAATTTTTAAAAAATTAAGTTAATTCTAAAAACCTTCTCAAACTATATTTTTATAATAAACAGATTAATTAAAAACTTTAAAAAACATTTTACATACTTTCACTTTATTCAATCAATTCTTACTATTTCCTTTTTGATCAATAAAGATGTTGTGTAATAAAGAATTTTTATAAGGCGACTTTTGCTTGCTTTTTTTATAATTTATTAAAATTTATTTTTCAAAATTGCAAAAATCTTTTTAAAAAAATTTTTTCTTTAAAAGCCTTTAAAAAATACATTTATTTAATCAAATATGTATACATAAAATACAAAAATATACAAATATTAATTTTAAATATTAAAAAAAATTAAAAAATGTTGTGAAATTCTCTTGTCAATTCTAATTTTTTCTTTACAAATTCTTCAATTAATTTATTTATTATTTCGAGGATCCTGTAAACTCCCAAAAATTTGATCCCAAAATTTTTTTGCAAGATCATCAGAATCTACAAAAAGAAATATTTTTTCTTTAAATTTTTCTTTAAAAACAGAGTGGCACTTTCCAAAACACTAAAATAAAGCGCAGCAACTCAAAAATATGGCAATTGAGAAAATAGGGAGTAAATAGGGAGGCAAAAATAAGGGCAAATGCCCTGTAAATAGGGCAAACGGGTCCCCTGCTTTAAAAACAAACCAGAATGATAATCTGGAGGTAAATTAAAATTATTTATTTGATTATTTCCTTCTTCCATTGAAAAATTTGTAGTATTTTCTTCTTCTTGTGAACTACTACTGCTTTTTTTATTAGACGTTTCTCCTTCAATTTCCTTCCCTTTATCTAAAGATTTTTCAATAGCTATTTGTATATCTTTGTTCTCTTTATCATCAATTTCTTTAGAAATTTCTTCAGTTTTTACTAAATTATCTTTTTGTACACACTCAACTGAGGGGTTATTAAAATGTTGACAACAATGATGATGAATTGGTTGTGGGGGTAAACTAAAAAAAAATTTTTTAAATAAAATTAAAAATAACAAAACTCAAAATTTATTTTTCTGTTTCCAGCATCAAAAGAAAAATTTCTTCTCTTTTTTTTATTTATTTTTAAATTGCTAGGTCCAGGCTCAGTAAATTTAAAAATATTTGAAGTACTATTATTTCTTTGTCTTTTTGTTGTTAATTGATGTTCAATTTCTTCTTCATTTCCATCAATTAAAGTTCTTTGAAAAAAAGTTTTTATTTAATTAAACACAAATTTATTTTTAATTAATGCCTAAACATTGTTTTTCCTCAGATATCGTTATTTTAATCATCACATTCGAACATCTCTATAAAATACCTCCAATTAAAATACAGCTTAATACATACAAGGCAGGGGTGGGTCGGAATTCCGACTTCCGACATTTTTTTCTTTCCGATTTCCGAAAAAAATTTTCGATTTCCGAGTTCCGACTTTTGAGCAAGTTCCGATTTCCGGCTCTTATCATATATTGAGTCTTGATTGTTTCCTAATCCCCCTCAATTTTCAAAACTTACTGCAAATTGGGTGTTGAAGAAGGCCTTTTCAATAATCCAAGAGCTTTATTTTTTAGATTCTGACCATTTCTATCAGGATTTCCAGTTAAAGCTCTCGAAGAAGAAGAAGATAATTGAGGAATAAAAGTTGCAGAAGGCAAGTTTTCAACAACTTTTTTGATAAATTTAGGCACAACAAGCTCTGTATTTACTTCATTGTAATTGGGTGGATTGAAAAGTTTTTTGAATTTAAACCATAAATTATGATAAATTGGTGCAAATTTATATGTATATTTTGGCTCTTGACCATTCTAAATTTATATTTAATTTTCTAAATTTATATTTTTATTCAAAATTATTTTAGGTATTTTTATGTTAAATAGAATTGATGAAAAATTTAGAAAAAAAAAGTAATAAAAATATTTATATAGTTTATTAGGATTATTTAGAATTTATTCATAAATTTTCGATATAATTGTTTTAATTAAATTTTTATTTAATTATTTATTTTTAGTTACTCCCAAAATGGGGTATTCCTCAATTTAATTTCCGCTTTTTTTAAATTTGAAGTCATTAATATTGGGAAGTAGCGCTGGACACAACTGGTTATTAATTGGTACCCCCCCGGTTTTCGGTTTTGAGTTTTAGTCAAATATTCAATTTATTTTGGTGGAAACTTTTAAAAATAACTCATTTTCAAAATTTTTCGGTTTTTGATATTTTAATTTTATAAAAAAAATTCTGGTTTTAAAACCGGTCGTGTCCAACCCTAGTGAGACGTTTCCTAAGCGATACCTCTCATAATGTATAATTTTTCAGCACCAGAAGCTGTTATTTGTATTATTTAATATTTTAAATAAAATTACTTGAAGAATTGGCATAGAAATATAAACACTATAAATTTCCTCTTCTTTCAAAAAAATTTCTTTATTAAAAGGAAATATTGGACTAAAATTAAAAATAATTTAAATAAATATTAAATAAATATTTTTCCAAACTTTTTTTGCCAATCTCTTTTAATTGGAATTTGTGTATTTGGACAATTTTGGATAGGACATTTAAATATATCAATTAAAGGTAAAGAAGTTGTTGATCGGGGAGTTCCAGAATTTGAAGAATCTCTTCTCATTCTACTTAATAATCCGCCACTATTATTATTTCTGGTGTTTAACGAAGTATTCAAACGGTCCATATTATTTATACTTAAAATTGTTAAATTAATTTATTTAAATTATAAAGATATTAACTTTGTTATTGCACAGTCCTTGTGGATAAAATGCTGAAAAAAATATAAATTTATAGGATTGGTATTACTTACCATATTTACTCGATTAATTCCCCTCGGGAATTATTTTTTCAACCCATCCGCGGCATGGGGAATTAAACGAGGGAGGGGAATTAATCGAGTAAATACGGTATGTATATTAAATTATTTAGTAACTCGAATTTACAATTATCTAATTATGGGCACTGGACGGGGAGAACGCACCCACAAATTACACCCACAAATTTTAGAACAATTTTAGATACAAATTTTGGGTCACCTCGTTTCAGAATTTATGTAAAGTCGATCAAAAATATTGATAAAATAATTTAAAATTAATGCCAATAAATAAACAAATAAAAACATACATTACAACCAGGCAATAAACGAAGTTTCCCAAGGGATCTTTTATTTTGCCCACAAATTGAACAAACAACTGTTGGTACCTTTAATTAAAATTCAAAATAATTTACATATTTTTAAAAAAAAGTTTCACCACAAAAACACTAAAAATCATAGAATGTTCTCTATGCTTTTTTAAATAATTTTTTATTTTAATTTCGTCTAATATCATTTCAATTTGTTCATTTCCCATCCATTCATTTTCATTTAAATCTTTTCTTGAAAGTTCATTTTTGTTTTTATCATGAACTATTGCTGTAAACACCATTTTCTTTTCATTTTTAATTTTTATTAGTAAATTAGAATCTATCGGAATTGTAAATTGAATATTTAAAGAAAGGCCTCTTTGACTATTTGGAATTGGATTGAAATGTCCAAATGTGAATTTGTGAATTTTATCGAAATTTGGATATTCCAAAGTCCAAGTATTTACCTTTAAAAATATAAATTAAACATTTAAAATTTTTAATTAATTTCCAAAAATCTCATTTTCGAATTAACTACGGGAATTTTAAAGAATATTGCACTCCAGAAACCCAAAGAAAAGTCGTAGTTTCAAAAATGTCCCAAAACTTATTTAATAGTAATTTTAATTAAACAATTTGATAAGACTATAAATTGTAAAGTCGTAAAATAATATTTTCCCTATATACAGTCTGGTGCAAAAGTATATGGCCAAGGGTGTGTGAATTTTTATTTTTCTTCGCCTCGCTGTTAAATTACAATATTTAAAAACTTTTCCTATCTCAATTATAGTATTTTTTACGAGCTTTAAAATGATGTCAAATTTATAAAAAAATATTTCCATTTCATACGGTTATGATTTTTTAAATAAATTTACCCCTATTTTTGTTGGTGCAAAAGTTTACGACCAAAACTTTAAATCTCATTTTTTTCCAAAAATTACACATCTAATATTAAAATAATTTGTTTTTATTTTAGTTTAGACATTCATAAATCAAAAATAATTTCAATTCCGGTAAAAAATGCCATTGTCGGAGCAAAAAAGTGGGTCAAAATGATCGCTATATAGAACGTATTTTTTGAATGAAATTTTATTGATTAAGCAATTTAAAAGAGAATGTTCCAAACTTTTGCACCTCACTGTATGAGCAGTTGTGGGACCTGTTTTAATTGACTATAAATTTAGTTTTTGAGGGAAATATGCTGAATCTATTGGATAATATAACAGTTCTTTTAAACTACTATTATTGAAATTTTATTTATTTTTATTTTTTTTCCCTTTTTTATCTTTTCTTTATCTTTTTTTAAATTAAAATCTTTAATACTCCAATTAATAATTTACCCTTTTTTGTCCGGCCAATTCTCTCGTTGACTGAATTTTCACAATTATTTTCCTTATTCTTTTAACAGTCCCATCATCTTTTACACCTGGAACCAAATTAAAAATAAAACCAGTACCATGAGGAGTTTTTGTAATTATAGTAAAATCACTATATCCACGTTTTTTGGCCTAAAATTTGTATATAAATAAATAACAATTTAAAAATTAACAATTTCATTGCATCCTTTGATACATTTAACACTAACATGCCACTGTATTGGTACTCCATCAGAGTCAACACACGGAGTTACTGTTCCTAAAAAAGGAATTGCTGGTGCAACAATGTCTGAACGGGAACGTTTTGTTGAAGAACAATAAAAAAATAATTGAGAAACAAAAAGTAAAAATAGAAAAAATGTTTCTTTTTTGTTTAAAAATTGGAAGGAATTCATTATTTTCGATTAGAAATTATTTTCTAAATAATTTTAAATTATTTTTTCATATATGTAATTAATAAATTAATTTAGAATACATATTGTTAAATTAGAGGGGTGTAAACTTAATTAGAAAGGGAGTTGTTATTTAGAAGAAGATATTGTTTAGGAAGCTCCGCTCCTAATGCCAAAACAAATTTATAATTTATCTTGAATCTAAGATTTGTCTATTATTAGATTCCCAAGGCTGTGCAGTAGGCAGCGTGTTGTAATGGTTAACACATCAGTGAAGATGCTGGTTACTGAAGATGCTGGTTCACTCCCAGCCGCCGTTTAACCTTTTGCGCTAGCTGAAGGAAAGAGATAGCTATAGCTCAGCTGTTTTACTGATGTGTCTACAAGTGAGAGGTCCGACTAAATTAAAATCTTTCAATATAATTAAATAAAATATCCTTTATTAATAAAATAAATAAATAAATTCCCTTAATTTCCCTTTCTTAAATATTTAAATTAGATAATTATTTTGACATTTAATTTATTAGAGGTATTTCCTCTCATTCCTTTAAACATTTCCCTCCCCTTTTTAAAATTTTCTCAATATCGAAATCAATTTCCTTTTCCCATTAAAAGTAAAAGTCCAATGCACTTACTTTCCTGTAAATTTAAATTAAATAAATGCCCTTTTAAAATTTTTTTTTCTTTTTTTTTATTTCCGATTTAAATTAACTCAAAAGTCCATGCTTTCAATTTCCGCTGTCTTAATCCATAAAATTTCATTTCCTGAATTTGGTTGGACGATCTTTAATGTTTGAAAAGCTTATTTTTATTTTTAATTAACAAACTTTTAATAAAAATATTTTTATTAATTTCTTATATTTTATCTCACTCAACGTTTCTACTTTCCACCAAGTCTGTCAACGTTATAAAATATATTTTAGATTACACAAGAAACAAAAATTTTTCTAAATATTTATTTGTTAAATAATAGAGTACCAACTAAATAATAAATTTACAAACTATTAATATATTCTCGCTCAAAGCTCAAAGCGCTCAAAGCTTACACTTGGTGGAAGCTTTGAGCGAAAATATTTTTTTAGTTTTTAATAAGGATTGGATTAATTCACAGTCGAAACCTTTAATTTACATACACATAATAAATGGAAGATTGTTGATTACAAAGAATCAAACAACCTATCAGGGTTCTAGCCGACCTTATTCCCAAAAATCAGAAATTCCCGATGTCGGCTAGATCCCTTACACTTAAATTTAATTTGCATTTTTTCAACTTGGTTAGCGGCAGTTGGGGAAAGTTTCACAAACGATCCCCCAACTAATTACTAAACTTAATTGCAAACAATCTTTCAATCTCTAAAAGTGTATATAGAAGTTAGATCCGACTGTATTTATTTAATTACACATTTTCTGATTAAATTACTAAAAATTTTTATTTAATTTAATCCAACCCTTCCAATAATACTTTTTCTTAATTTAAATATTCCCCTACTAATTATGCTCATAAGAATTAACAAGTTTTTTTAAAACAGCTTCCTCTAATTCTTCTGAAATATCCTCCATTAATTTTTCTTCATTCTCTAACGTCTCAAATGTAAATTCATTATTTCTTCCAATAACTGTGGTAGCGAAGCCCTAAATATTTATTAAAAATTTTTTATTAAAATTATAACTAATTTATTAAACATTAAATGGCACTCTTGTATTACATGCCCCCCCCCCATTTTCCTTTTCTTCTTTTTTTCCGAATTTGATCGGCTATAACTTTTCATACTTGAACCAATTTCTGATTTTTATAACATTATTTGAAAGCCCTCGATAAGCACTATCTTTTACCCCAACTGGATGGATTAAGTCTGATCGTCAATCGTTGTTTTTCACCTTATCGACTTGTAACCTTTTAATAGGCGATCAGACTTGATCCATCCAGCTAGGAAAAATAGTGCATATCAAGAATTTTCTAATGATATAAGATTCATCCGGATTAGAACAAGCATAAAAGGGTTATAGCCGATCAAATTCGGAAAAAAGGAAAATTCAGACATATAACTCAATAGTACCATTTAAATTTCTTTCCAAAATTTCTCTAAAATGCAGGATTACCTTTAATTCATATATTTTTTTCATTCTCTCAAATGCAGTCAAAACACGAAGCCCCAAAATAATTGTTTCTTTCCAAAATAATTTTTGATCTTCATCTGCCATGTCATCTTCCCAACCTTCAACCCATTTATTTTTTAAAATTTTTGGATCAAATTCCAAAGAATTAATTATATTTTTTGCTTCTATATTTAATTTAGCATCAAATTTATTTGAAATTATTGGTTTTAATGTTTTCTCAGCAAAGAACCAAATAATTGCCAAAGAACGGGAATTCTTATATAATTTGTCAACACTAAATTAACAATACTACAATTATTATCACAGTCGAGCATAAAATTTATTTACCCCAAAAGTATACTTCAATTTTAGTTCATTTTAGTTGGTCATTGGTGGGGTTGCCGTTTTCGAGTCGGCCGACAGTTTTTGTCAAATTTATTTGAAAGTATCTTTTTCAGGCTTGTTTTTATCGAGTCGAGTTTTCTTATCGAGCCAAATATCTTTCGGTCGGATCTTTCGGTCCGAATCTGGCCATTCTGGCAACCCTAGTCATTAAATGGGAGCATGCCTAAGCAATAATCCCTTATTATATGTTAAGATTTTTTGCAACCCAAGGGCGTAGAAGAGGTCTGACTGTATTTTAATTCATATGATATTTTCTTGATCTCATACTTATTTGTTTCCATATTTTAATAAAAAAATTACCTCTTTCCTGATTTAGAAAATGAATCTTTCTTCTGACTAAAAAAACGACGGGGTGATGCAACAAAACTTTTGATGGGAGAAGCAAAACTAAAGCTATATCTCCTTTAAATTAAAAATTAATTTAATTTAAATTTATTATTTTCTAACTTTTGTTCATTATTTTTAGAAGAACATTCCCCAACATCTTTACATCCCAAGCTATTAAAAACTCTCAAGGGTGATGCTTGTGGTGTAATAAAGCCTAATCCTTTTTTATTATTTTTTCCTTTTTTCGAAAACATTTCGTTTCCAAATCTTTCCGAATTACTTTCATTTACTTTCTTCGTGTATATATCAAATATTGTTTTTTCGTTTATTTCTTCCATAGTACTTTTTTCCGAATTTTGAGAAGAACTTAAAAAGTTTTTTAGAGATGTTTTAGTTAATTCACTCCAAGAAGTTTTCTCTTGTTTTATAATTTCCAAAATATGTTTTTGTAAAATTATTGAAACTTGGGCTAAACGATTCATCCAAATAGATCGACGATAATAAATCTAAATATTTAAAATCGTAAAATAAAAGTTTAAATTGAAAATTTTGTTGATTAGTCTTCGTGAAATAGGTCTAACATAAATAGTAATGAATGTTTGGATGTTTAGATATAGGCGCCTAAAAAATTCAGTAATGGGCGGTGTGTAGGGATATATGGAATGAAATATCGGGATTGCTTTGAGGGAAAAACTCTTGCGTACATAAAAACTCTTTTCTTCAATAGGGCAATAAGCATACTTATACTATCCAAGATCCAGTGGCCGTAGGTCCAAAATTAGTAGGATAAGTTCGTAAGTAGGCTCATTTTGAGGTCAAAAGAAAAAACAAATTATATTTCGAATCAACGCATTCTGACTTATTTAATAAATTATAATTTCAACGGTAATTGTAAAGCATATAGCCATTTAATTCCTAAGGCTATACAGTAGGTGGCGTAGTCTAATGGCTAACAAATCAGCTGGTTCGCTTCCAGCCGCCGATTAACCCTTTGCACTAGCTAAAGGAGAGAAATAGCTACATATAACCCAGCTGCTTTACTTAATAAAACAGCTTTAAATTAGTAAAGAAGTCTAACACCGGAGTTCCAAAACATAAGGCTTGATATGTAAAATAATTATATTTAAATTTACCTTTACTTTTTCTAAATCCATGGTATTTATTTTGTTCTTTATTGCTTCTTTAATCTTATCTATTGCTTCTTGTTTTTGATTATTGGAATCGCTACCATCTTCATCATTTATTATTATTTTTTTACTTCTTGAAGAATTTGGCGGTAATATTATGCTTTTTTTAATTTGTCTTTAAAAAATAATTAAAGAATTAAATATATTTTTATTTAAAAAATTACATTTTTTCTTTAAATTTTTTAAATTCTTCATTGCATCTTCAAATTTATTTTTCTTCTTTTTTCCATATTTTATCATCAAGTACCTTTAAAATTTGAAAAAAATATTAAAAAATTTTTAAAAAATATTTTAATATTTTTTAAATTCTCTTTTATAAAATTAAGAATTAAAACTGCTTCCTTCTAATTTTAAAAATAGGATAGGATATAAGTAACCAAATATTAACAATTACCCTCATTTTTCGATTAATCCTTATTAAAAACCTCCCTGTTTTTTATTTTGAGTTTTAATTAAATAATGAGATGTTTATTTTGGGGGAATTTAAAAATCATTAATTTTCAAAATTTTTTCGGTTTTAAAATTGATCAGTCCAACCCTAATTAAAAAGTAATTAAATCAGTAGATTAAAAAATATTTTCGTGTCCGTAATTAATTTTTTTATAAAAAACTTTTGACAAAATTCTGTTTATTTCATAATAATTATAAAATAATATTATACATTCAAACCTTAATTTTAAATAAATTTAATTAATAAATTAATTTTAAAATTTGGAATTTACAAAAAAAATTTATTTGTTTTTCAAAAAAACCCTACTCATTTTTATCAATCATAAAATTTTTTAAAAAATTATTAATTCTTTCTTCTTCAATTTTTATTTTTTTATTTAATTTTTCATTATTAAATTCTATTAATTTTTGCCCTAAAACAATTTCTAATTTCAAATTTCCAAAAAAATATTGTAACGAAAATACTGTATTTATTAATTCGATTACAAATATTTCTTCTTTATTATTAATTAGCGTAATTTCCTCATCATTTCCCAATTTTCCCTAAATAAAATAATTAATATATTTTTTAGGTAATTCTTCGGTTGTCGCCCCCCCCCTTTTTTATGTTTCCCTGGCCATTTTGAGCTTTTTTGCTTGACATATAATTTATTATATATAATTCGAAAGAGCTATCCGAGCTGGGTAGATTGATACTATGATCGGTTAGATTTGGCGATTTTGAAAAAAATTACGAAGCTAAATCCTCGATGGACATGCTTTTTGTGATGTTGAAAGTGATTAAAACAGATGCTCATAACTATGTTGATTTAAGTCAGATTTCGATGATTCTAGTGCAGGGTTTCGATATCTGCGGATTTTTCCTCATTTTGTGGTTTTTTGATAGAGCGATGAGGATTATTTTTAAAAATGCGGATTTGCGGATTTTTGTGGTCTTTTGAAGATTATGAGGATTTTTTATATTTTCTTGTGGTTTTTAGCAAAAATGTCATTATTTTCCCGCTAAGACCTTCTGAAATCCTCAAAATTTTCGCCTTCGGCGCTGAAAATGGAAGAAATCTGGCTTCTTGGCCTTCCAAAATTCTCAAAATTTTCGCCTGCGGCGCAAAAAAGGAAGGAATATGTGTCCTTGATCTTCCAAAATCCTCAAAATTTTTTGCCTGGCCTAAAAATGAAAGATTTTTGGCTTAAGGGTCTTCCAAAATAAAAAAATTTTCGCCTGCGGCGCTGCAAATGGAAGAAATAAAAATTTGCGACATCTTCCGCGACAAAAATGCAAGTGTGATTTTTTAGATAGTTGTTGGATTTTCATATGATGATCATTAGTAATAAAAAAATTGCTTAATTCAATTGTAGAAGACGAAAAATACCATGCATAAAGTGATTTAAATTCAATTTTTGGGTTTGATAATTTTTTGCGGATTTTTGATATAAAATGCGGATTTTTTCGATCAATTTTGCGGATTTTTAAAAATTCGAGATCGAAACCCTGTTCTAGTGCCATTCGACTAAGCTCGAAGAGCTCTTTCGAATGTATATAAAAATTCATAATTTCATAGGAAATGGAAAAAATAGAACATAAAAAAGGGGGGGGGCGAAAACCGAAGAATTACCATTTTTTAAATTTCAAGTATTTCAAAATGCCCTGAAAATGCGCATCTTTGTGGATTCAAGTTCAAATACAAAAAAATTTCTTTGGGAAAATTTGGGAGATACGATTAATTTTTTTCTGGCATTCATGTGAACCTAACCTGAATTCTCCAACTTTCTCATTCCCCCCCCCCCTAATATAAAATAACCAAAAAAAATTTAATTCTTCTCCCTCACTTTTTTATTTAAAATAAAAATAAAAAATTACTTCAAATTCCATATATCTTTTTAATGTTTCATTAATTTCTTTAAAAATATTTCCAAGTTTATTTGATGATAATCTCTCATCAAGATTATTATTAAACAAAAATTCATAAATTATACTACTTATTTCATTAATTTTAGCCATCTCCTTAATTATATATCTATTTTTTACAACTTCAGATAATTTAATTAAATGTTCTCTTTCTTTTTCAATTAATTCATTTTTTGCCTTTTCCTTTTTTAATTTATCTTCTTCCTCAACCTTTATTTCACTTTCATTTTCATTAGATGTTTCTCCGCTAACTTCATTTTTTAATTTATCTTCATCATTTTCATTAGATGTTTCTCCCCTAGTTTTTAATGATTTTTCTTCAACTTTAGATACTTTATCTAAATTTTCCACGACTCTGTCCATCTTTTCAATAATAAAATAGCTTGGAGGCATATTTTTACCTTTTAAAGCTTTTGATGATTCCGCAACCCTAAATTATACAAAAAATTTCAATAGAAATACAAAAATTTTCAAATATTAGCAGGCGTGTCCGGATAAAAATTTTTTTGGCCATATCCGTTTATATACGCGGCACTTTTGACCGGATATGGTCTTTCATATCCGTGTCTGCCCATATCCACGGAGGCGGATATATATATGAGCACGCCTGATATTTAGAGTATATTTTGAAAATAACCCCAACCTTTTTCCTTTTTCATCACCAACACCATCTACTTTTGAAATAATTAAATAATTAACCAAAAATTGAAAATATATAATTAATATAAAATAATACATATCTTTTTTCATTATTTTTAAATTAAATTTTAAAAAATTTTAAATAATAAATACAACTAAATGATTATTTTTTAAATAGGAAATTAAGGCAATAAATTTATAAAAGATTAAAAATTATAATTTTGTGAAACTATAATTAGGTAAAAAATAAATATTATAAAGAGTTTAGCAAAAGTTTAGCCACCGGACCGGGGCATTGAGCTACCGGAGCATCGCCCATTGCTTCTCTTTTTTCTTTTTAGATCGTTTAACCCCTGCTTAAGCGTTTTAAATGCTCTAGGTAAATCATCGTTACATATTTTAATAAAATAATTTTTGTTTAATTAAGGAAATAAATTATTTAAAAAAATTAAAAATAAATCTCTGAATAGCCAATTCTATTTTTAAGTTGTCAGACAGACTATTTTTAAATAAAAATACATTCTAGACGGCATCTAATAGACATAAACAAAAATATATTCACGTGAATTAAGGAGAAATAATTTTAAAAATAAAAGGGCGAAGGGGACATGAAAGAATTGCCGAGATTTTTAAAGAAAAAAATAATTGATTAACAAATAATTATTCAATTAAAAGTGCATTACACGTAAAATAATTAGAGATAATTCTAAATTATGAGAGACAATTTTAAAAAATTAGCACTCGGCATTTACGGGATCTCATATGCTGAAATAATTTTTAAAATGTATGCTGGAGTAACTCTCGCGGTAATGCAACCACGAAATCATGAACTTGATCCCGTCTTGCAACGACCTTTAATTTGTATAAAAGGTGTATGAGTCACTATTCGTTTTTCCTTACTCTTGTCGGTTTAATCTGGAGACTTTCAAAGATTCAAGATTCGACAAAGAAAGATTCAATTCAAGAACACAAATATTCAATCTACTAATTCTGTTTTAGACCATCAGGGCTCCTTTGCTCGGTCCTGATTGAATTTTATAAAAACGGCAATAAATTTCCTCCATTTTTATCCATACCTATATTTCCTTCATTGTTTATTAATTTTTTATTTATTTATCAGAATTTTTAAAAACAATATAAACCTGCCCTATCTCAATACATTCTTCAATCACTCCGAAATCCAACAACGAAAATATGCTGTTTATGAGCTGATGTTTAGGAGATGAAAAAAGAAAGAAAAGGTCTACTCAATTTCATCTAAAAAGAGACTACTCAAATTCATTTGTTTGATATTTGAGAAGTAATTAAATTAAAATTTTAAATAAAAAATTAATTAAAAACTTAAAGAAACGATATTTTTTAATAAATAATAAATTAGCAAGGTATATTTATTTAATTATTTATTCTGGAATATTATTTATAGAGAAGTAATGGCATTTAATATTTATTTAATTTTCACCTGTTTCTTCTCGCCATTCTTTCGTTAATTTTCTAGATTAAAAAGTAAAATTATTTATTTTAATTAAAAATTATATTTTAAATTAAAGTTATTTCTTGTTAAGACATTTTATTAAAAATTAATTTGTGGAAAATTGTCTTAAAAATTGTTTTTTTAATGTTTTATTGAATTTTATGTTTAATATTATTAAAATCTTTTAAGTTTTTTAACTTAAGAGTGTTGAGAGTTTTTTTGAACTTGCCGTATTTACTTGAATAATTACCCTGGGTAATTTTATTGTTTCAACCTCTCGCTGGAGAGGTTAACTAATAGAGAAAGAGTAATTAACTGAGGGAAGGCGATTGATAAAAGGTAATAGGTATACTTAGATAGCAGGGCTGGAGAATTTTGAATTTTAAAAAGCGGAAGGAGGAAGCGGGTGCTGCTTGATACGCAAAGATTTTAGCATTTGAAATATTTTTTTGTAAATTCATCTGGATCCATTCTTTCTTTTAATGTTGCGCCCCGAACGTTCGGTTGCGGTTGGCGGTTGTATCGGGGTGCGGGGTTTTCGAATTGTTTCGTAGCGGAGTTCGGGTCGAAGATAAAGGTGAAAAATTGTTTCGGGAACTGGTTCGGGATACGGGAAACGGAGCGGGGCGCGACACTTCTCTCTTCAGATATTCTAAATTTGATTTAAAATTATTTTTTACTTTATTTTAAATTAAATTAATATTAATTTTTACAAAATTACTAAATGTCAAATTTTTTATTATCCTTTTCCTCTTCCACCCCATCATTATCTCATTTGTTATTATCACTCATTAATTTTAAACCTCCAACAATCCCAATTAATCAAAACGAAAATTATTCTCAAATTGAACAAATTGTCCCCTCAAAATTTCAAAATTTAAATAAAAATATTAAAAAAGAAATAATTAATTTAAATAAACAAACAAAATTTAATCGTTTACAAACAAAGAAAACAATTCAAAAAAAGACAATTACTTGTGTAGAAAGAAGAAATGCTCGAGAAAGGACTAGAGGTTTTTAATAACTAGAGGCCACAATTTGGATTTATTTTATACAAAAATCTCCAATAAATTTTAGTCAAAACATTTAAAATTACTTAAAATTAATTAAAATTTTGAATACCGTCCTAACTTGATAGTTCAGCTCAGGCTTGGTAATGGATACGGATATGCATAGAGATAAGTTCAAAATGCCTGCGGATATCCGTTTGTATCCGCCGTAAATGTCCGGATACGGATAGCAAAATCCATGTCCATTACCAAGTCTGGTCATATTCTATGTGGGAGATATGCTTAGGCAAATTACCCATCCAATGTCCAACACAATTTTAAATAAATCTAAATTTTAGGGGTGTCTCTGACAATATTAAAAATACATACCTAGTAGGTATACATATTTATATTTAATAATTTTTAAACAGTCCATACAGTCAATCATGCATTTCTGCAACTAAAACGAATGTTTGTTTTTTGTTTATTTTTAATTTTTAAAATTAATTTTTTCTATTTTTCTATAACTTTTGCTTTTTAAATTTTATTTAAATAATTATTTTTAATTAAAATTAATTTTTAAAGGCTTCCTTCATTGGCTAAAAACGTAAAAAGAGTTTCAAAATTAAAAATACTTAGAACATCCATTCAATATATTTATCAATTAATTTCAATTCTTGGACAAACAACACAAAAATTGGATGGATAAATTATTTAACAAATTATATTTTTTATTTAAATTCTCAATTCTATATTAAATACTCTAAACATTTAAATTTAATTTTTTCGTTGTACATATTTCTTCAAAAAAATTTTTTTAATATATCATATGTAGTTTACTAAAATAAATGTACTATTTTTTAAATAATTTTTAAATTAGTTTGATAAATAAAAATTTGTGAATCATTTTATAAAAATTTTTTAATTAATGGAAATATAGCTAGTAATTTTTAAAACTGATAAATAATAGAATATTTTTATTAAATTTAATATAATCATAAAACTGAAAAAATAAAAAATAAAAATGAAGGGATTTATTATTTATTATATTTTTATTATTTTCTTTCCTTTAATTAATTCAATTCTTGATATGATTGATCCTGATAATCTTTATCCTCAAAAGGTTTTAGATTCTCCCACAACAACCACACCACCCCCTCCACCTCCAACAACAACAACAAATAAAATAACTACAGAAACCCCTATTTTGTTTGTTTTATTTTTAAATACTTAATAAATAAAATCTTAGATTTAATATCACAATTTAATCACATTATAGTCCCAAACTAAGGGGCAGGGCGATACTTGGATTATTTTAATGGGATTATTTTATTAAAAATATTAAAAAGTATTTTAATGACTTATTTTTAAAGTAAATACATATACCTTAAGTTAAATTTGTGCATAGGTATAAACTTCTATTCTCTAGCATTTAAAAGCTTTTTTTTACTTTATCTAATTAAAATAATTTAAATTTTATTTTAGAACTTCAACTGTAAAAACTACTACAAGTAAATTTATTTAAAAAATTTTATTTTTAAAATTTCTCATTTTATAGTGTTAATTCATTTTGTAAGACCTGTTGAAAAACCTACAACTCCAAAAATTACAGTAAAGACTTTTCCTCCTACAAAACTACCTACTACTATTTCTGGGGCAGTTATTAATAAAGTATAATTATTTTTTCTTTAAAACCTTTTGTTGAGAATTACCGTAAAATCTTTAATAAAATAACCCCCTCACGTTGAATAGCCCCCTATAATAGAGGTGTCTGGAAAATTGGGCTCCTAGATTTTTCGTAAAATTGGGCTCCAACTTTTCGGAAAATTGGGCTGGGGGCTCTAAATGGGAAAAACGGAAAATTGGGCTCTAAAATTTTAGGCGCGGTGCATTTTGGACGTCTGAGTGAATTTTTGGATTTATTCGAGAAATATCACAAAATTCTCTGGAGCGCTGATACTTAGTGGGTAGGTCGGCATTTCAAAGCTGAAAATCAGTAGAAAGGGATAGGTTTATGTTACTGTTGTAGAACCCAGCTACCGTTGACCGCGCCTAAAATTTTAGAGCCCAATTTGCCGTTTTTCTCACTTAGAGCCCAAATTTCCGCTGGAGCCCAATTTTCCGAAAAGTTGGAGCCCAATTTTCCGAAAAATCTTGGAGCCCAATTTTCCAGAGCCCAATTTTCCGGCACCCATAATAGAATGATCATTTGAGGATGCCGGTCATTTTAGTAGAGAATGGCTGGTTTTAATAGTCATTTTGAAATTATTAGTTAAGATTAATTAAATACTAGCAAAACAACAAATAGACTTTTATGGAACAAAATCACAATTTAACCCGTGTAGATTGCTAACCATATATAAAATTTAATATCATAAGTTTATCGTTAAGAATTATAAGGTGACAATTAAAATATCCTCATCCCTTTCTTTCTTTAAAATAAAATTAATTTCAAGATTATATTTAAATATAGATACCAATTTTTTTAATATCCACAACAATATTGATGATTGGAATTCAAAAATTTATTATTTAAATGAAGCGAAGCAAAAGATTTTTGACTTTTAAGACCAAAGGGCTTTACATTTTTAAATAAAATTTAAATTATTTTATATTTTTACTAATTGTTAAATTTATATTTAATATTTTAATAAAAAAAAGTCAAAACTTCAGATATGAAATTCTGTTTCAAAAAATGATACTAGAAATCAGGAACGAGTCTAAAAAATCGTGTCGGGTAACGGAGCGAGATTTCAAAATTTCTTCGGGTCGAATTCCATGTCGAAAAAACAGGGGTTCGGCTAAGCTGTCAATCCCTGCTTGAAACTTGAAAATATTTTTAACCCCATTCCAAAGGACATTAATCAAGAAAAATTTTCTTTAATGAATTTAATTAATAAATTTAAATTGACTACATATTGTTTATCAATCTTAATTATAAATTAATTAAATTATGTTAACAATTAACTAGACAATCGTTAATCTATTTGGGCTTAAAAGAATGTTTTCTGTTTTATTCAACGAATAGATAAAGCTTATTTATTAGCGATAACCTGCTTTTGACACACAACACATTCTAAAAATATTCTTTTAATTTTTATAAAATAAATGTACTTCTATTTTATTTTTATTTTATTAACAATTTTAATCAATTCTTCAAACTCTCAATTTAATTGGGGAACTCGAAGTGACCACCACACAACTGGAACTATATTACAAGCAAACGGTGGAGGTGTGCAACGGTATATGATAACAAATATTTTAATAAATAAATTTTAATTATTAAAAGAGATGATGGACATACACAATATTATGCCCACCAAACTGCTTATAATAATCCAAGTAAAAATTATTTTCTAAATTACTACTAATATAGATAAGGACTGTTTGGCTCCTTCTAGTTCAGTTCATAATTCCGATTGACATTTATTAATCTAACGGGATTTTTTCAAGATACTAAGGATAACTTTCTCAAGATATGATACAAGTACATACTCATGTAATTGATGCAGTTTAGGGCAAACTTTAAGCCATTCATAATCATCTTCTCTTAACAATGTCTACTTTGAGTAAAATATTTTCTAATTCAGATGCCTGGCCTCGTTATCAACCTTTTCCCAATTTTGGAAAATGAAATAACAAAAATATATTGAAGATTAGATGTTAAAATTTACTTTGTTTTTTCAAGAATATCGTGCCGTTAACAACTAATGATTTTAAATAAAATTCCTCAAGTCTCTTTTATTACTTTTAATGTCCCAAATACATATCCCAACTTTTTATTTTAACACAAGAAAAACATTTTTATATAGATACATATAACAACAAGAAGAAAAACATTTTTAGAATATACTATACAAATGTAGCCTATACAATAAAAAATAATCAAATATTTATTTATTTGACTGATCATCTCTTCTCTTTTCTTCAAATCTCCGCTCTTTCCGGAGCGTGTCCCGAGCGTGTCTTGGATGCCTTCCGCTGCTTCTCCTTTTGTTTTTTGCCTCCTTTGATGCTTACATCTTGAGTGGATTTTGAGACTTTCCCGCTGTTGCGCTTTTCGAAGAGCATTCCGGCATACTTTAAAAAGGATGAAAGAAATTTCGAAAAAAATAATTAATTAAAACTTACAAATCCAACCCCCAAAAGCAAGCAGATAACGAGAAGTTGAATGATGAATCCCATCTATATGTACAACGGTGTGTAACCTAAACGTGACGAAATATGAATATTTAACAATAAAAACGCAGATCCTTTTATAGTACCGTATTTATTCTAGTAGAAACACATCTCTATTTGAATCAAAGTGCCTGATATAAGCACAAAAATTGAGGAGTTGAAAAATAATACCACAGTGGTTCTATTAAAATAAATCCTGTATAACTACCTCCTGTATTTTTTTAAAACTTGAGTTTGCTTCAGATGTTCTAATAAACTGTAAACGATAACTCTTATAAGTTTCAGTGTTGTTGCCAGCTTGGTTAGGCCGAAAATCTGTGTCTGTATCCAGCCACTAGATACAAGCAATAATTTTTCCGCCCTCAAGCTGCAAAAACACTGAAACTTATATTTTAAAGCCTCAGGTATAGGTTCATTTTATACATATAACTTCTCCGGCCGAGCCCGGTTCTTGAAATGAAATCAAAAAATTTTTTTTTTATTTTGACGTAAATCAAATTCGAAATAAAAACACAAATTATTGATTCAAAAAAATTTTTAATTCAAAATTATAAGAAATAAAGACCCCCCCTCCTCTAAATATTTATTTGCACACCTCACATTTAAATTACTCAATATTAGAATATGGCCTTTTGCTTTCTTTGTAAAATTTTTTTTTATAAATTTCTATTTTTAAATTAAAACTAGCTAATTAATGGATTTTTATTGATTTAAAATTAACAAAAAAAGTTTTATTTTTTTCAAATTTTTCCTTGGAATTATTAAGTAAATGCCAACTTTAATAAAAAAATTATTTTTAATCTTTTTTGTATTTTGGTTTAATTTTAATTTAATAATTGTAAAATGTTGGCAAGGAATTTGTGAAATACAAGGTTTAATAGATGTTGGGGGTTAGTGCTTAATTTTTAGTGAAAAAAATATTTTTTTAATATTTTAATTTAATTAAATAATCCATTAGTCATCCATATCCTTAATGTTTAATTTATATTTTAAATAGTTTTTGCTCGTTTCATTCACAGTTTCTTTCCCTGCTTAAAATATTTGAAAATATAATTAATCTTAAAACCTTATGGATATTATTATCTTTTATTTAAAAATAAAAATTATTTTTGTATAATTTAATTAAAATAAATTTAGCATCAGCAAGCGATGGGTCTTGTTTTACCTTAAATGCAATACCTCAATCTGATCGTTGTTGTATAGTCAAAGCGGCCGGGTTTTCGATTCCCGGTTTTCGGTAGTCCTAATTTATAAATTTATTTCTTTAGATAATTGTGAGAAAATGGGGATGCTAGATATTGGAGGTGATGATTTTTGAATTTTTTGGAAGATAGTATAGTAATTGTTGTTGGTTGTAGGAATATTTATTTTATAATTTAGAACCCCTAGTAATTTTTAAATTTATTTTAGCTGGAAGTGAAGGTACTTGTGATGGATCGGCAATTTATGTGGAAGGTCGTTGTTGTCTGTCTGATACTACAACAACAACTACACCATCTACAACTACAACCCCGACAAACATACAAAGTTACAACTCCATAAAGACATATCCGACAAAAATTTGTCTTTACAGAAATGATATTTTTCAAATGTGTGAGTGTAGGGATATTTAAAATAAAATGATTTTCAGCCAAAAATTTTTTAATCAAATTAAAAATAGTGGTTTAGTAGTATTTTATTGAATTATTTTTTTGTTTTATAATAAATTAATTATAAAACATTAATTTTTGATAGTTTGAGAGATTAAAAATTAGACAAATTAAAATTATAAAATTATTAGAAAATTTTTTTAGATTGTCAAGACAAACATTCAATGCAATTTTGTCAATCAAATTTAGGAAAATGTACAACAAATAATATTGTAAATAATTTATTTTTCTAAAAATTTTTTCTAAAATTTTTAGTTACAAAAATATATAATGGCATATGGTTGTTGTTATAGTTGTTATTTGGCATTTCCAAAATATTTGCCAGAACATAAAGGAAATAAGGGAAGGCCTGATTGTGGTGGAGGAAATGAAGAAACAAATAGTAATTGTGTAGATAAGGATGAAAAAGGTTGTAAATATTGGGCTGCTGAAACAACTACAAAATGGTGTAGAAATAGTGGAGTAAGTTTGAAATATAAAATTATTTTCCGTAAATTGAAAAGTAATGTCCTCGTACCCGATATTTAAACTGTAAGGATGCTTCACATAGAACATTTAAAACGCTTAAGTGGGGGTATCAGGGGATATATATTGTGGACTTGGAAATTCAAGGAATTTTGAGGATTATGAGGTATATCAAGTGATATCCCTCTTAATCTCTCGGTCTCGACTCTTGACTTTTTGCTTTTAACTCATCACTAGTAAAGATGTAAGGATGATTCACCTAGAACATTTAAAACGCATAGACGGGGGTTAAACGATCTTAAAGGATAAAAGAGAAAGTATTAGTCGATGCCCCGGTAGCTCAGCGAAAGCGCCTAGTAATAACTACAAGGAGGTCGAAGGTTCGAATCCTGGCATTGACTAAATGCTAAAACTCTTTCTAAACTAAAGGCTTTTTTGAATGTTGGCTGGCTTTATTTCAATATTCCTTTTATTTTATTGAATTATTAGATTAAATTATTTTAAGCACTTTGGTGAAACAATGAGAAAGAGTTGCTGCAAATCATGTACTGAAACTTAAAGGAATTTTTTAATAAAATAATTTGTTTTAATCATTTAATTTTTGTTTTATTTTTTAAATAAAGGGGTTTAATTACTAATTCTGCCAGAAAATCTCTAAATATTTTTAAAAACCCCGAACTTTCATCTTAAAATCCTTCACATGATATAATATACAAAATTCACATGATATAATTTCTATCGAAATACCGTATTTCCTGTAATATTACTCCCCCTTGATTAGAACTCCCCCCTTTAATAATACTCCCCTTTGGAGGTGTGTTGAACAATAGTACTCCCCCCTGAATTAGTACTTCCCCCTTAATAATACTCCCCTCTAAAATAAACTCTCCTATATTTAAAAAAATTATAAATGAGGATAAAATTTACTTTTTGAATCATTTTATTTACACTGAGTAGGGTTGTAGGTTCCAATTGAATCTTTATTAACCGAAACCGAACCGGAACCGAAGCTTTCTATAAATTTGTCGAGGATTAAGGAGATAGGTATATTGAGATTATGTGGCTGGATAAAAGCGAATTTGAGGGATATAAGGGTATTGATATCGGGTGATAAAAGGGGTTCTGACTTGATCGTGAGATTCAAAAAATATCATTGGATTAAAGACGGATAAAGGAATTTGAGGGAATAAAGAAGTATGAGGCATATTAGGGGATTTCGGCTGATTAAGAGTGACCCACATATGGATATAGTAAGAGTATTCGAAGTAATATCGGAAGAAGAGGAGGGATGTAGAGGATACTAATATCTCAGTGACTTTTTGAGTATCTTTTTATATCGGTCTGAAAGGATTAAGGGGAGATATCAGATTTTTTGAAGGATATCAAGGGAATTTGACACATATGAGAGGATGAAGGATCCGATCCCCTAAATCGTCAAGTTCCTTCTTAATCCCTCTATATTTTTCGATATCGACCTTAATCCACCATATCCTACTTAATCGCTAAAAATCCTTTTATCCCTTGAATTACTCCAAATCCAGCAATATCCTGCTTGATGTCCCTCATTAACTCTTATTTTAGCCAATTGTGTTTAAATATCCCGACACCTACTTAATTTTACACTAATTTGCATAATCTAATTGGTCTAAACATACAGAATTTTTAGATAAATTTTCTAATAAAAAACATTGAAGAAGGTCGAAAATTAGTACTCCCTCCTGAATTAGAACTCCCCCCTTTAATAATACTCCACTTTGGAGGAGGGTTGAAAAATAGTACTCCTGGAGTACTATTTCAGGAAATACGGTAAATTATTTTTAATTCAATCAATTAATAAAAAAATTTTTTATTTAATATTCTTTATTAAAAAAATTTTTAGAATTTAATGATGTAAATACCTATACCTATTATTATTTACACATCTGTAAAGCTAAAATTTGAAAATTAAAACTTTTTTATGGCAAAACTTTTCTTTTTCTCCCTTCCAATTTAAATATTAAATAATTTTTAGAAGTTGCCATTTAAATAAAATAATTACTAATTTAAAAAATTTTTTAAAGAAAAATGATTTTTAAAAAATCTTTTTATTTAATTTTTTTATTAATTTTTATATTTAAATTATTGCCTTCTTTTTATTGTAAAGGAGTATGTAAAAGTATGGGATTAGTTGATGTTGGTGGTGAGTTTTTTTAAATTTTTGTTTAAATTGAAATGTAGGTAAAAATATTTAAATAAGGATATAATTAAGAATAAAATTTGTCTGATCAAAAAATTATTTGAATTGTTTTTGCATGAAATTTGAAAAAAAAATTTACTGCCAAAAATTTTTGGCAGTAAAAATTTTATTTTAAAAATTTACTAACCAAATTATTCCCTGACAAATAAGGTTGGCGGATCCGGATATTCGGAAATTTTCGGTTTAGATATCGGATTCGGATATCAAAAGATTTCCAACTATCAGCCTACATTATTGGTGAAATCGCCAGACACAGAGTGATTGATGTTGTAAAAATATTAACTTAAAATATAGAAATTTGGGAATTAATTATTTAAAATTTTATTTTTTTTAAATAGATCCTGTTAATGGAAAGTGTAATGATGGTGCTAAATTAATTAATAATCATTGTTGTGATAAATCCCCTTGTCCACAAAATACGACAGATGTTGGACGTAAATATTTAATTTAAAAAAATTTTTTTAAAGAAATAATTTAGGGGGAATGGACGGCCATTGTGATGGAAAAGATACAGAATATGTAGAAGGACGTTGTTGTAAGGAAAAAGAACAGAAACAATTTCAAAGTACATCAAAAAACGAAATAGAAATGCGAACTTGAAAAAAGACTTTTTATTCAAAAAATTATTTTTAATTGAAAAATTATAAGAAAATGAAGACCTGTCTCCCCTTTGGATATTTAAAAAAACTGAATTAATATTTAAATTTACTTTTATTCATTTCGTATACCTCACATTTAACTTTCTTATTATTGGAATATATGGCCCTTTGCTTTCTTTGTAATCTTTTTTATAAATTTCTATTTTTAAATTACATAAAGCTAGCTAATTGATAAATTTTTATTGTGTAACAGAAAAAAAATTTTAAATTAATTTCTGAAATTTTCTTTTATTAAATGCCAACTTTAATAAAAAAATTATTTTTAATCTTTTTTGTATTTTGGGTTAATTTTAATTTAATAATTGTAAAGTGTTGGCAAGGAATATGTGAAATACAAGGTTTAATAGATGTTGGGGGTTAGTGATTATTTTTTAATGAAAAATATTTTTGAATATTTAAATTAGACAGGAGACGAGATCCCGAACAAAAACTCAATTATCGAGATTTTTCGAGACATCTCGTACAATTCTCTTTTTTTAATATTTAAATTAATAATATTTAATATTAATAATAATTTAAATATTTATTTTGTTTTATCCTTTTAATTAATTAATTCGTTTATTTTTGGGTTAATTAAATTAACTATAGAGGGTTTTTAAACACACATCTGAGAAAGGAGTATTAAGAATTGTAAGGAAGAGAAAGAGAGAGAAAAGATCCAGCTGGCTAGCATTTAAAACGCTGACTGCGGGGGTTTAAGATCTAATAAAAGAGAAGGTGAAAGCAGCGTCCCGGTAGCTCAGTTGGTAGAGCACCTGTACGTGGTGAGCGAAAGCGCCTAGCAATAACTGCCAGGAGGTCGCAGGATCGAAGCCTGCCCGGGATTAAACTTTTACCTCGCTCTTACTGAATTTACAGATATCCTTGTTTGTTGTACATATGTATATAGATTGCCAATATTTTTCTGTTTAGAATTCTGCCAAAAACTAAATAAACCTCTAAATATTTAAAACCTCCCATCTCTCATCTTAAAATCTTTCACAAGATATAATTTCTATTGAAATTATATCAAATAAATCAATTAATAATTTTTATTTGAAAAAAGTTTTTAGAATTTAATGAAGATATAAATAAATATTAAGTATTATTTACACATCTGTAAAGCCAAAATTAGAGAAGCAACTAAAACTTTAATTATGGCAAAACTTTTTTTCTCTCTCTCCCAATTTAAACATCAATATTAAATAAATAATAGTTGCCATTTAAATAAAATAATTAATTTTAAAATAATTTTTAAAGAAAAATGATTTTTAAAAAATCTTTCTATTTAATTTTTTTATGTATTTTTATATTTAAATTATTGCCTTCTTTTTATTGTTTTAAAGGAATATGTGAAGTATTGAAATTAACTGATGTTGGTGGTTGGTCTTAATTTTTGTTTAAATTGATTGAAGTTAAAATCTTTTTAAATAAGGGAGATTTAGAATAAAAGTCGGACTCTAGTCCTTCACTTCAAAAAAAGCTGATAAAAAATGGGTACAGCAAAGCATAACTTCGTTCAGAATTGTCGAACCGGGACGCTCTGGTACGGTTCGATTCAGCTCGTCAAGGTGCATCTAACCATGCCCAGGCGTCCCGGATTCAACAGTTTTGAACAGTTATAGTTTTGCGGTACCTTTAGCACGCGGTACCTTGGCCTTCTCCCCAAAAAATAGGGTTTTGAACAGAAAATAACAGGGAAAAAGATCCCACCTTAAAGTAACCTTCTAATAAAATCAAAAAAATGTTTTCTATAAAATAAACAAGCTACAAGTCGGATATATTTAAAAATAATGTTTTTGTAAAGAAAAAAATTAAGAAGCTTCTAACGATGCTTGTTCTACTGTGCCATATGCAGTAAAGTATACGGACCGTTGTTGTATTCAATTGAACTGTAAAACGTTGGGAATGATGGAAGTTGGATGTTAGTTATCTTTTAGATATTTTTAGATTTATTTTCTTTAAATAGCTCCTGATGATAATGGAAAGTGTGAAGATGGGGCTCAATTTGTTAATAATCAATGTTGTGATATACCCCCTTGTACAAAAAATCAAATGGAAGATATTGGACGTGAATATTAAAATTAAAAAAAAATTTTAAAGAAATAATTTAGGGGGAATGGAGGGTGTTTGTGATGGAAAAGATACAAAATATATAGATGGACGTTGTTGTGTTGAGAAAAAAGAACCACCACCACCAACAACTACAACTACACCCTCAACAACAACTCCTTTGGGGCTTTATGTAAATGGACGCTTCTATATGAGTTTGTAGTTTAAATGTTTTTTATTTAAACTACAAAGGGTGTAACTTCAAAATCCGCTAAAGTTGAAGCTCATTTTTAGATATTTATTGGGAATGGAAAATATCGTATATTATATTGAGTAGGGTTGTCGGTTCTGGGCCGAACCGAAGATTTTCGGTTCGGTTCTTCGGTCGGTTTCGGATCATGGGTGTGCCGAAACGGATTTTAAAAAGCGAAATGCGAAACTGGCATACCCCTGTTTCGGATATCCGAAGAATTTCCAGGAACCGACAACCCTAATTAAGCGGTATCTTAAATTGGGTCCACTTAAACAGTTCCACCAACTGTGGTATATAAAAGTTAGGGTTGAGTGTACAATAATAGATATATTTTACAATATAAATTTAAATTAAAGTGTTAATAAAGAAAGATATCAATTAAGATAATCTGTAATATTTCTCTATAAAACTTTCAATAATCCTAAAAACAAAATCAAAAATTTTCAGATTGTAAAGACAAACAAACTGACCGCTTTTGCCGAAATAATATTAATATATGCATGGTAAGGAGAATTTTTGAATATTAAAGTTAATTTTGTGTTTGACTTTTTAACTCTGTTTTTTTAAATATTTAATTGGATTATTTAAATTTAATTATAAATTAATTTTAAATTTTTAAGCAAAGAAATGTTAGAAGAAGAAATTGGAGAAATCGAGAAGGAATTATAATAGATAAACAATATATGGCCTTTCATTGTTGTAATTCTTGTCGAAAAGAATTTAAAGATTTTTTGCCTACATTATATGAAGCAAGAAATAATAATAATAATGATTATGATTATAATAATGATTATGTTGATGATGATGGTTATGGATATAATAATGGATATAATAATAATGGTTATAGAGGCAATGGTAGACGAAATTGGTGAAATGAAAGTGAAGAAGGTGAAGAGGATAAGGATGAGGAAAAATAATTTTATTAAATATAATAAAAAATAATGAAAGGAAAATTATCTTTATATTTTATAAATTAATTGGAAATATTTAACAAAAAAAGAGATAATTTCTAATGTAAACTTAAAGATGTATTACTTTATAAAATTATTTAATTTTGAAGAAATCTAAACCGCAGAAGGATGCGTGGAAAGAGCTTTTTTTTTAAGTTTTCCATTTTCTAAAATTATTTCCTTAAATAAAGCTAGAAATGAGGGAGATTATCAAAAAATAAAAAAATTCAATTTCTATTTAAACCCAAAATTTTATTTAAATAAGTGAAAGTCACAAAAAGACCGAATAAATTATTTTCAATAAAATCAACAACCAAACAAAAAACCTGTCAATTTTCTAGGCATTATTTTCCTCTGAACATTCTTTCATTTTCAATCCCTGTTTTCGTTCTTCTTCAAATTTAGTCTTCCAATCATTCATCGCATCGTAGAGACAGCGATGGTCAGACCTTTAAAAATTTTGTTTTTAATTATAAATTTTATTCAGAGCATGGCAACTTAACCCGAATCAAGCAGGATTAGAGTGGATAATCTTATACCCAGACTTTTTCCAAAAGTAATTTTCAATTCGATTTTGAATGAAAGAAAATTGAAGGACTTTGAATTGAAATAGACGCAAAAGAAGTCCCAATCAGAGCTCTGAACAAAATCCAAAGAGTGATTATTGACTAGCTTTTTTCCATTTTTGTTATTTATTTTCACATATTTACAGAATAAAAAATTTTTCCACTACTGGGATTCGAACCTTGACCCCTTGGTTGTCGGATTAAAAATTTTCCCACTACACCAAAACACGGTGACGACTTCACTGGGTGAACTCATTGACTGGCATGGTTATGTGGTTAAGTTGCCATTCAAATAATTTAAAAAAACAAACTCTTTCTCAGCACTAATAGGAATGCGGACATATGAAGATGAGCATGAAGGTTCACACTCTTCTGACTCAACACGTTGACGTCCAATTTTAAATAAGCGTCGGCTCCTTGCTATTAACCAATCACTGCAATATTTAGATAAAGGGTCCTGAAAAATTTTTTTTAATTTTCGAATAAATTTTTACAAAAAAAAACTTGATTATTCGCCATATTATTCAGTCGAGTCATAATTTCTGAAGCAATTTCAGTTTTTCGGGATTCCCAATATTCCTCGTCACGCTCCTCTGTAACGCTTGATTTATCAGTCACCATTTTAATTAATTAGTCTAAATATGTATGCTAAAAGTAAGGTATTATAAAACGGTTGGATTGAACGAGCTATGATTCTTTGCGGTTAAATTTTTATCGAAAATACCTAGTTTGTGACAAAATGTCAAATTTTCCAAAGTGTGACCAAATGGTTTGTAACCACTTTTTAAAAACGAAAGACAATACATTTATAAGAGAGAGGACAGAGAAATGGACAAAAATCAAGTGGGGTATCTTTCATTGCGGGCGATTTCGTGCCGGCCGGAGCAGGACGAATAGACGTTCGGTTATTTTTTCCTAGAAATTTTTTTTCTGATTTTTGTTCTGATGTTCTGGTTTTTTCTTCTGATTTTTTTTCTGTTTTTTTTCTTTTAATTTTTCTGTTCTGATTTTTTCGTTCTGATATTCTGTTTTTTTTCTGATTAATTTATAATATACAAAAAGCTACTTGAGATTATGCTTGTTCCTAATATCTCTTTAAATTTATAGAATAATAAATTAATATTTAATTTTTATAAATTTAACAAAAATTAATATATTCCAATGGTGGTAAGTATTTTTATTTATTTTTAAAAAATCATTTAAATTTTTTAAAGTCATTTTTTGGATTTGGTCAATCTGCAGAAATTGCAATTCAACTCAAAAATGAAGAACAACAAAGGACAACTAGAATAAGAGTTGATGATGGACAATATGAGGTTTTTTGAAGGGAAAAAGAAAAATATTTTTTGTTAAATTTTTTAGACTTTTTATTTATTTTATGATGGGGAAAATGTTGAAGGAGAAGTTTTGATTAATTTGAAAAAGCCTGGACAAAAATTGGAGCATCAAGGAATTAGAATTGATTTTGTGGGACAGATTGGTTAATTTCTAAATTAATTTGAAAAGAAATTATTTTTTTTAGAAGTTTATTATGATAGAGGTAATCAACACGATTTTCTTTATCAGTCAAAAGAATTATCTAAAGCTGGGGATTTGTATCAAAATACAAAATTTGAATTCTGTTTTGCTAATGCTAGTAAACCGGTTTTTTTTAATTTATTTTTGTAATATTGAACCTGGCAGACCATTTATTCTTCTTTTTCCCCTATATTTTTACAGAATGGTTAGACTTTTTAGGTTTCTTCCATTCCCATTGCCTTTCTACAAATCCTAAATTTAATCAAAAGCATGAGAGTTTTTCCATGCGTCCGTCCCAATTGCCAAAAGTTTTTCCATTTTTTAAAATTCATACCTGTAAAAATATAGGGAAAAACTTTGAGAGGAAAAATGGGGTCTGTCAGGTTCAATATTACCTTTATTTTTTTTTGAATTTTAAATATTTTTAGTATGAAACCTATATGGGCTCAAATGTCAAATTACGCTATTTTCTGCGTGTCACAATTATGAGAAGACTTACTGACATTGTAAATGAAATGGAGGTTTTTTTAGTTTTTAAATATTTTTTAAATTTAATTTTAGATTGCTGTCCACTCATTAGCTACTTATCCAGATAATGATGCTAGTATTAAAATGGAAGTTGGGATTGAGGATTGTCTCCATATTGAGTTTGAATATAATAAATCAAGGTATTATTTTAGAATCCTTTAGCCATTTCCGAAATTTGCTGTTGTTTTTATATTAAATTACTCTCGATTTTTTTTTGTTTATTTCCAAGGGTACTCCCTCCATGTGTTCTGAAAACGTATTTTTTTGAGAGCAAAATGCAACATTCTCTATGAGGAATGTTGGGGGTTTTTAAAAATTTATTTAAAAGTATTATGGTTTAAAAGTTTCAATGTCAGATTTTATAAAATTCTAGGTTTGACACATACTTACACTCCTAATTATTTTTGCCCTATTTTTAGACTTTTTATCTTTTAAATAATTTATAGATATCATTTAAAAGATGTTATTGTTGGAAAGATCTATTTTCTTTTGGTTCGAATTAAAATAAAATATATGGAAATTGCAATATTAAAAAGGGAGTCTGTCGGTAACGGTCCAAATATTTTCAATGAAAGCGATAATATTGCAAAATATGAAATTATGGATGGAGCCCCTGTTAAAGGTTTTTTCCTTTTAAAATTTTTTAAATTAAAAATAATTTTAGGAGAATCAATTCCAATTCGACTTTTCCTTGCTGGTTATGATTTAACTCCAACAATGAGGGATGTTGCCAAACGTTTTTCTGTTCGTTACTTTTTAAATTTGGTTTTAATTGATGAAGAGGATAGACGATATTTTAAACAACAGGTTTTTAAAATATTTTATTTCCAAAATATTTAAAAATTTCCCCTTGGTTTATATCAATTTTTTATTAAAATAATGTCCGCTGTTGATTTAGGTCTCACTAAAAATAAAATATTCATCAACTTTTTAAAATTATTTGGTCGAACAATCAAAATTTTTATAATTATCTAGCCATTCATTATATTCGGTGATTAGTATTCTTGTTTTTAGTGAGACCTTGAGGGGTAGAAAGGGCATTGTTTCAACCAAAAATTTAATTATAGTAATATAATCTAACAATGGCTTAGCCAGAGGGCGATTTCGTGGGGGGCTAACATTGGATGTGGACCAAAATTTTGGCGTTTACTTTAGCGATCCCGACACAAATTTTTTGAACCTATATTTTTAATTTCTTATATAGTAAGAAAAATTAATTCCTCCCCCCCCCCCCCGGCTACGCCCTTGTAATCAAAAGGGAAATTTTTTACTTCAAATAATTTCAAAAATTATTTTTAAAGGAAATAATTCTTTGGAGGAGATTAGAAAAACCTTTTGCTATTCGACAACCAATTCAACAACATTTCCAGCAATCTCAGGGCCCAACGGCTCGTGCTTCTATGGGTTCACCTCCATCCTCTCCTTTACCTACTAATTCCTCTGTTGAAGAATTAATTGAAAATAAACAAGAAAATGAGGAGGAAGAGGAAGAATGAAAGGTTTTTTAAATAAAAAATTTAAAAAAAATTTATTTTTTTAAGATGACAATGACTTTAATGAATTTATATTTAAAATTAAATATTTACCTTTACTGACAAAATAAAAACAAATATATTTAATCTTTATTATTATTATTTAATTTATTACCATCAAATTTTGCATATTAAAATTTATATTTACTGGATAAAAATATTTTGAAAAAATATTTTGAGAAAGGAGAGCAAGTTTGTTTTGGTGAAAACTTACCTTAAGGATCCATCGTTTGCCGTTCGTGTTATACTACTTGATATTTTTACCATTCGATATATTTTTATATCATTCGATAGAGATTGATAGCCCATAACTCGGCCCAAATTCATTTTGCAATAAAACGGATATCACCACTTCACAATAGGAAGACGGATATCCTCTATCTATTGATACCAAAAAATATATCAAATTCGCACTAACAATAAACGATGGTTCCTTGATAGGAAATTTGGTTTTCCCTAAAATTGTAAGAGAGAAAAGTGGATGTGAATTAAATCTAAATTAATTATTTTTTTATTAAAGAACCCAAATTTATTTTTAATTATTCTCCTTTTATTTTCGATTGTTTTCTCCTTTCAAAATTTTTTTATTTTCTGCTGGTCATCCTCTCGACCTTATCCTCCCTCCTCCTCTTTAAAATTACAATTTAAAGAGGACAGTTGTTTCTAGGAAATTATTTTTTTAACAAGAGAAAGAATTGAATAAATAGATGGAGGGGAAGAAGTCTAGAAAACGGTCATTCTCTCTTCCGGTTGAGGGTTTTTGAAGTAATTGAGGGGAAAGTAAAATTGTTAGTATTAAATAAAAGTGCGACAGATGTTCTCTTTTTTCCCTTTCCTTTTTTTTCGTTGACCATTGACCGGCCAAAAAGACCTAAATAATATTCTTGTGGCCCGGTGGCAAGTATTAAAAAGTAACAGTCCCTCTTCCTCTCCCCTCCCTCCATTCCTCCATTTTTACTCATCAGTCTGTTTTCTGGTGGCCAACTGCTCCTCCCTTTTTACTACTAAAATTGTTAGAAGAAAAGGTTTTTATGAGGTAGTTAGATGGACTAATACAATGACGTCTGCTGTTATTAACCTCTCGAGAATATCTTATTTAGACCTAACATTTATATCTATTTATTGTCTTATTTAATTCTAGTAATTTTTTAAAATTCAGAAAAATTGGAGAATTTGTTTGTCTTTGAAATAAAATAAGTTTATTTTGAAAGTATTCGCGTATTTCAGCGATTTTGATAGTATATTTGTTCCGAAAGGATGTATTTAATCGTTTAATATTTTGTTTAAATTAATTTTATCTAAATGATCACCAGAGGTCGATCGGGATTGCGATTTCCGGCACCTTCATCATTTCCGATTGACCCCTGATATTTACAAAAAATAAATTTTTAAATTTAAACAAATACAAGCATATTACCTAAGTATACTTATTTATTACCTAAAAGCTGACATTTATCCAATATTGGCTAAAATATTTTAAATTTTAGATTAGAAAAGATGGTTATTTTTATATTTTATGTCCTTTTCTTTGTTATTTTTTAAACTCCAGATTGTCTGTATCAAAGGAGCGCAAAAGAAACCCCTCTCTTTTTACTGCTCATTCATTCTCGACTGAGGGAAAGCTTCATACATACAAAAAATATCGGCCAGCCGTTGCTGCGCCTTGCTTTAGCTTTTTTATTCTTTTTCCTCATTTATTTGCCTCGGCAGCATTTAAAGCATTGCTCTGTTTGCCCATTGATTTTCTTGGCCTTCTTTTAGTTACCACCCGAATAAACTAAATACATATTCCCCCCCCTCCTCCCTTTCCCTCATTTCTTGCTCTTGCATTCAAGCATATATTTGCTTCTTTTTGTTTTTAGTTATATTTAAATTATTTTCTTCTATGCAAATTTGAAAATTGGGTAACTTAAAATTGGGCTGTTGGGATTTGGGAAAATTGGGGTTTTTGGCTTTTTTAATTGGGCTGTTCAGCGAGAGCGAGCTTTGGCTTTTATTAGAGCCATAGAATTTATATGAAATTTTGTTCGAATCTTTACAAATATTTGAGGTTTTGGAACACTTTTAGGTATTTATTCTAAAAAATGTTTAAAATATATTCATTATTTATGTATAAATGACTAAAATGAATTAAAATAAAGAATTGAGGATAATTTCGAAATAATATGTTTCTAGTCAATTCTTCCAAAAAATGTTCTTTTTAAATTCTTTTTAACATATTTTAGCTGCCCTTAACTTTTTTGTACTTTTTCCCATTTCTTTTGTGCATCCCGAAAGTTAAATTTATTCTCGTCCATACACATAAATTGTATATATTCATTTTTCATTAGATTTCCCCATTTCTTTTTTAAAATATTTATTAAATTATATTTTATTTAGGCATCAAATCTTTTCCTATAAATTAAAAAGGAGTAAGTTTTAATCTAGGGTTGCACCCCGAACGCTCGGGGACGAGTGGTCGGGGTGCGGGGTTTTCGAATTGTTTCGGGGCGGGAAATTTTGAAAAAATCTTTTCGGAACGGGGTACGAGGTCGGGGTGCAACTCTATTTTAATCTAAAAAACTGAAAAAAACCAAGGTAGGCGATTCCCCCGGACATCCTCAGAATACAACTTTGAACAGAACAATTTAATTTCTCTTTTAAACTTTTCAAGATTTTAACAATTTTATTTATCTCTATCTAAAATTTTTTATTAATAAAATATTTAATTATTTACTTATTCAATATCGTATACCTCCCAAATACCCCCAACATTTCCATTCCTTTTTATTACTAAAAAGAATTCCTTTACATTTTTATTTTTTTCCCTCATTTCTTTACCCCCACCAATCAGCGATTGCCCCCACACATAACGATGATGAGGCTTTTTTTAATTTAGTTTTAAATTTTTTTTATTTTTTTAAATTGTCAAGATTTTATCGATTATTTTTTTTTAATTTTTTATCATAAAATTAAAAAAAATATTTCAACATATTTTTTTAATTAATTTAAAGGGAAATATGAATTCATAAAAGAATTGAGGATAATTTTGAAATACTATAATATTTCTCTAGTCATTTTCTCTTCAAAAAAATGTTCCAAAATTTGAATTTATAATTTAAATGAAAGAAAAAATATTAAATAAAATAAATTTAAATGATAACAGAAAATGGCAGAAAAGATTTAAATTTAAAGTTGAGGTAAGGAGAAGAAAGAGAAAATTTTAAATAATTTTGGATTTTAAAATTAAATGTGACGATTTTCTGAAACTTTTTCTTAATTTTAAATAATTTTAGGACTACAATAACGTTAAAGAAGAAAATGAAAATAAACAAATTTTAAACAATTTACTAAATGATAAAGGTGATGAGGGAAATGAGGAATTGTGGTTATGGGATAATAATATTAATTTGGTAGTTTTAATTTAAATATACAGTTAGACTCCCTATAGGATACTCATCAAGCTCGAGACTCCTTATCTTAGCTCCCAATTAGGAGTATCGGATCCAACTCCGAAAACAGTCCAGATATCCGAAAAATTCGGTTTGGATAGCTGGGAATTTCCTTGATCCGCCAACCCTACTTCTAACATGCAATAATCAAATAATTAAAAAAATATTTTAAATTGATGTACATATATCTTACAGGGAACGAGATGTCCCGTCCCGACTCCTGGGGATCTGGAATTCCATTTTTATGCCGGCTCGTTCCCTGATATCTTATAGAGATGCCCTCCTTTATTTAAATTAATTAAAAATATTTTTTTCTAAAGATTAATTCTAATGTTGTTCAATTTAAAAATAATGGATATTCAATACTTTTTCATCCAGAATATTCTGTTGGGTAATAAATAAATATTTTTTAATTAAAAAATATTTTTTTCCCCTTTAAGAACAGCAGCAATTCGTTCAAAAATTTCATTAAACAGAAATTCTTTGGCTTTTTGGGAAATTTATGTTGAAAATATTTTTGGTTCTTCAATGATGTTTGGTAGAAAAATAAAAGATTAAAAAATTTTTTGAAAAAATTATTTTAAAGGAATTGGAACAGAAAATTCTTTATTAACTGCTACATTAGTTTTTGCTAATTTATTGGGGGATTTCTGTAATGAAAATTTTAATGAATTTGAAAGTTATGGGTTATCTCATAAAGTATAATTATTCTTTAAATTAACTAAAATGTTATATTTACACGTACCCAATACCAATATACAGATTTTGGTTAGCTTGACCTAACCTAGCCGGGTCAAAAGCTAGTTAAATTGCCCAGTCCTGAAACAGGCAATGGCTATCCTGACCGTTTGGCAATCTAAACCAGAGCTGGACGTAAAAAAATTTTTTATTTTAAAATCCGCAATTCATACAACAACGCAATCCGGAATTGCGTCCAGCCCTAATCTAAACTGACCTAAGACTTCGCGTTCTTACATTAATTAAAATAAATTAAAATATTCTTTAATTAATACTTTTAACAAAGGGAATATTTTACCATGGTGGAATTAGTTATAAATTTTGTGAACCATTTCCTGAAAATCTTCCTTGTCGTGTTGGAATAATTTTTGATGGAATTAAACAAAAAATTGGATATTTTCTAAATGGGAATTGGTTGGGTTGGGCACCCATAAAATTAGAATTTTTTGATAAAAAGCAACAAAAACAACGTTTATTTTATCCAATGGTTTCTAGGTATTTAAATATAAATATTTTTGTTAAATTTTCTTTTATCTAAATTAAATAAAACAGTAAAATGTAACACATTGGGAACTCAATTTTACGTCTAACCACTATTGGTTACGTCTCAATTTAAATTTTAAAATTCGGCTGCCCACTGCAAAGGGTGGGGAGCAATCTTTTCGAAATTTCGATTTCTAGTTTTTTTTCCGATCTCCTAAAATTTCCAAGTTCCGATATTGAGCCGGTCACGATTTCCTATCTTTGCCATTTCCCTTCGCCTATTTCAAGCCTCCTCTGTGCTCCCAATGATGGGTACACCCGATTTTAGATGGAGTTTTTTCACTTCCAAAATTGTATTTGTGTAAATAATAATCCATTAGCATAATTTTTTGTATTTTAAAAATATTTTTAAATTTCTAGTACCGGCCAACGTTCATTATTTACAATTTTAAATGGTTTAATTAGTGTTCCTTCATTAAAACAAATATGTCAACAATTTATTTTAAAAAATATTTTGAAACAAAAAGTAATTTAATTTATTTATTTAAAAAAATAAATAAATTAATTTTTTAGGAAGAAAATGAACAAAAAAATATTAATTTAATTAATAAATTAAATTTACCAAACAAAATTAAATTTAAATTAATTAAAAAAAGTTTTATTAAAAATAACAACAAAAATAAAAACAATAAATTTAGAAAAAGGAAAATAATTAAAGTAAAACAACAAAAATATTTATTTAAAAGGAAAGAAGTAAATAATTGTTGTAGTAAGGATTTATTTTCATTGCCAATTAAATTAACTATTCTCCCCAATTTAATTTAAATATTTAAAAATAATTAAATCAGGGCTCTGATAATTAAAGTTTAATTAAAGTTTAATTTACAAGTATATAGTGGAAAAATATTTCAGAATATAAGAACGTTACAATAATAATTTAAAAAAATTATTGTCGTTCACATCTCTCCTAAATAAATAATTCTGAAAAATTTTGCGAATTTCTAAGCATTTCTTAGCGCCGCGGGCAAAACTTTTGTGATTTTTGGAAGGCCAAGATTCCAAGTATCTTCTTTTAGATGCTGACTTGTTTCTAACATTTAATTTCTTAACCAAAAAGTCTAAAAAATTAGTACGTACTTGCAATTACATTTTCAATTTTGGAAGTACGAGGGTCGATTTATAAGTACTGCACTTACAAACAAGTACGAATCCAAGCCCTGGATTAAATAGTTTTAAATATTTAATTTAAATTAATCAAATTTATTTTTAAAAATACATATTTTTTTACCACAAACTAATCCAAATATCGCTATAAAATATGCGTCGTCCATTCAGTTAAACAATTACTCTTTTATGATTCTTGTTTTAGAAAATTTTTTTAAATATTATTTTTATTAGTATTTAATTTTATAACAAAGAGAATACCGTAAATGCTCTAATTAAAGCCCAGCTCTATTAGAAGCCTATATATCTAATACAAGCCTACCCCATGAGGCCCATCGAAAAATATAAGCCCAGTCTCTAATAGAAGCCCACTCAAATTGACCCGTTAAAATACAAGCCCAGATATTAGAACATTTACGGTATATTTTGAATTATTTAATTAAAAATATTTTTCAATAGTCAAATTAATTTTTTCTAAATTTTTGTTCTTCTTTTAATTTTATTGCGCTCTTTTTCTAATAATTTTAATTCAACTCTATTACCACTTTTTAATACAATTTAAGAGATTCGTGCAAAATATGTCAAATATTAATTCTTTCTTTTTTAGTTATGTTTGAGAAATTATTTTTAATTTTAATTCTTTTTTATTTTATTATTAAAAATATAAATAAGTGATTGCTAATTAATTAAATTTCAGTAAATATGTATGAAAAATGCTCAAATAATTATCTCTTTCGATTAATTACCCCCTCCCCCAGTGAGAAGTTGAAACTAGAGAGCGGGCTGGACCTGGATCCAGACCTTGATTTTTCCTGGATCCAGAGTCCAGATCAAGGCATTTTTCAGCGTTCCTTGATTTTTCCTTGACTTAAGGTCAAGAATCTGGTCAATCTGGTCTATTTGAAACAATAATTACTTGGGGTAATTATTTGAGCATACACATAGAGCAATCTTTAATTTATATTTTAAATCGCTGAAAATACGCATGGTTTTATTTAATTATTTTATTTCTAAGTTATCTTAAATTCTCTAATTTGTTTTTTTTAATTTTTATTTTTACCGCCGAACGATGATGTGCAATCTAGTCAAGTTTATATATAAATAAATAATTGTTTTTTCTTTAATTTTTTTATTTCACAATTTAATATAAGCGTTCAGACCAAAAAAGTGTGCATAATAAGTATATTACCGTATTATCTCTAATAGAATGCCCCCCTCCATTTGAATGCCCCCCTCTAATAGAATGCCCCTCTAGCGGAAGATCGAAAAATACAATGCCCCCCTCCATTTGAATGCCCCCCTCTAATAGAATGCCCCCCTTTTTTTACTGAAATTTTTCTAAATAAAAAAAGATATTACTATTTATATTTAAAACGTTTACTACATATTCACTTTTAATTATTTTTCTTGCCATTTTTTGAACTATTATTTAAACAACATGAAAATTATTTTTAAAATGAGAAGTCGAAATTTTTTAGGGGTCGAACACGATAGCAAGATGAGACTTCTGGGCAGTCGTTGAGGTCTGGGAGAACTTCTGCTGGTAGGGTGGTGACCCGTTAGGTGTAGATATCGATAGAAAAAAACCCGGCCCGAAATACCAACTTGAAGGTACGTGAGATATCAGTGATTAGAGGAATAGAGAGGGATATTGGTAATAAGATAAGATTTGCGTATAAGGATTATTTGGTGGAGGAATGATACTTAGATGTGGAGAACACATTTTATCTCTCAAAATTCTCTTTAACCCCTCGAATTTGTTAAACTTTTTAAATAACTCTCAGGCTCACTTAAACTTCTTAAGCCCTTTAAATCCATCGATATCGCCACAACTTATCCTAATCATTTTTATTCGTTACAAATCCCTCGATATCTCCTCGAGTCTCGTACTTAATCTATACCCTAATCCTTAAATATCATATCCATATCCTCATAATTACCTGATATCTCCTTTACTCTCGATATTCCTGATAATTCCTTGTCCTCTCCAAGACCTCCTTAATCATCAAATCAGTTAAAATTTTTGAATTATTCGAAATTCGATAGAATATTCAATATTATTTCAAAGAATTTTTATGATTTTACTTATCAAAATGGTCCAAAAATTATCCAAATTTTAAAATTTACTCATCGAAAAATACAATGCCCCCCTCCATTTGAATGCCCCCCTCTAATAGAATGCCCCTTTGGAAGGTGATTGAAAAATAGAATGCCCGGGCATTCTATTAGAGATAATACGGTATATTATAAATAATTTCTAATTGACGAATTTTTACATTTCTTTAAAAATATTTTTTCAAATTTTTCCTTCATAATTTAAAAGAAATTTGTCAATTAAATGTTTAGACTAGAGATCGGTTTGGGCCAGAGTCCAGATCCAGGCATTTTTTGATCGTCCTGGATTTTTTCTGGATCCGGATTTTTCTTGGATCCAGAATTCTGTCCAGGTTACTAACCTAAATCCAGATCCAAAATTTTTGAAAATACGGATCTCTAGTTATTTTTCAATATTATTTTTAAGGGTTGGAATTAATTTTAAAAAAAATAAAATTTTGTTAATTTTCTTTTAAATTTTATTAATTTCCAACCCAAATTTCAATCTCAGCCATATTATTTTTAAATATTTTTGATATTAAATAATCACAACAAAATTTATAATTATTTTTAGTCTTCAAAAAAGCAGCTCGAAAAAGTGTACATAAAATTATATTTTTTTAATCTTTTTTTCACCACTTTTATTTATAAAGTTGATAGTTTTTATTTTACAAAGAAATCAGATTTTAATTTAAAAAATTTAATAAAAATTAAAAATAATTTCTGTAAAAACTATGATAGAACCCTGTCCACCGACAAATTTATAGGCAAAGTTAGTAAAAACCTACCCTAGTAAAAACTATCAACTATTATAAAAATACTCATTTTAATATTAAAATTTCTTTCTCTTATATATAATTTTTTAAATTACAATTAAAAGGTAATATAAAGCTTTAAATCTTGTAATATTTTTAAATTTCATTAATCTTTTTTCATTACCACATTTTTTTCTTTTTCAACGATATTAACGCAAATATTTTTTTTAATTTTTTAATGAATAAATCGGTTATTTTAATAAAGAGAGCAATTTATTTAAAAAATAAGATTAATTTAACAGTAAATCTCGTTTATAGAAAAATAAATTTTGTCAATGTAAAATAATGAAAAAATATCAAAATATAAGCTGATATGGAAAATAATTTTTGAAGCAATAAATTGGGCCAGAAAAGGAAAATTTGGAAAATATATCTAAATAAATAGAAATGATATATGTATTTCTAGATAAATTAGAGATCATAAACCCCCAAACAAATTAATTTCGCCGCGCCTGTTCGTCCCAATAAACAAAAATCTTGGATTCGTCCCACCTAAAAATGTCAGAGTAAAAATACTCAATCTGTCGAACATGTCAAATGCCAGCTGCCGGGATTCGCGACTCTGTTGGCCATTTTTAGATGGGACGAATCCAGGGTTTTTGTTAATTGGGACGAATCCAGAGTGCACCAATTAATTTATTAATCAAATTAGATTTTCACCCGGAAATAATTCGAAAAAGCAAGCGTCCCCTTAAACAATCTCAAAAGGAATCTTCCATGGTTTATCCCTCCAATCTCTAATTTTAAATAAAATTAAGTAGATGAACAGAGTAGTCCAAAAGTAAAAGTTTTTATTTAAAATAAATAATTATCTAACCAGTTTATTTTTCCATCTTCATTCCAAAGTATAGGGCTCTGCCGCCGGCAAATTATTGTGGTGCAAATTACGTCTGGATTGGCGATTTCGAAAATATGGCGTTTCTTTGTAAATATACCAAATATTTCCAGTAAAAAGAATAAAAAGACCAACACCAGCAAGCTTTGAAATAAATGAAAAATGTTAAAAACGTTTACTCCTTAAAAACGTTTACTCACGTTTACTCCATATTTTTCTCTTAAAATTTGCGGTTTATTGTTAGTGGTTTAACGTAAAGTGGAACTGTTGGTTCAAATTTATTCATTGTTTTGTAAAATAACAAAACCCGCATCGAAGAAAAATATTTGGAATAAAAAAATAAATTTAAACTAACCGAAGCAATCGCCAAAGTTGCGTGAACTGAATAAGAAGTATATTCACATTTTCTGCCCCCACAAATATCTATTGCCGCAAGTGTTGCATTTACATTTTCAGGTTTTGTAGCTTCTTCAATTCTACGTGCAGAAATTGAAAAGAACAAAGTTCCAAACATCCAAAAAACAGCCAAGAGAGCAGTTACTGTTAAATCCTTTAAAAAATTTTTAAACTTAAATATTTAAAAAATTAAGAAATACAAGAATAGGTAATCTGTCATCACTTGCATAAACTCCATAGGAGAAAATGTAGAAGAGCAGCATGCCGGTTGTCAAGAACAAAGATAATGGAATTAAATATGAGTAGAAATCAGTTCCACTAAAAAATTTTTTTTAAACATATAAACTTTATTTCGAAAAATTTTGGCATTTTAAAGTGAGGAATTTTCTTATATAATACTTTTTTCAGCGAAAAGTATTACAAAAATAAATTGATGAATCAAGTAACGCTTTGATTTCAGATTTTAATAATAATTTGCCGATAATTTTAATATATAAATTCCCTTTGTTAAATTTAAAAACATACGAGCCAAAGTCATCCTTAAACAAGAAGACTTCAGTATCCGAATCATTACATCGATGGACTTTATAGCCACTAATACTATAAAAAATAATGATAAAATTAGAAAATAATAAAAAAAATAAACTCGAGAGAATGATATTCATAAGTTGCTCTTTCTGTTTGATTTTTTTTCGTTGGAGGTCCACACTTTATGTCAATGTCGAATTGCCATCCGTGAAAAGCAGCAAAAACAATCAGACAGAATATCTAGAAAAATGTTTTAGCAAGATATCAAAAAATGGGGAGATCTTTTTATTGTTAGACATTCGATCCATAATTTAAACAAAGGTAACGTGGCTCAACAAGACTTTCAGAGATTATGCTAGTTTTGATCTTATTTGACCCAACTCAAAAAATTTTTATAAGACGAAACTGGAACCATATCCGCTATGATTCACTTATGGTTTTTCGACTTAAAATATTTTAATAAAAATCCAAACCGCTTCAAGAAGCCGAATAAAACCAATTGGCATTTTTAGCTGCTCAAAATCAATGCGTCTGTAGACACGATCCATTGGAGACGATTGAGTTGGTGCAATAGGCATTTTTTCTAATCTTTCTATTAAAGCCATTTCAAAAATTATTTAAAAAAAATAAAAATATAATTGTACAAAACAAAATATAAAATTGAAAAAAGATTAAAAGTCCAATTTTATCCAACACAATTTTACAATTACATAAATTGAAGAATTCTACTATAAAAGGGAAAAACAACATTATAATTGATGACATCAAAAAAAGATCCTAATCAGGCATTTTTTCCTTTTCCATATTCAAACTGAAAAATTAAAATAAATTTTGTCTTAAAAAATTAATCAAAAATCACCTTAATTATGGCTTCCCAATCACAATAGTATTATCATTCACGAATTCATAATCAGGAATTTCCATATTTAACGGTGCCGGGCCTTTTCGAATGCGTCCAGAGGCATCATAATGAGAACCATGACAAGGGCAAAAATAGCCACCAAATTCACCCATATTAGCTTTAATATTAATATTAAAAATAATTTTAGTTAAATAAGCAAAAAACGCCTTCATTTGTCAGCGTCAAAGAATATAAATTTAACATTTTCAAAAACAAATCACCCACACATTTCATTAATTCCTTTTGTTGGTCCCTGATCTAATCTCAATACTTAATCCTAGCAAACTTTCTGAAAAATTTAATCTTTATGGAAAGTGGCAAAGGAAAAAGAGCGAAATTGAGGCCGGAAAATTTACCATTATGAGACAGCCGAGAGAAGGAAAAGAGGGAATGGACAAACAAAAAAATATAAGAAGATTATCAGAGAAAAATTTAAAAATAAAACCAACATATTGGAATACATCCCAAATGAGTACAAACACCAATAAGAATCGACCATTCTGGACGTTGAACACGATCCTCATCCTTCTGTGGATCACGAAGTTGAGAAACCTCGACGGCCTGTTCCCGTTTAATTTCAGCCTCAGTTCGATGTTTGACAAATATTGGCTTTCCACGCCATTCAAAAGTTTTTGTCTTTCCTTCCGGAACTTCATCCAAATTGATTTCGACAGAAGCCATAGCTTTCATATCGGCGGGCATCGATTTGTATTCGACAAGTGTATTGAGTATAACCTTTGCTGAGATAACAGAACAAGCACCACCGACTAAATAAAAAATTGAAAAGATAAGAAATATAGACAAAAATCGAACACGAAATATTAAAAATAAAATTTAAAAAACCTCCATAAACTATTGCACTTGGAGTACCACGCCTGTCATCAACACTTTCACTAGCCTCAGATCCAGTCGGATTTTTAACCGACTCTAAACGATAATCATCAAAATTGGGAAAAACAATGTCGGTATGAGAAGCATTGCGTTTGTTCACAGCACAAATAGATAAAGTTGATTTGATTGAGTCAAAAATTGGACGTTTAGCGGTAGATAATATGCTGATCATAATTATTTAATTTATCCCTAAAATTAATAAAAATAGAAACACAAAATAAATTGAAGAGGAACTTTGCTACCGTTCTTTCATAAATAATTTTTTGAAAAAAGGGTAAACTAAGGATTTGGGCCCCGATTTTTTCTTCCCCAAGTTTTCCTCCTTTGTGACATTGCAATAAATTAATTTTTTATTCATTGTCTTTCATTAGAACATGCACAGAGAAATAAAATGAAATTGAGGAAGTTTGACCTTTCTGTACATATAAGAGAAAAACTTGAAAAGAATAAAGGACACCGAAAAAATTAAAAGACTAAAATGTCAAAAAAAGTTTTTGGATATAGCTAAAGTAGGCGCGCGGCCATAGAGGCGCAAAGCCATAACTTGCATCAAAATTTCCAAATCCTACCAAATTTTAGTGTTAAACGATTCCTCTCATCGAGCTAAAGAGATTGATATAAAAATTGATAAGGACCAGAAATTTTCCAGCAAGTTATGGCTTTGCGCCGTTGTGGCCGCGCGCCTATTTGGGCTTTCCCAAATTTTTGCGCTTAATTGTCTTCGGCCCATTTATTCGCGACAAAAAGATTTCGTCTAACTCGCGTCATTTAATCGAAGAATTGATCAAGATGAATCATTTAATTTTCCTTATAAATAAAAGTAAAATTTAATTTAAAAAGCAATTTTTGACATATTATTTGGCAATATTGTTTGTTCCCCTTATTTATTTTTGCTTATTATTTGATTTTTTTTGCTTAAAATTCTTTTTTCTTTAATTTTTTTAGCGAAAAAATTGTTGGAAATGGGATTTGGTCCCCAACTTTCTTTGCTGCTTTGGAAGAATTTAATTGTTCTGTGGCGAAGCAAATGTATGTTTCTGTTGGAACTTGCATTTTTGTTTATTCTTTTGCCTGTCGTTCTTGTTGTTGTAAGATATGTAAGAATTTATATTTAATTTATATCAATTATTAAATACTTTTCAGGCTCCAAAGCCTAACATTGAGGAGCAATATTCTTTTGAACCATTTCAAATAACGGGAGATTCTCTTGACATCAATAGAAGTATTTCCCACATTAGAAGCATTGACAATTATTACAATTGTGGGCGTGATGTTGATATCCATCTTGGATTTAGGTTGTAATTAAATAATTTATTAGAATTTAATTTCTTTTAGTTATGAGCCTGGGATGGATAAATTGGCATTTGAAATTATGGAGGCATTAAGTGAACGGTACTCGGATAATGAGACGATGCGTATTTTTATTCACAACTTCACTCGTCTGGAAACGATGATGGAAGTTTTGAAAGAAGATTTAAATGATACAAGGGAATATATGTGCAGTGAATATATTGGTTTATTTTTAATTTTTAAATTAAATTTTTGAGTTTATCCCTACGGACTATTCATTATAGTTCCGTTAAGGTATCTTTTCTGGCGAAAATATTTTATATTTTCTGCCGATTAAAAACAAAAAGTACATCCTACAACCCCAAAACTATCTCTAAATTTTGTACTTTTCTAGGTGGTGTTCATTTCCAAAGTATACGGATTCAGAAGGGGAAATCTCAACCTCAGCTTGTCTACCGTATTTTGATGCCTCAGAAGACAAACATTCGTACTCAAAGTCACGACTTTGATCTCTCATTATTTTGGCTTGATAATAGTCCAGGCAGTGTACAGGCTGACCACAATCAAATACCAGGCTCGCCACCATATTGGCAAAGAGGATTTCTTTCAATTCAGTTTGCAATCGAAAGTACTTTTATCGAAATGGTATAAATATATTTTGAGTTTTTTCCTAAATTTTTTATTAGAACAAAGGTCCAGACTTTATGAAAGATAAAGATTTTTATCTTTTGCGTGTTCCCATCGATAAATCATCGACTGGCGGGATTGACCTTTTTCTGAAGGCTGTTTTGGTTTTATGGCTTTTATCTATTTCTGGAATTATGTTACATACTTCTAAAGAAATTGTTATTGATAAAGAAGCTGGAATTAAGGTTTTTAAAATTAATTTTCTAGATAGCGAGATTTTCAAAAAACCTTGATCCTTAACCTTGATTTTAAGTAAGAACTTGACCAGATTTTTGACCTCGAGTCAAGGAAAAATCAAGGAACGCTGAAAAATGCCTTGATCTGGACTCTGGATCAAGGAAAAATGAATGTCTGTATCCAGATCCAGACCGCTTTCTACTATTTTCTATATAAATAAAATTTATTTTATTAGACTTACATGTCTGTAATGGGATTGCATCCACTTGCTTTTTATCTATCGCATATTATTTTTGGAATTATCAAATCAACTGCTGTTATGGTTATTTGCACTGCATTACTTTCGATAAGAGTTCAAGTATTTTTTAAATTTTTTATTTTCCGTAAATACTCCAATAGAAGGCACACCTCTTGTAAAAGCCCACCTCTAATACAAGCCCATTTGATGAAACCCATTGAAAAATATTAGCTCAGGGTTTCTATTAGAGTATTTACGATCACTTAAATTAATATTTTTTTAGTATTCGAGTTCTTTACTCTTCATTATTCTTACTGTTCTTTTTGCCGTTTCAATGGTTTTTATGGCAGCTTTATTTTCTGCAATCTTCAAAACAACACAACTTGCACAGCTTTTTTGTATGGTTATCCCAATCCTTCTTCTTATTCTCAACCATCAACTTGCGCCAGCAATTACAAATGTGTGGTTTTGCTTTTTGTTTTCTTTGAATCCAATTACAGCCTTTTCTTATGGTTTAGCTCACATCATTAATGCTGAAAAGAATAGTTGTTTTAATATTTTATAAGTATATTTTTCCAAATTTAGTGATTTATCTTGGCTGGTTTTCAATATTCGACAATGGAACCACTCAATTCACAATTGCTTATTCTCTGTTTATGCTTGTTGTTGACTCTGCCATTCTCTGCTTTTTGATCTTTTATATCGACTCGGTTTTCCCCACTGATGGTTCTGCAAAAAAGCATCCATTATTCCTTTTTGAGGTTATTTTTTGTATTTTTTTTACATTATTTCATTAAATTTTAAGAATTTTTGGAAAAGACATTCACATCAACGTCTTAATAAAATGCCACCAGTGGATCAGACCGATTCAAAAATTCTTATCGAAAATATGGAACCAGAAAATGCAAGCATTGACGAGGCTGATATTATTATTCAGAATCTCAGCAAGCGTTTTGGTTTTTGGGGAAATCTGGCCGTTGACAATCTTAACTTTAGAGCTTATCGTGGACAAGTAACTATAAATTTTATTTTAAAATTTATTTTAAATAAAAAGGTAACCGTTTTACTTGGTCATAATGGAGCTGGAAAAACTACAACATTTTCTATGATTACCGGATCTATTACCTCTTCTGGTGGTTATGTAATTATTTGTGGTAGAAATTTGGAAGACAATTTGGATGATTGTAGGAAAGTTATTGGTAATATTTTCAATACTACATTCTTGTTTCTAATAGCACTTTTTTAGGTTATTGTCCACAACACAATCCATTGTTCGAAAAAGTAACTGTCAGGGAGCATTTACAACTTTATGCTGGTCTTAAAACTTCGACACTCAATGGGCCTCATGGAAGAAATATTTTAAACGAAGAAATTGCTGATATACTGGAAAGCATTAATCTGAGTGCTTCATTAGATATTGTTTGTACTCTAAAATTAAAAATTTATAATTAATTTATAGCAATCTCAAAATCTAAGTGGCGGTCAAAAACGTAAACTTTGTGTTGCAATTTCTTTGGTCGCTGGAAGCCAAGTTGTTCTTCTTGACGAACCAACAGCTGGAATGGATCCGATAGCTCGAAAAGAAATATCTACTTTACTTACAAAAATCAAAAAGGACAGGTTTTATTAAATTTTAAATAATTTGGCCAATTTATATATTATTAAGGACAATTCTGTTGACCACACACTATATGGATGAAGCTGATAAATTAGGTGATAGAGTTGGGATAATGGTCAGCGGTCGTTTGATGTGTAATGGGTCACCTGATTTTCTGAAGAAAAAATTCGGAACCGGCTTTATTCTCACTATTGTAAGCAAATTTCTGTCGTATATTTAAATTTTACAAAATAGTTGTGCAATTCTGAACCACAATTTTTCTTTGAAAACATTGAAGAAATTCTGACAACAATTCAGAAGCATTCACCTGATGCGTATGTCTATCGTTCAAATCGATTTCCACAATTTTCTGTAATATTGCCTATTTCTGACAAAAGACAGTAAGTATTGAAATTTTATTTTATACATAAGTTGGGTTCGCTGTTTTATTAATCCGCAAGGAACGTATCCAAAGAATATATTTCGAGGGGGGTAGTATTTATATTGGCCTTTGACGTTCCGAACGCAATCGTTTGTTTATTTTATTTATTTAAGTTTTGCTGATTTATTTGACGAGCTCCAATTTGAAAAAGAACGGCTTTGTATTGATTCATTTGGACTTTCTCTCAATACACTTGAACAAGTTTTTCTAAGGTAGCTTTATTGTTTTTTGTATTTTATTTATTATTTTTTATACAGAGTAGGTGAACTTGCTGAGCCTGAGGAACACAAAGTTTTTAGTGAAGATGTTGCGGATGGTAATGTAACTGAAACTCCGGCACAAAAACTTGCTTCAACATTATTTGGTGTGAGGCAACAACAGGTATTTATCACTTTGTTAACATATAACTTCATTAGTTCTTTCAGTTCGTTAACACAAACTTCTCAAAAGTTAAATTATGGTTGCGACAAATATTCGCTTTGTTATGGCGTCAATATCTTTGGACTATTCGAAATCCGTTGAGAAGTCTTTTACCAATCGCTATCGCCCTTCTTTTGTTCTACTTGATTAAGCCTTCATCTAGTCCGAAAGATTCTGCTGATAGTAAACATCGTTCTCTTTCTCTTGATGACGCTAACGAGCAATTTAGGATTCCTATTCAGATAGCAGGTTTTAGAATAAAGCTTACAATCAACTCAATTTAATTCTTAATCTAGATCCAAAACTTCATAAAGTATTTACGGATCTTTCTGAGAGTGTGTGTTCAAATTGTTTTTTTAACATTGATCCAAAGAAAGATTTGCATAGCGAACTCAAAAATTATGTACATCAGATGCCGCCAATGGTTGCAGGTGTTGCCATTTATGAGAACAAATCGTCAGGTCATCTTCAACTTGAGGCGCTTTTTAATGGGCTTGCTATCCACTCTCCTCCAAGTGCACTTTCGTTTATTAGCAATGGATTACTTGGCTCTAAATCTTGTAAATTTTGGATTTTTTTGTTTTCTGTTTTTTTAATGATGATTAAATGCACCATTTTTAGCGTCAATTCGTCTTACAATTGAAGTTTATGATGTTCCAAGAACACTTCCTGAAGATTTTGCAGCAATATTTACGCAAATTGCTTTATCCATTGGCATAATTTTATGCTTTTCAATATTTTCTGCATCAATGCTAGTTCCACTGGTCGAAGAGAGAAGTATTAAATTCAAGCATCAACTAATGCTCACAAAATTACACGTTGTAACTTATTGGATTTCGGTGTTCATTTGGAATGCCATATTTTATACATTTTACTGTTCCTTCCTTCTCTTATTTTTCCTCTATTTTGGTTGGATGAAGGGACATTTTGGAAGGTTTGTTTTGTTTTTTCTTCAAAATTACTTTATTTTAAACACTTGTGTTCCAGTCTTATCCAGTTGTGGGCTGCGTATCTTTGGTGTTATGTTGCCCAGATTGCATTTGTTTCGTTCTTGTTTGATAAATGGCAAAGAGCATTTACAGCTTTATTTTCATGGGGGACTATCACCTCAATTTTCTTCCTTGTGTTAACAAGCATTTTAACTTATATGCTTCATGTCGCCGATGCAAAACATCTAATTGATCCATTGAATCAATTCTTTTATATAATCAATCCGATATATGTTTTTAGTAAGTCGAAGTTTATAGTAATTATTATCTTTCTACGTTTATAGGTATGGGCATTGTCAAAATATCACTGTCTACAGTATTATTCAGTAATGGATGGCTTCTTAAGGAAGAAATGCTTACTCTGTTAATTTCTGGTTGTGTGTTTTGGATTCTAGTTGTGATTGTCCAATCTCGTACGATTTCAACTAAAATTAACAACATATATTCAAATTTAAACAGCAAAGATCCGCTCAGAAATGTAACTAGCATTTATTTTTGTTTTCTAAATTTTCTTATATAGAGTAAATCAGAGGATATTGATGTTCAAACTGAGCGATCACGACTTGTCTCTACAAACGATATCGAGTTTGTATTAGCAGTGAGAGATCTGACAAAGCTTTATGGTAATTTTCCTGCCCTTCAAAAACTCACATTTGGCATTAGTGGCAATGAATGTTTTGGATTATTAGGTGAATATTAAAATTTGTAAATGATTTAATAAAAGCTCTAAAATTTAGGTGTAAATGGGGCTGGCAAAACTACAACATTTGACATTCTTACGGGAGTGCGGTTTGCTACATCCGGTTCTGCGACGGTCGATGGTGTTAATGTCAATGCGGGACCTGCAATTGGTTATTGTCCTCAGTTTGATGCGATTCCACTGGAATTGACGGGCAGACAGGTGCTTAAACTTGTTGCTCGTCTCAATGGATTATCTGATGTTTCGACGCGTATTCGTCAAATTCTTCATGCCATTCGCTTAGAAGAGCATGCTGATAAATTAATTAAAAAATACAGGTTTATTACAAATTTTATTATATTCAACTAAAAAATTTCTTAAGCGGTGGACAACGCCGTAGAATTTCCATTGGTTTGGCTTTGCTTACTCGCTCTTCCTTGATTATGCTTGATGAACCCACAGCCGGTATTGATCCATCAACTCGTCGACAGATTTGGAATTTGTTACAAGCAATTCGTCAGCAAGGTATTGCAATTCTTTTGACTTCGCATTCTATGGAAGAATGTGAGGAATTGTGTAGTCGAATCGCTTTTCTCAACAAAGGGTTGATGATTGGTATTGGCAGTAGTCAACATTTGAAGAGCAGGTTATCAATTTAATTATTATATTTATTCCAACTTTTATTATAGATTCGGAGGCAGTTTCTTGTTAGCGATTACAATTTCTAATCCATCTGGAGAGATAACACAGAAGTTAAACCAAATTGTCGGTGAAGAATTTGAGGTTGGCCTAATGATATTTTAATTGTTAATATAAAAATTTAATTTGAAAGAATGCAAAAATGTTGGATGATCCATCTGCATCCAATATACTTCGCTGGGAAATTCCAAAATCTGATGATGGAATTTGGGGCAAATTATTCAGACAGGCACAAAATCTAGCCGATACATACAATGTTTGTATTTTTATTTAAAATATTTTAATTTAATTTTTGTTATTTTGATAGGATTCTCCGTCTGATTTGAATTTGCCACGAATTGTTGATTTTACTTTAACACAGAATTCACTTGAGCAAGTATTTTTGCGTCTTTCTGGTAAAGAATTAGAGCATTGAGAGAGTAAATTATATGCCTTTATTGTGTAAATTCCTTTATTTAAATACGCATTCCCTTTTAATTTATTTCGCTTATCGGGTTTTTTCTGTTTAAGAATTTTATTTTTTGACGAAATTTTTGTTCCGATATACATATTATAACCATAAATTACTACAAAACTTTTAGAGAAATTATAAACAATTCCATATATATTTTCCCTTGACAGCAATGTGTGAAGATCTGGATAAGATTTTTGGAATATTACACATTGATAGTCTGAAAAGTTTACATAAAATTCAATTTAGATTAACATGCCCTTTTAATTGAATACAGACGAACCTTTTTTGGATACCCCCAGATAAGTTACTCCTCAGTTTAATTTATTTTTATTGAGTAGTTTATAGGGTACGATTTTTCAGCTCAAAAGTTTATTTAAAACCTGTATTGTATCTTCCTAGATATTTCCTAGGATTAATTTAAATTTATAGATTCATTAATATTCCAAAAATCTTTCCAGATTTAATCATCAACAAAATTTATTTTATATGTACACATAAACTTATTTTATCTCACCATTCCTCGTTTTATACATCTCTTATAGTATTGTTTAAAAACTCCTTTAACCATTGCTTTAATTTAAAACCAAAAAAAAATTTTTCGATAAATTCATTTTTTAAATTTTTTTGAAATAATTTTCATTTGTTAATTAATTCAATTATTTCTTTTTTTTTGTACTAAAGCTTTATTTGTCAATATTTTTTAGAATTATTTATAATTTAAAATGTCTTTGCAATCAATGACTGAACGTCACAACTCTACAAAACTCTTTCATGAAAAACTTTCAATGCTAAATGATAATCTTATTAAATTTCTACAAAAACAACATGCTAAGAAACCTTATGCAGATTTGGTTTGTTTGTTTGTTTTTTGGATAATTTTTAATTATTAGACACCTACATTAAACGATTACTTCAATCATCTTCGTACCTTGGATCAAATGTATTCCTCTGCTCCTGAATCGGATCTGACTTCGACCAAACCGGCTCAAAGTAAATTTTGAAAATTTTGCGATATTTGATTTCTAAGGAAAGGTTGAAAAATCTATAAATTTATTTTTTAAAAGCTGTTAGCAATCAATTTCCATCCTTCATTACTCCTGTTTCTGTTGAAAAATCTTCTGAAACAACTTTGACTTCTACAACAGTAACAGCAGCAATTACTCCAACTTCTACTGCTCCAACATTTCCTTTGGTTTCACCCAAGCCTTTGTTTGGCGGTTTTTCTCAGACTTCTAAAGACAGCAAGGGTATTAATTGTAAGAAATTTTATATTTTTAATGAATGAAATTAAATAAACCACTAATATTCTGTCAACTAATTGCCAATTTTAACCGACTATTATCTGAATAAGCATCGAATCCCTTCTAATTTTATTTTTTAGCAACAACTACTCATTCGACCTCAACCTTCACTATACCAACTTTACCTGCATCAATTGCCTCTTCTGGTTCTGACAATTTGTTTTCATTGCCAAAAACAACAAATTCTTTACCTGTTGAAGCTCCGACCAGAAAATCACTTAAACGTTCAGCGGACACTTCAATAGAAGAAAATGGGACACAAAAGAAACAATTATTTCCATGTTATTTTTAATTAATTTAAATTAATTTTTTTCTTTTTTTTAGCAGTTTCTGCCAACCAATTGCCAACTTTTCCTTCTTTTTCTACTCAAAAAACAACTGGGGAAATAACTTTAACTACTCCAACATTTACATCAAATATAACCACAACAACAACAGCAACTGTCTCTTCTGCTGCTCCTCCATTTGTTTTTGGTTCTTCAAAACCGGCGGTTAATTTGTTTAGTGGTAATTCATTATTTTCGACTCCTCCAGTTGAGACTACAAAAGATAATAATGGTATGTTTTACTGTTTTGTATTTTTTAATGAAGTCTGGTCCCTTTTCTTTTTTTATTTTAACAGGGCCAGATTTTAGATTAAAAATTTCCCCTTTATTTTAACAGGGACAGATTTAAGGTTAGAACTTTTAAGTGGGACACGCCCAAGTAGGCGCGGCCATAACGGCGCAAAGCCATAACTTGCTGGAAAATTTCTGGCCTTTATATATTTTGGTACCAATCTCTTTAGCTCGATGAGAGAAATCGTTTAATACTAAATTTGTTAAGATTCGGAAATCTTAAAGCAAGTTATGGCTTTGCGCCGTCATGGCCGCGCGCCTACTTGGGCTGTACGCTTTTCAAGTATATGTTTTGCCGGGTCCTGAAAACGTTCAGGCTCTTCCCAAGCGCGAACTTTAATATTTAATAATAATTCAATATTTAAATTAAAAATATTTTTTTAAAAGCTTTTGTCATCAAACCGACACTTTTTCCTTCTTTTTCTGAGAAAACAAATGGAGAAACAAATTCTACAATTACAAAAACAACTTCAAATTTAATTACTCCAATAACTTCCTTAACTTCAACAAAAACAACAACTTCTACAGTTCCAACATTTTCTTTTGGTGGATCTTTGTCCAAACCATTTGGTGGAAGTTCAAATTTGTCTTCTAATACTTCTAAAATATTTGAAACTTCAAAAGAAAATAATGGTAATGATTTAAAGAAATTTTTAAATTATTTTAAAAAATTAGGATTTTCTAAATAATTATTGTAGGTAAACTGAACCTTTCATTTTTTGGTAAATTTAAAATTACTTGTTCGAACTTTTTGATAGGCGAGAAATCTAAGAAAAAGGTCTTTTTGAACAGTTTTTACGACCTATTTTGTATTTTTTTAACTATTTTTTCGATCTATTCTACCTAATTTTTGCGACCTTCAATTTTTGAGACCTAAAAACCTTGCTATTTTGAAAAAAAATTTTTTTAATTCGAAGCCTTGTTTTCTTATTTACTTTACCATAAAATTAAAAAATATTAATGGCTAATTTAAAGATTTTTTTGTTTAGTTTCTTCTGCTCTTAAATTTCCATCTACTTTTCCATCTTTTTTCCCTCTTGACAAAACAACAGGAGGATTAACTGCCACAACAACAACAACCTCTACTACAACTTCAACAACTTCTACCATTTCAACATTTTCTTTTGGACTTTCATCTAAACCGTCTTTATTTGGCGGTACCTCATCTTCATTATTTTCATCTTCTACAACTGAAGCTACAAAAAATAATAATGGTTATTTTTAAATAAAATAAATTAAAAAATATTTTTTTCCAAGATAATGAAGAAGATGGAGACGATAAACCAGAAGAATTTACTCCAAAAGATAATTTTCAGCCAATTGTTCCATTGCCATCAAAAATTGAGACTAAAAGTGGGGAAGAAAATGAAGAGGTTTTTTTTAGTTTTTAATTGAAGAAAAATTTAATTTTCTTTTTAGATTGTTTTTGAGGCACGTTGCCGTCTATTTCGATTTGATAAAGCTGATAAAGAATATAAGACGAGGGGAACTGGCGATTTAAAGGTTTTTTAAAAAATGTTTATTTAAACATGTTATTTTTAGATTTTATTTGATAAACAAAAAAATCGTTATCGTTGTGTTGCCCGCAACAGCGAAGGATTATCTAAATTATTTGCTAATTTTGTACTTTTTGCCAATTTTAAAGTTGAGAAGAAAGAAAAGCCAAATTGTTTAATTTGGAGATGCAAGGTTTGTTTTAAATTTAAACTTCCCTTTTTAAAAACAAAATTTTTAGGATTCTAGCGAAAACATCGAAGGGAGTGATGAAACTTTTTTGGCTAAATTTCGAGATGGAGAAACTGCGCAAAAATTTTCCAAGAAAGTGGAAGAAATTGTTTCTGGGTTGTCGTCATCTGCATAATTTAAATAGGGAATGTTTATTTTGCCGTTCTTATATGTTGTGAAAAAATATATTGCTTGTTATCTTATGGATTTAAATAAATAAATAGTTTGTTTTTTAAATGTTTTATTTACTGAAAAATTTTAAAAAACGTAAAGTGGTATATTTAAAAGATTCTAAAAATATATTTCAAAATACACTCGATCTCAGTTGGTCATCAATTTATTTTCCGACCCCGGTACAAGTTAGATCGCTTGTATTAGAAAATATGAAGTGATTTTTGAGATTATTTTACAAGAGAATATTAGAATAAATTAAGTTGAGGGCATTAAATCAAATTTATAAATCCAAAAGAAATTTTTTGAAAGTTCTTTAAGGGAATCCCAATAAATAATTTTCTGACGAAAAATTAACAGATTCTTTGTAAACTTTAGTTACATCTGCGCTCTCAAAATAATTGAAAGTGAAACATATATTAGAGAAATAATTATATGTACTATTAAAGAGATAACCGGTGTGTAAATTACAAAAATTGTCTAAATTATAACGTCTTAAAGAAATTATAATTTACCTCAAATTTTTCATCAAATCTTCATTAAAGGCGGGCCAAATTCAAAATTTTTAAGAGGGTGTATTATAATTTCTTTAGGGATAGTTTCTAGTTATGCGTCAGAAATGTCTATTAAATTTTAATTAAAATCTTCAAACTTCCCACCATTTTAATTAATTTCTTTTTTTTAAATCATTTCTGATTCTTCCACAATATTATCATTTTGTTTTTGTTGTTCTTTTTGTTGTTGCTCTCTTTGAATTCGTTGTTGTTGTAATTGAAATTCTTCAATTTCAGTCCAAATCATTTGACGCCATTGATCTTTTTAATTAATTCATTTTTTAAAAGAATTTTTTCTAAAATAATTACCAATACTCAAATCTTGTTCTATATCTACTTCTATATGAGAATCCGCAATAGGCTCATCATTTGGATCGTGATATTGTTTAAAATAGGGATGTTCCATAGCTTGTGCAGCTGTTGGCCTTTAAATATTAAAAAATATTTACGAGTTTTTTAGTATTATAAATTCTAACAAACTTTTCGATTTAGGAGTCAGGGCCAAAAAAGCCAAAAATTGGCAATGGGTTATCTGGATGTTACAGTGCTACCGACGGTATTCATCGGTATCAGTATTTTTTAGTTTATGGGTATTTCATCGGTATTTTCGATATTACGGTACGGTACAGAATTTGGGGCTTCATATAGAACGTAATAGGTCTTAGACCATTCTATGCGCGACAAAATAAAAATTACAAAATTAACTCAAGTTTGTAATAAACCCCCAATTAACAATTCCATATTTATTGAATTCCCTTACCTATAATCAGGATCTAAATTTAACGTTCTTTCAAGAAAATCAACAGCTTCGGGAGTTGCCGCTTGGAAGAAAGATTTAAAATTTTTTCTTTCAATTCTAGGCATATTTCTAATGTAATTACGAGCTTCTTCTGACGAAATTTTCTTTAAAAAATAGACAAAATATTTTTATTTTTAATTTATTTTACTTTTAGAAATTCTTCACTAGGAGTTCCACAAACAGACATAATACGTGTTAATTGGTCAATATCTAAAAAATATTTATTTTAAAAAATTATATTAATTTAACGATCAGCTCCAGGAAATAATGTTTTTCCGGTTATTAATTCTGCCATAATACAACCAACAGACCAAATATCAACTTTAAATTAAATTAAGATTTATTTAAAAATTTATGTCAATCTCCTTCAATTAACTGGGGTACTGGTATTGTTTAATTTAATTCAAAAAAACGAAAAACTGAAATTTCTGTCAAATTCTAAACAATATCTAGTACAATACTTAATAGAAATATTTTCAAGAAATAATTTCTATTAAGGACACAACTAATAGTGTTACAACCCTAGCCGAAATAATGAAAACAAAAAATGGAGGACCATAATCAAGAATGAAAATTTTTAGTCCACTATTAAGAAAAGCCATCTTTCATTTTCCTAATCAAAAAAACAATTTCCAATTAATTACCGAGAAAATTCTTACACCCATGAATTTATTAGATATTCTTCCAATAAAAAAATAAAATTTACCAGTTTGTGTATAATGCATCCAATTTAACATAATTTCGGGTGCTCTATACCAACGTGTAGCCACATAACCAGTCATTTCCTGGTCTGCCTGTCTAGCCAAACCAAAATCCAAAATCTTTAATTTAAAAAATAATTATTTCTTAAAAATTTATTTAAAAAATACTTTTAATTCACAATCTTCATTTACAGCTATATTTGAAGGTTTTAAATCTCTATGAATAATTCCTGCTGAATGAATATACTTTTAAAAAAAGAATTAAAAATTTTTTAGATAAGAATTAAAAAAAACTTTTAGGGCACGTAATATTTGATAAACCAAAAATTGAATGTGATCATCACTAAGACGTTGAATCTTTAAAATATTTGAAAGGTCTGCACCCATTAAAATTGAAACAAAATAACTTTAAAAAATTAAAATAAATTGAAGTTTTTAAATTTAATTTTAAAGAATTAGGGAATTAATTAAAAATAATTTTAAAAATACAAAAACTTTAAGGAGCGAGAATGTAAAACCGAACTAACAAAATATGTTGAAAGGGAATCCCTCATTAGTCATATTACAAAAATCATTTCTTATATTTTCCTAAAAACAAAATTAATTATTACCTCCCCCTCCCTTACTCGCGAATATTTTTTGTGTAAAACCAGTTATTTTATCTCAACAATATCTCCAAAAAATATTTTTAAAACCCCATTTTTAAATAATTAAAAACATACACATCCTCTAAAGTTTCAGCAGAATTATCAGGAGTGAACATATCATATAAATCAATAACATTTTCGTGTCTCATTAAACGTAAAAGTCTCAATTCCCTTTGTGTTCTTTTTGCATGGATTGGGCTTTGGAATGGACGAGTAAATTTTTTAATTGCAACTCGATCACCGGTAGTTATACATTCAGCAGAGCTTAAAATTAATTTTTTATAAAGGGAAAAAAATTTAAAATTAACCAAACAGCTCCATAAGCACCAGTCCCAACGGGAGTAACTTTAAAAAATATTTTATTTAAAAAAATTTATTAAATTTACGTTTTTGATAACATTCAGGAATAACCCAAACAGATTTGTTTAATTCAATTGTATAAAATCCTGGTTTAACATTTGATTTTACATTTTGTTTTTGTCGTTGTTGAGGAGAAGGAAACATTTTATTATTAAATTCTTTTAAAAGAATAATTATTTTTTGTTATTTCTTTTTAAAAAATAATTCCCAAGTTGTGTCATTAAATAAAAATAAGAATAAATCTGAAATTTAAAAATATTATAATAAAATTGAAAACTGGAGAAAAAAATAATATTGGAGGGAAATAAAAAAATTGATTAGTGTAGGAAATCATAATTCACTTGACAGTTATATACTTTAAATATGCTTGCATATTTTTAAACAGTCAAGAAGCGTTAGATCCTTTGTCAGTAAAATCTGGCTGTACAAATTATTTTGGTACATTAAAAAATACTTTCCGATTTCATTTAAGGAAAGTACTGACATTTTCTGTACCAATCAGTTAGAGATCCTTTGCCTTCAAGGCTTTCGAATTTAAGTTCAGAGTCAAAGGATTCAGAATAAAGGCTTTAGGCCTTCATTCAGAGTTGGAGATTAACACTAAATATTTAATAAGCCAGTGTTAATCCCCAAAACATTAAACCATTTCTTAAGCTTCATCAAAAAACATTAACAGATGCTTTAAGGCTTTATAAGGCCACACATTGCTTAAAAGTCTGTCCAAGCGTTCCTTTAAACATAAGAATCGATAGAATATTTTATTTGTACATTATTTAAAATTGTTAATGCTTTCCTGCTCACCGCTGTAATACTTCTAAAAAACAAAAAATGTATAAATTATTTAAAAAGGAAAAATATTTTTAAAAAATAAATATTAATTTTTAAAAAACAAAATAATTTAAAATTAAAATATTTATTAAAATTTTGAGCAAAAAATCATTTTAAAAAAATTAAAAACAATTATTATGGCAATTAAAAGGCAATTTAAAGCTATATGAAATTGAGCAGATTAACAAAGCTAAAAAAGACTAGAATATAAAAAAATATTGCATGTAAAACAAATTGAAAGGCAAAATGTTTAATTAAAATTAAGGCTTATCTTTAGTAATAAGGCTTCACAGGGAAGGAAAAAGGGTCGATTATTAATTAAAAAATATATTCTATAAAAAGAAACTAAAGAAACCTAATTAAGATCTAATCTCAATTTCAAATACCAAAATGAGGCTGAAAAATTCCAACCCCCAGTGTTTAAAAAGTTATTAAAAATTTTAAAATTTAAAATTAATTTTAAAAAATCCCAAACTCAAAAGGAAACATATCGAACTGTATGTGACTTTTCGAAATAGGGTCAGGGCCAAAAAAGAAAAAATTGGCAATAGATTATCGACCCCGCTCTATAAGATGGTACAGAAATATATATACAATTTTCACATACAGTTCGATATATTTCCTTGTCAGTATTTACTTTAATAAGGATGTAAAATTGAGTTTCGACTATACTTTTAAAAAATTATTTAATTTTTATTAATTTTTTGTAACTGTAACTCCAGTTAAACTTCTTTTCCTTTGCCTATGTGCTGCAAATAAAGCAGCCTCTTCTTCACTAGAAGATCTTCGACGGGAAAGTCTTTTTTGATGTTTCTGACTGGCAAAAGCTATAGCACTAGATATACTGACAGTTGAACTATTTCTTTTACGCTTTGTTGGAGATTGTTGTTTAAAATGAATATGGTGTTGTTGTTGTTGAGATTCTGTTTGTAAAAGATCAGCGACAGAAGGAGAACTTTTAACAGGAATTAAAAGAAAAAATATTTTAATTTACCTATGCATAGATACAGCACGAAGAGTATTATAAGGGGAAGCAACAAATGAAGGGGAAGGCTGTCCTTGTAATGAAAGAGTAGAATGGCCATGAACGCTTGAAAAAGAATTATTTAAAAAATTCAAAAATTAAGTTGAAATATGGGAGGAAATGGGAGGGAAATTCTATGGGAGGGAAAGGAATCTTAAATAAATTATCTTTAAAAATGGAGCACTATTCCACAAAAATTTGGCATGTTAAATTTTGTTACGAAAATAAAAAAATAAAGAACATACACAGGCGGAAACAATTTCATTTCTTTATTTGGATCAACCAAATAAGTTCGAGCGTTTGGGTTCTCCATAATAGGTTGAACTGGCGGAGGCATTGGTTGATAAGGATTTACTTCATAAACAGCTCGAGGTTGCTACAAAAAATTTCATAGGCATTTAATCCTTTTTTCTTTGTATAACCTGATAATGAGTTGTGTAAACAGTCACAGAAGCAGGTTGGTCCCCATGATGGTGATGACGGAGTTTATCACTCAAAAACTTTAAAAAATAATTAAAATTATTTATAAAAAATAATTTTATTTAAAATTTTGGAAGGTCAGAAAATATTTAAATTTTAGTAAAATCATAACTATTCATAGAGATTCCCACTAAATATTTAAATTGGTCATCATTCCTTCCAAAACTAATCCAAAATAAATATTTACCAACTTAACCACAAATACATTACGAGCAAAATAAATAAATAAACTATTAAACTTGGGGTTTTTGATCAGTAAAAATTTCCAATTAAAAATAAAAATTAGTCAAAAGCCTAAACATCGGTCAGGAATTGAACCTGCGACCTTCAGTTAAAATTAAAATGTTAAAACAATTAATGAATCCTCCCTTCCTTGTGTTAATTTTTGATTTATGACATTCTTTACGCAACAAGAAAATAAAGAAAAAATACCTGAGAAGTAGTAATTGATGCAAAAATAGCAATCAAAACCAATAAAATTCCCAAAGCCAACAAGATAGGTCCGGCTATTTGAACTGGAGGAATCATATTATTCATAGCCTCCTCTTCTGTCCAACGCCAAAAAGGTTGTTGATAAATCAGAAAATACCCCAAATAGACCATCATAGCCCCTCCAAGCATAAAAAACATTCCAAATGCCCAAACACAAATTACAGCAGAACTGCCTCGATATTTACTTTAAAAATTAAAATTATTTAAAAATTAAAAACAAACAAACTTTGTTCTATAAGGGAAAAATCCAAAATGTGCCGGATAAAGTAAATCCCATCCTTTTGGATAAAAATAGAAAAAAGGGTCTCTTTGTGCCATAGGGCCAAAATGTATAACTCTTTGATTGCCTGTCCATTGCATTGGATCTAATTCTGTTGGCCCTGTTTGAATTAAATCATCCCGTTTGTGTTGCTGCATTTGATGGAATCTGTCTTTAAAAATTAAAAGTTAAAAAAATTAGAAATAAAATACTATGAGGACGCCGTTTCCGTTTTGCAATACTTCTATCAGAAGCAGTAGAAAAAAGCATGTGGGTACGAGTTTTGTCGTGAACATTGACAGATTGGAATCCTCTTCGTCTTGGTAACTAAATCGTAAAAATATAAAGAATAATCATATATTCCATAAGTTCTAACCATTTTTTCACCAAGTGCACAGCTGAAAATAAAAAAAAAAACAAATAAAAATTCCTAACAAAGACACACAAGATAAGCGGTTTCAAACTGTCCGAAATCCAGAAAAAATGGGTAAGGGACGGTTAAGGACGATTCAGTATCGCCAATTCAGTATCCGCCGATTCAGTATATGGCCATAACTTTCCTGATATTCGACTGATTTTAATAATTCTCATATCATTCGAAAGGTCTCGAGATGCCGATATGGCAAGACTCTTCTGACCATTTTTATCGTGACTATTTTAAATTGAACTTTTTGTAAATGGCTTCTATGTTGGACGTTTTTTATTCCAAATGATTTTTTTGTTTTATTTGGACGTTTTACAACCAAATTTAGAATAAATTTTTACGTATTTATCAAAACTTGTTTAAATATTTGTTTATAATTTCAAGAATATTTTTTTGTTAACTTAATTTTCTACCATTTATCATTTAGGAATTGACTTAAAAAAAATAATTTTTCCAATGTCTCGTCAACAATCTCACAGGAATTTTGAAAACAGACAACTTACTGGAGGAAGAGGCGGTCGCGGGTTTTATCAACAACCTGATGATAATAGCGGTGTCGATGAACAAATGCAGCAAATATCGCCTCCTGTTATCTTTGGAGTAGGCCGTGTTAGAGGTTTTTCTTCTTCAACCTCTTCTGCCGGACACCCATCAAATGTTTCGGTTTTGATATTTTTACAATTATTTTTTAAAATGCTTAAATTAAGAGTTTTTGTGGTCGTGAAGGAGGTTTTTCTGGACATGCTTTTCGCGGTGCTCGTGGTTATCAGCCAGTTTCTTCTCCACAACAATACGATTCTTCTCCTGGGCCGTTACAGACAAGACATTTAATTGTTAATGGGAAGGATTGCACTGTTTTTTGTGATGATAATCAATACCAAGTGTTCTGCGAAACGTTGAATATCCCATTTAGCCTTGAATCCCCAAAAAAGGTTCATTTAATTGTTTCAAGTTTTAATAATTTGATTGCTTAAGGAAGTGATATGGTTCACGCCTGAACAACTTATGGTTAAGGCTAGAGAACACTTAGATGCGGGAGACATCCAACAGGCTGGCGGAAAGGTATTTTTGAGTAATTTTTTTTGGAATAACTGTCTTTTAGGTATGGCTGGCTTTTATGGCTACAACAAATATGGTGTTTCTAAATGCCGGAGTTTGGCTGGTTTCTCATCCTGCATTGAACTCACTTTCTTGTTTTGCAATTTGTGTCTGTAAAAAATTTTATTTGCTTGATGCTTGGGGACAGGGAGAAATGTAAACACTTTGCCTTTTTATTTGGTACTTATAGTTTTTTGGCCAAATAGAATTTTCCACTTTTGTTTAAAATGGCTGGAGGAAAAATGACCAATAATATATTTACTAACAGAGTCATAAGATTTTGGGGTGGACCTCAAGATCTGATACCTCAAGATACTCGTTTGAGGTATCGGAAAACCGGATTAATCGGACAATGAGAGTATATTTACTAATTTCGGTGATAAGTTTTGGGAAGATTATCTCTTTAACTTTTAATTTGTTAGTATCTAACAGCTCCTTGTTTATATATTTTTACTAGAGACCGAACTCTGAGAGTAGTACAAGAATCGAGATCTTGTTTCAGTCCGTTTTATTTAAAATAATTTCGAAAATTTTTAGAGTTCATGATCTTAACTACAACGGAGGGAGTTTTGTGGCAGCTGAAAAGTGCATCAATGAATTTCAAATATATGTGGATGAATATAAAGATTTTGATATTGAAAGAATAAAAGAAAAATTGGACAGTTTTCTTGAAAAAGATGAAGAAGGAAATGTGAAGAAACCGGTAAAATTTAAAGAAGATTTCATCAAAAAATTCTGCAAACCTAATAAAATTGCACAAATTGAAGAATTTGAGATGGAGAACTTCTATTATCGTGGGGATATTTATAAGAATATTAAATACAAAATCTGGTGAAGGATATATTTTTGATGTTTATTAGACAGGTTATTTAAGATATAAATCTCTAGACATTTATTTATTTAAAATGTTTTTTGTTGGTTTTGAGGTTTTTTGATTTTCCCATTAATTTTATTTATTTGGGGTTGCCATTTTCGAGTCGAGCTGACGTTCGGTACATTTTTCCGAGTTTGAATTTCGAGTCGAACTGTTTTCGAATTTTTCAAGTTTGGATTTTTGATTCGATTTATTTCTTTTTAGAGCTAAACATCCTCAGTTTGCTTGATCTTCGAGAGAGTCGGCAACCCTTATTTTATTTTATCGTCTATTTGACATTTATTTTATTATTTCAAAAAATTTTCAAAAATGTTTTTTTGCAAAAATAAAATTTTATCTATTTTTTTACATTTCGATATTTGTTTTTTTTGTCAAATTTATCGGAACATCCCGGTGACACGACTTGGGCACAGTGATCCATTTGCACAGTAAGACTTTTGCACACTGGACATTAGCACAGAAGACAATTGCACAGTGAAGTGTTGTTTTTAAAAAATATAATTAATGGCGCGCAAGTCGATAAGAAACAGTGCGCAGATACTGAAGGGGATTCTGTCCTCGCTGTTCGAATTCAGCATAAATTTGTTGTAAATTTGCATCCTGATTAAGGTAGATTGCTCTTCGACGAATTCCTTTTCCCCTTAATGTTTTAATTTTATTTTTAGTTATCCCTCAGTACCTTATTCCATCAGCCGGAGAATTCTGGAATTCTCTCACAATTTCTTCCCATCTTGTATATTCCTTTAACATTCTTTTTATAAATTGACTAAGACGCGGACGCCTACTAAGTAAGCTACTCCAAACATGATGCCAGGCCTCGAGACTATTATTAGACCTTGACAAACCATTTTCAATTCGTTGTGTAAGGTTCCACAACTAAAGGAAATAGATTTCAAATATTATTTTAGACAAAACCGGAATTGGAAAAAGAGCCATTCTATTTTGCAAATTTTCATTAACAATCCAGGCTCTTATCCATGCATCAACATTGGCACCATAATTAAGATCCTCCTGACCAGGATCAATAGGAGGATGTTGCATTACATAACTAGGTCCGATCCATGTAAGAACGAAATATCTTAGCAGATCTGATATATTAAGTTATTAAATTAAAGTAAATCTAAACCCAAGATCTGAGGTTGTTCAACATAATTAAAATCCTCAATAAGTATACAGAAGAAGGTATACACCTCATCATGCGGGACAAATGCAAGAGCCTGAATTATAAGACCAAAACTTTAAAGGAAAAATAGACCTGAAATGATCTAAGTTTGTGACGCGATTCTTCATTTACATGATATAATTGATTTAGTTGTGGAAGAGTCTGTATTTTTCTGAAAATAGCATTACCCATATGGAAATTACAACCTAAAGGCAGGTTTAGATTTCCCCTTTACATATAATAACCGGTTTTTTGTGATTGTGGGAAAACTTGTTCAACTGCATTTAATTCTGATAGCTCAAAGTCCGACATAACACGAGCAGGCATAAAATTAGGCAGATGGAGTACAACAGATTGAAATACTCTGACGTAATTTTCTGTTGCCTTTGAGGGTAATAAAGCAAAGATTACTGGTATTGCACAGTGATCTACCATAACATGAATAGTGAATATTTGCATAAAGCCTCTGGGCGCGGTCTGAAATTTTAATGTACTATCCTACCATCTCCCCCACAACTTTGCGGTAAGATAATCGGATAGTGCCCATTTTTAATTAAGTATTAACATAGAAACATACATTAAAGGTACCATCGATAGCTATTTCATTTGGGTACTGAGTTAGTAATTCAAGAGAAAATGGAGAAGCAAACGCAAAAATTCTTTTGTTTGCATTATTAATTAATATATTCTCATCAAGAATAATAAATTGATTCAAATATTCTGGAATGATTATTTCTATAGGGTTCAGAGCATCTAGTCCTCTATCACCCAATTCCTCTTGGGTACGTCTTTTTGCTCTTTGATAAGTTGCAGAGGTGGGTCGGGATTCCGATTAACCGATTTCCGGCGTTTTTTCCTTCGATTTCCGATTTCCGAAAAAAATTTTGATTTCCGATTTCCGAGTTCCGACTTTTGAGCCATTTCCGATTTCCGACACCTCGGGCTGTTCCGACCCACCTCTGATAAGTTCTAGACATAGCAGATGTTGAAGGTGCATTAGCACGTGCGGCCATATTAATAGTAGCCCGGGACTGATCTACCGCCTCTCTTGTAATTAAAGGATTTTCCATTCCAGCTAGATTCTTAAGTTTCTCTATAGCATCTCGAATCTAATTTTAAAAATTCTAATCATTAAATGTCAAATCAAAACATACAGATTGTTTCTCTGGATCGGCAGGGTGATTATGAGCTGCATTAGCAATTTTACCTAACTTATATCTAATTTCATTCAATTGCCTCCACTCAGCAAGAACATGAATTCAAGAACATGAATAGCCGATTCAGAGTACGGGGAAAAGGGGACGATTCAGAGTAAGTAGATTAAAATACCCTAAAAATCGAGATTTTTGGAAAGCAATTGATTTATTTTTTTGTTTTATGTTCTTTCTTGTTTCTTTTTACTGTTTTAGAAAGAAAAACAACAATTTGCACAACCAACAGCAATTATTCAACGGCAGAAAATAATTTTTAATAAATTTAAAATTTTTTAAAATTTTCTCACGATTTCTAAATTTCTTTAATTTTCTACAAAAACTTAATAAGACGAGGGTTCTACTCTACATTGCGAGGTTTTTTAAAAGAATTTTTATTTTTTTTAGATTTTTTTGAAATTTCTCTAATTTTTTTGGAATTTCCTTAAAAATTTTTTCAATTTTTTAAATTCATTTTTCTAGGGATAACAACGACGTGCTCGGGCGGTTTGCTGTTGAGGTGATTCTGCCTGGCTACCTTTGAATTGCAGTCCTGGATAGAATAGAAGCGATGTTGAAATCTCGTCAACAGCAGCCTCAACCCAAACGGCCCTCTTTAGGGCCACAAATCTAATGAGTGAAACGAGACAATGACTTATTTATGTATTTTTTTGATAAATTTTTGCTTATTTGACTCGTTTTTTTATTAAAATTTTATTCTCTGAACGAAAAAAAGTTGAGGCCAAAACTTTACCCTAAGGCCGAAAAAGCCTAAGAAAAGCCTAGAGTCAAGACTGGGCAATCTTTTAGAATGTTCTTCAGATTGTAGGTACTAAGAAACCCCAGAAAAATCGCAAGAAATGCCGATTTTCTATGTCCAAAAATTTATGTACTCTGAATCGTCCCCTTTTCCTCGTACTCTGAATCGGCTACTCTGAATCGGCGACTCTGAATCGACCTTTTCCCGAAAAAATCAAGACATTTCAGTGCGGTGAACTGAGAGCGGATAAAAAGCCGTTTTTAAAATTTTTATTCTTCTTTTCTTCTAAATTTGTTTTTCAAAATTTCTTTAAATTTAGCTTGTTTAAAAATTTCAAATGGAACATTCACAAAATTTAGACGAGGTAATTAATTTTCATTTTTTTCCTTTTTTTATTTTAAATTTTTAGGAAACTCAAATAGCAAATGTTGAATTAAGACAACGTTTTCTTCGTTTTCTTAAATGGTTGCCTAATAAAAGTGTTGAAGCAAAAATGTTTGGTGCTAATTTAAATGGAATTTTAACTGCTGTTGATGCTTCTAATTTTGAGTTAAATTTAAATTTTCTTTAAATATTTTTAACAAGAGAAATCTTTTAGTCATTTTTTACTTAATAAATTACACACTCCAACTGGTTTAGTTGAACATGCAGCTTTACGAACTCGGGATACAATTTATTTAAAAATTGATTTACCAAACAATAAAAAGAATAGTTCGGAAGATGTTAAAATGGAAGTTGTGCAACCTCAAAAGAATGAAAATAAAGAAGTTAATTGTCAAATGGAAAATAAGGTTTTATTTAAAATATAATAAACGTCAAAACCATGTTTTTAGTTATAAATCTATCTATCCTATTTATTTTCTGTTAATAATCACAATAAGTTAATAGTTGAAAGCAAAACTTTGCCAAAAAATTTTAAAATAATTTTTAAAATTCCCTAAAATATTTCCAGATTACTCCAAAAGAAACTTCTATCAAACCAGAAGTTAAAAATTCTGAAGAAAATAATGCTGAAGAGATTACTGAAATGGAAGTTACTACTTCAACCAGTGAAATTTCTATTCCAGTAGATAGTACAAAAAGTGAGGGGCAGAAGAAAAAACAGATGAGTGTAGCTGAAAGGATGACACGTTCTACGGCATATTATCTTGAACGAATTAAAAATTAAATAAATTTTTTTGAAAATATATTTTTGAACATTTGGTGATTTTAAAAATAAATTTTAAAAATAATGGTGAAAAACTTTCAAAAAATCTGAACATAAGAATTACGGGCATTTTATATAGAAATTAAAAATTTATAAAATTTGGGCATTTAAAAAATTAGAGACAATAAAAGAATAAATTAAAATACACGAATTTAACGATTTAAGAAAAAAAAATTAAGAATAAATGGTCAAGTAGTGCAAACATTTATAACTCAAAAAATTCTTAAAAAATGAATTTCTGACGAAAATGACGATTAAAAAAATAAAATTAAGAATAAATGGTCAAGTAGTGCAAACATTTATAACTCAAAAAAACTTAAAAAATTGAATTTCTGTTAATCCTCTGCAGTAAAATAAACATTTTTATAGAGTTATAGAGGTTAGCACTATAGTTTAAAGTCAAAAAAATTAAAAACATTATAAAATTAATTAAAGAATTGTGTCAAAAACTCCCAGGGAAACTTAATATCGGTGCTAGTTTTCCAATCTCATTAACCTGAATGGTCACTTGGTAGATTGCATACTTCTTTCTCCCGCTGTAGTCAATTCGTTCTGCTGAACGATGGAAGGTAGCAACATTCCGCACTCCTGGCCTGCACATTTCACGACAAATTCCGTCCCACAAAGTTCTCTAGATTAAAAAAATTAAAAATATTAAATTAAAAAAAACAAACCTCATTCTCTGTTTTCATATTAAAACCACCAAACACTCCGTAAACACAAGTCTGCCGAATTCCGACCAGATGGCGAGGAATTTGATATAAGTTGCGGAGTTCAACAAGTCCAATCCAGGGAAAATCAGCATCTTGGACCTAGAATTTAGAAGATTAGAGAAATGAGAAATCGATTCAAAAGAGCAGCAAGAGAATGGTTTTAAGATGGCTATTAATAAGGGAAAATCGGTTTCATAAATTCTCAAACCTCTTACTAACTCAAAAATATTTTATTTAAAAATTTCCAACCATAGCTAGTCCATTGCTTTGTCCAGTAATTATTCCACGCCTAAATTCCCTCACTCCATTTTCAGAAAAATGGGCATATAAACAACAGCAACCCTCAAAAGTTTCATTTTGGTGCAGTCTTTTTGCCTTCTCATCTGCAGGTTTTAATTTTTTAATTTCATCGTAGTATTGCCTAAAATTAAATGAATTGAGTTAAAAATATTCTAAAAATAAAAACCTCAATTCACTCATTACAAATTGAAAATCATCATTCAATTCAAGAAGTTGAAGTCCAACGCCATCTGTTGGCAATTTGCTGATCTGAACATGCACTACATGAGGTTTTGTCAAAATATCCGATGGGATAGGATACCGAGGAAGAGTTGTCAATATCTGAAGGAAGGAAATTACGAATAATTTAGAGAAAAAAATAAAAACCTCCTTCATATATTTACGCTCCTGCGAAGGCTTTTGATGGTGTAGGACATGTCGTTTAACCCAAATCTGGCCATTTTCAGGGTCTAAAAAATTCGAAGTTAAATTCTTAAATAAAATTTCACAACCAGGGATTAATTTGAAAACATCATCCCAATACAACTGGAGAAAACCAATGAATTTGATTGGTTCCAAATGCGGCGTAGGCGTACCAGGCAGCTTCCCTCTTACTTCATTATATTCTTTTGTAGTTTTTAACATATTCATCTTAAAAATTACAATTAAAAACTTCCAAAAATTAAAAAACTAACAACATCTGTCAATAACATTTTTCTTTGCTCTGGAATTATTTCGAAAACTTTGTCGGCTAATTTTAAATTTTTGTAGATTTCCGCATTGATCTGCGGAGTCGAACTGACCTTAAAAATTAAAAATAAGATAATCAGTAAAAATTCCCTAATCGGAAATATTTCAATCCCCTCAACTAAAAACATACAAAAATATTTTTTTCTTCGCTGGATTCATCGATCGTAAGTGAAATGATGTCCGGTTCTTGCAATATAAACATTCGGCCACAATAACGGAACACTTCAAATTCATAACCTTCTGGCATTAATCGAGTGCAGAATAGCTCCCTCAACTAAATTCATTTAAAAAAAACTGATTAATTAAAACATACAAATCTTGGTGTTAAATATTCTCCATAATTTTTAAAGTAGAGTTTATTGAGTACATTAAAAGTAAATTTGCCATTTTCTTTCCCGTTGAAAAGACTGATTAGTTTGTTAAGATTTTCCTAAAAATTAAAGTTGAAATAAAAAATTTAAATTAAATAAACTGACTCGTCTAACTTGATCGAATGGGTGCTTTGAAAAAAGAAATTCCCAAAAAGCATCATTGCGTAACTTGGAGAAGTCGTGTTTGCTGTATTTATTACCAAACATTTAAAAATAATTTTATTTATTTACCTATAAAAAAAATTGAATTGAGGAAAATGCAGAATTTATATTTAAATAAGGAAAGGAGGAGCTTATCGAAAAATATAATCGTTATTTGTTTTTGGGTCAAAGGAGAAAAATTCCCCTTTACTATTTAATCTGTATTCTATGGGAATTTTATGTTAGGCAATAAATGAATGATTAAATAAAACAGTAATAGATATCAGAAGTAGAATTCAAACTCATGACTTCTTTAATCAAAAATAAAAAAAACTTTAATTAGAAAAAACTTTAATCAAATAAATAAATATAAAATTAAAAAATTTTCGGAAAAATTTTTTTAAACAATTTTAACAATAACTTGAGGAAATGAAAAAGAGATTTCAAAAAGAACTTATGATATTTTTATAATATAAAGAATATTCATTGCAAATTTAAAAATCTTTTTCTTTCATTTTTCAGCATTAATTAAATCGCAAACAATATCACAAATATCCAAACCATTTTGTATATTATCATATTCACCAAGAGGTAATTGAATATCAAATTCATTACAAATTTCATTAAATAACTTAAAAAAAATTTTTTTATTTAAAAAATTCAAAATATCTAACCTCCCTTTTTGAGTTATTAATTCCAAGAGATCCAAATCTTGCAAAAAGACCCTTTTCTTTAATTAATTCTTCATTTATTGAAGGTTGTCTTTTAATTATTTCTAATACTTTTTGTTTAATTTCTTCACGATTTAATTGCTTCTTTAAAAAAATTAAGAAAAGGTAAAATTCCGTCATAAGTCCCGGAAAACCAATTCAGACAAACAAGAGCTAGGAGAGCTGAGTCGAATGATACCAAAATTAGGTTCCGGTCTCACTTATGGACCGAGATATAGCGCTCAAAATGGTCACATCCATAGGGGGATTTTTGGGGATGTGACCATTTTTAGCGCTATATCTCGGTCCTTGGGTGAGCCTGGGGCCTAATTTTTGTGTCGTTCAACTCAGCTCGTCGAGCTTTTTCGAACGACATATTGTTTATCTGATTTGGTTTGCGGGACCTATGACGGAATTTTCCCGAAACAAAATTATTTTTTAAATAAAAAAACCTTAAATTTAAATCCATATAATTCTTCAAATAAATTATCATCAAATTCTTTTTTTGTTTTTATATTTCTCACATTTTTTGAAGAAATGTTTCTATTAAAAAATAAATTTTTTGAATTAAAGAGAAGTGAACAGGCCCTTCTATTTTGAATTTTTGAAACAGAAAAAAATATATTTAAAAGAGAAAGAGACATTTAATAGCTAAAAGGAAAAAAATTTTTTGATTAGAAAAAAATAAATTTTTGAGGAATTTAAATGAAGAAATGCTTCAATTTTGAATTTAAAATTTTTTAAATTTATTCTACTTCTATTTAATTCGCTTGCTCAATTTTTGATTTTTCCCTTTCCTCCTCGGCTTCTTTTTTCTGTTCTGCCTTCTTTTGTCTAATTGTTTTTCTATCATTTGGAATAAACAATTCTTTACAAATATGACTATGAACGTCTCGAAGGGTTTTAAAATCCAGAAAATGTCCTTTGTGCATATCTACGTCCAATTCGGTCTCAACAAAATCCAAGAACTAAAAGTAACTTTTCTCGGTAATATTGAACCTGACAGACCCCATTTTTTCCTCCCCAAGTTTTCCTATATATCTACAGAAAAGTCAGATTTTTTCCTTTCGCCCATACAAATTATCTTTCTAATTTTGCTTACAAACAATTGAAAGGAATTAATTTTTATTCCCCCTTGGATGGAAGAAAGGAAATTTGGGATGGAAGAAGGGAAGAAGTCTGACCCTTCTGCAAATATATAGAAAGAAATCTGGGGAAGAAAAATGGCGACTGTCAGGTTCAATATTACCATTTTTTCTTTAAATTTCAGAAAAAAAATAATTAAAATAACCTCATCAATTTCAGTTAATTTAATCCCCATATCCCAATGCATTTGTGAACCAAGATTAAACAAAAAATCCTTTCGTTTATCAAATTTATATAAAATAGCAATTAACCGTTCTTCTACTTCTTTTGATGTTTTTGGTTTTTCTTTCTACATATAAAATTTTTTTAATTAAAAAAAAAGTAAAAAAACCTTAAAGTTAAATCCAAAAGTATTTTCGAATGCTGAATTATCAAATTCATCTGCAATTTTATTTCTTAAATTAGATAATGAAAATGTTCTGATTAGATGTATTTTTGGATATTTTAATTTATTAATGAAATTACGAGAAATTATTGCATATGAAAAAGAAATCATCTAAATAAAAATATCTAAAGCTTTTTTTAAAAACCCCCCATGGCAAATAAGGGAACCCTCGTAAAGACAGGTTAAAAGAAATTGAGAATTGACAAAATCAGGGATTTACTATCCAAGTTACACCCCAGCAACTCCAAAAAACAAAAGAAGTGACAAAGTACTATACTCGTCACAGCATAAAACAAAAAATTTAAGTTGATCTTTTGGGTTACAGCTCTCAGCGTTAACATTTTGGCTATTTTCTGTCAGTTACAAATTTGATGACTTTAAAAATTTTCTGTTTTTTAATTTCAGGGTTAAATTCACGGTACTATTTCCGTTTCCCGTCCTTGTCCATTTTTTCTTGGTGCACATAATTAGGGTTGGGACCGAGAAACCCTCCAACCGTCGAATCAGGGGGCATCGATTCCCCCGATCGAATCGCGCATCGAATTCTAGCCCGAAAAGACTCGATCGGCCCTTCCGCTAGCCAAATCCTAAATCCATTAGAAATACTTTGTGCATCTAAAAAATGGACAGGGGCGGGAAACGGTATTAGTACCAAATTCACTTACAGTGGCGTTAAAGAAGATAGCGCCAGACGCACAAATTTTCCCTTCATCAGATTATTAAAAATAATCGTGCCCGCATATCTTGCCAATTCCATAACTTGCCAATAGGGCTAAAAACCCATATCTTGCCAATAAGGGAAAAATTCCATATCTTGCCAACAGGGGCAAAAATGCATATCCTGCCCATTCATATCTTGCCAAACCCATATCTTGCCAATAAGGCTCAAATCCATATCTTGCCAATAATACTAAAATCCCATATCTTGCCAATAAGGGCAAAATCTTTAAAACTTGCCAATAAACTTAAAACTTGCCTTAAAACTTCCAATAACTTGCCAATCCGGTAAAATGATCCCGGAAATGGTTTCCGGAAAAATATCTTCCGGAAGTGTCGTCCGGAAAAAGGATTCCGGAAATGGTTTCCGGAAAAATGTCTTCCGGAAAAAGGATTCCGGAAATGGTTTCCGGAAAAATGTCTTCCGGAAAAGGGATTCCGGAATAGTTTCCGGAAAAATACTCAACCGGCTGGTACTCAACTGCCCCCTACCTCTTTTATTTTATTGGCAAGTTTTAAGGATTTTGCCCTTATTGGCAAGATATGGGTTTTTAGTATTATTGGCAAGATATGGGTTTTGAGCCCTATTGGCAAGATATGGGTTTGGCAGGATATGCAGTTGGCAATATATGGATTTTTGCCCCTATTGGCAAGATATGGGTTTGGCAAGATATGGATTTGGCAAGATATGGGGGAGCCAAAATAATTATTATTTTCTTGAAGGCGAACCAACAAATTTGATGAAAGGAAAATTTGTGCGTCTGGCTCTATCTGTTTTTCCGACAATGTATAATAAAAAGTTTAAGATGGACAAATATCAAAATGTTCAACAAAAAGTCTGTCTTGTAGTTATTGATGGATGGGGCCTTTCCGATGAACAACACGGGAATGCAATTGCTAAAGCTAAAACGCCTATTATGGACAAACTTTGTTCTGGGAATTGGCAGAAATTGGAAGCACACGGTCTTCATGTTGGATTGCCAGAAGGCTTAATGGGAAATTCTGAAGTTGGACATTTGAATATAGGAGCTGGAAGAGTTATTTATCAAGTAAATATTTTATAATTTTCTAATCATTATTAAAAACTTGAGGATATTGTTCGAATTAATTTGGCTGTTCAACGAAACGAGTTTGTTACAAATCCTCAGATTGTTGCATCAGCTGAGCGTGCAAAGAAGGGGAGTGGTCGATTGCATTTATTAGGACTGGTTTGTCACTCAACTTTCATTCAAAACTTTCCAAATTTTTTAGGTTAGCGATGGTGGTGTGCACTCTCATATCGATCATCTTTTTGCATTGATACGTGCATTTAAACAACTACAAGTGCCAAAGGTTTTTATTCACTTTTTTGCTGACGGTCGAGATACATCGCCAACAAGTGGAGGTTTGGAAATATTTTTTCAAAAAAAATATTATTTTTTAATAATAGCTGGTTATCTTGAACAACTACTTCAATTTATTGCTTCGGAAAAGTATGGAGAATTGGCTACTATTACTGGCCGTTATTATGCAATGGATAGAGATAAGAGATGGGAGCGTATTAAGGTTTTATAACGGAAATGTTTTGTATTATTTTTTCTTTTTTAGATGGCTTATGAGGCAATTATTGGAGGTATTGGACAGAAAGCCACTGTGGATAGAGCTGTTGATGTTGTTAGAGAGCGATATGCTCAATCTGAGACTGACGAATTTCTTAAACCAATTGTTTTTTCTGACGACGGGCGAGTGAAAGGTTGTTTTAAAATTCTTTAATTTCTTAGAAAAACTGTTTTAGATGACGATACTCTTATTTTCTTCAATTATCGTGCTGATCGTATGCGTCAAATTTGTGAATGTTTGGGTCTCGAACGTTATAAAGATCTTAATAGTTCGGTTCCTCACCCAAAAAATATTCAAATTAGTGGGATGACTCAATACAATAAAGAGGTTTGCTTTAGAAATCTTTAATATCTTTTCATAAGTTTGTTTTTAAGTTTCCATTTCCATCGTTATTCCCACCTGTGACTCATACTAATGTTCTTGCTGAATGGCTTGCTTCACAAGGAGTTACTCAATTTCATTGTGCGGGTAATTGAATTTATATATTGTAATTGATAATTTATTTTTATCTTTCTTTAGAAACTGAAAAGTATCCTCATGTTACCTTCTTCTTTAATGGTGGTCGAGAAGTCCAGGTATTTCTAGTTTTTTTATTAGTTTAATAATCTGTCGATTGTTTAGTTTCAAGATGAAGAGCGTTGTATGGTTCCATCACCAAAAGAAGTTGCTACATATGATTTAAAACCAGAAATGAATGCTGCTGGAGTTGCCGAAAAAGTTTTAAAATTAAAACTGAAATTAATTAATTTTTATTTTTAAGATGGTCGAGCAAATTGAGTCAGGCAGGCATCCGTTTGTTATGTGCAATTTTGCGCCTCCTGACATGGTTGGACATACTGGTAAATTTGAACCTGCCGTCAAAGCATGTGAAGCTACTGGCTAGTTTATTCTTTCCATGATTTTTTTCATAATTTTAAATTTAGATGAGGCAATTGGAAAGATATTCGAAGCATGTCAATCTTACAATTATGTTCTTATGGTTACTTCCGATCATGGAAATGCTGAGAAGATGATTGCTCCCGATGGTAGTGAACATACTGCACATACCTGCAATTTGGGTTTGTTTTTGTTTAAATTTTATATTTGTAACTTCAATTTAATTCTTAGTTCCATTTACTTGCTCTTCCAAAACATTTGTTTTTAAATCGACTCCACCTACTGGAGATGATGGCAAAGAACGTGCACGAGCCTTACGTGATGTTGCACCAACTGTTCTACAATTAATGGGCTTACCTGTACCGCCGGAGATGGATGGTGTTCCTTTACTTGAGCAGAGAGGATAAGAAAGTTAATTGATAAATAGGAAATAAATATGAGCTGCTCTTACAAGCAATTTTAAATATTTTAGTAAAACGAGTAATTTTTAATATATATTTAGAAATCTCTGTTATAAATTAGTCATGAGAATTTGCTTTTTTTAGTTGTTCTTTTTATTGATGATTTAGTCTTGTTTGCTTCTTTGATAAATGTTGAGATATTTATTTTGAATATTAAAATATGTTTTTATCATCATTTATTTTACAATTTTAATACTATTTTTAATATATGACAGATTTACAGAAAAGAAAATGGGAACACATTTCTTGATTGGTCTTCGTACTGACAATTTTGTTATTCTTGCCGCGGACAAAAATATGTACATGTATGGCGCTCTTAAGCTTTCAAAAGGTTTTTTTAAATAAGAATATGAACGTGATTCATATTTTCAGAATATGAGCGTGATTACAAACTTGGAAAACGTCTTTATATGATTTGTGGAGGAGAGTCTGGAGATATGGATTCTTTTGCAACTTGGGCGAAGGCTAACATTGACCTTTACGAACGTCGCAATGGTTTGATGTATTTCTTTTATTTTAAAGCTTTTTAAAAAGGTTATGAAATGCGTCCTCATGCTGTGCAGCATTGGTTGCGAAAATCTATGGCTGAAAATTTACGTTCTGAGGATATGTGGCGTGTAAATTGTATTATTGGTGGTTATGATTCACTTGACAAAACAACGTTTATGAGTATGATGGATCATTATGCGACTAATTTGCCATGCCAGGTTTTAATACTAAAATTCTGTACATAATATTTAAACACATTTTCATTCTAATCTTAATTGTTTCTAATTTAGGATTACATGTTTTCTGGCTTTCCTGGCAATTTTGGATACTCAATTATGGACAACCTTTACAAACCGGGTATCTCTTTTATTCATTATCTATGCACTAACCTTCATATTATTTTTTAATTCCAATAGATATGACAGAAGAGGAAGGACTTGATGCTGTAAAGAAATGCATTGATCAATCTGCTAAACGTTCAATCATTCATTTGACTGGGTTTCGTGTGATCGTTATTAATGCTGAAGGTTCAAAAGTTATTGAAGGGTTTAAACCGGAAATCTAATCAGAATTCGTTTTGTTGTTATTTTGAGTTTGCTTCTATTTAAATAAATTTTGATAAATTGTACATATATTTCAACCTATTGCATTATTTAATGTTGTTTTTAATACATTTGTTTGTACTTTTTTTCTTTTTCTAAAATGTTCTAAATTTATCCAGTTAAGAATAATTTCAAATAATAATGGGAGATAATGATAATGCAGTTAATCATTCGACTGCCGATAGTGAACAACACCCTCAACATTTAGAAAATCAAGTTTCGGTACCTGATGATATTCCTCTTCCAGTTCCTCCACTTGCTGAGATAACTGAAGAAAACCAAGCTTGGATGAAAGCTCAAGAAGCACTGCGTTCTATTGGGTCGAAAAATACCTATAGTGCGCAACAAGATGCTTATGCTTCTGCCTTTCCACGAAATTACGGCTGGCCACCCCAGATGGGAGGATCAACAATGTACTCTACAGGTGTCTACCCGTCTCATTTCGCAGGTGCTACTGGTTTCAATCCTTACTACCAATACCAACAAAACAGCCGATTTCCTGTACAATCAAGTGCATCTTATAGGCCTATGACTTCTTCAACCTCTAATATTGATCCATCAAGTTTGGTACCAGTCCCGGTGAATGCTCAGCCACTTCCGCCGCACATCGCTTCAGGTTTAAATTGTATTTACTACTAATTTCAAGTTGTTATTTAAAATTGAATTTTCTTTAAAGGTTTGCAGCAAAGTCCTCGCCCATTTAAACCTATCAGATTTATGCTTAATCCTGGTGGGATTACTGTCTCCCCGTCAAGACCGCCTACACCTCAACAATTTCAAACGCAAAAATTTCTTGGATCAACTGGTGTAAATGCATATCCGAATGATTTGAAGTTAGTTTTATGATAACGTAATAATATTAAACCTTCCCTTACAGAAATTATATTGAACGTGCTTACCAGGCTATTGAAGGCAAAGAAGATCGTGAAAAGCTAGAAGGGTATTTAAAGTTACGCGTTGAGCCTTTGTTAAAATCTGGCGCTGTTTATGCCGTGAATTGGGTTAATTTTATTTAGGATATTTATTGTTTCAGTATTTTTATTTAACTAATATGATCTTTAAAGTTTATAGCAAATTTCGCCCGTTTTAGGCTGCCGAACCCTTACCCCACGAATTGGGCTTTAAATTAAAAACTAGTTGGACCCCAAGTTGTACTCTAAAGAATCAACAGCAAAAACCAGTGCAATCTACTGGGAGCAAAGCTCCAGAAGGATCTTGGAGGAAAGAGACTCCGCAGATTACCAGAAGGTTTAATTTTTTTAATAAATATCTTTTTCTTTATAACAATATTCAACACAAAACAAAACCATTATTAGTCCACTAAAATGTAACCGATGGGTACCTTTTTTAGATTAGGCCCCTGTTTTCCTTGTACCATTACGAATTACATAATCACATCCAACTTTTCAGTCCTGCTTTGAATGGACAAACTGTGCAAGTGACTATGAATAGCAATGCTGGTTTATATGCGCCGCCCGGTTCCGGTGCTTCCTTCTTATCATCGTCAGTTGCTTCTTTTCATTCTGTCCCTGTTCATGATCACTTACCTTCCCTCTCAAAACGTAGCAGAAGTCGCTCTCCTCTTCGCGATTTTGATCAGCGAAGTATTCAAAGTGTCCAAACTGTCTCTTCCTCATCAACTACTACAGTTGAAATGAAGCCATTGACTGTAAAGCAAGGAACTCGAGCCGCAGCTTTTGGTGCTCAAATGGATTACAAATGGGAGGAATCTCAACATCAAAAATATCAACAATTAGATGATCCAAAAAATGTATTTTTAAAAATATGCCTATAAAATTTTTTTAATTTCTATAGACAATGAGCAAAAAAGAAAGGAAGAAGCTGAAAAAACTTCAAAAGTTTCAAGAAAAACATCAGCGTTTGGAAATGGAGGCCTCAAAAAATCAGCCAACATCTACCTCCAACAACGCTTTTACTTCTTTTACTCCAATTGAAGTTTCTCCACAAAAGTGGCAGGTTTAGAATAATTTTTGTTTAAAATTTTTTAATTAAAAATTCTTCTATAGATTGATATGCCAAGTGAACGCAAAATGGAACGAGCAAGACGTTTTGCTGACAGTGACGATCGATTTGGGACAAGAGGTCCAAATAGACGACAACAAAAAAAGTTTAAAGATTTATTTTTTACTTTTAATATGTTTCTAGTTATTCACCAATTCCTCAAAATTTATTTGTTACTTCAAATGAAATTTCGCAAAGTTTTGTTGGATTAAACATTGTTGGGACATGTACTGATATAGGTAAATTTCGACTGTTTTGGGTTGCCGAACCCTTAACCCCATGAATTGGGGTAAGGCTTCGGCAGCCTAAAAACCAAATTTCCCAAAAATAATAAATATATTTCATTATTTTAAAGAAAAATCTTTCTTTCGTTTAACAACTGCACCTGATCCTAGCCAAGTTAGGCCTCCAAATATTCTTTTACATTCATTGGAAAATGCAAAGAAAAAATACAAAGAAACGCGTGATTATCGATATGTAATTAATTTATATTTTTTGGAAATTAGTTTTTAAAATTTACTTTTTAGGCCTCAGATCAATTAAAAAGTATTCGACAAGATTTAATGATTCAAAATATTCGGGATGCATTTACAGTTAAAGTATATGAAACTAATGCGCGTGTGGCTTTGGAAAATAAAGACAGAGAGTTGGTTTTTTTTTGTTATTTGCCTTTTAGATTTTTTACTTCACTTTTTTAACGGTTATTTTTTCGTTTTCTTTTTATTTTCGATTGTTTTCTAAATGTATTAAGCTCTAACAAAAATATAGGAACCCTAGGTGTATTTGTGGTTGAGTGGGTAAATTTTAGTTTCGAAGAATAAATGTTGGGAAAATGAAGAAAAGTTATCCATTCTCTGATGGCGATTGCAATAAGCATTAATTGTTTTACGTGTGATCAGTCATAGGTGGAAAATATAAATCCCGAAGCTGATTCCCGACATTTTTTAATTCCTAAAATATTTTATTTTCAGAGAATTCAATCAATGCCAAAACCAACTAAAACAATTATACAAATTAGTGCCAAATTGCCCAAATTGTTGGGAATTTACTAGTTATCGCCTTCTATACTACATTTATATGAAAGAAACTTTGGGTAAGTAATCGAATTTTTTAAAAATAATTTTTTTTAAATTTATTTAAAGATGTTGCCTATTTGTTGGATGAACTTGTCCCAGCAGCAATTTCTGATGAATGTATGGGATTTTCACTTATGGTTTGCTTTTTTAGATAATAAAAGAAATAATTTGGATTTTGAAGATTTGGGATGCCTGGTCTATGGGTAATTATATAAAATTGTTACGTTTGTATGCAAAAGCTCCAAAAATGTCAGGTAAAAAATTTAAATTAAAAAAATAAATTTTAAAATTAAATTGAGAATTTATTTTTTTTTTAGGTTATGTAATGGATATGTTTATTGATAGAGAAAGAACTGAATTTTTGATCTCAATAATTAAAGCGTAAATTTTTATTTTTAAATTAAAAATACTTTTTTTAAAAAAGGTTTCGCCCTGATATCAAACTTTCATTATTAATTAATTGGTTACAACTGGAAAATGAAAAGGCCCTTATTGAATTTTTGAGACAAAGAGGTATTGAAGTTGATGGGAGTGAAGATGTACTTGATTGCAGGAAATATGCCAATATAAATATTAAGTTCTAAAAATATTTTGTATAATAAGGGGTTTTGCTTTTCTTCGAACTGAAATGAGAAATTTTTGAGAACTAGACGAGAAACTTGACTTTTCTTTTTGACAAAAATATATTTCCTTTGTGGCCTAAAATCCAAAAAAATTATTTGTCATTTTAAAGCGTATTTTCTATTTTGAAATAAATTTTTTGAGCCAATGTCCTTAAGGTCCAACAAAAAGGTAGTCCGAAGAATTAAATACGGGGATTTAGGGTTGGAAGAAGCAATTTCCCTAATTTTATCTTTTTAATTTCCTCCTATGTGTTTATTGTGATTTGATCATCTAATATTGATTATTTAATACTTTTTTATTCAAAATGAAATAATCAAATGTTTTAGATACTTATAAACATTTTCTGTTTTGTTTTTAAATGTGAATAAATAAATAAAAATTAAAAATATTTTTGTCAATTTTTTGGTGTTGTTGGAGTAACTGTTGGAGTTAATAAATATGAAAGGGTTGGAAAAGAGCTTTTAAACCTTTAAATAAAATTTTTTTTATTTTTTTTTATTTAAAAACTTACGATCTTGGACGAGGGACTGGTACTTTCATTATTTGTTTTTCATTGTTCTCTTTTGTTTGATTTAAATTGTTGGTATTTCTTGAATCCTCTATTTCTTTTAAAGATTTCCCAGCTTTTACTGAAGGTGAAGATTCTGAAGGAGGAATTTTGTTGTTTGTTTGTTGATTTGACGTTAATTTAATTCCAAAATATTTTCTTTCATTGATTAAATGATTTTTAAATTTTGTTAAATTTTCTTTATAATTTGGATTATTATTAATTTCATTCTGAAAAATTTATTTTTATTATTAATTAAAAAATATTTAAATCAGATTGAATAAAAATTAGTATTATTCCCTGGCAGTTGATGGCCTCGAAAAAAAATTTTGAGGATGTGTTTTCTATATTAGCGGGTCTTCAAAAAAAGTTAAGGTCCCCTATTTAGGAGGCAGGGACAAGGTATATTCCAAATAACAAATCTTTTTTCTTTTCATTCTGTTCGGTTACTGCTTTCAATATCAACTTTTTTCAAAAATTATTTTTAAAATCTTACATAAAATTCTTGTATATTTATTAGGCAATAATTCCTTCTCAATTAAAATATTCTTTTTCTCCCCAATTTTATCAAAAATAAATTTTCTTTTAATAAATTGTTCATTATTTAATAATTTTTGAGAATGTTCAATCCAAAAAATATTTTCCTTGCTCTCTAAAAATTAAAAAAAAATTTTTTCAAAAAATCCCTCTCTCCAACCTCTTATCTTTTTTTCAATAATTATTGAAGAATTTTCTTCTTTTTTAGTTATTTTATTTTTAAATAAAAATAAAATAAATATTTTAATTAAATATTTAAATATAAAAATATTTATTGGCAATAAAGGGGATAATAAATAACTTAAATATTCTAATAGTTCAATTGAATAATTTGTTGTTATTAAATTTAAAAGTAAATAATATAATAAATATCCAAAAGCAAAAATTGAAAATAAACCCTTTAAAAATATTTTTCTTTAAATTAACAGAATTCTTTATAAGTTACTCCCTTGGGGTTGGAAATCGTACCTCATAATGATGTGCTTCTTAAATGGAGACCGGATCGAGACGAGATCTTGAACTAAAATATCGGTTATCGATGTCCAGATTTTTCAAGATATTTTTCGAGATACGACACTTCCCACAACACTCCCTGTTTGTAGTGATGTTTGAGATTTCGGTCTCGGTTCCCGAGTTGGGGTTGATTCCCGGTCTTGACTCGGCTTTTTTAAATCCCGAACACACCCAGTTCGGTCTCTTATCTTAAAGTTTAGGCACTCTTCCATCCAATTGGTCAACCAAATTAAAAAACTTAACAAGGCAAGGTGTATCTAGCTTGTCGGTGTAACTTATAAATAAGGGGGGTCGAAAGTATTTTTATTTTAAAAAAATATTACATAAAAGACAATTGTTGGAATTAATAACAAAAATAATTTAAAAGTTAAGCCAAAAATTGCAAACGAATTAATAAATATTAAAATAAAAATAAATAATTTTTGAATTGGGTTTTCATTTTCTATTAAAATCAAAAATTGAATAAATTGAGAAGAAAATATTGTCCAAGAATTTGTTATAAATCCAATTATTAATATAAACCAACAAATTGGCTAAAAAAATTAAAATTATATTCCTAAAAATAAATGCTTATTTTATATAATTTTTTTAAAGAATTAAATTTTTAAAGAATCCGGATCGAGACGAGATCTTACATAGATGGTTAAAAAAATTTTTTCTTAACTAAGATTGGAAAAACATAATGTTTTGTATATGCCTTTTTCTTTATAATTTTTGCTATTTTTAGTGCATATTTAAAGGCTCTACTTATCCGTGTTTTCTAATTTTTATTGGTTTATTCTTTAGACTTTCAGTTTTAGGATCTAGAACCACTAAAAATTTCCTTTAGAAAATTAAAGGAAAAACTTTATTTTTTGATGAAAATTAAAATATTTTTAACGATAATTTTTCCCTTGTTAAAAAGAAATTTAAATATTTTAAATAAGAATTTTTAAAATAAATTCTCAAACAATAGTAGAATCCTCTTGCTCAGTTTTCTTTGGAAATTTCCACCATTTAAGTTTTCTTTCATTTTGAAGTGAACGTAAAAATAATGAAATAAACTATTTAAATTTAATTTTAAATTTAATTAATTTACCCATTCATTGTCCGGTAAATTATTTTTAAAGTTTTTTCCATTTAAATTTATTAATTCTTTTTCTTCCTCCTCTTCTTCCTCAAGTTCATTATTTAATTTTATAATTGTTTTATTTTCACATATTGCTAATAAATTATTTTTTGGGGAAGATTTAATCGAAGGAATTAACAATTTCTTTAATTTTTAAAGTTAAATTATAATTAAAATATTAGGTAATACTTCGGCTGACGCCCCCTTTTTCCCGCTTCTCTGACCATTCGAAAGAGCTGTCGGGTTCTGAACAAGAAGCGGTTCTGAACAAAATTATGAACATACATAAATCCTCTATGGACTTGCTTTTTATGATGTTGAAAGGGATTAAAACAAATGCTCATAACTATGTTGATTTAAGTCGGTTTTGATAATTCTAGTGCCGTTCGACTCGGCTCGAAGAGCTCTTTCTAATGTATATTATTTGATATAGAAAATGAAAAAAATAGAACAGAAAAAAGGGAGGGGAGGGAGGCGTCAGTCGAAGCTTAATTTTAAAACTAATTTTCTTTAAAAAACCTTTTCTTCTTCCACTTTACAATAATTACTTTCATAAAAACATTCATCTTTTTCAGATATTCTTTCTAAAATATTTATGTTGTTGTTATCTTTTGTAAAACGTTGTTGTTTTGAAAATTTTCCCAAATTAATTAATTCTAATTCTGACATTTATTTTTAAATATTTTTTGAAGAATATCGCGCATTAATTTATTCTATTACCATGGGAACTGATACTTTTTATATGAAAGAGAGTTGTAAAAATTAAATGGAAAGATTAATGCATTAAATTCAACCGAAAGGAATTCAAAACTGTGTCAATGTCTAAACAGATGACGGGTTAGTCAAATTATCTTGGCAATACAGATACGATAGTCATATCGAGTATAAAATGTTTTGAAGATGAAGATCGAGTAGTTTTTTGAGAGAGCAACGAACTTTTAAACATCGAGTACGCACTAGAGATCGGCCTGGTTCTGGACCAAGGTCTGGGTTTTCCTGTACCCAGAGTCCAGACCCAGTCATTTTTTGGCCCTCCTGGGGTTTTCCTGGACTGACCCAGGTCAATAAATCAAACCCAGACCCAGGAACAGGCCTTTCAAAAGTACCGATCTCTAGTACGCACATAGCAACAAGACGCTAAACAGTTAAAAAACATGCTCTATCGAAACAAGAAATATAGAAAAAATAATCTCCTGCTGAAATTTTTAGTATAAAAAGAGAGGATTTTTATCATTAGATCAACCCAAAATCAACTCATCAACTCGCAAGGCTACGCCTGTCTTCGTTCACAAGCAAAGTTCGTTCACCGTCAACTAGGTCTGTCATCAACCGAAGATGGTTAATGCATGGTTGTGCCTGCTCTACGCGATCGTGTTCTTCGTCTCTGGCTTCGTAAGTTTAATTACTCTTTCTTTAATCAAAATTCCCTCTCATTTCCTTTAGCTAACAAATCTTTTCCCTTTTTTTCAGTATGCAAACAGCTACTTGCGCGAGGAGTACGGCGTCGAGATCGATCTGAAGGGCATCGTGAAAGAAGCAAAGAAGGCTGGCCCCTCAACATCCAAGAAATCAGCGTCTTCCAAAAAGTCCTCGTCCAAGCGCTCCTCTTCTAAAAGGCGTGGGGCATCTACCTCCAAGGCCAGCAGCAGCAAACGCGGAGGCTCTCGCAAGGGAAGTAAGAAGTCGAGCAGCAGCAAGCGTCGTTCTTCCAGTCTGCCACCACCAAAGAAGCAAATTCCGCCACCAAAGGCTATGGGCTCTGTTGCTGCATAAATGGCTTGAAGGAAGAGGATGAATGTAGATGAAGACAAGGATATATAAATAGGAAATAAACTCATCTAAATAAATTGTTTATATCCCATAATATATTGTATATTTGGTTTTGTAATTTCCCCTCTCATTGTTGTTATTATGATTGTTTTGTAATAATTAGATTGTGGTTATTGTATAGGTATTGGGTAATTATTGTAATAAATTGTTTAAAACAGGGTTTCGATATCTGCGGATTTTTCCTCATTTTGTGGTTTTTTGATAGGGCGATGAGGATTATTTTTAAAAATGCGGATTTGCGGATTTTTGTGGTCTTTTGAAGATTATGAGGATTTTTTATATTTTCTTGTGGTTTTTATTATAATATGTCATTATTTTTTCGCAAAGACCTCAAAAATCCTCAAAATTTTCGCCTGCGGCGCTGAAAATGGAAGAAATTTGGCTTCTTGGCCTTCCAAAATTCTCAAAATTTTTCGCCTGCGGCGCAAAAAAGGAAGGAATCTATGTCCTTGATTTTCCAAAATCCTCAAAAATTTTTTCCTGGCCTAAAAATGAACGATTTTTGGCTTAAGGATCTTCCAAAATTAAAAAAATTTTTGCCTGCGGCGCTGAAAATGGAAGAAATAAAAATTTGCGACATCTTCCGCGACAAAAATGCAAGTGTGATTTTTCAGATAGTTGTTGGATTTTCATAAGATGATCATTAGTAATAAAAAAATTGCTTAATTCAATTGTAGAAGACGAAAAATACCATGCATAAAGTGATTTTAATTAAATTTTTGGGTTTAATAATTTTTTGCGGATTTTTGATATAAAATGCGGATTTTTTCGATAAATTTTGCGGATTTTTAAAAATTCGAGATCGAAACCCTGGTTTAAAACGATTTGTAAGTGTGTGTTTGGACTAAAAAATTAATTTTTGATAATCCTTGTTACTTCAAGTCTAGGTTAAGGCTCCCAGTTACTTTTCTCTTCAATGACCCCTTAATCTTTGGAAGTATATGATTTTATCTGCATATACCTAGCTTTTTCTGATTTCTCCCTATAAATTCAAAGTTTCGATTAGAATCTTTGAATAATTTTTGACCAGAAAGAAATTTGAGCAATTTTATCTAGAAATTTTTTTGCCTCTTAAAAATTTATTTTGTATTTTTAAAACAAAAAAATCAACTTTCATTTTTTGGTGCTTTTTTCAATTTAAATTCGAATTCTTCAAGTGCTTGTTCTTCTAAATCTCTGTTTGGGTCAGGTATTTCAACAACATCTTTTACCTTTTAATTTAAATTAATTTCCTTAAAAATTTATTTAATAAAAACCTCAGGAACATAAAATTGCATCATATTTTTAATTCCTTGTTTTAAAGTAACTAAAGAGCTTGGACAGCCTGTACATGAACCCTTAAAAACAAATATTTTTCAAAAAATATAATAATTGTAAGGAGTTGAGCGAGTGTTGGTTATTTTTTATGGCCTTTCTTAAATAAAAACGATTTTTAAAATTTTTTCCCTCAAATTCTTTTCCTCAATTCTTATAATTTTTGTCTTCCAGATGTTACACGCAATTAAAAACATACAAATTAGAGATCGGTATTTTTGAAAAGCCTGGGCCTGTTCCTGGACACTGGGGTTTGATTTATTGACATGGGCCGGATCCTGGGCCTGTATCCAGGAAGGTCAAAAAATGCCTGGACTCTGGAGACAGGAAAAACCTCAGGCCTTGGTCCAGACACAGCTCGATCTTTAATACCAATCGCTAAAGAATTTCAATAATGACTTAAAAATCATTAAAAGAATATTTAATGTGAATAGAAAAATATGTGAACTGATTAAAATAGGTGAACCGACAAAAAAACAAAGAGAAGTTTGTAAAAACAACCAAATCCCCACTCTTTACAAAATTTACAGAAAAAACCTTTAATAACAATTTAACAATTCCATCTTCAAATCCAGCATACAAAACATCCCCTCCATCTTCCTGTACCATCGGTTTAATTCTTGTTTCTAATAATTCTTTAATTGTAGCAACAACTTCGTCATCTTCTGGCAAAATTGCTTTAAAATTACACAATTATTTTTAAAAAATAAAATTAAAGAAAACCAGTATCTGAAGGCCCAACATTTAAATTATCCAAATTATTTTCAACAATTATAGGTCTCCCATTTTGTAAATGATCCATTATGGCAGCAAAAATTAAAGGTTTCATTAATACCCAATCTTCATCTTCACCTCTTTTTTGAATGCTCACCTTTTTAAAAATAAAAAACAATTTTTTAAAAGGAAAATTAAAGAGAGAATTTACTTAAAATAAAATGAGATTTTAGACAGGGAATTAGTCAAATTATTTTTTTTCAAATAATTAGTCAATTACATATCAGAATTATTAGTCAACATTCAGAATAAAATGGGAAAGTAATCAAAAAAGAGGCGGTGAACAAAATCAATCTTTTAAATAAAGATTCATTATTTTCTCTCATTTTTGGGAAAATTTAATCAAATTAACTATTCAAAATTAATTTCGAATCTATTTTAAAAATTTATTTTAAAGTTAAAAATAAAATTACAAAATCTTCTCCAAAGAAAACACTTCTAACACCATCAATTCGAAGTAAATCTCTAAAATTTAAAATAACAAAAATAATTAAATAAAAAATAACCTAGCTAAAGGACTTTGATGGGCAGCTTCTTTTGCAGATGTAAATTCAAATGTTCGATTAGAATCTTTTAATAATTTCTGACCGGGAAGAAATTTAAGGCTAAGAGGATTTGGAGTTTCTTGTATTTGAATAAATAAACGAAGAACTTTAGAAAATTTTTTTTAAATAAATTTAAAGAATTAAAAATATACGTTGACTTGTGCTCAAATATGACCTTAACATAAATGGAAGTTGCTGTCCAAAAATTGATTTTTTTGCATTAAAATGAAGATAACAAGATCGAAACATTATTTTTAGAAATAATTTAACAGGCTTAAATTGATAAATTAAAATAAAAAATGTTAGCAAAATACTTAAAGATAAGCTGATAAGACTCTATAGTTCTTTTCTTCCTAAATTAATAACCAAAATGCCAATATAACGCCAATTTTTACAATAAAATTAAATTTTAAACTAAAAATGATTTTATAAATTCTTTCGTGACGGGGAAATAATTTTTTAAAAATTATTTAGTGAATTCGATATTAGATAAAAACCGAAATATTCATTTATTATTAAAAGCAACAAATATACAGAAATCTTAACATAATCTAATTAAAATTTACCTATACAATAACAGCAAATCACAAATATTTTTTACATACATATACAATACAAAGGAAATAATCTTTTTATTTTATCTGAGATATATATTTAGATAAGCGTATTTACTTTCGTCTTGGTTCTGGTCTTCGATGCCAATGAAAGTCCAGGATTCCTTTCAAGTGTCACCTCAGATTTTTCTTTACTAATTTTGCTACCTCCTTTCTGCTTCTTTTCTTTCTTTGTTGTGGACTTGGTGGTTTCCTCTTTTTTATCATTTTTCAAGATCATCAAAACGATGAGAACAACAATGCCGGTAATCCTAAAAATGGGGGGATTATTTTACAATAACATTCTGTTTATTAAAACTTACACAACAATAATAACAACAATAAGCAGAAAAGCAATCAACAATCCACTTTTACTCTCTTCCGCCTTTGAAGTAGTAGTCGTTGTTGTTGTTTTCTTAGTTGTGGTAGTTGAAGTAGAAGTTGATTTGGGATCGACGGGAACAACGAGAGGAACTCCTTTTGTAGTTGTGGATGTATCAACAGGAGCAGGAGGAAGGGCTTTAGATGTAGTTGGAGTTGTAGAAGTAGATGATGTAGATGAAGTAGTTGAAGGGGTGGTTTTTGGTGGAGGAGTAGGAAAAGGATCCATCCTCTTTATAGTTGGACCTGGTTTAGGCTTGGTTTGGCCTGACACAATGAAGCAGAAGAGCAAAAGCAACACCAACACTTGCCGCATTAAGAAACAGACAGAGCTAAGCTGGAATTTTTGAAATGTGACGATTAAGGAAGAAAAGATTGAGGTTTTTATAGTATTATTTTTTCCTTTATCGAACACAAATAACTAAATGTGAAACAATAAAATAAAAACTCCTGGATCTACAGGGATCTAAGAGTTCCACAGGAAATTATATTTTTTTGTAAGTTTCCAAAGGCTTGACAATACCAAAACATTTTAACACATTGGCTATTTTTTGACTATTAGCCAATTTTCCCTATTGATAATTAATGTTTTTTGGTTTATTTGCTGTGTATTTGCAGCGGAGAAATGAGAAAAGTTGGGATTTTTTGAGGAGAATATTTTATATAATTATTTTTGTAATTTTTTATCTTGTAAGTAAACTATAAATTGGCATTTTAAAAAAACTTCAGAAAAATTTATTTTTTTTTTATTTTTTAATTCAATGATTCTATAAACTTGAAAAATTCAGTGATTTTATAGCCTTAGTATCATTTAAATAAAAAATGAATAGAAGCACTTGGTGAGAACAAACTTTTATTCTTATTCAATATAAAATTATTTTGAACATTTGTCCAAATAACCGAAAACAAACTCTCCTACAAAACAAAGTCACAACATTAAAAAGAATGCGAAATTTAAATTTAAAAACTGAGGTACATAAATATTTGAGAAGATAAATTATTGTTAATGTTATTGTTAAAGGCCCATAAATTATGTTTATCTTAGAAGATTTTTTTTATTAAAATCAGTTATTTATATTTAAAGGATTGATATTAAACAAAAAAAAATTTTTAAGAGAAGGACCCATTTAAAAATTTTTTTTAGAATTTTTATGAGCCAAAAAACAAAACTGTATATGTACCTCAAATAAATATTTGTCAACAATACCTATAAACGATAACTAACAAAAATCCTTACAAAAGCAAATTTATTTATTCTCTTGCAATGAACTTCCTCCCGCCTCATCAGTAACACCTGCCAATCGTGCCATTTTCTTATGTTTAGGAGTTTGTAAATGCTGGTTGAAATTTTTAATAGTAATCGTTGTATTACAAGGAGAACATCTCTTTTTCTTGCTTGGCGATAACGAAGCAGAACGTGAAGCAGAACGCTTCTGACCCAAAGTACCTAAATTTTATTTTTTTAATGATTTTAATCTTTGGGGTTGTGAGCAGATTGCGGATTGTGTAAATTTTGGGGCATACCGTATTTACCCACCCTCTATTAATTCCCCATGCCAGGGATGAGTTGAAAAAATAATTCCTCGGGGGAATTAATCGAGTAAATACGGTATGCGCCTTTGGTCTGTGTAGAGGATTTATATAGTTATTTTATTTCAAGATCATGACCATACAAGGACTTTACTTGTAAAAATTTTTAAAAAAATTCTAAAAGATTTTTGGCCAATTTTTTTAAATATTAAAATAAAAGATACCAATTGATGGAGAACTCTCTCCTTGACCACCTAAAAAAATTAAATTTAAATTTCAAAATTAAATTTTTTTCATTTTTTATAAAGTTTTTTTCATTATAAAGTTGGATCATTACCGACTAGATTTAAATAAACTTTTGAGATTTTTAAAACATAGTAAAGTTAATTATTACCAGAAGAAGTTGGCGCACCTTCCTTGTGTGCTAAAAGCAGATGGAGACCAAGCTCCTCTTTTTTAAAGTTATTGTTACAAAATCTACACTTCTTATATTGTTGTTTAGTAACTTCTCCTAAATTTATATAAAAATTATTTTGTATATCTAGTGACATTTATTGGGAAAATTATTTACATATTAAAATTTGTAACATCCATAAAGGATACCGACAGAAAAGGTTAAAAATTTCTTAAACATAATAAGAAATTTTTACCCAAAAAAGTGTTACTAAAAATTAAAAAAAAATTTTTTTTTTGGATTTAATTTAAAAAAAATTAGAATTTCTGAATACAACTTTTTTGAGTAGAAATCTTGAAAATTAAAAAAAAATTTGTAGCTCGTGAGGAAAAAATTGACTTTAAATTTTCTTGGTTTTTAAAATTCAACTAAAAATGAAACTGTTAGAAATCTACATGTAATCGTAGATAATATATTTTGATTATATAAACGAGGAAATGCACCTGAAGGGCCAGGAAGATCTGTCAATTTTTTAATAAAATTCCGAGCTTCGGCTAAATCCTTAATTATTCTCTCATTTAGCACAACAAAATTTTCTCTAAACTCCTCCAGATCCCTATCCAATTTCGAAATAATTCTTTTCGCTTCTTTTAACTGCTGAAAAAATTTAATCAAAAATTTTAAATAAGATTTGGTGTTATTTTACATTTGCTTTTTCGATTATTTTCTACATTTATCTCAATAGTGTATTTTATCAGGTTAATCGAAAACGATAAATTTTTACTGGGGTAGGCGAAAATTTCAGGTTTCATCGATAACCCTAATTTTGAGATTAAGAGGCAAATAAAATAATATTAAAATAACAATATTTTTATTCACAAAATCTCAAATAAAATAATTTAAAATTCACCGTCAATTCGCTGCTCATGTCAGTCAATATGGCTCGCTTTAATTTAGAATAATTTTTAGAATATTAATTACTAAATTTTAAAATTAAAAATTATTTTATGATAGGCATAGGGGTTAAGGGTTGCTTTACATATATAACCTTAATCCCACGATGTCCCTCCAAACCCATCAATTAATCCCGCGAAAACCTCATTATCCCTTCAATCCCTCAAAATCCCCCGATTAAACTTGTAAAGAAATAAAAAGTAAAAGATATGTTGATCAAAAGTATGTTCTTCAGGTAATAGGTCGTCAAGGGTGGACTCGATGTTCCTATTATATTTTGCATATATAGTATTTCTCGATAAAACCGGGATTAGAAATTTCCCCACATATTGCCTCATGGCAACATGAATAAAAAATTTTTATCTTATTGATAAAAATGTCCTTTCTATAGTCCCAAAATTTCAATAAAAATCCAACAAAATTCATTTACCTTTATTTTTTTGAAATTTTCTCCAACAAATAAATTTACTAAATTCGAACAAGTTAATAAATTTTTGGCAAATTTATACCAATATTTTCTGAGATATTTTGTTGCTAGAATTTTATTTTCCATTCCCAATTTATTTTTAATATGGTAGCTATAAATTGTTTGCTAATTTAATTTAAAATTTAAGTTTTGAATATAAAATTTATAATAAAATCCGTTGATAAGGGTTTGAAGATTTTTTAGAAATCTTGGAGTTACTTAGTCAAAACGGAAAATTCTTTTGGTTTCAGACGCATAATACTTGTTGACAGTTAACTTTTACTTAGCACAATTAAAGAAGAAATTTATCCTGGATTGAGAGTCGCCCCCTCCCTCTTGATTTTTTTATCTTATTTTGCTCCCTTGAATTGATCAGTTGGGATAAAGGATTATCAAAGATTCTGCTTTTATAAATTAATATAATTTTGTAGATACATAATGGTTAAGGTTAAATGGTTTTGGACTGATAAATAACCAACTACCAATTTTTAATTAAAAATATTTTAAATAATTCTTAAATAGTTTTATACCAAATTTGAAATTCATTAAAAGACAAATTACTAGCAGCTTTGAATATATCAACAAGTAGTTCAATAGGTATTGTTTTAGTCTTATTTTCCATTGCTTATTGAATAATGCTACTATTTCATGGTTGCCAAGTTTTTGTTTAAAAAAAATTTTTTTTATATATTTTTAGTAGGTCAATTTAGTGTAAGTAAAGAAGCTAACAAACATTACCCCACATTTCTTTTATTTCATAAAAGAATCAATACTATTATGTACTATACAAAGTATGTACTATATAAAAAATTGAACTAAAGTAAACAATGAGTAGATCGAATTTTATTTTGTTTTTAATTTTAATATTTTTTACGAAAACAATTATTTCGAAGTTAACTAGTGATCTGAGGAATAAGGACTTCTTACTGCGAGTGTTGTTTTGCTAAAAGAGAAATTAACTAACATTAAGGATTTGGCTGAAATATTTTGTGGACATTATTTATAGTACCCATTATAAAACATGCTTTTGGTACAAAACATTTAGCTGTATAAACTTATTTTTAATTAAAACGTATTTTTCCCAATCCCTTTAAATTTGGGTATTTTATCTCTCAAAATTTTTAGAAACTTCTAGACAACTTACAATTTAATAATACATTGCCGGAAAAACGATAGGAAAAGATAGGTGCTAATTTAACAGCCCTTCCGATTATTTGACTGGCCAAAATTATTATTAATTAAAAAACAATTTATTTGGTCTAGATCTTGGTCATGAACATTAATTTTAATTATGAGAGAAGGATAGGAATCTGAATTTTTATTTAAACTACTATTTAAAAATTAAATTTTATTATTTTACAATAAATTAAAAATATATTTGAATATTTAATAGAGATCATTTTTATCAAAAAACCCGTCTTTGTATAACAAATTTACTCATTGATATATTTAATTAATAATTCTTTGGCAAAGGAAATTTTTTTCTTTTTTGTCGTTCATGCTCAAACTTTAAAAAATAATTATTTTTTTTTTGTAAAAAATAATTTTTAAAAACCCCAGAAAGCAATGCTCGCCCCAAATAAGTAACCATTTCAATCCAGGCTTCTTGAGCAAATAAATTCAATTTTTTATCTAGTAAATCACATAAAGTTCCGATTATTTGACTACAAAATAATCTAACACTTTTTTCGTTAAAATGTTCTTTCTAAAATATTTAAAAATTAAAAAAATTATTTAAAAAATATTTTTACAATATTTGCTCTATAATGTCTTTGTCCATAAGCAAAAAGTACAGGAAGCCTTAAATTATTATAAAATTAATAAATCAGATTTTGTGTTGTTTTTAAATATTTTTGGAGGTTTATTGTTTAAATCTCCGAAATTTTATTTATATTTAGGTACTTTTCTTTTATGTCACATCCTTTTGGAAGTTTTGGATCATTTGAAAGAGTTCATCTATCCTATAGAATTTGAAACTGGTGACAATCAGTCGATTATAACTGCCAAGAATATTTTCGATGTCAATGATTTTGGTGTCATTCAACTCATCTCCATAAGCTCTTTTCAAATGAGCTATCAAAGGATATACGAAAAATTTAATTCTTAGATCTTTCGTCTTCTGTTCTATATGTATATGACATTTTTAGTATTAATTAGGGAGTGTGACATAATCGATATATTTAAAAATTTAATCAGAGAAATTTTTTATCACTAATATGTATTTAAAAACAAACATTTCTTTTTCCAATTCAGCAGAATTTCTAACAGATAAATCCAATATATTATTAAATATCCGAACATGTCTAGAAAATGGATGTTGATCCCATTGATTCTCATCCAGTTCAAAAATTGAAATATTTGGGGATATTCCAAAAAGCTTTAAAAAATATTTCTTAATTATAAACTAATTTAAAAATTATTGAAAATAAAAATTCTCTCTCTGGTCCTTTCTTGAGGACCAGAGACCTTTCTTGAGGATCGGTACTAACTTTTACAAAAAAATGTGATTGCACTTTATCGATCATAACTTTTTTATCAATCAGTCAAAAATTCTGATTTCCTGGTATTTTATAGAGCTTTTAATTCTATATTCAATGGTCTAAGAACACGAAGAAGTGGTCATCCCTTCTTGAGTTATAGGGCCCAGACTGAACTGAACTCGAGATATGGAAAAAATATGATTTTATAACTCTATAACTTGAACGTCAATTAAATTACTAATTATTTTATTACATTGAAGGAATAAAAGATAATTAAAATTATTTTTGTTTGAATTTTTGTATTAATAAATTATTTTTAAAAGATTTTAAATAAAAAATCAAAATTTTTACAGATTTTAATTCAGGCGCTCTTTCAAATATTCTGTCAAATGTAAAAAAAGCAAAGCTTCTATCTGGCCCAGCAAAAAGTCTAATTTTTTCATTAGCTAATAACCAAGTTTTTTGGATTGTTTCTGATTGCTACATTTAAATTTAAAAAATTTAATTTAAATAAAAGTCCCTTAATTCACCTCAAAATTTAAAATATTAATTTCAATATTCGAAGAAAATAAACGATTATTTAAATTAATTAAACCAAAAACATTTCCAACACTTCCCAAACGTTGTTGTGAATGGTGATTGGGAGAACATTTTATATTTGATTGTAAAGGTTTTAAATCAAATAAAAATGTATTGTCCTTTTTAAATAAATTAAAAATTAATTTTTATTTTAATTAAATTAACTGTGTGTTTATTATCTAATGATTTGGCAAGTGTTCTTTCTGAGAATGATGACTAAAAAATTAAATTAATTAAATATAGAAGATTATTTAAAATTAATTTTAAAAATAAAAATGGTACATTGGTGAACCTCGATTTTAAGTACATCCGCTGGGGCTGAAAAATTATACGTAGAAAGGGGGTATACCAAAAATAAAGGACGTTGATTGGGCAGCTCCTCCACCCACTGGCTAACCTATTTAAAAAAGGTACCTTAAGGGTTTATAAAAGGTTGGGTGTACGTTGTACTAAAGTCTATATGGATCGCGCCGTCGCGGTTCCCGAAATTATTAAAGTGTGAGTGTGCCCCTAGTCGATGACTAATTTGTATTTCTGTGGATAAAACCGAAGAGTAATTTTTAAAACATACTTTCTTGGCATTTTGTGAGGAATTATCAGAACCGCTAGTTGTCTGGCCTTTAAAATACATATCTCAGTTTAATTTAAAAAATATATAAATATTATTTTTTAAAAATCACCCCTTTCCAGACGTTTTTTGGCAGCTATTTTGCGTGAATCAACTTTTTGGGCTTTATGCTAAATTTAATTTATATTTAATTAATTAACTTAAAATTTACTTTAAAATATAAAGGGATTGCAGAAGAATATTCACTTTCTCCTTTTTGATTATTTAAAGAATTAATTTCTAAATTAATTTCTGTATTTTGTTGAATATCAGAATTATTCTAAAATTTAATTTAAAATTAAAAAAATTTTCAAAAAAATAATTTTTTACTTTTTTTCCTCATTAATTTCCTTTTCCTGATTAACTCCATTTATTTCAATTTGTGGAAGTGAGGAAGTATTTTTATTATTTTTAATTATTTTATTTTCTTCTTTGAAGGAATTGAACTTTTTAAAAAGAGACATTTGTTCAAAAAAATATTTTTAAAAAAATATTTACTTGTTCACACATTTCTATAGATTGATGGGCACTTTGAGTGAATGAACGATAATTATTATTCTAATAAATAATAAATTTAGTATTTTATAAATTATTTATTCAGTACCTTTATTTTAATCGAATTAATTACTTCATTCCCTGTTGATTGACGCCGCAAACCCAAAATTTCTGTCATTTTAAATCGAGTTGATTTTCCGGATTTTTGAATTGACTAAATAAATAAATATGCATTTTCTTGAAGAATTGCCCTGGGTAATTATTGTCTCAACCTCTCGCTAGAGAGGGTAATTAATCGGGGAAGAGGTGAGTATTCGAGTTTTAAATTTGTAGGGCATTTGAGAGAGAGACAATTATTTAATTATTTTTTCAACTTCTCACTAGATGGGGTAATTAATAGAGACGGGATAATTATTCTAAGGAAAGTAATTAATCGAGAATAGACCAATATACAATTTTAATTTTTTATTTCAAACAAATTTACATTTGTTGTGTTTGTATTTATTGCTGGGCTAGAATAATTACCTCCACCATTTGGATGAGTATTTCCCATTTTTTAAAAAATAATTATTATTAAAAAATAAACTAGAAATTTTTAAAAATTAATTTGAAATATTTTTTTCCACAAGGTAAATAGAAAAAAATATTTTTTTGTTTCAGTCATTTAATATTTTAAATAAACAAAAATTCAAATTGACAACAAAAAATCTCAAATTTAATTAATTAACAGAGAAGAGAAGAACATTTTTTAAGATGTTTATTTGTGGAAAAAGAAGAAGCATTAATTATAAAAACTTGAGAGACAAGTAAAGCTTTTAAATATAAAAAAAAGTATGTGTGTGTGTGATTCTTGGCCAAAAAAGGAGAAAATAGATAAATATTAAAATTTAATTGGAATTGGCAAGAAAATATTAAAAAGAAAAGAAAAAAGATACAAATAAATAAATATAAAGTTTTTGTTGTTGAATATTGACAAAAAATAGGAAAAAAATATTTTTTATAAAATAAATTTATAAAAATATAAATAATAATTTTGAAAGTGACAAGAAAATATAAATAAATATTTACGTTTAGCTGCTTTTTTATTTTCTAGAACTTCAATCAAAAATTTTTAAATTTTAAAATAAATATTTTGAACTTGTTATGGGTAGATTAAATTAGTAAAAATAAAATTATTTTATCAAATTTTGTAAAAAAATATTAAAGATGTATTTTTTTAAAATTAAAACACAAAAATAAATAAATAACAATTAATTTTAACAATTTAATAAATTAAAAAATATTTTTTGGTTTTAAGTAAAAGAATTTTTAAAGAAACAATTGCTTGATATAAATTAAAAAGAAACATATGGTTTAAAATAAAAAAATTCTTTTTTTAATGAAAGCAAAAAAATTGAAATTTTTGTTCCATTAAAAGAATAAAGAATGTGTTAATTAATTAAAATTATTTTAAATTACCTAAATAGATTTTTAATTGTGAAATTTAAAAAAATTGTAAAAAAATTTATTTAAAAGTTAAAGCACAAAGAAGTCTTTGAGAGAAATATTTATTTATTTAAATTTTTAAGAAAAAAATCATTTTTTCTATTTTTGTATAAACTCAATTTTAGGAATTTATTTTATTATGATGTATCCTTTTTAAATTTAAAGGAGAATAAACCTTTCAGAAATTCTTAAAAAAGAAGACACAAATTGAGAAGAAAATAAATAGTAGTAAAGTTTAAAAATTAAATATCGATATATAAAATTTGAAAAAAATAGAAAAAATTTTAATAAAAAATTAAGTTTTCAAAAAATTATAAGTTACCCTATATATCAGGGAACCGACAAAAAAAACTAAATTCCCGATTTTGGGAAATCGGGATCCCGCCCCAAAAAATCGTCGAGAATTCCCGATTTTCGGATCGGGAATCGGGACGGTTCTTTCCCTGATATATACTTTATTAATTAACCTGAGTAATTATTGTTTCGATCTCTCTCAGGAATGGGTAATTAATAGAGGTTATTTTAGGAAGGCTAATTATAACTATTTCAAGAGGCAATTATTGTTTCAAACTTTAGTAGGAGGGGGTAACTAGTAGAGGCGGGGTTTTTATTTGAGGGAGGGTAATTAATAGAGTATATACGGTAATCTATTTATTTAAAGGGTTTAGAAATAATTCAAATGAAAATAATACTAATAAAAATTCATTTTCCTTTATAAAATACTCATTTTAATTATTTAAATAAAAAAATTTATTTAAAAAATTAATAAAATATTTTAATAATTATTTAATAAAAAAATATATTTGTACATATGTACAAATATATAAAAATGTGTTGAAAATGTATTTACAACACGCGAAAAGATGCGGGGGTGTCAGTGAAGCAGAAATTCTTAAGAAAATGGCAAAAGAAAAGATTGCCTTAAAATAAGCTAATAAAGAATAATAAAAAGCTTTGTTTTGAGAAAAAAAAGTTTGTAGATTCTGCCATTAATTTTTAAAATAAAAATTAGAAAATATATAATTAAAAAATAGAGTCAGAAATACTTAAATATTTTACAGAAAATATTTAAAATTAGGTAAAAACTAGATAGTATATGTAATATACAGTTGGATCTATTCAACTTGAAGGGACTGAAGAAATCAAGCTATTTGGTAAATCGAGTGTCATTATAGGGAGAAATTTTATTCAGAGACTGGTGAACAAATTTTCTAATTTTGATTGAAGACACATTGTAAAAAATGAGTTTAAATAATCTTATACTCATTTTATAGACCATTCCATTCTCTATCATTTTACATAATTAGGCAATATATTTTTCGATATAACAAAAGTTATTCTTGTCGCCCTGTAGTTTTGAGAAGGAAAATTTTAAATGTTTAAAATTTTTTATTTGAAGGGAAATATTTGTCTTTAAAAGTAAAATTAATTTATAAAAGCAAAAACGATTCCCTAAATAAGGAAATTTATAAAAACATTATAGAAATATATATGAACATTTTTTCAGCAATAATCACCAATATATAAATTATACTTTAACAACAATATTTTCATCATCCTCTTCATTCTTTTCAATTTTTAAAACAAAATCCTTATCCTCCTTTAATTTCTTCTTCTCTTGTTTTTCCTCTTCCTCCTCATTCTTTTCTTCTTCTTCTTCTTCTCTTTGTGTTTTATCAACCATTAAACTATTACTAGTTCCCTCACTAACAATTTCAACTTCCTCAGAATTTTCATTATCACTACTTGTTTCTTCATCTTCTTGTGTTTTATCAACATCCAAACCTTCATCTTCAGCTACAATAACTACTGGATTTATACTTAAATCGCTTTTGAATTCGTCTTCTGCTGGTTTTTCTTTTTTCTTCAGATAAATTAAATAATAACCAACTGCAACACAAATTATTAAACTAAAAAAGAATAAAGAAATTGTTTTTGAAACAGAAGGGAACACAAGAGCATATCCTATTTGTGGGTATATCTCATAAAATAAATTCTCAAAAACCTATTTTTGTTCGTTATCTCACCTCGGTCTGATCTTTAGTCATGTTATAACAACTCCGCAATAAACAAGGTCTGCGGTAGACTTACTAAACATCAAACTCAACACAACTTACATAAGTATAGCAAACATAATTATCGCATCAATTATTCCATCCTTTTCTCTTTTGTTTGGTTCTGGCGGAAATATAAGCACTGGTATTGTTGCTTTAGTTTTATTTAAAGTTTTTATAGTTGTTACTAAAGTAATGTTTTCAGAAATATTTAAAGTTTTTGTTGATATTGTTTCTGTAATTGTTGAATTGTTTTCTGGATTTAATGTTGTAGTAAATGTTTTGTTGTTAAAAGAAGGTGGTAATTTTGTTGTAGAATAATTAATTGATGTTGTTGTTCTTGTAAATTTCTTCCAAGGGTTTTGTGTTGTTAATAGTTTATATCGTTTACCAGACTGAAAAATAAATATCTTAAAAAGAATTGAAGTCGGACCCCAATATAAAATATACAGCTGCAGCTGAAAAAACCTTATGTATCATTTAATCAGATCCCCAATTCAGTGGGCAATCAAATTTAAAAAATCACTTTTAATTAAGACCATCTAATAGGGGAGAGGGGATAGTTTTACCTTACTTTGAGTTTTGTTTGATTAATTAAGTTAAAAATTAAACTTACAAATTCAATTGCAAAAGAACATTTTGGCATGATTATAGCCTCCTCTTCTTTAATTGTCCCATTTGTTGTGTAATTGTAAGAAGAAAATATATAATCAGGCAATAAATGTAAAACAATTAATCGTTTGCCAATTAAACTTTTATCGCTATTATCTCCAACATTTATAATTTTCCAAGCCTTCACAGTAATTAATTCTTTTGCACATTGGGGTTTCTCTAAAGGTGTTACACAATTGGTGGAATTTTGATAATCTCTTTTTAAACGAGGAACTGTATTCATATTAAACTCGAGTTTAATAAATCTTTGAGAGATGTTGATTCCTTCTTTATTACACAAAAAATAATGTGAACAATTGGTAGCTTAAAATTAAAATTTTATGAATAAAATTTACAGAGAAAATTAAAAACACACCTAGAAATGATCCAACAAACAATAACTTTTCATCAACACAAATTCCTATTTGATAGGCACTAAACGGCAAATCATTATTGCCGAAAGCAAGGGTAAGGCTGAAATAAAATAAATGGTACTTTTCTGTTTTGTGACCGCACGTTAAAAATGTTTAAAAAGGGTCATGAATATGAACAAACTATATGTCATTCGACTCAGCTCCTCGAGCTGAGTCGAATGACACCAAAATCAGCTCGATATCTTGAATTTTAGCCAAGATAAAAAAGTTCAAAATGGTCAACAAATAAAAAAGGCGAGGCGCTTGTGCAAAACCCCGCGCTTCGCGCGGGGTTTTGCGTCACACGCCTCGCAGGGAGTCTACGGTCGCTGGGTTCTGGCTCGTAACATCATCCTATTCCTATCATTATGAGGCGGGCATCTCAGGCTTCCTCCGCAGCAGCAAAACCTCCACAGATGCGATAGGTAAGGAGCTAATACAAACTTTCATAGCTTTGTCCAATCTTGTTCGATCACGCTGATTTTTGTGACATTCGACTCAGCCCGTCTAGCTCTTTCAAATGACATATAGTTTGTCCATATTCATGACCATTTTTAAACATTTTTAAAGTGCGGTCACAAAACAGAAAAGTACCAAATAAATATTTATATATAAAATATTAACATACTAAATATTTTCCATAATTGATTCAAAACCAGAACAATTCATTAAACAATCAGATAATGAGTTGTGGTGATATAATGCTATTGTGAATTCAGCGGTATGTGAAGTATCGTGAGGGTCGTGAGGATTTAAAATATCCGAATCTTCAACAATTAAGTCCACAGTACAATTTCCATCCTTCCGAAAGTGCAAAACTCTGAAAATATAATTTATAAATTAATTAATAATTTAACTTCATACATATTATTGTTGTTGTAATCGATGTGCAAGTCACAGGATTCCCTTTTTGATTGAACGATTCTTCTGTTGATATCCTTCATTTCAGCAATCCTCGAACCATCACTCAGAATCACATTATCACCCTCCAACTTGTGTTTGCCCCGTCCAACTTCAATTATTCTAGTAGTAGTAGATTCAACAAGAGTTAACAATCCGACAGAACAAATAACAAAAACAAAAGTAGCAAGAAGCATTGAAACTGTTTTTGAGGAAGACATGTTTTGATTGTTTAAATGAACAAACAACAAAAACAATAAGCTTTTATATACTACCATTTTTAACAATTATGTAATCAAAACTTTAATCAAACTACCTAAATTTATCTAAAATTATCTCCTTAAATTTATTTTTCACACAAGTATGTATATTTGAATTTTATAAAAGTAATTGTAATTAGGAAACGATTCAAAACCAGAACAATTCATTAAACAATCAGATAATCAATCAGTCAGACACGAAATATCCAAAAATATACATTTTACAAATCCCCCTTTTTCCTCTTTTTCGAATTTGATCGACCATAACTTTTTTATGCATAAGCCAATCCAAATGATGCTATCTTTTCCCCAAGTGGATGGACAAGCTTGATCGCCCATTATTACAAATCGATGTGTCCTTACTTATTGAGTTGCAACATTTTGATCGGTGATCAGACTTGATACATCTAGTTGTGAAAAAGATAGCGCTTATCGAGAGTTTTCGAATGACATGAGATTCATGTGGATTGGATCAAGCATAAAAATTATAGCCGTTTAAATTTAGAAAAAAGGAAAATTAGGCGAGGGAAACATTTAATAAATGGCAATCTAATTTATAAAAACAAAATCATAATTCCTTATAATAAAAAGAATTACTAGTATACTATAAAATATTTATAAAAACATTATTGGATATTACAAACATATCAACGATAATCACCTACATATATTTATATATTAATTATACTTTAACAACAATATTTTCATCATCCTCTTCATTCTTTTCAATTTTTAAAACAAAATCCTTATCCTCCTTTAATTTCTTCTTCTCTTGTTTTTCCTCTTCCTCCTCATTCTTTTCTTCTTCTTCTTCTCTTTGTGTTTTATCAACCATTAAACTATTACTAGTTCCCTCACTAACAATTTCAACTTCCTCAGAATTTTCATTATCACTACTTGTTTCTTCATCTTCTTGTGTTTTATCAACATCCAAACCTTCATCTTCAGCTACAATAACTACTGGATTTATACTTAAATCGCTTTTGAATTCGTCTTCTGCTGGTTTTTCTTTTTTCTTCAGATAAATTAAATAATAACCAACTGCAACACAAATTAATAGACTGAAAAATTAAGGAAATTATTGTTGAAACAGATGGGAATACAACTATCTAACGAAACCCAATCTATCCCAAGGTTATAGATCTAGACAATTTTGACATAATTCTATTTATCTACTACTGGCTACTTCGAATCTATTATACTAGCTACCCCAAGTTACGTCGGATGGTACGAAATAGCATTATTAGACATCTGACTGGGAATGTCATATGAAAATCGAGATCTAACCTCGGTTCGATCTCTAGTCATGATATGACACTTTCGCGATAAACAGGGAAACCAAACAAACACAACTTACATAAGTATAGCAAACATAATTATCGCATCAATTATTCCATCCTTTTGTCTTTTGTTTGGTTCTGGCGGAAATATAAGCACTGGTATTGTTGCTTTAGTTTTATTTAAAGTTTTTAATTGTGTAGTTGTTAATAAAGTAATGTTTTCGGAAATGTTTAAAGTTTTTGTTGATATTATTTCTGTAATTGTTGAATTGTCTTCTGTCATTAATGTTGAAGTAAATGTTTTGTTGTGCAAGGAAGGTAATAATTTTGTTGTAGAATAATTAATTGATGTTGTTTTTCTTGTAAATTTTTTCCGAGGTTTATATTGTGTTGTCAACATTTTATATTTTTCACCAGACTAAAAAATAAAAATTTAAAAAATAGTTGCAGTCAGACCTCCTTACAAAATTACAGCTGAAAAATTGTACCTTATTATGTAAACTAAATCGCTTGGGAATTTGGGTATCCTATAGTGAGATCTGACCATATTAGTTTAAAAACTAAACTTACAAATTCAATTGCAAAAGAACATCTTGGGAAATCCATCACCTCTTCTTCGTTAACTGTCCCATTCTCTGTGCAAGAAGGGAACATATAATTGGGCAATAAATGTAAAACAATTAATCGTTTGCCAATTAAACTTTCATCGCTATTGTCTCCAACATTTATAATTTTCCAAGCCTTTACTTTGGCTAATTCTTTTGAACGTTGATATGTCTCGAAAGGTGGATAACATGTGATGAACTCTTCTTTACTTACGATTAGAAGAGGAAATGTGTTCATAAAAAAATTGAGTTTAATAGACTTGTGAGTGGAGTTGAATAAGTTTTTCCAACAGTTAAAGTCAAATGAACAACTGCCATCTTAAAATTTATAAATTTAAATTTTAAGAATTTTATAATTTACCTAGATATGATCCAACAACCAATTCACGTGCAACAAAACAAAATCCTATCTTATATGCACCCACCGGCAAATCGTTATTGCTGAAACCAAGACTCAGACTAAAATAAAAATATTTTTATAAAAATAATCATACATACATATTTGTATTCATTAATAATAAATTATTAGAACACTCCACTAAACAATCAGATAATGAATTTCGGCCATTATACAATACTATTGTAAATTCAGCGGTATGTGACGTATCGTTTGTGTTTAAAATATCCGAATCTTCAACAATTAAGTCAACAGTACAGCCTCCACGTTTTTGAAAGTACACAATTCTGAAAATATTTTTAAGAATTATGTGTAACAGTATTTAATTTACATACATATTGTTGTTGTAATCGATGTGCAAATCACACGATTCCCTTGTTGATTGAACAATTCTTCTGTTGATATCCTTCATTTCAGCAATCCTCGAACCATCACTCAGAATCACATTATCACCCTCCAATTTGTGCTTGCCCCGTCCAACTTCAATTATTCTAGTAGTAGTAGATTCAACAAGATTTAACAATCCGACAGAATAAATAACAAAAACAAAAGTAGCAAAAAGCATTGAAACAGTTTTTGAGGAAGGCATATTTTGATTGTTTAATGAATTGGATAAACGATAGAAATAATAAGCTTTTATATGATACCATTTTTAACATTTATGTAATCAAAACTTTAATCTAACTACCTAAATTTATTAAACTTCCTTTCCTTCAATTTATTTTTCATAAGTGCATATTTCATATATTATTTAGGTATATTTGAATTTTATAGAAATATGAAAATCCATATTTTTTTTTGATTTGTAAATTTCTGAAACGAGCAAAAGAACATTGTTTTAGTTTGGTTTTGAACCAAAATGTTGCATGCTCATTTTTATAATTTCAATATTTTTCCTTATTTCTACATATACCGTATATGCTCTAATACCCTGGGTAATTATTGTTTCAACATTTCGGTGAAGGGGGTAATTGATAGAGCGGGGGTAATTATTCGAGAGAGGGTAATTAATAGAGCATATACGGTATGTGAATAAAAAAAATTAAAATATATATAAACGAATTTCGATATAATGAACTCGAATGGACAAAGAAAAAGCTCGTTACATCGGACGATTCGCTAAATCAAGGTTTTTTAGAGTGAAATTTTATTCATGGACCTATTAAAAGTTTTCGTCAATTCGAGAAGTAGTTAAATCGATAGAGGTTTTAGAAATATGTAAGTTTTTAAATGTTTGAAAAAATATTTTATTTGAAAAAAAATGTTTAATGACAGATTAATTTATAAATTCAAAATCAGAATTTTTGGTACTTATCGGTTATCTCCCCACACATTATTTTCCTTTTATTTCCCCTTCTCCTTCTTCCCATAAGTTACAAAAATGCCACAATTTCTTTCCCCTTTTCCCGGAGCAGGACTAATAGGCGCGGACGAATAGGCGCGGACGAATAGGCGCGGCCGAATAGGCGCCGAGACAAATAGGCGCGGGACGAATAGGCGCCCGAAGTTATTTTTTCTAGAAAATTTTTTTGTTCTGATGTTCTGATTTTTCTTCTGATTTTTTCGTTCTTGCTTTTTTCTGATTTCTGTTTTGATTTTTTTCTGAGTTTCTGTTCTGATTTTTTCTTCTGATTTTTTCTTTCTGATATTTTCTGATTTTCTGTTCTGATTTTTTGTTCTGATTTTTTGTTCTGATTTTTTCTTTCTGATTTTTTCTTCTGATTTTTTCTTTCTGATATTTTCTGATTTTTTTGTTCTGATTTTTTCTTTCTGATTTTCTGTTCTGATTTTTTTTGTTCTGATTTTTTCTTTCTGATTTTCTGTTCTGATTTTTTTGTTCTGATTTTTTTTTGTTCTGATTTTCTGTTCTGATTTTTTTCTTCTGATTTTTTCTTCTGATTTTTTCTTTCTGATTTTTTCTAATTTTCTGTTCTGATTTTTTCGTTCTGATTTTCCTGGCTCAGTAGCAGCACAAAAATAGTTTTTCCGGCGAAGATTCAGTTGGTCGTAACTTCTTTCTTGATCATCCAATCGAGATGATTTTGGTGTCATTCAACTCAGCTCGCCGAGCTCTTTCAAATGACATATTGTTTGTTTCAATTTGTTTCCGTGACTTATACGGAATTATCTTCCGCTATCTCCCCAACTCGCCCTATCCGTCACTCGACATACTTCTTACATGTATCACAAAATCAGAACGAAAAATCAGAACAGAAAATCAGAAAAAAATCTGATCAGAAAATAAGAAAGAAATCAGAACAAAAAAATCAGAACGAAAAAATCAGAACAGAAAATTAGAAAAAATCAGAAAGAAAAAATCAGAAGAAAAAATCAGAACGAAAAAATCAGAACAGAAAATTAGAAAAAATCAGAAAGAAAAAATCAGAACAAAAAATCAGAACGAAAAAATCAGAACGAAAAAATCAGAAGAAAAAATCAGAACTAAAAAACCAAAAAAATATCTAGGAAAAAATAACTTCGGGCGCCTATTCGTCCCGCGCCTATTTGTCTCGGCGCCTATTCGGCCGCGCCTATTCGTCCGCGCCTATTCGGCCGCGCCTATTCGTCATGTATCGCCTTTTCCTCTCTTCTTCTTTTAAATGATTACAAAATTGGGTACTTATTTAGTTCCCCCCCCCCCCCCCCCCCCGTCAGTTTTTTCGAAAAAATGTAAAAATGGTCAGTCTAAACAACAATTGTGGAACACATCGAGCTGTGTCGAATGACATCAAAATCAGCAAAATCCGACTTGATTGAACCGAAATACAGACCCCTGAACCACCAGGGCGCAAAATCATAGTGACTGGAATTTATACAAATGATAGCTCATTCGAAAGAGCTCGTCGAGCCGAGTTGAATGACACCAAAATCAACGAAATCCGACTTGATTTGACAAAGATATGACATAATTCGTCGACTCCGGTAGGTCTAAACAATGTCATAACTTTGTCAAACCTGTCCGTTTACGTCGATTTTGATGTCATTCGACACAGCTCGATGTGTTCCACAATTGTTGTTCAGACTGACCATTTTTACATATCTTTCGAAAAAACTGACGGGGGGAGGAACTAAATAAGTACCCATTTTTGTAATCATTTAAAAGAATAAGAGGGGAAAAGGGGAAAGAAATTGTGGCATTTTTGTAACTTATGGGAAGAAGGAGAAGGGGAAATAAAAGGAAAATAATGTGTGGGGAGATAACCGATAAGTACCGAATTTTTTACCGAAATTACTATTAAATATTTAAAAAGCATTATATTATACCAGGGTTTCGATCTCGAATTTTTAAAAATCCGCAAATTTGATCGAAAAAATCCGCATTTTATATCAAAAATCCGCAAAAAATTATCAAACACAAAAATTGAATTAAAATCATTTTACGCGTTATATTTTTCATCTTCTACAATTGAATTAAGCAATTTGGTAATTCTTCGGTTCGTATTCCCCCTCCTTTTTCTGACCATTTTTTCATTTTTCCTTACCTTTCTCATTTATTTTTCATGAGGCAAGTATCAAAAAGGATTTATGAGAAATATTTATTTCTTTTTTCCAACAGTATAATAAAGAAACATGGTACCAGAAATTATAAAATGCTTGAGAATTAACACCAAATCGTTTTCGCCACAGAAATTCATGAAAATATTTCTGTACGTAAATATATGTTGGTATTGTTACCTGCGTTTTTTACCACGAAGAAGTCCAAGCTCTCGAGCCAAGCATCGGAATTCGTTGTCTCTTAATCTCATTTTGTCACACAAATCAACCATGTTAAAATTTTTTAGTCGCTCCATATTGGTTTTGTACATGAACTTTTTCCAGAACTTTTTTCATGTATTAAAAAAAATTGTAAGATTTCAAAAAAGTAATGTATACTTTCATAATCCTTTTTTATACTTGCCTCATGAAAAATAAGTGAGAAAGGGAAGGAAAAATGAAAAAATGGTCAGAAAAAAGGAGGGGGAATACGAACCGAAGAATTACCAGCAATTTTTATTACTAATGATCATCTTATGAAAATCCGACATTTATCTGAAAAATTCTTCTTACATTTTTGTCGCGGAAGATGTCGAAAATTTTTATTTCTTCCGTTTTCAGCGCTGCAGGCGAAATTTTTTTAATTTTGGAAGATTCTTAAGCCAAAAATCTTTCATTTTCAGGCCAGGAAAAAATGTTGAGGATTTTGGACGATCAAGGACAAAGATTCCTTCCTTTTTTGCGCTGCAGGCGAAAATTAGAGAATTTTGGAAGGCCAAGAAGCTAGATCTTTTCCATTTTCAGCGCCGCAGGCGAAAATTTTAAGATTTTATATGGTCTTAGCAGAAAAATAATGACATTTTATGCTAAAAACCACAAGAAAATATAAAAAATCCTCATAATCTTCAAAAGACCACAAAAATCCGCAAATCCGCATTTTTAAAAATAATCCTCATCGCCCTATCAAAAAACCACAAAATGAGGAAAAATCCGCAGATATCGAAACCCTGTATTATACATACAAAAACATACGAACATTTTTCTACAAATAATCACCAATATATTAATTATACTTTAACAACAATATTTTTTAAAACAAAATCCTTATCCTCCTTTAATTTCTTCTTCTCTTGTTTTTCCTCCTCATTCTTTTCTTCTTCTTCTTCTTCTCTTTGTGTTTTATCAACCATTAAACTATTACTAGTTCCCTCACTAACAATTTCAACTTCCTCAGAATTTTCATTATCACTACTTGTTTCTTCATCTTCTTGTGTTTTATCAACATCCAAACCTTCATCTTCAGCTACAATAACTACTGGATTTATACTTAAATCGCTTTTGAATTCGTCTTCTCCTGGTTTTTCTTTTTTCTTGAGGTAAATTAAATAATAACCAATTGCAAAACACAATATTAGACTAAAAAATAATTTTCAAATAAAATTATAATGGAACACTCCGATCTTTCACAACCCAGTCTAATGCAAATCTTATTAGATATACTATATTTATGGAAATTGTATCTAGGAAATTTTACATTATTCGACTTGTCTCCCAAACTCAAGCTACGCCAGATGGCACCAAACTAATTATGATTAGAGATCGGACTGGGAGTGTCATATGATCTTGCAGTAGACTGATTAAACAACAAAATAAACACAACTTACATAAGTATAGCAAACATAATTATCGCATCAATTACTCCATCCTTTTCTCTTTTGTTTGGTTCTGGCGGAAATATAAGCACTGGTATTGTTGCTTTAGTTTTATTTAAAGTTTTTGTAGTTGTTAATAAAGTAATGTTTTCAGAAATGTTTAAAGTTTTTGTTGATATTGTTTCTGTAATTGTTGAATTGTTTTCTGGATTTAATGTTGTAGTAAATGTTTTGTTGTTAAAAGTTTGTAGTGTTTTTGTTGTAGAATATTTAATTGATGTTGGTGTTTTTGTAAAGGTTTTCCAAGGGTTTTTTGTTGTTAATAGTTTATATTTTTTGCCAGACTAAAAAATAAACATTTAAAAGAGTTAAGAACTGCACTTACAAATTCAATTGCAAAATAACATCTTGGGAAATCCATCTTCTCTTCTTCGTTAACTGTCCCATTTTCTGTGCAAGAAGGGAATATATAATTGGGCAATAAATGTAAAACAATTAATCGTTTGCCAATTAAACTTTCATCGCTATTATCTCCAACATTTATAATTTTCCAAGCCTTCACAGTAATTAATTCTTCTGAACTTTGATTTGTCTCGGAAGGTGGATAACAATAGATGAACTTTTCTTCTTCAATTAGATGAGGAAATGAGTTCATAAGAAAATTGAGTTTAATAAATTCTTGAGAGATGTCGATTTTGTGTTTGAGACACATAGAAGAATATGCACAGCTAGCAGCTTAAAATTTGTAAATTACATTTAAAACAATTTTAGAATTTACCTTGAAATGATCCAACAACTAACGAATACACCCCCTCATCTTTACGAAAACAACTTCCTATGTGATATACACCCAATGGAAAATCATTATCGTTAAAAGCAAGAGTGAGGCTGAAATAAAAATATTTTTATTTAAATTAAATTAATGGACATACATATTTGTATTCATTAATTCAAAATCAGAACAATTCCCTAAACACTTGGATAATGAATCGTTGTAATTATGCAATACTATTGTGAATTCAACGGTATGTGAAATATCGAAAAAGTTTAAAATATCCGAATCTTCAACAATTAAGTCCACAATACAATCTCCATCTTCCTGAAAGTACACAATTCTGAAAATATTTTTTTAAATTAATTAATAATTTAATTTACATATTATTGTTGTATTCGATATGTAACACGCACGATTCTTTTGGTGATAGAAAATTGTAGTCTTTCATGTCCTCCCTTTCAGCAATCCTCGAACCATCACTCAGAATCACATTATCACCCTCCAATTTGTGTTTGCCCCGTCCAACTTCAATTATTCTAGTAGTAGTAGATTCAACAAGATTTAACAATCCAACAGAATAAATAACAAAAACAAAAGTAGCAAAAAGCATTGAAACAGTTTTTGAGGAAGGCATATTTTGATTGTTTGATAAATTAATAAATGACAAAAATAATCAGCTTTTATATAATATCATTTTTAGCAATTATTAATGAAAACCTTAATTGAATTCCATAATTTCATAATTAGGGCTATGAAAACTGTAAATCCAAAATTTTTGCTAATATTGTAGAAGTCTGAAAAACGTGGTTTTACCTCAGTTGAAAACTGCTAGAATTTAACTCACAGATCCTTTTAAAAGTTTTGTGATTATCTCTACATATGTATTTCTTTGAATTATTATTAGCATATTAATATTTAAATTAAATATCTATTTAATTCAATTTCCAATAAATATAACAATCCCTCTATATTTTATTAATTCTTATCTAAATATTTGTAGTTTAGATTTTTGATAAAGATGGAATGCAAGAAATGAACAAGAAAAGCAAAAAACCCTGTAGAATGTTCAAGTATTTTATTTTAATTTTTAAAAGATTCCCTTCTTTTCTTTTTAAAGATTACATATTAAATAGTTATCGAAATAATTAATTATTTTAAAAAATTGAAATGACAATCAAAAGAATTTTTACTAAAAGTGATAGTCAAGAATCTTTAGAAAATTCCAAAAATTATATTATTTGTAAACCTTTAAATGATGGAAAAGGAGGAGAAATGGTAATTTATTTTAATTTAATTGGTAATAGTTGAGAAGTCGCCCCCTTTTTCTTTTCTATTTTTTCCTAGTTTTTTCTCATTTTATGGCAAATTATATATCATTCGAAAGAGCCCTTCGAGCTGAGTCGAATGACATTAAAATCAACGAAATCCGACTTAAGTGAACAAAATTGTGACCGTTTATTTTATACCCTTGCATTGGCACAAAAAATTTTACCCATCTATGATTTAGCTGAATAATTTTGGAAATAATCATCAGATCTGGCAAATATTGGTGGCATTCGATCAAGCTCGAAGAGCTCTTTCGAATGATATACAATAATTTATATAACAAACAAAAAAACCTCGAAATGGAAAACGGAGGAAAAAGAGGGAGGGGGCGACTTCCCAACTATTACATACCATTTAATCTAAATTAAATTTATTTTCAAAGGTTTTTGAATTAAAAAATCTATTAAATACATCAATTTCTATACAAAAAAGTTATAGAGAATTGGAACAATTTTTTGAACGTTACAAATCAATTTTGCCTCCAAATTTAGACAAAACTCCGCCAAAAAGAAAATTTCTTGTTTCAGAACAAAAAATAATTGAAAAAAGAAAAAATTGGGTTGAAGCTATAATTAATTATTTAATTAATAAATATTTTGAAAAGTAAATAATTAATTTATTTATTTGAATAAAAAATGAATTATTTTTAGTTCAGATATTCAATTATTTTTTGGTCCATTAATTAATTTATTTGATGAAAATTATATTTATTTGGGAAATTCTGAAAAGAGAAGGTTTTTAAAAATAAAAAAAATATTTTTAAAATTAATTTTTAAAGTATAAAACCAAGTCATTTTGATTACTTAAAAACAATTGGGCAAGGAAGTTTTGGGCGTGTTTATATGGTTAGACATAATTTTGATGGAGAAATATATGCAATGAAAGTTTTAGTTAAAGTAAAATTTAATTAAAATTTATAAAATCAAACCTTAAACCTTTTGGGACTAAAACCGTTACTTCATCATATGGGATATCTTAAATTGAAGATGTTGCTTAGGCAGCTCACCCACTCTGTGACCAATAAATTAAAAAAAACATTTTAAATTGGGGTTTGTATGGGGCAGAGGTTTCGGCAGAGGTTCGGCACTTCCCTGATATGGGGCTATCTAAAAGATGCTTAATTAATCAATTTAAAAAATAAATATTTTAATTAGGAACAAATAAAACGTCGTAATGAAGTTAAGCATGTAATGGCAGAGAAGAATGTTCTTTTAAAAAATATAAATCATCCATTTTTGGTTTCTCTACATTATAGTTTTCAAACAAAAAATAAATTATATTTTGTTTTGGATTTTTTAAATGGAGGAGAGGTATTGTGGAAAAAAATATTTGTAAAAAATATCTTTTTAAATTAAAGTTATTTTTTCATTTACAAAAAGAACGTTCATTTTGCGAGTCTAAAGCAAGATTTTATTCAGCAGAAATAGCTAGTGCTATTGGATATTTACATGAACAAAATATTATTTATAGAGATTTGAAACCAGAAAATATATTATTAGACCGGTATGGACATGTTGTTTTGACTGATTTTGGTTTGTGCAAGGAAGGAAAAAGATACAACAAATACTTTTTGTGGAACACCTGAATATTTAGGTAACGATAATAATTCCAGTTGAACTCCGTTTTAATATGTAGTCTAAGCTCTCTATTATGATACCCCACAGGAAAGAAATAGATAACAATTTAACTTATCCCCAAAATTTTTGAAGGAGGGCTGCATTTGCGTTAGCATTTATTTAAGTTAACACTCATCATAAGGTACTATTTTTCGACCTCAAAGGGTATCTTATAGTGAGGTTGGAATTAATAAATTATAAATTCTCTCATTTTCCAAAAATCTATATAGCACCAGAAGTTATTGAGAAAAAACCTTATGATCGTACAGTAGACTGGTGGTGTTTGGGTTGTGTATTATTCGAAATGTTATTTGGATTACCTCCATTTTACAGCAAAAATCAACAGGAAATGTATCAAAAAATAATTAATCACCAATTAATTATACCTTCAAATATTTCTTTCTCTGCTAGAAATTTTCTACAAAGAATTCTCCGAAAAAATCATTTTGAACGACTTGGAGCGAGAAATTTTGATGTTTAATTAAATTAATTTTTAATTTAAAAATAATCTTTTTAAAGGAAATTTGTTTTCATCCCTTCTTTGCTTTAATTGACTGGGAAAAATTAAATAAAAGAGAAATTAGGGCACCATTTATACCAAAAATAAGGAGTGTAACAGATACAATAAATATTTCAAGAACATTTACTGACATTGAGCCAAATCCAGGTGGGAAAGAGTTTTTTATTTAATGCAATGAAATTTTAGTTAAAGTAAGAGAAAATAATAAATAGGGCTCCCATTTATATGGAAATCCATATTTTTTTTACTGAATTCCTATGACTGTGAAACGTACGAAAAACATGTTTTTGGCTTGTTTTAGGGTTTCTAGAATGGTCTTTAAAATCCATATTTTCCATATTATTCCATATTTAGCCTTTATATCCATATTTTATATCAATATTTTTCCTTTTTTGAATATTTTGGGCCTAATTGGTCATTTTTTGGTAAATTTTAGTAAAAATTTGCGAAAATTTTCAAAATTTTGGAAATTTTTGGTCAAAAAATTTTTTCGAAAATTTTTCGGAAAAATTTATTTTCAAAAAATTTATTTTCAAAAACTATTTTTTTATCCATATTTCGGGATTTTATATTCATATTTAGTGTTTATTTCCATATTTATATCCATATTTTAGGATTTTATATCCATATTTTATGTCCATATTTTTCGATTTTATATCCATATAAATGGGAGCCCTAATAATAAAATTAAAACTCATTTTGGATAGCCTCCTTATGACTAAAGACTGGTATGGTTATCGTTAAGTCCCTAGTATTTTAATTTAAAAACCGAAATGGTAAGGTTAATACGAGATAAGTAGAAAAATCTTGATTCTGATAATCGAAATTTTTGTTCGAAATCTCGTATTGATCCGATCTCTAGTTTAACTACATATGTATTTTAATCTTTTCTTAGAAATAAACAAAAATTCAAATTAATATTGAAAAATTAATATTGTTTTATTTTCTAGCTTCATTAATTCCTTCACAAACTTTTGTTGATTTTGAAAATGATTTTATTGGCTTTACTTATAATCAAAAACATAATTTATTTTTTGAATAATTTAAATATTTATTTATTTGTTAATTAAGTAAACAAAAAATATTTATTTATTTTTAACTATTTCTTTTGTTCTTTTTATTTCCTCCAATTAATTAAATGATATTTTTAGGAATTTTTGTTGTCCATTGAGTAGCAAATTCGGTAAAATTCCAATTAATTGGCTGCCCAAAATGTGTTGTATTTATTTTTGTAGTATCCCAACTTTTTTAGAAAAAAATATTTTTTTTAATTTTTAATATTAAAAAAACACCTAAAATAAGGCAAATTTCCAGGTCCTCCATATGTCGGCCCTCCAACAACCTAAAAATTAATTTTTAAATTAATTTCATTTTCCTTCAGAAAAACCTCAAAACGTAGTTGTTTAAATAATTCAAAATTAGTTCCTTTATAGTCAATAGAACCGTGATTTCTAAAACCCATTCCAGGCACTTCCCATTTTCCATCAGGTCTATTAAGATCTCCTCTAGTTGAAATGCTTGCCTGTTAACGGAAAAATAAATTTATTTTTATAAAAATAATTTGAAGAAGGAGAATAAATAGATCGAGAATTAATTACTTCAGCTGAATATGGTGGTGTACATTTGCAACGGGAGTATTCATCATGTTGGTAGTTGTTATAACTAAAATGGAAATTACAGTAAGACCTCGATTTTACGTAAACTCTCAATTTAAGACATGTTTTTTAAATCTGATTGGCTGTATGCGCAGTGTGAGCTATCTAAGCAAAGCTGTTTCGAAACTAAAAAACCTTCGAAAATCGAAAGAAAAGACTCAAAAATACACAACTTCGATACAGCTCTGTATCTACGCAATGCCCCGTATTTAATAAACATCTCATTATTAAAATACTATTGTTCAGTCAAAAATCGAGGTTCTACATTAATATTTAAAAATTAATTAATTCTAAATTTTAATAAATTAATAAATATGTTTACCGCATTAATTCTCTCAAAGTTTTCAAATCTTTAACCTTCTTATGATCTCTATGAAATATTTTAGCTCTAGGTGTAAACCCCCATCTCCACCAATTATTTATTTGTCCTTTAGCACTAAATCCACTCAATTCAGATATTTTAGATAAAAAAGGAATATTATAAGAAGGCCAATAACCATAACTTTTAATAAACCAAGTAACGTCTCTACTAACTACAAGACCTCTTTAAAAAAATTAAATGAAATTAATTTTGGGGTAAAAACTAACGGAATTTGTTCTAAAATCCAAATTAAATCTGTTTGGGGCAATTCTTGTTTTGGTTTAAATAATTTATAGTCAAGAACCTTTAATTGAAAAAATATTTTTTAAATTAAATATGAACATACAGTCCATTGATTGTTATAAGTGCCAGAATTATAGCTAAAATAAATAAACACCTCATTTTAGATAACCCTTAAAGCTGGAAATTATCCTATGATCAGTGGATACGATTTATTATAATAGTACTTGAATCGCTCTCGACCTTTTGGGGTAGGGAGTGTCGAAGATCGCGTTTGCCGAGGTAGAGCCTATAAAAATAGTCGTGGATGAAGGTTTCAGGGATCGGAGAGTTCCGTAATAATAACTTAAACTAGGAGCAGTGGATTGGTTAGAAATTAAAGGGTATTGTCTATAATTTTGGGGGTTTCCAAAATGAGGTTTAATGTATTTTTAAATATAACATTAAAATTGAATTTTAATTAAAAAATTATTCAAAATAATTTTTCTTTCATTTACCGTCCAAATAATTGTACCCAATCTCGAGCAGTTTTAGATAAACGATTAGCAAGATATGAACGTAACCAACAATGTAAATGTTTGTTTTCTTTTACTTTTTCATATAAAGGTTCATTAAAAACAGCAATTGTTGTTTCAATTGAAAGCTTTTTTTATTTTTAAATTTAAAAAATAAAATAAATTTATTCTAACCAATCCAGCACTAGTTAAAGTATAATCATCGGCAGAAGATAAAGCAGCTGGATAACCAGAGAAAGTAACAATATTTCCAGGGGATTTTTTAGTATCTTTAATTTAAAGTTAATTGAAAATAATTTAAAAAGGAACCGAAAGCAAATTTGTAAAGTTTTAATATTCTATTCATTGTATTATATCCAGCCATTGATACATGAGACATTAATCTTTTATAAATTAATTATTTTTAAATAAAAATATAAAAGTTTAAATATTCTAAATAAGAAAAAAATTTTAACTCAGTTAATTTAATGGGAATATTGTAATTGTGAGTACATAAGAATTGGGGGGGGGGGTCAGTTAGGGGGTACCCCTTTTTTAAAAGTTTGTCTCAATTCACAGAAAAATTTCAACCGATTTTTTAAATTCCAAATCTACCCCAAATCTACATATCCTCCCAAATCTACATACAGAAATAATTTTATTTTTTTATCCACTTTTTAGTTTTTTTGATTTAATTATTTATATTTACATACAAATCTTCATTTCCTTCTGTTATTTTAATAAATCCAGAACAATGACTTGGTTCACTTTCCAAATTTGGATTCTTTTTAAAGACGTGTTCCAAATCATAAAAATCACCAGACATTTGAATTAGAAGAATTGAATTATTTTTAAATTCAACGCGTGGATAATAATCACCAGAAATATTAATATCTTCATAACCTTTATATAAAATAAATTAATAATAAATAAATGATCCATGATGATTATTTAATTATTTTTTAAAAGTGGCGGCTTATTTCAGAAGGGGTTCGACTGATAATTAAAATTTCGATAATCCAAATTTCCCCTAAAAATCCAAAATTTCTATATTTATTTCAAGGGTGAGGAGTAGAACTTCGCCGGAACCGCAAATTTGACCGGAACCGGAACCAAATCCCGGAACGGCCTACTGGAACCGGAACTTCTGGCGAAGCACTAGTGAGGGGGGATATTTTAGAGAAAATATTGTCTTAATAATAATTTTAATTTCAAATTAAATATATTTCCAACCATCATTAATTCCAGTTAATTGTGTAAAAGTCTAAAAAATATTTAATTAAAGAAATATTTATTTATATTAATTTTCTAACCAACTCAACATGACGCCAATAAATATCATTTTTAGCTAATGAATTAACCTGTATATTTTAAAATTTAAATTTAAATAAATTAAAATTTAAACTTTCGATTTAATCCATCTAAGATTAGTTTTAATATAATTATGTAATTGGTCACAATATCCTTTACTTGCATTATTACATATTTGGCTAGCAGTGTTTAAATAATGAAGATAAATTTGATTTTTTGTTAATAATCCTTTGATAATAATAGAATTTTTTAGTTTGAGAGATTTTTAATGAAGAAATAAACATATAATTTTAGGAATAAAATATTTACTAAAGTGTTGATTGATTTATGGAGACCCCACTCTCGACTAATTCCCCATGCCAGAGTTGGGCTGAAACAATAATTCCCCACCCACAAATACCCTACTGCACGTTCAAATGCCAAAAATCGAATTATTTCCCTCCCTCGAATAATTCCTTACCCGAGAAAATACGGTAATCCTAAGTGGTAAAATGAAAGAAAAATTCAGTAAAAAGAAAATTAATTTAAAATTACAAACACATTTTTTACTCAATAAGATATTTTCCTTTGAAGTTTATTGAATAATAGGGACCAATTCGCCCTTTTACGGGAAAGAATATGAATGAATAATAATATTTTTGTATGTGTTTATTAACTAGCAAAATTTTACCTTCTGCAAGTCCAGCAGCATATGACTGAATTTCTTCAGAAAAATCAGCAAATGTCTCAATTTCCAAAATTCCCCAACTATTTAATTTAATTTAAAAACAAATCCAAATTAAAATCTACCCAGTCTCATTTTGCCCATTTCTATAATTTCCAACAGCAACTGCTTTTTGACCTTTCTTACATTTTGTAATATCCCCTCCATCTATTTTGTAGACTATATTTGGAGATTTTACATCAGCACAAATTGTTATATTTTTATTGAAAAAACTTTTGGGCCATGGGTCATCCAAACTTTGTAGTTGTTCAACAGAGTTATAATATTTACTGGAACTAAATAAATACATAAATATTTTAATTAAAGTATTACTTTTTGGGTCTGATCTCCCTTGTAAATACACGCCTTAATTGTAAATAAGATCTTAAAATTTTGGTTGGCCTATGGATGGGGAGACGTAAGCCTAAAAGGGCGTGCGAGACCATAATGGCGGAAAGCCATAACTTGCTGGAAATATCTGGCTCAATCAATGTTCGTGCCTATCTCTCTAACTCGAGAGGAATCGTTTAATAATGAATTTGGTGAGATTCGTAAATCTTGAAGCAAGTTATGGGTTTGCGCCGTTATGGCATCGTGCGCCTTTTGGGCGTGTCCCGATGTGGAGGGTTGCCTAAGGAATACCCCTTAGTATTTATAATTAAATTTCGGTTGGAGTTTGTATTTACAATCGAGATTTGACTATATTACTTAATTACAAAAAATTATTTACTCTTTATTTTCTGGTTTATTATTCAGTAAGTCATCCCAAAAATTATCCTCTTCTAATTTATTTGATAAAAATTCATCATTGTATTTTAGGGTTGCATAAATCCAAGCAAAATAAAATAAAAAAATTAAATTAAACAAAAGTTTAGAGGAAATACTCATTATTGGCTTTAATTAAACATTAATTTAATCTAAATTAAAAAATATTTCTGAGAGAAGAGGTCCTATTATAATTTATTATTTAATATTATTTTAATTATCAGGCTTTCCCAAAATCTTGGAAATCTCAAAATTTCTCTAAGAGAATTTGGCGCTGGTCTAGTTTATGGTCCAATCAAAAAATTAGATATTTCTTGGTTTTTAAAAGTTGGGGTATGGTTCCAAAACATTTCTTCATGTTCGGGACCTACGCCCACTGGATCTGGGACCATTCCTTACCCTATCCTCCAGCGTCGAGTATCTTTCAAAAATGACTTTTTCAAAATATCTAGGTATTTTAAATATTTATTTTCTAATTTATCATAGAAATAGAAATAATAAAAGTGAACATTTATATCGAGAAAACATAAATATACAAAATTAATTTGTCTATAACTCTTATCAATAAAAATAAAATTAAAAAAAAAGAAGAAAAATATAAACAGTATTTTTAAAGCCTTTTAATGTTTTATTTATTTAATTTCTTCTTTCTTATCTCTAAAATCAAATCGAATTGAATGCTAATTGATGCTAATTGTAAGCAATATACTAGAGTAAGTCGAGTACGAGCGAGTACGAGTATACTCGACTCGATCGCTCGGGTTTTTTCGCATTTACTCGGGCTCGGAACTCGGAATCCTAATACTCGGATTACTCGTACTCGGACACTTCATACTCGACGACTCGGTTAAAACTGAGTATTTTTATGCCCCTATCTGCGGCGCAAAAAGGAAGATTTTTGGCTTAAGGATCTTCCAAATTTCTCAAAATTTTCGCCTGCGGCGCAAAAAAGGAAGATTTTTGGCTTATGTTTCGTCAAAATTTCTCAAAATTTTCGCCTGCAGCGCTGAAAAGGGAAGAAATTTTGCTGCTTGGCCTTTCAAAATTCTCAAAATTTTCGCCTGCGGCGCTGAAAGGAAGATTTATGTGTATATCGGAGGATTTTAATGGAGTTAGGTGGATTTTAGTGATATCTGGATATTTCAAGGGATCTAAGGATATAGCGAGGGATTTGGCCTTCCGAAACTTGGGTGATCCTACTTGGCCTTCAGAAATTCTCAAAATTTAAGCCAGCGGAGCGAAAAGAAAAGGATAGAGCAACGACATACCTAATCAAATGATATCCCAATTAATCTCTCGAATTTCCCAGATTTTGCTCTTAATAACCCAAATCACACGATAATCAGCCCAACTCCCACTTAATCCCTTGATATCCATCTCATTCATTTGTTATCATCTGCATCACCTTTCGACAATATACCTAATCCGACGATATAACTTAATCTCCCGAATTTCCCAGATTTTGCGCGTAATACACCCAAATTCCACGATAATCAGCCCAAATCCCGCTTAATCCCTTAATATCCATCTCATTCCTCTTATCACTCGATATCCGCATAATCTACACAGATCCCCCGAAATAATATTATCCATTGACTTTCCACCTGGAGCCAACATTTATCATGGGCGTATCATGGAATTTCGGTGGATTAAGAGGGATATAGGTGGATTAAGAAAATAAATGGGATTTGGATGATGATCCCCCGCATCACTGTCAATAAATGCCCAATACCCAGCACTGATGATGAATAGTCTTTAGTAAAAGTATTGTTTTTATTAAAATTATTTTAGAATACTGTTTTATAAAAATTACTCGATTACTCGATTTACTCGTACTCGAACTCGGCCTAAAAAGTTGAACTCGTACTCGAACTCGGGTTTTTCAAACTCGGATTACTCGAGCTCGGTTTTTCCCAATTACTCGGTACTCGACTTACTCTACAATATACTACAAACATTTTTATTGTATTTTTATTATATTTCTACAAACATTTTATCTTTTTTATACAAACATTTTTTACTACATACATTTTTATTTTAAATAATAGATATAATCTCCTGTATAATAAAATTAAAAAAATTAAATTTAAATTACAAAAGAATTTATGTAAAATTAAAAAAAAATAAAAAAATTTTATTTTATTGATATTTTTAAATTTTTTCAGTACATTTATTAAAAAAATTTTTTTTAACAATTTCCGGTGAATATTTTTTCAAAAATTAAAATAAAACTTTAATTGAGTCAAGAAAAATTAATTATATAAAATAAAACTATGGAATTTTTTAGTTGATTAAAAGAAAAAAGAAGAAGAAATTGGGGGAATTGAAGCGAGAATTTCGTACATGTACTAAAATATATGTGGTAATTTAATATTATTTTTTAAAAATGCCTTTCTGTTTTGTTTAAAATAAATTTTTTTTTAAATTTTCCTCAAAAAATTTAGAAAATTTAACTCAAAATATTTTTAAATAATTTTTTTAAATTTAAATAGTTTATTAAAATTATTTTTGCGTTGAATGAACACAGAAATATTTGTAGAATTTTCAACTATTTCCTAAAGAAATTTCAAAAATTTTTAAGAGTGGAATTGGAGTCTTTGAGAAAAGCTCGATAAAAATCGAGCTAATGAAATATTTTCTAAAATCTTTTGGGCAGTGTCCACTAGCGTCTATAAATCTCCTATAAAAATTTCAGATTAATTAGACAACCGGAACCCTGAAAATCTTGAAAAAAATTAGGTAGAGTTTTAATTTCTTAACACACCATAATTAAAAAAAACTTTTTTTTGAAGATAAAATACTTTTAAATATATGTAAATCTAAAAATATTACACTTTTCATAAATAAATTTTGATTATATTCAAACTTCTATAAAATCCTCCATATAACTCTATTTTTTCATTTTACTATTTTTTTTTCTCATCCATTTAAGTGGCCCTTTACTACCCCCAACCCAAAATAATATAATATTTTTCCCTATTAAGCGGAAAAATTCAATTTAAATTTAATTCTGGGAATTGCTTTACCCCCTTTTTATTGCTCATTCTTTTTTCTATTTAAATTTATTACTTGTCATCCTTAGAAAAAAGGATCTATTTCTGTCCTTTTTATGAATTAATGCTTGAATAAATTTATTTGATATAAAATATTAATAAATTGTTTATTAAAAAGAATTTTTTTATTTTTGATTAACCACGTTTTATATAAACCTACATTTATTAATAATAAATACAAGAACATTTTATATATTTTACCTATTTTATTGCTTGTAAAAATTTTTGAGAGCCACCATTAATCAGTAATCGGTTCTATAAGATGCCCACAATCGGTATTGAATTAGTGGGAAAAAATTAAATCCACTGTTTGGATTGAATCAAACACTGGGTTGGAACCAGGGCTGGACGCAATTAGAAAAAATTTCCACAGCGGCAATCCGCAGTCCGCAATCGCGTCCAGCCTCGGTTGGAACTCTGACGTTCGCTACTTCTGATTTCTTCAGCATTTCTGACCCACCTTTAGATCGAAGAAAGAGACGTCTAAGAGAGATAAAATATATCGAGATTTGTTTGTAATATTCTTTTAAATGAAATTAATTGCCTTTATTTATTTAAATTATTTAAGATCCATCTTATTTTAACTATTTTTTAATCAAATAATTATAAATTTGTTAATTATTAAAAAAAATTCTTTCAATCAAAAATGAGTGGATATTTACAACAACAAAATCAAAATAACACCCAACAACCTAAATCTTGTGAACGAATTATTCAAGGAGTAGCTAAACTAAGTACATTTAAAATCCCCTCCACACATTTAAAAAGGTTTTTTTAACAAAATATTTTTATAAATTAAAATATTAAAGATGTTCGGAGGGAGCACTTCCTTTAAATGAACAAACAATAATTGGTAGTGGGGGGCAACCAAAAATTTTGGTAAATGGAAATATTAATGGAAAAGCTGTTACAAAAGAGAATAATGAAGGTAAAAAGAATTTTTGTTTCCCTAAAATTAGGCTAAAAAAATTGGTGGTAGTGGGGGTCAACCAAAAATTTTGGTAAATGTCAAAGTTTTCTTTAGCCTCAAGATATTTAAAATTATTCTATAGAAAAAATAAAAAGAATTTTATTTCCTACGTAAAATTTTATATTTTTTGTCTCTTTTCAATTTAATTTATTAGAAAAAATTAAGTAGAATGTAACAGTTGTTTATTAGTTTATTTTGTGATTTTTAAGATCAAAAATTATATTCTTATTTAAATTGTAATTAAATAAATAATCTATCCGTCTAGATTTATAAAAAGACTAAAAATAATTTGTAAAATTATTTTATTAAAAATTAACATTAGACACAGGATAACATACTAAAATCAAGCATAACCGTAAATCGACCGACAAAACCCCCGATTTTATCAGAGAAAATAAATTTTATTAAATAAATTTCCTTAAATTAAAGCCGTCATTTAACTAAAAATCGGTATTTAATCAAAAATCAAATAGGAAAACTTGGGCCCATAAATAGGCCTATCCAAAAAACCGAATTAATTAACAACATATTATGACCACTTCTAAATACTAAATATTTACATTATTTTTAGTAGATAATTGGCCTTCAATTAATTTATCTCCCTCAACTAATTGTTTACGTGTTAGTTCAAGTGGTGTTGATATAAGTAATCCTAGTAGTGGATTTAACGAGAATTGTGGTGGAAAACGTTTATATTCACTTGATTCTTCAACTTCAAATAATAATATGTCTGGGGGACGTTCAGAATTAAATAATTTAAAAAATCAACAACAATTTTTAAGTAAATTTTTTATTTCTAAAATTAATGTTCTGTCAGATCTCTCTATAAGACCATATTCTAGTTTTGACCTCAGATCGACCCAGCTTTGGTCTCACAACCTCGGTCAAGGGTCTAAATCTGTCCCTCTACTCTACTATAAAATACACCCAATACCAGACAAACATTTTTTTAATATATTGACCTCGGTAAGGCTTAGCTTTGACTGGCTAATTGCCAAATCTATATCCTTCTTCATTATAAGAATCGTCCAGCCCTAACGGTGTATTTAATACTGAACTTAATTTATTTTTTTTCAATTCTAAAATAATATTTTTAATTTTAAAGTTTCTGACACAACAGAACTTAGACTTAAAAGGGATAGAAAATGGTGGAACAGAACAGCAGCTTCTTATTGTTTCCTTTTTATTTCAATTATTTTAAGTTTATCTGTGGTAAATTTTAAATTATTTATTTAAATTTAAAAATTATTATTCGGTAAAGGTAATTGGGGTCTGTTTATTTTTGCATTCATTTATTCCAAAAGATTATTATAACAAAAATATTATTAAAATTAATGAAAATAAAACAATAAATTCAACAAATAATTCTTCAAATAATGAAATAAAATCGTTAAAGGTTCAAAATTTATTTTTTTTTTAATTTTTAAAAATAAAAAATTTAGACTTTTGTTGAATCAATTTTAATATTATAAAAAAGAAAAAGATGAAAGTAAATATTTTAATTTAATATTCTTCAATCAGAGATCGAGCCGGGCCTGGACCAAGGCCTGGGTTTTTCCTGTACCCAGAGTCCAGGCCCAGGCATTTTTTTGACCTTCCTGAGTTTTTCCTGGACTACAAGCCAGGATCCGGCCAAGGTCAATAAATCAAACCCAGAGTCCAGGAACAGGTCCAGGCTTTTCAAAAATCTCGATCTCTATTCAATCATTTAATGTGCATGAAAGATTTCTTCACAATTTTCCAAAAATTTCTTCCCAATTTTTAATAAATTTCCTTCACGGATGAAAACAGTATTTTAGTCACTATTATTTTTATTTTAATGAAAAGGATTTTCGGGAAGGGATATTTTTATTTAAACGAAACTGTAAATATTTATTGTATTTTTTAGAATTAAAATATTTTTTTATTAATTTATATTTAACTGGCAATGTTGAGATCTTTAAATTAAAGTAATTTTTCTGTTAATTTAAAAACTCTTTTTTGCCCCAATTTCAATTAAAGCTGAAGATAAAGAATTTTTATTTCCAAAAATATCAGCTTCTGTTGATCTTCTTTCCCTTACATTATTATTTTTTAATCTAAAATAAATAAATATTTTTAAATATTTTATTTTTTTAAATACCTTCTTCTCCCCAAAAGTGAATTTATTCCAAGTATTCCTTTTGTTTGTTTATTAATTAAAGTATTGCTGTACTTAGGGGGAACATTTAATGTTGTTCTATATGTTGTTGTTTGGTGGTGAGGGAAAATAATTTGTTGTTTTTCTTCTTCCAAATGATTATTTATTTCATTTTGAAAAATAAATGGGCGATAATTGAATTGTCTCGATGAAAATATACTTTAAAATTAAAGATTGTTTGGGTTAATTTTTAATTTAAACAAGAAAGTTATTGGGCCGATTGGTAATAAATTACCCATATTTTTGTATTAAAAACTTTTATTTAATTCCCACTTATCCTTAAAAATGTATCGTTTTTTTAAACAATTCATTGAAAACAATGGTTCATCTGGCAGTATTTAAATCGCTTATGTGGATATTAAAAATCTTCACGAGGGAGAAGAGGGACAAGGATTACCCTTGTAAGTAATGGCATAGTTTTGATTGATAAACTAATAAGGTAATTTTTAATTATCTAACAAATGATATCTACTAGATTATTTAGACCCTTTGGAAAATATTTATGTAAAAATATTTAAATATTTAATACTTCCACAAATGTTTCACAATTCCAACAACCGCCAATTCACCAGCATGGTTAGCAATCATACGAAGAATAAATAACTTTAAAATATAATTATCAAACTAAATATTTAACAAAAACCCCATCAGATTTTAAAAAATCATCAACAAATTTATCAATTCCATGTTGATTTGGTACTCGAAAAGGGACAAAAGAATGTCCACCTCCCTCAATCAAATAATCTCCCTCTTCTTCAGCAATTCTTGCTCTTTGAGGAAAAGGAGTTGATTGAATATTTGGATTAATAAATTGACAAGAATTTTCGGCTATTTGCATAAAACGTAAAATATAATCAACTTTTGCTGCATGTAATAAAATATTTGTTAGCCAAAATAATGTTGAACAACTTAGTTTATTTTAAAAAAATATTTAAAAATAATTTTGGCATCATTTGAATGCTGCCAGATGCTTTTCTTAAATGTTTTTTTCCTCTTTTAGATAACTCTTTGAGGCTAAAAATTTTTCTTATAAATGATAACTAAGTATTCCAAATAGAGGACAGTCCCTCACGTTGGGTAATTCCTCTTCATGGGCAGTTACTCTCATCTAGTGGCTAATCAAATTAAAAAACGTCTTAAATATAAGTTTACATAATAACGGGTGTTCACTATATAGAGGTCTGACTATAATTTTTAAAATTTATCTTAAAAAATTTACGTTGTAATACACAAAAGAAGGCAATACCAAAGCCAAAAAAATGTAAAAACTTTTTCATTAATTATATTAATTAAAAGAGCACATTGTACTGTATATCTTTTTTAAAAAAATTTATTTTTTAAAATTAATTTTAATATTTACCTATTTAAATTTGCCAAATAACGCACTTCAAAATCGCAAAGAGTTACTCTTGAAAGTTGGACCTTTTTTATTTTTTTGTATTTTTCAAAATTTTTTGAATAATTAATAATAATGAAAACATATACAGCCTAACTACTAGTTTGGGATGGATAATGGGATTAAGAGGGATAAGTTTGGAATGAGTGTTATCCCTATATCACCTGATATGTCTATATCCCTTCTTAGCTTCTTAATCTCTACAAATCCCTTTATATTACTCTTAATTCCTTCACATCAATCTTACCCTCCGATATCATCTACAAATCCTAATATCACCGATATACTCTCACATACCCCGATCTTATATGGTATTCCAAAATTTAAAAAAAATTTGATATTTGATCAGATATTTGATTTTGCCGTCTGGCCGATCTCTACTAACTACAAAATAATACAATTCACCAAACTAGATACACCTCGATTTAAGGAACATTTTATAAATTTTGTTAGCTACGTAGCTATCTAAACAATACCACCATTTAAGCGTAAGCTCATTATAGGGTAAATTATTTTGGTCCCAAATATTTTATCCAAATAATATACAAGGTTAGACTGTATACTCTTATAAAATTAATATCAGAATTTTAATTTAATTTTAAAATTATGTATTTTTTTTACCTTGGAAAGTGACCTGACCTGTATTAAATAAATTTAATAAAATTAAGTCTTATTTATATTTTTTACTTAGTCCAGGCTTTTCCTTCAAATAAATCAGAAATAACTTGAAAACCATAAAATAAATATTCGTCTGATTTTAATGCTGCATTTAAAAGTGAAAATTGTAAAAGAATATTTGCAGTGTAGAAACATTTAATAAATAAATATAAACAAGAAATAAGTTGGCCTTTAAGTAATCTTTAAATAATTTAAATTAAAGAAATAGAAAAATTAATTAAAAATTCTTTTAAATTAAAATTTTACCTAGTCGGCCTAAATCTAGTGAAAATTGAAGCTGCGGGATGAGGACAATATTCTGTCTAAATTATACAAAAAATTTTAATATATATTTAATTACAAAAAATTAATTTCATTCTTTTTAATTACCCAAAACACAATAAATACAGTAAAACTTTTATTAATTACCCTGGGTAATTATTGTTTTAGACTTCCGTTTCAATGGCGAATAATGAGGTTTGAAATGATGGGGGCAATTATTGTTTTAACCTATCGCTGTAGGGGGCTAATTAGAAGTTGGGTAAATATTTATTTAAGGGAGGGTAATTAATACAGGTTATAAGGTAAATTCCCAATTTCGGGAATCGGAGGAATGTTCCTGCTACCGTATTTTCTCGACTGATTCCCTGGGGAATTAATACAAAATTTGTTTATTTTTTGTTTCAAGAAATATTTTTATTTTTGATAAAATTTATTTTCCCTTACTTCTCTCAAATCAATCATTTCTGTAAATGTTAATGCCAATGCATGGAAAACCTTTTCTCGTTCATTTTGGTCCAAAACAGTTCTAGCTCCTTCCGCTGCCGAAATAAGATGGTGGATATTTGTACCTTTTTTTAAAAATTAAATTTCTTTCTTCTAATTTAAAATAACCATTTTGCCAATTCAATAACCTCCAAAGAATGCAAGGCAAAGAAAAAGCTAAAGCTTGGGCAATTAAAATAAAAGGGACCTAAATAAAAGGTAATTTAATTAAAATTTATTTTAAATACCCATTGATAATAACCAATTTGTTGTCCTAAAAATTAATTTCTTATTTCCTTAAATTTATTTTTATATTTCCACCTTCTCTAGTTTCATGGCTATCTGGAATATGTTCATACATAGGAACCCTTTTAAATAATTATTTATCCAATTATTATTATTAAAAATACCAATAAGTATTTTGTATCCAACAAAAAGCCTCAATATATTCTTCCATACTTTCTCTAGAATGAGGATTAACCCAACATTCAATAGGAGACCCTCCAAACTATTTAAAATAATTTTTTTTATTTTTTTCCCAAAATTACTTGTTTAGCAGAAACCACCAAACAAGCAATTGCCAGCATAATTGGTGTATAATAATAATTAAGTCTGTCAACAACATCATCATCCCCTCTAAGTTTTAATGTTGAAATAAAACTTCTTGCCAACGTTGCTTGAAAGAACATGTCTGTAGTTGCCCCAGCGGTAGCTACAGCTGCGGTTCTAGACAGGGGTTCGGTGCCTGTTACTGCTGCACTACAGGAATAAAAACTTGATAATAATTTTGTTAGCATTGAGTGTTTGGCACATACGAGAGGGAAAAGAATTTTTCTTGTATTTTTTAAAATTATTTATTAAACTAATTTAAATAGATTTTTAAATTTTTTTAGTTAGTTAATTTTAAAAAATAAATTCAATTTATATTTCAAAAATATTTTAATGGAATGCCTCTAGATTTATTTTTAGAAAGATTTAGAAAATATTTTTATTAAAAATTTCTTCTCATTTTCACTTTAAAATATTTTTCTTTCTTTAAAGTGCCCTGGATTTGATAGCTTTGCTTAAAGTAATTGCTTATGTATTAAAAATAATGAAAAAGAAAATGAGTGTTTATTTTAAATAAAAATATATTTTTAGTTTTTTGCTGTCTTTTTTTAGACGGAAGTGAGGAATTAATACAAATACTACATATATAGAGTATGTAGATGATTTTACCTTGGAAAATACGTTGCTTCCTGGAAGTGAAATTAATGGATATTTAGTAAAAAAGAGAAAATATTTGTTTAGATTTAGACAAAATCTTTTAAGAAAAAAATAATTTTTTTGTTTTTTTTAAATTTAAAAATATTTTTTATTTATTTTCATTATTTTTTGGGAAAATAACCAATTCAAAAATATTTTTTAAATAAAAGGAGAGGAATGGCACACTTATTTTTTTGATTAAATTTTCTTATTTTTAGATATAAATTTCTTCTCAAAAAATATTAAAAAAAGGTTTTGGTCATTTATTTTTTGGATTAAAAATTGTTTGTACTAAAAAATAAATTTTTACAAAAAAACTGTGGGAATATTTTTTGTAATAAAATTTTTTACTAACAGTCTTTTACAAATCCTTAATATTAATTGATAGTAAAATTTAAAAAAAATATGAGAAGAATATTTAAAGATATTTTATATAAAATATTTAGAGTTAATATTAAATAAAAATTAATCTTGGTATAATTGAATAAATAAAATATAAATTAAATAGAAACTTGCCTCTTTAAATTTAAAAAATTTTTGTAAAGTCAAACTATGCTTTGAATTTAATTTTTATTTATGAAAATTAAAACTCAAATATGAATTATATATTAATTCTAAAAAATAAGGAAACAATAAATTAATGTTTTCATATAGATAAATGATATCATTTTTAACCTTTATTTTTATTTTTCACCTGTTTTATCACATAAAATTCTAAATTTTTTTATCCGGAACAGTTTGTTTTTATTCAGAAATTTATAGTTTATTCGCTAGTAGGAGCACCTCGACGGTGGTGCCATAACGACTTAATAAATCGAACAATATCAGAGTGTCTAAATTTCTATACTCTAAACAAGGGCCATAGCTTCGCGGATTAAAATATAATTAAATAATTAATTAACTTACAGCAAAGAAGCTCTACGCCAAACACTTCCAACTGGTGTATCTGGCGGTGGTGCCATAACAAATAAAATTTTATAAATTTTTTAAGTTGGAATAGGTTGTTTTTATTTAATAAAAAATTCGTGACAAGAAAACTTTTTTGGAAGAATAGTTGAGATTTTAAAAATAAAAAATAAAAAAGTATTATTTGTGCGTGCTAAGCAACGATTAATCAGAATAATTGAATGAAGTGGAAAATTGTATTAACAAAAAGAAAAAAATATTTTTAGAAAAATTTTGTAGTATTTTTCTATTTTAGTTTCAAAACAATTTTTTTACAAAAAATATTTACTTTAATTGATTTTGAAAAGAACTAAAAAAAGAAAAATAAGGATTTATTTAAATATTTAATTTTATTACTTTTATTTTTTGCTACGTTTTTAACAAAAAAAGTTTTAAAAGAATTTTTTGTTACATTAAAAAAATTTTTTTATATAATAAATATGTCTACAAACATTTTTGTCTTAATTTATTTTTATTTTTAATTAAGTAAATTTTTATGGAAAACGTGGGAAAATTTTAAGTTAGGTATACATTATTAATAAACATTTTCAGACATTTACATCCAATTTATAAGAAATTATTAAATTGGCAATACTGAATTTTATCCTAAAAAGGGAGTAAATATGTAAATACAAAAAGCAACTTAACTACCCTATCGCTGCAACTTTGGGTTGGATTTATTGGAGGGAGATGAAAGGAGTTAGATACATTTTGAGGTCAAAAATTTAAAGCAGATTCAAGAGAGCTAATTGCGTCGAATACAAATGGAATGGAAATATTATCAAACTTGACTTGTTTATATTCTACAATGTTTGACAATAAAAAATAAATTTATTACAATATCTTCAAGATTTATCCAAAGAAAACCAAAGTTTTCTGTCTAAACCTCTACCAACTCTCAACAACAACAACAGATTACAGTAAGAGCGAGGTAAAAGTTTAATCCCGGGCAGGCTTCGATCCTGCGACCTCCTGGCAGTTATTGCTAGGCGCTTTCGCTCACCACGTACAGGAGCTCTACCAACTGAGCTAGCGGGACACTGCTTTCACCGTCTCTTTTAATAGATCTTAAACCCCCGCCTAGTGAGCGTCTTAAATTCTAGCCGGCTGGATCTTTTTCCTCTTACATTACGATACTATAAAAGCAGATAAATCAACACTTCATTAACCTAATCTCATTAATCCAACAAATCTTTTAATTATTTAGGTATTGTGCAATCAGTATGTTCTTCTGTTTGCTTTGGCTGTTTTGGCTTTCAATTTCTTCGTCTCTCGCTAATTCTGAAAAACAAGGATATGACAAAGATTCTATTGTAGTTGGATACGGCGATCATTTTGTGCAATTGGAGAATAAAACTGTCATTTTGAATGACAAAAGCTTGATTGCTGATAATATCAATGATGTTTTAGACAGTCAAGTTAAGGACCTCCTCATCGACTTTTACAATAAACCTTATTCTGGATGTATTAGTGATCTGAATGAAGAATATATGTGGGTTTTTAATTAAATATTTAGAATATCTTGATAATTTTCAGAATTTTGGAGTACGAACAAAAATGGGTTGAATGGAAAGGATGTTCTGTTGATTTAATCACAGAAAGTGATCACATCGAGTTTACTGTTTTGCTGTTATTGAAGGATTGTATAAAACGAGAAGATTGCCAAATCCAAAATCGAGAAGGAGGGACTATGTAAGTTGATCTGATAAGGGTGGCAGATACGGATAAAAAGTCCGGATATCCGAAAATTTCCTGCTAACTTTACTAATAAAAGTTTAGTGAAGATAAATTTGCCTTTTGTTTTTTTAGTCTGCCTTTTGCTTATGGTTTGGGCTGTGAACAATTCATTAAGATCAGAAACAACCAAGGACCTCTTTATGGAGAGGGTTCAACATGTCCAAATAGAGATCAATGTATAAAGTCAGCAGCCTACGATCCCGGCGCAAAAATTAAAAAGCCCGATTGCATGCCTTGGACGCCATTGGAGTTTGAATGGAGATGTGTTACTCCACACGATTCACCTTCAAGTTTACTGGCATCTATATTTCCGGGTAAATTCTCTTTTCAATTAATAAATTTTTCTAACAATCTTATAGTTGGTGCTGGTGAAATGGCTGCTGGCGTGAAGGGAAAGTTTAATAATCAATCTACTGCTGTAAAAGTCTCTGTAAGGATCAACAAAGACAAAAGTATTGATATTGGAAATCTTGCAATGTTTTTGGATGATAAATGGGTTTTGACAGAAAAAGAAAAAATGTTGGAACAAGTCCATACTTCTTTTGCTTGTGTCAATTCAATTCTGGAACCAGAAATGTGGGAAATTGTTAATGCTACGAGAGGGGAATTTGAAAATAAAAAATTGTTGACTTTTTATTTCCTGCCAATACTTTTATCTCGTCATCGTAGTGTTGGTATAATGAAAGGACGCAATGTTGGTACTGAATGTAATAATGTGAAAATTGTTTTTGTGAGTTTCTTTAAGGGAATTTTAATTTAAAAAAATTTTTTAAAGTCTCGTAAAGAATATCAAATGTTAATTATTGGAGCGCCATCAAATAGAACTGTTAATCAAACAGAAGAAAAACCCTTCTATAATGGATTGCTTCATCCATTGCCAATTCGTGGCAGTCAAACAACATTGAAAAATAATGATGTTTTGACTACTTCCAAACCTTCTAAAGGTAAATTTAAGAGAGAAATTTTTAATAAATTATTAAAAAATCTTTTGTAGATAAAAGAGAAACTACAGAAACTACTACTCAAAAGACAACAACTACAGAAAAAGAAGGGATTCTGACTAAGGAAGAAGTGATTGTCGAGACTACAAATGAAGAAGAGATTAGCAGTTATTCGACAAAAGATCCTTCATTGGATTTCAATCAAACTTCTACAATTTCTTCAATAAATACGACAAATGAGACGGGTATTGAAACTCTTGGGAATATTTCAATTAACTTCACTATTTCTTCCCCACCAACACCAACAGTAATTTCCTCTTCAAAAGAAACAACAAAAGAAGAAGGATTTCCTTTTAAATATTTAATTATTGGAGGGATTGTTGGAGTTGTTATTTTGTAAGTTTATTTTAGTAAAGCAGCTGGGTTATAGCTATTTCTCTCCTTCAGCTAGTGCAAAAGGTTATTCGGCGGCTGGGAGCGAACCAGCATCTTCAGTAGACCGGACTGTTGTGTTAGGCAATACCCGCGCCGCCTACTGCATAGCCTTAGGAATTAAATAGCTATATGCTTTACATTTTTAAATTTAAAAAAATAAATAGGTATATTTTTTAATTTTAAGGGTTGCCATTATTTCTGTTGTTGTCTACATTATTCTGGGAAAGAAGAAAAAGAAAAATTTAAAAGATACTGAAAAGAAATTGGATAAAAATAATCAAAAAAATAAAATGAAGGAAGGAAGAGGGAAATATTTAAATATTAAATCTGAAAGAGACGAAGATAAAATTGTTTTGAAGAAGGATGATGATAAGAAAGAGAAGGAAAAGAATAAGAAGGAAGAAAAGGATGAGAAGAAAGAGAAGAAAAAGGAAAACAAAAAAGAAGATTTGAAAGAGAAGAAAAAGAAGAAAGGTCATTTTGACGAAGTTATTGTTCCAAATACTTATGAGTCTAACGAGACAATTGGTCCCATGACTAAAACAAAAGGAGATATTTATGAGACAGATAAGATGGAAAAGATGCTTCTGAAACACGATAGTTCAAAATCTGACGATGATAGTGACTAGAGGGAATAATTAAAGAAAAGGATGTTTAAATAAATGTGTAAATATATTGGTGGATATAATTGTAATAATTAAATATGTATCTATTTAAAAATTGATTCTTAATCTCTTCTGTAAATATAGATACCGTAAATGCTGAAATAATTACCCAGGGTAATTATTGTTTCAATCTCGCTGTAGGGGATAATTATTAGGGAGGATGTGCTGTATTTAGGGTATATCTCAATCCAATTGAGGTGAAGTTCCAATAATTAAATTTGCTAATAATTTTTTAAATATTTTTGAAGTTTGCGTAAAATAACTAGGGGGTAATTATGTATTAGAGAGGGTAATTAGCTGAGAGAGTGTAACTATTTCAACATTTACTGTAATTCTTATACCCGATAATGGAATTAATTTATTTGCCATTTTAGGGCTTTTGTAAAGATTTTATGTACGTTTATTTGTAAATATTATGTATATTATATGTGTAAATAAAATAATTTATTTTTAATTTATTTTTATTTTTAAATATTTATCTTCCAATTGCTTTAAAATGCTGATCGATTTCAATGATTAAATAAGAGAATAGCTTTTTAGTTTTAGATTTATATTTATTTATACAATTAATTACTTTTATTTATTGATGAATGGAGAGGGCTAAATTCTTGCCTTTTTAACCTTGAATTTGGGACAAAAAATATTTTTTGGTATTCTTTGTACTTTTCTACTTATATTTTTCTTTTATTCCCCAAAAATTCTTTAGATTTTTTAATTAAAATTATTTTTCAATAAATGTATTATTTAAATTTTAATTCATTTTTCTTCTCCTCTTCATTATTTTTATATTTTCTATCAACATTTTATTCATTAATAAAAGCAACAATACCTTGCCAAAAGAAAAGGTTGTCTAAATAATTATTTAAGGGTTGTGCACACTCGGTTATTAACCGGTACCTCCGGTTTTCGGTTAATCCTAATTTTAAAAACCCGGTTTTTGGTTTTGAGTTTTAGGCAAATACCGGTTTATTTTGAGGAGATTTTTAATAAAATCACTCATTTTCAGAAGTTTTCGGTTTTTTAAATTTTGTAAAAACGGTTAATTTTTGGAAAAAAATGTCAAAATTTCGGTTTAAAAACTAGTCATGCACAACCCTAATTTAAATAAATAATTTAAATATTTAAATATAGTTATGGCCTCGATTCTTTTGTCTGTGTTTGTTCATCAAAAATTTGTGATTCTCCTCCTCCTATAGGAGAAATTAAAGATGATCAATTAGTTTATTATTTGTCGGATAAATCTCAATTTAGACTAGAACGTTTTTTAATTGAAAAAGAATTTAGAGAAGAATTAAAAATAAGAGAAATTCAAATAAAAATAAATTCTTCACAAAAATTTCAAAAAATATTTGGATTTGGGGGCGCTTTTACTGATTCTGTTGGAATTAATTTAAATCAGTTAAGTGCTGATACTAGACAAAAACTTTTAGAACAATATTTTAGTGAAGAAAATGGTAAAATAAATAAATCCAAAAAATAAATTTTAAAAAATAAAAAAAGGTATTAAATACAATATTGGACGTGTACCTATAGCTAGTTGTGACTTCTCTACACATGAATATTCTTATATGGATACTCCAAATAATTTTAGTTTAAATGAATTTAAACTTGCACCTGAAGATTTTGAATTGAAAGTAAAAAAAAATTTAAAAATATATTTTGGTTTTATAAATGACGAAGCCCCCCCCCCCCCCCCCCAATACAGGATAAACCTCTATTTGAGATATTTTTTTAAATTTATTTGGCAACTAAGCAGTCGGTTCGGTTAACTGAAGATTCTGGTTCGGCCCAGGCGCCGAATAACCTTTTGCTAGTCCAATTCAGTTTTTTTCAGATCCTGGGGTCTATCTTATAGTGAAGTCTGACTATAAATTTTAATTTAATTATTAAAACTCTTAATTATTTTTTTGTCAGATTCCACATATTTTGTCAGCTATTAATTTAACTAAAGGAAATTTAGAACTTTTAGCTTCGCCATGGTTTACAAAAATAATTATAACTAAAATATTTATTTGATCAGGTCAGCCCCAGGTTGGATGAAAACAAGTGGAAGAATGAAAGGGCCGGGGGAATTAAAAGGCCCTTTTAATGGTATTTATTATAAAACATATGCACTTTACCTTAGAAGGTGGAAATTAATTATAAATATTATTTTAATATGATTTATAGATTTTTTGAAGAATATTCTACAAAAAATATTAATTTTTGGGGAATGACTATAGAAAATGAGCCAGGTAGTAAATAAATATAGTGTCAGTTTGGAACCGAATCGAAGAACCGAGTATTTTGGTTCTATTCTGGATATCCCGAGATTTTCTAACCGAACCGGCAACCCTAGTTATAGTATTACAATTACAATAGAACTAAAAAAGGATAATTATCTTCGTTGTTTGTCTTTTATTATCTAAGTGTTTTTGTGAGAAATCTCCATTTGAGAATTCTCAATTAGTGAATTTCAATTTTCAATTACCCCCACTTAAAGTAGTTTTAAAATAATTTATCAAAAATATTAAAAATATTTAAATCTCTTATTTATTCTTTGTATTAGCTGCTGGTATTACCCCTTTCTATGGTTGGCAAGCAATGTATTTTTCTGCTAAAATGCAAAGGTATTTGGAAAAAAATTTTTTGAAAATAAGTTTTTAAAAACCATATTTTTTAAAAGAGATTTTGCTTTCAATTTATTATCTCCAATTTTAAAAGAATCTAATATTACAAATAAATTAAAAATAATTGCTCATGATGATCAAAGAAGTGGAGTATATAAAACTGCTAAAAAAGTTTTTTAGACTTTATTTCTACTTTTAATTAATCTAAATTAGATTTATGAAGATCCTCAAAAATCTACAGCAATTGATGGATTAGGTACTCATTGGTATTCTCATACAGATTATGGAGTTCTCAGTCAAGCACACAACATTCAACCAGATAAATTTATTTTGGCAACAGAAGTAAATTAAATTTAAAAAATTGTTAGTATCGCTTAGGAATCTCCCTGGCCCCAGGGATGTCACGGATTATCTGAGTCCCGGATAATTTTTCGAGCCGAATTTTCGAAACGCTGATCCAAAATCCTACTCAACTTTTTTTCTCTACCCATAACATCCCTGCTTCACCTATTGTCAAATCTAATTTAAAAAATATCTTGAATTGAGTTTTATCATTGGATATCCTTTATATGGGTGTATTTCGGTTCGGGTCGAAGTACACATTTTATCTCAGAATTAAATAGTTAATATTTTAGGCGTGTAATGCTTATTTACCTTGGGAACACAAACCTTTACTTGGTGCTTGGTTTAGAGGACAAGCATATGGGCATGATATTTTGAATAATTTAAAAAATTGGGTTATTGGATGGATTGATTGGAATTTATGTATTTTAAATTATTTGAATATTTGCCTTAATTTTATTTAGGTCTTGATCTTCAAGGAGGCCCGAATTGGGTTAGAAATTTTGTTGATGCACCTGTTTGTTTAAATATACATATAATTTAATTTTACAAACAAAATTTTAAAGATTATAGTAAATGCTTCGTCTGATGAATTTTATAAACAGCCAACATTTTATTTTTTGGCCCATTTTAGGTAAATAAACAGTTGAATCTTATTCTTAGATACTCTTAAGATTTTGTAGTTCCATTATTCAATGTAACCCTCGTTATAAGGGGGATTTTTCACCCCCTGAATCATAAACCTTTACTTGGTGTTTGGTTTAGAGGGCATTTCAGTGGTTGAAAAAGAAGTCGGAAGAGGTTTAAGGATCGGGTCTCGGTTTTAAGGTATCGGTCTTCGAATAACCCATGACATTCTCAATACGATTCTTTAAACCCTAAGAGAGCATCTAAAAATAGGTTTAAACGTAAAATAATTATTTACTTGGAAATATGATAAAGTTAAAAAAATATTTAGTAATTTTATACCTCGAGATTCAGTAGTAATTTCTTCAACCCTTTCCACAACAATTTGTGAAGAAAAAGGTTCTTAATTCTAAAAATTAGGAATTATTTTTAATTATTTGTAGACAAATTAGTATCTTTAAAATGTTTTTTTACTTCAATTGACAATTTATTTGGAATTGAAAACGAAATTGAACATGTTGCTTTTATTACTCCAAATGGTTTTTATTTTCGATTTTTAAAATTCAAAAAATTTAAAAAAAGGAAATCGAGCTCTTGTATTACTCAATTCAAATCAAGTAAGTTTAAATGTTACTGTTAAAGAAGATAATCGAAGTTGGAATATTCCAATGACTCCATTTTCAATAGTAACAGCTATTTGGAAAGAAAAAAGTTTTGAAATTTAAAGAAATTTTTCTAGGAAAAATATTTAAGTACTTTTCCGTTATACGACGCAAACAGTGCCAGCCGACTTTGATCAGCTATAACTTTTTAATGCCTGATCCAATACAAATGAATTTTATATCATTCGAAAGCCCTTGATGAGCGGTATCTTTTTTCTTTAGATAGATCAGGTCTGATCACCCATTAAAAAGTTATACCCCGATAAATGTGAAAAACATCATAACCTATCGATTATAACTTATCGGGTTATAACTTTTTAAGAAGTGATCAGATTTGATGTATCCTATTAGAAAAAAGATGCAGAAAGAAGATACTTTCGAATTTCATTTGTATTGGATCAGGCATCAAAAGTTATAGCCGATCAAATTCGGCTGGCACTCACTCACCAATATTTTTTTTTAATTTCAAAAAAATATTTGTTTGTATTTAATTAAAGATAAACATATTTTTTGTTTCTTTCTACACAATTTTCCATATTTTTTCTTTAAAAAATGTAAATTAATATTAAATTAAGGATAATTCCTTTTCTCTTTTTTCTTGTCATATTTATATATCCTTTTACATGCTTGTTCGATTTTTGGTAGTATTTACTCGATATTTTTTGCTGAAAATACGCAATGGTTCCCTTGAGATATAAATATACTGAATAAAGCTTTAAATAAAGAAAAGGTTTTTAGTAAACCTGCCAAAAACAACATCGGCACATTAGTAGCTTTTGCAAAGAGAAAAATGATAGTTAGGAAGGAAAGTGTAACAAATACCCAAAAATTGTGACGCAAACATTGACGCATGACTTTTTAAAATTTTTGGAGAAAATTGTTAAAATATTTTTATTTTATTTTTTTATTTTAATTTTGTCTTGGTTTTAGACTTAATAAGTTATGTTCAGGTTCCGGTTTCAGTAACTGCTGAAATCATGAAACCGCCAAAAAGTTGAAACTGTCAGGAAACAGACTCTTGAAACCGTAGGTTTTTTAGAACCGAGACATCATTAAACTTCTATTATCAATTCAATAATTAGTCTTTCTCTACTAAACGTTTAAATTAATATTTAAAATACCCATAATGTTTCCCAAAATAAAGGTTGTTTAGAATAGAGATTGGATCGAGGTGAGAGCTCTCCTAGAGAGACCGATAGAGATTATCGTACGACACTCCTAGTCTCTAATTTAATCAAGTATTAGAGACTCTTAATCTCTAATTTAATCAAGTACCCAAAGACCTCGATTTTTAAAGACCTCATCAGCCATTCCTTAAGGCTCGCTAATTTTTTCAATATTACATATACCTATTACTATAATATTTTTTCACAATTTAAAAACAAAAATTCTCTCTCCCCCTCGATTTTTTTCAATAAATAATTTGCAACATCCGGCACTTTGTGTGCGAGACGGGAGACATTTTCCGTACTTCCTCTTTGATGTACCTAGACCTTGTAAAAATATATTGGAAATAAAAGAATGCCAATTTTATTCTCATTTTCTTTTTTTTTGAAAAGAATAAAAAAATATTTAACAAAAAAAAATATTTTTTCCAACTGAAAAAAATTGTTAGCGCGACACCAAAAAAAATAAAATAATAGGTATATACAAAAAACGTTCATCCAATAATGTGGCAAAAAATCTCTCCTTGTTCGTTAGGATATACGAGAAAAGGAAATATTTATAGATAATTTTTAAGGGAACATAAAATAACGGAACATAAAATCCGTTGGTGTAAGGAAGTAAAAGGAGAACATAAGGGAAATATTTAAGTAAAAGAAAGGATGTTGTATAGGTTAATAAAAAAAGTGACAAAATATCCATTTTATCTCTAATAGTGCTTTTTGAAATATTTTTTTAATTTAACTTTTTTGAGGGATTATAAAAATTTTTTAAATAAAAGAAGTAACAATATGTCCTTTCCTGTGGGTAAGAAGCCAGAAAAAAAATATTTTTTAATAACATAGTATATTATTCTAATATTTTTTATTATAATACTCGTCAATATTTTCCCCTTTTTATTTTTAATTTTTAAAAATTTTAATTATTCCTTCTAAATTTAAATAAACGTTAATTAAATGAAAATATAATTACCTATTTTAATAATTAAAAAATATTTTGAATTTAATTAAATAAATATTTGGATTTAATAATAACCTTAATTTGATACATTTTTTTTAAATTTGGTGGACCATTAAGTGAGGAGGTCAATTGAAATTCCGGATTTTAAGCTATTTTCGATTTACGGCATTAATTATTTTTTCTAAATTTAAATATTTTCTAATTAAAAATATTTTTTTCTATCTGAAAAAATGTTAGCGCGACACCAAAAAAAATCCGGCATCTTACTCAGTTCCGGCTCCCTGTTGCCTAAGCGATATCCCTAATAATGGATACACTCGATTTGTCATTCAATTTCTTCACTCCCATTTAAAACTCAAGTTCGAAACTTTTACCTTTAATTTTACTTTACTTTTTTAGATTATTTAATTATTTTAATTTAAATGTCAATTCAAAATATATCATCATTTTGTTTAATAACTCAATTAATAATTATTTTGTTTGTTTTTATATTTTTATTATTAAATCAATGCAAAACAGAAGGTTTTTTAAATTTAATTTTTATTTTCCTAAATCACATTTAAAGCATTTACTGCTGCAAAAAAGCGTGGACAATCAAGAAAGCAATCTTCAACAGATTTTGGAGTTAATAATTGGAAAAGGGGACAACAAACAGAAATTTCGGAGGAAGATGATAATTTGTTAATAATTAATGATGATCCAAATAGTAGATTAAATGAGAGGATACGGTTATAATTAAATGATCTGACCTCATTATAAGATACTCTCAATACTAGATATACCTCAGGGAGGGGTATTGCCGCATTTTAAAAAGCGTAAGACGCATCACGGAAGCGGAATTTTTTTCTATTTGGTGTACACTTCCTTATAAAATACACTTTCTGCCCCAAAGGGAGTATCTTATATTGGGTCCTTATTAAGGTTGTCGGATCCGGATATCCGGATCCGAAAAAAGGCTGAAATCCGGAAATTTTCGGTTCGGATATCGGATCAGGTTCTTTTTTCGGAGGAAGAAAATTGATGGAATAACAACTAGTTAAACATTTCCCATAATTATTAGTAGTACATATTTCAGGATATTTTCGGTTCGGATATCGGATCAGGATATCGGATCGGATAACTATCCGACAACCTTAGTCCTTATATAATTTTAAAATATAAAATAATTTTCAGTTCACTTACCCGTCCATATCGACGTCCAGTTAAACATTCTCATGATACTATTGAAGTACATGTTCGTTGTAGTCTTTACCAAATTGTTGATTTAGTAATTTTTAAAAATTAATTTTTAATAATTTTTTAAATTATTTTAAAGGATCAAAGAAATAATTTAGCAACACTTTCCGCTTATTTTGATGTTAATTGGGAAGATGCTTTTCTTAATTGGAATGTTAGTGAATTTGATGGAATAACAACTACTTTTGTTCCTCTTAGATGGGTAGTTTGAGAATATATAAAATTAAATATTAATTTATTTAAAGGTATGGAGACCTGAATTTTATCTTTACCACAGGTTATTTATTTAAAATAATTAATTACAAATTTTTTAAAAATTAACAAAATTATTTAGTCATTGCTTAGATAATGTTTATTATATAATTTGTAACTTTTAAAAATTAATATTTAATTTTTAAATATCTCGTTTCTTCCTAAAAATTAAAGTCAATGAGATAATCTTGAACGAATTGAAACTATTAGTATTTCACCGGAACCAAAATTTTGGGCAATGCTGGAACCGTTATCCAACTTTTAAATTGAAAATATTCTGAGGGAATAAAATAAAACTAGCTGTTAAGCGGTCGTGTCCGAGTGGTTAAGGAGATTGACTAGAAATCAATTGGGCTTTGCCCGCACAGGTTCGAATCCTGTCGACCGCGAGATTTTTTTGAAGATTTTTATTATAAATTTTTTAAATTTGATAACTAACTAGGCCTAAAATTTGAAGCATTATATGGAGGAAGGCCTTTAAAAAATTTTTTTCTTTATTTTCTTTGACTTCCTTAGGTTTTGCTTAAAATTAGATATATTTTTGTATTGCCAACCTTAACATAAATAAAAATTATTTTCACCTTCTTTATAAAATTACCTAATTAATTTTATTTTTAAGTATTCAAGGCAGAACTCCAGAATATGACCCTAGTGCAATGGCACAACTTCACTATGATGGTCAAGTTCGTCTTTTTGTTCCAATTACTTCACGTGCTTTATGTCCAATTAATGGTTTAGAAAATTTTAAATAAATTTATTTAATTTTTTAGTTAAACATTTCCCTTATGATATGCAAAATTGTACTTTTTTGGTTCGTTTTTATTTTATTTTAAAAATAAACAAACAAAATAAAAAATAATAAAAATAATTTTTTCTCAATTTCATTTCTATGATTGTTATTCTTTGCTGATTTTGAAATATTTTTTGTTAAATTCTGTGCAGAAATATTTCCTTAAAAATTTATATTTAATATAGTCTAACCTCACTATTCCTATACCTTAGTTGGTACATCCTTAGTTGGGTTACCGGATGTTAGAAATCCCTGAATATCCTATCCGAAAATTTAGGATATCCGAGGTTTTCGGATCCTGCTCCGCCTAACCCTTAGGGCTTGAAAAAATTATATCTAATAATGAGAATTCCTTAAATAGAGGGTATCGCCGAGGAAACTTCTCCACCCAGTGGCTAGCCATATTTTAAAAACGTTTCTTAAATAGAGGTATGTAGGCTCTGCTTCATAATTATACGATCACCTAAATTTTTTGTATTTAGTCATATTTTCTAGGACAAATTGGATTGAAACTTTTGTCAAAAATTTCTTTCGTATATCCTGCTTGTTTTATATGAAAAAATTCAAATGTTAAGACAAAGCCGCAAAATTATTTTAAAAATACTAAAAAACACATGCTTCATAATTATACGATCACTTAATTTTATAAGCAAGTTTCGACATTAGGGGTGTCCGAAAAATCTACAAAAATTCAGGTAAACTTATCAAGTAATATAAAGAGAAAATACAAAAGAAATAAAGTTGTAATATAATCCCTTCATCAAAATCTAAAAATCCAGAAATCAACGTAAAACGGGGGTAAGGCTCTTCAAAAAATATTTTCGATTTCTTATGGATGATTTTTAATTTTTATTTTAGGCTTATCTGAAAGCCCTTGAAATTTGCTACAAGATAGGTGAATCTTATTTTTCGGAAAAAAGTACATAGAGAGATACAGACCGTTAAACTTCCGAAGCAACCTTAAGGGGCAATTTATGGAAAATTTGGCGTTTTTGATGACAAGGACTTAATAACCCAACGAGATATTTTTTCCGAAAAATAAGATTCACCTATCTTGTAGCAAATTTCAAGGGCTTTCAGATAAGCCTAAAATAAAAATTAAAAATCATCCATAAGAAATCGAAAATATTTTTTGAAGAGCCTTACCCCCGTTTTACGTTGATTTCTGGATTTTTAGATTTTGACGAAGGGATTATATTACAACTTTATTTCTTTTGTATTTTCTCTTTATATTACTTGATAAGTTTACCTGAATTTTTGTAGATTTTTCGGACACCCCTAATGTCGAAACTTGCTTATAAAATTAAGTGATCGTATAATTATGAAGCATGTGTTTTTTAGTATTTTTAAAATAATTTTGCGGCTTTGTCTTAACATTTGAATTTTTTCATATAAAACAAGCAGGATATACGAAAGAAATTTTTGACAAAAGTTTCAATCCAATTTGTCCTAGAAAATATGACTAAATACAAAAAATTTAGGTAATCGTATAATTATGAAGCAGAGCCTATAATATACATATCTTAAAGTGAGGTTAGACTGTATGTATTTTTAAAATACCTCCAATTATTGTAGTTGTTTGTGGTAATTGAGGAATAGAATTAATTAATGATAAACATTTTCTTTCTCCAGCATATAACTTTAAATAAATTATTTTTCCATTTAAAAAGATTTAAAAAAACCTTTTCATTAACAACAATACTTGATATCCAACACAAATTACCAGAATTATTAATTAAACATCCTTTAATCATTACTGCATTTCCGGGGATTTGGCAAATACTGTGTTTGGGGGAAATTGTACAAAGGGCATCTAAAATATTTAATTCGCTCAATTCTTTTTTATTTTGGTTTTTATCGAGCCAAAAATGAAGAAGATTCTTTAGGAAAATAAAAAATATTTTTTATTTTAAAAATTAAATTTTTATTTTTTAATAGAGCTGGATTTAAGATAACCTTATATGATAACCCTTAGAGTTGAAAAATCATATTTATAATATTAATGTCGTTTACATTAAATAGAGAGTTATCGTTTAGAATGCCCCCCATTTGGTAACCAGGTCCATGAAATCTACCTATTTTAAATTCATCTGACTTAAAGAATATTCGACCTTAATTACTCCGAATCAGGGGCGGGCGCAAGAGACAATCTCTAAAAACGCAAGGCCGAAATTTAACGCAAAATCTGCTCCCAATATTATTCGTATTTACTGTAAATTTATTTACCTTATCATCAGATTTACATAAAGATTCTACATCTACACCTAATTCATAATTTTTAAACAAAAGTATTGCTGTAGCAATTACCTTTAAATTATTTTAAATTATTTTTTATTTTAAATTTAAATATTTACAAACATTTGGCTTAATTCCTTTTTCATTTGTTAAATTAAATTGCCAAATTAAAGGTTCATTCATCGAACCAGTATTTATCAAAAAACGATGAGATTCCTCGTAAATAAAAGGGGATGTCTTTCCATACTTAATTAAAATATTTTTTTAATTCTTTTAGAGTCTAATCTCACTATAAAATACCTTCAATACTTTTTATAAGTTAGAGTGGTTATAAGGCTGGGAGTAGTGTTGTCGGTTTCACCAAATTCTCCGAACGGGTCCTTTGTTTCGGTTCGGTTTGAGACCGGCAACCCTACTTGGGAGCTCCCTATGGATACCCTCTATTTAATATATGTACATTCATTATATCTTCATTTCCAAGTGTCTAGTATTTTATAGTGAGGATTGACTGTATATATTTAATTAATTACTGTGTATTGAACAGCATAATATTTGCCCTTCTCTAATCCTTCCACAACAAAATTATTCTCATTATTTTCTGTACTAAATAAATTAATTTGTTTTTTAATCTAAAAATTTTTTACACAACATTTCAGTGAAATTATGTCGAGGGTCGTTTTTTGAAAAACCCCCCTTTTAAAGGTCGGCTTCTCTCTCTCTATCTTACCCCCTCTACTCAAATGTACTCTGATTTTCCTCAAATATTTTACAAAAATCTTAATCTAATTTATTACCTAAATGTTTTATTAAAACTTGTTTGATTCTTTCCCTCATTTCCTTCATCTTCTTCCTGTAATACCTCATTAACTGTTATTTTAACATATTCATTTAATTCATTTCCTAACCCTTCACTATAATTTGTATAAATAATTAATTTATTATTTTTATTATTAAATTCATATCCAACAAAATTTCTTAAAAATGTTTTTGTATTTATCTAAAAATATTAAATATTTTTAAATTTAATATTTTCTATTTACTTTTCCCAATTCTTCACAATTTTGTGTTGCCGCTCTTCTAAATATTTTTAAATTTATTTCAGCAATTAATTCAACATTCCAACAAATTCTTTTTTTTTGAAAATTAATTTTTAATTAATTAATTTAAATTTAACCTTGTACAATTTTTTGGACTAATTAATACATTTATTTCTCTATTATTAATATTTTTATTTTTTTCTTCATTTATTTCAAAATAATTATCTAACTTTAAAAATTAAAAATATTTATTTTTGAGTATAGTTAAGCCTTTTTTAAGCCTTAGTTAAGCCTTAGGATTGAAAAATTGAGGCACCTTATAATGAGGGATATCTCGTAAAGATCACTTACAAATTAGCTAAACTACCTAACGGCCAACTAATTTTTAAAGAAAGTTTCTTAAATAGAGGTGTACCTATTATTGGATGTATCTTATAATGAGAGGTATCTTAAATGAATGATATCGCCGAAATATAGGCAATAGGTATAGGCAATAGGCTTCACCCTCCAACCAAATCCTTCGCCCTGTGTCCAATTTTCTAAAAATACGTTCCTTAAGTAGGGGCTTATTGGGGGCATCCTATAATGAGATTTTGATTTTATTTTAAAAATTAAGAAATTAATTAAATTACATAAATTTCTAAAGATTTATTTTCTTCTTTTCCATTTAATTTTAATTGTTTATAATTTATTTGGTTATTACAAAATAATGTTATATTAGCTAAAGCATCCAAATTTTGTCTTTAAAAAATTTAATTATTTTTAAAATTTATTTAAACCTTTCTTCTTTTGGTTGTTCCCATTTAATTGTTAAAATTAAATTTTCGAGAGAATGCCCATTTTCTTGATTTCGAGAAGATCTATTTTTTAAAATTAATTTTCTGAATTATTTTTTACTTACCTAAAACTAATTATTGGCTTCCCCCCTTCTCCATTAATTCCTTCACCTTTTTTTGTTTTTAATAAATAAAATTCTTCGTTGGCATAAATTGCCGTTCCTCCTCCATATCTTTTTTAAATAATTTATTTTTAAATATTTTCTTCTCTTACCTCTGTTCTGCTCTAAAATACACTCCATACCAATGATTTGGTTGTAACCAATTTATTGTATATTTACCTTATTTTTTTAATTTTAAGAAAAAATTAGGGAAGAAAGGGATATTAAAATTGTTTATTTTTTCATTAAATTTTGATTCGTTGGACAAAAATTAGAATGGAACCATTACGGAAACAACCCAAATCAGAGCATAATTATAAAAATAAAAAAAATTTTTCTTCCGAAGCAAATCGAAAGAGAAAAAAGGGCACGAAAGAGCGAAACTAAACGAAATTTCGGCCATCCCTGATGTGTCCCCATCCAGCCCCATTTTCTAAAGATACCCCAGTACCAAAATTTTTAATAAATGGGCAGAATGGGTCTTCCCAATCATGCCCAAACAGAGATGTCAATTCCTACGCCAAATTTAAATTTAATTTTCTAAATTTAAAGATTTCTCCTTTTATATTTCAATACTCGATTTATTCTAAATACCTCTAGTAAGCAATAACAAAATTCCAGTTAAATTCATATGTGGCAAAACTTCCCCACTTTCAATATCAACAATTTGTATCTATTTAATTAATTATTTTTCTATTATTTTCATTAAATCACCGCTACTCTAGCCATATCTGGAGGTCCTTGTCTAGTCGTTATTATAATTATTTGATTAGAAGAAACATCTATAGATTCAATCTTTTTTTTTTTAATATAATTTATTTTATAATTAAAAAATAAAAACTTGATCAACTAATTCATTCATTTTATTGTTTATATTGACAATAGGGGAAGGTTGGGGAGAACTAGAAAATAATTGTTCTTCTTCAGAAATAGTTTGGGACATTTTTAGCCAAACAAATAAATAAATAATTATATTTTTTAATTTAAAATTTATTAAATTAAATTCCATATATTTTGAAATTATCTAAATAAAATTTAAAATAAATATTTTCCTTGAAGAAAAGTAAAAGAAAAATGCCCCAAAAATCCTCAAAAAAGGATAAAGAGTATTTACCTGTGCCAACCAGATGGCATGCGGAAACTAGCAATTTTAAATAGAAAAAAGGAAATAAATAAAGCGAGGGTGGATGGGATAAATAAAAGAATAGTAAAAATAAATATTTATTTTCTGTGAAAAAAATTTGGGAAAAATATTTAGAGAAAAATTTAATAATTATTCAAATTGACACAAAATTTAAATTAAAAATTATTTTAACAGATAGGTTCGTGGTCATATCAATCACAATTTGTTAGATTTTCTGTTGATTCAAGTGAAGTATTTCTTGGTGATTTTTATGACAATCAAGAATGGCTTTTGGTTAATTATATTCTAATAAATATTTAAAAAATAATTTACTTATTTGTAGATAGATGCAATAATGCAAAACGGGACAATGGAATATTTGGGAAACGAATCATTTTCGATGGTTCAAATTATTTTAATTTTGAGAAGACAATCTTTTTATTATGTTTTTAATTTAGTTTTTCCAACAACTTTGGTAAATTTTAAATTTTTAAAATTTATTTTAAAATTTAAATAAAAGGTATCGCTTGTTGCTGTCATTGGTTTTCATGCTCCGATAAATGCTACTGGAAGAAGGGAAAGTAAATTTCGTTTAGGTGTTATGACTTTGGTAAGTCTCATTTTAGAAAATTTTGTGTTATAAAATAGAGTAGATAGGGAGGGTGATCAAGGTGGAGATTTCAAAATTTAATCAGCATCTAAACTTTTAGCTTATTTCACAAAGGTCAACATCCAACCTCGATTTTCTGAAAAAAATAAAATTATATTCGAGCTTTTTAATTTTTTAAATTAGTGGCCATGGCCTCACATTTTCTCGCAAATCACCGAAAAATCTACTCTAATATAAAATAATAATTATTATTAATAGTAGTCCACTTTATTAATTAATAATTTAAAGAAATATTTAGTTGAGTTTATCAGTTATGTTATTAATGCTTGTTGATGAAATGAAATTTGCTCTAGAATCAATTCCAGGTCAAAGAGGGTCATTTTCTGATGTTCCTTTAATTGGTTTTTCTCAAAAAATATTTTTTAATTATTTATTTAAAAAGGTATTTATTATATGTCCTTAATTTTAACAATTTCTGTTGCTACCTGTACCTCTTCTGTTTTTGTTCATTTAGAAAAATATGGCCTTAGAAATTCTGGATTTGCTGTTTGTTTTTTGTTTTTAATTTTAAAAATAAAATTTATTTTATTTTTAAGTCCATTCCCAACTTTTTACGATTTTTATCGGCAGAAAAATTATTTTGTTGTTATGTCCCTCGAAAAGTTAGACTAAATAAAGGTGAAAGAATTAAAAGAAATAAGGTAATTATTCTGAATTTAAAGAAAATATTATTTTTAAATAAATAAAGAATATTCGTTGTAATCATTTTCAATCAACTTCAATGGAATTTAGTACAATGGCCCCAAATGAAGTATTTTTGTTAATTAAATTTTAATAATTTTTAAAGTTAAATTTTACTGAATTTCAAAAAAGAGAAGCTAAACAGCAACAATCAACAACAACTAATTTAGGAGAAAATTCAATAGATCCAATGATTGTTAGTTCAACATCTACAGCACCTTTATTGTTTTTAGGTAGTGGAGGTGGTGGTGGTGGAATTAATGAAGGAGGATCTAGTAATTGTAATTTTATATTTTGTTTGTTAAAATTTGGGGGAAGGGGGGGGGGGGAGTTGAGATCGTTATTTCAAGTCTTGACTCGGAACCTTACATACTTCATAACCTTACATAGGCATGTAACTTGAACCTTACATAGGACTCTGATACATAAAAATTAATATAATGAGGTGTATTTTAATTAAATTTACGAAAATATTCTTTAAAAAATTTATTTTCTTGTTAATTTTTATCTAATTTAAATAATTAATCTTGAGGTTTATCTTCATCCATTTTTTTATCTTTGTCCAATTAAAACTACATAGAATAAGATTCTACCTAGAACTAGGGGTGTGCCCGTTTAGCTTAATCACAAGTTTTTTGCGCATTCGTTTCTTGCATTTTTTAAATATTTAATTGTGCTTCGGCACATCCCTAATGATAGTAATCCCTTTCTTACTTATCATTTGTTAGTCCTCTGATTTTTTTCTTTATATTTCACTTGAGGAAACCCTCTTTTAAAAAATCAACAAAGATTTATATTTAAATTTTCTAGGTACATTATTAGAAAATCAAAGGCTTGATTGTAAATTAGATTTACTTATTTCACTTTTAAGAGAATTATTGGAGGTAAATTAATTAAATAAAATTATTTTAAAAAAATTTTTAAAAGATTCGTCGAGAATTAAAAAATAAAGGTCATTTACCAATTTATTGGGAACGAGTAATTAATAGATTGGAATATTGTAGTCTTTGGTTTTATCTTTCAATACTTGCTTTAAATCTGTAAATTGTTTTTAATTTAAAATTAATTAATTTTATTTTTTTAGTTTTCTTTTTATGTACCCAGAACTTTGGTATTAAATAAAGAAGGAAATATAATTTTTGACTTTTTTTATTAAATCCCAAAGGAAAAGTGCCAAAAATATATATTTGTTAAATGCATCATTATAAGCTATTTCCTTTTTTGGTGGAATTTAGAGAAAAAAAAGAGAAAAATCATTAAATGTGATAAATAAAATAAATTTATATTTTATATTGGTTTATTTAAAATTAAAAAATATTAAATTATTTTTATTAAATTATTATTTTTATTCATATGTCTAAAAAAGGCTAGGTTTAAATGACTAAATATTTATTTTCTCCGAAATTTGAATTAATAATAAAATAAAATATTTTATGCAAAATATATTAATTTAGTAGTTCTTTTTTTGGTATATTTTTAAAAATAAATATGTTAATAATATTTATTTATTTATTAAATTAAATTATATTATATTATATTATATTTAAAATATGTGTATATATAGTTATTTTTGTTTAATTGTTTGAGTAATTTTTATTTTTAATAAATAATTTTGGAAATATTTGAAAAATATATTCTAATATTCATTTATCTCCCCCAAACATTCTCAACTCCGACAAAATCCCACCCTGAATTTTAACCCAATGGTAGATAAATATAGATGATGTTAAATAAAGGTTATTTATTTCTTTTGTTTTTTTTAATTTGAAGAAATTTTATTAAATTATAGCTTGTCTTCTAATATTTTTTTAAATGGATATACTTTAAATGTTAAATAAATTTTCTATTTTTAATTTTTTTGTTTTTTTCATTTTTTGATCAATTTCTTAACCCCAATAACCTCCCTAAATATTTTTTTAAATATTCTTTTCAAATTATTTTTTACTATATTTATTTATTACCTTTAACAAATACTTAAAGCTTTGACAAAAAGAATTCTTTTTTATATTTCCTTTTCAAATAAATCTTTATTCGTTTTTTAATGTATTATTTATTTTATACACACACAAATACTTAAAAAAATATATAAATGGAAAGTTTTAATAAAATATATTTATTTTGTACAAAGGTTATAAAATAAATAAATTTAAAAGAAAATTTTTTTTGTAAATTTACTCTTTATTTTCTCTATTGAATTAAAAAAATATTATATTTTTAATATATTTATTTATATTCAACTCCTAATCAATTTAAAAGACTTTTGGCCTCATTTAACTTATCCCAATTTATTGTTTCGCTTCCAGATCACCATAAAAGACTACTTGACAAATTTTAAGATGCTTATTTTTTAGGTTATTTTTCTTCCACTTTATCCTATCCTATCACAACACACATTTACATTTTTATTATGTTTCACTTATTGTCGGAAATTGTCGCGCTGGTGCGTATAAATTATTATTATTATATAATATTATAATTTTTTTAGATAGTCTAGAAAATTTTAAAAAAAATTTTAGTTACCATTTTGTATTTAATTTATTAAAAAAATATTATTTTTTTATCAAATTAAATGTCTATTCATTTTTTTAAATTTTTTTTTATTTAAAAAACCTCCCTAACCTACCTAGTACTTTATTTTTTTAATTATTGTCAGCATTTGTTCAACTTAAACACGAAATTATTTAAATAAAAATCTTTTCATTTAAGAAAAAATTTATTCAAAAAATTTTTTTGTTAAAAAAAATATTTAATTTCTATGTAGTATTCTTGGGACACGCCCGAGTAGGCGCGGGCCAAGTAGGCGCGACCGAGTAGGCGCGACCGAGTAGGCGCAGGCCAAGTAGGCGCAAGGCCAAGTAGGCGCACGGCCCAAGTAGGCGCAAATCTTTTAGCTTAAAATATTCAAATTAAAAAATAAGTCAGTATAAATATTTTTATGTTAATGAGTTAGAAGAAAGATTCTTGATAAAAATTAGAAGAAAGGTACCTATTTTAGAAGAAAGACACCTTAAATAACGATACCCTGTTAGTATACGTTCGTACTGTATGCATTAACTAGGCAGTTCAAAAGTGTATATTTATTTTTTAATCCATTAAAAGCTTTTAATCATCAAAAGACTCCTAACTGTAGCTGGACTTTTTTGTGAAACGCCTTGATAGTCGTATCTTGATTGTTAATTGTACCTTTGTATATACTTCATGTTCCCTTAAACTGGTTAGTTCCTAAAGGCTAACTAGTTAGTCCCCCTTAAACTAGTTGAACTAGTTAGAGTATTCATAACATTGGTAAGCCACAGGAATTATCAAAGCAGCATGGCTCTCACTAATTAACAAACTTAGCAAATAATCCAAAACTTATCAGCAGCTAAGTATGGAGCTTTTATGAGAAAAATATTAAAAGATTTTTTTTAATTTTATCAAAAAATAAAAACATCAAAGAGCTTCACTTAATAAATTTTTTTCCCTAAGAAGGGCAGTTTTAGAAAAAGTCCAGTGTCCACATAAAGTTGCTTGATTATTCAGCCAACTAATTAACAAAATTAGTTGAAGATTAATAAAAAAAAATTTGGGTAAAAATTAAGAAATTTACCCTTGCGCCTACTTGGCCCGTGCGCCTACTTGGCCTTGCGCCTACTTGGCCTGCGCCTACTCGGTCGCGCCTACTCGGTCGCGCCTACTTGGCCCGCGCCTACTTGGGCCGTACCCAGTATTCTTTAGTCAACACACCCACACACTCACAAAATTTTTTCTATTTTTTTTTCTCTCAATTAATTAATTTCCGTTAAAGCTTTAGTGTATACAGTCCTCCACATAACTATACGGCCACCCTGTTTTTCGGAATTTTTTACGCTTAAATATGAATTTGGAAATTTTTACACTTAAATATAATAGACAAGCAGCAAATGGACCGATTATCATGCTTTTTCAGAAATTATTAAGTTTTATTCAGTTATTTTTCACTTTACCTGACAAAATTACCTCCACATAACTATACAGCCACTTGTATTTTCGACCTTAGGAGTGGTCCGAAAAATCTACAAAAATTCCTGTAAACATATCCATTGATATGTATAGAAAATACAAAAAAAACGAAGTTTCGATATAATTCCTTCATTGAGATCTGAAAACCCGAAAATCAACAGAAAACCGGGGTAAACGTCTTTAAAAAATATTTTCGACCCCTTACAGGTGAAATAGAAATTTTATTTTGGGCTTATTTGAAAGCCCTTGAAATTTGCTACAAGATAGTTTTCATCTCATTATCCAGAAAAAATTATTCTTTGAGAAATAATGAGTTTAGTTTGTAAGTTACATTTTCATCACTTTTTGGGGGCATTTGAGTGATTTTTATGACCTGAAAGTTTATCACATTATGTCTTCAAGGTGAATTTTTTTCGGAAAATAAAATTCATGCTATCTTGTAGCAAATTTCAAGGGCTTTCAAATAAGCCCAAAATAAAATTTCTATTTCACCTGTAAGGGGTCGAAAATATTTTTTAAAGACGTCTACCCCCAGTCTTCCGTTGATTTTTGTGTTTTTGGATCTCGATGATAGAAGTACATATGAACTTCATTTCTTTTGTATTTTCTATACATATCAATGGATATGTTTACAGGAATTTTTGTAGATTTTTCGGACCACTCCTAAGGTCGAAAATACAAGTGGCTGTATAGTTATGTGGAGGTAATTTTGTCAGGTAAAGTGAAAAATAACTGAATAAAACTTAATAATTTCTGAAAAAGCATGATAATCGGTCCATTTGCTGCTTGTCTATTATATTTAAGTGTAAAAATTTCCAAATTCATATTTAAGCGTAAAAAATTCCGAAAAATAGGGTGGCCGTATAGTTATGTGGAGGACTGTATTATTCCCTAAACAATTTCCTCTACTCGTCCATTTTTGCATAGAAAATAATTAATCATTTTAATATTTTTAAATTAATTTTTATTTTATTTTTATTTAATTATTTCTTTTTTCCTTTTTAAAAATTAAAAATAGTTTTTCCCATAAATTAAACCAAAAAAACATTTTTAATTTGAGTAATTTAATTTAAAAGAAAAAGTAATTTTATATTTTCTAAAAATATTTTAAAGCTTAAATCCTCATTAATTTGAACAAAAATTTAGAAAAAAAGGAGACTATTGAACGTGGTATTTCATGGCTTATTTTTTAATATTTAATAATTATTTTAAATTTTGAAGCAATTAGTTTAAAATTTAAATTAATGTTTTAAAAATTGTTTACAAAAATCATTTTTAAAAATAAAATAGTGTTAGACACGGTTCGGTCTACCGCCAGTCCGAAATTGTACCGGCACTGGTACTGGGGAAATTCATTTGCATAACACTCAATAAAATATAAATACCTATTTTTAATTTTATATACCAAAGATGGTCTTTCCCACTTTTTATAAACCAGAAGAGGAAAGATAGTAGCCGAAGAGATTTATCATCCCTGATAAAGATATCCCTTCCCCTATATTAAAATGGCACCAAAATTTCTCTAATCATTTAGAAAGCAACTTTTATTTTCACGTTTCACGTCGTTTACATGTTCGAAAAAATAAATAAAATTTTTTGGATTCCCAAAATTTTCCCGTAAAAATTTTCCCAGGCCTCCCCCCCCCCCCCTGGGGAATTGCATTGACTAAAAGACAGTCAGTTTAATACAAATTTAATAGTATTTGTGTTTTAGTAATTATTCTCTCTTTTTTCTATTTCCATACACAAAAACTGCCCCCAACTGTGCCCAGACTTTTTTTTATTTCCTCAAAAAATTTGTTTCTAAATTTAACTTTTATTTTATTTTATGACCATTTTAAATTTAAATTTATTTAAATTTTTAATTTTCAATTTAATCCCTTCTGTGAACTATTTAACAAAAAAAAGACATTAAAAATCAAATAAAATAAAAAATAAAAAAAATTTATTTGGTCTGTTCTTAAATAAAATATACCCCCTAAAGACAAATTATTTAAAAACAATTTTGCCTTAAGCCTCTCGGCTTTAAGTAATTTTTTTCTTTTTTATTGTTTATTCTTTAATAAATGATTGTATTCTAGTAAAAAATTTTTATTATTTTTTTAATAATTTATTTTTTACATTTTTCTTTACCTTAAATTATCTTTTTTTTTATAATTTGAAAAAATTTTGGTACTTTTCAGTTATATGACCGAAAAACGAGTGCCAGCCGAATTTGATCGGCTATAACTTTTTAATGTTTGATCCAATACAAATGAATTTTATATCATTCGAAAGCCCCCGATAAGCTCTATCTTTTTTCAAACTTGATGGATAAGGTCTGATCACCAATTTAAAAGTTATAACCCGATATCTGAAAAATACCAAATAACCTACCGGTTATAACTCATCAAGTTATAACTTTTTAATGAGTGATCAGACTTGATCTATCCTATTAGAAAAAAGATAGAGCTTATCGAGGGCTTTTGAATTATATAAAATTCGTTTGTATTGGATCAAGCATTAAAAAGTTATAGCCGATCAAATTCGGCTGGCACTCGGTTTTCGGTCATATAACGGAAAAGTACCAAAATTTTTTTCAAAATAAATTTTTTAAATAACAAAAAAATCATTTTATATTTCCATTAAAAACCCTTCCACCTATTTATTTTCAAAAAATAATATTTACCTTTTAAAAAAAAACTTTTTAAATAAATTTTTTTGCCCTTTCCAGTCTGTCAGTCACATTTTGACATTTATTAGCTATTTATTTATTTTTAATACTTTTTAAAGAAAATTTATTTTAAAAGAAAAACTTTCTTTTATTAAAATATTTTCTCATTATTTTTATTTAAAAATGTCTAGGTTTAGGTAGGAGGGGACATTTAATGAATGTGTTGTCTTGAATTTGTTTAAAATTAAATTTTTGTTTTTCTTTCTTTTTTTAAATATTTGAAAGACATTTTTCTAATTTAGTTAAAAACAGGAAGTAGTCTATGTAGAATTTAAATTTAAAAAATATAATTTTTAATATTAAATTATAGACTCTCTTTTTTTTAAAGTAACTTGATCCGAAACAGGGTTGCGTCGTAATTACGAATTACGATTACGAATTACGAATTACGGTGTTTTTTCAGTTACGAATTACGAATTACGATTACGAAAATTTTTTTAAAATTACGAATTACGAATTACGGTTACGAAAATATCGGGAAAAATTACGAATTACGAAAATAAATTTGCCATTAAATTTTTGAATGAAAAGGGGGAGAAATATTTATATTTTCTCTCACAGGTCCTTTTGTTTAGTGGTGGTTAACTGGTTTAGAAGTCAGGCTTCACTTCTTTGGTATTTTTGAGGTTTGGTTCGAATCCATGTGTGGGAAATAAAGTTTAAACAATTCATTTTTTCAAAAATAAAATGAATTGTTTTATTTTGAAAAAAAATAAATGTTTTTAAACTTTGATTTTGATTTTAGGTTTATAAATTTATATTTTTAATATCTTAAAATTGAAAAAAAACTTTAAAATTTTTAATTTGGTCATGAATTTTCTAAAATTTTCGCCTGCGGCGCAGAAAATCTAATAGTTCTGGCTGCATGACCATCTAAACTTCAAAAAGTTTTTTGCTTCCTGCTCTAAAAAATGAATTTTTTTTCCTAAGGCTTTCCAAAATTCTCAAAATTTTTACCTGCGGCGCAGAAACTTATCTGAGATTAACAAGGATATCAAAAGATTAAAATAAGTCGGGGTTTGGAAAATTTCACGGGTCGTTTTATTTTTGTTAGGATTAAGTGAGAGTGATATCACATAATTTCAAACTTTAATTTTTTGATTTCGCATGATTTTTGAAGATATATCGGAGGATTAAGGGGATTAAGAGGGATGGATATCAGGATATTAATTGGGATGTGAAATAATATTAGAAAAATAAAAGGACTTGGAGGGATTAATGGGAAAAAGAGCAATTATTATAGATATTTGATTTTTTAAATTAATTTAAATATTTTTAAAAAAATTACGAATTACGATTACGAATTACGAATTACGGCATTTTTTCACTTACGAATTACGAATTACGATTACGAAAATTTTTTTTAAATTACGAATTACGAATTACGATTCCGAAAATTTTTTAAAAATTACGAATTACGAATTACGATTACGAAAAAAAATTTTCAATTACGACGCAACTCTGATCCGAAAAATATTTTAATACTTAAAAAATTATTTTTAGAAATTATGTCTATCACTTAATTCAACAAAAAATAGAAATTGAGTTTTAAGGGATAAATTAATAAATTCTGAATTTACTTCTCTATTTTTCAAAATTCTTTAGTGGAAATCGTTCACTAGAGATGTCCAAAACTCTTGGTCTTGAGTCTTGACTCAAGACTTTTCTTGGGTTTTTTCTGTCTTGGTCTTGGGGTGTGGTCTTGGTCTCGAGTCTTGGAAAATTTTCGGTCTTGGACCTCTCTACCGTTCATTATCTTCGAAAAGCAAAAAAGGGATTTTATGTTGATCTTTCTAAGTAATTATTTTTATCCGGTAAACTTTTCAAAATCAGTTCCGTCCTATATCCTTTTCGTCAGGAATCACCTCAAGATATTTTATAGACATTTACGTCACAGATTTTTTTATTCATTTATAAAACATTTTATTCATTTATTATAAAAAAATATTCAAAAGAAGCCAAAATATATGTACTTAATAATTTTTTAAAAACTCCATTTTCTTTCAAAAAAACAATAATTACCTATTTTTATTTTTTAAAAACAATTTAAAAATTTTTCCGGTTTTCTAAAAAAAGTTTTTTTTAACTTTTTTTAAAATAAATCCAAATATTTTTTTATCAATTTGCCAAAAACAAAAACGGCAGCAATTATTTAACAGTCCAGTAAATTTATAAACCTTTTTTTACTTTTTTTTTAAATTTTTCTTTTTCAAGCAATTATTCTCTCCTCTACTCTTGAATACTTTTCTTCCAATTTTCTCTTTTTGTCAGTTTCAGAAAAATATTTTTTCTTTTCTTTTTAGAATTTTTCTATGTTATTAAGTTTTTTAATTTAAAATAAAATACATATAATTATTTAAAAAATTTATTATTTTAAATATTTTTTTGACAAATTTAAAAAATAGATAATTAATTATTTAATAAATAAATAATTATTTTTTTCTGATTTTTTGGACTTGTTTAAATGAGAATTTATACTATTTAATTAATTATTTTATACATATTTATGTATTAGTAAGCAAAAATTTTTGAATTTTTCTTTTAAATAAAATTTTATTTCTTATTTTAATATTCTGACGCTTTTTATATTTTTTTCTATTTTTAAATTTATTTTTTAAATATCCATATCATTTAAATCTTTATTTGAAATTTAATATTTTATATAAAAAACTAACTAAAAATATAACTTCATTCAATATAAATATTGCTAAAATTGTTGTGACGAACATTTGTTTTAAATTTTGAAAAAAAGAGTTTAAAGATTAAAAAAGTAAAAATATATTTTAGAAAAAATTATTTAACATTAATTACCAACACTTTTTCTTTAAAAAATTAATTAAAAATTTCTAGACTAGTTTTTGCAAATTCATTAACCCAACAATTTACTCTCAATAGTTTATTTAGATAAATAACTTTTGAAAAAAATATTTTTTTAATAAAATATGTAATTTTGTTCTTTTTTTGTTTTGAATATATAATTAAGAGTTTTTTTTCTTAAATTAAATAAATTTTTTAAAATTATTTCTTAACTTTTTCTGTTATTAATTAAAAGAAGAATAATTTATTTCTTAAAATTACAGAAAATGCTTTAATTAAAGCCCGGCTCTATTAGAAGCCCATATCTAATACAAGCCTACCTAGATTGACCAAAATAGAAAAATACACGCCCATGGTTTTAATTAAAGCATTTACGGTAATTCAAAAAAAGACTCTTAAAATCCTTGAATTTTACTAAATTTATTTATTTTAGCAACATTTATAGAAAAAGATTTTTCTTTTTAATAAAATAATTATTAAAAAAATTATTTTAGTTTTAAGAATCTCTTCATAAAATCTTTAAAAAATTTTTTTGAAAAGGCTTCTTTTTGTTATTTCTACTCTGACACACAATTCTCAAATAAATTTATAATTTTCTAAAAAAGAATTTTTTTAATAAAAAAAATATTAAAATAAAATAGAAGAAGCCTTTAAAATAATATTTTTATTAAAATTGTTAAAAATTTTTATTTTTTTTTATTAATTTAAATTCAAAAATAGATTTAGTTAAAATGTTATACAAAATTTAAAAATTTTTATTTATTTAAAAAACAATTTTTTCTAAATAAAAGGACAATGAAAACAATTGTTTTAATATAATGAGAAAATAATTAAATAAAATTTTATTTTTTTTTTGAAAAAATTCTGTTTTTTAAGTAAAAACAGAATTTATTTATTTTTATTTTAATTATCGCTAGATGTGGTAATTAATTGTGAGAGGGCAATTATTTGAGAGAGAGTAATTATTCGAGCATTTACGGTAGTCTTTAAACTAAAATAAACAAATTTTTTAAATAAATTTTTTTATTAAATACTCTTTAAAATAATTCTTAAATTTTATTTTTGTTAAAATTTTTAATTAAATATTTGTTTTGTTAAAAATTATTTCTAAAAATTACAAATAAAATTTTTATTTTTTATTTTTCTTTATAGAAGATCACAATGCTTTAAAACAGGGTTTCGATATCTGCGGATTTTTCCTCATTTTGTGGTTTTTTGATAGGGCGATGAGGATTATTTTTAAAAATGCGGATTTGCGGATTTTTGTGGTCTTTTGAAGATTATGAGGATTTTTTATATTTTCTTGTGGTTTTTAGCATAAAATGTCATTATTTTTCCGCAAAGACCTCAAAAATCCTCAAAATTTTCGCCTGCGGCGCTGAAAATGGGAGAAATCTGGCTTCTTGGCCTTCCAAAATTCTCAAAATTTTCGCCTGCGGCGCAAAAAAGGAAGGAATCTATGTCCTTGATTTTCCAAAATCCTCAAAAATTTTTTCCTGGCCTAAAAATGAACGATTTTTGGCTTAAGGATCTTCCAAAATTAAAAAAATTTTCGCCTGCGGCGCTGAAAATGGAAGAAATAAAAATTTGCGACATCTTCCGCGACAAAAATGCAAGTGTGATTTTTCAGATAGTTGTTGGATTTTCATAAGATGATCATTAGTAATAAAAAAAATTGCTTAATTCAATTGTAGAAGACGAAAAATACCATGCATAAAGTGATTTTAATTAAATTTTTGGGTTTAATAATTTTTTGCGGATTTTTGATATAAAATGCGGATTTTTTCGATCAATTTTGCGGATTTTTAAAAATTCGAGATCGAAACCCTGCTTTAAAATAATTGATTTTTAAAAATACGTTGACAAATAATTTATTTAACTAATTAATAGATAAAAATAAAATTTAAAATTAAAAAAATTAACAACAACTGTTTATATTTATTTTTAAATAAATACTAGAAATCTTTAACAGATATTTTTTTATTTTTACTTAAATTTAAAGAGAATTTTGTGTCATTTACAAGTATATTTATTTTTATTTATTTTTTTTGTTTAATAATTTAGTCATCAATCTCCTCTCTCTATTTAAAACTAAAGCATCATTTGTCAAAATTTTATTTTAAAAAATTTATAATAATAAAATAATAATTAATACTATTTATTTAGTGTTGCGAGATATTCGGAAATAAAATATATTTTTGTGAAAGAATTTATATATTTTTAATTATAAATAATTTATTAAAAATTATTTTTCTAATAAAATAATTTAATTTAAATAAATATACTTTTAAAATCCTTTATTTTGGGGGTTTGTCATTTAAAAATTACCTGTATATCAGGGATGGGCCATGTCAAGAAAAAAACCGGGCGGATTTCGAATCGTGTTTTAAACTTTTCTTTGGGTCGGGTTTTTGATTTAGGGTAAAAAAAACGCATTTCGGCTCTCGGGTCGGATTTTAGGTAACACATATTTCATCAATTTAATTTTTAATTTATATTTTATCTTTCTTTTTCTTTTTTAAATTTATTTTATCTCCAAATCTTTTCCTGATATTCTTCTCAGTTAATAAAAATTATTTTATTTTTAAGGCAATTAATTAAATTTGAAAAATATTACTTATTTGATGGATTGGTCTATCTGTACTTTAACCTCTCGGGGCACTCGAATTTGCCCTGGAGGTACTGAATATTTTATAAGAAATGTATATCCACCTATTCAAGTAATTAATTAATTATATTTTAAATTTAAAAGTTTATTTTCTATAAGGAACTTCAACCAAAAGTATTGGCTGTTGTAATTATTTTTACTTTATGTTTGGTTGTTGGAATATGTGGAAATGGTTAGTTAAATAAATAAATCAGGCCTGGTCACGGATATAGATAAAAAAGATGTCCGCAGATAGGTGGGGTACGTAGATAAATGTCATTTCCGCCGGATATCTGCTTTACCTGCTATGCTTCTTATCCTTCTAAAATTCCAAAAATTTTCGCCTACGGACATATTCAAGTACAGATATGTCTAATAAAATCCGAACTGTGATCAGCCCTAATATAAATTTAAAAAATATCTTTAATTTATCTTTTAAGCATCAGTCTTAACCTTAATTTATGGAATGATTAAAGGAATTCAACCAAAGAATTCTTCGCGTACCGGTCATCTTCCAAATTCTCAAAGAAGTACAGACAACACAATTTTATATATTGCCGTAAATTAATTAATTACCTGAATATTTTCAAATTATTTATTTAGGCTCTCTGTGTTGTTGATTTTTTAATGTCTTTATCATTGCCTCCAGCTATTTTGGTAAATTAAAAAAATTTTTTTTGGTATTTTCCGGGTATTCTTATTTTCTGCTTTGATAAAAATATTGCAAATAGTCAAATCTGTTGAAGTATAAAAAACAAAATTAAAAAAAGGATGGAAAAGTTTTTAAAAAGAAAACACTTTGTTACACTTCTGTTATTTTATTATAAAATTTTATCAACTTTTTATGATCAAGCGTTGATTCTAACTAAACTTCAACCATCTTTAATTGCAATATTTTGGAGAAAAGAATGAAAGGGGAAAATATTTAATTAATTTTTTAACTATCGAAAAAAAATATTTTTTTTAATTTAAAAATAAATTAAGGACAGCATAATTGGTTTTTGGATGTTTGGAACCCCAATATGTAAATTGTAAATATAAATTTAAACAATCATTTTTCAAAATTAATTTTAAAAAATAGGCATCACATTTTTGGTTCTGTTGGAAGAATTGTTTCAACATTTATAATAACAGCAATGTCTTTTGACCGTTGGGTTGCTGTCTGTCATCCTTATAAACGAAAATTTCGGTCAAGAAGATTTGTTCTTTGCACTATTTTTGGTAAAAAATTCAAAGAGAATTTAATAAAAGTTTATTTATTAGCTCTTTGGTTAATTGCTTTTCTTCTTCTTTTGCCAATGCTTACATATGCTAGGGCAAATGAAATTCTTGTAATTATTTCGTTAAATTTTAAATAAAATTTATAGTTAATAAATTAATTTTTGAGGGTAAGAGCCTATTAGATCCAAGCAAGTTTAAAACTTGTTACTCGGTTCTTGATTTTTAATAAATCCCTAAATCGGTTTTGGTTTTTAACAAAATACAAATTTTTCAAAGAAGTAATCGGTCTAATTTTACTAAAAAATCATTAATTTTTGGCTTAAAAATTAGTCTTGAAATACTTTTAGGTGAAAGAGTTGAGAGAGAATAATTCTAAAATTATTCAATTTTTGAAGATTAACTGAAATTCTTTTTATATCTAAATTTAAAAAAATGGTAGGATACTAATTTATTTATTATCACTTAAAGTTACACCAACTTCGCCAACCAGATCCAGCATTAGGCATTACAAATATTACTCGAGTACGTGTATATAAGTATGTTTTTCTTTAATTTTACCAAAAATATTTAAATATTTTTAGATGTTCTGATATGTTACCTCCACTAGTTTTTTATTGGTTAGTTATATTATGGTTGCATAAGATCGTTTAAAATAATAAAGTGGCAGGAGATGCGGTGATATCCCGTTTCTGGTCCGATTTTAGAAACGAAATAAAATTTAATATTAACGGTTACCATGGATTGGGCGAATTATCCGAAACCCGGTCTTTTTCTGCCCGAAATCCGCCCCGATTTTTTCACTTCGTCCCATTCCTGTCGGGTACTTAGTTATATTATGGTTGCATAAGATCGTTTAAAATAATAAAAGTGGAAGGAGATGGTTAGTAATTTTAAACGATCTTGTACAACCTTTAATTTTTTTGTTCCTAAAAATTTAAATTTTCAATTTAAAGGTTTACTTCTTCAACGTTTTTCTTGGGTTATTTAGTTCCACTTATTTTAATTGTTTATTTCAATTATTGTTTAATTCGTAAATTATATAAACATACAAAACAATTAAGAAGTGGAATACCTTTACGTAGAATAACTATTTATACAATTTTAATTGCTGCTTTATATTTTCTTTGTTGGACACCTTATTGGTTTATTTAATTTAAAAATTTTAAAAAATTTTTAATTTAAAAAAAGGTGTTCTGTACTTTATGCTATTTGGATGTCTATATTTACTGGTGATAAACCAACATCAGAATTAGTTCTTTTTATTATTTATTGTGTTCATTTACTCCCTTATTTGGGGTCTGCTTCGAATTGGATACTTTATGGGTAAATTTTAAATCACTTAGACCCAGTAATGGAGAAGTTAGTTCCGGAACTTGAATTGGAACTGTGGAAGCGGTAAAGGTCTGGAACTGGAACCGATTGTTGGTCCATCTTGGGGGTACCCTCTATTTAATATACCCCTCACTATAAGGCAATACAAATCCAGCCCTAAAAGTGTACCTTATTGTTTGGTTAAATTACAATTAATTTTTATTTATTTTTGTTTAAGCCTTTTAAACACACAATTACAAAGAAGACAGCACGAACCTTCAACATCAATAACTACAGCAATACATACAAATATACCCCCAGATGAAGCTAATAGTTTATTTAATGAAAATGGTAAATAAATTGAATTTAAATCTCGATAGATAGTCGCACTCCAAAAAGCTCGCTTATAGAATGAACTATAATTATATTGGACTAGATATATCCGTTTAGTAATATTTGATGTTTTTAAAAGATAATTTCCCTGATTTTTTCAATTCTCAGGCACAATCTTTTTGATCCCACTATTATACTTAAACCTTGACCAAAAATAGACCGACCTCTAAAGAATTATTTTAGTTAAATTTAATGAATAAAGAGACCAATTCAATTAACAAAATTTAATTTAAAAAGATACTCATCAAAATAGCAATTTAATTAATTGTTGGAAGCATTCGGGTATTCCAAATGGACATTCAAATATAGCTAAAGCAATGGGACGTAAATCTAAAAGACAAACATCTTCTGCTGATAGTAAAGAAGATTTATTGTTGTTAGATACTAATAGGTACATAAATAAATTAAAATTAAAATTAATTTAAATTTAAAAATTTTCAAAGGCCTTCAAAACGAAAGTCAATTTCTCTTTGTAATAACGAAAATAATAAAATAATTAATGGAAATGATTTTATCTCAAATAAAAATAATTTACAACAACAATCATTTATTTCTTCACCTTCTTATTCTTCAGAACTAGAACAAACCCCTAATGAAGAAGAAGGGGATCAACAACTTTAAATTTTAAAATAATTCTTTTCAAAATTTTATTTATTTTATATTTTACTTTTTATAAATTTTAATAAAATTTTATATTTAAAAATAGTTAGTAATTAAAATATATAGTAAAGTTGAGCTGGTTTATACATAGCTAATCCTCCTCCAGCTAATGAAAAAGGTTAAGGGACTTGGGGCAAATTATACTATATATCATTTCCAGTTTATTTATTTATAGCGACAATCACAGGTACAATTTTGTACACTAACGTGATAATAATAAAACGATAAAAATGTTGATCGGACTGATGTGTTTTTGTCCATTACACCCCACCGCCTCCTGAATAGCCTTAAGAATTAAATATCTACTAAATTAAATAGCTACATTTTTCTACTAAATTTTTAAAAAATTCTTTAAAAATTAAAACTTTGTTTAATATTATACACTAATGCTTTAATTTATTAATTTCTACTCGCCTTTATAAAATTAATTATTTATTTCATAAATTAAGAGAAGGAAATAAAATGCATATGTACAAAATAATGTACGTAATCAATTTTAAAAATATAAATTAATTAAATTACAAAAAAATATTTATTATTTTTTATTTATATTTCTTTAATTTCCTTCCAAATTCTCATATTTAAATTCCATTTTTCTTATAAAATCCATTAGAAATTGTTTGGGAAGGTCCAATATATTCTTTATGTTTGGGCAAAATCCCCCTTTCAATCATTGAATAAGCCATTTCAATTAAAGAATTTTCTGGGTTTCGAAATTCAATTCCAAGAAGTTTTTTGGCCTAAAAATTGAAAAAAATATTCTTTCTAAAAATTTTGTTTTTTACTTTTTTGTTGTCAAAAAGAATTTGTCTGTTAAGTCGGGAAAGAACAGAACGAGTTTCTGTATCAAAAAAAGAATAGAGCCAAACACAAAAATAAGGAGCTTCGTAATGAGGAAGCCAATAACCTTTAAAAATTAAAAACTCTTTTTAATTCTCCAATCAATCCCTTTCCACCTTGTTTTTCAAATTCTTTAGCCAATATTTTGGCAATATCTTTAAACCAAAAACTTGGTTGCGAAGTAATTAAAATCCTTTCATTATCGGATTCTGAATTAGTCATTGCCGATATATGTGCTCTTTAAATTAGTTTTTTATATTTTTTTAATAATTTTTAAAAACTTAGCAACATCAGTAACATCAACAAGGGCTAATTGAAGTGCGGGGACTAATGGCATTTCATTATTTAAAAAGCGGCGAAGAATCTTTAGGGGAAAAGAAAAAAAGACTACCCTTTCTTATTAAAACCCCAAACTACCGTAATTGAAGTTCCTTGTATATCAATCAAAACAGGTCCAACAATTAAAGTTGGATTTAAGCAAGTTAAAGCAAATTTATTGTCCGTCTCTTCAATTAATATTTAATTATTTAAGTGTTTAGTTAATTTAATTACCTTTCAAATTTTTAACAAATTCCCAAGCAGCTTTTTCTGCCTCAGTTTTGCTTCGACTATACGGAAGCACTTTTTTGTTGTCAGTTTTTGTCCAATCCTCTTCCGAAAATGTTCGGTTCTCAGATTCATGGCCCTCTTTAAATTTATTTAGAAATTTATATAAATCGAACTTCATTGAGATACACCCTTGGGGCTGGAAAAATGTACGTTTGAATAAGGGGTATCTTAAATCAAGGTATTGTCAAAACAGTTCCTACCAACAAGTCAGTAACCTGATTTTAAAATATATATCAAAAATCGAGCTTTACTTAATTTTTGGGTGTAAATAAAATTGACGTTCTATTCCTTCCTTCCCTCTCCTTCCCTTCTATTTACCATTAATAGCAGCACAAGAACTTGTCAAAACAACTTTCTTAACAATACTACAATTAATATCAGCACACGCCTCCAAAACATTTAAAGTTCCCTTAACAGCAATATCAACAATTGTTTCATCTGCCGCAATAGGGAAAGGACTGGCTACATGTAAAACATATAAACAACCAGAAATTGCTCTTAAAAAAGAATTTTTTATTCAAAGAAAATATTTCCCTGCTTAACTCTTTCCAACATTCTTTATTTGTTAAATCAGCCTCAATTAATTTAAAATTTTCTTTAGGAAAGGAAGAAGCCAAATCAATTAAAGGTTGAACTTTTGCTTTGTTTTGTAAAGAACGGACAGTTCCTCGAACAGAATAACCAGCACATAAAAGTTGTTTGACACAATGGGCGCCTAGAAAGCCTGAAGCGCCAGTCACTAATACAACTTTAAAAAATAGAAAATAATTAAATTATAGCTGGATCTCATTTATAGATACACCTTTGGGGCTGAAAAAAAATTTTATCTTATAATGAAAAGGACCCATCTTAAATTGAGGGGGGATGGGGGTATCGTTTAGACAGCTCCCCCCTTAGGGTTGCTGGCCCGTCCTGTCCGAAAGATCGAGTCGGGCATCTAACTTTGGCCCGAAAAAGACTCGGTCGGGCCGGCCCGATAAAAATGACTCGAACGTTGGCCCGACTCGAAAACGGCAACCCTACTCCTAATGGCCAATAATTTTCAAGAAAATTGAGTGTTTTGTTTATCTTATAGTTAAGTCTGTAGAAAATTTTTTTACCAATTTTTCCATCATCTGTTTGGGACATTTCAGTAGTTAATTTAAATAATAATTTCTGTGTCAATAGTTTAAACTAAAATGTTTTCTGAACAAATTAAATGAAAATAATTTATGTATTTACTATTTGGATTTTATGAATATGATTAACTATTTAAATATTATAATTTGTATTTTGGAAAATTAATGGTTTTTAAAAAATATTTTTTTAATTAATTTAGAATGGGGGAATTATAATTTTAAAAATATGTAAATGTATGAATGATTTATTAAAAATAAAAAAATATTATTTAGTCAAATGTTATTTTTAATTTTTAAAGTTTGGTCAATTTTTAATAAGTAAATGGTTGTTTTTAAAAATATTTTTAGAGAAAAAGTTTTAAAAAAATACAAAAAATTAAAAAATATTTTTTAGAGGTTTATGTGTTCTCCAATTAAATAAAAAATATTTTTAATAAACCTATTTTTGAATAAAATATAAATAAAAGAATTGTGTCAAAATATTTAGAGCAAAAGAATAATTGATCGTCGCGCACTTAACTAAGAGAAAAACTAGGAGAAAAAAAAATAAATTGGTAGATTTGTAATATAGATTTAATCCTAAATATACGTTTTGATTGTTGAAAGAAATTATGGAAAATAAAAAATAAAATTTTCTTTTTTGACAGACAAGAAATTAATGATTAATTTTTGAGAGACTCAAATGAGGGTTTGAAAAATTAAGCGAACAAATTAATAAATAAATACATTTAATCTAAATTTTAAATTTAGATTAAAAATTTATTTTTTTATTTTAAATTAATAAACTCAACGACAATTTTTCAAAATTAATTTTAATTTTGTGACCTTTCGATCTTCATCACATAGAACATAAAAAATTTTTTTAAATAAATCTACTTTACGCTCTAGCGTAAAGGTACTCTTTTAATCAGATAGAGAGACATTATTCTAACTCGAATAATCAAATGATTAGTTAATTTTTAAATATAGTATGTAGTAGACTGTAAAAATAGCAAACTACTTTAAATCCAATGATCTTGTTTAGCCTAGCATATCTCATACATTTATAGTTAATACTTTAAACTGTATCAGTTATTATACTCTCAAATGAATTTTTATCTCGACTATGATTTTTTTGATTTTTGGCTTCCGTTAATTTTTGGCTCTTTCTTCCATCCATGGTGCGAGGAGACATACTACAATAGAAAATTACTATAATCCCTCACCTCCTTTTTATTTTCTCTTAAAATTTCAAAAAACACATAGCTTATATTGCTAGTACTCTGTATGTCCTTTGCTTCTTTGCAATAAGCAAAATAAGGATATAGACCCTGTAAACCCTGCAGGATAGTTTTTCTGCATCTGCATAGCTTTTTGTCATCCATTTGTGGCCAATGGTCATTCTTTGCATTTTATATTTAGTAACAGCTGCTTCTAAGCAAATCAATATTTATTTAACTAAAAATTTCCAAATGTATTTTTCTTATTTTTATTTCCCAGCTATTAATAAATTTCACTTAATCCCGCGATATCCTCCACATATACACTTAATCCTCCAATAACCTTTTGATACCCAGATATTAATATGTATGTACATAGTATATTCTCTTCACAAATACATCCAAATTTTGTTTTTTCGAGTTTACTGGGAGAATTGCGTCAATATTTCAAAAAATCTCGATAACCGAAATTTTTGAAGGACCTTTATTTTTCCAATGGGCGCAAGTCTAAATCATAGAAAAATCTATATAAAATTATAATTTTTAAATTTTGCTAATTTTATAATAAATATCAGGGATGGGCTACCTTCCGCTTTTTAAGCGCGGCAAGGCCTATCCCTGATACATACATATCTAAACTCAATTTTTATTTTTAGATTCTCCCTCAGTTCTTACATCATCGGGAGGGTCGGATGCTACAACACCCTAAGGCGGAGCATCCTTCCAAAATTTAACTGTAGCGCATTTGCGAGCTCTATTACGCTCGCAAATGTAGAGCTCGCGCCTTCGATATTCAATCTCAGTGCACACTATAGCTTTTAACATTAATGGTATATAGTTTAATATAGACATTATTGTATTGGGTCTGAGACCAATCATAATTAATTATAGCATTTATTTGTGCAAATTAACTTATGATAAATCATATGGGATACAAACGAAGGAAGTTTGCTCACAAAATTGCAAATTTCTCTAATTGTTTCCCTACACTTTAAAAACCTTGTTTTTTATCTTTCCATTAATATTTTACCCTTAATATTGCAATCAAAAAATGTCTGAATGCAATTACCTCTATTCTATGTATACGCCTGTACATTCATATAAGGCAGAGAGAGAAAGAAAATATGACATCGGTCAGTGCAGTTATTATGCATACTATAGGATTTTAATTTAATACATATTCATTTCAATTAAAATTTAGTAGATTAGATAATTAAAATTTAATTCAGCTTCTCAAGAAAGATAATGCAGGACAACTACTACCTAATTACTTATTCCTAACAGTTAAACGAGCGTTTCAATAATTTTTAAAATTTTTAATTTTTTGTTGTTTATCAATGATTAAAGTTTATTTTAGCAGCTCTTAAAAGTTGACAAAAATAAAGTACATATGATCATACCCAGTAATATTTCCATATATTTTTATAATATCTGGGTAAAATAATTAAAAACCAAATTATCCAAGTTTCGTCAAAATATTTTATCTTCAATATACGTTCATTCACCAATTAAAATAAGCTCAAGAACAATTTAGATGTAATTATATTTTCATTTTACACAAGTTACATATAAGGAAAACAAGAATAAGAAAAACTCTAAGGACTAATTAACAACAAAAACATATACCCTCCATACTAATCAACATTTTATATACAAATGAGAAAAACAAAATTAATCATAGACATCTACTTCTTTATTATTATCTCCATCTCCTCCCTCTTCCTTCTTATTATTATCGTCCCCTTCTTCCTCCTTTTTATCATCACTTTCTTCTTTCTTCTTATTATTATTATCACCACCCTCTTCTTCTTTATTCCCAACAACTTCATCAGAAGATACAGTCAACTCCGGTTTAGATTCTTTCTTCTCTGCCGAGACAATTGATTCTATAGATTTTTTAGATTCAGTAGATGGATCCCCCTTATCTTTCATCGGCACAATCAATCGCTTTCGATCTACTTCATATGGAGCCGAAAATGTAGAGACTTGCGGATCTATTGCTTTAGTAGGTGTTGGTGGTTGTTTAACGGCAACTTCTTCTTCTGTTGTTTGTTCCCCAGTAAATTCTTTAGATTCTACCGTATTTGGAACAACAGCCCCACCAACAGCCCCAACATCTTTTGAGAGAGTTTTCTTCATATTTTCTTTGGAAACTTCTTTTTTGCTAATTTCTTCTTTTTTGCTTAGCTCAACTTCTTTTTTATCAACTACACTCTTCTTTAAAGATACGTGGCTTCCTTGAGTTTCCAATTGTGTGCCAGACATATTTTTTGCTTCCATTGATAAAAGTTCTTCCGTTGTTCCTCCAGAGCCTTCAGAACTTTCATCTTCATTACTTGCTTTCTTCTTATTTTTTCGAACGATACTGCATACACAACTGATGACAAGCCTTAAAAAAAGGAAAATTATTTATTTTACAGTTGAACCTCTTTTAGATACCCCCTTCGGGGCTTATAATGAAGGGAGGTATCGCTTGGGCAGTTCTCCCACCCAATGGCCTAATAAATCCTATTTTAGAACCTCTCTTAGATCCCCCTTGGGGGCTAGAAAATCTTATTTTAAAATGAAGTGTATCCTAAATGGAGAGGTATTGTTTGGGCGTTCTCCACATACTAAGCAACTTTTTATTCTCCCACCCACTAGTCAACCAAATTTTCCAAGAAACCCCTTATCTTAAATTGAGGTTTCTCTGGAAGTATCTAAAATGAGTTTCTGAATATAAAACTTACAATAGAATAACCACAGCACCACCACCACCAACAATATAGTAATAATAGGAAGGAAATACTACTTTTGGAGTCGTTTCAATTCCTTTTGTTGTTCCATGTGTAATGACAGGAATTTTAGTAGAAGTTGTTGTTTTTAGGATGATTGTAGGGATTAAAGTAGAGAATGTTGGAGACGTTAAGTTGGCATTAGATGTTCCGTTTGTCTCATTCACAGAATTACTTAAGTTGAAGTTTTGGGTCAAATCTGAGTAATTCATTGATGGAGAAGTGCCAACAGTAGTAGTCCCATTACTACCTCCAGTGCTTGTTGTAACCGTTGACGTATTTTGAATACTCGATTGTGGCAAAGTTCCATTGTCTGAAATTATTTATTTTTATTAAATTAATTTTATTTTACTCTGTTCCGGTTTTGAAGTAGTGTTAACTGAAGGTGGTGGAGAACTAGAATTTGTTGGTGGTACTTTTGATGATTTATTTGCTGCGGTAGACTCTGTAGGTGGGCCACTCTTTGTTGCATTTGGTGCAGTAGAATCCGCTGGCTCTTGACTGATTGTCTCATTGGTGGCTGAGGAATTTGTTGATGGTTGAGCAGTTGTTGTTGTAGTTGATGAATTAGCTTCTACAACTTTTGGTAATAGTAGTATATACTCCAGTTTTATAACACTTTTTGGTAAAAAGTGTTATAAAACCAGAGTATATTTCCGAAAATTTATTTTTTAAAAAGTATAATTAGAAATATGAAAAATATTTGAAACCTAAGCCTATACGAACATTCTAAAATAAAAGTAAAAAATAAGTAATTTAAAGCTTTTATTTGCAACAATTTCTTTTCATATTGCAGCGAATTTTATTTAGTGAATGACAATCACTTAAAAATTTTCATTTTAAGGCGCAATAATTATTTTCGCAAAAATTTTTGACATGACATGTAATTATCAATAGTGTAAAACATTTTTTTTGAAAAAAACCTATGTCTTTTTAGAGCGCAAAAAGCAATTAGTGAAAATTTTGCGAACAAAAATTTTACAAAATAATTAGGTGTGATGAAATATTCGACAAAATATTTTGTAATTATTTAAAAATTTTTGAAGGAGGTAAAATTTACAGCATCGTAAAAATTTTTGAAAATATTGCTAGGCTATAGGTGAAAAATTCAAACGTTTTTAGGAAAAGCATTTAGAAATGTTAAATGTAACATTCCTCCACAGGGATCCGAACCGGGTAGTAATCTATAACATAAATGTCGGCGCATAACAATTCAACCACTCAACCATCTAAACTAAGAATTTTAAGCGAATATTCATAGAAATGGTGAAAATTTGTGAGGAAATTCATGAGTAATGCAAAATCATTAATTTAAAAAATTCTGTAAATTGGTAATTCGCCAATAGCATAAATTTCCGTGTTAAAATATTAATATAGTAGTCGAAAAATAATTTGAAATCGAAAAACGTATGGATGATCAGCATTGAGGATAGTCCATAACTAAAAATTTCTAAATCAAATAGAACAAAAATAATTAAAATGTATATATAATAAATAATTGGCCCCCAAATATGTAGTCATACTTAAAAACGTCACACCAATTGATTTCGCAATAATTACAAAGAAAATAACCATTTAATTGCACAAAAAATATTTCGCAAAGAGGCCCACATAATTGCTCTAAAAAATATTTCACAATAATGCCCACATAATTGCTCTACAAAAAATATTTTACAATAATTGCATAAAAATTGCCAACTTAATTGGCCAAAATTACATATAACAATGAAAATATTCAATACACAAAGGATCTACTTCAACATAATTGTGCAAGAAAACAGGTTTTTACAATAGTAATTATCTATTCTAGAATGTTCTAGAAGCATTTTTGGTGCATATAAAAGAAGCTCTTTTTCGCCTTGTATTTCATTCATACTACTTATCAACAATTTCCTATTATAAAAGCCTATTCAACTCTTCCTTTTCAATTTATTTAAAATATATTTAAATTTTATATAAAATATCCAAATAATTTTAAACTTTTTTAAAATTTTCAAAGATTTAAATATTTTAAAAACTATTTTTCTATATAAAATGGACTCCCACTCAAAAGATGGTAAAAACTTTCAAATTTTTAAATTGTAATTATTTTAAATTATTTAGTCGAAACAATTAATCTTGATGGTGATGAAACTCAAAATAATGGATCACAAGGTAACTATCCTCAAGTAGAAATTTCTAGCTTTAAGGTTCAATAACTGCTGAGGAAATAGAGCTATTCCGCGATTTTATTTCAAAACAACAAAAAAAGAAAGAGGCATCAGAAAATAGAAGAAGAAAGTCTAAGTCAAATAGTACTTCGTCACCAGACAAATCAACACCGGCAAAAAAGACTAAAACGCCCGAGAAGAAAATAATCAAAAATTCGTCTGAGACTCAGGTATACTTATCTATCATTTCTTATATAAAGATAATTAGAAGGCAAACGATGGAGAAATAAAGCAAATGTCGGATAAAGAAAAGAAGGATGATGATGAATTGCATCAGGCTATTCTAAATTACGAGGGCGATTTTTCAGAATCTGAAGATGATAATCCTATGGGATCAAACGAATTAGTCAGCAAAAAAATGCGCATTGAAAGTAATTTTATATTTTGAAATTTTAAAATAAAACAATTTTAGAAAATTATCATAAGAGATTCACTGTGCCCGCGGCTCTGATCGATCGAGCACAGCTTCTTAAACATCAACGACGAGGGATATTCGTCTATCAGTGCGAATCTTGCCGCGAAAGTCAGAAAAAAAGGGAATTCTATCTATTCAGCACAGGGATAGATGGTCTATCTGTATTGACGATAGAATTGTGTGCTGAGGATCTAGATAAAAATATCTCTTTAGGAATGCATTACTCTGGATACTTTGGTAAGATGAAAATTTTTACGAAAATCAAAAATATTTTAGGTCATTCTAATAATGGACATCAATCAGGCTCAAAAATGTCAATGCTTGATCTTGGTAATCGTATTTTGTAAATAATGAATATTTTTTATTAAGATGACGATGAGTTTGAATTTTCAAGAGGTGCGAGCATTACAAAAGGTACGGATAAGAAGCTTCTAAACTTGGGCAAATATTGCTGGATTCTTCACCAGGTAGTAAAAAGTATTAAATTTTTTATACATAATTTTAGTGCGCACAATGCAGCGACCTTACAAAAAAACTGGCTAATGAACTTTTCATCAAGAAAAAGGGCGGCATCTACGAACTCAGCTTCCCAGTAAGGAAATTTCCAAAATGATTAAATAATTTTAGTTAAGGTCTGCTCTTACTGCACAACAGCCAACATTGAGCACCAGCAAAAAACATATGGCACATTAAATAAGAAGAATTAAAAGGAAAATTAAACACCGCTTATTCTCTTAATATTGTTAAATAAAAATTTAAAGCAACCTTAATTACAAAAAATAATCGTTAAATTAACGATTTATAATTCTAATATTTTAATTAATCAATTTTCATAAAAAAGTTTCAGTTCCTGTAAAATTCTCTTCAAAATAGAGGTATTAAAATTTTCAAATTCTTAAATAAAGATATTAAGATGGATCAACAAATGTATGAACATGTTATTGAAGGTCTCAAAGAAAGCGTTATACGATTCTCTCGACAAATAAGCACGCTTGAGTATGTGCGTCAAGATGACAAAATGCTAAAAAATGAGCTATACGATGCTTTTATGCAATTTCATGAAAAACGCTATCCTCTAGCAAAATGTCAAATACATGAATATCTACTAAGAGAGATGAATGCGCTGGCAAAAATAGTATAATTTTATTCGTATAATTTATCAAATATATTAATTAAGGCTATTACTGAAGTCGTGAAGGATGAGTTGTATTTTGAGCTTCATAACCCATTTAGCAAATTCTGGGGTCAGATTGATCTTGAAATGGCAATTAAGATATTCAACAAACACGGAAGTATTCACGGACCAATTATGAGAGAAGGTTTGACAAAAAATGTTACACGTATTTCAAATTTTAGATTCACCAATAATATTCATGAGAGCTCACACGGATTCATGTAGTACTATTAAACCCAACACAGAGGAGAAGGGTGTGCAAACTGAAAATTCTTCGGATGACCGTGTCGTTACTGCTGAAACTGAAAAATTAAACGATCAGTAAATGGATACAACAACTGACTATAAAAATAATTTTTGAATAAATAAATATTTAAAATATACTTATATTTTTTATTAAAAATACGTTTTAACGTTAATATCTAAATAATATTATTAATTTTTATTATAGCATTTAGATGAGTCGTCATATCAGAAATTTTGGAGAATATTCTGTTAAACATTTTTATAAAGAAGAGGCAGCTGAGACTGTTAACAGCTCCAAATTCAAAATTGGTGTTTTCAGGTAAACTCAAATTTATATATCGAAATGCTGTTTATTTTAGGAATGTATTCACTGTTAAAAATATTGAAGATGCACCAGAAGGAAGTGATCAACTTTTAGAAGATTTAATTGATTACTTCATTGAAAAGGCAGACAAGTCAACCGGTACAAAAGCGGAAAAATGTTCAATAATTATACGAAGTGCAGTTCTTGAAAAACCGATTCAAATTCCGTACAGAGGTTTTGCGCAAAATACACCACAGGTTGTTATGGAACAACTTGATTCTGTTGATCAAAGTGGAAAAAGGATGGGAAGACCATCACTTTACAGCCAGCCAATACATATCGAGGTTTATTTGTATAAAAGTAAAAAAATCTGTTTTTATCAAGATTGTTATGGGACCTTCTCACGAAGAGGCTCTAGCCTTGATAGAGAAAGGAAATAGTGGAAGCGGCCGAAAATCAAGATATATTATGAAAGGAACAGACCTCAACAATCTTATTGAGGTTTTTAAATTTTAAAAATACAATATAATAAAATTTAGGTTCGCAATGATGATCTAGGTGAACCTGCCAAATACCATTGCCTTTTGTTGGCGGTTCAGCTAACATTGATGTATATTAATATGGACAATACACCAAAAGAAAAAATGAATTTTCAAAGAATTATTGCAGGAAAAGGAGCAAGATCCAAGACTCAACGATACACATTGATCAAGGATATGTTAATTCAAATGAAACGACACGGAATAAGATATCCTCTAAAATTGCAAGAATATAATGTAGAAGAACATGCCCCATTAATACAAAAATATTTTAATGAAAAATTTCCTGGTGAATATCGATTAGCTGTATTTGGAGAATATGGCCAAATGAAACCTTTATGGAAGGGAGCAGCTCGTGCTGAGAAGGATGTTTGTCTATATTTAAAGGATGGACATTATTATGGTATAAGAAAACTAAATACACTTTTTGGAAAGGATATGTATTATTGTCTTGACTGTGAATCAACCTACCACAGCAAAATTGAACATCGGCAGACATGTGCAGCAAAATGTCCACGTTGCTGCGGGATGGGGGCAGATTTTCCGTGTAAAGAGATTGAAAATTACGAAATAGATTGTTCTGAGTGTTTCAACTTGTTTAAAAATCCTGACTGTTACAAACGACATATTGAAAAGGGAATATGCCAGATTTTTAAAAGGTATTTTAAATTTTAATAAAAAATAAAATTGAAAATAGATGCAAAGAATGTGGTCAAATTTACAAAGTGAATAACAAAGAAGAAAATGAAGGACATGTATGTTATATTCGTTTCTGTTCTCTTTGTCATTCACGGCATAGAAGAGACGAACAATGCTTTGTACAACAGATTGTTCCTAGAAAAGCTCAATCCTATCTTATGGTATTTTTTAAACAATTCGAAATAAAAATTTTTTTAGGTTGTATTTGATTTTGAATGCGAACTTATATCATCATCAAAAATTATAAATGATAATTCATCTAACGATGAAAATTATCAATTACACCATGTTAACTGTGTCTCGGTAATTTAAATTATAATAACTGATAAATTATAAATTAGGCAATGCTATTATGCGCAAAGTGTATGCAAAATAATAACTGGAAAGAAAAATATACAGGAGCTTGCAAAATTTGTGGACCAGGAATTCCAAGAATGAAAAGTTGGACGGGTGCAAATTACGAGAATCCCTTGCGTGAATTTCTTCAATGGATAATCTTTGGACTTGATAATGAGAGAAAAGGAAAAACTCTTGCAATTTCTCATTATGGAGGGTTTGTACTGAATTATTTTTTATTTTAATATTTTTTCCAGACGTTATGATATGCATTTACTGTTGGGTGAATTGATAAATCACTTTGGAATTGAACCAAATATAACAAGAACCGGAAACAAACTTTACGAAGTTCTCATAAAGAAGAAAGATGGAATTTATCCACATATTTCTTTTCGCGATTCTTTTAATTGGATGATGCTCAAGTTGGATCAATTACCAAAGGCTCTTGGTCTAGATATTGATGAAGGAGGAAAATCATTTTTTCCTCACGGATGGAATCTTAATAAAAATATGGATGTTTTGTTGAAAACTCTGCCAGCTAAGAAGTATTATTATCCCGAAACAATGGGAAAACAAAGAAGGAAAGATTTCGAGGAATGGTACGATATGCACAAGGACAGTTCATTTTTACTTTGTGAACAAATTGTCGAATATTGTGAGCAGGATGTACGCATACTTACGCACGCTCTTGTTAAACTACAAAAGCTATTCTTTGAACTCGCTACAGAACCATCAAAACGAGATGATGTTCTTGTATCTTCAATGACACTTGCTAGTGCATGTCTTCGTCATTTTTGTAAATTTCAAAATTCTACTAATATAATTATATTTTTTAGGTATAAACTATTTGAAAAACAATCAGATAGGTATTATTCCAGACAATGGGTATCACAAAGATACAAACTACTCTGCAATCTCCATTAAATTTATTAAATGGCTTGAACATAAAACAGGCCTTCAAATTCAAAACAGACAAAGTGCAGAAGGCGAGTATAGAATTACTGTTTCAAATGGAAGTGTTTTGCGACTTGATGGATTTATTAAAGAAAAGAATATAGCTATAGAGTTCCTCGGATGTGCATGGCATGGACATAAATGGTAAAATAAGCTTCATTTTCTTACTTATAAATTTAGTCTTTATCGCCCTCATGAAATATGTCTAAATGGTAAAACAGCACTATATAATGACGACACTTTAAATGAACGCATAAATTTGTTAAACAACGAGAACATACGTACCTACATATTTTGGGAATGCGAGGTAGTAAAGGCATTGGAAAATAATCCGAGAATGTCACTTTTCTTTGATGAATTGCCAGACATTGGACCTTTATTTCCTCGAGATGCTTTTCATGGTTTTATTATTTTTCAATTCTTATAATTATGTAATTTCTAGGTGGAAGAACAGGACCATTATCTCTTAAATGCCATCTTGAAGACTCTGCAGAAAATGAATACGAAATCTCATGTTATGATGTGGTTAGTCTATATCCTGCGGTTAACTTTTATGCTTTCTACCCCATTGGTGAGACTTTATATAAATTTGTAACCATATAGTATTTAGGCCATCCAGAGGTATTGGATCTCAATCTCGACATAAATTGGACAAAACCTGAAGATTTACGCCCTTATCGGGGAATATTTAAACTATTCATTATTCCACCTGACAACTTATATTTACCTGTAATTCCAGAAAGAATACATGGAAAATTGGTATGTTAATTTTATTACAAATTGAAAAATTTTCCTAGATATTTCACCTATGTCATCAATGTGCAATAGAGATAGAACCCGGTGTAGCTAAACGAAAACAAAACAGCTATAGTTATGAAACAAAATGGTGCCAGCATGACGATAATAAGCGCGGATTTGTAAGCACAACATGTTCCGTAGAATTAGAACTTGCTTTGAGCAGAGGGTACCGTGCAACAAAAGTTTATAGTATCTATAATTGGGAAGAATGGTCTGATGAATTATTACGCCCATATGTTCAAGATATGATGCGACTAAAAATTGAGGTTTAACTTTAGTTTTATTATTCATAATTGTTTATTTTAGGCAAGCGGTTGGCCCACCAGTGCTTTGTCTCCGGAAAATCTTGAACAGGAAGAAAGACTCAAAAATGAGTTTATTGAGAAAAATCAAAAAGAATATGGTATAACACTTGATCCTTCAAAAATAGCAAGAAATGAAGGATTGCGCTATTTAGCTAAAACTTGCAATAATTCAATGTAAGAAAATTTATAAATTTAAATCACTAATTTAGGTGGGGACGATGGGCACTTCGCTGTAATTTAACTCAAGATTGCATCACAAGTTCCCCTATAAAACTTCATACAATTCTTAATGATCCTAAGCTGGAAGTGGGTGCTATAGAGATGTTGACTCCAGATCTGTTCGCTGTACCTTATAAGAATCGTCGCGAATTTGTTCGACCACACGATAAGTACAACATTATATTGGCCCTTATTACAACAGCAACGGCAAGAGTGTATTAGAAGCAGTTGAACAAACAGAAAATTTGTGAAAATATATAAGTGATATATTTTATTTTCTCATAATTGTTAATAAAAAATGTTTAATAAAATTTTACTTATTTTTCTTTTTGGGTATGTGTATTGTGAATATCGAAGAATATGGAAGGTCGAGGAAGCTAAAGTATCATTATTTCGAAGAACCCCCAGACCCAGCACGTTCGAACATGTTTTACATTTACCCCCTCAACCAAATTTTACAAATATAACTTGGACCCCGACTGGTCATGTATGGTTTATTTACGATGAGAAAAAGAAAGAATGGAAACAGGTATACAAACCAACATTTACAGTAGTGTACCACGAACCAAGTGTATTTTCTACTGCTTGGTCATTTGTGAAAGAGACATGCTCAGATATTGTTATAGCAGTCAAATCGTTTGTCATTGAATCGGCAAAACTAACATTGTTCTTAGGTCGGAAGCTAATTCCTATATAGAATAATAACTAACCCCACCCGTGTATATACATTAATAAATATAAAATACAAAAAATAATAAAATATCAAAAAAAAATGTTAAAAATATGAAATACCAAAAAATATTAAAAATATAAAAGAAAAAAAACAATAAATTTTTTATAGATTTCAACAAATTCCAATTTAACTTCCTCTCATTTTAAATATCCCTTAGGCTTTGATTTTATATTTATTTTTTAAAATTTTAATTTGAAATATCGATTTGTAATACTACTTATTTTATTGCGCCGCAAGCGAAAATTTCGAAAATTGAGTAAGCCCAAGAAGACTTTAAAAGTAAATGAATTTTATTTAAAATTTACATTCTCTATTAAGAATCTAGTTTTTTACATTCTCTATGAATAAAAATTATATTTAAAATATATCAAAAAAGTATTTTTAATATAACAAAGAAATATTTTTGATTGCAAAAAATATTTTTACAATTATTTTTAAAATATTTTACAAAAAAATCGGTTTTTTATGTAATTGCTTTTTTTGAAAATAAAAATTGTTATTTTCGGACAAAAATAAAGAAAAATGATTTTTGCAAATAATTACCTATCGAAAATGTAAAAATTGTGTTTCTTAAAAAATTTTTAATTTTCATCAAAATAATTGTTTTGCGCGCTTCTGTTGAAGAAAATTTAAGTAACAAAATAATTACTGTTGGTAAATACTTTTTTTCGATTTACTTGTCTTTTACTTAAAAAATAGACAAGTATTTTATATAAATTATTTTAAGGATAAAATATTTCATGGAAAGATATAAGATGTTACAATAATGCAGATATAGAATTGGAAAATATAAAATTAAATTGTTCTTGACAAAATAAATATATCTAAATTTTTTATCTACTTTTTTAAAATTTATATTAGATATTTTAGTGCTGTAGTATTATATGTAAGGTATCCAATGCGAATTGATAATAAAAGCCTTGCGGGGATATTTCTGACATCTATTGCTGTAAAGATTACAAACTTAAAAGGATCGATAAGCCACGCTTTTGCGGTGTTTTATTCAATTGAATAATGTGTATTTTAAAGTTAAATATAGATTAAACTTTCTTTTTTTAAATTAATTATTGAAAAATATTTTTATTTAATATAAAAATTATTTAAAAAGTAACAAACGAAAATATATTTTTTTATTAAAATAAAACTAATTATTACACATGACTTAAAAAATATTTTATGAGGGTTTTTTCCATTTCTTCCTAGATAATTGCTTTTGCGCATTTTGTTTTGCGAGGTTTTTACCTTAATTTTTCAACTATATACTTAAATGTCGCAATTTCTATAATTGCTTTCCGATTCATCTTTTCACTTTTTTAAGGCCAAAATAATTTGTTTTTAAAAAATGATTTTATGGAGATGTATTTTTAAAAACGTATAGGCAAATACTTAATTGAAAAGTTTTTTTAATATTTATAGTAGTATAGGTACTGGTTGTCTAGAAATTATTTACAATTTTTACTCCGGTTTTATAACACTTTTTTCCAAAAAGTGTTATAAAACTGGAGTATATACTACTGGTAATCTCTCTAGAAGTTCATAATCTGGTCGTTTCTATAAAAAAATAAGAATAAAATTGCATAGAAATTAAAAAGGGATAACTCACAAAAACTATGTACATATCTCTGCAATTATTATGTGTAAGATCAGGTAATTTTCCAGTAAGACGTGCTCCAAGCTCATCACGCGCACGAGATGCCGATCTTGGAAGGAGATGGAATGTCATCAACTTTTTTCCTTCAATTTCCTTTCTAACGTTCCCATCAATTTCCCACACCTTAGGTTTGATAATTGAGGCCTCGATACATTTGAAATCATCTAGGTTGTGGTTACTTTCTTTATCAGTCCAACCATCATCTTTCCAAAGATTCGTACTCTTAACATTTCCATTTTTGTCTACATTTACGGCGAATTGCGCTTTTTTCTCGAACTCTTCTATCCAAAAATGTGCTACATAGCCAATATCACCAACTAAAATAATTTATTTATTTTACATACTTCTGACAAGCGGAGAGTCTTGATCAAATATGTATATCACAAAAAATCTAAGTTGAAAAAATCGGAAAACGATATATTGAACCAAGCTCTATTAAATAAGATTAAAATTAACTCACTAAAGCTGACATTTGCTGTCAGAGTATTATTGTATAGCGTGCATGATCTATCTTCCAGCTCTTTCCATGACTCCTTTTCGTATCGCCATTCAACTTCCAGCGCTGTCCATGGCATACAATCCGGTGTGGGAATTTCAGTCCAATTTCCAGATGTTGATCCTGTACACTCACTTCTATCTCTTGGGCAAATTGCATTGTCTTTCCCATAGAGAGGCCCATTCTTGATCTCATTTACTTCTTTATTGTTTAAACTGTATGCAAAAGGCAGGCTAAAAATACATACAAATTATACTTCTCAATTTTAAATATAAACTTACACGGTAGGGTCCTTGAGGTCTTCTCTTTTAGTATCACGGCAAAGTTCCAGGGAAGTTGTGAACTCGATGTCGTCTCTCTTTGTTAGAAGATCCACCGTACAAACCACCTTTGACGTTTCATTATACCACAAAGAACTGAAAATTGTTGTAAATATAAATTTATTAGATTAATTGAAACATACATAAAATTCTCATCTATTCGAATAGTAGAACAATTAGGATAGAGATGATCTGGCACCAAAGTGAGGCCAGGCCAATTATAAATCCCGAATTCATCACTTAAGGCAACTTTTCCATCCTTTAGCGCATAATTGCCGGATCCCACTTGAACTTCCGAGGAATTGCTTGCATTTACGACAGCCAACCAAAGCAGCAAACACAAACCACCGATCGCAAACATGAAGTCGACGAATGTTCCGTTGACGTGCTTGATATCTTCTGATGTTTTTACTTGAAGAATGTTAAAGCAATTCTTATTTATTTCCTTTTATATAGGCCGGAGATATGTTCACAATTCGTTTTTGTGAACCAAAGGTCTTCACACCATTACTTCTATTTAGGTTTTCTTTAACAAATTCGTCAAAATGTTTATCAAATTCGAAACTAATTTTTTAACATGTTGATAATTAATAGAATTCAGTACTCACTCGGCCACAAGTCCCGATCCCGGAAACACCGAATTTGCTAACGGTTTAAATTCTATCATGTTTACATTAAAGACTTTCCTAATTTTTAACACATCGGAAAAACAATTTATCCCCAAAATTTTAATTACAATCAGTAAAAATTATTTAATAGTTTAAGTGAACGTATAGATTTATTCAGAGCAGAGGTGAATCGGAATTCTGATTTTCGACTTCCAAAAATTTAGGGTGGTTTCTGACTTTTGAGCCATTTCCGATTTCCTGACATCTTCGTCATTTCCTATTCACCTCTGATTCAGAGAGAATTGGATAATTTTAGTCTATTTAAATTAAGCGAAGATATACTGGAAGTCTCGATAAATAGAAATAAAGAAATTAAATTTTAAGGCGTCTTAAGAAGGATTTCAAAACTAAAAGATAAAAAAGTGTGTATATTTGGATATTTAAAAGTCAATTTATAATTTATTAACTTCATCACGGGTCTGAAAAATATTTTAATCTCCAATTAATACTTCTAATTTTTTGTGTCATCAAATAAGTTTTTCATCTTCATTATGAGAATTTGAAGGCAAAATTTGTTGTTGTGCAGTTAATTGTGTATCATTATTTTCAACGGAAGTAGATGTTGACGGAATGCCATAAAATGTTGGCTGAAAATTTATTTTTCTTTTAATCCAAATTTCCAATTTAAACAATTATTTAATTAAAATTACTTCCATACTTGACCCAGACCCTTTTTCCTTGAATATTTAAAAAGAGAAAACGGCCAAATAGTTCAGTTTTGATTCCGAACAACCAAAAACGGGACTGCGCCAATTTTTCGCGTGGCACGTCAAACGCCAATTTTTCGAATTTTGAAACCACGTCAGAACATCAGAATCGGCCAAAAACAACGCCAAAATTTTTATAATATAGAAAGGCCAAGAAGCCAAAATATAGGCAGAAAATTCACCTTTTTTTATCATCCTTCCCTCAATTTATTTTAAAAATAACCATCTTTAGGGGGTGTAAAAGTTTGACGCTCTAGCCCTCTCCAGTTCCCCCCAGCCTTCCCTCCTGGATACACCCTTGAGTATCCACGGGTATTAGTTCGACAACAATTCTACTTGAAATAAGAATCAAATACCTCATCATGTGCCCTTTCCCAGTCATTTTGTTGTTGTAAAGGCTCTTCACCATCAGAATCAGACGAGTCATTTGCATTTATTGGTGATGAATCTCGAGTTCGCAATGAATTTTCTCCTCCTCCTCCAACTAATTGTCCTAAAGGAGCAACAGGTTTAGGACTCATTCCTTGGCAAAGTTTATTATAACACTAAAAAATCACAAAAATTAAATTTTTAAAAAATTCAAAAACCGTGTCACAGACTCGAACAGGTTTCTTACTAATTCCCTCCAACATAAATGATTTAGAGGAACAACTACTACAAACAACTAAAATTAAAAAACAATGGTAATTAAATTAAAATATTTCTTAAAAACCTTTGCCACACGCTCGGCAATGATGACGTCGCTGTATTACAGTGAAATGACTTGTATGGCAACACTAAAAAAGAATAAGATTTTAAAAAAAGTCTCAAAAAAATTTTTAAAGTTTCAAACCATGCATTTAACAGCTTCCTTGTCAGGCACCCATAATGCCGCATAGTCAGAGGGGGGCAGTCTGCCTTCTTTAAGAAGGTCTTGAATACAACGTTCAATATGCAACATCCATTCACGTTTTTCTGAAGGAGTAGAAGCGTAGACGAGAAATGACTGGAAAAGTAGAGAATAAATAAATATTCTCGGAAATAAAAAATTAACAGAAATACATTCAATACGCCACAAACGTGGTAATACAGACAATGAATTCGTTCGCCTTTTATTCTTCCTTTCTCAATTCCACTTACACTTAATTTGCCTTGGCATTCAATCAGCCAAAAAAAAGGCCAAAGGGTAATAAAGTAAAATTGGGGAAGTCTGACCATTATATGTACATCTTAAGGAAAAATAGGAAGGTGATACGAAGCTCATGTCAGTACTACATCACTTAATTAATAACATACACTAACAACACCTTCACAAAATCAAATAATTTATTATTACCTTTATACGAGTTTTAATTAACCAGCCATTCCTTGCATCACCCTCATCTTCGATATTTTCGAGTTTAACTTCTTCTAGAATAATGAGATTAATTTAAAAATTTTATAACAAAAAATAAACCAAGAGGAATAATATGTTGATTGCTATAACGTTTTCTGTTAATAATTATCGATCCATAAATAAGCAAATCATTAAAAAGAAAGAATTGTCGAGCTTTAGGCTTCTTCCTATTAAAAAATTATTTTTAAAAATAATTTCAAAACAAAAATCCAAAACCTGCATATTTTAATCAAAATTCCTTCACCAATCAAAACTCTTCCAGTCTCAAGTAACTTTCGTCCAGAACTACCAAAACAAGCTTCTACATTTTCAATTCGACGTGTATTTGCTTCACTATTTCCTTTAAAAGAGGATTTAAAAATGTCCATTTTTGTAAAACTTACTTAATTTATCAACCATTCTAGAATTTTTTTTGACAATTAATGGAAAGTTTAAAATATAAAATTGATAAAAATATATTTTTTTAGTCCAAATAAGCTAAAAAAAATAAAGATTAAATTAGTAAAATATTGTCTTCATAAATGTCACCGTCCAAATTACATTCTTGTCCAAATATAATTCGGCCGGCAAAATTGATTTGGACAGGAATGTAATTTGGACGGTGACATAAATTTAAAAAATATTCCGATTCATAATTCTGTTAACACTCCAATTTTTTGCGCATTTTGTCAATTTTTTGAAAACTCAACCAAAAATTAAAATCTTAATCTCGTCTTTTAAAATTCACATGACGTCACTTTATTTTGGATATTAAATGAAAATTGCTTTTAAATCAATAAAATCGCTTTTGTAAAAAATAGTAAATGAAACTTAAAATTAGCGGTTAGTCTTTGCTTTTCTAAAAAATATTTTTTCAAAAAATTATTAATTTATTTTAACTTTTATAAAATTAGTAAAAAATGCAAAAAATAATTTCTTTTCAACTATTTTATTCAATTTATAATTTATTAAATGTCCTACAAAAGCAACTTTCATTTAATAAAAACATTTAATAGAATGTGTCATTTTCAACATTTTTTGGATTTTTTGAATACTTTTTGTGTAAAAATGAATATTTTTATGTTAACTAGTAAACTAAAAACTTTTAAAATATAAAAGTGGTATGGAAAATAAATATTCTCTTCTACCATAAAAAATATTAAAAAATGATTTGCATAAATATTTTTTAGAAAAAAAATTTTTTGAGAAATATATGTATTACCGTATTTTTCCTAATAGTGCGACTCTTCCTATTAGACCGACCCCTTCTAATAAACCGACCCCCTAGAGGGAGATTGAAAAATAAACCGACTGTCTCTATTAGACCGACCCCTTCTATTAAACCGACCCCCTTACTTCCAGCGTTAATGCTGTGTCTTTTATGTTTTATAGCCATATTCTTTTATAGAGCGGAATTTGAATGATGCCGGATTCGGTTTCCGGGTTTTTAAAATTTTCCTTATCCGGATCGGATTTTTTTTTAAATTAAAAAATTTCGCAATAAACAAATTAGTGTAAAATTCGGTTAAAAGCGGAGCATTTAAACAGCGTTATTTGAAACAAGTTTTATCGAGAAAACCAAGAAGGATATCGGTGGATTTGGTGGGATATCGAAAGATATAAGGGGGGTTTAAGGGTAAGGGGATTAAGGTATATAGATTTAGAGGGAATAAGTAAACTAGGCCCCAGTCTTGTGCTGGAATCAGGGGTGACCGCAAATGATAAAAAATTTTCCGCAGCCGCAATCCGCAGTTCGCAAGCTAGGGATATAAGATAGTGAATTTGGAGTATTAGGGAAGGTTTCATGTGATATTAGTGATCTGGAGGGATATAGAAGATTAGGAATTTGAAGGGATTGAGAGAGATATGAGATTTGGAAGATATAGTTTGGAAGATTTGGAAGACTTAATCCTCATCCTATCATTTTATTCCCTTAATCCTCATATATCCTGTTAATCTGGATAACCCTAATATCCCGTTCACTGATATCTCTCTTAATCCATCAATAGTTTTCTAAATGATTTTCAAACTTTTCAGCGCCCATGGGAAAATTTCGAAGAATTGGAGGGCCAAGGTGCCATATTTCTTCCTTTTTCATTGAGAAAGGCGAAAACTCTAGAGGCGAAAACCCCCTAGAGGAAGGTTGAAAAATAAACCGACTGTCTCTATTAGACCGACCCTTTCTATTAAACCGACCCTCTAGAGGATGATTGAAAAATAAACCGACCGGTCGCACTATTAGGAAAAATACGGTATATGGGGGATTACATATAATAAAGAAAAAAAAATCCAAAATTCAATAATTTATGCAATAATTTTTACTAAAACGTAAATAAACTTTAATTTAAATTTAAAAATCTGAATTTTAACAATTTGCAAAAAACAAAAAATTAAAAATACAGGGTGCGGCAAATTAGCGGCCGCTTTTGTTTTGGCTATAACTTTTTTAATTTTAAACGAAAATTGATAATTCTTTTTTTCCTGGATTCCTGATACTTTAGCAAAATTGTTGATACCAAAATCTCCTTTAAATCTTATAATTAAGTCTGATTAATTTTCTCTCAAATTTCGAGCAACAATTTTTGGATAAAATTTGGCCTGGATTCAAGGCTATTATTTTGATGTGCGAATTTTATATATCATTCGAATCAGCTCTCCAATCTGATTCGAATGACATCAAAATCAGGTGTCTATCACGTAAATGGGCCAAGATACGACTCTCTGATTGATAAATTAAAATAAATTTTGCAAATATAAATTTTTTAGGTAAAATTTTCAAAAATGAGTTTATTAGCTATATCGATGCTCCTGAGCGAGAGGAGTTGATTGGTACCAAAATCACTCGGATTGACTTATTTTGAACGAAGTTATGATCACCAAAACTTTGGCATGAAAAAATGTTTTTAAATTTTCTAGAGTTCGAACCCGTTTATCTTTGCAATCTGTGAACCAAATTTTTATTATTTGGTATCAACAATTTTGCTAAAGTGTCGGGAATCTAGGAAAAAAAGAATTATCGGTTTTCATTAAAAATGAAGAAAGTTATAGCCAAAACAAAAGCGGCCGCTAATTTGCCGCACCCTGTACTTTTAACCATTATTTTCAATATCCCAACTTTGCCCATGTCCCAAAGTTATAAACTCATTTTCATTTAATCCTTCTTTTTGAACTGCTTCTTTTAATTTCGATTTTGGTTCCATATAAGGTTCAGAAGAGCCCATTTCACTATTTTTTAAATTATAAAAATTAAAAGAAATTTGTCTTACTAAGTTCCCCAATGAACAGCAATACTTTTCTTTGACTTAACCAATTTGTGTATTTGTACAGCCTCAGAAGTGTCAATATGTTGAGGATGCATAAACCACCTACGTTTTTATAAAAAAATTTTTTAATTAAAATTTAAAAAAAATTTACCTTGGAGAATAACATCCAATTGGAATTGCACACAAATCAATCGGTCCAAATCGATTCCCAACTTTTTTAAATTCTTCTTGACAAAAACCAGTATCTCCAGTATAGAAAAATTTGTGTTTCGGTCCTTCAATTAACCATCCACTCCTAAAATTTTAAACAGAAATTTAATCAAAAATATTCAAAATACCAACCAAAGACTCTAAAAATAAAAAAATCTTTAAAAATTAGTTTAAAAATTTGTATAAACCTTATTACGATCAAAAATAGATCTTTGACTCCAATGTTGTGCAGGAATTGACCAAACAGTGTATTTCTCTCCAGATGTATTGGGAATTTCAAATTCTTTGCTCTCCCCCTGTTGAATAAAATAATTAGATTTTAATTTATTTAAGAATTGTTAATTTATTGAGGACAGGAAGACACAAATCTTACAATTATAGAGCTACTCAACTCTATAATTCTCTATAATTTAATTAATTTGGTAATTCTTACCTCTTTTTCCCCTTCTTTTTTCTAACCATCTTTTCAAAAGGTTATGAAAAATAGAAGAAAAAATGCAGGAAAAATCAAAAAATGGTCAGAAAAAGGGGTTATTTAACTAAACCAAATTATTTCTTTAAAATAATTTGGTCTAGTTAATCAAAAAATTTTTCATAAAAACAAACCCAATCTAATTCATGCACGTTTTGTCGACAAACTACTTTGCATATAGTAGTTGCCAAACCTTTTGGTACCACAATTTTAATATTTGGAAAACGTTCTGCAAGCCTTTTAACAGCATTTAAATCAAGATGATCATAATGGTCGTGTGAAATAACAATTAAATTGATCTGAATTAAAAAAATAATAATTTTAATAATAAATAAAAAAACCTCCGGTAAATCATCTATAGAACAAGGAGATGGTCGATAACGACGACAGAAATTGAGAAAAGATAGGAAACGATTAGAAAAGTTGAAAGGCGAAGCACATTTTGACCATACCTATTTTGTTAATTTGACCAAAAAGTTGTTCTAAAAAAATTTTAAAAAAATAACCGGATCTGTTAGCAACGAAATCCCATCAATTCGAACAAATAAAGTAGCATGACCCATCCATGTTGCACTCAACTCTGAATTAATTGGAAACTTCGGTGTATGGATTGGTAATTTTTCTTCTGCCTAAATAATATGAAGAGATTTTATAAAAAAATAAACATACGTCCTCATCCAAAATTTTTGGATGTCCTTTTTCTAAAAATACCCATCGAAGTAAATTTAACCATGAAAAAGGATTTGTGAGAGAGGGAGGTTCTATCCATGTTGTAAAACTTCTAGGATTTCCATAGTGTCCAAAAAATGAAATTTCTGGCTTAGCAAAATCTCCAGTTAAGTTCGAAGACTGTTGTTCCATCAAAAATTAATCAAAAAACTTGTTTCTAAAAGCTCTTTAAAATTTTTAAAATCCAATTTCCAAAACCGGATTTAAGTTTACAATTTGACATTCTAAAGGGGAAATTCCGTCATAATATCTAAAGACCAAACACCCATTAGAAAAAAAGTCTTCAGTGCATAAAATTTAATGTGTATTTTCGTCTTTGATGTTTAACATCTTTTTTTAAATGTTCAAAGATTAACATCATGGGTCCACTATTTTTATCACAATTGTGAATGACTGACTATGTGGGAATGTAAAAGAAAGAATAAAAAAATAGAAACAAGAAAAAATAAAAAGAGAGCACATTTGAGCTAGCTTTACTCGTCTTTAACGCGCTCCGAGAACCCTTCTCCCTTTCCTTTCATTTGCTAGTAAGTAAAAACATTTGGCCAGTTTGCCCTTGAAAGATTTATTTAAGGATTCAATGTTCAACCATCTTTTTTAGAGTTTAAAGTAATAAAAATTATATCGATATATAACGAATGCACGTGTATATATTTTATTATTTTTATGATTTTTTACTCTTTTGTATACTAATAAATTCAAAACAAGTTCTTTTTAGCAAATTCATATAAATTGCAGAAATAAATAATAATTTTAGGATAATTTACTTAATAAAAATTCCAGATTTTTTTAATTGAATTTTTTACCTTAGTTTTCTTATTTTAATAGAATTTTCAGTAGATTTACATATTTTCAATAAATTATGGTTTCTCCACATTCACATTCACTCAACAAAGAAGAAATTGCTCGATTTAGTCGACAGTTAATGCTTAAAGGAATAGGTCCATCAGGTTGAACTTTAATTATAAATCTAATAAAAATTTTTTCTTTAGGTCAAGAACGTCTACGCGAAATTCGAGGTTTGAAATTTACGTGAAAAATAATTTTAAAAACAATTTAGTTCTGATTGTTGGAGCCGGAGGTTTAGGCTGTCCAGTTGCTTTGTATTTGGCTGCCGCAGGCGTTGGTAAAATTGGAATTGTTGACCATGATGTTTGTAAAAATTTTTTTGTTTTTAAATTAAGAAATAAAATTTTCAAAGATTGTAAGTGTTGATAACCTTCATAGACAAATTGCACATAATGAAAATCGATTGGATGAGCCCAAAGTTGATTCATTAAAACAGTCATTGCTTAGGTATGGGGAAAATTGTTTTTTAAACATTTCCTTTTTATTTTTTAGTATCAATAGCAAAGTGGATGTAGTAACACTTAATTTGCTTTTAACTAGTAAAAATGCTCAACAAATATTTTGTGATTATGATATTGTAGCTGATTGTTCAGATAATGTTGCAACAAGGTTATAAATAAATTTAATGTTTTTTGTTGATTTCGGGGTTTGAGACTCGTCCACTTTTTCCTTTTCTCCCGAATTTTCCGTTTTGTTGATTTTGGGCTTTCTGACTCGTCCACTTTTTCTTTTCGGTACTTGTGGGTTATCTCATACCAGTTTTTGCGGACAAATTTATGCGGACATTTTTGTAAATAATGGTCAGTCTTTCTTCCTCGTTTTCACTCAATTTTCTCTGTGGCAATATTCATGAGAAACAGATTTTCAATTTTTTCCCTCTCTCATTCAACAAAGAAAAGATTAATTTTCCTTCCTAGTCTCACCAAAATATAAATTAACATTTGAATCAATGCATAATTTTGTTTTTATTTAGTTCAGTTACTTAAATGCAATACATAAGTACCTGGGTCTGCGTTTTAGAACTAAGGATGGTCAGCTTTTCTCAAAACATTCGCACCCCATCCCCACTTTCGTTCCAAGAGATGCAAAAATGGTCAGTCTTAATGTGTGTTACAATCCTTTCTATGGCGATAAGTACCAAGCTCTTCGTTTTAGAATCAATGGTCCGGATTGTGCTTGTGTACCAGAACTCTGGGTGTGTAGGGCATATTCCCAAATTTTGGTGACATTGAAAAGAAAAACAAATATTTTCCTCGTTGTGTTGTTGTTGTCACTCATTGAATATTGCCACAGAGAAAATTGAGTGAAAACGAGGAAGAAAGAAAGACTGACCATTATTTACAAAAATGTCCGCATAAATTTGTCCGCAAAAACTGGTATGAGATAACCCACAAGTACCTTCTTTTCTCCCAGATTTTCCGTTATATGCCTTTGACAACTAAATCATTCAAAAACGATTAAATTTCAGCAAATTTTTTATTTAGTCGCTAAATGCATAGAGGGATTGGGAAGAAAAGGAAAATAGGGAGTCATAAACAGTGTTAGGCCATTCAAAATTTCTTCGACTCTTACCTGCCTAATTTTTAAAATTTTGGTACATGTTTTAAACACTGGTCATAAAATTCCAAAATTACTTTTATTTTTCAAAAAAATAATTTAAGGTATTTAATTAATGATGCTTGTGTACTTACTGGAAAACCATTAGTTTCTGGTAGTGCTTTAGGTTGGGAAGGACAATTAACTGTTTACAATAATGGACAGGTTTAATTTATTTTTAAAAAATATTTTTATTTTTTTTCTTAATTTTATAGAAATGCCCGTGTTATCGTTGTATTTTCCCTGAACCTCCCAGCCCCGAAATGGTAACTAGTTGTTCTGAAGGTGGCGTTCTTGGCCCAGTTGTAGGTGTAATTGGAAGTTTACAGGCGCTGGAAATTATCAAAATTGCTGTTTTGGGAAAATGTTTGGTTTTTTCTTTTAATTTAATTTTTGTCTTTTTTAGCTTCTTTTGCTGGTAATTTATGGCTTTTTGATGGGTTTGATGGAAAAACTAAAATGATTTCTTTGTAAATATTTTTTAATATTTTAGAAAGTATTCTTTAAATTTTAGACGTGAAAAAATCGCTGGATGTGCAATTTGCAGTGAAAATCCAAAAATTACAGAATTACAAGATTATGAAAAGTTTTGTGGGTCTGGACCAACTGACAAAGTATTTTTAATAAATTTAAAAAATAATTTTTCTTAATTCTTTCAAAGGTTCGTTCACTTGATTTACTTCCAAATGATCAACGAATTACGACGGTAGAATATTCAAAGCTTAGGCATTCTAAAGGAAATATTTTGTTGGATGTTAGACCACACAGCGAATTTGAGATTTGTCACTTGCCTGAGGCAATAAGTAAATTATTTACAAAATTATAATTGTTAGATAATCTGAAATTTATTTCGAGATATAGTTTCTCATCCCCATATCTCACTTGGGGATGAGAAATCGTACCTTGTGAAGTGTATTATAAATAGAGAGTATTTCTCTACCCTGTGCAAACCTAAATAAAAATCTTAAATTGAAGAGTACCTAATTTAGGGGATATCTAAAAACGGGTTTGACTATATTTTAAAAAATATTTTAGATATTCCTTGGGACGAAATGAAAAAAGTAAGCATTGAAACCGTTATTGAACAACTTAATGAAGAGAAAGAGAGAAGGCAGGAAAATGGAGAAGGAATAAATGGTACATATAATTATTTTAACAAATTAATAAAATAAAATTTGAATTAAACGAATATCACATTATTAACCAAAAAATTAAGAATAATAGAAAAGCTGTAAGTAATAATTTAATTTTTGACTTAAGTCACATCATTAAGTAGATAAAGGAAATTAAAATTTTGGTGGTACCTGTGATTCTTTAACTTCTGAAATATTTATCAAAAAAATTTTTATTTGAGTTTTCAAATCCAAAAAACAGAAAACCAAGAATCACAAGATACACTGAATTAAGTAATTCATAAATTTTTACAGTTTTTGTCTGCTGCCATCGCGGCAACGATTCACAACTTGCTACTCGTCATCTTCGTGAGCGCCTCTCAACTGCCGGTTTATTGGGCAGCAGATTTACCAATGTCCGGGATATTTCTGGAGGTTTGGAGGAATGGGCTCTAAAAATTGATGATACATTTCCACGATATTAAAACGATTTATTTTAATTGTTTAAAGGGATGGCGTCGATTTTTTAAACAAATACTCGCTCATTTTCTAACAATAAGCTTTATTTTAATGAAATTCTGAAAAGATGTCTTTTGTGTGTTTAAATTTTAATTTAAAAAAATTGACGCCATTCCCCCTTTCCTCAAATTTACTAACCGAAAGGCTCAATCGTTCTTTTATGTTACCAATCACAATTTGCAATTTTGAAGCTGCCGTGCGAAATGTTGGACTTTCAGATGATATTAATGCTTCATTAGACTGTTGTTTTAGAGTTGTGTCTATGTGGATAACATCTTGACTTTCTAAAAAAAGTTTTAGTTTTTTCTTCATTTTATTCTCATTTAAATTATATATTTTACTAAATTATTTAGCTTTACTCTACCCTAATTCTTTTATTTTATTTTAAGCCCAGGAATTATTTAAATTTAATCATTCCACTTCAAAAAATATGTATTTTTCGTTAACAACTCTAGAATAAATTTAATTAGTAGACACTCACTTTTTTTGTAATCCAAAAATGTTTTTATTTCTTCTTTCCCATCATCATCTTCTTCACTACTTTCACTATCTTCATCCATTAAAAGTTTTTCATCATTTGGCACTTCAAGTGTTGGCAATTTTGGAGGATTTAATGTATACAAAAATACTGAACAGATAACCAAAGAAACGCCTCCTATTAAGGAGAAAGAGAATTGTGAGTCTCCCAAAAGTATTGACAAAAGAGCTGTGCCGCCAAGTGCCACAGTTTGGCAATAACTTTTTTTGATATTATCGGCATACTTTGAAATTATATTTTAACTTGGTCTAATAAATTCAAATTTAAATTACCTTCACTACAAAAGCAACAATAAGTCCATTAGCAGAGCTACTTCTAAAAGTAAGGAAAAATAAGTTAACATTAAATAATACAATCAGACCCCGATCTATTCAAAAAAAATTTTAAATTTTTTTGGTAAATGGTAAAGTCCCCAATAATAAATACACTATTTAGAATAAAGACTGGGACTGTCTGGAGAGAGTCTGGACATACTGACAGACACAGATCTGACAGGCTTTCAGACAGACAGAGACTCCCACTTTGAGTAGGAATGTCGTACGGGATATATCGAAAATCACGATAATCGAGATTTTCGTTCAAGATCCGGTCTCTAATTTAGAATACATTTTTTCATCCCCAATCTAAAAGCGAGTTCTGACTTTATTTTAAAAAATTAAAATATATTTCCGTACAATACAATTAACCAAAGTCGCCAAGTCCAACCAGCAAAGAAGCCTCCCCCTACAAATTAAAAATTGAATATAATACATATTTTAACAAATAATCAAACTTTTCTGAATTTTGTCCGCATCATTAACAATTGTGAGTAAAGCAAATGGAAGAGTAATTAAACTAATACGAATATTCTATAATTACAATAGAGATAATTTTAAAGAATTATTTGTAAATTTTTTGGTATTTATTTTTCCCACCATTTTATAGGAAAAATGAAGGGAAGATAATATTGAGATAATCAAGTGTTTTTTTAAAAATTCTTTAGAGATTTATTAACTACCTGCATCCAAATATCACAAGAGCTTTGTTTAAGAACCCCTTCCAAATAAACTCCTGAAAATTTGATTTTAAAATTTTTATTTATTCCTCGTATTTATTGGTTATTATTTCATTATTTTTTGACAAATTTTTTAATTAAATTCCTTGTATATTAAACATAATATTTTGTTCATCATTAATTTTAAAGTAAAAATTACCAGCAAAAGCAGATGTCCAACACATAACAAAAATAGTTAATAAACCAATTAATTCTTCATTTTTATGTTCTGGCGATTCATTCCCAGAATCTTTTGAAATTTGTACAAGACAAACACCCAAAACAGAAATACAAAGGGCTCCCCATTGAATACGAGAGAAAATTCTACTTAATAAAAGCATTGACAAAAGTGCTGTAGCTAATATTCGAAGTTGAAAGGTCATCTTTATTTGAGAAGTTATTTAGGTTTTAAAATTTTATAAAAATATAAATAAGAAAAATAATTTTTTACTCCCATAATTTGAAACTAGAGACCGGAATGAGACGAGATCTGATCGAAAATTTCGATTATCGAGAATTTTTCGAGATCTCGATTCTCGTACTACACTCCCAGCTTGGTCTCTATTGTAAACTAATAGATTCGATAAATGGATATTCAGATTAGGTGTCAGACTGTCACCAGTGGGAGTAATCGTGATGACAGTAACCTTGTCAAAAATGGCCAGATTCAGAATTGAAAAAAGTTGGATCGGATCTTCTGTAAAAATCCGGAGATAACGGGAAAAACTCTGATTCCTGAATAATTCGGTGAGGATCCGAACACTACCTCACACTTTAGCCATTGAAATTCCACACTTTCAACATTCATTTTTCAAATAAATTTTATGTACATTTATTAAAGTTTAAAAAACCCTACAGTATAGAGAGTTGCATCAACCCTTTTAAGAACAAAAAAATAAAGGTTGTTTTGTACAACATAAATAATTGCTGGCACAAGAACTTTTAATGTTTCTTTTTTGTTTTTAAGAAAAGCACAAGAAAGATCATCACAAAACCAAAAAAGAAGAAATATATTAAAGATTAAATATTGAAAATTTGAAAATTACTTTTGAAGGCCATTAGAAAGCAAAAGAATAGTACAACAAAATAATAATTTTGCAACTGAAATTGACATATAAGTATGCTTTTTGGTTAACCGCTCATATTTTCTTTTCTCCTTTTCCAAAAATATTAAAAACGGTTAACAGATACATAATGATAAAAAATTAAATTTATCCAAAATGGCAGTCAATATGTATATTTTTGTGTATTTATTCTATTTCCGGACCATTATACAACTTATAATTATTTTGGAGAAGGAAAAGAAAATATGGTTGGACAACAATCAAAAAACTCTACCTAAAAATAGTTTTTTATTCGGAACCGAACTGAAAAAAAATCAAGGATTTTTCGGGTAGGCTCGTCAGAAAATGAAGGATTACTGGCTTCTTCTGAAATTCTAAAAATTTTGCTTTCAGCGCTACTCCTATTTCATCTTGACGAAAATTCTCTCATTGAAAATTTCGATTCGGTTCCGGATATCCGAAGATTTTCCAAAAACCGACAACTTACTTTCAATATTAAGAACAATTGTTGAACCAATAAAAGGTTCTGAGGTTTCTTTTGCATGTTTATGTGCTATTCGAGCAAGTAAAGGGTTGATTGTTTGAGAAAAAGTTAAAAAGATTAGAGACACATTTTGGACTATTTGTTGTAATTCTGGACTTAGAGTAGTCTGAAAAAGAAATATTTTTAAAAGCTATTTTTTCAAAAATCCTACTTTAATTTGAATTGGTTGGGCTTTCCATATTTTTTGTTTTTGAAGTATTTCATTTTTGTTGTTATTTTCATGGATATTTGGAATATACAAATTATTTTTTAAAGATTCTTTATTTTCTACAGAAATATTATTGACCATATTTGAATTATTCTTCATTTGTAATAAATTAATAAAAATGAGAATTAAATTCTTCTTTACATCAATTCAAATAAGGAAATAAAATTGAATGAAAACATTCATGTTTTGTTTGCCTTGAACATCTAAAAATTCAAAATATTTGTTTTTATCGAAACGTGGTTTAATGTTTCTTTAAAAAAATTATTGAAAATATTTTCATTAAAAAATAATTTTTTGTACAACATAAAATTACTAATATTATTTTTAGGCGGAAAATTAAATAAGCAAATTTATCTTTATTTTATTTGCTCACATTTTAAAATAAATTTTTGAAGGTCAATTCTAAAAATCTAAATTTGGAAAAGTTAAGTAAATAGAATATTTAAATACTTCTTATTTATAAAAATATAAATAAATTTAACAAAAAATTTTAAAAATCAAAAACACTTTCCAAAAAAACATTTATTTATCCAAACATAAAAATAAATGGAAGCAAAACACAATAAAAATGATTTAATGTGGCATATTTTGAGTATCAGAAAAAATCCAAATTTATATAAATATTTTTTAAAAAAAAGTAAAAGTGAAGAGAGAGAGAAAGAGAGTTTTAATTAATTTTAATTTTTTACACCCGTTCTCCAAAAAATTGATATTTATTCAATCATTTTTAATTGCCAAAGTATTGTTTAAATTCTTTTGTACATTACAAAGAAAACGATAAGCATTAAAACGTGGATCGTTTTGCTTTAATTTCCCAAAATGTTGCTTATATTTTTGCATAAACCAATCAAAATGAAGTGCTCTCATCTTAAAAAAAATAAATTAAAAAATGTAAAAAGATTGGGGAAGGCCCGAAGTTACGGACAGATTTTTGCGGATCTTTCCCGCTTTTCTACTTAAATCAATTAACAAAACATAATTTAAAAATTTAATTTTTTACAGAAAATTTTTAGAGAATGTAACGTTCTTGTTAATTTTCCAAATTTTACACTAAAAACTACTCTTTTTTATTGATAGCAGTAATAACGATTAAGAAAACTGCCAAAAAATCGAAACCTCCCAATAAAATAGAAATAATTTTTTATATTTATTTTATAAATTTAAATAACTTAATAGAGGGCAAGGGCGTAGCCAGGGGGTCGATTTCGGGGGGGGGGGGGGCTAACACTGGGGGGGCGCCAATTTTTTGGCGTTTACCTTGGCGTTCCGGACGCAAATTTTTTTGTTCATAAATTTTCATCTTTTCTGCGCCGCAGGCGAAAATTTTTTGAATTTTAGAAGGCCGTAGGCCAAAAAAATTCACTTTTTTAGCGCCGCAGGCGAAAATTTTGAGGATTTTGGAGCTCAAGAAGCCAGATTTCTTCCATTTTTTGCGCCGCAGGCGAAAATTTTTTAAATTTGAGGTTGTAGGCTAAAAAATTTCACTTTTTCGGCGCCGCAGGCGCCAAAAATTTTGATTTTCAGCGCCGCAGGCGAAAATTTTTTAAAATTCGAAGGCCGTAGGCCAAAAAAATTCACTTTTTTGCCCAACGCCTTCCCTATATTTTTCCCTTTTCCCCATTTCGGGGGGGGGGGGGGGGGGGGCTTTAGCCCCAGAAGCCCCCCCCCCTTGGCTACGCCCTTGATAGAGGGTCAATGAAAAGATTATAAAAAGTACGGACACGAATCGACACACTGCCAAGTTAATGCTAGGACCTTAGCTCAGCAATACATAACTGCTAGGCCCTATAAACTGACCTACCAAGCTACCTCCCATAAAATTAAAGTTTCAAAAACGTTTTTAAAAAATCAAAAAAACCTTTTCAGCAAATCCAGAATAACAAGATAACTCTTTAATTACATTTATTTGATCAGAAACTATACTGGAATCAGTGTAATTATTGTGAATTTGGTGAATGGCGTTGGAAAGAAGTTTATCCAGGCAAACAATTACATATTGATTGACAAAAGGCTTATACTTCAAAAAATAAAAATTTAATTTTAAAATTCTTAAAAATTCCAAACCGAAAGAAGTTTGACGAGAAGCGTGCATAAAGGTCGAATAACATAGAGATGGGCAACGCTTCGATTCAAATCTGTTATGCATTCAAGTATTATTGGAAGAGCACGATTTTGTAACATACATTCCATAGCAACATGTGAACTATCAGCAAGACGATCTTTAAAATTATAAATAAATTATTAATAAAAATACTCAAAAAAACATACTTAAACGTAAAGCCATAACTTTCCGTTCAGTAAGCACAGTAGACAAAAGACCATTCAAGTAACGTAAAATCCGTTGTTTTAATGGTTCACAACGCTCTTCTTTTGGATTTTCCTCACTACATGGTGCTTCTCTAAGTTGTAAAACACAACATTTCAGCTTTTCCTTATGTTCTTGCAACATAAATTTGCGATAACGAAGACCGCGCCACCATGCCTAAAAATTAAATTTAAAAAAGGAGAACAATTTTAAAATCAAGGAATCGACATAATTGTCAAAAGCGGACCCAAAATTAAAATTAACACTACATTTTTTAAGATAAGAATCCCATCTAATTATGAAGTCATTAAAATTACCTGAATTATACTTGCAGCCTTATTCTCTCTAAGAGATGTTGGTGAACATTCAACTTTTAAATTAATCAGTTCTTCATTCCCATTCATTACAAACCATTTCTGTTGAAATTTTAGTAATTTAATAATTTAAAAAATAAAAAAACCTGCTCCAAAATATCCTTTAATCTCAACCAATGTTGCTCAAGTTTATCATGCATTTTAAGAATATACGCGAGCTTTGTATGAGAATAATCCATAAAAGTGTGTAAGACATAATTAGCTTCCAGATTTTCCATATTGAATTATGATTTTAATAAATCTAAAATTTTTAGAAAATTTAAAAAAAATTAAAAATCGAAAAAGGACGCCAAATCAAGTTTTATTTTGCCAACCAGACAATTAGCCAAAAAACAATTGGTTTCAAACAAAAATGACATAAACGGTCAAAAGGGTACACCCCGAAATACCGCGAGCCGAGTATGCCGCCGGGCTATAACTTCATTCAAAATTGTCGAATCCGGGAGGCCCTGGTATAGCTCGGCGGTATATTGGGCTCGCGGCATATCGGCCTGCTCCCCAGTCAAACATATTTAAAGATATTTAGACAACAGTTTGTTTTGCCCAATGAGCAATTTAAAAAATTAAATTAATTAAAGCTTTAATTATTTCGTTTATAATAAATAATGAAATGAAAAAATAAAAAAAAACTAGGCAAAGAAAGGCATAGAAATGTATTTAATTTTGATAAATATTAAGTATGTATATCTAAAAAGAGAATCTGGAATTTAATTTTGTAATGTCTGAACATAATTCCCCGGGAAAAGTCCAGTAATTCCATCCATTACTCCCTCAAACCACCCATCCTCATTCTTTTTCAAAACATAAACAGTCGCTCCCTGATATAAACGTAATTCATCAGCATTTCTTGATTCATAATCATATAACACAAATGCTATAAAATAAAAATTTCTTTCAAATTAAAATACTCAATAAAAACCTTTTTCAATATATTGATGAGGCACCCAGTTTGGGACAGCCATACAATTAATAGATTCTTGTTCGACTGTTAATGGAGGCGGGGGAAGTGGAAAACTATCATCATGCTCATTGCCAAACCGTTGAATATGTTGGTCATCCTTTATGTTTACAGCACTTAATAATAAGGGAGGGGGAAGAGGAAGAGCATCATCTTTAAAAAAATATTAAATAAATTCTTTTCTACTTAAAACCTGAATAATCTGCAGATTTATCTAAAGGTTCGTTATTTCCAAGTTCATTAAACTGAAATAGAAATTTTTTAAATTTTGAATTTAATTTATAAAAAACTTAAAACCTCCATTCCCCGATGACAATTAATCATATAATGCTGATCTTGTTGCGATGAGGCACTTTGAATTGGCATTGTAGTTACTTGTTGTGGTCTTAACGTTCCATAATCACAATTATTATTGTTATATCTATTCGTATTTCCAATTGTCTGTCGCCTTGTTTGTTCATTTAATCCAATTGTTGAAGCATAACGTGCGTGTTGTCCATCCCCATAAATTTGTTGTTGACTTACAACATTTATTGCTGGCTGAAGCATTGAAGAGTGGTAACGATTGCAAGGGCGTATCTAGGGGGTCGGTTTCGGGGGGGGCTAACATTGGGTGTGCGCCAAAATTTTGGCGTTCACTTTAGCGTTGCGAACGCAAATTTTTTCTACACAAATTTTCATCTTCTCAGCGCCGCAGGCGAAAATTTTTTGAATTTTGGAAGGCCGTAGGCCAAAAAAATTCACTTTTTTTGCGCCGCAGGCGAAAATTTTGAGGATTTTGGAGCTCAAGAAGCCAGATTTCTTCCTTTTTTTGCGCCGCAGGCGAAAATTTTTAAAATTTAGAAGGCCGTAGTTCAAAAAAATTCACTTTTTCGGCGCCGCAGGCGCCAAAAATTTGATTTTCAGCGCCGCAGGCGAAAATTTTTTAAATTTCATAGGCCGTAGGCCAAAAAAATTCACTTTTTTTGCCCCAACCCTTCCCCAAATTTTTTCCTTTTCCCCATTTCGGGGGGGGCTCTAGCCCCCCCCAGCCCCCCCCTGGATACGCCCTTGAACGATTGTAGTTTTGAGAAGAATTTAACTGCTGATGAGCAGATTGAGTCTGATTAGTTGCTCCACAAATTGCTTCACCGCCCATTGCAGAGCGGATTGAACCTCGAGTTAGCTATAATATTTGAAATTATATTTTATGTAATATTTCGATTTAAACAACCCCCAGTCAAAATTTTAATTTCCCTTTAATCCTAAATTTTCTCTAGTATACCCAAATCAAAAATATATTCCAAAAATATCTTACCGTTCCATAATTACCCGATCGAGAATAATAGTCATAAACAGGTTGTAAACGTTGCTGTTGAACAACGCCACCAATAGCTACCCCATCAGTGCTTTCAGCTGAGGTTGTTGATATAGATCTATCACCAGAAATATGCCCAGCAAAAGCAGCATATGCATTCATAACACCTAATGAATGTCCAATACTTCCATAATCATTGTTGTGTAAAGAAGTAACGCGTCTGCCGTGTCCAACACCGTCTAAAATAGAAAAATCAATCGCTGTCCGTTGATAACGAGGAGTTGGTTCCTGAATTTAAAAAAATATTAAAAATAATTTCTCTTAAACCTCCGTTGATGGATAAATTATTTTTGTTTGTCGTACCACATTCTTGGCAGTTGTCAATTTGCCAATTTCCCGTCTTGCTGCCTTTTCTTTTCTTATTGCAATAAGCTAAAGAATTTAAAAAAAATAAATTAAAGATTACATTTTTAAATTTAAACCTGACAAATATTTTCAATTTCTCCCGTCTTTTGAGACAAATTAATTTGCTCTAGCTCTAAAGAATTTTGTAAAGAGCGAGATAATTCCCCAACAATATAAGCTACACCAGCCAGACTTTGGAGAGTACATTGTTTTGTTGAAAGTAATGCGTCCGCTTTATTTTGTGACTAAAAATAAAAAAAATTTGAGTAAAAAATTTAAAAAATTGTTCAATACTTGAAGGTAATTGGCTTCACAATAAGCTGCTAAATGCTCTAAACGGCTAGTACTTTCCTCTAGTTGAGATATTTGTGCAGGCAAACTGGAATCAAGCAAATCGCGAATATTTTGCTGCAGAATATTTCGTCCATACTTATCAGATTCTGTATCCATTTAATTAAAGAAAACCCGAACTATAAAAAAGTCAGAAAGTTAATTTAAATGATTTATACTTTAAAAACTGTGGATACATTAGATCGAAAGAGCTCTTCGAGCTGAGTCGATTGGCACTAAAATCATCAAGACCTGACTTAAATCAACATAGTTGTGACCGTTTGTTTTAACCCCTTATATCGGCATATCAAGCAAAAAAGCTCATAATGGTCAGGAAAACCAGAAAATGGGAGAAGGCGTCAGCTAGTTTCATAACATGTTTAACAAATGTTCAAATCAAAATATCTAAGAGTCAAGAACAAAGTCTTGGAAGTTTACCTCCGGGAATTCCCGTTTTCAACTCTTCCCGCTTCAAGAATAATTTTTTTGGGTTGCGCCGGTGCCCTTGCGCCCAAGTGTGCTGTTACTTACTCTTTTAGTAAATTTTTTGTCAACGTTTTCCCATAAAATTTTGCGGACTTTATGACAATGAGTTGTTCTTTAGTAATTACATGAGGCGTGACAAAAACTAAATTGTTCCCTAATTTTATAATTGATTGGTTTTTAGAATGGAAATGAATATTACCCTTCCTTCTTTTTCCTCTGACGAATCTGAAGGCGAATCTGAAGTAAAGCCGAATATTGTTCAACAAAAACGCCCTAGATCCATTTTAAATCGCTGCAATGAAGCAATTCTTAAGAGACAGATCTCCATTTTACAGGAAAACCCTTTCACAGAAAGTTATGCTACCATCATAGGAAGACAAGAAAACTTTACCTTAATTATTGAAATTATAGAGATGGCAAGCTGCAGCTGTAAATTTTGTTTTTATTTTACACATTTTGCTATTTCAATTTTTAGGTGTGCCGGTTGACGCTACTTGGTTAACTAAACGTTTTAATGAATTAACAACTGAATCAGATCAATTGGAAGATTTGGATTTCTGCCGCAAATATATATTAAAATATGCACAAGCTGCTGAATATGAAGCTCAACTTAAATTGAATAATGACAAACTTATCTCAGTTTCGATTATAAAACTTAAACAGTTTAACTTTATTATTTTCAGCGACAACTTCTTAACATCCGATTGAAAGTTGATGAAAAAGATAACTCGAATTCACTTAGACAACGTGGTCTGCCACCACCTAGAAAAAGGTCACGACGGACTGTTGAATCTTCTGAGGTTTCTTTTAAATTTTCTATTTATGCTATCAATTTTGTTTAGAATCGAGTTCAGTCTGATGATGAATTTGATCCTTATTTGAAACGAACGGAAGAGATTGAGGATATTTTTGCTAAGCAGCCATCGCCAGTTCCTGAACCTGCTCCAGAAGTTACTGTTATTGACTCAAATGATGATGATGAGGATATTCAACCATTGAGTAATGTTAGTCAAGCAATTGCTATTCCAATAGCTTCAATAGGTTTTATTTAGATTATCCTATTCTATTTTTCTTTTTAGATGGAATCAAACAAAAACCTAAGCCTAAGGGGCCAACTAGACGACAGCAAATTATACAAAGAATCTCAGGAGATACTTACGATACTGTGCCTCCAAACTACGTTTTTGAAACTCGAGGAAGAATTAGGCATAGAATCAAACAACCCAAAATTAAACACCCAAAACCAACTGCCGTAAAGAGTCGAATTCGCTTGGAACCCATTCAAAAACCCCGAAATATTCGTGAAGATACTTTTGCATGTTTGGAAGAAACTTTAAGGTTTCTATAAAATTTTCTAATCAATATTATTTTATTTTTTCAGCTCTTCGGCTTCTGATGTTGAGGACAGTGAACTTGAAGATACTTCTCCAAGCAGTAGTAATCAATCTAGTATTCAAATTTGTTCCAGTTCATCGAGTAGTATTCAATTTATTAAAATAAAAAGTTTGTAGAATTCTCAAAATTGAAATTCTTAATTTAATTTTCAGAAAGTACATCGCTCAGATCAACTTTGAGATCAAAGAATGGAATTAGAGTCGAAAAGAGCGTTCATTATACTGAAGATACAGTATTTCCGAATGTCTTCCAAGCTGTATTTTATTTAATTTTGATTATAAAATACATATTTTTTATTTTTGAAGACAAGTCCAGCTTTTCTCAAGCATAAAACAGTTACATTAACAGGCCAAACAAAAAGAGTTTTTACAAAGGTAAAATTTAAATATTTTGTAGCTAATCTTTGACAAATTTTTAGACTCATCGCATTCTATCGTCGAGAGAAAATGCTCCAGTTGTCGCAAGTGGATCCTCCACCCTTTACAAGAAAGTCCCAAGTTCAGATTTTCCTATAAAAATTTCAAGGGTATTTAATAATTTTCTATATTTTTATTTAACCCGTTATTTTTTTAGAGAGACAATCCTCTAATAAAGAAAGCACAGGAAATTGCCGAGTTAAAAGAAACAATTCGAAAAGAATTTATGGAGCTTTTAACTAAATTCTTTAGTTTTAAATATCGTGTTTCTCGACTGTTTATTGTTGATTCTATAATGGAACCTTTAGATGAAGATGTTTTTAAGAATATGTCCATTTTTTCTATGGGTTATCCACGTATGCCAGAGTAATTTATTTTATAAATACTTAAAAAGATTTTTTTATTCTTTAGATGGTTTATGTATGCATTAGATCGTTGGTGGCAAGATGGTAGCCAAAAACATTTTTATTTCAGTAAAGGTGAAGGGTTTATTTTGTTAAAGTTATTGAGGTTCTCCTCCTGTCATAAAAATTTCCTTTAAAAACTGATTAGAATGGGAAGGTTCGATAAGGTGTGTAAGAAGGGAACTGAGGTGGCTCATGTTAAATTGTATGGGGTAAAAAGTCGTGGCATGTTTCGAATTGAAAGAATTTCGATTTTTGGGTAACCTGACCCATCCCTGCTTCACACCCCAAATACCTATATTCATATCCAAATATATATTTATCTTACTTTAGTTTTTATCTTACTTGGAATGGATTTAAATATTTACTATGCTGACCCAGAGGCTAAACAAGAAGAAGTAGTTATAAATTTTCTGAAAAGTTTACATGCTTGGTTTGATGATAAAATGAAAAAAGTTCAAAGTGATCTTCGATTTAATTTGGAAAGAAATGATCAAACAGTCGAAGTAATAAAAAATGTTGAGGATCTACAGGGAAATCCCCTTCAAGTATCTCAATATCCACTTCGCTTAGCGCATGTGCCATATTTTGTTGTTATTACTGTGCCTGAAATTGGAGATTGGGAGGTTTTCTTTCAAGGATTAAATGATCGTTTACGTCAATTTGTTAGCGAAAAGTAATTTTTAAATCGTTCAAAAATTGTTATTTAATTTTGTATTTTAAGTAAAAGAACTTTTACTTTACTTGACTGGGCAAATATTTTAAAGAAAATGAAGCCTGATGATGTTTCAACAGTGGAAAAGAGAACAGCAGTTTTAATTAGGGAAATGCATCTTGAACATGGTGTATTATATCATTGATTCGAAAAAAAACTTAAAATTCCCCCATTGTTTATTTCTATCTTTTATTTATGTTTTGGTCTCTTCATTTCTTTCAAAATTTCATTTAATATTTATGTTTAATTTTTTATTCTACATATTAAGTGACCATAAATTTGAAAATTATTTTTGTAATCAATTTTTAAACTGTTCATTTTGGACTTTCCTATGATTTTTTTAAAATAAAAAAGCGAGACTTATTCTTAATTTTTTGCAAAATTGTTTATATCTGTTGATATATTTTTTAATTATTTAAAGAAATTTTTAAGAATATTATTTTCTGCTTTATACAATAATCGCCTTGGCCAAGATGGCAAAGAAGCAGTATGACCTTCTCTTTAAATTATTGCTTATTGGTGATAGTGGAGTGGGAAAGACTTGTATTTTATACAGGTTATTTTTTTATAAATATTTGATTTGTCTTTTGTTTCCTCTGTTTAGTTAGACAATAGTGATCGAGATTTTTGAAAGTCTGTTTGTTTCTGGTCTCTGTGTTTGATTTATTAACCTGGATCGGATCTTGGGCCTGTAGTCCAGGAAAACCCAGTAAGGTCAAAAAATGTCTGGGCCTGGACTATGGGTACTGGAAAAATCCAGGCCTTTTGTACCCAGCTTAAGTTTGAAATGAGATTTAAAGTTTCCTCTTTAAGATTCAGTGACGATGCTTTTAATACCACATTCATCTCCACAATTGGCATTGACTTTAAGATAAAAACGATTGAGCTTAGAGGAAAGAAGATCAAACTACAAATATGGTAAAATATTGGTTGTATTCTCCACATAATTAACAATTTAAAGGGACACAGCCGGGCAGGAACGTTTCCACACCATAACAACTTCTTACTACCGCGGAGCAATGGGCATTATGATGGTAATTTTATAAATTTTGGGTGTTAGCATTTTAAAATTGACATCCCTCCTATTTGTTTTATCCGGGTACGGCCCACTTTGTCGCGCGGCCACATTGTCGCAGAGCCATAACTTGCTTTAAGATTTCCGAATCTTTCCAAATTTAGTATTAAACGATTCCTCTCGTCGAGCTAAAGAGATTGGTACCAAAATTGATAAGGGCCAGAAATTTTTTAGCAAGTTATGGCTCTGCGACAATGTGGCCGCGCGACAATGTGGGCGTGTTCCGTTTTATCCTCCTATTTCTATTCGAATATTTGTTCAGCCATGCTAAAGTACTAGCAATGAATGGGGATTATAGAGTATTATGGGTTGGGTTAATTTTTTGTTAAGCTTTAAATACTTAATGAGACTGAAATTCAATTTTAATTTAAAGGTTTATGACATCACTAATACAAGGAGCTTTGACAATATTTCCAAGTGGCTTCGACACATTGATGAGGTTTTATTAATTTTATTTTATAAAGCTCAAATTTTATTTAAGCATGCCTCCGAAGATGTTGTAAAGATGTTACTAGGAAATAAGTGCGATATGTCTGATCGGCGGGTAGTCTCCAAAGAGCGTGGTGAGAAGATTGCCTCAGACCATGGAATTAATTTTATGGAAACCTCTGCCAAGGCTAATATTAATGTTGACAAGGCTTTCCATGAGCTGGCTGAAGCAATTTTGTGCAAGGTTTTTTCTTTGTTTTTATTTCAAACGTTTTAATAATTTAGATGCCCGAAAGGAATTCGGCCACTGGCGATCAGCTCAGAGTCCGTCCAATGCATCAGTTTAACAGTGGAGGGTCTTCAAAAACTTCCTGCTGTTATCCTTGAAGTACTCTAAAGAACATTTGTGCCGATCCCAAATTTAAAAGAATGCACGTGTTCCCCCTTATAATGAAAAAACCGTGCACTATAACGACAAACATGCACTTCCATATAAAATATTATAAAATGATTAAGCCAATTACATTTCCTTTTATCTATTATTAATAATATTTGACTTGATATTTTTCTAAATAAATTTTTGATTTGTAATTAAATTACAATTTTTTTTTATTTATCTTTCCATTTAATCCTTATTATTTTTAAATTTCCATAAATAGTTGGGAAAATGTCAGACAATGACTCTTCGGAGGAGGCGGATGGGCCGTTAAAAATTCTTAAAGCTCAACAGAATAAGGAACGTAAAGAAATGAGAGGTTTTTTGGAATTATTAAAATTTCTAATTTAAATATTTAAGCGAAAATCACAGCTTTAAAACATGCAATTCCCAAGAACAACGTTAAGAAAAAGAAGGAAGTAATGCAACAAGTAGAGCAAATGGAAAATGAACTGAAGAAGAGACATGATGAGCAATTACTTGGGTTAGAGAAAACTAGTGAGGATGTGAAAATTAAAGAAAATGAAGAAAAACATGAGGAAACGAATCAAAATTCTGCTGTTGATTCTGTTACTAGCTTCTTTAAAGAAATTAAATTAAGCAAATCTCAACAGAAAAAGGTAAATATTACTAGTAAAGATTCAAGTACTTAACCGATTGAGACCTTTCATCGAGGTTTGACAGTATTTTAGAATTTCATTTAGGAAAACAAACGTAAAGAACAAGAAGCTAAGCGATTGGAAGCTTCTCAAAAAGATCAAGAAAGTGCAGTCTATAGCAAAAGCTACAAAGAAAATGAAGCCATCAAGCAGCTTCTTAAGCTTCGTAATCTTAAATTGAAAGATATTCCCCCAGATGGTGATTGTCTTTACAGAGCTATTTCACATCAATATTTTTTATTGAAAGGAATAAAGGTTTGGATTTTATAATTTTAATTTTTCAATTTTTATTTAGCACACAGCGGAGGATTTAAGAATTATGGCAGCAAAATTTATTAAGTAATTTTTAAAATTATTTTTTTTTAATTTATTTTCAAGTTAAGAAAGAACAAAAAAGAATTTCTTGGTTATTTAATTAATTCTGAAGGTAATTTGGTTGATGAGGAGTCTTTTGATGATTATTATTATAAAGTAAAGCATATGTGCTCTAAAGGTGGTGATTGGGGAGGAGAACCAGAGGTTTCTTCTTTTGTAAATTTTTTTTCAAATATTTTTTTAAAAATTAGATTCGTGCATTAAGTGAAAATTTAAATGTTTGTATTCAAGTATTAAATGCCGACGGGACAATTAACAAATTTGGGGATGATGATGACTTAGAATCTTTACTTTTGACTTACCATAGGCATGCATATTCTCTTGGAGAACATTATAATTCAACTGAACCGTCAACTGTTTCTGAATTTGATGAATTTGAATTAAATAAATTTTAAAAAATTTTTGCTTGATTTTTAAAAGCAATAAAGAATTTTTATTGATTTTATTTTTAATTTTTTTAAAAAGTTTGAAGAAACTCTGGAATATTTTAAAAATTAAATTTTATCTTTTAAATAATTTTTTTAGAAAATTTAGAAATAAAAATGGTTGGAGTTGTTGATGCTTTTTCCAAATTATATACTGACTATCAAAAAACAACGCCTAAACGCTTAAAAATAATTGATGCTTATATGTTTTATATTTTAATTACAGGCGTTTTGCAATTTGTTTATTGCTTGTTGGTTGGGACTTTTCCTTTTAATGCTTTTTTGGCTGGATTTATTTCTTGTGTTGCTAGTTTTGTGCTTGCTGGTATTCTTTTTAATATATAAAAATATTTTAATGGGACGCTAGTCAAGGTACACACCTTGTAAATTAAAGCAGCTTTGTAACAAAGTTGTTTTGAATTTGTTTTATCCTGTAAACCCTGTAATTACTAATTTTTAAATTATTCTTATAGTAAGACATCTTTTGGGATGAACTCTTGATCCGAAACTTAAAAATATTTGAGATTATGTAATAAACTAAAATTGTTTAGCCAATCTTCGCATTCAAGTTAACCCAGAAAATAAACACGAGTTTCAACATATTAGCCCTGAACGTGCATTCGCTGACTTTATATTTGCCCACGTTGTTCTTCATCTTGTCGTATTTAATTTTATGGGATAAAGAAAAAAGGAATTTTGTGAATTATTTTTTAAAATGTTAATTTTATGTAAATTATTAATAAATTTGTTGAATAAAATATTTAAATAAAATTTCTATTTTTTAAAAATTATTTTGTTTACATTTCAATTAAATATTTCCTTTTTATTTTAATATTCTAATTTTTTAAATTTAAAGCTTTAAAAGAAGATGTGGTCATTTATTAGATCGTTATTTCGTCCAATTTTCAATTTCTTTTCTCGTTTATGTCGAAGAATTCTTAAAATGTTTACTCGTAAACAAACAATTGAGGACATTGTATGGTTTTATTTTTGATTATCAAGTCTATAAATTAATTTTTAGATTTTGAAAGAGGCTACTCGTGCTTCTAGAAATCGTCGAATTGAAAAAATGCTTAGAGAATTCCCGAATGAGTTAGTTCAGTCAATGGCTTGGGACACTGGTGACGAAACTGAAGCTGCTGAAGCAATACTTGAGGAGTCTGTTTTGGAAGATGAGAAACGTCATGACTTGTCTAAGACGTTGGCCCGTTCAATGCGCCAAATTAAAGGATACCAAAAGCTCATTCAAGAAGTTTGTTTTGGATTTCTTATTTTTCTTTGGGGTTTTGCTGATTATTTTCTGTGACCATCCAGTAACTACATAGTTGTAGCAGAACACCCAAAAGGGATGTTCATAACCGATACATATTATTTTGATTTTCATAGGTTGAGGAGCGACGACTTGAAATTTATTGCAGCAAAATTGAGGAACACGAGAAGGAATTGTTGCGTTTATGGGCTTTGTTGAAACCAGATGAGCCTTTGACTGATCGTGTCTCCAACCAATGGCAAGATATTGGCTTTCAAGGAGATGACCCAGCTGTGAGTTTTTATCAATATTTTTCAATAAAGATGTTTTTAAGACTGACTTTCGCGGAATGGGAATGCTTGGTCTAGACCAATTGGTATTTTTTGCTCAATTTGATGTGGAAAACTGCCGCCGTGTTCTTTCTCTTTCGTTGCATCCCGTTTATGGGTATATATTTTTAAATTTTAGTTTAATCTTACTATAAGATTCCCTTAATAAGCACGTCTCAATTTAGGATACGTTTCTTAAAATTGGGGGAGGGCCTTAACGATTTCTCAAATTTCAGATACCTCTTTTTTCGGTTTTTCAATCCTCAAGATTCTTTTGTATTCCTTATGCAAGTCTGATTTAAAATTTATTTTTAAAAAACCAGTTTTCCATTCGCCATCTGTGGTATAACAATCACAGCACTTTGCAAAGAATTACTTTTTGATGATATGCTTAAAAATCATTTTTACAATGTTTTGGAGCAACCTCCACTCAAAATGGACCATTTCCATCAAGTTTATTGTAAATTAATTTAAAAATATTTTTTAAATTTATTTTTTAAATTTTAGGCTGTGTTTTTAGACTTTTTGGAGATTATTGGGAATATGAAAAGCCAGAATCGGTGATGCAATTTAATTTGGTTAAGAGACGCTTTGTTAAATTAATGGAGAAATATTTGAATAATTCTGAAGCAAATTTAATTGTTGCGAAAATTGAAGACTTTAATTTGGAAGAAGACAGTTAATTGAAAATGAGAAGAGAGAAGTAACGGGTTTTTTGGTGACTACTAAAGAAAATACTAAAATAAATAAATAAATACTTATCTGTCTTTAAGGTATTTTTCATCGAGATATTTTAAATTATACGAGGAATTTAATTTATTTTAAGTTTTAATTTGATTATTTTTATTTTTCAATCTCAATTATGTCTTTTTTGGGTACTTTTATCTATTATACGGCCACAAACTGAGTGCCATCCGACTTTAGTTATAACCCGACATCGGTTTATAACTTCTTAATCAGTGATCAGACTTGATCGGAAAAAATATTCCTCTTATTGAGGGCTTTCGAATGATATAAGATTTATTTGAATAGGATCAACCATCAAAAAGTTAAAGCAAACAAATTCGGCTGGCACTCAGTTTTTGGGGCGTATAACCGTTAAGCACCCTTTTTTGTTTTAATTTATTTCTGTTTTGTAACAATGACAGAATAAAATTTGAATTACTTTAATGTAATTTTCAAAATATAAATTAGGTAATTAAAATATTTTCTAATTAATGACCGCTATTTAACCAATAATAGGGACTAAAATTATTTACTAGCATTCCCCTTCTTTATTTTCTTCAATGGTTTCCCCACTCATACCCAATCTTTTCAATAAATTCAAGTCATGTTCAGGTGTTGGATTAGCAGCTGTTAATAATTTTTCTCCATAAAAGAGAGAATTAGCTCCAGCTAGGAAACAAAGAGCCTAAAAAATGGGAATTTAAATTTTACTTTTTTGTCAAAAGAAAACTTGTAATTCGTCTTCCATTTGTTCTCTCCCTGCTGATAGTCTAATATATGCTTTTGGCATTAATAGTCGTGCAGTTGCTATTGTTCTTACAAAATCGAATGAATCCAATTCTACAGCATTTGCCAAAGGTGTTCCAGGAATTTTAATTAATTTATTTATTGGAACTGATCTTTTGATAAAAAAAATTATATATTTAGATACATAATCGAATCCTTATTTTTTGGTACTCCCTTTGATTTGTGAGGTTGAAAAATCGTCTCCTATAATGGGACGATTTTGGGGGTCTTATAATGGGGGTATTTAAATGTAGGTATCAATTAGGCCTCTCCCCAGTGTGGAATACGGAAGTGGGACAGCTAAAAAACGGAATTCTGAGGAAGACGGAAGTGGTAGTGATCCCACCCCTTTCTCCAACTGTGACCAATCAAAATCTAAAAATGTTAAATAGAGGGAAATTTAATATTGGGGGTATCTAAAATAGATGGATAATATTATATTAAAAAATAATTTTTTACTCAGGTGCAGGTTCCATATTAGCCAAAATAGTAAGCATTTTAACTCTATCTTCATTAGTTTCTCCCATTCCTAAAATTCCTCCACAACAAACTTTAATTCCAGCAGAACGAACCCAAAAAATTTTTTTTAATTTTGATTATTTTAAATAAAAACTTTTTCTAAAGTATCAATTCTGTCTTCAAATCGTCTTGTTGTGATAATTTTAGAATAGAATTCTTTTGAACAATCAATGTTATGGTTATAAAAATCGAGGCCTTAAAATAAATAAATAATTTTTAAATTTTATCTTCAATAATTTAATAAAAAGATTTATTAAACGATTTTCAATAGAAAGAGATTTACTCGTTAATTACCCCTTATTCTAACTTAATAACGTTCACAAAAATTATTTTTTTTATTCAACTCCAATCTTATTTACCGATTTTTAACTTTTTTCCACTAACCCTCTATTTAATTTTTAAAAATTTTTATTTACCAGCTTGTTTAAGTTTTTCTGCTTGTTTATCATTTCTAATAAGTCCAAGCGTTGCACAAGTTTCTAATCCTAATTCTTTTACTTTTTCTATCATTTCACAAACTCTTTCTAAATCCCTGTTGTTTGGTCCACGCCATGCTGCACCCTTTTAAAATAAAATATATAGGTATTTTTACATAGAGTTGGCCTCATTAAAAAATACACCCTTGGAGCTAAAAAATTGTGCCTTATATTGAGGGGTACTTTAAATAAAGGGTATCACTTATGCAATTTCCTTCACCCAATGGCCAATCAAAATTAAAAAAAACATCTCTTAAATTGAGGTTTATTGTGTGTATCTATAAAGGAGGTCCTACAATAATTAAATTTAAAATTCTCTAACCATACAAAATCTAGTAGCACCATTTTCTTTTGCTATTTTAGCTGCTTTAATTACTTTTCTAAAAAAAATATTTTTAATTAATTCCCTTTTAATTTTCTTTACTCCAAATCCATTAAAGGCTCCTTTTTAATGTCAGTTTTATAAAAACTCGATTGTGGACAATAAGAACAATTCTCTGGACAAGCACCAGTTTTAATACTTAAAAGAGCGCTAATTTGTATTTTACAAGGATTGTGATGTTTTGAATGAATTAATTGGGCTTCTAAAAAATTAAAAAAAATTTTTTTAAGATTCAATTTAAATAAATATAAACCTTTAATTAAATTTGGAAAGGGCATTTTAAATATTTCAAAAGCTTCTTCAAAGGACCAAACTTGTTTAATTAATTTAACAACATTTTTATTAAATAAGGACATTTTTAAATTAAATTTAAAATAAATTTATTTAAATAATTTAGTTAATAAATAAGGTCAATAATTAAGTAATAAATATTAATTTAAATAAATGTTCTTATTTTTAATGATAAGAATTTCTATATAAATATTTATTAAAATAGTAAATAGCATGTTTTTTAATAATACTTTTACATCATCCTACAAATTAAACTTTTTATAAGTATTGGTTATTTATATTTTTACTTTAAATTTCTATTCGTGTAGAAAACAAGGGATGGACCATGTCGAGAAATATCCCATATCCCTCCCATCCATGTCCACCATATCGAGAAATGCTCATTGAATCGGGAGTTCGAGTTGAAAAAAGTCCTAGTTACGGATTGGAACAGTAAAAAGTTTGAATTCAGTTTAAACTTGAGAATAGATGTGCCTCTATGAGAAATTTAAAAAATTCACAGTTAACGAAACTGGCCCACCCCTGATGTACAAATTATAGAAAAGAATATACTGAAAAATAGAATGGTACCACAATATTTAAATTAATTTAGTTATATTTATTTTTTTTTTTTTTTTAATTTTTGGAGTACAGCCAAAATTAGTAATTAATTCTCTCTTTATTTTTATTTACTTCCCAAATTTAAAAAGAAAAGAATTTTGGACCCAAACCAAAAAATTTATTTTGTTGTAAAGTCTACCTACATATATTCTCGTGAAGTGCATTTGAACTAAATTAATTTTAAAAATTTATTTCTTTGACAAAAAACTTTTTTTTAATAAATTTATTTTAAATAAACCAAAAATAATAATTTTTATTTATTTATTTAACAATAATTAAATTACCGGAAATCCCTTTCCCTCTTTCTTTTAAGAAAAAAATTAACAAAACATTTATGTACGTAAATGTAAAAAAAGGCTTAAATTTAATTTTGAAAATAATTTTCATTTTTTAATTTATTTAACGAAAAATGAGATTTTCTTTAAATTTCTCATTTTACTTTAAAAATCAAACATCTTTAGTTTTATTAAAAGAATATTTATTTTTAAAATTATTTCTTTTATATTTTAATAAAAGTAAATTAATTTATGTAATTTAAAATTTAAAGAATTAATTATATACCGTAAAACTTTGAATAATTATCCTGTATAATTGTTTCGACCCTCCACTCGAGGGAGTAATTATCTGAGTGAGGGTAACTATATGAGGTTTGAATTTTTAACGTGTTTTAGGGAATTTAATGGGGGGGGGGTAATTATTGTTTCAAACTACTCCGAAGGGCTAGAAGTTGGGTAATTATTGGAGGGAGAGCAATTAATACAGGTTATACTGTATTAATTCAAAATTTCCATGATTTTATTATTATTTCAAAGTTTCGACATCTTCGGCATTTTAGAAAAAGAGAGGAATGATAAATAAATAAAAGGGAAGAATTTTAGTTAAAATTGATAATTATTTAAATTTCCTTATATTTTTATTACTTTATTATCTTTATTGCCTTAATAATTTTTATATTTATCGAATTCTCTAAAAATTAATTTTTGATAAGAATTTTAAAAGATACAAAATAATTATGTAAGATAAAAAAATATTTTTTTAATTTTAAAAATGTTTGTCACCCCTTTCATTATTTTTTCTTGTCAATACCTCCTCTTTCTGTTTGCCTTTACTTAACTCGCAGTATCGCCCCCTCATTTTTTTTGTGAAAATGCAGATATAAGCTTGTTACTCGTTAGTGTATATTTAATTTTTCTTTTTTGTTACAATGAATATTTTCTCGAAAAAAATATTTTTTTCTTTCTTCTCTACCCCTTTTAACGGGTTTTTTATATTAAAATACACTACATTCTACCCATTTTTCTCTCTTTTTTTAGTTACTAGGCATTTTCTTCTCTTTTACGGCATTTCTGCCAGTCGATGGCTTTTATCTTTCCTTTCTTCTTTTAAAATTCCAAGTATTTTTCTATACATATATCTGTCAATATTTGTCAATACATCCATTTTATTCTCCGACCTAGGCATTGGCCAACCACATTTCCCTTCCTTCCCTTCCCTTTTCCCCAGTTTGTGTTTCATTCTCCTCCCTAAAGCTTTTTTGCCTTAAAGGCAAAACGAACATTTAATTTAAATATTTTAATTAAAAAATTTTTAAGAATCGACAGAAATCGTCGATATGATTTCCACTAAAATAATATTACCGGTCTTGTTGTCTTGTTTCATTATCAATGAGGCTTTTGGCAGTAAGTTTTATATATTATGATGTCATTTTTGGAATTACTGTTAAAATATGGTTTACTAAGCTTTGCTAAAGGGGGTTGTTTTCAACGTAAAGCCTGTGCATCGTATACGCGATGATTTATATTTTGTAAATCATTATTTTGCTAAAGGGCACGGTGATAAAGGGCCTACTCTCCAACACTTTAGTAGGTTCAAGCTAGGTTTCACAGGCTCGAAGCAAGAAATAGCCTAACCTGAGATACCCCTGTACATATTTAAGTATTACGAGGAGGAAACTAAAAACTAATCTAATAGGCCTCTTCTTCTGGAACAAACAAAAGGCATCATCGGCAAATGACGAACTCTGGACTCGATATCATAACCAAAAAGCAATGGAAGAAAAAATGGAAGAAATAAATAAAAAATGTCCAAAGTATTTTTATCCAAGCATTTTAAAATAGGGTAATTTATTTTTAAGCGTTACTCGTCTCTACAGTGTCGGTAAAAGCGTTGAGGGAAGGCAATTAGCCGTTATTGAATTTTCATTGCATCCTGGACGTCATCAAACACGTAAAAATTTTTTTGGGAAAAATTTTTAAGATAAAATTCTCTTTAAAGTTAAACCAGAAGTTAAATATGTTGGAAATATGCATGGAAATGAAGCTATTGGAAGGGAACTTTTAATTCGTTTAGCTGATTATTTATGTGATGCTTGGAGAGGGGCTCAAAGACCGATTGTTGAATTATTAAATTCAACAAATATTCATATTATGCCGTCAATGAATCCTGATGGATTTGAATTGGCTTACAAAACTGTAAAAAATTACACAAAAAACCTCCCTATAAGACACACCCAATATTAGATACACCTCTATTTAGGATACATTAATTTTTTGTTGGTCATTGGATGGGGAAGGCTGCCTAAGCAATACCCTCTATTTAGGATACCCCCATTATAAGATCCCATTTCTTCAGCCTTAAGGGGTGTCTCTTATAATGGGGCTAAACCTTATTTACAAAAATAAAATTATTTTATAGAAACCAGAAGATCGTGGTTGGCTAACAGGAAGAGGAAATGCCCATGGCGTTGACTTAAATAGAAATTTCCCAGATTTAAATACACTCTTTTACTTTATGGAATCAAAAAGTTGGCCTTTTTACGACCATTTACTAGAATTATTTCAAAATCCAAACCAACAACATTTTGAGCCAGAAGTTAGTTCTGTTGGGGAATGGATACTCTCTTGGCCTTTTGTTATCTCTGCAAATTTGCACGAAGGGGATATGGTAGCTAATTACCCTTTTGATGAAAGTCGAGAACCGATGTCTTTAAGTGCTTATTCTAAATCACCTGATGATGCTACTTTTAGGTAAATATGGAATATTTTGTGTTATTGTGACTCCTATATTTAATAAAATTCTCGATATAATGAACTTTTTCTTCAGTCCCTCAGCGTCCTTAATATCGATATTTGACTGTATTCACTAGCGAAAAATATTTATTTTACTCTTTAATTAAATAATCCTTTATTCTCAAAAAGATATCTTGCCGAAACATATGCAAAAGCACATGCACATATGGCTAAAAACGATCATGAGCCTTGCGATGGAACAGCACAAAATAATTTTGCCAGACAGGGGGGAATTACTAATGGAGCTAAATGGTATTCTGTTGCTGGTGGAATGCAGGATTTTAATTATTTGGCTACAAATGTAAAAATTGATAAATAATTTGGGGGGTTTAAGGAATATACGGGATTTAATAGAGAGAAGGATCATTCTTGAATATATATGTATACCTCCTCTTTTTTACGAGAACTTAAGGTCTCCTGCAAGCTTAGCCTCAGGCAGGAATTGAACCTGCAAACTCCTTCCACTCACTATCTTGGCTATCGAGATTATGACATTACTTTCTCCCATAACCCACGTCTTTTTAAATTTTATCCAGCTTTATTTTACCATTCTTTACTACTCCATCCCCCATATACTTTCCTAATATTTGGCATTTGAAGGATTTTATTTTTAATATTCTTTTAGGCCTTTGAAATAACATTAGAATTGGGATGTGAAAAAATGCCAAATCCCCAACAATTACCACAATTTTGGGCAGACAACAAAATAGCTTTACTCGAATTTATTCGTCTTGCACATATGGGTATTAAAGGAATTGTTCAAGATTCAGAAACGGGTGAACCAATTCCAAATGCTGTTGTTTGGGTTAGAAATGTAACGAAAAATGGAGAGGAAAAAGGAAATGCAATTAAACATCCAGTTACTACTTGTAAATATCTTTATTTAAAAGGATGGAATTAATAGCCGTTATTTTTAATGGCTACGTGTAATGTTTAAGATCCCAGAGGTTTTCCGTGCACATGAAAAATAGATGGGAAGACTTTTTATAGGTGGATTAAGCTGTGGCAATGAGACAGACTTTTCGGGTAAAAATACACCGGTTAATAGCTAGCAGGGATTGGCCGGGTCTAGAAAAATTATCGGATCGGGTTTAGAAAATTTTCTTCGGATCAGGTTTCGGATCTCGGGTTTCGGGTAACCCGGACCATCCCTGATAGCTGGAATACACAAGTAACTTTCCAACTAGACCTGGAATGAACGAGTAACCGCTTTTCCACTACTACTTCGGACATTAACGCCTTATTTAACCATTTTATTCCAACTTCTTCATCCTAGCCTACATCAACATTCACCTTAATATAAAAATTATCTTAAGGGATTACTGGTGACTATTTCCGCCCTTTAATTGCTGGACATTACCAAATAGCTGTTGAGGCTGAAGGTTATGAAATTGGTGTTAGAGCTGTTAATTTAAGTTTAAATAATGTTATTGAACGTCGTCCAGTTATTTTAAATTTTAAATTAAATCCAATTAAACAAAAAGAAGAGCAAGAATTAATTGTTACACCAGAGGAAAATGGAGAAGAAGCACAAGAATTGGAAAGTGAATTAGAACAAGAAAATGAAAATGAGGGAATGCTTACACCTGAACAAGTAAAACGAAATTAAAATTTACGTGAGGAGTAGGGGGTTGTTGTTCTTGACTGGAATGAGAGAAGTTCTTGGATCGGTATTTAGTTCCGAATATTTTTCATAATTCAAAACATACTGATGTGAGGATAATAAAAAGAAGGATAAATCCTTGTCGTCCTTGAGCTCACTTTACTGTAACTAAATGTAAAAATGTCATAGCAAGGCAATTTTATACTCAGTTCGGCGAAATAAGCAGAATCATGTCAAGTTTGATAGATCGTGGTGAAAAGCAGACCCAACTAACTTTTTTACTTCCAGAACTCAAAAAAAATCTTTGCTAATAATTTTTAATATTTTATTTAAAATATTTATCTAAATTTAGGCAGCAGAATTTATTCAACTTTTACGTTTACAACAAATGGCGAGAGAACAACAACAACGATTTTAAAAACAAATTGAGTAGAAAAAAAGAATTTTTAAAAAATATTATAAAAATGATCTCTCATTCCCCCTTTCTTAAAAAATAAACTTTAATTTTCTCCAACCTCAAAAGCCAAAAAATCAACAAAATTAACCGGTCATTAAATTAATTATATATTCTTACCGGTTTCTATCAAAATTTTTAACAAAATCCTCCTCATCTTTCCCCCCTCTTTTTCTTGTAAATATATAATTATGTAATACATATGTTTCTCGAGATTTTTTATATAAAAATTATTTTAACAAATTACTTGTGAATTAATTAAAATTGTACATGTTTTGAGTGAGAGAGAGTGAATAAAAAAAGAAATGTTAATTAATTAATTTTATTTTTTAAAAATCAAAAACAAGTAAAATTTAAATGATTAAAATTTAAACTTTGGTTTATTAAATAAATAAATATGTTAAAACTTTGTCAGAAAATTTTTTTAAAATTATTTTTATAATTAAATTAAATAAAAATATTTTTATCTACACATACATATTTTATTTTACTCAGGCCATTTACTTTTTTTCATTACAATTAATTTAAACAAGAGATATAATCATCACATTTTTTCACCTTTTAATTTTTTTACAACAAAGAAAAAAAATAAACTTTGATCTTTTTTTATATAAAATTTATTTTTTTATTAATTAAAGTAAACGTTTAGTTCCGGGCAGGCATCGCTTACATGAGACCTCCTGGCAATTATTAGCTAGGCGCTTTCGCTCACCTAGTAAAGTGCCTTGCCGTCTGAAGCCATAGGGGCTCTGTTTTCACCTTCTCTTTTTTAATTTCTTAAACCCCTTCTTAGCTAGCGTTTTAAATTCTAATCAACAAAATCTCCTTTAACAATAAAAAACTGTTTATCTCTAATAGAAGGGACACGAAAGGATAAAAATAATAAAGAAAAAATAATTAAACTGCCTTAAAAAACAATGCGGACCATATCATTGTAAAGCATATAGCAATTTAGTTCTTAAGGCTGTGCAGTAGACGGCGTGGTGTAATGAATATCAGTTCAGTCTATTGAAGATGCTGGTTCGCACCCAGCCGCCGAATAACCTTTAGCACTAGCTAAAGGAGAGAAATAGCTATAGCACAGCTGCTTTACTTTATTAAATTAAAATAAATAAATTTATAGTCAATACATAGAATTTTAATACTTTATAAAATAATTCAAAAATAATGTGCAAAATTTAGTACATACATATTTTATTTTTTTGAAAAACGCGTTAATTAAATTAAATATCAGAATGCCAAACATTTCTGATCTCTGTAATTTTTCTTTTTTTCTCTTTTTTTTCAACTTTTTTACAGATATTTTTTCTTTCATTTTTTATAAATTTTCCTTTTAATTTTTTATTTTAAGCTTTAAAAAATCCAAGAAAATGGCAAAATCCGATTATTTCCCAAGGTACGGGGTTGAAAATTATTCTTTTGTTACTTCTTATGAACTTTCATTTGATATGAATTCTTCGACTGAATGGATGCGAAGAAATTGGATTCATTCAATTACTTTATCTGTTATTTATATTTTTGGTATTTTTGGTGGACAAAAAGTAAGTGTTTAATTAAATTTTAAATTAAATATTTTAAAATATCCTTTTTATACTTTTCTTGTTTAAATATCAAAAAATTTTTTGATTTTTTCAATTCTTTTTGGTTTTAAGGATAAGTAGGTAATTAGTGAGAGCTTCTTTTTGAAGAAGAATAAAGGAATAGGAAAAATATTTTTTTAGTTTCAAAATAATCTTTTTTTAAAGTTAATGATCAATCGAAAACCTTTTGTTTTGGATTATGCTCTTTTTTGGTGGAATATATTTTTGGCAACATTTTCTGCTGTTGGGGCTGCTAGAATGTTACCAGAACTTTTTTGGTTTTCTTTTTTAAAAATTAATTTTAAAAAATTTTTTTCAAAAAAAGGTCTGTCAATTCAAATTCTTTTTTCTATTCAATTTGTATTGGTTCATATGCCCAAGGAATTAGTGGATATTGGGGGGATAAATTTGCAATGTCTAAGGTTTTCTTTAAATTGAAAAAAGATTTTTTTTTAATTTTTAAAGGTTATTGAATTTGCCGATACTGCTTTTATTGTTTTGCGTAAAAAACCTTTAATCTTTCTTCATTGGTATCATCATGTTACGGTTTGGAAATTTTCAAGTATTTAATTAGTGGAAGGGTTTTAGATTTAATTTTGGATAGGGATAGGTCAGAAGTGAATTTTGACTCGAAATTTTCTCAAAATTTTGATTTTGTTAAAGGTTCAATCTCCAACAAATTTTATTAGAATCCTATCGGTTGCAGAAAGATAAGGAGAACTTGGTACCATGGTAACCAGACAAGTATTGTGTGGAAGCTTGTACCAAGAAAAAATGGCCAAGTACGAGTGGGAGGAAAAAGCTCAAATTTTAAATTACCAAACACTGGACAAAATTTTAAGCAAAAATTAGACAGTAAGCAAAATCTAAAAAATGTCAACTCCCTTGATGTTTAAAATTCAAAAAAATTTCCTTTCCATCTTTACCTTTATTCAAAATAAATTTCTGTTGTTGTAAATCTCTTTTTCTAGGTTTTGATCTCAACTTGGATGATGTACAAAGATCATGCTGCTAGTGGTAGATGGTTTATTGCAATGAATTATGTTGTTCATTCTTTTATGTAAACATTTTTTCTAAAAAATTTTTCAAAAAAAACAAAAATTTAAAGGTATACTTATTATGCCCTAAGAGCTTTACAATATAAATTACCCAAATGGACTGCAATTTTTGTTACTCTTTTACAAATATCTCAAATGATTGTTGGATTAGCTATAAGTATTTATACGTTTAGGTTTGTTTGTTAATTTTTTTATTTTAAAAATTAGTATTTTTGTGTTGTTTGGAAGGGGATTTTGAGAATTTTTTAAGTCGGAAAATTTTAGTACTTCTCTCGGATCCTTAAAATTTTTAATTTTACAGACTAAACAGAAATTGATCCAAATAGGATGCTCAAACTCGATTTAAAACATGTCAATTGATTTTCGGTTTCACCGATCTTTAATTGTGGTTTTCAGTTTGTGTAACCAAATTTGAGCAACCTTACTTCCATATCTGGAATGAAAATGATTATTCGATACCCGAGTCCTGAACTTTTTTCAACCTGAAATCCGGTACCCGATTCGAACCCTTTTCGACTCAAAACCCAAAATCCTTTCCTTTTTCGACCCAAAATTCGAAATCCAATCTGACCTTTCTCGTCCCGTCCCTGCTCCAAATAACACAATTACCAAAGAAAATCTTTATTTTTTAAAGATTAAAATCTGTTGGAATTGAATGTCAAAATACTTGGACTAATCTCTACATTTCTCTGTTAATTTATTTGAGTTATTTTTTGCTTTTTTGTAATTTCTTTTATCAAACTTATTTGCGTTCTGGAAATCGTTATACAAAAATGGAAAAGAAATCAAAAGAAGTTTTAACTAATGGAAATGCTAATATTACTTCTGAAACTACCATTAGGTAAATTTAAAAAAATTTAATTGTTGAATAGGATTAAGAATAGGACAGTTTTTGTTGATTATAAGACCTCAAAATATTTTTTTAAATTTTGGTGGGCAGTTTGTAAAAATTAAATACTATATTTATAGAAAATAGGTAAATACTAAATATAGGTAAATAACAGTTATTAATAGAGACCGAATCGATACGATATATCGATAAAAAATATCGATATACCGATATTATCGAACGACCACTAAAGTCCTGTCTCTATTTATTAACTTGGTTATGATGACTGATTTAAAACCCCAATCTTCAGTTTGGGGATTTAACGCCTGTTTAACCGACTGAAAACAAATTTGAGAAAATAATTTTAAAAAATATAAGAAATTATTTTTAATTATTTTTAGCAGTGGAGAATTGATGGAACCAATAAAAAGTTAATAGAAGACGGACAACAACAAATATTTAAATCCAAAATAAATTCAAAAAGAAGAAAATGAAAGAAAGATAACCTTGAAAAAATTGACCTTCATCGGAAATAGTAATTAATTTTTCTTTCCTCCTCCCATTACTTTAAAAGAATTTTTTTGTTTTTTAAAAATTAACTTTTTTTTCTTTAAAATTATTTCCTTAACCGCGCCATATTAATTATATAAAAATATTTTTGGTTTCATCAAGCTTTAAAAAATTATTTCTTATTTTTTTTTTAATTTGATGAACTAAAATACTTGTATATAATTGAATATATACTGCATAATCTCTCTCCCATTTAATTGTTTTTAATTATATTTTTGTTAGAAAAAATGTTGGCTATTAATTGGAAACAAAATTAAAAATAATTTAAGAGACCAAGTTTAAGGAATAGGGGAAATGTTTGTATTTGAATTAAAATTATGAGGAGTATGTATACTAGCAGAAAAGGGATTTTTAATAGAACAATAGGGATTTTTATTAGAACAATTTAATATTTACACAATTAATGATCGTTTTTTCTCAATATGCAAAACGCAATAAATAAACAAAAAACATTCTATCAATGAATTGTTGTAATCCTTGTTGTAACACTACAAGTCTCCAGCGCTTCGTCAACTTTTGAATTCCTCTCCCCAAAAATTCCTCTCTCCATTGACCTACTGCTTTTTCGAGCTGTTCGTCATTTTTGAATTGTTTGCCTCTGAGGAAGTTCTTCAGCGACTGGAATGCATGAAAATCAGAAGGTGGAAAGTCAGGTGAGTAGGCCAGATGGGACAAAAAAGTACAAATTTTTTACAAAAATACAAATTTGTATAAATTTGATTGTCGCATAAATAAAAAAACTAAAAATGCCCTTTTTATTTTTAAAAAGGTCGGCATTACTTTACCTATTTTAGAATGCCCTTTTTATTTTTACATGTAAATATTTTCGAAATAGCTGTCTTTAAATTCAAAAAAATTTATTTTGACATTTAATTAAAATTATTAGTAAGAATGAGAAAAACACAGCATGCTTTGTAAGCGAATAAGCCTTAATGAGAACTCAAAAATGGCCTTTTTATGTTGGCCTGAGCATTTTAGGACCCGGTTCTTCATGCATATATTCATGTTTTACTTTTAGGGGGCAATAGGGGCAACTTTTAATAAAATAAATAAAATAAAAAAATATATTCAATAATTTTAACAGAATTATTTTAAATGTTTTTTAAAATGAATTTATTAATTATTTTAATTTTTGTACCCTTGTTAGGTAATTTAATTTATCTTTAAATAAAATTAAAAAAATATTAAGGAATAAATTCAACAAAAACAAAATTTAAGAGAATTATACCAAATGGTAATGATTGGGATATTTTGGAAGGAAAAGAAATTGGAGAAGTAAAAGAAGAAAAACCGGATAAAAATAATTTTGAAGAGCCAATATCAACAATGAATGAGGGGAAGATTTTGGGTAATAGTTTGGAAGTCGCCCCTCTCCTTTCTTCCACGCTTCTCTGACCATTATGAGCTTTTTTGTTTGATATATAATGTATATAAAACAAATGGTATATATCATTAAAAGTCTTTTCGAGCTGGGTCGAATGATACCATGAGCTATTTCTCTCATTTAGCTAGTGCAAAAGGTTAATCGGCGGCTGGGAATGAACCAGCATCTTCAGTAGAACGGACTGATGTGTTAGCCATTACACCACGCCGCCCACTGCATAGCCTTAGGAATTAAATAGCTATATGCTTTACAATAGTTTGCCATTAAATAAGAAAAAGAGGGGCGACTTCCAAAGTATTACCAGATTTTGAAATTGGAGGAGAATCTTCACCTAATAATTGGTCAAAATCTGTTTGTAAATTTGTTGGAAATTTTAAAGAAAAAATTAAAATAAAATTCCAAAATGTTTTGGAAAAGAAAATTTCGCCAATTAAATATTTAAAAGGGGCAATATTTTGTATTTTAATAATTACTGCTCCATGTCCTGTTGATACAATTTATTTAAAACCAAAATATAATAACTTGACTAAAAATGGGATGCCAGAAAGTTTTTTTGAATATTTAAAAGGTTTTTACTTAAATTAATCAAAAAATAATTATTTTATTTTGCAAAAAATATTTGTTAATTTTTTGTAAATATGAAAAACTTAGTGGAGATCGGCTTGGATCTAGATCAAAGCCTAAATTTTCTTCTGGATCCAAAATCAAGACAAGCCATTTTTGAGTGTTCCTTGATTTTTCTTTAACCTATGCTCGAAAATCTGGTCAGGATCCTTGATCAAAATCCTTCCTCAAATAATTACCCCGCCTCTATTAATTACCCCCCTCAGCGAAAGATAGAAACAATAATTACCCCATTAAAAATAGTTATAGTTCGCCTTCATAAAATAACTTCCATTAATTACCCCCTCTATTAATTCCACCCCCTCTATTAATTACCCTCTCCATAGAGAGGTTGAAACAATAATTACCCAGGGTAATTAATAGAGTATCTACAGTAATTTGTTTGTCTTAAAAATTATTTATATCTTTAGATCATCTAAAAATATATCCAGATTTGGATAGATCAATACCGGAAATTGAAGAAGCCGAAAAATGTGAATATATTAAGATGGAAGGGGAATATAAATGTTTTTATGAAATTGAATTAATTGAGGATAATTATGAAATTAATTTATTAAAAAATAATAATGGGGAAATGATAAATTTGGGAAATTTAGAAGAAAATTGTGATGAAGAAGGAAATTGTGAGAAAACTTTTAAAAATGTTAAAAATTAAAACAAAAAAATTTGAAAAGAAAGAAAACTCAAAATTATTAAAGTTGAAAAATTAGACAAAAATTTTTTTTATATAATTTTTAGTAAATTATACATACAATAGTGGACAAAAAAATGTGAATATTTTTTGAGATTTGTCCTTATTCCTTTGTCCACCACTATATTTGATTAAAGAAAATTATTTAAATTTATTTTCAGTTTTTTTATTTACTTTTTATTCATCGAAAGGTGGATTAGTAAACATTTTGGGGTAATAGTTCGGTTCGTACCCCCCCCCTTTCCTTCAAAAAAGTATTAAAAAATGGTCAGCCAATCTTAGATTATAGAACTCGTCGAACTGAGTCGAATGACAACAGAATCAACCCCCGGTCTTTACTTTGGGCCGAGATACAAACAGAAACCTTGCGAAAAACAAAAGGTTTTACCATTTTTAAATACTTTATCATTTGGCCCCCCATAGTTTTTCACTCTTTGAAGGTCTGTATCTCGGCCCAAAGTTAAGACCGGGGGTTGATTTTGGTGTCATCCGACACAACTCGACGAGTTCAATAAACTAAGACTGACTGACCATTTTTAATACTTTTAAAGGAAAAAAAGAGGGGGGGGGGGTACGAACCGAACTATTACCCATTTTGGTTGAAAATTCTGAGTCTTTTAATGAAGGAAAGGGAATTTTTAATTGAATAAACACTTTCGTTCTCAATTAATTAATGACGTTGAACTTCTTAACACATTCCCCTATATCTTTAAATAGCAGCTCGATCCAGCCCGTAAAATAAAAAAAGTACTAAGTTAATTTTGGTTTAATTAATTGCAAGACACTTATCACTAGAGATCGGGGTGGACCCAGGCCTGGATTTTTCATGTACCCAGAGCCCAGACCCAGGCATCTTTTTACCTTCCTGGGTTTTTCCTGGGCCTGGGTTTTCTCTGAACTAAAAGCCCAGGATCCGGCCCAGGTCAACAAATCAAACCCCGGAGTCCAGGAACAGGTCCAGGCTTTTCAAAAATTCCGATCTCTACTTACAACTATGGGAAGCTAAGATAAATATTACTAAAAATTTTCTAATTCAAAATAATCCTTAATTTTAAATAATTTAAAAAAATAAATTTATATATAAAATCTCATTTATCAAAAAAATATAAAATTTTTTTTTCATACAAAAGAAGAGGGAGAAAAAGAAATATTTTTAAAAATAATTTTTGAGATCATTTCTAATTTAAAAATTTTTTTTCTTTCTTTTCTCTAGCCTGCCCAGCCATTTTTCTTTTTTTTTCAAATAAAAAAACAAATTTATTCTTTAAATTTTATTTATTCTCCCGATCGCCTTTTTCTCATTAAACACTGAATAGGCGAATAAAAGCAAGGTCGCATTCGCTTATATTGTCGGCCCATTTTACCAGTACCAAATTCATCAGCCAATAAATGACGCATTTGACGCCGAGGAATTTCCTTTTTTTTGAAAAATAATTTTTTTTAATTCAAAAAAAATTTTTATTTTACTTTTTCTGCTGAATTTTGATTTTCTGTTTTTGTCTCCAAATCGTCATTATTTTGTTCTCCTTCAATTATTACCATTTTTGGTTCTTCACTTACAGTATTTACATGCCCAGAATCGCCAATTCGAGAAGGATGCCTTTAAAAATAAATTAATTATTTTAATTATTGGATAGTCGAATCCGACTTTTAGATACACCCTTGAAGATTAAGAAAATCAGTTTCCTTATAACAAAGGATATCTTGAATAGGGAGTATCACCCCACATACCTAGTCTTTAGTGTAAAAAGGGGGAGGGATTTATCTATATTTTAATTAATTATTTCAAAAAAACTTACTGAAAGCCAAATAAATTATGGCTTAAATATCCGCTAGGCATGAAAAGTTGTTGTGAATAATATGCGGATACTTGTTGGCTCCATTGGAAGGAAATGGAAAACAGCAAAATTGCCAAAATAGAAGGCGAAAAATAAAATGGAAATGAAGACTTTCTGCGCATTTTCTAATTATTTTATGAAGTAGAGAATTAATTGAATTTTAAATTAAAATATTAAGGAAATCCCTTAAAATTAAAAGAAATATATATTTAAATTATTTGTTATATTGGGCGAAAAATTAATAGAACAATGACTTTATTATCTCACATTAACGCCAGATTTTTTCTTCAAGTTTAATTTACTCTCTCGCCTAATCTGACATCTACTTTGTATGTCACTACCAATTTAATACCAGGTTTTCTATACCCGAAAGTTGACATTATATTGAGGCCCGATCAGTGGGAGCGAAAGAGGCAATCGTTAAAACGCAAAACGCAATGTGGTCACTCCTAGGCCCGACTATACAATATTTTGTAACAATTTTTTGGTTATTTGATTAATTTAGTTTGATTAAAATTCATCAAGTAAATCCCTGTTTTTCCAAAAAAATGCCTGTACTTGAAAGTTTGTAAAGGGCCAATACTTTTATAAGACAGGGTACTTTAAAATTCGTAAAAAATTTTGTGTGCTTTGATTTATAATCTGTTTAGAATTTTTAAAAAACAAATTTTCTTTTAATTTTCTAAACAACAAATAATCGTGACTTTTATTTCCGATTTTTTAAAATAAAATATTCTTAATGTACTGAAAAAATGAATTGGAAAAAAGAGAAATTTTCGATAACATCTCGTGCCAACCAAAAAAAAAGAGAAAGAGATGGCACTCAATTGTTGAAAAAAAATTTTTCCCATCATCATCTATTTGGTTTTTAAAATTTAAAGTTGAAAGGATGTATAGACTATTCCCCTTTTTAAATTGTTTTCCCGAGAGGATTTTATCAAGTGTTTTTGTCGAACATGTTAATTTTGAAATAAATATATCAAACCATTAAAAAGTGAAATATTTATATAAAAAATATTTTATTTTTATAAAAAAAGGAATGGAAAAAATTTTTAAAAATTTAAAATAAATCTTTTTATTAGGTACAATTAAGGGGGTCTTCTAAATTTTATTTTTGAAAATATGAAAAAAATATTAATTGAATAATCGCGGCATAAAATTAAAAGGGAATAAATAAAAAGCTATTTTAAATTAAGAAAAGGAATTTTAACTGTTGTAATATTTTTGAATTTTTGAAGAAGTTAAAAATTATAGGACATTTAAGAGAGCAAAGGGTTTAATAGGTTTGGTTAAATCGTTGATTAAACCTAATTAAACCTTTATTAACGTTTAATAAAAATTATAAGGCCGGCAAGGAAAATTAAATGGATAATAAAGGCGATTAACTTATTAGGCTATTTTCTGGGTTTTGTTAGGCGATTAACTTATTTAGTGAGGGGGGGGGGCTTTTAGAATTAGATTATCTTATTTATCTTATTAAAGGGCTAAACAAGGATTGAATTAAATAAATAAAATAATTTTTGACGTTAAACACAAAAAAATAAAATATGAGAAAAAGGTGTGGACTACATATAACAACACAACGAATTATTTAATCGAAGGTAATTTAATATTTTAATTGTATTTAAGAGTAAATAAATTTATCTATTTTTTTATTTGTTTATTTTTATCACGTTTTAGGTATATTTTTATTTAATTTATAAAAATAGGTAAAAAAAATAAAAATAAAAGTTTAGAGAAAATTCAGTGAAAGTACTCTACCTATATTTTTAATTTTTATTAAAAATAAAAATTAAAAAAAATTAATATTTAAAATATTTAATTAATCGCTTTAATCAATTATTATTTCGATCCTTCGCTAAAGTGAGGTAATAAATACCCATAAGGCAGAAGTGGGTCGGAATTACGATTTCAGACACCTCTGACTGTTCCGACCCACCTCTGCTATAAGGTGGCAATTATTTGAGGGAGAGCTTTAAATTGAGAGTAATTAAATAAAAGAATGTAAGACAAAATACTTTATTTTAATAAATTAGTTATCCAAAGATTCCCTTTATTTTAGAAAATTCGATTATCTCCCCGCATTTTCTTTTCACTTTTTTAAAATTAAATTAGAGTTCTTTTCGATAAGGTCTTTAATAAATTGGCTTGGTCCCCAATTTTATACAAAAAAATCCCGCTAATACGACACATATCGAGTCTAATTTTGGTGTCGTTTTATGAATGAGAGTGTTGTTAGATCACCAGTCAAAACAGGCTAAAAATAAACTTTTCGGGATAGAATTGAAAAAGTAGGTGACGTGATTACTGAGAAGTCGCGTATAAATTAAATAAAAAAATGTAAGACTAAATACTTGAAAAAGAATATATAATTTTAAAGAAAATCCAGTAAAAGTTGCCTACCTATTTTTAATTTTAATAAGAATTAAAATTTCAGTCTTTTTTATTAAAACAAAATTCGCGTAAAATGTGTGTGACACAACGAAAATTTTTAAAAATTTTCTTTTAAACAGTTTAAAAATTCTTTAGAAATTTAATCGCTTATCGCCTTAATATTGGCTTGTAAAATTTAGATTATCTGAGAAATTTAAATAAATCCTTCAACCATAATAAAAATGGAAGTGACGAAAATTTGCACATTACTTAAGTTAAAAAAGAAATTATTTTGTTTTAATTCCCGCAGGGAAGTGGGCGAAATTTTTGAATAAAAAATTTTTTCTTGAAGAAATATAAAGTAGAGAGTATATTTTAAATAAATAAAAATGTCAATTTTTTGTTTAAAATAGACAAAAAATATTTCTTTTATTAAATTAATTTCCTCTTTATTTATAAAAAAGTTAAGTCTCTTTCATTAAAACAAAATTATTTTAAAATTCTTTTATATCCAAAAATTGGATAAAAAACAAAATTTATTTTAGCTAGAAAAGTCTTTCCTTTAAATTAAATATTCAATAAATTTTTGGGGAAAAAAGTTTAAAAAACTTTATTTTTAATTAATTACAGTGAGATCTCCACTAAACTAGGGTTGGAGCGGTTCCAGATAGCCGGACCCGAAAGAAGTCCGGGTATCAAGAAAGTTTCGTTTTGGTTATCGGTTCCGGTTCCGAGTATCCGAAAATTCATCAGGAACCGCCAACATAATCCCAAATTGCTTAAGAGACACCCCCTCCTATTTAATATATAGCTCATTATAAGGTACAATTTTTTCAGCTTCAAGGAGTATCATAAAGTGACGTAAAACAGTTAAATTTTTGAAATAAAATTCTAAATTATATGTATAAAAAAATAAAGAAATCCTAACAAAAAACTATTTTAAAGTAGAAGGAACTAAAAAATCAAAAAATAATTCTCAGAAATATTTTTCAAAGTTAAAAAGATTTAAAGAACAAAAAAAAAGTAAAATGAAGAGTAAAGTGGTGGGTGGAGACATTTTTAGGAGGAATATATTTATGTAAATTTTCTAGAAAAAATTTTTTTTCAAAATTTATTTAGCAACTTTCTATATAATAAATAAAACAAAGCACAAAAAGGAGGAAATATTTAATAAACAAAAAAGAAACAAAAAAGAAACCTTTTTAAAATAATTTGAAATAAATTATTTATGACAATTATGTACATAAATATATATGCAAAATTAAAAATACACACAAAGTTATTTATTTTTAGAAAATAATATTTTATATATAATTAAATAAAAGGATTTTTTTAGAAAAATAAAAATTTAGATAAAATTTGTATTTTAAAAATACTACGTAAAATGAAAAAAATTTTTATTTTTTGAATTAATTGGGATATAAAGTAATTGAGAAAATTGGTTAGGGAATTCTTTAAGAATTTTATTTTTAAGAATTATTTAATTTCTGACAGTTTAATTATTTTTTATACATAGTTTTTAAGCTATCCAAAAATTAATTATTTATGAAATAAAATCTACGTTGATTTAATGGACAAAAATTAATAAATACTATAGGATTCTTCTGTTATCCTATTAATTTGGAGAGCGTTTTATAAATTTAGAGATACCTATTTACTAGTGATGCTCGGGAGAAGAAAAAACCCGGGACTCGGGAAACGGGAGTCGGGTCGGGAAATGACCTCGGGAGTCGGGATCGGGAGTCGGGAATTTACAATAAAAAAAATTTTGGCGCCTTCGGCGCCAAAAATTCCGGTTTATTGCACTTCAGGTGAAAATTATGAGAATTTTGGAAGGTCAAGAGAATTTTGGAAGGTTTCGGTATCTATGGGTATTCCGTATCGGTAGAACGGTGCGTAATACGGTACGGAACAAAATTCCGGGACCCAGTTTGACTGTAATAATCCAACTATTTTTAATTAAAAATATCTTTTTTCACAAAATTTTTCGACTAAAAATATAAAATATTCTAAATTTCTAAAATTGTTAGTCTATTTATTAAAAAATTCCCTTAATTATAAATTTATTCATAAAAAAAAGAAACAATTTTAATCAACAAAATATTTAAAAGAAAAAAATAAATAAATGACGTAAAAACCTCCTTTTAAAGTCTAATTTATTTATTATTTAAATAAAAAAAATTTCAAAAAAAACATGTCATTTATTAAATATATTTTTTATTTAAATCCCCCCCCTCCCCTCCTTTATTTTTTCTAAACAAAAAAAGCGTAAAATAAAGGAAAATTAAATTGTTTTTTTTACTTTTTTTCTAAATTAAATTGTTTTGCAATAAATTTTATTATTATTTAAAAAAAAATAAAAAATTAAATTTGTTTCGAATATTTCCAATTTATTTTTAATACTCCCCTCCACCCTCAATAATCGGAAATAAAAAAGTTTTTTATAGAATAATTTTTATTTTCGTAATATTTATGCAGTCAAAAATAAATAAAATAAAAATTGTTTTAAAGTTTTAAATAAATTTTTACTATTTAAAAATCAAAAGATCTTTGAAAGGTTGTACAAAGACTTACGTAAATGCCTAAATTAAAATTCTACAACCTAAACTAGCAATTTACCTAAAGTTTTGATTAAAGGAGAAAAGTTAAAATTTATTTAGATATTTTTAAATAATTTTACAATTAAACATTGGTTTGAAAAAGTATTTGTAAAATTTTTAATAGTAAAAAGGAATTAAAAATTTATTAAAAATATTAATTTAAAGAAAATAATTATTAAATATTATAACTAAATATTATTTAATAAAAATTCTAAAAATAAAAGTTGTACCTACGAGGACGCGGACATATCGGGTGCCCATATCGGTTACCCTACCGAGCTCGAGACATACGGCCACTGGTTCTTGACTAATACATTCCTATTGAAGAATAGTTTTTTAGCACAAAAGTAAACACATATTTTTTTTGTTACCCCAATCCCGTTAGGTCCACACATCCACACTACGAGAGGACCAAAGAATAGAAGCAAATGTAATTCTATTAGAACATTTACATTAGTAGTAGTACGGAGGAAATTTTTTAAAAAATAAATTATTTTTAATTAAAATATTTTTATTTAATCCTTATATTTTTTAAACATTTTTTTATTGCTCGTTAAATGTGAATGCCCTAAACAATTTTAATTTGCTTTAGGAATGAACAAAAAATAATAAAATATTTTTTTCTAATTTAGATAACATTTTGTAATTAAATGAAAAAACATAAAAACTTTATTGTTAATTTGAGGGAAATATTTATTACTTTTAATATCCAAAAAATTAATCTATTAATATTAAATTTATTCCCTCAAAAACAAATTTATAAATTTTTCGAGTTCGATATTTTAATAAAATTTTAAAAATTTTATTTAATAAAAATGAAGCTCCTTTCTCCTATTCTAGCTGAGAAATTAAATTCTTTCATTTATTATAAGAGAAAATCAGTCGGGACAATTGAAAAATTGGATTTTGATTAAAAACAAAAATATTTAAAATAATCAAGTAATCTCTATTCAAAACTAGCAAATTTTTATAATAAAAAATTGAGTTTTATACCTATTAAATACTCAATTTAATTTTCTGTTTTAGTCTGCCTCTCTTTGCAAAAAATGCAGACCAAAAATTTTCCCTTTTTCATATGAATTAAAAATCCTTTTTTTTACTTACATATAAATATTTAATGTAAATTTAAAATTCAAAAATTAATCAAAATTTACACAAACTTTGTGTTTCAAAAAAAAATCTTAAATTCTTTATGTCAATCATTTATTTATTTAAAAAGACTTGAAATACAGAGAATACATTTTTAAATAGTATATTTTTCTTTGTAAAAAATATAAAAGATATTCGTTGAAAAATGGCATTTTTAATATTTATAGGCAAGTTATTAAAATTAAAAGTTAAATTAATTTCTTTTAAAAAAATTTTTTTGTTTCTTAAAAATATTAAAAAATTCATTTTCTTACATTTTTAAAGATCACTAAAAGTGATCAGCAGAAATTAAAATATTTACTTTTCTCTCAAAAAATTTTTTTCTCAAATTGGAAGATGGGCCCGTTCACGACATTTTTGCATTAACAATCGATGTTGAAATTGTTGATGAGATAGTTGACGTACATGTTTTAAATAAGTCTGTAGATTGATTGAACCGCGTTTAAGTGATTGCCCTAAGCTATAAATTGTGTCGTCGATTGCACAATCCTTCAAAAATTAAAAAAATTTTAAACTAAAATAATGTTTTGTTATGAAGAGTTGTCCCATGAAGAGTTGTCGTTTCTTGAAAAAGCTCAGGATATCCCCGGAACGATAAGAAAAATCCTCGGTTTGGTTTCAAACCGACAATCCTAGTAATATGTGGTGTTTATAGGATTCGAAACCTATGAAAATCAAATTGGAACCATTCGTTGGCTTATCATTATCAATTTTAGAGCTATTAGTTGACTAAAATCTTTCAAAATAGGTTATAGCTAGCTAAAACTAATATAAGCTATCGGATAACCCCAATCGTTACAAACCCCTAAATTAAAAAAACACAAAATTCAATTTATGGGACACCTAAACTTGACAAAGGACCAAATCGTCATAAAAATAATTTTAAATAATTCCCTTACTTGAACATAACACCGCAGAATTTGCTTATGTACAAGCTTTTGTGCATCAATAGCATCTTCAGGATTTAAATCTGACCCGCTTGCCTCTGTTGTTTTTAAAGCCTTTTCAAATTCCTCCTTTTTAGACTAAAAAAGAAAATAAAATTATCTGCAAAAATTAAAAGAAACCGTGTAAACTCCAAGTATTCGATCTAGTTCTTGTTGGTCTCGTGTAATACTTTCCATCATTTCTCTCAATTTTTGTTTTCCACTGTGTAAATCACGAAGATTTGCATCAACTGATTGCAATTCAGCAAATGGAATTTCTATAAAAAATTTAAATAAAAACATTCCTTTAGAAGAAACCAATTTTGTTGCGAACTTTTTGTCGAATTTTGTCTTCTACAGCACTTAACAGACTTGCTCTTATATGCGTTGGTTGAATTGTGCTGTTTGAATAACCATAACCTGTACCCAAAGCAGTCGGATTTGCGGAGATAGAACTACGTTCAACAGATGGATATGGAGGAGGAACTGGTTGGTAGTGAGTTGGTGCAGAAAATCCTAAAAATAAAACAAATATACACAGAGAAATTTCAGGAATGTATTCATAAGGCAAATGAAACAGAGTAAAGGGCATGATAAAAACTAGAGGCCGGGCTGGGAGTGTCGTACGAAAATCGAGATTATCTCGATAAATCTCGAAAAATTCTCGATCTCGATAACCGAGATTTTCGATCGAGATCTCGTCTCGGTCTGGTCTCTAATAAAAACTGTTACCCGGCCCACATTATTTACAAATCAAAAATTTCAACTCAAAAATTTAAAAAATTCGGTAATCGTGAAGAATTGGGGATACACGTTTAAAAATCTTAAAAATTATTATTTTTTTCTGAAAATCATTTTATATAGGTAATCAACCATGCTGATCACGAATCCGCTATTATATTTTGTCAAATATGACATTTTATCTATGATTTTTTATCATGTACTTGATTCCCAGCTAAAATTCTGGTGGTCATAACTTTGTTCAGAATCATTCAATCGAGCCCATTTTGATGTCATTCGACTCGGCTTGCATAGCTCTTTCGAATGAGGGGTCATTTGTATAATCGAATTTTGTGACCCCAAAAATTTTCAAATTTCAGGGGTCTGTAACTCGGCCAAATGAAGTCGGATTTTGTTAATTTTGGTGTCGTTCGACTCAGCCCGAGGAGCTCTTTCGAATGAGCTATAATTTATATAATCGGATTATTCACCCCAAAATCGACCTTACTTCCCTCTATGGTTTTTCGATTTTCGAGGGTCTATATCTCTGCGAGTTTTCATCCCCGGCAAAAAATTCTTGAATATTTGAACTCAGCATAGTCGATTACCTATGTAAAATGATTTTCAGAAAAAAATAATAATTTTTAAGGTTTTTAAAAGTGTATCCCCAATTCTTCACGATTACCAAAAATTCCCTATAATTAGTTTCCAAAATTTAGGTAAACGCTTCAAAAAGGTACTAAAATCTACACATTAACTGCTTGCATTAACATTTTTAAATTTCTAACCTCCAACATTAGGTTGAGGCATCAAATTAGATGGATGCTCGACTGTCGGATAAGGCGGATCGACGCTTGGATAAGGAGGTGACACACTAGGATATGCATTTGGAGTTGGATTTGAGCAAGGATAAGGAGGCTGTTGAGAAGTCGAATGATTGTTGTTGCTGCTGCTGTTATTTGCAGGCGATACAACAGTATAAACTGGACATTTTTCTTGAAAACTAATGGTGATAACCTTAAATTAAAACAATTTTAAAAAATCAATAAATCCAAAAATAAACTTGAAGAAGACCAGCAGTGTCATAATTCGGATATTGCCATTCAGACAAATAAGGTAAATAAATTCGCCCAGCAGAATCAACTACCTTAGACGGTTTAATGCGCATATTCTGAGTCGGCTTGACATAACAATGAGGCCCCATATAAGGATGGTTGTCAAGAAAATAAAGAATTACTGGAATGTGGTAATTCCCTCCCTTAAAAGAAAAGTAAAAAATAAATAAGAAAAAAAATTATTTTTAAATAAACCTTATAATGAATTGGAATAGTTCCATCCAAAGTTAAACAATTTTTGTTTATTCCATCACCAAAAGTAAAATTGCTAATATCTGGTTTAAGGTCTTTAAAATTATTCAATACATTAACCAAATCTTCTTTAGCCTCGCTGCAAAATTTCATTCTAGCACGTCGAATAAGAGAAGTTAAATCGCGATCTGCTTGTGGAGACATTGTAATGAAGACTAAAATAAGAATAAAATATAGTGATATGTGAGGGACGTTTTGCAAGGCAAGATCGTTTCCTGTACTTTTTTGACTTGCGTAATTAGTCCCTCTGTATCGCGTCACGCAAAATTTTTAATAGAAAAACACGCTGAAGAACCAAAAAAATTTTTTTATTTTGCGATTTCACAGAAAAATATCAAAATGCCATAGTTGGCGAAATGTCTTTCTTATAGACAATTGGACACAAAGACAATTCATATTGAGACAATTGTAGACTGGATAACTTCACACAGGATAATTGCTCATTACAAATGCAATTGAGCTAGTTATTAATAGGAGAGGGATTGGATTCAATTATGCAAATCCTATTTGCAACATTTCTCTACAATCACATTATTTCTTAATGTACATATTAACATTGTTTCTAATCTCTCTCACGTTTCTTAGGGTATAAAAGCATGCTAATTGGCCATATGTAGTAATTTCGTCAAAAATGTTTAGTCGTTACTTTAGCAAGTTTTCACGCCTTAGTGCAACAATTTTCTTAATTGTCTTCAACGGATTCGTCAATTCAGCGGGTTATTCCACAATTGGTGGAGGTCGTCATACAATAGAAAACGGGACAGTCACGTTGGCAAATGGGTCAAGGATCGCAACCAGAGAAGATGTATATGAGTATCAAATACAACCACTAGCTTGCAGCGTGGAAATCGACGCTGAAGGGAATATGTGAGGAATTTGTAATCCTTTGAACAAAATTTTTTGTTATTTACAGCATTCTGAACTACGATTGGTTTACTAAAAATGCCTTTGAGGGATGCACTGTAGATTTGGTTACCGAAATTGGGAGCGACAAAGAAACCAACGTGGAGTTTACAGTGAGCATTGACCATTTCGGCGAGTTAAACACATGCATGAGCTGTGGTGGTTATGATTGGATGAGCGGCAATATGTTAGTCTTATTTAATTACGCTTAAAATAAAATATTTCTTTTTAGAATTCCATTCGTCTTCAACATAGATTCTGATGAGTTCGACGAGCTTGCTCAAATGCCACCAAACGAATGGCCTTGTCAGGAGCCGTGGAATAAGCTGTGGAGTTCATCTGAAATTCGAATTTGTTATTCGGGGGATGAAATACAAATAGGGTCGTTTATAGGTACTTAATGCCTTCATTTTCGATTGTATATTTAATATTTGCTCTTTTAGACACTCCAGAATTTCTGAATTTTTGGCCTTGGTGTCATCGGGATGAAAATAGAACATTTGAAAATTTAAAACAATTGGAGTTTAATGTGGAAATAAATGGAGAAACTTTTGTTGTGAACCATACGGACTATAATTTCTCAAGATGTAATAGTGAAAGCCTTCCAAAGCCTTTGTGTTCGCCTGTTAAACCCAAAGTTTGGCCTATCGTGGGAAATGCTAAGCTGGAAGGAAAAGGCTTGCTTGCCTTCAGTCTTTTGCCTAGATATCAAGAAATTCACAGAGGATGTAATTTTGTTTCTCTGAAATTTGTGAGTTTTTAATCTTTATTTTGACAATATTTTTTTATTTTTTTATTCCAGCCTAGTAAAAAATATTCTCTCCTGACAACATTACCTCCAAAGCCTCTTACTACAATGAATGGAACAACAATTGATGAAATTATCACTTTATTCAAAAGTAGTTCTTGTAATTTCTGATAACCTTTTACAACTTTATTTTTTAGACAATGGAGACTTTGATTATGAAAGCTCGACTTCTGATTTATCACAAAACTTGACAAATCAACTAAATTCTTCCTCTACCCAAACAAACAAAACATCAGTTATCGCTAAAATAAATGGGACTAAAATGTTCAACACTTCAACAAATGGGACCTCAACTGTCAGAAATTTAACAGATGGACCAACAATTCCAACAGAAGAAACGACAATCAACGGAACATATTCTGGAACTCCACAGATCATCCCGGCTATAGAAGTTTCTACAACCGAAGCAACAACTACCGAGGAAACAACGTTAGAACCTACAACAATTCCATCGGACGAAACACCAACACAAGATGAAGAAACGACTTATGAAGATACGACTTATGAAGTTACCACCGAAGATACGACCGAACATCCAACAGAGGAAACAAGCATTCCAACAACCTCAACAACAACAAAGATCGTAACTTCATCTGAAATGACCACAACATTTATTGATCCTACAACAACAACTTCTGCTTCTCCAACAGAAGAAGAAACTACATCTACCTCTCAAATGGTTGTTCCTCCTCTCAAAACTTCACAAAATCTTCCTGAAATAACAACACCAGCAACAACAGAAGCAATAAAAACAACACAACAAGAAGCGTTAACTGCAACTAAAAGTTCTTCAAAAATTTGGATTTTCATTATTGTGGTTGTTCTTTTGATGTGAGTTTAATGTTGGACCTCATTGTGTGATACACCTTTGGGCTGAACACGTGGGAGTATTTCACCTAGAAAGCTTCCCACTCTTCCCTCCGTCTCTCCTTAAATGAGGGTGCCCTCTCAGTGCCAACCAAATTTAAAAACCCTTTTGCCCTCGTGTATTCGTAATGAGGTCCGACTACATTTATTTTTCTATTTTTACACATTTTTAAAATCTACCAAATTTCAGATGTCTCAGTGTAGGTGGGGTCTTTTACTATCTCAACTACATGAAAAAGGAAGAACATTCTGTTGAAGAAGGTGTTAAAGAAAAAGAAGATAAATCAAACGAAGAAGTCGACAAAACCGAAAGAGAAACAGAAGAGGATTCAATGAAAATTATAAAAGATAAAAAGAAACATCCAAGATTTGATGAAACACAAAGAGAAACTAAAAGGGAAACTGCTATTAAACAATTACTATTTGACAAAACTCAAAGAAGCGAAAGTGAAGAGAAATCATTAAAAGAAGAAGAAAAACTTGATGCAACTTCTAAAACAGTAAGCGAAGAAGAAGTAACTATTGAGAATAAAACATTGCTTTCTGTTTATGGGCCATCACAATTTGGAAATGGTAGTAAATTAAAGGAAGCAAAAGTTGAAGAAGAAAAGTCAAAAAAGGAAGAAAAAGTAAAGCAAAAAGTTGAAGAAGGCAAAACTACGAAGGAAGTAGAACAGAAGGTTGAAGATAAAGATAATAATAAAAATAGTAATGTTGCACTTTGATATATTTATTTTTATTTAATTTTTGTATGTAAAATTGAAATGTAATCAACCAACATCACTTTAGAACTCGGTTAGGTTTCAACCTCAATACGATCATTGTTTGACTTGGGACCATTCTTTTAAAAAATAATATAAAATTTTACCCATCTATTTTAATCCATAATCTGCTTATATGCCCAATATAATCACTTATTTACCTTTTTTGTGGTATCTCTCATATTATCCTATAGGTTGTTAAGTTAGCTATAAGCACTATTATGATCCTAATTTGAGTGATCACATATATAACCCTTATGCTCCTATTTTTGAGCTCTTGCATGTATCTATGATACGTTATGTTTTGTGTGTATATATAAAATTTCCTGTGTTAAAAATTCTTGTGCATATTTTGCATTCTTTAATGCACAAAGTCGGGACACGCCCACATTGTCGCGCGGCCACATTGTCGCAGAGCCATAACTTGCTAAAAAATTTCTGGCCCTTATCAATTTTGGTACCAATCTCTTTAGCTCGATGAGAGGAATCGTTTAATACTGAATTTGAAAAGATTCGGACATCTTAAAGCAAGTTATGGCTCTGCGACAATGTGGCCGCGCGACAAAGTGGGCCGTACCCCACAAAGTCCGCTCTCCAATTTTAAGATACATAAATATCCTAAACTACCTTAAAAAATTTTCAAGTTGATTGTTATCTTTTTAGTTTTTGTTGTTAGCTCAATTTTAGGGTGAAAAATTCTAAAATGCAAATTATACCTCATTCGAAAGAGCTCGTCGAGCTGAGTCTAACAGTGAAAGTCTTACAGTGACCGTTGGGGATCGAATTTATTAGAGTTGATGAAAACGCCAAGGATCACACTGGGTCATTTTCCAAATCACAAAAACCTAACCGAGTTCTAAAGTGATGTTGGTTGCCCGATAGAGATATGCTTGATTAGTTTAATTGTATTTTTAACGAAAAATAAACTTAACAATTGAACAATAAATAAAAAATAAATTAATTAAAGTTTTTCCTTTTAATTCTTTCTCTCAATATCTCACGAAAAGAAAGCCTTAAATTTAATAAAAAATAATTAAAATCCCTTCCTCCCTCCAAAAAACAAACAAACATCGTCATCATCATCATATGAAGGAGTGTTTGTTGGTGGATGTTTTTTCTTTAAATTATTATTTGGTGGTAATCTATTAATATTTCTTGCAGTCAATGAAGATCTAAGTCCTGACTGAAATGGAGTTATTTTTAATTGTTTTTCTAATTGAATTCTGCGAAGTTCAACTGTTTTTAAAAAAAAATAATAATTTTTTAAAGAATTTATTCAACCATTAGTTAAATTAATTTGAGTAACTAATTCTGGTGAAGGAAATTCTAAATTAAAAATTTTTAATAATTCCTAGTTTGTTTTTACCTTTACTTTTTGACTTTTCCGAAGAATCTTCTTCCCTTTTTATTTGACACTTTTGGTTTTCAATTTCTTCATCCATTGTAAATACACACGAACGTCCATTAGTGTCTATAATAATTTGAATTAGTGGAATATTAATGGAGGAAGTTAAAGGAGGGATTAAGGAGAGAAGGAGCATATAGGGCAATTTGGACAAATTATGGCGGATATAAAGGGATTAAGGGATATATAGGTCCCGTTTAATAACTACAAATCCATCTTAACACTCGGTAGCAAAGAATTAATTGTAAAGTATTTAGACTTTTTTTTAATTTTTAGCCATCTATTTCGGGTCAACCTGAAGGAAATAAACTCAAAAGTGTCCAACTAAAAGTAATCTTGTAATGAACATTTACATTTTCGGAATTAAATAAATCTGCCCTAATCACTTCCACTTTAACAAAAAAATATTTTTTTACTTTCAGTTTTTTCATTTTGATATTTATTTTCATTTTCTTCTATTATTCCATAATTATTAGAAGAGGATGAAGAAGATGAAGAAGAACAGGAATAAATTCTTTGTCTAAATTTATTATTTTCAATTTCTTTAAAAGAAGTTTGAACTGTTAATTTTGGAAGAATTTTTATCTAAAAATTTGTTAAAAAAATATTTTTATTTATTTACAGTCAAATCTCAATTTTATATACACCCTCGAGACTGAAAAGATCGTTTCTTATAATGAGGGGTATCTTCAATAGAGGGTATATGTAGCTTAAACAGCTCCCTAATCCAATGGCTAAACAAGAATTTATCTTAAATTGAGGATTACTAAATTTTGGGGGTATTTAAAATTGAGAGTCGACTTGTTTTTTTTAATAAAAACCTCTATATTATAATTTTCTTTATTTTCTAATTCCTCCATCAAATTGTTTTTAATTTGGTTTATTGGGTCCTATAGAAATTTTACAAATTATTTTTAAAATTATTTTTCCAAACATTTATTAAATTCTGGTTATTATTCCTTTTTAATAAATCAGAATCAGAAATTGCTCTTCTTTTTATATTTTTATTTGGTTGATTTTGTTGATTAAAAGACTTTTAAAAAAATTAAATTTCTTAAATTAAAATTTAAAGAAGAAAAACTTGATTAATTATATTTTGTAAGGGTTGTGGAGTTGTAAAAATAGGCAAATCATTTCTTGTAAAATTATTATTATTTAAATTATCTAAAGTAATCTTTCCACAACAAGAAAAATATTGATGGAAAAATAATAAACTTTTTAAAGGAAAATTAAATTTTAAAAATTTAATTTAAAAAATTCAAACCATTTTTTTCTGTTTAAAATAAAAAATAAAAATAATATTCCAATAATAATTACACAAATAATTCCCAAAATAAGTGGAAACCAAAAACGTTTAATTCTTTGTTCTCTAATATTCTTAAAATTAATTTAAATTAATTTCTATTAATTTAATTATAATCGGAACTTCATTATGAAATACAACTCATGATATTTTTTAAAAAATTTAGTTGATTAGTCTAAATTTAAAACTAACTAAAATTTAGTCTAGACAATTCCCTTAATTCAAGGAATCCCCCATTAGATAAAAAAATTTTTTCCAGGGCGCTATTTTAATTGACGATAGATTCTACATTCTGTGCACAGAACAAAAATTTTGTGAAAAATCTGTTTTAATTAATTCGGTGTTCTTAAGAAAACCCCGGAACTTTTCGGGTCGGGGAACGGGGTTCGGGTTGGGGAGAAACATAAAAAATCGTTAGGGAACAGGGTCGGGGTACGGGGTCGGGTCAAACTCTAGATTAAATGAGAAGTCAGAGGGGAAATTAAAATAGAGATTCTGTGATTGCGCATAGAATTGGTTCTATGTATATGTAGATCTGTAGTCAATTAAAATAGGTCACAAGTGTATTTTATTGTGAAGCCTAACTATATTTTTAAAAATCAAATTTACTTGTTCATTATTTAAAAATTCAACAATTATTTTTCTACATTCAAATATTTCCCCTCTAATTTGTATACATTCACTTCCTTTAAAAATAATTTTTAAAAAATATTTATTTATTTTTTAACCATTAGGACAAGGTTCTGGCTGGTCAGGTTTACAACTTCCATCCCATACTTGATCACATTCAAAAATATTTTTAGCACCTAATTGTTTAGTTATATAACCCTCTGGACATTTTTTACATTTATTAGAGCCATATTCATTCTTTTAAAATTAATTTATAATTTTCTAATTTAATTTCCACACTAAATTACCTCATAATAACCAATAGGGCAAGGCAAACAAATTTGTAAAAATTCAAAATTTAAATTAATTTCTTCATTAATTAATTTATTATTCGTAAAATAGCCAGGTGGACAATTAATTTGGTTACACTCTTTTGAATTTAAAGAACCTTCTTTTTTTGTTGTAAAACCAATCTTTTTTTTAAATTAAAAAATAAATTTAATTTTAAATTAATTATGTACTTGACATCGTTGACATACACTCATTAATCCTTCCCTAAATGTTCCTTTACTACAAGGTTGGCATTGCTCATTTTGCCCCATTTCTTCTCCATCTTTACATTTAATTGAGCATTCTTCTTTATTTATTGAGCCCTTTATTAAATAAAAATTAAATTTTTTAAATAAATAACTAGAAATTATATTAAGATTTCAGATGAAATATAGAGCATGCATATAAATCGTTAATGAAAATACTAAAGGCTCGAACTTGGGACACCCTGAAGTGGATCGGAATTCCGGTTTCCACTTTCCAACATTTGTGCTAGTACCGAACCAATTTCCAACACATCCATGTTTCGACTAGAGACCGGATTTTGCCCATATCTCGAATAAAAATCCCGTTTATCAAGAATCAAGATTTTTCGAGATATTGATCCACTCTCCTAGTCCAGTCTTTAGTCTAACCATTCGTTAAACATGAATAAATTACTCGCCTCTCCAACAGTAGTTCTATCTATTGGGCATGCCAAACATTTTAATCTTCCACTATAAGGCATAAACTGCCCACGAGGGCAAGGAGTACATTTATCATTTCCCCAAATATAAATATAGCCAGAAGAACAATTTTCTACATATTTATTAAAAATAAATAATCAGACATTTATTATAAGTAAATAATTACTAAAACAATCAGATAAATATATACAGCCAGATACACCCCCAGTTATTCTCCCATCTGGACAGGGAATACAATTTTGAATTCTAAAAATAAATTTTTTAAATATTTTTTGACTAAATTAAAAACCCTTCAGTTGTTTTAAAAGTATTTGGAGGGCATTTCTCACACTTGCCCGATGAGACATTTTTATTCAAAATAAAGTCAAAATTCTAAAAAAATTAATTAACATAAATGCTCTAATTAAAGCCTTGGACGTCTATTTTTCAATGCGTCACTTTGGGCGGACTTATATTAGATATGGGGGCTTCTGTTATGGGAATTTATTTTTCAATACTTAAACTTGGATCAATTAGATTTTCAACCGACATATAAGGCAGGGATGGGCCGGGCTGAGAAAAATGTCGAGTCGGGTTTCGGGTTGAAAAAAGTCCAGGTTTTGGGTAAACCATAAAATCTCCAAAAAATTTTTAAAAATAAAACAAAAACAATATTATTACTTTCGTAGTAATTGTTGTAAATTTCTGTTCAGTATCCTTCCAAGTTTCTCCTGGAGCACAAGTAGAACATTGAATGATTGGGAGGGAGTTAGGATCAGAAATGCTTATATTTGACTAGAAATAATTAAATAAAGCTTGGATTTCATGATAAAATACTCTTAGATTTAAAAAATCGTGCCCTATAATGAGTGTATCTTAAATAGGAGGTTTCGCTTTGTTAGCCTTAGATTATCTCTTAGTATTATATTATATAGCCTTAGTATCTCTTAGATTATCTCTTAGATATCTCTTAAATTTAATATAGGTATAACATTATTTAAACTGAGGTCTATCAATCAGTGAGGGCTGCCATTTTAACAATAAATTACTTACCTTATTTTCAATATAAAGTTGAGGAAAATCATCAGAACAACTTAAACGTGTTTGTTCTTCCTCAAAATTATTTCCAAACAAAGATTTTAAATAATTCAAAATAATAGGGCCAACAGAATGTTTTAAATTTCTTTTAAAAAAAATAAATTTTTACTTTAAGTAAATTAATTTAAATTACCTTAAATTTAAATAAAATTTTATTTTAATTATTTTTTTATTTTCTTCCCGTTTAATTAATCTTTTTTGCTTTCTATTAAAATTTCCTTCCATCCAAATAACAGATTTTTCTTCATTTTCAAAAGAACAAGCAGATCTAATAAATAATTGGCCATCACAATTTTGTTTCTCACAAAAATCACCAAATTTTTCAGAAATATTTAAAATACTTCAAGTCTATAAAATAAATAAAAATAGGTATATCTATTGAAAAATAAGGCAATAATTTATTTCTCTGTATAAGAGAAAAACATGCAAAAATTTCGAAAAAAGAACAAATCTTTCTTTAAAATTAATTTAAAAAGCTGCAAATTGGTATACCTATGTAAAAATATATTTCCGATCGACTGTCGATCTCCGTTTTTTGAAATTTTGACTTTTAAGGTCGAAAAGTCGAAATTTGTCGGAAATTGTATTTACATATAGAATTAAAAAAGAAAAGTAAATAGTTGCATGGTGGTGTAGTGGTGAGTGTGTTAGGTTATGGTGGTGGGGTTGAGAGATCGAATCCAAAGCAGGTTAAAAAATTTTTTCATCATTAAAAAATAATATTCAAATTAGTTTTGTGATTAAAATGTATTTTTAAAAAATTTTTTTAGGGTTTGGGAGGCATTTTTGGATTTAAAGGAATATTGAGTGATTAAGTGCGATATCAATAAATTGGAGTGATATTAGGAATTTGAGTTTAAGTGAATAAATGATTATAGAGGGCGTGCTTTGAAGTGATATAGTATTAGATGGATTTAGAGGGATTAAAAGATTCAGAGGGTTTATGTGGATTTAGAGGGATTAAAAGATTCAGAAGGATTAAATGATAGAGGGATTAAAATATTTAGGGGGATTAAAAGCTTAATAAGGCCTAGGTGGGTTTATAGGGATTAGGTGGATTTAGAGGATTAAAATATTCAGAGGGTTTAAAAGATTTAAGGGGATTAAAAGATTTAGAGGAATTAAAAGATTTAAGGTGATTAAAAGTTGTAGAGGGATTTTGTGGATTTAGGGGGATTATAAGATTAAAAAATACAGTCATTAGGTGGATTTAGAGCGATTAAAAGATTTAGAGGGATTATATGGGTTTATAGTGATTATATGTGATAAAAGAAAAAAGATTCAGAGAGATAAGGTGGATTTAGAGGGATTAAAAGATTTGTAGGGATTAGGTGGGTTTATAGTGATTAGGTGGATTTATGGGGATTAAATGATTTAAAACAAGATTCAGAGAGATTAGGTGTATCTAGAGCGATTAGGTGGATCTAGAGTGATTAAAAGATAAACGGATTAAAACATTTAGATGGATAAAAGATGTGGAGGGACTAAAAGATTTAGAGGGTCACTAATAAATAAATTTTTATCTCATATGCTTCAAAGACCTCTTTTTGGAACTATCTTTTTCTAGGCTCCGTGTTAAATGCGCCTTTGGCGCATTCAATCCAGTGCGCGGAGCGCGCTGGTTTTGGAATAATAGGAAAATATTCGAAAAAATAGATAGGAACTAACATAGAAATGCAGAATCGTAGGGTCCTACAGGGATCGGGATCGAGACGAATCTTGCTCCTAGTAACTGAGATTTTTGATCGAGCTCTCAACTCCGATCTCTAGTCTAAACAGTTCTAAAGCCGTCTTTATATCATTCGTATTTTTTTGACAAGCTGAATCGTCTGGCACTAAATTTTGGTAACAAAAAGAAAAACTTCCAAAAAAGTTTGAATGAGGTTTTTAACGATATGATCCTCAAAAAAATTAAACTCTACACAACTTTATAGAATGAGTTTTAGGTTCTTAACTTTAATTAATTAATCTATTTATAACAAACAATTTCATCTTGATATTCATAATAATTAGAGCAAAAACCATTAAAATTTAAATTCCCCTCAATTTCTTGTAAAACATTTTCTGTAGATGAACATGAAGGAAATTCAAAAGGAATTCCTATATTTTCCCAATGATTCCATTTCCCCTTAAAATTATTTTTTTTTAAATCTACATAATTTAAAAACCAATCTATCACAAATCTAAAATGGCTGTTGTTTTTTAAAAATATATTTATTATTTTTACAAAATAATTTTGCATTAAACTCTGCTTCATAATTTTCTTTCAAATCCATTTTATTTAAAATAAGAATTGTTGAATTATTTTTTGAATTATTTGAAGGTAATTGACATTTATTTGGAGATATTATAATATTAAACTAAAAAAATTTATACTTAAGTTAAACCTCCCGTTGTAAAAATTATATTATTTATTTAAAAATAAGGCAGAGAGGTCCAAAAGTAAAATTTAAATTACCTCACAAGAATTCCAATACCCAAAAGAATCTTCAACATAATAAATGATTCTATGATAACCCCAGGTAAATATTTGTCCAGGTCTAAAATTGCTCTCAAAACGAACAATTGGATTTTGGATGGAGAAATACCTCAAAATAGGTACCATAGAATGGAAAAAAGAACATCTTCGAATGATGACGAAGAGAACTGAAAGCTATATACCTCAAAATAGGTACCATAGAATGGAAAAAAGAACATCTTCGAATGATGACGAAGAGAACTGAAAGCTATATACCTCAAAATAGGTACCATAGAATGGAAAAAAGAACATCTTCGAATGATGACGAAGAGAACTGAAAGCTATATACCTCAAAATAGGTACCATAGAATGGAAAAAAGAACATCTTCGAATGATGACGAAGAGAACTGAAAGCTATATACCTCAAAATAGGTACCATAGAATGGAAAAAAGAACATCTTCGAATGATGACGAAGAGAACTGAAAGCTATATACCTCAAAATAGGTACCATAGAATGGAAAAAAGAACATCTTCGAATGATGACGAAGAGAACTGAAAGCTATATAACTCAAAATAGGTACCATAGAATGGAAAAAAGAACATCTTCGAATGATGACGAAGAGAACTGAAAGCTATATACCTCAAAATAGGTACCATAGAATGGAAAAAAGAACATCTTCGAATGATGACGAAGAGAACTGAAAGCTATATACCTCAAAATAGGTACCATAGAATGGAAAAAAGAACATCTTCGAATGATGACGAAGAGAACTGAAAGCTATATACCTCAAAATAGGTACCATAGAATGGAAAAAAGAACATCTTCGAATGATGACGAAGAGAACTGAAATCTATATACCTCAAAATAGGTACCATAGAATGGAAAAAAGAACATCTTCGAATGATGACGAAGAGAACTGAAATCTATATACCTCAAAATAGGTACCATAGAATGGAAAAAAGAACATCTTCGAATGATGACGAAGAGAACTGAAAGCTATATACCTCAAAATAGGTACCATAGAATGGAAAAAAGAACATCTTCGAATGATGACGAAGAGAACTGAAATCTATATACCTCAAAATAGGTACCATAGAATGGAAAAAAGAACATCTTCGAATGATGACGAAGAGAACTGAAAGCTATATACATGTAAATACGTATTATGGAAAAAATTTGGAGGAAAACTATAATTTTTGACAAATTGTACTATAAAAGCCAAATTTTTCAATCATATCTATGCTCCATTACTTCTCGACTAATTGCTTCTTGCACTTCAATTGCTTCTTGCACTTCTATTTGCTTCTGGCACTTCTACGCAATATGGTTAGAGCTGCTAAATTCACCAAGAAAGTCCCGCTTCGGAAAGGACATGAAGTTGTGGAGGTCGCGCAAGTCGAGTTTGTGCACATCACACCTAAGTGTCTTACAATGATTGCTGAGGGCGACAAAGAATTTCTTCGTGTAACCAACGACCACCCTAACGTTTGTTTCATTTCTCTTAGTTACAATAATTTCCTCATTTTAAAGGTTCGTTATTGCTACAAAGTCCTCTGCAGTGAGAATGAATACTATCGGTTCAAGCCAACTTACGGCTTTGTGGAGGGTGGTGGTGCAGCTAAGATTGAAGTTTTCCGATTGGTAATTTTTGCCTAAAATTTATCAACTCTACTCATTTTTTAGAAAGGTCCGAAAGCAGCCGACGACCGAATAGAAGTCCAATTCATCCGTTGTGACAACAGTGTGCGTGATCCAGCTGTGCCATTCCGTAATACTGATCCTGCGATAACGCGAGATGTTTCGCTGATTGCTAGATGATGAGTGAAGAATAACAGAAAGGAAAAAAATAAAATTGCTTCAAGTTGTGTAATTTTGTCTGTAGTTTGTATAGTGTTCTGTGTGTTTTTAGTTTATAAGTATAAAAGGATTCTAATTGACCATATTAGAATTTCTTCAAGAATGTTTAGTCGTTACTTTAGCAAGTTTTCACGTCTTAGTGCAACAATTTTCTTAATTGTCTTCAACGGATTCGTCAATTCAGCGGGTTATTCCACAATTGGTGGAGGTCGTAATACAATAGAAAACGGGACAGTCACGTTGGCAAATGGGTCAAGGATCGCAACCAGAGAAGATGTAGATGAGTATTATGAACAACCACGAGCTTGCAGCGTGGAAATCGACGCTGAAACGAATATGTGAGGAATTTGTAATCCTTTGAACAAAATTTTTTGTTATTTACAGCATTCTGGACTTCAGTTGGTACACTAGCCCTGCCTATGAAGGATGCACTGTAGATTTGGTTACCGAAATTGGGAGCGACAAAGAAACCAACGTTGTGGAGTTTACAGTGAGCATTAAGCATTACGGCGACTTAGAGTTAAACAAATGCATGGGCTGTGGTGGGGATGATTGGATGAGCGGCAATATGTTAGTCTTATTTAATTACGTTCAAAATAAAATATTTCTTTTTAGAATTCCATTCGTCTTCAACATAGATTCTGATGAGTTCGACGAACTTGTTCAAATGTCACCAAGCGAATGGCCTTGTCAGGAGCCGTGGAATAAGCTGTGGAGTTCATCTGAAATTCGAATTTGTTATTCTGGCGATGAAATACAAATAGGGTCGTTTATAGGTATTTATTGCCTTTATTTTCGACTGAAAATTTAATATTTGCTCTTTTAGACACTCCAGGACCTCTGAATTTTAGGCCTTGGTGTCATCGGGATGAAAATAGAACATTTCAAAATTTAAAACAATTGGAATTTAATGTGGAAATAAATGGAGAAACTTTTGTTGTGAACCATACGGACTATAATTTCTCAAGATGTAAAAGTGAGAACTTTGCAAAGCCTTTGTGTTCGCCCGTTCAACCCAAAGTTTGGCCTATTTTGGGAAATGCCCAGCTGGAAGGAAAAGGCTTGCTTGCCTTCAGTCTATTGCCTAAATATCAGGAATTTCACTTAGGATGTGATTTTGTTTCTCTGAAATTTGTGAGTTTTGACTTTTTATTTTGACAATATTTTTTTATTTTTTCCAGTCTGGTAAAAAATATTCTCTTCTGACAACATTACCTCCAAAGCCTCTTACTACAATGAATGGAACAACTATTGATGAAATTATCACTTTATTCAAAAGTAGTTTTTGTATTTTTGGATAACCTTTTACAATTTTATTTTTTAGATAATGGAGACTTTGATTATGAAAGCTCGACTTCTGATTTATCACAAAACTTGACAAATCAACTAAATTCTTCCTCTACCCAAACAAACAAAACATCAGTTATCGCTAAAATAAATGGGACTAAAATGTTCAACACTTCAACAAATGGGACCTCAACTGTCAGAAATTTAACAGATGGACCAACAATTCCAACAGAAGAAACGACAATCAACGGAACATATTCTGGAACTCCACAGATCATCCCGGCTATAGAAGTTTCTACAACCGAAGCAACAACTACCGAGGAAACAACGTTAGAACCTACAACAATTCCATCGGACGAAACACCAACACAAGATGAAGAAACGACTTATGAAGATACGACTTATGAAGTTACCACCGAAGATACGACAGAACATCCAACAGAGGAAACAAGCATTCCAACAACCTCAACAACAACAAAGATCGTAACTTCCTCTGAAATGACCACAACGTTTATTGATCCTACAACAACTTCTGCTTCTCCAACAGAAGAAGAAACTACATCTACCTCTCAAATGGTTGTTCCTCCTCTCAAAACTTCACAAAATCTTCCTGAAATAACAACACCAACAACAGAAGCAGTAAAAACAACACAAAAAGAAGCGTTAACTGCAACTAAAAGTTCTTCAAAAATTTGGATTTTCATTGTTGTGTTTGTTCTTTTGATGTGAGTTTAATGGATGGACCTCATTATGTGATACACCTTTGGGCTGAAAACGTGAGAGTATCATCTAGATAGCTTCCCACTTTTCCCTCCCCATCTCTTTAAATGAGGGTGAACTCTTAGCGCCAACCAAATTAAAAACCCATTTTGCCCTCGTGTATTCGTAATGAGGTCCGACTACATTTATTTTTCTATTTTTACACAATTTTTAAAATCTACCTAATTTCAGATGTCTCAGTGTAGGTGGGGTCTTTTACTATCTCAACTACATGAAAGAGAAAGAACATTCTGTTGAAGAAGGTGTTAAAGAAAAAGAAGATAAATCAAACGAAGAAGTCGACAAAACCGAAAGAGAAACAGAAGAGGATTCAATGAAAATTATAAAAGATAAAAAGAAACATCCAAGATTTGATGAAACACAAAGAGAAACTAAAAGGGAAACTGCTATTAAACAATTACTATTTGACAAAACTCAAAGAAGCGAAAGTGAAGAGAAATCATTAAAAGAAGAAGAAAAACTTGATGCAACTTCTAAAACAGTAAGCGAAGAAGAAATAACTATTGAGAATAAAACATTGCTTTCTGTTTATGGGCCATCACAATTTGGAAATGGAAATAAATTAAAGGAAGCAAAAGTTGAAGAAGAAAAGTCAAAAAAGGAAGAAAAAGTAAAGCAAAAAGTTGAAGAATGCAAAACTACAAAGGAAGTAGAACAGAAGGTTGAAGATAAAAATAATAATAAAAATAGTAATGTTGCACTTTGATATATTTATTTTTATTTAATTTTTGTATGTAAAATTGAAATGTTCTTCAAGTATTCGGTTAGGTTTCTGTGATTTTCGAAAAGTGGCCCAGAGGGATCCCTGGCGTTTTCATCAACTTTAATAAGTTCGATTTCCACACGGTCATTGTTAGATTTTGGACCATTTTTTAAAAAAATAATAGAAATTTTAACTTTTGAGTACGTCATTTAGCAGTCGAAAGACTTGTATCTTTACAGCTCCCATTTTCGATTTCCACACGGTAACTGTTAAATTTCCACATCCGTAAATCAAAGGTCACAACGCCTGTGGGATGTGGTTGTGAATATCTACTCCGATCTGCGAATTTGTCGAACGCTCTGGGGCTGCAAAGGTACACGTGTTCCGGAAGGTGAGTGACATACTCAAAATTTTATATTATTTTTTAAAAGAATGGTCCCAAGTCAAACAATGATCGTATTGAAGTTGAGTTTATCCGAACTGATGATAATGTCAAAGATCCTTCTGTACCATTTAAAACCCAAAAACATACCCTGATAATTGAGGTGTTATTGAGGAATTAAATTGATGTATAATTGAAGGATTTTAGTCTAAACATTGTCTAATTTATTTTGTCTGATTTCGAAACCAAAATTTTCAAACAACTATAATTTTTAGCACATATTTTAACAAACAAGAAAAATCAAAGAAATTAGACAATGTTTAGACTAAAGATCCTTCAATTATACATCAATTTAATTCCTCAATAACACCTCAATTATCAGGATATGTTTTTGGGTTTTAAACGGTACAGAAGGATCTTTGACATTATCATCAGTTCGGATAAACTCAACTTCAATACGATCATTGTTTGACGTGGGACCATTCTTTTAAAAAATAATATAAAATTTTGAGTATGTCACTCACCTTCCGGAACACGTGTACCTTTGCAGCCCCAGAGCGTTCGACAAATTCGCAGATCGGAGTAGATATTCACAACCACATCCCACAGGCGTTGTGACCTTTGATTTACGGATGTGGATAAATACGGTTCGATCCCATCAAAGGATTTGTCGAAGGCGCGGGAGCTGTTAAGATAAAAGCCTCCCGACTGGTAAATGACTTACTCAAAAGTTAAACTTTATATTACTTTTTTAAGAATGGTCCAAAGTCTAACAGTGACTGTGTGGAAATCGAATTTATTAGAGTTGATGAAAACGCCAAGGATCCCTCTGCTCCATTTGTTAGATCACAAAAACCTAACTAAATATTTGAAGTGATGTTGGTTGCCCGATTGATGTTGGTTGCCCGATAGAGATATGCTTGATTAGTTTAATTGTATTTTTAACAAAAATAAACTTAACAATTGAACAATAAATAAAAAATAAATTAATAAAGTTTTTTTTCCTTTTTAATTCTTTCATTCAATATTTCACGAAAAGAAAGCCTTAAATTTAATAAAAAATAATTAAAATCCCTCCCCTCCCTCCAAAAAAACAAACAAACATCGTCATCATCATCATAGGAAGGAGTGTTTGTTGGTGGATGTTTTTTCTTTAAATTATTATTTGGTGGGGGTAATCTATTAATATTTCTTGCAGTCAAAGAAGATCTAAGTCCTGACTGAAATGGAGTTATTTTTAATTGTTTTTCTAATTGAATTCTGCGAAGTTCAACTGTTTTTAAAAAAAAATAATAATTTTTTAAAGAATTTATTCAACCATTAGTTAAATTAATTTGAGTAACTAATTCTGATGAAGGAAAGTCTAAATAAAAAAATTTAAATAATTTTCTAGTTTGTTTTTACCTTTACCTTTTGACTTTTCCGAAGAAGAATCGTCCCTTTTTATTTGATACTTTTGGTTTTCAATTTCTTCATCCATTGTAAATACACACAAACGTCCATTAGTATCTATAATTATTATTCGAATTAGAGCTCGGAACTAACTAGTTTTTCAATTAAGTTTGAACAAACTTGATCGGTACTGTTGGTTTTAATATACTAAACGGGTAAATACTAGGTTTAAAAGAAAATTTTGATATTTTATTTAAAAAACCGAAAACTCTTGAAAATAATTGATTGTATTAAAAATTCTCCTAAAATTAAACTGGTATTTGTCTAAAACCGAAAACAGGGGTTTTTAAGATTAGGATAACAAAAAACCGGGAGTACCGGTTAATAACCGGTAGTGAACACCCCCTGTAAATAGATTAAATTAGTTTCCTTCTCTTAACCCTCGATAGCTGACAATTAATTGTACTTATTTTGGGATGTGTTTGGACTTCTTAATTTTAGCCTTCTAGATATTTCGGGTCCATGTATATTTGCGGAATTAAATAATTTTGCCCTTCCACTTTAACAAAAAAATATTTTTTACTTTCAGTTTTTTCATTTTGATAGTTATTTTCATTTTCTTCTATTATTCCATAATTATTTGAAGACGATGATGAAGAAGATGAAGAACAAGAATAAATTCTTTGTCTAAATTTATTATTTTCAATTTCTTTAAAAGAAGTTTGAACTGTTAATTTTGGCGGAATTTTAATCTAAAAAAATTTTTTTGTTAAAAATATTAAGCAGTCAACCTCAATTTTTTATACACCCTTGAGAATGGTAAAATCGTCTAAAGTAATCTTATAATGAGGGATAACTTAGATAGAGGGTATAGCTTAAACAGCTCCCTAACCCAATGGCTAAACAAGAATTTATCTTAAATTGAGGATTACTTAATTTTGGGCGTATTTAAAAATGAGGGTCGACTTGTTTTTAAAAGGAAACCTCTATATTATTATTCTCTTTATTTTCAAATTCTTCCATTAAATTATTTTTAATTTGGTTTATTGGGTCCTGTAAAGAATATTTTTAAAGAATATTTTAAAATTATTTTCCAAACATTTATTAAATTATGGTTAACATGTCTTTTTAATAAATCAGAATCAGAAATTGCTCTTCTTTTTATATTTTTATTTGGTTGTTTTTGTTGATTAAAAGACTTTAAAAAATTTAAATTTTAAATTAAAATTTATTTAAAAAGAAAAACTTGATTAATTAAATTTTGTAAAGGTTGTGTAGTTGTAAAAATAGGTAAATCATTTCTTGTAAAATTATTATTATTTAAATTATCTAAAGTAATCTTTCCACAAAAATAAAAATATTGATGAAAAAATAATAAACTTTTTAAAGGAAAATTATGATTAAATTTAAAAGAAAAATTCAAACCATTTTTTTCTATTTAAAATAAAAAATAAAAATAATATTCCAATAATAATTACACAAATAATTCCCAAAATAATCGGAAACCAAAAACGTTTGATTCTTTGTTCTCTAATATTCTTTAAATTAATTAAAATTAATTCTTATTAAATAAATTATTAATCGGAACTTCACAATAAAATAACCTCATGATATTTTTTAAAAAATTAGTTGACTAGTCTACATAAATTTAAAACTAACTAAAATTTAGTCTAGACAATTCCCTTAATTCAAGAAATCCCTCATTAAATAGAAAATTTTTCCCATGGCATTATTTTAATTGACGATAGATTCTATATTCTATTCATAAACACAAATTATGTGAAAAATCTGTTTTAATTAATTCTGTGTTCTTAAAAACCCCCGAAACTTTTCGGGTCGGGGAACGGGGTTTTCACTTTTTTCGGGGCAGGGTTCGGGTCGGGGAGAATCGTAAAAAATCGTTCGAGAACGGGGTCGGGGTCAAACTTTAGATTAAAGGAGAAGTCAGAGGGAAAATTGAAACAGAAATTCTGTGGTTGTGCATAGAATTGGTTCTACAGAATCTGTATTTAATTAAAATAGGCCACAAGTGTATTTTATTGTGAAGTCTAATTATATTTTCTTAAATCAAATTTACTTGTTCATTATTTAAAAATTCAACAAATATTTTTCTACATTCAAATATTTCCCCTCTAATTTGTATACATTCACTTCCTTTAAAAATTATTTTTTAATAAAAATATTTCATTTATTTTTTAACCATTAGGGCAAGGTTCCGGCTGGTCAGGTTTACAACTTCCATCCCATACTTGATCACATTCAAAAATATTTTTAGCACCTAATTGTTTAGTTATATACCCCTCTGGACATTTTTTACATTTATTAGAGCCAAATTCATTCTTTTTAAAAATTTTATAGTTTCTAAGGAGTCCCTCTAAATTACCTCATAATAACCAATAGGGCAAGGCAAACAAATTTGTAAAAATTTAAAATTTAAATTAATCTCTTCATTAATTAATTTATTATTTGCAAAATAGCCAGGTGGACAATTAATTTGGTTACACTCTTTTGAATTTAAAGAACCTTCTTTCTTTGTTGTAAAACCAATCTTTTTTTAATTAAGTAAATAAGTTTAATTTAAATTAAATATTTACTTGACATCGTTTACATACACTCATTAATCCTTCCCTAAATGTTCCTTTCATGCAGGGTTTGCATTGCTCGTTCTGCCCCATTTCTTCTCCATCTTTACATTTAATTGAGCATCCTTCTTTATTTATTGAGCCCTTTATTAAATTACAAAATTAAATTTTTAAATAACTAGAAATTATATTAAGATTTCAAATGAAATATAGAACATGTAGGTAAATCTTAATTAAATTAAAGGCTCGAACTTGGGACACCCTGAAGTGGATCGGAATTCCGATTTCCACCTTTCAACATTTGTGACAGCACGCAACCGGTTTCTATCACATTCAGATGTTCTGACTAGAGACCGGATTTTGCCCAATCTCGAACAAAAATCCCGGTTATCAAGAATCAAGATTTTTCGAGATATTGACCTTGACACAATCCACTCTCCTAGTCCGGTCTTTAGTCCATACATTTGTTAAACACAAATAAATTAATTACCTCCCCAACAGTAGTACTATCTATTGGGCATGCCAAACATTTTAATCTTCCACTATAAGGCATAAACTGACCACGAGGACAAGGAATACATTTATCATTTTCCCAACTATAAATATAGCCAGGAGAACAATTTTCTATTTATTAAAAATAAATAAATAATTATTTATTTAAATAATTACTAAAACAATCAGATAAATATATACAACCAGATACACCCCCAGTTATTCTTCCATCTGGACAGGGGATACAGTTTTGAATTCTAAAAATAAATTCTAAAATAATTTTTTGAATAAATTAAAAACCCTTCAGTTGTTTTAAAAGTATTTGGAGGGCATTTCTCACACTTGCCTGATGAGACGTTTTTATTCAAAATAAAGTCAAAATTCTAAAAAGTAAATAAACATAAATGCTCTAATTAAAGCCTTGGGCGTCTATTCTTCAATATGTCACTTTGGGCGGACTTATAATAGATATGGGGGCTTCTTTCAGAAAATTTATTTTTCAATACTAAGCTTAGATCAATTAGATTTTCAATCGACATAGGCCTAATTTAGGCTTAATTTAAAAATTAATGATCACAAAAATGTAAAGAATATTCAATAACATTTTTGGGCGGACGGATCCCCTATAATATTTCCTGTCCCTTAAAAGTCTCCAAAAAATTTTTAAAAATAGATCAAAAACAATATTATTTACTTTCGTAGTAATTGTTGAAAATTTCTGTTCAGTATCCTTCCAAGTCTCTCCTGGAGCACAAGTAGAACATTGAATAATTGGAAGGGAGTTGGGATCAGATATGTTTATATTTGGCTAAAAAATAATTAAAATATAAATTTGGATTTCATTATAAAATACAGGTCCGAAAAATCGCGTTTTATAATGAGGCCGTTTTAAACAGAAAGACAACCCTCCAAATTTAATAAAAGCGTCTTAGAGTTTCTGGCACGTAGTACTACCAGTACCTATCGACCAGATCTTGAAATTTCGCTATACAGGTATCGACCCCTAAAAACTGAGATTTAACTACCAATAAGTGCCTATTTAAAAATAATTTAATCACCTTATTTTCAATATCAAGTTGAGGAAAATTATCAGAACAACTTAAGCGTGTTTGTTCTTCATTAAAATTATTCCCAAACAAAGACTTTAAATAATTCAAAATAATAGGGCCAACAGAATATTTTAAATTTCTTTTTAAAAAATAAATTTTTACTTTAAGTAAATTAATTTAAATTACCTTAAATTTAAATAAAATTTTATTTTAATTATTTTTTTATTTTCTTCACGTTTAATTAATCTTTTTTGCTTTCTATTAAAATTTCCTTCCATCCAAATGACAGATTTTTCTTCATTTTCAAAGGAACAAGCAGATCTAATAAATAATTGGCCATCACAGTTTTGTTTTTCACAAAAACCTCCCAATTTTTTAGAAATATTTAAAATACTTCGAGTCTATAAAATAGAAATATTGAGAAAACAAGATAATAATTTAGTTTTAAAAATAAAAGGGCAAGGGCTTTAAAAATTCAGCGTTTAGAAATTCACAAGTACGAATCTCCTTCAAAGGCGGTACGACAATTGCGGATGCGACGATCATGTCGTCCTAATCCCCGAAAAGCTGGAATCAGTTTGGTCCTCAAAAAATACGTTAAAGTCTATTCAAGTTTTTAGAATGAGGTACTTGACTTTAATTTATTTTAATTAATTAATAACAAACAATTTCATCTTGATATTCATTATAATTAGAGCAAAAACCATTAAAATTTAAATTTCCCTCAATTTCTTGTAAAACATTTTCGGTAGAAGAACATGAAGGAAATTCAAAAGGAATTCCTATATTTTCCCAGTGATTCCATTTTCCCTTAAAAAAAATTTTTTTTGAATCTACATAATTTAAAAACCAATCTAGCACAAATATAAAATGGCTGTTGTTTTTTAAGAATATATTCATTATTTTTACAAAATAATTTTGCATTAAATTCTGCTTCAGAATTTTCTTTCAAATCCATTTTATTTAAAATTAAAATTGTTGAATTATTGTTTTTTGAATTATTTGAAGGTAATTGACATTTATTTGGAGAAATTATAATATTAAACTACAGAAATTTTATTTTTATTTTTTAATTAGGAAAGAAAATCAGGGCTCCCTCATAATTAGACCTCTTACTAATTAAAAGATATCACAATAAAAATAGTCGGCCCGTTACATTAGGAATGGGGAAATAATGGAAATCAGTCTACCGCTTGATCGGTCAAAAAAGGCTCAATAATTTTCCGAGAATTTTACTGTAAGTCTAACTTTAAGAGCTTAAAAATACACCCTATTTAAAATACCCCTTCTCATTATAAGAAAGGTATTTTATGTATCTAAAATGAGGTCCAGATGTCTAAATGTTTAATTAAACTTAGATTACTTCACAAGAATTCCAATAACCAAAAGAATCTTCAACATAATAAATAATTCTATGATAACCCCAAGTAAATATTTGTCCAGGTCTAAAATTGCTTTCAAGGCGAACAATTGGGTTTTGAATGGAGAAAGGAAACAATTTATTAAATGAATCTAAAAAAATTATATAAATTTTTAAAGGAATTTGTAAAAGAAAAGAGTTGCCTTTCTCGGTATAAATCAGCTCGAAATCATATAACAGAAAAGTATACTCAATTAAAAAATAATAAACTAACCATCCCAATTTACATTAATTAATCTTTGATCTGGATTATCCAAAATAATTTGTTGAGATTCTGGACATTTAATTGAAATTTTAGTTGATCTAGCTTAAAAATATAAAAAATATGTCAGATCTCATTATAAAATATACAGTTAGGATTGAAAAATCGTCTTAAAACCCTTAAAAATCATCCTTATATCTTAAATAGATTGTATCGCTTAGACAGCTCCAACCATCCAATGGCTAACAAATATTTTAGAAAAATGTATCCTAAAATAGAGGCGTATCTATCATTGGGAAATAAAAATGCCTCCCTCACCTCTAAAATACACAAAACCCTAAGGGCTTATCCTCTAAGGAGGGTGTTGAATGTATATTTTATTAAATAAAAATTTAAATTACAATCTTTATTTTCATTAAAACAATTATTTTCTCCAAATTTACAATAATTATTTAAACAAATTCCAGGATGTATAGCAATAATTGCCGAATTATAAACAACAACACTACTAAAATCAGTCCAAGCAATTAACGGTTCAATAGAAAAATAATTATTATTTAAACAATTATTCAAGAAATAATTTATTTGTTTTGAATTAAATAATTCTGAATAAAGCTAAAAAATAAAATTTTTAATTTTATTAAACAAAATTAAAAAATAAAGTCGGTCCTCACTATAATTTTTTGAATACCTTGAGATTGAAAAAAAACACCTTATAATGAGGAGAATCTTAAAAATTGAAGGTATTGTTTAGGCAGCTCCCAAAAAGGTTGGCGGATCTTAGGAAATCTTCGGATATCCGAACCGAAAACTTATCCCCACCCAACGGGGAAGATTATATTGAAGTGAGGCAATTTAAATCCTGTATGAAAGTAAAGATTAGGGTTGGATTTTCGAATCGGGCCGACGTTGAAATCAATTTTTCGGGTCTCATTTTTATCGAACCGGGCGTTCGAGACCAAAATTCGATGCCCGATTCGATCTATCGAACCGAACTGGGCCTCTAACCATAGTAAAGACCTTTAGTTTTTTTAATTAAAAAAAATAAACTTCAGCTTTGCTAATTTGTCCAATAAAATTATTATTTTCTTCATTTCCATTTTCTCCAATAAAAACAATACACTCGTTATTTATTAATTCAGGCCATTTCCAAGAAAATATTAAATTTTTAATTAAAATTCCATTTAAATAAAGACTTAAATAATTATTTGAATTATCCCCATTAGAAACAATACAAATCTTTAAAAAATAAAAAAATTATTATTTAAATATTTAAATATATATACATGATTCCAAATATTATTCTTAAGATTTCCTTTGTTTCCATAAGTAATATTTAATTGAGAATTTTTTGAAGTAAAAATATTTAAGTTAAATTCATCTAATTCTAGTAGACTTGTATAACTTTAAAAAAAATAAAAATAATTAGTAATTTCTTAAGGTATTGAAACTCAGTATTGAAATGGAGGATATACGTGAAAAAAGAGCTCACTTATGTGGTGAGCGAAAGCGCCTAGCAATAACTAGAGGTGATCGCAGGTCCTGCCCGGTAGCTAAACTTTTGCTAAACTCTTTCTGTCATACAATAAGAGAATAACACATTCCTTAAAGGTCATTGAAAATTCTTTGGGTAAATAAATATAAATAAAGTATCCCTGATCTCATTTTAATTTTTTAGCTCTCAAATCCCAACAGAACTCCAGATATATTTAACTACAAAAATACAAAATAGAAATTACTTTTTTCCATTAACCATAGCAAAAGTAAAAAATGTTTTCCTTTTCCTTTCATTTTCAAAATAATTATTAATAAAATTTTTGTCAATTTCTCCAAATTTAACCCACAAACAAAAAGTAAATTTTTCTTTTAAAAAATAAAAATTTTAAAATTATAATTTAAATTTCAATTTACCTAAAGTTTCTTTACAAGGAAATAATTGAGAATTAATTTTTTGATTAATTGGTGAATTTATTTTGGCTTTAATTCCAGCAAAATATAAATTAAAATTGGGTAATTTTTCTTTAGAAAAAAATAATTATTTAATTAATTAATTAAATAAATTTACTTGTTTCACAATAAATTCCAGTAAATGGGGGTAAACATTTACAATAACGATGGGTTGTGTTTGGTAATAAATGACACTCACCAGCATTATTACAATAATCTGGTTTTTGTTGACAAGGATTCTGAATAGATTTTTTTGTGTGAAAATATTTTAGAAAATTTTTTTTAGAATTTAAGTATTATTTAACTAAAATAATAACGAAACACAGTTTAGCTATTGAAATTAGAGCTGTTTCGAAACAAAAAAAAATTCTTAGAAAATTGGAAATGGAAAGTTTGAAACATCTCTGATTGGAGTGTATTTTTTAGTTATTTGGTGTATTTGATACGACTTAAGTTCGAGATAATTTTATTCTTAATCAGTCAGTCTCTGAGAGTTGATTAGGTCCTCATGCTTGCATAGGGATAGATGTTACCGTTCAATAATTTTTATTTTAAGAATGTTAAAGTTCTTTATAGGATACAAATTTTTCAACCTCATGGAGGGTATCTAAAAATCAGCTTTGACGATACATACATTTTAATTTAGAAAATTATTGGCTGAATTAATTCTTTATTGTTTTCCCTTACCTCTAAAATATCCATCGAATTATCCCCATCAATAAATAAATTTTCTTCAGAATTTTCGCAATTTATACCTGAACCTAAAAAATATTTTCAACAGAAAATTTCAAAAAAATTTTCACAGAACCATTATTTAAACATTCACAAAAATATTTATTGTCAACAGAATTATTTAAACAATTCCCTCCATTTAAACAAATTTCAGGTAAATAACAATAATTCATTAAATATTCACAATTATTACCCTTTTAATTTAAAATTAAATTTAAAATTAAATTAAAAACAAGCAAAATAATTATTTAAACATTTGCATTTAATTGAAGAATTAAAGGAAATACATTCTCCCCCATTTTTACAAAAATTGTTTTGATTAATACACAAATTATTTAATTGAGGAATGCAAGAATAATTGCCTAGAAAAGAATATTTTTAATTAAATTTTTTGTCGAATCTGATTTAAAGGTACACGATTGACAATTAGTATAAGAATGATTTTTGTGGACCACAAACCAATGTGGTTTTTGCCGGTGGTAAAGTGGGGATCTTTAGAAAAATTCTGATTTCTCTGTATAAGAGAAAAACATGCAAAAATTTCGAAAAAAGAACAAATCTCCTCTTAAAATTAATTTAAAAAGCTGAAAATTGGTATACCTATGTAAAAATGTATTTCCGATCGACTGTCGATCTCCGATTTTTGAAATTTTGACTTTTAAGGTCGAAAAGTCGAAATTTGTCGGAAATTGTATTTACATATAGAATTAAAAGAGGACAGAAAATAGTTGTGTGTTGGTGTAGTGGTTAGTGTGTTGGGTTTTGGGGGTGGGGTTGAGGGTTCGAATCCAAAACGGTGTGAACATTTTTTCTTTATGAAAAAATAATATTTAAATTAGTTTTGTGATTAAATTGTATTTTTAAAAAAAATTTTTAGGGTTTGGGAGGCATTTTTGGATTAAAAGGAATATTGAGTGATCAAGTGCGATATCAATAAATTGGAGTGATAATAGGAATTTGAGTTTAAGTGAATAAATGATTATAGAGGGCGTACTTTGAACGGATATAGAAGGATTAGGTGGATTTACATAGATAAGTAGGATTTAGAGGGATTAGGTGGATTTAGAGGGATTAAAAGATTCAAAGGGATTAGATGATATAGAGATTAAAATATTTAGGGTGATTAAGAGTTGAAAAGGGATTAGGTGGTTTTATAGGGATTCGGTGGATTTAGAGGGATTAACGTATTTAGAGGGAATAAATATTCAGAGGTGTTAAAAGATTTAAAGGGATTAAAAGTTGTAGAGGGATTTGGTGGATTTTGGGGGACTAAACGATTTAAAAAATGATTCAGAGGGATTAGGTGGATCTAGAGTGATAAAAAAATAGAGGGATTAAAAGATTTAGACGGATTAAAGTATTTAGAGATATTAAATGATTTAAAGTTGTTAAAGTATTTAGCCGGATTAAAAGATTTAGAGGGATTAGAAGATAGCGTGATTAAAAGATAGAGGGTGATTAAAAGTTGAAAAGGGATTAGGTGGGTTTATAGTGATTAGGTGGATTTAGAGGATTAAAGTATTTAGAGGGATTAAAAGATAGAGGGATTAAAACATTTAGAGGGAGGATTAGGTGGATTTAGAGGGAAAAACTCTTTTTTCAAAAAACTCTTTTTGGAAATAACTTTTTCTGGGCTCCGTGTTAAATGCGCCTTTGGCGCATTCAATCCAGTGCGCGGAGCGCGCTGGTTAAGTATAAGAAGGTTAACCATGATTTTGACTAACGAGAGTCTTTTGAACGAGTTACTAAGGAAGCCTTGTGACTAAAAAATTGTGCCTTATAATGAGGAGTATCAAAAAATCGTATCTTATAAGGAGGTACAAAATCGTACCTTCTTAGTGAATGAGGTATCCTCTCAATCTCAATAGCCTCTCTCAATAGCCACCCAACTTTTAAACGTATTTTAAATTGGGTTTATCTAAGATATAGAATAGCTTATAGTGTGGTTCGTCCGTATAATTGAAATAAAAAAAATTCTTGCAATTCTCTCTAACCTTCATTATTATTATTTTCTCCACATTTACACAATAATTCTATTGTCCCTGTACTCATATTAAAATAAGCATTACATTCATAATTCTCTTCTTTTCCACATAAACCATTAAATAAATTACAAGGATTTAATTTAAACTTTAAAAATTTTTAAAAATTTTTTTTAATTCTTTTTAAATTACTTGACATTTATTTCCATAAAATCCAATTAAACATTTACATAAATTATTTTCAATACATTCACCTCCATTTAAGCATTCACACGAATTGTTTTTTAAATTATTATTTTGACGACTTTCACAAAATTCTCCAAAAAATCCTTTTAAAAAATAAAAATTTTTTCCAAAAAATTAAATTAAAAATATATAGTAAACATTCAATTAATTTAATTAAAAAAATATTTTTATCCCATAAATGAAAATCTTTTAAATGTACCCTTGGAAATTTAATATTTGCTCATACTATTCGTGCAAATTTTGACACGGGCTTAAACCAGGGTTTCGATATCTGCGGATTTTTCCTCATTTTGTGGTTTTTTGATAGGGCGATGAGGATTATTTTTAAAAATGCGGATTTGCGGATTTTTGTGGTCTTTTGAAGATTATGAGGATTTTTTATATTTTCTTGTGGTTTTTTGCAAAAATGTCATTATTTTTCCGCTAAGACCTTCTGAAATCCTCAAAATTTTCGCCTGCGGCGCTGAAAATGAAATAAAAATTTGCGACATCTTCCGCGACAAAAATGCAGGTGTGATTTTTCAGATTGTTGTTGGATTTTCATAAGATGATCATTAGTAATAAAAAATTGCTTAATTCAATTGTAGAAGACGAAAAGTACCATGCATAAAGTGATTTTAATTAAATTTTTGGATTTGATAATTTTTTGCGGATTTTTGATATAAAATGCGGATTTTTTCTATCAATTTTGCGGATTTTTAAAAATTCAAGATCGAAACCCTGGCTTAAACTCTAATTTTCTAAAATTAAACTCTTTTTCCAACTTAAAAATAAATAATTCGAACACTTAAATTTTTGTTTTGTTCGTTTACTGGAGGTGGAACGGAAGTGTCAGATGAAAACTGGGATTCTAATCTACCTCTGCCGATTACCAACCAATAAAAATAAAAAAAAATTGGTACTTTTCCGTTATCTCCCCCCATTTTCCTTTCCTTCTCCTTTTCTACTCCATTCCTTTTTTCTTTTTAAAAATGGTCAAAGACAAATAATGGTCAGGCAAGAAGAATAAAAGGAAATAAAATTTATCAAAATAATAAAATCATTTTGGAGGCAAAATTTCTTTATTTTCTTACAAATCCTTTTAAAACACCATGAGTAGATGAAGCGAAAGACAATTATTGCAAAGGGAATATGACGTCCTTCTAACCGACTTCCGTCTAAAAATAGACTTCCGAACGACAATTAGCTTTTCGGCAGTTCTATCTAATTGAATTGCAGCTTCTTTAATTTGCTGAGGGTTAAAAATATTCATTGGTTTATAAACAAATTTAAAAAACAAAATGTAATATCAACTCCTTCCTCGTATTTACTGACTCCTTAAATTACTTAAAACTTTTTTGACTTTGACCATTTTGAAAGGAAAAAGAAGGAAAGGAAAATGGGGGGAGATAACGGAAAAGTACCAAAAAATTCAAATTTTATTAAAAATTTACATTTAATTTTTTAAATATTTTTAATATTTTTTAATTACCTTCATTACATTCACAAAAAATAATTTCTTCTTCGAAAATATCTTTTTCGGCTTCCTTAAGTATTTTACAATAACCATTTTTTCCACACCAATTTTCTTTTTTACATCTTTCTATTTTTGTTTCTTTTTTAATTTGGCAATTATTACCTTCAAAATTTGAAGGGCATAAACATTTTGTTGATAAACTTAAATTTAAAAAATAATTATAGCTTGTTAATTTAATTATAAATTCAGTCAACTTTCATTTAAAATACCCCTAAAACTAGCTAAACTCTATATAAGAGATGCTTTTAAGGATTTTGATTAGGCACGGGGGAAGTGGATTAAGGTACTCCTTGTTAGGGTTGTTCCCCTCCCCCCTCCCCTCCCCCCGTGCTGCTGCCTCCCTGAGAGGTTATTTCCGTGGGCCCCCCCCCTCCCCCGTCGGGGAACATCACTACCCCTCGTGCTTGAGGTACAATTTCTATCATCTCCAAGGATTTATCTAAAAATGAGGTTCGACTGTATATTAGTTTAAAAAAAAAATTAAGAACAAACATATTTTCATTATTATTTATAGAACAAATCCCTCCATTTAAACATCTATTTAATTGACAATTAGTATTTTTATTTATTTCTTCAAGATTAATTAAATTATATTCAGTTTTATTGGCTTCTTCTTGTCTTTGATTATTTATTTCACATCTAGTTCCATTAAAACCTTTTTTAATAAATTATTTAGAATCTCACTATAAGATACAATTGAGGAATGAAATCAAAGCTTATAATGAGTTGTATCTTATGTAAAGCATATAGCTATTTAATTCTAAGGCTGTGCAGTAGGCGGCGTGGTGTAATGGATCAGTCCGGTCTACTGAAAATGCTGGTTCGCTCCCAGCCGCCGAATAACCTTTTGCACTAGCAGGAGAGATATAGATAGCTATAGCCCAGCTGCTTACCCTTAAATATGGGGGGGGCTCGCTTACCCAATGACTGACCAAATTTTAAAAAAAACTATCTTAAATAGAGATGTATCTAATTTTGTGTGTATTTTATAGTGAGAAATTATTAAATTAATTTATTCTTTACCATTTAAACAAAAACATTTAGACCCATTTAAATAATCAAATAAACATTTTCCTCCATTTAAACAAAAAGAAGCATTACAAATATTTAAAGGTATGGAACAATCTATTCCTGTAAACCCCAAATTGCAGGTACAAAAACCTTTAAAAATAAATATTTAAAAATTAATTTTTTCTAAATCTAGTACCTTTACAATTTTTGTTAAATACTTCAAAATTGCTTAAAGATTTATTTGAAATTTTTGGATATTCTTCACATTTTAATAATTCTTTACTAAATACCCATCCCTCAGGACAATTTGAATGGTAAATAAATGAATGTTTTTGGACAGAAAAAGGACCTTAAATTGTTATTTTTAAAAAATCTGACCTCACTTTCTAACGCTCTCTTAGGGGTTGAAAATTTGTATCTTATAATGAGGTATATCCTAACCAGAGGGTATTGCTTAGACACTTCTTCCAATCAGTGGCCAACCGATTTAAAAACGTCTCTTAAATAGAGATGTATCTAGTATTTGCGGTATTTTGTAGAGGAGGTATCTTATAATGAGGTATACCTTAAATAGAGGTGTTGAAATTTGAATGGTTTCTGGCCCTCCTCCTTCACCTAGTGGCCCTCCTCCTTCACCCTCCTCCTTCACCCTTCACCTAGTGGCCAACCAGATTTTAAGAAAACGTTTCTTAAATAGAGGTGTACCTAATTTTGGAGGTATCTAAAAAATAGGTTGATTAAATTACCATTAGGACATTCTCCATTAAACAAATTTATTGGCACTAAAGGCATTGATGAATTAACAAAAAATTCTTCAAGTAATTTAATACATTTATTTAAATTATTGGGTGTACTAAAAATTAAATTAAAAAAAAATTTATTTTAAAAATATTCACTTTTCTATTCCAGTTGTAAAATTCTGTGTAATTTTGATTAAATTATAAAATTGTGATTGAGACCCCCAATTAATATTTGGACATTTCTGGCCAATTAAATTTAATAAAGATGGCCTTGAAAATTAATTGGATTTGGATAAAATTTAATTAAAATTACCTAATTGACTTGACTAAATTTTTAATACAATTTATATTTTTATTATTTAAAGTAGTAGACCAGATAGGTAATAATTCAATAGAAATTGTTATTGAAGGACTAAAATAAATTAATAAATATTTTTTGATTTGTTTAGAGGTTAGTTAATGGTAGGAATTTTAATTTTTATGAGTTTGGAGCGGGATAAAAATATTGTCGAATAAATAAGTACGTTCCCAAACGGTTGCAATAATTTCAAAAAAAATTCCAAAAACAAAAAAATCTTCATCGACATTTAAAAATACATTTATAACATCACGCCTCAAAATTAATCGTTCTCGTCGTTACAGTCTAGAAAAAATCCGATCCGAACGGGGAAGGAGCACAACTCTATTTTTAATCAATTAATAATTTCCTCAATCGAATTTTCAAAAAAATTTAAGAAACCCAAAATTGTAATTTATTTTTTAAAGGAATAAACTCGAACCTCTCTAAATTATTATTCTTTATTTCTTCTTCCAAAAATTTTAATTTTGTAAAACATTTAATAACAATTCTGTGTCGGTCAACAGCCTCCCATTGAATTTCTGTTAAATTATCAGGTAATGGGATTGGAATATTTGGATGAACTAGAGGAATATTTAATGGACGAATATTAAAATAAGGGTCATTATCTGTTATTTGAGGCCTAAAAAATAAAAATTATTTTAACTTTTTTAGAAAATTTAAAAATTCAATTTATCTTTGATAATGAGAAAGAGAGAAAGAACCAAAGAACCGAATCGAAAAATCCTCAGTTAATGACAGCGAATTAACAGCCCTGATTTTTAGTACATATTTTTTCCTTCACCTTGTTTCAGTTCAAAACAGAAAATTCACTCAAAATATTTTAAAGTACTATTAATTTGGAAAATAGAACCGAACATTAACTGTAAGTTTTTTAAATTAATAGAGGAGTGTAAAACACGACTGAGCAAAAAAATTTTTTTAATATTTTTTTAAACATCTTTCCAAAATTTATTCTTTAAACAAACCAAACAATTAAAATAGGTTCAGTCAATCCATTTCCAATTTTTCTAACATTCAAAAAAGTTTCACATTTAATTTCAATTAATTGTTTATCAATACATTCAGGCAATTCTTCATTATCTAATTTGCCTTCATTTAAATTATTTTTATTTAAATTATTTCGAATAAATAATTCATTTGGCAATAAATAATTACAAAAATCAACAGAACAACAACCAATACATTTTTCAATGCCTAAGTGATTTGTTTGACAACTCTGTCTAATACTTATGTTTTCCTTTAAAGATATTTGTAATTAGTTAATCTTAAGCAAAATGCAACCGGAAAGTGCATTTTGGGTGGTACTATTTTAAATAGAGGGATATGACTTATGTTAGGCAGCTTCATCACCCAGTGGCCAACGAAATTAAAAAAAATGAATTATTAATAATCATAATTATTAATTATTATTACTAATTATTACTAAGTATAACATACTTACAATACTAGTAGATGCGCCTCACTATAATATGCAATTTTTCCTATCCAAGGGATTATACTATCGGACTCTCAAGTAAGGTTAGCGTGTCCGGATATCCGGCTCCGAAAACTTCTATATAAGATAAACCCCATTATTTCCGGCCTTCAAGGGAGTATCCCTCTAACTAAAATCCAAAACTTTTTTACTTCAAATATTCCACAATCAATTTGTTTATCAGAACATCCTCTAAAAACTTCAAAAGGAGGTTGTCCAGTTCCATTAGAGAATGTTTGTACAGAACACAATTGGTTTAATAAACATTTATTTGTTTTTGATAATGTTGGATTTGTTAAACAATTAATGTCTGATTTTGATGAACATGAATGGCACCAAATATTTTCTATTATTTATATTAATTTTTAGATTAAAAAAATTGTTTTTTGTCCAATTAAAAAATTTATCTGGGAGTGGTAGGTAAATTAATAAATTGGATAAAACTTACATTTAAGAGAGGGTTTGGAGTTATCTAAACTACTGATTGACTCAAAGCTTTTAGGATAAAGGTAGAGGATTAAGGGTTCTCATAACCAAATAATACCTAGACTCGTGTTAATGGTACTCGCATTTTCTGTAAAAACCCCCAACATGTAATCAAAATTAACTAAGCAAAAATGCACTGGAAATTGGACGAATTGAATATTCGATCGAATAATTTCGAATACTTAAAATTCGTTTTTACATATCTCCAATCTCCAGTATAAACTGTAATTCCCCAGAAAAATCAACTTTTTTTCTTGCCTTCCATCAAAATTAATTTTTAAAAATAAATTTAAATTTAAGTCACCATTTTTTGTGCATTCTCCTTTATTATTTAAATGAAGACCAAAGGGACATTTAATAATATTTTCATTTTTATTTCTTTTAATTTTTGTATTTAAATTTATATAGCCTCCTTTAAAGTAAATTTTTAAATTTATTTTTTTTCAAAAAAACCTTTAACACAAATTTTTGTTAAATTTTTATTAATTAAATAATTTGGTTGTGAACAGACAAAAGCAAATTTATCACCAACCAAAACTTTATTTTTATCTGGTAATAATATTGAAGAAGAAGTTGTATTAAATAAACAATAAGAATTGTTAATATTTTTGTTTTCTGTTGAAAGGAAAAAAATTATTTTTTTAAATTAATCAACTTAGATAATTAAAGCAGAATCTCGTTAATATGTACATCAGGGCTGATTAATTTTTAAGGGCGGAAAAAAGCGGAAAAAATCGGAACAAAATAAAAAAAGCGGCAGACGGAAGGCGGAAGGGCCAAACAAGGCGGAAATTTTGCGAAAGGCGGAACGAGAAAGCGGAAGAAAATACAGCCCTGATGTACACCCCTGGAGTATGGAAAAGTATTAAGTCTTCACTAGTTTATAAAAGGAAATCAAGTACCTCGATTAAGTAACCCATCATGCTCCCTTCCCCAAATACATAACTACTTTCAACCTCCCCTCCTCCCTCCCATTCCAAGTGACTACCCCTCCATAATTTCTCTCCTCGATTAATTACCCCCTCCAGTAAAGAGTTAAAGCAACCTTAACGTAATTATTCGAGGAAGAATCTTATTTAAATGTTCCAAATTTTAGGTTTTGCTACTACTTATTTATACATATTAGAATCTTATTATCAAAAAATTTAAAATTTTTCTGTTAAAATTACCTTTAGAGGAACATATATTTTTAATTTTCTCAAAAATATTTTCTTCACTCCATTCTCCATTATTTAAACATTTAATTAAATTATTTTGTTTTTCAATCAAAAAAGAAGAATTTTCATTTTTACAATAAATTGTTATATTTGTTCCAATCAAAAATAAAGGATTGGAGATTTTTAAAAAATAATTATTTAATTGATATTTTGTTGTTGAGATTATTGGACAACGTTTACCTTTAATTTTAATTAATTTAAAAATTTGTAAAAATAGTTTACGAATGCAAGAATGTCCAGAAAGTAGTGATTTTGTTGAAGGAATTAACTAGAAAATATTTTTTTAAAAATCAGACCTCATTATAAAATACACCCAATATTAGAGAGGTTGTCAGTTCTAAACCGACCCAGAAAAATACAAAAATTTCGATTCGGTTTGGGTTAATCGAAGAATTTGGTGAAACCGACACAGAAATACACCTCTATTTAAGAGACGTTTTTTTGATTTTAGGAGAGGGGGGTTGCCATTATATAAGGGGGTTGCCAAAGCAATACCCTCTATTTAAGATAGTCCTCATTAAAAGGTATGATTTTTCTGCCCCTAAGGGTGTATCTTATAGTGAGCTCTGTTGTAGTTTAAATAAATATTTTTTACTATATTTTTTGCCGACTCGTTTGTATAAAGTAAATGTGTATCAGGACATTCACATTTATAAGAAATAGTTAAAGAATTATTTGATTGATATTTTCCATTAGAACAAAGTGCTAATCCTTTAGAAGATTCATCTTCTAAATTAAAATTTTTTTAAAATAATTTACAAAAATCAATTTAGAATTGAGGTAATGAGCAGAAATTAAATAAAAAAATTAAATTCCTACGATTCCCACACTGATCGCTATAGAAAACCTTAAGAAAGCGAAAATATTGTCAAAATTCACTTCCAGTAGCTGTCCCATGTAAACTGGTAGCTTTTTTAATTCCCGAATTTATATTTCTTATGGCAAGAATTGATAACTTAAGCCCCAATCATTCTCACAATCAAATACCTCTATTTATTACCCAGTAAGATTGCTAATCAAGCAATTAAGGTTTTCAATTTTTTAACCAAAAATTGGTTATAAAAAATTTTTTCCGATTTGATAGGTCATAATTCCCCTATAAATTTACCTTTTATTATTTGTCCACAAATATTTAAATCAACATAATCCCAAACAGGTATTTTTGTATTTTTATTTAAAATACATTGAGGAATTCTTTTTGTTAAATTAAATCCTTCTTGACATTTAATTTGTGCAAAAGAAAATAATGGAGTCCAAACTTTTGTAAAATTTCCAAAATTTAAATGAAAAGGTGGACAACCATTTACTTTAAAAAATTAATTTTATTTTAATCTTTACAATCATTAAATTTTATAATTATTAAACTAAAGACTAGAGTTGCTTCGGAGCAAAAAATCTTCAAAATCTTTTAAGGGTATTTTTGTAAAATTACTTTCTTTGTCTGTTTACTAGTGTTTCACCGGAACCGATTTGTAAACCGAACCGGAACCGGATCCAATTAGAGTTCCGGTTCCTGGAACCGGAACAAAAAAACGCCGGAACCTTCCGGAACTGGAACCAACTGAAACCGGAACTTCCGGTGAAGCTCTACTGTTTAACCTTTAAATTTGAATTTCAATGACCTTATTTCTATTTTACATTTTTTTTCTTTTTTTTCTTGCACATAAAATTATCCACACTTATAAATAAATATACAATAAAATTTTATATAACGGCATCCAAATTTTATTTTTGGTTCGGATATATTTACAATATAACTTTTACTAATTTATTTAATAAAAATTAATTATTTTAATTAATTTTAAAAAACCCCTACAAAGACAAGCCAAATTAATATCTTCTGTCCATTCCCCATTTTCCGCACAAATAGCAAAATTCCTGTTTCCTCGAGGAATTGTCCCCTCTGGACAAACATAAAAAGCAACACTTCCAAATAAATTTTTGTTAGTTTTTCGATCAAGTTGTGGAGATATAAAGAATTCTGGAGAATATTTTTGTTTGGAGAATGAAGCATTTAATGGAGGTTCTGAACAGATTATTTCTGAAAAAAATTTTTTAAATTATTCTTTATTTTTTTCTAATCTTTTTTATAAAACCTTAAGACTTTAAAAAATAATTAAATAATCAGACAGTCATTTTTCGTCACATTTTTTAGTTTTTTTTATTTTTCTTATCAAAAACACGCGAATTAATTAGCAATCTTCTGACTTTTAATTCAATTTTTTGTTAATTTAATCAGAAATTAATAGTAATTAGTATAAATTTATTTTTATGCATCGGATTTCGTTCTTTTAAATATACCCTAGGGGCAAATTCCTGTTTCCTTGAGGAATTCCTGTTCCTTCTGTCCAAACATAAACCCTTAATATTATACATATGAACTCTCAATTTTCGTTTTTTAGAAGGTATTTGGCCAAGAATGGGGAAGCTGCCTAAGCCATATATCTTCTATTTAAGATATAAATACCTCATTGAAAGTAATGTCTTTTACCCCCCATTGGGTACCAAAAATTAAAATTTTTTTGTAATATTGTATATTTTTAAAAATAAAACCGGTTCAAAAAACTAAAATCTAATAATTTTTAAACTTGTGTTCGCTAATTTATGTAGCTATTTATTTTTTAATCTAATTAATTAATTATTTTTTGAAAAATCTATCTGCGCATAAAATATTTATCTTTAATGCCAATCTTCAAAAGAACAATTCTACCCCGCAAAAAAATAAAAGAAAAAGCAAAAGAAAAATAGCAATGCTTCATTGCATACGAAAAAATAATTTTAAAAGAAAAATATTTTTTGGGAAGAATACCGTCATTTAATTATTTTTAGTTTTGAAAATAAAAATTTATTTTTGTTATAATATTTATTTAAAAATTATTCTTAATTTTTAAATTATTTTTAAATTTCTTTTTACTCTCTCTCTCTTCAATATGCCCCCTTCTATTAGTTATTGAAAGTCTATTCAGTTGACCCCCAATAAATAAATTTTAAGTAGATCAGTACGGATTTAAGTCGAAACCTGAAGAATCACATGTATCGAGTCTTAGCATGGATCGTGATACTATGGAATAAACATTCAGCATGAAGCAAGCCGCAATTTTTAAAGAAAACCCCCTTTATCATCCTGTCCCCCAATCGAATTCCCTCATTCAATTTTGGTTTCTTAATTTATTTAAATATTCTCCTCTACTAACAACAACCATCAAAAATTCTTTTAAATATTAGTTTATTAATTAGGTATATTAATTTCTGAGACTATAATAGATAGTTTAGAATAAAAAATAAGTATACTTAAATATTTAAAAATGATGCCATTATTTTCTCACACACTTAAAAATAGTCTAAACACATAATAACCGTTTAAAAAATGAACGGAAATAATATTTCAAATAAAAATAAATGGTTGTGTGTTTGTTCTGTTCCTTTTCATTTCCCTTATTTTTTGAAGGCTTTTCTTATGCAAAAATAATTGGATAAAGCAAAGATTGTTTTTTCTAATTTTAATACCCCAATTTTCACCCTGGAATAATTGTATATAAAAATGGAATGTATCCGTTTTTAGCGGATATCAGTTAAGCAGCTTCTCTCCCCATCCCTCACTCCATACATACCGTAAATGCTGAAATAATTACCTGGGTAATTATTTCGGGAGGATGTGCTTAATTTAGGGTATATCCCAATCCAATTGAGGCGAAATTGATTTATTTCTTTGAAATTGAGTCTTAAAATGTTCCAATCCTATATTAAATTTGATAATAATTTTTTAAATATTTTTAAAGTTTGCGTAAAATAACTATTAGGTAATTATTTGAGAGAGGGTAATTATTTCAGCATTTGCGGTAACCAAATTAAATAATAGAGGTACATTTATGTGTATCATTGGGGGTTAACTAAAAATAAGGAGGCCCTATACCATTTAAATTATATGTAATTAGCTTAAGTTTTTTTTTTGTTTGAAATTTTTGATGATATAATTAAAATTCTTATCTTAAAATTATGAAACAATAAAATTTAATATTTTCTCTTATCATTCTACAAATATTTATTTAATTAATTTTAATTTTTATTCATTTCTTTTAAATAATTATATTCTTGTATTTCCCCATTTTTTCCAAAAAAATTCTTTTTTCCTTTATTTAAAAAATATCCTTCCCCTTAATAAAAAATTTCCTTATAAATTCCCCAATTCATTTTGAATTTTTTATAAGTTTCTTTATATGTACATAATTGAAATTCGAGTAAGGAAGGAAATAATCTATTCAAAAAATATGTAGGTAAGTAAAATTAGTTTGCTATTTATTTGTAGCACTAAACCCCAAATAATTGTAGAACTTTTATGTAATTGGGAAATCTTAAGCGTGCCTCGTACCTTGTGCTCAATTTCATTTCTTTTCTAATGACCCCCAAATGCTTATTAGCCCCCCCCCATTTATGTTTATTTTAATGATTTGTTCACAGTTGGTTTTTTTAGCTTTTTTAGTTAGTTAGTCACTTTAATGTTGTTGGGTGGATCAACCCCAAAGGCTATAAGTTCCTAGCAAAATTATATGCTAGGAACTTACTAGGCAAGGTTTTTTTAAGATGGTCAAACACTTTTTAATTAATTTTCCATTTAAAAATATTTTTAGGTATTTAATTAAAAAAGCTTTCTTCCTTCCACCTTATTTTTAAAAAAAATCTTTCAACAAAAAATTCCAAGAAATGAGTAATAGCAGTGGATTTATTGATAATTTAAGTATTTCTGATAATGATAATCACTCAAATGGTTCTCCTATTCCAAAAGAAGAAAAAATTCCAGAGAGAATTGGAAAACAAAATATTGGATTGAAAGTAATTAGAAAGGGAAGGGATTTAAATTTGAATTCATTTAAAGGTTCCTTCACCAATACCTCCGGCAGCTATTGCGCAGAGACCACAATTAAATGAAATGGTAGAGGAATAAATTGTTTAATATTTTTAAAGGGTTTGGGGTAGAAATTAAAGTAGTGTAATATTAAAATAAACGTGATACTTTTGAATAGATTGACTTAAAGCAATAGAAAAGGAGGATGAAAATTTCGGACAAATTTGGAGAACTTTTAAGACAAGAATACAAAGAATAATTAGGATTAGAGACTGGACTTGAGGAAAAAATTTCAACCTTATACCTAGAGCAGTTTCACTAAATTTTCTTTTGTTAACCCAAACTGAACCGAAATTATCGTTCATACAACTCATATCCCGTTTGAACGGAATCCCGTCTCGGCCCAGAAAATAATAAAAATAAAATAATTATTTTTAAGGTAAAAGCCTATGAACAAATAATAAGTCATGTAGGTGAAGATATTAACAGACAAGGTTTACAAAAAACACCGTTTCGTGCTGCTAAAGCAATGCTTTATTTTACTAAAGGATATGAAGAAAATTTTGATGGTAAAAAATAAAAATATTTTTGAAAAAAAATATTTTTTAATTTTTATTAGATGTTTTAAATGAAGCTGTTTTTGATGAAGATACGGATGAAATGGTGAATTAAATAATAATTATTCTGCCCAAACCCCACTATAAGTTTAACCAAATAACCTCAATTTAGTATAGGTATTTAAAAATTGGTTACCCCTAGGTGGGGTCTACGCAATCAGGACTCTGATTGGGATTATATCTCGGTCCGAGAATTCTGTCCAACCTCAGTATAAGTTATACTCTCAATTTAAAATACGAGGGAATCCCTGGTAACCCCCACCTCTTTTTTCCCTCAAATTTTTTATTAAAATGTACATAATGATAAGACTTTCCTTCCTTTCTTCCCAAATTCCCTTTTCTGTTATTTGGGGAAAAATCGGGAAAATTAAAGAAAAAAATTGAGGAAACAACGGGGGTCTGTAAACTTCATTATTACCCTCATTATTGGTTACAATTTTTACCTTAACGAGGTATCTAAAAATGAGGTATTTTCAAATAAAAATAATTTTTAAAGGTAATTGTTCGTGATATAGAAATGTTTTCTTTATGTGAACATCATTTAGTTCCTTTTCTTGGGAAAGTACATATTGGATATTTACCAAATAAAAAAGTACTTGGATTAAGTAAATTAGCTCGATTAGTTGAGATGTTTAGTAGAAGATTACAAGGTATTTTTGAATTAAATAAATACAGACAGACTTTACTATGTGATTAAATAAACCCCTCTATTTAGGATATCTTTTTGATAGACTAATTGAATGAGGAGAGCTGCCTAAGCAATAGCCCCCATTTAAGGAACACTCCGTTATAAGGGACACTTTTTTCAGTTAAAGAGGTCTCACAGGGATGGGCTGGGTTGAGAAAAAGGTTGCCGTTTTCGAGTCGGGCCGACGGTCGAGTCATTTTTTCAGGCCTCAAAAAATCTTGTTTCAATTTTCGGATAACCCGACCCAATCCTTGTATCTTATAGTGAAGTATGGCTGTATTTTCTCCAAAAATATTTTTTAAAGTAAATTTATTTCATTTAAAAGTACAAGAAAGATTAACAAAACAAATAGCTGCAGCTGTTTTGCAAGCTGTACATCCGTCGGGGGTTGGTGTTGTTATTGAAGCAAGGTATAGAAATTTTTAAATAAACTTATTTATTATTTATTTAAAGCCATATGTGTATGGTTATGAGGGGAGTACAAAAAATAAATGCAACAACAACAACTTCTTGTATGCTTGGAGTTTTTAGGTAAATATAAATAAATAAAAATTAAATTAAAAAGAAATATTTTTTAAGAGATGATCCAAAAACTAGAGAAGAATTTTTAACATTAATTAAAAAATAATAAAAGAAATTTAAAGAAAAAAGAAAAAAATTTTACGAGAATTAAAAGATTTTGTATTAAAAAGTAAATTATATAATTTTGTTTGTATAAAAATAAAAGAGAAATAAATTTATAGAAATATTTTTTAGATTTAATAAATCTTTTTTATTTTATATATTTCCTCGATTTTAAAAAAATAAGATTGAAATCCGAATCACGAGGCATAGACTCCCACGACGAACCCCGATAACTCAATTCCTGGAAACCCCCAATTCCCGTCATATACCCCCGATCAGGACTTTTGGACTTGCGTTTTGCGTCGATTTTTGGTCTTACGTTACGTTTTTCACAATTGCCTCTTGCGTTCACCCCTCCCCGATTAGAGTTTGAATTAGCACGCGAATTTAACTATTTTAGTATATTAAAACATTGAAAGACAGAAAAAATTTACATATAATTTTTATATTTTTTGAATCCTTCATAATTTAATTTTTTAAAAATTATAAGTACTTACCTTTACATTTGGGAATGTAAAGGTATAAGTACTTACCTTTACATTCCCAATTTCCATTAGGCAAACAATATGAAATAATTAAATTATTGTTTTTATTTTCCAATGGTTTATATCTTTAAAAAATAATTTTTATTTTTAATTAATTTAATTTTTATTTACCCAAATTGACATCCAAAACGTAAAAATCCTTTAGATCGATTTAATTCAACAATAAATCCGTTGTGTACTACTGGCACAATACAAGATATATTATTGTTTTTATTAACTAAAAATTAATTAATTAAAATTTTTGAAATTGGAATTAGTAAAATAGTAAATTATATTCAATCTAATCTCGGTTGTATGTCACATTAAGGATAAAAAACTATACGTGAAACCGAGTTGGTAATTCTCGGAGTATTGTTTAGAATTAGACAGCCTCAATGGCCAACTAATTAAAATGTACGTACAATTAGAAAGTGTATGTAAATCTGAGTGTATATTAGGGATGGGCCGGGTTAAGAAAAAGCCGGGCAGGTTTCAGATCGGGTTTTAAAAATTTTCTTCGGATCTGATTTCAGATCGAAAAATAGTTCGGAGTCAGTTAACCAAGATTGACTATATAGGTAAATATTAATTTTTTAAAATAATTCTGATTAGTTTATTAAATCAGAATTATATTTTAATTAATTTTACATTCTCCTTCCTCCTCTTTTAAAAGACATCCATTAAATATTTTATTTTCTTCATTTCCATCAAAATATTTCCATTTACCATTTTCAGAACAAATTAAAGTTCCTCTATTTTTATTACAAATATATTTAAATAAATTTCTGTATGGAAATAATTTTTGTTGATTTTTTGGAATTTTTTGGTTTTTTGGTAGTAAACAATCTGGAAATTATAAAAAAATTATTCTTATTAAATTTCTATCAAACCAATTGAATAATTAATTTTTAAATTAAATTTTGGTGAACTTGAGTGGATTTGTATTTGTATAGATGAATAATTGGAACGGAATAGGAAAGGCAATTTTAAGCTAATAATTGAAATAAATTTTTAAAAAATATTTTATTTAAAAATTTATAGTCGGATCTCCCTATAAGATAACCTCTAAGAGTCGAAAAACTTGTCTATTATAATGAGGTGTCTATTAAATAGAAGGTAATGTTATATTAAATAGAAGGTATTTATTGAGCCTTCCCTGCTCAATGTCTCGAACAGATTTTCAAAAAACGTCTCTTAAATAGAGGTGTCGCTAATATTGAGGGTATCTTATAGGGAGGCTTGTTTTTATTTACTTTGTTGAATTTATTGCAATAGTATTCCCATCATTTGTTTTGAACTAAAAAATTTAAAAAAATTTAAGAAAAAAATATTTTTGAATTTAAAAACCAAAATTTCATCATCTTCTGTAGCAACCAAAGAATCCACAAAAATATTAAAAGGGCATAAATTATTTTCTTTTTTACAAGGAATATTAATTTGCCAAGAACAATTAAAAGAACTTTGTATTAAATTATTCTCTTCTGGTATTTCTAAATATCCATAATTTCCAAAATTAATTTGTTGATTTAAACAATCTTTTAAATAAATAAATCATTAAATTATTTTTTAAATTATTTTAGGGCTTCCAAAAATATCCACGAAATATTGCAAAACACGAGTGTATCAGGGATAATGCCTAAAAAAGAACATAAATTTTCGATTTCGGGAACTTGGGGATTCTCAACTTCTCAACCCCAGGGATTTTTGTTGGTTTAGGCGAGAGGTCGGTGTTGGACAGTGACGATTGACTTGGTTTTAAAGACAGTAAGCAGATATTCATGGAAATATACGAGAAAGGAATGGGAGGAATCAGAGAGCGGACTGGAGCCCCAATTTAATAATTATTATAGTAGATTGCGGATAGTTGGCGGATAGTTGGCGGATAGTTGGAAATTTTCGAATATCTGGCCTTTTTCGGATCCGGGTATCTATGTAGGTTCGGCAACCTTAATATAGATTCGAGATCGATATATCGAAAGAGCTCAATAACCGAGATTTTTGTTTGTGATCTCGACTTTCAAAAAAAAATTTTTTTTGGAAGCCCAAGTTAATAATTATATTCACTTCTTTCAAAATTAATTTTAAATCCTTTTCCTCCAATTAAATTTCTATTTGAATTAAAAATAAAATGAATTTCTGAAAATGTTGATAGAAAACCAAAAGAATAATTGATGTAATTTGAAGTTAAATTTTTGTAAATTATTTGTTGATTGTTTTGAATTAATTTAATTAAAAGCCAATCATTCAAAATTAATTGATTTAACAGCAACTTTAATTTAAAAGTTAATTTTAAATTAATTAAAATAATTTAATAAACTTTAATAAACACAATTCCATTATTTTTATTATTTATAATCCAATGACATTTAATTTGTGTTTTGTAATATCCGTTATTATCTGGAATGGCTAAGGGTGGAGATAATGTTCCATTCTTTTAAAAATAAATTTTTTTTAATTTATTTTATTTTTATATAATTTAATTTTTAAATAAATTTATTTAATTATAAATACCCAAGATTCGAATGTTCTTTCACATACTGATGCTTCTTTAAAATATTGTATTTTTTAAATTTATTTAAAATAATTTATTAAATTCTCTGCTACCGCTAAACTTTTAAATTTAAATTTAGATATAGCTAGAATTAAGGGATTTCTAAAAGAGAGGAGGTCTGTCTCAAGGGTTTCTTTCTCCGACAGTTTCGCATTTCGTGGATTTTCGCGTTTATTGGACTGCCTTTTGCGTTTCGCTTTTTAAAATCGTTTTTCTTAAATTAGGCACACCCCTAGTCTAACTGTATTTAAATTTATTTTCTTTCATTTTAAATTCTTTAAATTCTCTTACCATCAACAAAATATTGCAAATAAAAATAGCTGTCATTATTTAAATTATCATTAATATATTTTTCAAAAATAATAATTAATTTATTTTCACCAATTAAATAATTTGAAGTATTTAAATTGTTAATATTTATTTCTTTATTATTTTCCAATTTTAATTTTAATTTATCAAAATAATTTAAATGTAGAGACAAAAACTTTAAATTTAAAAATTAATTTTTAAATTAAATTAAAAAATAAACAAACATTTAATTTAATTTTAGCCCCAAATTTATTTTTAATTAACCATTCATAACGAATTAATTGTTGATTAGGACATTTAATATTTATTAAATTTTGTTTTGATGATTTAATTAAAGGATAATAAATATTTCCATATGGAGAACTAAAAAAGACAATAATATTTTAATAAAAATGTTCTCTTTTATTTTACAAATTTGACAATATTTGAAAGTTAGGAAAAGAAAACTTTGGAGAGAAGAGCTAAAAAACAGTTTCGAAATGGCAACTTTGGTAACTCGCGATAATTTTAAGCTAATGAATAATTAGAAGTAAAAATAAAGTTTGTGTTGAGAACCTTTCTAATAATGAGTTAATTTTTAAAGGTTAGGGAGGGGATTACCGGTTGAACGACCTTTTTGAGAACGAATTGAAATAGAGGAAATATGGTACTATTTTTAGAATTCAGCAAATGGATATTTTCGGTATCGGTACCGGGAGTACCGAAATTTTCCAGAATCTGTTCGGGACAGTTCCGGTATCTGGAGTACCAAAATACCTACTCGGTATTTTCAGGAACCGTGCCGAACACTAATTTTTACTGTCCTTTGTTTTAAAATTAATTTGCTTTAATTAATTCTTTAATTTTTTAAATTTATTTACCTAAATTCTTTTTTAATAATTTTATCATTACTACACAAACAATTATTATTAATTTCATCTTCTCCATTTTTACAATCTTTAATTCCATTACAAAAATTTAAATTCTTAAAAATTAAAAGAATAATTTTTTTATTTTACTTTAAAAACTAAACAGAAATACATCCACTATTATCTGAACAGCGATGTTGGGGATGTTTATTTGAATCTTTTTTTGGAAAGAAATTAAATTAAGCAATATTTTTTTAATTTACCCAAAAAACAAGCAAATGTTTGACAAATTGTGGGAAGTAATTCTGAACAATTACGAAGTCTCCAACCAAACTATAAGAATATTTTTTAATAAATTTTAATTTATTAGTTTAAGTCAACCAGAAAATATTCCCCATTGAAGCTGAAAATATTGTACCTTAGGGTATCTTAAATTAGGCATATCGTTTAGGCAGTAGGGTTGTCGGATAGTTGGAAATCCTAGGATATCCGGATCCGACAACCCTAGTAGTCTGCTCCCCAATCCAGTAGACAACCAATTTTTAAGACGTCCTTTAAATAGTGTGAATAGTATTGTGGGTATCTTATAAGAAGGTCTTATAATAGAGGTATCTTAGTGGTGGGCTTATACAGGGAGTGTCTTATGGAAGGTTGACTGTATTTAAATTATTTAATAGACAACATTTTCTTTATCTGAAAGCATTGAATTCCAAGAAATACATAAAATATTCTCTTTATCATTCAAAAATTCTTCAAATTGTGGCTGTAATAATGCCCAATTTGGACTATAAAAAATAAAATTTTTCAATTTTAATTTAAATTTACTTGTATATACTAATTGAATAAGTAGAATTAAATTTAAAAATTCTTTCCGGCAATTCTTTTGAGTTATTTAATTTAATATACCTAAAGAATTTAAATAGATTAATAAATAGTCGAACCTCTTTTTTAGATACCCCCAATATAAGAGCTCCCTATAAAATACCCTCTATTATAGGATATACATCTCTAAGATTTCTTAAATATGGGTGTCCAAAGAGTGGAGAGAACTGTCTAAGTAATACCCCCAATTTAATATACCCTTCATTATAGGATACCCTAAATTTAAATGACCTTTGTTATAAGATACGTTTTAAAATTCTGGTTAGACATTGATTGTGAGGAGTTTCCTAAACGATACTTCCTATTTTAGCTACACTCTATTTAGGATACCCCTCCTTATAAGCTACAATTCTGCACCCCTAAGGAGGTGTCTAAAAATGAGATTCGACTGTTTTAAGAAAAATTACCAGGATGTCCAAAATTCAAAAGACCCACTAAATTCTTTATTTAATACTTTACTCAACTCTTTATACAACAAAAAATTATCCAAAAATAAGGAATTGCTTGAATTATTTCTTCAAAAATTAAATTTAATTTCAATTTAAAAATTAAGATTAACTCAAAATTTTGACAAAATTCATTAGCTACTGTCCAATTAAATTTTTTAAAAATTTTTTTAAAACAGCCAGTACCAACAGAATGCCAATTTTCTAATTAAAAATTTTTGAAAAAATTTTTTTAATTTTTTTACCTTTCGGTTCCGGACAAAATAAATTTAAATTACCAATATTAAAGTTAAATTCTTCTTCAGATTTAATTAAATAAATTAAAACAAATAAAAGAATATTAATTAATAAATTATTAAAAATGTTTAGAAAATACATTTTTTGAGATCCTTAATTAGGTAATTATTTTAAATATTTATTTATTTATAAAGTCGAATATACATTTATTACACCATATCCCTATAAGGTTGCCGGATCCGGATCCGAAAAAAGGCCGGATATCCGAAAATTTTCGGTTCGGATACTGGATCCGGATTTCCGAAAATTTCCAACTATCCGACACTCTCTTATTTAAGCTTCTCCTAACAAATTTTTTTCTTTTCAAAAGAGAGATTCAACTATAATTTACCAGGCACCTTGCCAAAATTCATAAAAATTGTCCCGACGATTTTAGGGCCCGCAAATCATGAATTGAAATTTTTATGAAAATTATGGAAAGGGGTTTTGTGTCCACAAAATATTTGGGCTGTACTTTAGTACGTGGGTGCAGGCTTTAAATTACAAATGTTATATCATTTGAAAGAGCTAGTCGAGCTGAGTCGAACGCCACCAAAATTAGCTCTAGGAAAAATTTTTGAACCGAGATACAGGCGATTGAAAATCGAAAAACCATAGGGGGGACCAAGCACTTTTTTGGGGTGAAAAATTCGAAAATGCAAATTATACCTCATTCGAAAGAGCTCGTCGAGCTGAGTCGAATGACACCAAAATCAACGAAATCCGACTTGATTGGACAAAGTTATGATCTTTTATTTTAGCTCCTTACCTATGGCAAATGTTGAGATTTGCTGCCACGGAGGCCCCAAATACGTCCAGAGCAAGAGATTTAGGAATAGGTTTATGTTACGAGCCCAGACCCATCGCCCGTAGACTCCCCGCGAGGCGCGTGCCGCAAAACCCCGCGCGAAGCGCGGGGTTTTGCACAAGCGCCTCGCCGACGCTCCATAGGTTTAGGTTGTTTGTTTTTTGTGTCATAACTTTGTCTAATCTTGTTCAATCACGGTGATTTTGGTGTCATTTGACTCAGCTCGTCGAGCTCTTTCGAATGAGTTATAATTTGCATTTTCGAATTTTTCACCCCAAAAAAGTGCTTGGTCCCCCCTATGGTTTTTCGATTTTCAATCGCCTGTATCTCGGTTCAAAAATTTTTCCTAGAGCTAATTTTGGTGGCATTCGACTCAGCTCGACTAGCTCTTTCAAATGATATGACATTTGTAATTTAAAGCCTGCACCCACGTACTAAAGTGACCCCAATATTTGGGTAAAATAAGATTAGAAAGGACCTATTTAAAAATTTATTTTAAGTGCTAAGTGCTAACATTATAATAATTAAAATTTTTGTCAATTTTAATTATTTTTAATAATAATTTAAAAAACAACAATGGATAAGGGACAAAAAATCAGAAAAAAATTAAATAATAAATTAATTTAATTTAAAAATAATTAGGGAAAGGAAAGGGAAAATATACAAAAATTGATTTTTTATAAAATTATTTTTGTTCTTTTTCCTATCAAATAATCAAAAAAAATTTATTTATTTAATATAAATAAATATGTAGGTGCGGACACTAAAAGAATTTTATTTTTAAACCTTTCCAAAAATTAAAAAGTCTATCAAAACTTTTAAAAACTTTTAATTAATTGATTAAAGAGAGAAATGAGAGAAAAGAATTTTATTTCCTTTTTCAGTAAAAAATTGTTAAAAACAAAAACAATATTTTAAATTTATTTGATAATTTTGTGTCCCTCACACCTTTTTTTTTATTATTTTTATTTTTATGTTGCATTTTTACTCAATTAAAAAATTAATTTTTCTCATAAAAATGTGTATAAATTTATTTTTTATTGAATTTTAAAAATATTGTCGAGCTGTTATAGTTATGGTGCCAGTTTGAGGAACCTCTCCAATTAAATTCTCCTTTAAAAAGGGTTAGGGTTTCATAAAACTAACTAATAGTAATTACCGAATTCCTCTCAAATACCTCCTCCCAACAGAACCCACCCCCTCTAAAATATCCTCTCTAGAGGTCGATCAGAAAAATAACCCCGGGGGCTGTTTTAGAGGAAATACCGTATTTAATTTTTTTAATAATTTGTAATTAAACTTTATAATTATTTATAATTTGATACAAATTTTGACCAAAATTATAAGGATTAAACAAAGCTGCGGCCTAAAAACTAAAAAATATGCACGATAATAAATTTCGAAAATTTTAAACAAATTCAAAAATTAGCCTAAAAATCTTTACCTTAAAATAAGCTCATTTTAACGTTAAATTTTAGCAAAAGTTTTGCTAAATATCTCCACAAATCTGAGTCAATTAAAGGTTAATTAAAAACAAAATTATTGTTATTTACCAATAATTTTTTAAAAAATAATCTCTTCAAAATACAGTAATGTTTAACTAAAATAAATTAAAAAATAAAATTAATTTAAAAACAGGTTTTTAAATGTTTTGCTAACAAAATATAAATAAATATTTTCTTTTAAAATAAATGAAGTGTATTTATTTATTTTATTATTAATTTACATTTCCTCCTCTGTTTAAATATTTAATTTTTTTTATTTTTTATTTTCAAGTAAATCACACTGTAAAATGCACAAACTTGTGTTGAACAAAAAAAATTTTTTTCAAAAAAAAATTAAAAAATTCCCCAATAAAAAAATTAATTTTTAAGCTATAACATAAATTATTTAATTAAAAATTGTAATAAAAAAATAAGAATTATTTTTTTTAATTTTTAGTTGAGACAATTTTTGCTGCAAATGTTAATTATTTAAATGATTTATTATACAAATTATATTTTGTATATGCAAAATATTATAAAGATTTAATGACATTAATTAATTATATATATAAAGTTTATATAACAAATAAATTATTGTTGAAATATTTAGAAAAATAATTTTTGTCTGTACAGTATGTACTAGTGTTGGTCAAATGCGATTTTGCGGTATCGGTATCGGTATTTTCGGTAAAATACCGATACCGCAAAATACCGCGGTATTTTTGATTGATGCGGTACCGTATTCGGTATCGGTATTTCGGTAAAAATACCGCGGTATTACCGAAAAATACCGCGGTAATACGGTGCCGCGACCAACTTTAGTATGTACTAGAATTCAAAAAAAATATTTATAGGCACTTTCTGAATAAATTCTTTTGAACTAATAATATTTCACTTGTATGTTGAGAAAAAAATAATTTTTAAAAGAATATTTAGACAAATTTTTTTTGTATTTTTTCTGACATTTATTTTTCTAAAAAACCAATTTTTGTAGAGTGTAGATAAACTTTTGCACCGAAAAAAAATTGAAATAGTTTGGGAAATTGGGGTAATCTGGTAATAACCTTTTGTAGAATGATCGAATCAAATCGAAAAATGTTCCACATATTGAGTAGACCTACGAATTATAAAATTTCTGTATATTTATTGATAGCAAATACTGAAACGACCAAGTTGAAATTTGCATTACCGTAATTTATAAGTCTTGCGCCATAGTGGGCTCGCGCCGGGACAACCTATTAGAGTCACGTTTTACCCAATTTTGTCTCTTGCGTCTGTCTTTACTTTTAAATCGTGTTTTACTTTTTTTAATTTTTATTTTTAGTTTATATTAACCAATTTTTATCAAAATGTCCGAAAATATACAAAATGGAGTTGGTCCCAGAAATCGTCGAATTTCTTTGGGTTCACCTAAGGATTTGAAAGAAGTTCAATTTTTTGAGGATGAGGAAATTCCAGATGTTCCTCCTAAAGGAGCACGTGTCAGAGTAATTTATATTTATTTTTATTATTTATTTTTGATTTTTCAAAGGTTTGCTATGCTGGCGTTTGTCTCACAGATAAAGAGGTTTCCAACACTAAACAAGCACGTATCATTAATGGAATCAAAGATACAAGTTTGTTTCCTGGTTACGAGATCAGTGGTGTTATAGACGAGTTTGGACCTCAGGCAAATGCAGAAGAATATGACCTAAAGAAAAACGATAAAGTTATTGTTTGGCCAACTGATGAGGTTTTTACGGAATTTAAAAAAATATAAAGAACAAGTTTCTAATAGAGCATCTTTCTGCTCACTTTTTATATGGGTCCTAGAGATCGAGATTTTTGAAAACTGGGCCTGTTCCTGGGTTCCGGGTTTGATTTATCGACCTGCGCCGGATCCTGGGCCTGTAGTCCAGGAAAAAATGCCTGAGCCTGGACACTGGGTACAGGAATAACTCAGGCCTTGGTCGCCGATCTCTAATGGGTCCCCTCCCCACCCTTATCATCTTTTATCCCTTAAATATAATTGTCTGTTTTTTAGATGTGTATGAGCGGTTATGCCGATTTTGTGGCTGTTCCAGACCTGTCTTTACTTGTTCGAATTCCTGAAGCTGTTTCAATGCACGTTGCTTCCATTCTTCCTGCTGGTGCTACCTGGGCCTTGTCTGCTGTAGTTCATGTTTGTTTATTTTAACATACAAATCAAAACATTTTTTCTTCTCTAGGCCCGTCCAGTTGTTGAGGCAATTGCCAACACAAAAGGATATTGCAATATAATGATTGTTGGTGCTGGAGGACTTGGCTTATGGATTCTTACTTTGGCCAAACATTTTTTATGTGAGGATACCAGAGTTAAATTAATTGTAGCAGATGCCAAAGAAGAACGTCTTATTTTGGCTGAAAGGAATGGTTCTGACTTTTTGGTTCATTGGGATGATGGGGGTTTGTTTATTTTATTATTTTTGCTTTTGTGTTTATATATTTCCAAAATTCTAATTTTCAACTTTTCAACAATGATTCCTCTTTTTCCCTTCCCAAAAATTTCCTGGCTCTTGGGCTTTCTTCTTGGTTTAAAAAAGTCTTGGGCTTTTGTTTCTCGATAGGTCTTCCCAAATGGACTTCCTATTAGAGACTTTTTCAGAGTTTTCCCTTTTCAGAGTTCGAAGAGTACCTGATTATGCGAACCAAAGATGTTGCCGCCGAAGGAGCTAATGTTATTTTTGATTTTGTTACATCGCCACGAACTGTTAATCGTTCTCTTAGATGTCTTTCTGAGGTTATTTTTTTACTTTTTAATTTTCAAAATTATTTTTAAATTTTTTTCTTAGGGTGGTGTTCTCTTTGTTGGCGGACTTTGCGGTTTGGATGTAACCGTTCCAATTAAATTAATTGCTCGTAGTCGTTTGGCTATAATGGGAATAACTCGTGGAAGTATTGATCAATTGAAAAGCCTTGTTTCACTTCTCGCTGAGGGGAAAATTAAAGCTCCAAATTACAGCATATATCCAGTTGATCAGGCTTCGCATGTTTGTCTAATTTTACAAATTTTTGATGTTTGAAAAATAAATTAGGTTCTTCGTCAATTGAGTATGTCGGAAGTTGAAGGGCGAGCAATTCTTGAAGTTTACAATCCAGACGAGGATAAAGATGATATTGAAATGGAAGAGACACAAACTAGTGGATAAACAATAATGTTTGGTATAGAATAATTTTTAAAATAATTTTTTTTAATTTAATGAGAAACAAAAAAATAAAAATTCTCATTTTTTGGAATTCGCTCATTTAAAATTAAAATTATATATTTTTAGTTTACTGGTCATTTTTATTTTACAACCCTTCAATTCTTAAATTTTTTTGCTTCAATTTTTCGGGAAAAAGTAAATTAATTTTCATAAATTAAAAGATGTATTTTGGAGCAAAAATAAAAAATTTTTTTTAATTTTTCTAGCTTTAGCTGAACACATTTTTTAAATAAATTATGTAACATATACTTGATAAATGATTTGTATATTTTTTATATTTTGGTTTTATTTGTTTAATACAATTATATTAAATAATAGCAATTTATTGAATTAAAATAATAATTAGATTTTTATGGTTAATGAATAGATTTTCTTACAAAAATTATTTAAAATTCTCTTTCAATAATTTGATGAAGACAAGTGAATTAATTAATAATTTAACACAAAATGTTCAAAATGACTCGAATAATCCAGTTGAGAGTCGAAGACAAAGGTTTTGTAGTTTGATATAATTTTTAGAGTTAAACGTTTTCCAATTGACCTCGGTTTCAGGGTTGTTTCTAGATATCGAGATTTTTGAAAAGCCTGTTCCTGGGTCCGGGTTTGATTTATTGACCTGGGTCGGATGTGGGCCTGTAGTCCAGGAAAACCCCAGTGAGGTCAAAAAATGGCTGACCCTAGACTCTGTTTACAGGAAAAACCCAGGCCTTGGTCCAGACACAGCTCGATCTCTAGTAATTTCATTAAACAGCCGTGCTGGATTATTGTGTTAAACCTCAAACACTTGATTTTTATCAAAATACCCGATTTGCGGGCTGACGGGCATGAAACCCCCGGTCCTAAATCTGACCCAGTGTCGAACACTAATAAATTTTCATCTTCTAGTTATCAATTATTAGCAACTCAAGGCCCTGCTAGATATGGAAAGCTTGAATTGCCACATGGAATTGTGGAAACGCCTGTTTTTATGCCTGGTTCTTTCATTTAAACTTTGGCCAATATTTTACTTTTTGAGTTGGAACACAAGGATCAATGAAAGGAATTTCTCCAGAACAATTGATTGAAATGGATTGTCAAATTTTGGTATTTCTTAGGCGGCGTTTTATCTTATAATTATTTTTAGTTGTGTAATACCTATCATTTGGGTCATCGACCAGGACATAAATTAATTGAAGAAGCTGGTGGTCTTCACAAATTCATGCATTGGCCTAGACCTATTTTAACAGATTCTGGTGGTTTTCAAATGGTCTCCCTCAGTAAGTTGATGGAAATTACCGAGGAAGGAGTTAATTTTGAGTCGCCACACACAAAAGAAATGACAAGGCTTACACCTGAATATTGTGTGGAAATTCAAGTAAATTTCTTCCCCTAACCAAAATATAAATTTTATTTTAAAGGAGGCTTTTGGTTCTGATATAATGATGCAATTAGATCATGTCATTCCCTCATTGACGGAGGGTCCAATAGTTGAGGAAGCAATGAGACGTTCAGTTAGATGGCTAGATAGGTGTACTAATGCACAAAAACGACAAACAGAATGTGCATTATTCCCAATTATACAAGGAGGACTTGATATAAAATTAAGAGAGGAATGTGTTAAAGAAATGGTACCTAGAGCTAAACTAGGGGTTGCTATTGGAGGGCTAAGTGGTGGTGAGGCAAAAGATACGTTTTGGAAGGTTGTTGCAAGATGTTGTGAACTTATTCCTGTTAGTTTTTTTTATTAGACTTTTATAAAAATTTGTTTGATTTCAGCGACATTTACCTCGTTATGTAATGGGAGTTGGATGGTCAGTTGATTTAGTTGTTGCATCGGTATTTTCTTGCTATAAATATTTGGGGGGTACTATTTTACATGTTTTAGACATTGGGTGCAGATATGTTCGACTGTGTTTACCCTACTAGAACGGCAAGATTTGGGACAGCTATAACTAGAAGGGAGGGAGATCTTCATTTGAACCAAGCACGTTTTAAGAAAGATCTACGGCCTATTGACGAAGAATGTAGATGTCAGACCTGCAAAAAAGGTTATTCTCGTGCTTTTCTTAATGCAACTATTGGGCATGTAAGAAAAAATTTTTATTAAATTCCACAAATTATAAATTAAGGAAACAGTAGCTTGCCATTTGATATCCATTCACAATCTCTTTCATCACATGGATTTAATGCGACGTTTAAGAAAAGCAATAAATGAGAAGAGATTAAATGAATTCTTGTCTGAATTTCTTCGTGAACAATACAAAGAAATGGGAAATGTGCCTCAATGGGTGAGAGATGCATTGAATCATGCTGGGCATAATTGGGAGTTTTAGGTATTTGTTAACTCATTTTTTTGTTACGAGCTTTGCATTAAAGGTCGACTGGAATTCCGATTTACGACAGTGCCGACTTCGGGCACCCTCATCATTTCCGATCGACTTCTGCTTTGCATATTGACATTTTGTGCACTCGAGCTTTTTTGTTGTTATTGTTAACCTTTTTTGGAATAAAAAATCAAAAAAATATTTCAAACGTTTATCGTTAAAAAAGATTCACAAATAGAAATTTTTTGAATTACCTCTCAAACAATCCTCTTTAGATTCTACAGGACAATAAAACAAGATATTTAAAAAACACCGAGTGTATAAGAAAATATATTTCGATTAAAGGGTTTCATAGTATTAAAAGATTATTTTAGCTATAATGGCAAAAGAAAAGAATGAAACAACAAAAAAAGATTTAGAGAAAACACACGTATTAGAAAAGGGAGAGGGAAACCTAGCGTTATATAGAATATTTATTTTTTCACTCGTCCATAATTTCATCCCAACAAACTCTTTTATTGCTATTCTTTAGGTAAGAGCAAAGCCTGAGATCCGATAAGTTTGATAAACTTTCTCAATAGCATTGGCATATGCCGCAGTGCGCAAATCCAACCCAAGTCCATATTTTTTCGCCGTCTCGATAATTTTGAATGCAGATCGATTCATCGTGTATTCAAGACCCTAAATTTGAAATTTTATTCTAGTAAAAAAACATTAACGTTATTTACCGAATGAACGATATCCTTCTCACTTGCACCGTGAATTCTAGCCTTAAAAAATTCTGACGGCATAATTGGAATCTCACGACCAAGTGCTTTCTCTAAAGACTTCTGAACAGAATCTTAAATTATTGACGAGTTTTTACTCAAAAACTATTAAAGCAAAGTTACCTAATAACAAATAATTGGAGTCATGTTCATACTTGAATGTCAATCGTCCATAGCTAACGTGATTCAAATTTTTGAGCCATTCAAAAAATGAGACAGTAACACCACCGCTATTGATAAACATATCTGGAACTATTAGACAATTTCCACGTTCCAGAAGAACACGATCAGCAGCAGGTGTTGTTGGCCCATTAGCCGCTTCAGCAACAATCTGAACAAATTTAAATGTTTGAAAAAATTTTTTTGAATAAAAAATGCCGTCAGGAACGAGGAATTCCAATCTCGATATGTCTTCATTAAATATTAAGACAGGTTTTTGCATCACCCGGCAAATTTATTGGAAAACTTAGAAATCCGTCACCAACTAAACCACTTAACCACAGCCATTAATGAAAACATTTCATTCATTCTAATGTAAAACTCCCTTGCCACACCTCCCACTTCTTTATTAAATAAATTTCAAAAACCTTTGCTTGAATTCTGTGTGCATTCCCCAAATGAATAGTTTTCTCACAAGCAGCGGGCACAAGAATATCACATTTTTCAAACATCAAATCAGTAAACGGCTCAAAAGATTTTGCTCCAGGAAATCCTTTAATAGTTCCATTAGCAATTGTCCAATCTTCCAATTCTTTTGGATGAATTCCATTTGGATTATAAATTGAACAGTCATATTCTTGAACACCAATACTTAAAAACAATTTTTAAAAAATGTTAAAATGTTTTTTAGAGCGAACAGGCAAACCTCTTACTATTAGATACCCCAACCCTTTATGATTTAAAATTTGAATCTTAAATGAGGTGTATCTTACATAAACAAGGCATTTCTTATTGCCAGTCAGCTTTTCCCACCCAAATGGATAAACAGATATTAATTAAAATAAGGACATTATAATGAGGTTCGACTGTATAGACCAGGGATGGGTCGAACAGCTTTTTTCCACTCGAAACCCATCCAAAGGAATTTTGAAAATCAGATCCGTAACCAGACACTACTTTTTCCCCTAGCCTGACCCATCTCTGGTCTAGACTAATTTTAAAAAATACCATTTAGCTCCATCTCTATGTAAATAACGATGAGTATGGAGACCAACATTACCTTTAAAAAATAAAATTTAATAATAAAATTAAAGATTAAAAATAACCAAATCCTTGAACAATAAATGTTTTGTCTTTAAATCCAGTAGTTAAACCAAGCTTTCCCATATATTCTGGATCATTTATGAATACAGCTAGTCCTTTCCAAATACCCCGGCCAGTTGCAGAAATTCGGCCATGAATACCACCCGCAACAATTGGTTTACCTTTAAAAATGGAATTTTAAAAAGAATAAAAATAATTTTCAAATGAAAATTGTGTCGCTCAAAATATTTTTATTGTTTTATTAATTAAAACAAAAAAAGAAATTATTTTAAGCGAAAAAAGGAAAATATAATCAGACCCCATTTGTAAGCACACTCCGAGGATTTTTTATCTAATTTAGCTCCTCTACATTTTTTTCATCCTTAAGAGTGTGCTTAAAAATGGAGTCCGATTATATTTAACTTATAAAATAATTTGATTTTGACATTTTTATTAATTTGAACCATGTACACTTACAGTTCAAACCATAAGTAAATGTCTTTAAAAAAACTACTATTTAAAAATGAGATACCAGTTATGCAGGCAGAGGAATCTTTATCCAAATGTCCAGTAGTTTGATGATAAGTATCTGCAAACCACGCCATTTCTCGTTCCCCTGTGCCCATATCTGGTGCAGGGACATCAATTCCTGGGCCTAGAAAACCTTTTTTGGAGAATTCAATAGCAATACGTCGGGTAATCTTTTCAATCTAAAAAATTTGAAAAATTGTGTGCAGATAAATGTTTGAGACAGTAAAAGAACCAATACAGTTTGCTTAAAATAATGTCTTTAACATTCTCAAAAATTCGGAAATAAAACTAGCCCCCTTAAAATCTCTTTAAAAACAAACCTCATATTCAGAATATTTGCGAGGATCAATTTTGACACCTCCCTTCGCCCCACCAAAAGGAACATCCACAACTGCACATTTATAAGTCATCAATGCAGAGAGGGCTTTCACTTCATCCTCACAAACATCTGAGGAATATCTAATCCCTCCTTTAGTTGGTGTTCGATGCTCTAATTAATAAAATTTTCTAAAATATTTTAGAAAATAACCTGAATGATGGGCTCTCCAAGCCTCAATAATTTCATAATTTCCATTATCACGTCGAATAGGAAATGCAACATGAAGGACCTTTAAATTTCAAAAACTTTAAAAATTTTTTCTAAAAAACCTTATTGACAGGCTTAATAGCCGAAAGAATTCCTCGAACAAAATTCTTTTTCTCCTCCAAAGACTTTCCTTGCGAATGGAATTCATCAACGAGCTTAGGCTCAATAACTGCAGCACCCCTATCGAAATAATGATCGACCATCTAAAAAATTTTTAAATTAAAAAAATTTCAATTTAAATTACTTTATAGAATGAAGGATTCATTTGTTGACTCATTGGCTTATCTGCATCTTTAATTTGCTCATGAGGATCCAAGGTAGCTGCAGAATAGAGGGCCGCTGGGCGATGAACAAAATTTGGAGATTTAAGAATTCTCGATGTCGCTGTTGAGACACGCAACATTTTCACTAAATAATTAAAATATTAAAAGTACTATAATTAAAAATAAATCGAAAGGAAATAAACACAATCAAAAAATGACAAAAATAAAAAATAGGTGTACTATTAACTTTGAACTATTTTACAAAAATGTTTTAAATTGGTTGTGAAATCGGGCTTTTATATGTTAGATAGAGGGGAGTCAAAACAACTTTTATTTTACAAAAACAAAATTAATGATCAGTCTTTTAATTATCAAATGGTGTCTAGTTTAGGATTCACGGGGAAAGAACAAAAGCTAATGACGACAAAATGGAGATGGTCTTTACTTAATTTTAAGAAAAATTAATGATGAGATTTTCTTCCAAAAATTAATATAACTTATGATGATCATTAGTTTTCTTTCACTAGACATAAAAAAAAGAACCACGTGACATTTCAAGAAATACCCCCAACTTGAGAATAAAAGCACGCAACAAACAAAACAGAAAAAAAACTTTTTTTTACATTCCACTAAAAATCAACAGAGAAGCCTTAAGTTGTACTCAACATGGAGGGCTGACAGCAACTTACACAATTAGAAAAGATCACGCTTATCAAAACTCTCGATAATCTTTGGTTTTCTAAAATATTAAACAAACAATTTTCTTTTTTTTAATTTTGCAAAAAAAATGTCAAGAGGGAATGAACAGCAAAAAACTATTCACAAATTTACTCTTACTTGATGACTAAAAAAACATTTTACAACAAAATTATTATTTGCAAATATATATTCTCGATTATTAACAAAATATAAAACTTATTATATTACAAAAACGTGACAATATTTTAAACGATTAAGTCAAATTAAGGAATATTTGCGTCATTCTCGTTAGTAATAATGGAATTAAAAATATATTATTCTTATTAAGTTTTTCAGTCTCTATTTTTTTTAAATAAAATTTCTGTATATAAAATAATTAATATATATGTTTTGTGATCATCGAAGTTGTACAAAATTAGCCGGAAAAAGAAGCAACTGTTGTTGTTGTTGCTCATCACCTTGTTTCCGTCCTCTCCACCATTGTGCATCAGAATTATCTAGTACTTCAATCACATCACCAGCTTTGAAAGAAAGCTCATCATTGTGCTGTGCTTGATAGTCAAAGGCGGCAATAGCAATTGATTTCGTCTCGGCATCGTTTTTATGCTCCGAGATTACCTGAAAATAGGCAATTAAATAGCCAATTTACTAACAAAAAAACATACTTGCAAATAATTACCAGGGAACCAGCCAATATGCTTTTCGCCATTTCTTTCCAATTCTCCTTCCCACCAACCACCTTTTTAAGAAATCCGTTATAATTATTTTAAGAAAAACACAAACCTGGCGTTATTTGATGAACACGAACAATATCGCCCAGATGTAAAGAAATCTGATTTGAAGCAGTTGCTTCAAAAGCAGCAATCGCTCGTCCGACTGTTTGTTTTTCTTTGACAGAATTCACTTAAAAATTAAGAGAATCCCAAAAAAAAATTTTAAAAGTAATTACCTATTGGTGTTGTTCCAGTAGCAGCAGAGGCTTTCTGTACGTAATTTGCTGGAAAAATCCCTGTTCGACCTTCACAAGTACCCCGCCACCATTGTTCTCGTTGATCAGTGACCCAGATACGATCACCAGCTTTCAATGATAGGTCAGTTGGCTCGACAGCATCGAATTGATATAAAGCCTAAAACTACAATTAAACCCAATATTTTTTCAAAATTACATACAATAAACCATTCACCACTAGACTTTCCATCTATAGCTGAATTTGTCATTTTCTCAGCAAAGTTATCGACATTTTCAGCATTTATTTGTTGATTTGGAATTTTTGAATTAGTTGTCATTACACCGTTTCCACCTATTGCAGAAAGAGATGTAGCGCCGAGTTTAATGTAACTCTTTGGAAACCAGCCAGTTATTTGTCTGAAAAAATATTTAAAATAAACAATTTTCCAAATAGATATCAACTTATTCTTTTGAAGCCGTCCCCGCCATCGAAGTTCTCCTTGCTCTAAAACTTCGATTATATCACCACGTCCAAAAGTCATTTCCTGTTCATTTCGAGCTTTCCATTGGTAAAGAGCTATACCAGTACCCAAAATATTGACATCTCCTCCTTTGACTGGCTCGTCCGATGGCGGCATTTCATAATGAGGCAAAGATTTATTATTCGACTTTTCATCACATGGTGGGAGATCATAACAAGCACCAGCAGAAAAAGATGCAAAAGAGGCGTTAGTTGAATGACTTGTACTAAGTAAAGAATTAGCAGCCGCAACTCCACCATTTGTTGTATCAGTAAGAGAAATGCTCTTTGAGAAAGCTAAAGAAAAATGCTTTTGTAACACAATGAGAGGCTAACCTGATGTGAAATCTGCCGTAAAAAGAGCAGTTTGTTGTTTATCAGATGCTACAACACTTGTAAATTCACTTCCCTCTTCTTGAATGCTGGCCAATGGCTCAGTTGAAGGCGAGCCAGATAAGGCGTTGCCTTTTTTAAGGGCTGAATTAGCTGGTAATTGAATATTGACTGGCTCAGCAAAAGCAGCTGGGAACCACCCAACTTTATCACGAATTTGACCGGCTAAAATTAAACAAATTTATTAAAATATAAAAATATTCTCTAACCAAGCCATCCTGGTTCAGATTGATATCCCTCAAAAACAAGAATAATATCTCCCGGTTGCAATGATAATTCGTCATTAGATCGAGCAACAAATTCATAAAGTGCCTTGTATTTAATTGTCTTAAGTCCAGCGGCAGTGGCTGATAATAAAATATGCGAAGCGTCTTGCTGTGCTCCAGGAATGCTGTCTTGTCCTTGCTGAATAGAAGACTTCCCAGCATTGTCTAAAATTAGGATAGAATTGCTAAATAATAATCTATAGCCCCCCCCCCCCCACAGCTATGGGAGTAGAGAATACAAGTATGACCCTCTAGAGGTCTCAAACACTCACCATGTTGCGAATTTTGTAATTGTCCATCAAGCATATTTTGTTTTTCGCCATTTTTAGAAGTGGTTGCAGCGTTTCCAAAAACAGACACAAAGTCGTCGTCAAATCCAGAAGCGTTACTATCCTTGGATGCTTTTCGCTCTCGTGCTGAATCTGGAGGCACCTCATAATGTTTTGGGGTAGCAATTGGTGGTTGGATTTGAGTTTCTGGATATTTTTCCACACGAACTTTGTTGTAACGAGCAAGTAATGTTTTGTGCTCAAGATGAAGAGTCTCAAAATCGGCACAACTTTTCTCATAATCAGGTCGTTTCTTTAAATTTTGTTTCTTATTACGTAAAAAATATTTTTCTACCTCAAGTACAAGCTTCTCTTGATTAACCGTCCGAACTCCCAATGCTTGAGTCTCATCTTCTAGCCGTTTTATTTCTTCCTCAACGGAAGTAGATTCTTTTTGAATAGAATCGATTTCATTACTCTTTCCAAGATAACGTTGACATTCTGCTTGTAATTGTAGATTCTCATGACTATATCGTTCGCTCTGCACTGTCAGCTTAAATAAAGTTTATTAAAATTTAGAAAAAATAAAAATAACCTCTTTTGTCTTACGCTCCAATTCTTGAATTTTGGCGCATTTTTCGTCACGTAATTCTCTCATTCCTTCAATCTCTTGAGTTATCTCCAGTATTTTATCACGTACTCCTGTAACATCACCGTTGAGCTGCTGAGAACGCTCATCTAACGCTTGAATCTGAAAGGAAATAGTCCGATGCCTTTGCTGAATCTGAGTTGCTTTTTCTGTTTCAGCATCTAGTTGATTCTAAAGTTTAAAATTGTTTTACGAAATAATTAGTTAAATTACCTCCAAATCACGAACTCGAATTTTTTCCAATTCCTTAATACGCTCAATTTCAAGTCTACGTCGAGCTTCTTCCCGCTGTGCTTTCATTCGTTCCTCCTCAGCTGCCCTCTCCTTTTCCAGTTCCAACTCCCTTCTTCTTTGAATTTCCAATTCTGCCTCCCGACGACGTTCATACTCTTGTCTCTCTCGCTCTTTCCGTTCCGCTTCCTCGCGTTCACGTCGCTCAATTTCAGCACGACGACGTTCTTCCTTAAATTAAAAATGAATTTTTGATCAGTCTTAATTGTCAAATTACCTCAGCTCTAAGTATTTGCCTGCGCCTATCAAGCTCTGCTTGCCCTTTATCGAGATTATCTCTTCGCTTGTCTTCAAAAGTTTTAAAATGACCCCCACCGCTGCCAGCTTTCTGTGGAGGTGGAGCATCAGGATCATTTTGAGTAAGGACCGTTGAAGGCGAAACAGTTTTACTCCTGCTACAAAAAGCGTAGAGTTCATTGGGCAATTTAGATGGGAGTGCATAACCGGACTAAAATTTTAGTGGATTTTAGTGGTGATAATTTTAAGTTTACAAACCTTAATCATTTCAATAAGAAATTGCGCTGTGCAAAATTCTTCAATACCCAAACAACCATCCTTGTTAACATCTGACATGTTCCAAATTTGAGCTAGCACATGAGTCGGCAACAAACTTTCAGCCAAAACACCACGCGCTTGTTGTCCAGTAAGAAGACCAATTCTGCTCCGATCTAATTGATTAAATTGTTGACAAAAGCGTAGCTTCAACGGTTGAGGTAAGCTCCAATCTCCCATCTCCTTTGTTCCCATATGGAATGGTAAGCCAGCACCAAAAGTAGCAGGAGGCATTGTTGGTGTTTGCGCTTAAAAATAATTTCTACTTATTAATAAAAGGTCAAAACCTGCGGAATAACTGCCCGAAGGAGGCGACGGTCGATAACTAGTAGAAATGCCGTAAGTTGACATCGGTCTTGGGGGCATTTGGGGTTGCTGCATTGCCGGCACGGCATTCTCAACGCCATTAAATTGGAACTGACCAGTCTGAGGAGGTATATCACCAATAATTTGGCGCATACTATCAGGAAGTACAGAAGGTAATTGCAAACCAGCAAGGCAGTTACGGATCAACTTCATAGCTATTGAAAATTCAAGCCTGTCAAGTTTGCCATCTTTGTTCAAATCCGATAGCTGCCAAATCTAAAAATATTTGTTGATAGTTAGTTAAAATGTAAACAAAAAGAGGATTTTAAAAACAATTTACGAATTAAAACCTGAGCAAGAGCCGAAGCCGAAAGTCCAGATTTTAGAAAGAACGGTCTTGCTTGCTCACCATAAATCATCCCACCAATTGGACGTAACACAACAAACTGGCCTTCATTTTGCCTATGCTCTTGTGCGGTTATAACCCAAGGATTTGGTGATATATTTGGAGGATTTTGTTGTTGGACTCCACTAACATTCATTAAAGTGGATGGATAATTGCCAGAATTTGACGTTGAATTATTAGAGAGAATCATCATTGAAAAAACATTTTATTAAAAAATATCTAGTAGATTAGCTAAAAATAATGAATACGAAAAATTCCGTTAAAATGATGCATATATTTTTTAAAAAGAATTTACTTAAAAAAGGTGGAAATAACAAAAAAGAATAGCGGCATATACCCATTGATTTCCTATTTTTCTCTTCTTGCATTTTTGCTTTTTTCTTTCTGCCAACCCACACTGACACAAATACGACGAAATAATGGTCAAAGCTTCAACTTACTTATTTTTGGTTTACATAAAGGAGGTCAAAGTGGCCGAACCATAGACTTTTAATGTTTGAGAAAATGCCAGACATGGGGAAAAGCAAAAAGAATTTATAAACCAATAAAAATACCCACTTATATTTTGGTTTGTAGACTTATAAGCAAAGCAATTTTCGAGTGCTTTTGACTTATTAAATTTTAAAAATTCTCCAAACCAGCTTAAATTCCCTCCTCTAGTCTTTCATAATTTTCGGTATCTCACGATATTTTAATCGTTAAATATTCAAAATTCTCCAAAAAAATTTTTTTTATCATTCAAAAGACGGCAAGAAATGAAAGGAAATATTTTAATTATAAGCTCCTTCCATCAAATAAAAGAAACAGATTCGTGGGTTATTAAAGATTATTATGTAAAAAAGTATATAAAATATATCTTGAAAATAAGTAAACGATTAAGGAAAATTTTGAAAAAATTTTTTTTTGACTTATTTTCAAGAAAGGATCTACAAACAAAGTGATTTTAGAAAAAATTAGAAGCTGTCAAAATTCACATCACAATAAAGACAAAACTATCTAATAATTACTTGAAAGTGAGCGAAGCGGAAAGTTGTATAAAAAAAAGAATGGAGATCAGAAAAGTTTTAAGAACACAACAATTTAAAAGATTCAAAAATATAAAATTATGAATAGATTCAAAGTTGAAAAATAAATATATTTTTTTAAATAATGCCTTCCCTTCTTGCACATCTCCTAAATATTCTACAAAACATCCATTTTTACCAAAATAGAGAAGATTTTCCTCCGGGTGGATGAATTATTTTGATTGCTAAATTGAAATTTTATTCCTATTAAATCTAACATTAAACCCCTCCCCAATAAATTTTGAGGTAAACCAAGGTTAGGAACCCCATTTTTCTCTTATATGTACAGAATGGTCAGACGCTCCTCCTTTATATTTAGTGACATTGAAAAAAATCTTTTCTTTATACCCACAAGGGAACGAGCCGTCCCGCTTCCCCGAAATCGGGAATTTTGTTTTTTTTGTCGGTTCGTTCCCTGATATACATAAGTGAAAGAAATTGGGGAGGAAAACGGGGCCAACCCCCTGGTCTACCCAAATTTTGTAAGAATTCCAGACCTTCCAATTAGTCAAATTTAAAGAAAAATCAGAACGCTTACTTGTTTTTGGCCTGGTATAACCGCCCACTTTCTTGGAGGATTCTTTATTCTCATCATTTGTAGTTTCTTGCTTATTTTCATCATTAAGAGATAATTGTCTTTCAATAACATTATTCTTTTTTAAGTCATCTTGCCGCGTTGATTTTTCACAAAAAAACTGAGCATTGAGATTATCTACAGGTTTTCTGGGAATTGTTGAAGAACACGCCTTTCTGCTATCAATTAATTCTGTTGAATGAGAATTAGAATTTGGCAACAAAATTGTTTCATTTGCTTTTGTTCTAAAAAATGACGTGAGATTTAATCTTAAATTTGTTAGAAAATACCTGACATCTTCTGCAGACCTCATTTTATAACAAATTTGTAACCGTGAAGATTCGCTAGTTTCTGACGCTTTAAAGCTAGATTCACTACTCCCAATAGATCCTGGACTAGAAACTACACGGACTTCAATAAACGCCCCTTCAGGAATTTGTTCTCGCCTCCTTCGATTACTCCTACTTGCCTGAGGAAAAACAAACGGGAACCACGGAAACATCCAATCCTTAAAAAGAAAAAATTTCTTATAAACGAATAAAAAAATAAATAAAATGCTTAAAGAAAAAAAACCAACCTTATCGTTATATTGCTTAATTGCCTTTAGTTAACGAAAGTATTTTTGTTAAAAGTTCCGGTTGAGAAATCTCACGGTGGGATCTTTAATCGAAGTTGATAAATAAAAACATTTTGATAAATAAAGCGCTAATTTGATTAATTAACAAAGGACATTTCAGTCTCAACGATTAAGTCTGTGGAGGCCTAGATTTTTTGGAGATGATCATACATGAATATTCCCGTTAAAAAATGAATAAGCACATTCAGTCTATCGATTGATATATGGATTAGTCACAAAGCTCGAAATAAAAGACTATTTTGACCCTCAAACTGAAGCGACGAGACCAAATTGGTCCCCTACCATTGACATTTTACAAGGTCGGCGATTAACTTTTGCAACTTTTTCGAATACCTAACAAGGAAAGGTTACGAGGTGTCCAACGGTTGAGACCGGGTCCATTCGATAGAGAATGTGCCCTTTCTAGCAAGGATTTTGTGCCGTTTTTGCCCGTTTTTTGATCTGGCCAATATATGGCGCTCCAAAGACCCGAAATTCGGCTTCTAAAAACACTAAAAAGACATTTATTCTCCTACATTAGTTTTGGAAAAATTTTTTGACTTTCAGATCTTCACTTAACCATAGATTTGAAATTAACAATGCCCTATTTTTTGATTTCATTTTTTTTTCTTTTATGTTAAAGATTATATTTGGAAACTAACATTTATATTATAACTTTATGTCCTCTATCTAGCTATTTTTTGTTATTTATCTTAATTTATAACAACAACAATGATTTTTCGAATGTCAGAATTATTCAAAACTGTTGAAAAATTACACAATCTTGAATTGTATGAGGATCTTTCACTTTTGGCAGAAATTCATTTACCCAATGAACCTTCAAAAATATTCGCAAATGGTTTAAAGCTTTTTAATCTTAAATATTCTATTTTTGTTAAATTTTAGATAATGAATTGGATGATGATCAAAAAGGTTTCTTTCTTTGTTGTTTAGCAAATGCTTGTGCTGAATTAAACAATACTTCACAGGCTTTAAGGGTATTTTTTAAAGATTTTATGGTACTTCTCCGTTATACGAACGCAAGCCGGGGGTCAGCCAATCGGCTATAACTTTTTGATACCTGATCCAATATAAATTTAATATCATTTGAAAGCCCTCGATAAGTGGTATCTTTTTTCTAACTTGATGGATCAGGTCTGATCACTCGTTAAAATTGTTATGACCGATATAAGTGAAAACGTCAAAAAACTTAACTTATTGGGTTCAGTTTTCAGTTTGGGTCGTATAACGGAAAAGGACCGATTTTATTTTTTATCTTTTATTTTTTCTTCAGCGTTATGAAATGGCCCTAATATATTTGGGAAACATTCGTCAACATAAATTAAAAAATCGTTATGAAAATGTACTCAACACAGCTCAAATTCGTTTTTTAATGCACAAAATTTTCTTACAAAATAAACAGGAAGAGGAAGCTCTCCATTGCCTTGAATCTATTCCCCGAACTGAACTTACTCCGAAAGTTTTGCTTGCTATGGCTCGTCTTTGTCATTTGCTTGCAAAACCGCCGTCTCAATGTACTCGATCTTTATTTAACAAACGAACAGATGCGCCAAATGCTCGAATTGTCAATTATTTTAAGTTTGTCTTTTATTCCTTTTGTTTCTAAATACAATTTAAGAGCAATCGTAAAAGATGTGCCAGAAGCTATTTATTGTCAGAGCTATTTGTTGACTGCTGGAGCATGTAAACCTTCACAACAGTCTCCTCTTTCAACCAGTTCAAAAACCCGTTCTAGCCCATCTAATGTTGAATTGTCAAAAGATTTTATCGGCACGTTTTCTGAAGCTTCTCGCATTTGGGCTGAAGCCAAACAACTTCAGGCTAAGAAACAATATATGGATGCTGCAAAAATGTTGGATAACCAGTTAAATGGTCTGAATTTGCGGTATATTTTATTTGTTGAATTTCATTGAATTCTAATTTTCTTTTAGATTTCTCTTGGAACAAGCTCTTTTTTATCGAATAGCTGGCGATCAACAAAAGGCTCTGGCGTGTTATCAACAAGCACATCTTTTGGATTCTACAAATGCTGAAGGAATGGACACATTTGCCTCTCTTTTAGGAACTGTTTGTTTAAATATTTTTTAATAATTATTTTTAATTTATTTTTAGCATTATAATGCTCAACAAACTCAACGTGAACTTGATTTATTGGCTCATAAAATGGTTCATTCTAATCCTCGCCGGGCTGAAGCTTTTGTTGTTTATGGTTGGGCTGCTCGGCAATCTCATAGAATGGCGGAAGCCAGACAGTTTGCACAGAGGGCTGAACAACTCGCCCAAGTAAGACAATATATATTCTAGAATATTATTCGATATTTTTAGAAGAGAGGAAGACAACGATGTGAAGCATTGCTTCTTAAAGCGCAACTGCTATTTGATACAAAGCGGCATTACAAGGTTATTTTTATGGGTTTAAAATGACGCGTACCTGTTTGAATTTAGGAGATGGAAATGGTCCTAGCCGATGCATTGCACAATGACTGCACTAATACAGCTGTTTATGCCCTTTATATTCAAATATTTATGGCTCAAGTAAATTCAGAAAATTAATATTTGAAAATTTTCATTATTTAAAGAAGCGCTTTGGCGAAGCTCAAAGGATGGCAAAAACATCTTTGCGATTTGTGGGCCAACAAAATCACCAAATACTTTTTCTTTTTGCCCAATCGTTGGCTGATGATCCTGCTGGTGGTGGACAGGTTTTTTTAATTCTATCACATCAAATATATTTTTAGTCTGGAACAGAACAGGCGGTTGTTACTCTTGAGAAAATGGTTCAGGATGGGCATTGTCATTCTTTAGAACTACTTTTGTTGCTTTCCCGCCTCTACGATCGGCAACACAAATATGATAAAGCAATTATGTTGCTTAATCGCTTCAAGGAGGTTATTTGTTTTCTCTCTTATTTATTCAAACTTTTTCAGAGTTATGGAGATTCAAGAATTCACCGCGAGCTCGGGGACCTTTTATCAAAAACAAATCGACAAATGGAGGCGATGGGTGAGTATGGGATAGCAAGCAATGGAAATAATCCTGATACTATTGCTAAAGAAAGAGTATGAATTTTTAAAATTATTATTTAAAAAGGCATTTCGTTTTGGTCTAGTCTGTAAGTGCACAGGTCCAGATTTATTAAAATGCCAAAATTAATTTAAATAAGATGTTTCCTGTAGTTTATATTTTGTTGCTCGAATGGTGCCCGCTGTCGTAAATGATTTGACAGTGAATGTAAAAAAGCATTTTGGTGTTTTGAGCAACAAACATTTTTCTTTCATTTTTAACTCGAATTTAATATTTTAATGTCAGATGATTGCACTGATGGGTGGTCTGACTACTCCACAAAACGTTACGAATGCAGCATTTAAAAATGGTTCTTCTAGTTCTACTTCAAATAATGCTACCACTAATGCAACGAACACTTCTCGTTCATCATTCGAAAGGGCTATTCGAGTACCTCCGCCAATAACGCGTGTAACAAGACGAACGGCTGCTAATCAACATGAACAGTTACGTAGACTTCGAGGAATGGGTACATACTCGGCTACTGGTTCGCCTGAGTCTAGTATTGGTGGTTCTCGTGCACAATTTCGTCGGATGGCTGCTGTTCGTGGTTTGCATAGTGGACGAGGTCTTATTAGCGAACCGCTTTCTTCTGGATTACTATCACGTCCTCTTCAATTTCAAGATGATGTTTCGAATGAGGATGACAGCAGTAGAGAGGTTTTAGCGTTTAATTGACATATTAACATTTTTTATTTCAGAGTTCGAACGATTCCCAATTAAGTTTAGTTGCTGATTCTTTGGAACAATCGCCCAACAATTCCTCGTCTGTTCTGGAACAAGCACGTGGAAGTAATAATTCCACCGTGGTCGATAGTTCTGATTATAGAGCTGATCGAAATTCTCTTTTCCGTCACATGACTCACTTGAGTGATATTCAAAGCTATTTTACAAATGAGAGTTTAGCAACAACTGAAGAAGGGAGTGGACCTTCTGTATCGTCAACCAATGTTTCAACTACAGCTACAAGTAGTGTTGGGACAACAACGTTGATGGGTGTTGATGCAACAACTGAAACTACTACTACAATTACTACTATGGCCGGTTCCTCTCTCCGATCAATCGATGGTTAAAATGATTTTTAAATTCTATTGATATTTGCCTCTTTTTAGATTTTGTGCCATTAATTCCTGATGAGCAATTGTTGGATGAAGAAATGATTATTGATAATCAAAATCCCGAAGAGGAAGAAATTGAAATTGAAGGAAGCAGTCAATAAATGTTTTGTTTTTTCTATTTAACGTTTTTTTAAATATCTTCTTTCATTTCTTTTATCCAACTTTTTCAAATTTTCTTTTTTTCCTTCTCTCTGATTATTCTTTTATATCTGCATGTATTTGAAATATTTCTAACAGTTAAAAATAAACATTTGTTGAAGATTTGAATATTTTTTGAATAGATTGGTGTCTTATAAATATTTGTTTTTTAATTAAGATTTGTTAGTTATAATTTTTTAGAAAATGTTTCCGTATGAGATTTATTATAAAATTTTAAAACATCTTCCTTATGAAAGTCTTTACGCAAGTATTCGTTTAGTCAATCACCAGTTTTCTCAAATTGCTTCGGAAATTATTGAGAAGAATGACTTTGGATGGATTTTGGTGTTCATTGATAATCATGTTTGTTTATTTTTTTATTTAAAATTTTGTTACACAAATTCATGCTGTAAGCACTATCCACTTTTTTAAAGTTATTCATGTAAGCATAGTATAAGTGGGTATCTACAAAGGGTCTAAATGTATTTATTCGTTATTTTTCTACTTTTATATAACAAATTTTGTTTAGGATGGCAAGAATATAGCTGATTGGCATGGAAGTTTTGAAAGCTCTAAGAAGGGATATGTAAATTTTTCAAATTCTTTCAAAATCATAACTGTTTATATTTCAGCGATCTCTTCCTGAATGTGACCCTCCGTCTTTTATTAAAGTTGAAAGGATTTATTTTTATTGTGACCAAGTAACTGATGAACTTGTTACTTTTTTGCAACGAATGAAGAAAGTCATTAGTTCTTGCAGAATTGATGTTGATGATCTTGATGTTTTTGATTCGATTCTGGAACGTTCGAATATTTCAATGGATGTTTTTCTTGATGCGTTTCAGAAACCGTAATTTGAATTTTTTAAATACACAGTTTAATCCAGGGCTCTCATCGGGAAAATTTAAGTTTAAGTACAAAAAGTTTAATTTATAAGTACATTGTGGAAAATTTTTCAAAATATACGTCGCTCATGAATTTAATTTGAAATTTTATTTTCGCTCAATTTCTCTCCCAAAAGGGTCTTATTGTTAGGCTCCGCAATCGAAAATTTTAGGAATTTTAAGCTTAAATTTAATCTTTTAACCAAATATTTTGTAAGCACGTACCTGTGAATAAGTACATTTCCTATTTTGTAAATAAATAATTTTGGGGCTATTATTTCTTATATTTTTTATTTTTTTAAAGGTGTTATCGATTGTGGATAGATCAAGCTTATAGTTCCGGTTGTGACAAATTTTTATCTTCTCAATATGTTTTGCATTGTAATAATTTAAGAATTCAAGAGTTTATTTTTATTTCTGATTCTTTATTGGATTGGCTGTTTGGTGAGCCAAAAATTACTCGATCAATTCATTTAGACGAATATTCAAATGACTGTGTTCATAATCTTTTTGACTCTATCAAGAAAAGAGTTGTTGAGGTAAAATTTTCTTTAAAAAATAAAAATAAGCTTTTTTACCATAAAAAATTTTTAACGGGTCTAAAAATAAAAAAATTTTTGGAAAAAATGGAAAATTTCTTGTGGCATTTACTTTCAGATATTCAAGCAGCCCTAATCCTCCTCGAATATTTGAAATTGAATATTCCTCCCAATCCTCTGAAAATTTTTAATTTTTTTATGAGTCTCCCAGCATTTTTTTCCTTTTTCACCAGTGGCGAGGGTGGGGGTGAAGCTCATTACCCCCCTGGATGCACATTTTAAACCTAATCATATTTCCTTTAATTATTTTTCTTTTCTTTCAGACTCCAAATCTTGACTCAAAGTTTAATATTTTTCTCGGTGAAAACACTTCTTTCAATCCAAAAAAATTTGAAGTTGAAAATAAATTAAAAATTCATTATTTCAATGAAAATTCTTTGGTTTTTTACACTGGAAAAGTTGGTTGGGAAGAGAGAAGGAAGGAAATTTTGCTTGAAAGTAATGTAGTTGAATATGATAATGTTGACCAACAACGATTTACTAAAATTTTTATTGAAATGGAGGAAGAAAGTAAAAAATATAATGACGAAAATGAAGAGGGGGAAGAAGGATTTAATAAAAGTGAGGAAGAGGATTTTGTTAGTGATGAATCTTCTATTAATGATGAAAGTGGAGAAGAGGAGGATATTAATGAGAATGAAGGTTAATTTTTATGATTAAGACGAGTATAATTTAAAACAAGTTTATAATTTATTACTTTGACATTCCTATAATTTTTTTATAGAATTTTTTTATGAATATTTTTATTAATTTATTTTTTTTCCGGTTGGTGTCAAATGAGAAAATAAATTTTTTATTTTTTTTAAATCGTCTAAATAATGTTTTGTTCTTTTATATTTATTTTTTGATTTTTAATTAAGATTTCCTAATTTAATTTAGAAAATGTTTCCTTGTGAGATTTATTATAAAATTTTAAAACATCTTCCATACAAAACCCTTTATGGAAGTATTCGTTTAGTCAATCGCCAGTTTTCCCAAATTGCTTCAGAAGTTATTGAGAAAAATGAACTAGCATGGATTGTGTTTTTCATTGATTATCGTGTTTGTTTATTTTCTTAAATTTTAATATTTAAATTTATTAGGATGGTAAACACGTAGCACAATGGTTTTCAAGTCGTGGTAGGTATTTGCGGCCAGAGGATAAGGTAAAAATTTAAATTTCTATTTTAAAATTCTTTTTCCTTTTTCAGCGACCTCTTCCAGAATGTGATCCTCCATCCTTTATTAGAATTCAAAGGCTTACTATTTTTGGTCGAATAACAAAAGAACTTGTTTTGTTTTTAAATAGAATTAAAAAAGCAATGATCTGTTGTCGAATTGATTTTGAGAAAGTTGATGATTTTATTTTGGATTTGTTAAGTTTGAATATTACTGTGGATGATTTCTTTAATGCGTTTCCCGAAAAGTGAGTTTTTATTTTATAGTACAGTTGGACCTCATTTTTAGATATCCTCTTGGGGTTGTAGGTTGTAGATTGTAGGTTCCGTTCCTCTATCGAATGGTACCAAAACAATACCAAATTGTTGTACATAGTAACCGACGTTCCCTCGTTATAGAGCTTTCTCACCCAACGTGAGGATACTTTTCAGTTACAGCCTCAAGCAAACATCAATAAACGTGTTACAAACCCGGGCCTTTCAATTCAACCGTCTTTTTCTCACCCCGTCTCATTCCTATTGGATGGGTGCTGTTAAATTGATATTATCTTTTAGCCCAAGTGTACATTTTATAGTGATATTAATTTTCCTTTTCAGATGCTTCAAAATTTGGATAGATAAAATTAGTTTGTTCAATTCTGAGTTTCTCTTTTCAAAATATGTTTTAAATTGTGGTGGTTTATATATTCAGAATTTTAAAGATTCTAATTATAAACCTTTAATAAATTGGCTGTTTGGCGAACCAAAAATAGCTAAATCAATTAATTTGCTTGGATGTTCAAATGATAGCATTTACAATTTTTTGGATAATATCAAGAAAAGGGCTGTTGAGGTAAAATTATTTTAGAACAATTCATTAACAGTTAGATCTCACTATAGGATATAGATATTCTAAAATAGCGAATATCGACTAAACATATATTCCACCCTGTGCCACCAATACAAAATTGAAGCCGGTACTTTTCAGTTATACGTCCTCAAATCTTTTTCAACGACGATTCACTTGGTCATAATTTTGTTCAGACTCATTGAATCAAGCTGATTTTTATGTCATTCGCTCATATTCGAATGAACTGGCATATTTTTGACCTAAAAATGAGATTGGCGCCCCCACCCCTAGATAGTTTTTCAATTTTCGGTGACGATCATAAAGATAGTACCAATGACTTAGACCGTCGAGACAACGAATTTGCGGACATATAACGGAAAAGTAGATTGAAGCTTATCTAATTTTAGGATTATTTAATAACGAGGATCTGACTGTATCTCTAAAAATAATTTGTAAAAAAAACAATATTTTTAGGATTCCAATTTTGATGCAGATTTCAATATTTATTTTTGTTCTCATGGCAATAGTTCTTTAAATTTGAATGAATTTTCTCTTGAGAATAAATTAAAAATTCATTATTTTACTGAGAATAATTTTGTATTTTACACGGACAATTCTGATAATGGAAAGGGAAAGAAAGAAGTTTTTGAAGCAAGAAAGGGATGTAATGATTATAGTGATATGTCGAAATATGCTACAATTATTGATATTAAAATTGATTTTGGATTTTTTTGAAAATATTTTGCTATCGGAATTCGTTCATACTAGAGTTTGGAGGGAGGGGCTGAAAAGTCAATTATTTTAAATGAGGTTTATATTAAATTGTGAAGATTGGACCGACCAACAAACCAGTGCCCAGCTTAGCTTTTGAAACGTTTTTTAATTGGGTGGTACCAAATATTGGGTTTATCCATAGTGAGCCTCCCCAGGTATCATTCGATAGAGGACTCTCGATTTACTATTGTTGTTTGTGGGTTTTCTGCAAAATAATTTTGGATCGAGTTATGGCCGTTCAAATTTTCAGTCCATGGGAGTGGTTGAGCATGGGAGATGTTAATTTTATGATTTATTTTTTTTTCTGGTTGGTGTCAAATGAGAAAATAAATTTATATTTTTCTTTAAATTGTCTAAATAATGTTTTGTTCTTTTTATAAATATATTTTTTTGATTTTTAAAATTTACTTTATTTACTAATTTAATTTAGAAAATGTTTCCTTACGGGGTTTATTGTAATATTTTAAAACATCTTCCATATGAAATCCTTTATGGAAGTATTCGATTTGTTAATCATGAGTTTTCTCTTATTGCCTCAAAAGTTCTTGAGCAAAATGAACGTGCTTGGATTGTGTTTTCCATTGATTATAAAGTTTATTTATTCCTAAATATTTTAATTGTTAAATTTTTTAGGATGGTAAGCACATAGGACAATGGTCTTCCAAGCATGGTGGGTGTTTATGCCAAGCAACAAATGTAAAAAAATTTAAATTCGGACATATTAAATATTAATTTTTTTCCTTTTTTAGCGATTTCTTCCAGAATGTGATCCTCCATCCTTTATTAGAATTAAAAGACTTATTATTTCTGGTCGAATAACGAAGGAACTTGTTTTGTTTTTAAATAAAATTAAAAAGGCTATAATTTGTTGTCGAATTGAATTTGGGAAACTTGATGATTTTATGTTGGAATTGAAAAGTTTAAATATTTCTTTGGATGATTTCTTTAATGCGCTCCCAGAAAAGTAAGTTTTTAATTATTTTATTCTTTTGGGGCTTTTCATAATGATCTTAAATAAGGGTTGTTGTTTAGAAAGCTTCCCACCCAACAGTTAACCAGGTTCTAATTCCTCCTTGAAGAACTTTAGTTTCTTGATTAGTCTCCTGCCAACATTTTTTTCCTTTTTCACCAGTGACGGTGGTTTTTCACTAGTGACTTTCGATTCAAACTAGTGACTAGTGACTTTCGATTTCACTAGTGACTTTCGACCACCATCCCCTATGGGATGGTGGTCCCATCCAACTTTATATTATTTTCTTTTCAGATGCTTCAAATTTACGCTAGATAAAATTAATTCGTCCAATTCTGATTTTCTCTTTTCAAAATATGTTTTAAATTGTGGACGTTTATATATTCAAAAATTTGAAGATTCTGATTTTAAACCTTTAATAAATTGGCTGTTTGGTGAACCAAAAATAGTTAAATCAATTAATTTGCTTGGATGGTAAAATGTTTGCAATTTTTTGGATAATATCAAGAAAAGGGCTATTGAGGTAAAAAAATTTTTTTAGAATAATCCCTTTAGAGTCAGACCCCTCACTATAAGAAAAATTGGTCTTAAATAACATCGACTAGGTAGATCTTCCACTTGTGACCACCAACCCAAAATTGAAGCCTATCTAATTTTAAGTGTGTCTAATAATAAGGTCTGACTATATATGTACATATGTTACGTTGGGTTATAATGGTCAGAGCATTCATATTTTCCTTTTCTATTCAATATTTTCGAGCAAGTGATTATCTGATCATTATGAGTCCGCATATAAATATGCCCGCAAAAACTGCTTTAGTACCACATATATTCACTAAATATATTTATAAAAAATAATATTTTTAGGATTCCAATTTTGATGCAAATTTTAAAATTTATCTTTCGTCTTATGGCAAGACTTCTTTAAATTTAAATGAATTTTCTGTTGAAAATAAATTAAAAATTCATCAGTTTAATGAGGATAATTTTGATTATTGTGTATGTTACACGGACAATTCTGACATTGGAAAGGGGAAAAAAGAAGTTCCTCAAACAAGAAATGGATTTTATGATTATAGTGATATATTTCGAGAGGCTACAGTTATTTATATTAAAATTGTTTAAGGAAATAATGCTTAAAAATTTAAAAAAATAAAAAAAAATTTTTTTTAATTTTTTTTTAAAAATAAAAAAAATTTTACTATTTGAGTTCGCTTATAGAGGGCGGGAAGGGGTTTGAAAAATTGTAACTAAATTGTAGAGCGTATAGCATTTAATTCCTAAGGCTGGGCGATGTGTAATAGGTAACACATCAGTCCGGTCTACTGAATTGCTGGTTCGCTCCCAGCCGCCGAATAACCTTTTACACTAGCCGAAGGAGAGAAATAGCTATAACCAGCTGCTTTACTAAATGAGGTTTATATTAGGGACGATTAGGCAAATAAACCAATTAATATCCAACTAACATTTGAAAAAACGTATCTTAAAGTGATTAGTATCAAAATATTGGGTATGCCCATAAGTGAGGAATGACTTTATAAATTTTTATAAATTTAAAAGATTTGATTAAAAAATTTTAACTGAAAAAAATATAATTATAAATTTAAATTTTACATAAAAATATATTTAAATAAAATAAATAACCATCAATAAAAATCCAAGAAACCCTAAAGAAACTAAAGAAATTACTAGCCAAAGAATTAATGCAGAACCGCCACAACAAAATTCACAACAAGTATCCCCAATTCTGTCTTCCCCCATTTGGGCTAATAAAATTTTTTGTTGTTTCTTTTCAAAACGTTCTGATTCCTTTAATATTTTTTTAATTAAAAAATTCTGATTTTAAAAATAAATTCTGATTTTTTTATAAAATTAAAATATTTACTTTAACTGCTTGTTTGAATGATTTAAAGTCTAACATTTGTGGAAAATAATTATTCGAGTTTTGTTGATTATTTGTTGCTGTATAATAAAAAGGTGGTGGTGGTGGAGCTATTGGATTATACCAAATAGGTTGTGAAGGTGCTGTCATCTTTAAAAAAATATTTAAATGTCTTTGTATTATAGTCAAATCTTGTTCACACTCATTTGGTATTCCTTCAATTTTTAAATTTGGTGTATCACTTATGTATCCCTCTAAGTATTTCGATTTAATAGCGTAAAACTCGAGTTGTATCAGACGAGATCAGAACGTGAAAAAAATATTTTAGTAAATAAAGTAAGAAAAGTTTTCGGAAATTCTTGTCAGAACAAAAGCCAATAAATACCAAGACAGTCATACTGTTTAAATGAACTAATTTTCCTTTCTATTTTTTACCTGTAAAGCAGCTGCTTCAGAAGGCAAAATCATTGAATGTCTATTTTGTAATGTTGGTTGTTGTTGTCCATCAAAAATAACTAATTGTTGTTGTTGATTATTTCCAATTAAACTTAAATTACTACAACTTCCAAAATATAAAGGTTGTTGACGTTGATTAGTAAAACTTTGTTCAGAATTTGGAGTATTATTTAGATTATTAATTAATTGTTGGTTGTGGTGGTGGTGGGCAGAAAATGAAAGGGACCTTAAAAAATATTTTAATAGTTTAACCTCAATATAAACTTCACCATCTCAATGGGTAGCCAATGGGTGGGGGATCTACCTAATTGATACCGACCAATTTAGGATACCCTCATTATATGATACTGTCTCAGCCCAAGGTCTATAACAGGACTGAAAGATCAAGAGGCCAGATTTCTTCAATTTTTGACGTCAGACTAAAAATAAATTTCTTCTGTATTTTTGAGGAAGAGGGCAAAAAAGCACAAAAAGCGGAAGACGGAAGGCTCAAAAAAGGCGGAATTGTGCGTAAGGCAGAACGCGGAAGCGGGGCCAACCTAAGGTCTATAAGTGAAGTCTGAAAATATTTTTTTCTTTTAATTTTCTATAGTAATTATTTTTTTAACAAAAAAATTTATTCCAAATAGGTATTTCGCTTTTCTTTTAAAAATTAGGTCATCTCAAATATTTAATCAAATATAAAATTGGGTCACCAAATTAATTAACTGAAGGAAAAAATATTCTTTAATTAATTCCCTACCTTCTATTAGTTTGTAAGGATCTTGTATCAAATTGACTTTCTCCTGAGAAGATTAAAGGTGAGGGCCCAATTGAGGGACGGCAATTAGTAGCTGTCGAAGGTGATGAATCCATTAATTGAGGATTATTTGGGTGTTGTTTTTGATTTAAAATGGAATTTCCATTACATTTATTACGCTAAAAATTAAATTATGTATATAGTCAACCCTCAATATAAGCCCCTTGAGGGATTAAAAATCGTCTCTTATAGTGGGGGTATTTTAAATAGAGGTGTACCCTAAATTAAGAGTATCTCTTGTTCACCCAGTATACTAATTTTAAAAAACGCCTCTTAAATAGAGGTGTAGCTAATATTGGGAGTCTATTAAATAGAGGTTTTCCATAATATTTTTCATTTCCCTCTAACCGTAGAATATGTGACTGAAGACTCGCGTGAAATATTATTATTATTTTTTGTTGTTTCATTAATTCCAGAATAATTATTTTCTGCAATTTGTTGGGAGACAATATTAATTTCACTTCTTTTTTCACCCTCCGGCGATTTTTCATTTTTATTGTTCATTTTTATTCCAACTAGTTTTTGGTTAATTTCTTGTTCCTTTTTAGAATTTTAAGAAAAATTAGGAAAAATTAATTTTAGGAAAAATTCACTTTAATTTTAAATATATTTATTCAAGAAAAAGCATCAAAACAAGCGTTGAAAACGCACTTTGTCTTTCTTGTGTAGTTGGATAATTTTTAGATTTCAGGCATATAGGGGTGTGGGTTCGAACCCACATGCTTCCAAATAATTTTATTTTGTCTTTAGAAACTTTTATTTTAATTTTTAAGACGCAGAGTGTTTTGAAAGTATTTTAGAGCTAGCTGGGGTTTTTTGAAAAATATTAGAAAATCAATTCTTTTAAAGTTTTAATTAGAAAATAAAGTAAAAATCAAGAAAAATAATTTTATAAATTAAAAAAAAAAGATGAGAGATTTTATTAAAGATTTGGCGCCGTTTTCTTTTTAAGAAGAAAGAATAAATGTGTGAAGGATTTTGCAGTTGGAAGTCATCTCTAAATAATAAATAAATTGAAGCAAAAAGTGTGGAAATGAGGGCGCGAAAAATAAATTTTTTTGGAAAAAATTAATGAGAAAGATAAATTTTTTTAAAAGAATTTTAAATGAATTTTAATTGAAAATATATTGAAAATAATGGATTTAGATTATTATTAATTAAAAATTTAAATTTTTTATAAAGTCAGACTTTTAGAATCAGGCATATAGGGCGGGGGTTCGAACCCTCTTGCTTCCAAATAATTTTATTCTACCTTCAGAAACTTTTAGTTTATAGGGATCTAATAATAATAGTATAGGGGGTCTCTTATAATAAGGTCCTCATCTATACAGCAAAAAAGTAATCTATATGACTAAAGCTGTTTTTCTAATAAAAAATTCAAATTTTGTAAATGAAATAAATTAAAAGTTTAATCAAAATATGGACCTATTATTGGCTTCAGATTTTTTTGGACCCATTTTGGCACTTAAAACACAAAATAGAAATTCATTTTAAGTTTTCGCTTTTAAAATGGCACATTATATTAATGTAGATTGCCCAAAAATTTCTGACTAATATAAAATATTTACAGAAAGAGAAAATAGTTTAAATAATAAGTAATAGAAAATAATAATATTTATAACAAAAAAACCACATCGTGCCAAGGCCTCTCGAAAAATGAAGGTCGCATTTCCTTCTCTTTTATCTTTATATTATATCTTTTAGTATATTATTTTTAATGAAAAGTAGTAAATAATTAGAAAATTGAGCTTTTATTTAGTCTTAATAAAGGTTTAATATTAATTAGCTAGTGTTTGCTCAATAAAATTAAAAAAATTATTTAGTTGGACCTTTATATAATATACACCCAATACTAGATAACCTCAATTTTCGATACATTTCTAAATTTGGTTGACCATTGGGTGGTATTAACTACCTAATTGATATCCCTCAATTTAATGTACACTCATTATAAGAGATCGAGATTAAAAAAACCTTGATCTTGATTTTAGGTGAGGATCTTGAACAGATCAAGGCCCTTGAGTCGAGGAAAAAATCAAAGGCAAGGAAAAATCAAGGAACGTTGAAAAATGCCTTGATCTGGACTCTGGCTCCAAGAAATCAAGGTCTGGATCCAGATCCTACTCACTTCAATGGTGTCTCTTATAATGAATGATCTCCGATAATATATTAATTTAATAAAATTAATTACCAATCTGTTTTGTTCTAAAAATAAAGAATTATTGGGTGTCGATTCTGACTCAAAATCCATCGAAATTGTTAGTGAAGAATGAAAACTTTAAAAAAATATTTTTTTATAATTATTTTTAAATATTTATTTTAACCTTTTAAAATATTCTTCATTAATTATTTGAAAATTAATAGGACTATATAATTTTCGAATTTGGCCGAAATTAATATAATTATCAAAATTATTAGTAGATTTTGTTGGAGACCAATGACGAATTAAAGAAGGCATTTAAATATTTAAAATTAAACAAAAAATTTATTTATTTATTAAAAAAATCATTTATTTGCCTAGACAAATTTTTGGATATTTTTATGGAAATATTCTAATTTAATGAGTATACTTTAACAATGGGCCTTCCTATATTTAGTATATATTTATGAGAGAGAGAAAGGTCATATTAAAAATGAAAAGGAAAAATATCAGGTCGGGTCATAAACTTTACACATTTTTCTTTTCAAGAGAACATTTGGGGTTGGGGGGTTTAAGATTATCGATTCGAGACTCTCGATCGGAAAATTTGAGAGATCTCAAGATATTTCAAGCTCGAAATCTTTAGAGATTATTGATTCAAGACTTAAAAAAATAACACTGCCGAACACCAGACTTTGTATAAATTATTTTGTTGTCCAAGATCTTCTTTTAGATTTTAATACTTTTTTGATATGAAAAGAAAATTTTTCAGCTTCTCATTTATTTCGAAACTGTACCTCTGATGTACTGTAATATTACACTATTTTGTTCTTTGTTATTTTGTACTATAAAAGCTTTACTAGAATGTTACTGTCTTGCATACCATCGTCTCGTAGCACAAACGTTCAGCGGATAACCGGCGTTTCTGGTTTTCACAAGAAGAGATGTCAATGCTGAAGAAGACTCCACTCTTTTGTGCAAAGGAATGCGCCACTTTTCTCGACCTTCTACTTTCAACTCGGTCCAAGGAATCACAGGTACTTTGACGCTTTTTTTGTTTCATTCCTTTCATTTTATTTAGGTTGCTGCTTCTCTCTACTTCAGAAAAAAACTCGCAGCGTGCCAGGAGCCTCCTGAAGAGTTGGTTGAAACAATTGTGAGTTTGCAATAAAGCATCAACGAGTTCTAATCCTTCCAACTTTTCAGATCCTTGAGCTTATTAACTGCCTCCGTCGTCCTTCAAACGAACTTCAGTTGAACGCTTCTTGGGCTCTGACAAATTTGGCCTGTGGCTCTCGTCAAGAAACGCATAGGATTATTGCTAGTGGTGGCATTGATGCGCTTGTGCACGTTGCGTCGACGACAGTGGGAGAAATTCGTGATCAAGCTATTTGGGCACTAGGAAATTTGGCAGCAGATTGTGCCTCGTGTCGACAACAAGTGCGAGCTTCGGGACTTTTGGCCTTGCTAATTGTAATGCTGGAAATGCCCGACTATCAGGCACACGATCCTCGCAAAATTGTTATTTGGTGCTTGGCTAATTTGCTTCGTGGTGGAATGAATGACATTGAGCTTGATGTGAGTTTAGATTTTGTTTAAAAATCAAGACTTTTTCCTTCCTTTTCAGAGTGTCGGCCGACTTCTCTCTTCACTTCATGTGACTCTATCCCTCTACGATACAGGCGAAATTCTCTGTGATGCTGTTTGGTGTATTGCATATCTCATCGACCACGCAACAATTGAAGGAGAGAGAGTTTAGTAAATCTCTCTTTTTGAAAACTAATTTCTAAAACGATTAATTTCCTCTAATTGCCCTTTATTTTGCAGATCGACCTTTTGTTTGCTCAACCAGGCCTAGCTGCAAGTATTGTCAATCTACTCAAGTCGGATTCTCTTCGTGCGCTCACTGGTGCTCTTCGCACTGTTGGAAACATCATCACCGGAACAGATGAGCAAACCACTGCAATTCTTGACCTTGGCGTTCTGGAAGATTTGGTAAAATATTTTCAAAAATGATTTTTTGATTAAATTATTTGTCTTTAAGAGTGATCTAGTCAACTCTAATGTCCATCAAATTTCGCGAGAATGCCTTTGGATCCTCAGCAACATCGCTGCCGGCACTTCAGAACATGTCACTCGCCTTTTCTCAGTCGATGGAATGGCACAAAGCGTTTTTCAACTTGCCTACGATCAAAGTCCAAGAAAGCGAAAAGTTGGTTTCGAGTCTTTTTAAGCGAAATAATTCTTTAAATTAAAGGAAGCCTATTGGGTTGTTGTGAATGCAATGATGGGAGCGCCGCCGTCTCTTTATGAATATTTGATGAGTGGAGGTCTTGCACAAATCCTGGTGCAGCTGCTTGAAGAAAATTTGGACGCGGCACTGCTTGAGCGTACTTTGGTTAGTTTTTTTCGATTATTTGCTTTAAAAAACATCCTTTTCTGTTTCAAGAACACAATGCAGCATTCACTCCAAGACAGGTCCCGAAATCGTTTATACACTATTGCATTGTTCCGACGCGTTGGCTTGGTAGAGCAAATTGCCAAAATTGCGTTCAACAACTCAACTTTAAATGAAGTTGATCCCGCTTCTGTAAGTTGAAACTCTTATTTTATACAAGTAAAAATTTTATTTTTTTATAGAATTTGGCTGCTACAATTCTGCAACAACATTTTGGAATCCATATCGGACGGGTGGAAGGGGGCGGAAATATTAGAGGAGTTGGGAGAAGGAATGAAGAAAATGAGGAAGATATTGTAGGCCAAAATGTTGTAAACCTTCGCTGTGTATATGAGGAATCTGTGGAACTTGCATCAGCAGCGTCAACATCGAGAAAGGTAAACCAAAATTCTTCAGAGGAGCGAAAGTCGATTTTGGTCAGAATCAAAAGAATGGATGAAACTTGTGATAAAAAATAAAAATACTCCCATTGTACAAAATCACTTTTTGTATATTGTGAATATATTTATATAAATAAATCTAAATAATCATGTTGATTTTTAAATATCTTTTGGTTGGTGGAAAATACCAAAATATTTTTTTCTAATTAGGTAGTTTTTTGAAAAAGTTCCGATGATTCGTTGCTCAATTGTCCTCTGTCTAAATGGTCTTTTAACCGTTTGTCTCACTCACTGTTTGATAGCAGTGCCACGTTAATATCTTTTTTACTTTGATTCCGATTAGATTTTTTAAATTTTTTTTCATTTTTCTAGACAAATTTGTTCAACTCTTAAACTTTAATTAGGTTGTAAAAATGCTTTCACTTTATCAAATTCTTGAATTTTCTTTACTTGTTGTGAATGGATTTGCGATTATCAATAAAGAAAGAGTTTTAAATAAGGTTTTATTTTCTAATTTTTTTTATTAAATTTATTTTTAAATAATTTTTAGTATTTAAAAAATAGACAACACAGCTTTCACGAGGACAGTGAAAATTCGATTGTTTTAAGATTGGTTAATCTTGTTTTGGCAGTTCAAACCGTGCTTAGATGTAATTGATATTTGGTAATTTTGAATTTTATTCCTTTCCTCCTTTTCTCCAATCTCACATTATTTTTAAAAAGTCAAAAAAGAATTGGTATAATTTGAAATTTAAAATGTGTAAGAGATGAAGGGGAAACGCAATAGTTCTAGATCCAAGAAAGTCTTTTTAGATTCGGGTCCGTTAATAACAAGAACTTCCCCAAACCCTTTGGTAATATTCTCGCTGAATATCTCCTTACTTTTCGCACGGAGAGAAGATAGAATTTAAAAAATTAAAAAATAAATAAAAAAATGGAAAAATTTCGGTATACGACACAGACGCCGATTAGGTCGAATGATATGTCATTCGAAAGAGCTCGTCGAGCTGAGTCGAATGGTGAAAAAATTTTCGTGCGGACTCATAAATGGGCCGAGATATAGGGCTCGAAATGGTCAAAAACCAAAGGGGGGACCAAGCACTTTTTTGGGGTGAAAAATTCGAAAATGCAAATAATACCTCATTCGAAAGAGCTCGACGAGTTGAGTCGAATGACACCAAAATCACCGTGATTGAACAAGATTAGACAAAGTTATAACACAAAAAATAAAAGAACCTAAACCTATGGGTCGTCGGCGAGGCGCGTGCCGCAAAACCCCGCGCTTCGCGCGGGGTTTTGCGGCACGCGCCTCGCGGGGAGTCTACGGGCACTGGGTCTGGGCTCGTAACATAAACCTATTCCTATCTCCCTTGCTCTAGACGTATTTGGGGCCTCTGTAGCAGCAAAAATCTCCACAGATGCCATAGGTAAGGAGCTAAAATAAAAGATCATAACTTTGTCCAATCAAGTCAGATTTCGTTGATTTTGGTGTCATTCGACTCAGCTCGACGAGCTCTTTCGAACGAGGTATAATTTGCATTTCGAATTTTTCACCCCAAAAAAGTGCTTGGTCCCCCCTTTGGTTTTTCGATTTTCGGGGGCTTATATCTCGGCCCATTTATGAGTCCGCACGAAAATTTTGGCTGTACTTTAGTACGTGGGTGCAGGCTTTAATTTACAAATGTTATACCATTCGAAAGAGCTCGTCGAGCTGAGTCGAATGCCACCAAAATTAGATCTAGGAAAAATTTCTGGACCGAGATATAGGTCCTTGAAGTTTGAAAAACCATAGGGGGGACCAAGCACTTTTTTGGGGTGAAAAATTCGAAAATGCAAATGATACCTCATTTGAAAGAGCTCCTCGAGCTGAGTCGAATGACATCAAAATCAACAAAATCCGACTTGATTGGACAAAGTTCTGATCTTTTCTTTTAGCTCCTTACCTATGGCATCTGTGGAGATTTTTGCTGCTACAGAGGCTCCAAATACGTCCAGAACAAGGGAGATAAGAATAGGTTTATGTTACGAGCCCAGACCCATCGCCCGTAGACTCCCCGCGAGGCGCGTGCCGCAAAACCCCGCGCGAAGCGCGGGGTTTTGCACAAGCGCCTCGCCGACGCTCCATAGGTTTATGTTGCCTGTTTTTGTGTCTTAACTTTGTCTAATCTTGTTCAATCATGGTGATTTTGGTCTCATTCGACTCAGCTCGTCGAGCTCTTTCGAATGGGGTATTATTTGTATAAAAAAATTTTTATTCCAAAAATCGCCCCTTTGTATCTTAGGTTTTAGGGGCTTATATCTCGGTCCAATCAAGTCGGATTTCGTTGATTTTGGTGTCATTCGACTCAGCTCGAGGAGCTCTTTCGAACGAGGTATAATTTACATATTCGAATTTTTTACCCCAAAATTGAGCTTACTCCCCCCTATGGTTTTTCAAACTTCAGGGACCTATATCTCGGTCCAGAAATTTTTCCTAGATCTAATTTTGGTGGCATTCGACTCAGCTCGACGAGCTCTTTCGAATGGTATAACATTTGTAAATTAAAGCCTGCACCCACGTACTAAAGTGACCCCAAAATTTTTTCACCATTCGACTCAACTCGACGAGCTCTTTCGAATGACATATCATTCGACTTAATCGGCGTCTGTGTCGTATACCGAAATTTTACCAAAAAAATTCTATCACCGAACATGTTCAATACCTTAATAAAAATTAGATTTCGGATAGAGATCAGAGGAAGGAAAAGGGGGAGAAAAACAAAATTCAAAATTACTAACGTATTTTTTAATTTAAAAATAATTCTTTTTATTTTCAGTTCCACTTATCTTCCTAAATATTATTGCAATAATTTTTAAACTTTTGTTTGGTTAAAGTTTTCTTTTTTCAAAGAAAAATGTTCACAATTTTGTGTTAATAAATTATTTCAAAAAAAATAAATTTTTTCATTAATCTTCGTCTATAATTTTCCTTCTCTTTACCTCGTTTTTTTGCATAATTTCAGAATTTTCATCAGAATTTTTTTCTTTCATTTCTTCATCTTTTTGTTGATTGCTTTGTTTAGTTTTTAAAGAATCCAAGTATTTATCCAAATCATCGTTGTCCTCGTCACTAGATCCAACCAATTTATTGCTCGTCTTTTGTTCTTGTTTATGAATTTTTTTCTTCCATTTCGAGTACCCTATCTCCAAATAAATTTCCAAAATCGTCAAATTCTATTGTTTCTTGTGTAAAAACTTTCTTAAAATTAAAATTTAGCTTAAAAACGCTTTTCATTTTATTCAAAACTGAAAAAAAAATTTGTCAAATAGACAGCCGGCACAATAGAAAGACAATTAGTCTTTTCGCTAATTGTCGTTTCGACCAATTGTACAATTTAACAAACTGCCAATTGTCCTATATTGTCTGTCAAAATGTCGTTTAGATAAATTGTCTTTGAAATTTCAATGAAACACTAAATTTTAAGATTAATTGGTTAAAAGGGTAAAATGATCAATTAAAATTTTTCTTGTGTGTTGTCATGTGCATTTATATTTAATTAATTTTGTAAATGAATACTTTAAATAAATTACTTAAAGGATTAATAATTAAAAATAATTTTTTATTTGAACAAATTAAATTTGCTTCACATTTTAATTTTTATCCAACAAAATATTTAAATGAAGGTTTATTTTTTTATTTTTATAAATTAAAATTACTTGTCTTTTAAAGAAAATAAAGAAAAAATAAATTTGTGTCAAGCAATTAATCAAGCTTTAAATATTGCTTTGGAAGAAGATCCAAATTCTGTTTGCTTTGGTTGGTACTTTAATTAAAATTAAAAAATTAAAAAAATTATTTTTAAGGTGAAGATGTTGCTTTTGGTGGTGTATTTAGATGCTCTGTTGGATTGCAAAATAAATTTGGTGAAAAATCTTTGGAAGGTTTTTTTTAAATTAAAAGATTATTTTAGGCAAAGAAAGGGTATTTAATACTCCATTATGTGAACAAGGAATTGTTGGATTTGGAATTGGATTAGCTGTTACTGGTAGTAATGCTATTGCTGAAATACAATTTGCTGATTATATATTCCCGGCATTTGATCAAGTATATATTTTTTAAGTTAATTTACATCAGTGTTTAATTAGTTTTTATATGTCGTGGTGGGGGTTAGGAAATACCAGTGCCATTTCGCAGAATTTTTCGTGGTCATTTTGTTTCAAGAAAGTCATGAGTTCTGGCTTCCATAGACTCAAAAATGTCAGATTAATATTAAAATTAGAGATTTGTGTTAGACAGATTTTTTATTTTATCACTGAATGAATTTCATGAGAATATATTTAAAACACTGGTGTTGATTTTAATCCATTATTAAGCTTTAAATAATTTTTGTAAATATTTTTTCTTTTTTAATAGATTGTAAACGAAGCAGCAAAATATCGTTACCGAAGTGGGAATCAATTTAACTGTGGAAAATTAACAATTAGAGCAACTTGGGGTGCTGTTGGACATGGGGCATTATATCATTCTCAATCGCCTGAAGCTTATTTTAGTCATACACCTGGTTTAAAAGTAACTTTTTTTTATTTTAATTTAGAAAATAAGTAATGGTTTAGTTTGATTCCCCTTACCCTTCTCATCCACTTCACTTTGAGCAATACATCATAAGCTTCTCATTTTCGTTTCCCGTGATTAACTTCAGCTTCCTCATTCATATTTAACCTTTTTTGGCACTCCTGCCGTTTGGGGGGCCGCAGTTTCTTACCTTTATATCTTTTTGTAAACCAGATTTTTTTTAACATTTTTTGACTTTTTTTACTTTTTTGATTTTGACTTATTGCTGAAGCTTATTAAATTTGGTGCTCCCGACATAGAAAAATGAAAAATTCACATAGTCTTATAATTGTAAGAGGCGGCCCCCAACAAACGGCAGGTGTGCCCTTTTTTAAGTAAAATCATGTATATTGATAGAAGGGAAAAATGAGCTCAAACAACACTTGCCTAATATGTAGTTTAAAAATTCGCCATTTTTGTTTTTTTCTTCTCTATAATTCGTAAAATGATAATCGAATTATAGTTAGATAAATGGCATAAATAAAATGATTGATAGCTTAAATGTTGATTTGTTTTTTAAAAAAGATCAGCATTAGTACAACTTTCAAACATTAAAAAAATTTTTTAATTTACAATTAGTAAATTTTCTTTAGATTGTAATTCCTAGAGGACCTTCTCAGGCAAAAGGACTTCTTCTTTCTTGTATTTCAGATCCAGATCCTTGTATCTTTTTCGAACCAAAAATTCTTTACAGGTTTTTTTGTTTAATTTAAATTTTATTTTAAATTAATTTCTTAGAAATGCAGTCGAAGATGTCCCTGTTGGAAAATATATTTTGCCTTTGGGGAAAGCTGAGATTGTTAGAGAAGGTTTTTTAAAGCCTTAAAAAATTTGAAAAAATGTTTTTAGGTAAAGACGTAACACTTGTTGGTTGGGGTACTCAACTTCACGTTCTTATGGAAACTGCAGATTTGGCAGAAAAAGATTTGGGTATTTTATGTGAAGTTATTGATCTTCAAACAATAATTCCTTGGGATGTGGAGACTGTTGCAAAGGTTTTTTTGAAAACATTTTTTGAAAATTTTTTTGTTAATTTTTCAAAAGAGTGTAACAAAAACTGGACATTTACTAATTTCTCACGAGGCCCCAAAAACTTGTGGATTTGGGGCAGAAATGGCAGCAACTATCCAAAAGGAATGTTTTCTTAATCTTGAAGCACCAATTGAAAGAATTTGTGGTTGGGATACTCCTTTTCCTCATGTTTATGAACCTTTTTATCTTCCAACAAAATGGCGATGTTTAGAAGCAATTAAAAAGTTAATTAAATATTAATTATATTTTTGTATATTTTGGATTTTAATATATACATTTCTATTGTTAAATAATCTAACCTCGTCTAATATAACTAACCTCATCTTCAGATACATCAAATATTATATACGCCTCAATTAAGATACGTTTTTTAAATTTTGGCTGGCCACTTGGTTTTGGCTGGCCACCTTTCTAGCTTTCTTTTTTCTTGGTGGGCCCATATTTAAGTTACACCTCATTATATGATATGATTATTATAGCTTCAAGAGTCTAATGCAGTGAATTCTGCAGGTATTTACAATGAGGTCCAACTTTATAAAATTATTAAGCTGACGCAACCCAGGCATATGGGTGGGCTACTTTTAATTTTAAACCAAAAACTCGGAATCTTTTCACTCCCGAAGGTGTATCTGATAGATCCAACTGCATATATTAATTATTTTTTATCTAATATATTTATTCTACATTTCTATCTTTAAATATATGTGCATAGTTACAGATTTTTATATAAAAGTATTAAATGGTGAATTTATTGTCTATAAATGTTATCTCCATATAAATTTTTTTTAATTTAATAATCTTATATTTATTTAAAGATGAATTTAATAAATACAAAATTTGGTTTCTGTCAAAAAATTCCCAAATTAATTGTTTTTTCAAAATATTCAAATAGTTATTACACAAAAGGAAGGACTTTTCGTTATATAGATTTGGCCAAAGTTGGGGATGATGCTATAGAAGGAATGGCATTACTTGAAGAAAGAAGAATGTCAAAAAAAGCGAGGGAGGATGAAGAAAGGAAAGAAAGGAGGGCTAAAGGAATTATGTATGATGAGGTTTTTCTTTGTGTTTTTAATTATTTTAAAAAAATATTTTAAAAATTAAGGAGAAAATTGCTGGTGGAAAAAATACATTTTTATATGCTGGAGAATATAGGGAATTATATGAAGTTGATAAGGAAATGTGGAAGGTTAGTTTAAATAATTATTTCAAGAGAGAGGGGGGAGGGGGTTCTGACGTAAAAAATAATTTTATGTTTCCAAAATTAAGCGTGAAATTTTCTTTGGCTCTTGTTCAGTTTATGTCCCTCGTGGAATTAGTTAATGCACGGTCCCATAAAGTTGTGTTTTGGATTTTGTTTGGGGTTTCAAAATTCCTTAACATTTTTTTCTGAACTTGGGGTAGACGTTTTTCGACCGGTCCCATCTCTTTTCTGAATCTAAACACTTGGAACCGTCAGTTGTTTTATTAATTTTAGCTAACTTTAAAATTTCAAACCCCATTATATTCTTATTTTTTTCTAGTTAATCAAATTTATTTTGGTAGCTATGGCTTTGGGTGTTATAGGTTTTATTTATGTGAAAGCTGACCTTACAAAAAGACGTCGAAAAGTAATGGCTGAACGAAAAAAGAAATTGACGGAAGCGCGTAAATTAAAACAAAGTCAAAATTCTTCGACAGCTACACATTAGAATTTTAAAATACCTAATTGTTTTATTTTGTTTATTTCAATAAATAATTGACAGGTTTTCTTAGTAATTTTTAAACAATCGAATTTCTCTAATATCGAATTTCTCTCTTTGGGACTGAAATTGAGCCGACACGTGTTAAGGAAAGAGTAAAACGTACCGTAATGCCAAACGACAAAAGTTTTCGCATCGGCCTCTTAAAGTTGTGGAAGATGTCCTACAGTTTGGTATTTCGGCGGCTTCCGGGGATTGGTGTAACGTCTTTTGGTATTATGGCATCAGAAGGGAATGTGAGAGACTCATATTATCAGGGTTTAATTCTATAATAAAATTTTAATAAAAAATTGAATATTTTATCCAAAGAGAATTCAATATTTCTATACAACTTTAAAATAAGGCAAATTTAAAAATAAAAGAAATGAAAACCCAAAAAATTTGTTGACATTTTAAAATACCCGTTGGGTAGGGGGATTTTTAGAAAATATAATTTTTTACATAAAGGAATTTTGAACTTTTAAAATAATCTAAAAGAAGACCTAAAATAGCCTAAAGAATTAGATAAAAAATAAATAAAATATATACAAATGTTTTGAAAAAAAATATTTTGGGTAGAAAATAAATATAGAAAATCTAATAAATAAAGATATAATTTTAAATAATTTAAATAGAACCGAGTATAAAAAAAAGAAAGAAAAATGAGCATTTATTTAAAAGGGGAAAAATATATACCAGCAAAAATCAAGCTAAACGAGGATGTAGCCATTCCTTATTCAGTTAACAAAAAAAGTTATTCAGGCGGTTGCGAGCGAACCAGCAACCTTTAATTGACCGAAATCCTACATCCAGGCCTGTAACCAGGGGGCCTTCTAAAATTCTCAAAATTTTAGCCTTCGGCGCCAAAAATTCGGCGCAGAAAAATTTCCCCCCGAAAAAATCCTGGTTACGGGCCTGCTTACATCCATTACACAGCGTCGCTTCTTGCATGGCTTTAGGAATTAAATGACTTTCCGAATAATAAATCAAAACATCCTCTTTTCAATAAATGCTTTAATAATGTGTCGCTTTGCGTCCTTTTTTAAAAGGCGACAGAAAATAATAGCTTTTTCTCCCTCCTTTAACTGCTATTTTTAAGACGCAAAGCAACACATACAGACTAGTGTACTCAAATAAATTAACAAAAAAAACTTTCCTTTTTTTAATCATTTGGATAAACATTTTTATGCCAAGGTCTCGATTTGTAACATTTTCCATCAAAAGATTCAAAATAATGATTAATTAAAGGGTGAACTATACCCCCCTCAGATAATAAAATATTCCTCTCCAAAACATAGGCAATTTGTGGAACTAAACGATCTTTAATAGAAAATTAAAAAAAAATTTTTTTTAAATTAATTTTCTTCAAAAAAACCTCTAGTATCAATAATTATTGTATAATTAGGTTCATCAATTTCTTCTGTTCCGTGAACTCTTTTTATCCACCAATCGGGAGCTTTTACTTTTTCATCCCATCCAACAATAACTCCTCTATAATTGTGTAATTTGTGTTTAACAACTTGACCAACTTTATATTTTATATGTGGGGGACGTGGATGTCTAGGCTCGTCAGAACCTTAAAAATAAATTTATTTTTAATTGGATTAGACTTCCTCCCTAGGTAATATTATCGCCCCTTCATACAGCAAGGTTTTCAATGTATAAACGTGCAAAAAAATCAAGAAAATTTTTAATAAAAATTATATAAAAGGAAACACACGAAAAAAACGATTTTGACAATTTTTGATTAAAATGAGTCTGTGGCGAAGTGAAAAAAATTTTTTTTGAGGTGAAAGGCCGAAAAACTCATGAGTCGATGGGATGAATCCAAACCAGAGTTCGATCGAAAATGATGAAGGTGCCGGAAATCGGAAATGGCTCATAAGCCAGAAATCGGAATTCCGATCGACTTCTTATCAGGGATGTCTCGGGTCGAAGTTGCGGGTTTGTAATTTTGCCCATTTTCTTATATCTGAAATTATTTGAAAAAGTGTATACGGAGTAATTTTTGTCAAATTTTTGTGCGCGCTTTTTGAACAGAAGTTAAAATTTTTTGACCAATTTTTGGCAGTTTGTCTGTCAAACATAAGGCTATACAGATAGAAAATTATTTGAAAATTGGACCAAAAATAAAGGCTCAGGGTTCTTTTTAACCAGGGTTCTTTTTTTTTTAGCTCAGGGTTCTTTTTAACCTATACACTTTTTCAAATTAATTCCATATATAAGAAAATGAGAAAAATCTCAACCCGCAAACCTGCAATCGTCGACCCGAGACATCCCTGCTTCTTATCCAAACCAGAATCTAGAACATACTAGTGGAAAATTTCTATAAGGAGGATAGGACGATAATATTACCTCTCCCCTCTTATTAAAAAACCTCCAAATAATCCACTCATTTCCTCTTTACTGATTGTTTCTTCTCCAATAATTTCTTTTTCGTCCCCAATTTGTTCACTTTCTTCAAACATTTCTCCTTTTTTGTTTGAAAAATTAAAAAATTTTCCAATAATTTTTGAATAAATTTGATGAATTTCGTCCACAAATCTTTAAAAAAAATTTTTTTAATTAAAAATATTCCAAAAAAAAATTACTTGTGTAAATAATATTGGGCATCAGAAGAAGATTTTGGAGACAAATAAAATTGTAAAGGAACAGAAAAAAGAATTGTTAAAAAAATTAGTGTTGGTAAATAATCTACCATAATTTCTCCTTAAAAAAATAAAAATTTTTTTTTAATTTTTCAAAAATTTTCAAAATAATTTTTTTTAAATTAAAAACAATAAAAAAGTAAATTAATAAAAGTATTTTTAATAAATAAAATAATTATTTTACCTTTTCTGATTGGATTATAGAAAATTTAAATTATTTATGCAACGTCATTTAAACATTTTTGATAATTATTCAATAAAATTTATTGAAAATTTAAATGGAAATTTTTAATAAAGACACATTAGAGTAAATTAAATTAAAAGTTTATTTAAAATTTTTAAAAGAAAATATTAAGTAAAATTTAAAAAATAAGTATTCAACAAAAAATTGTTTGAAAAATTATTTTTAAACTCTCAAAAGTAACTAGATTCCCGGGAGCCGCATTCCCAGGATCCCGTAACGGAATTTTTTTCAGCATTTTATACGGGACAGATCCCCCGCAGGATTAACCCCGTAAAAACCGGAATCCCGGTAATCCCGTTTTTAGCTCAAAACCAGGGATTCCGGGACGGGATCCCATAAAATCCCGTGGGGGATCACGTCCCGATCTCTAATAGTAACCAATTTTAGCATATAAAAATATCTCCTTGTTACAAACCAGAGGTGAATCGGAATTCCGATTTCCGACTTTCGATTTCCAGTGTTTTTTCCTTCCGATTTCCGAAAAAAATTTTGATTTCCGATTTCCGAGTTCTGACTTTTGCGCCAGTTCCGATTTCCGGCTCTTCCGATTTCCGACACCTCTGCCTGTTCCAATCCACCTCTGTTACAAACTTTCTGCAGTCCCTTCAAGATTGTTATATCGAAAGTCGACTAAACATACTAAGTCAATGACAGGCTTTCTTCCCTTCCGCTTCCGTTTTTTAAAATAAAGCAAAATCTGCGCCTTTTCCCTTTTCTTTTAATTAAAAATATTTTTTATTTTAATAAAATTATTATTTTTCTCTCTTAAAGAAACCTTTATTTAAGCTAACAATTTTTATTTTTCCTTTTTTTTATTAAAAAATCTTTCTAAAAACAAAAAATAATTTACGCAATCCTCCCCCTTTTTAAAATATTTATTAACTTTCTTTTACGTCTTTAACTTTTTAAGGATAAAAAATAGAGGAAAGGGCAAAATAAGGATTTTTTAAATAACAGTTTTTAATATCGACAGAATTAATTACTACTAGCTTCATTACTTTAAAAAAAAAATTCTTCCGTATTTTTTCCAAAAGACAAAACTTTTTCTTTTTTTGCAAAATAAATTAGTACAGCCAAATTTTTAATATAACAAACCTAAAGTGACCAAAGTAAAAAAAGTTTTTTTTCGAGAGGGTTACTAAATTTGGGGCTAATTTTATCGAAGTTCGACTAATATGTATAAATCAGGGGATTCTGCTCCTATTTGAATTCCTGAATAACGAATTCCTGCTCTACGTAATTGAAACGGCAAAAGCCTCGATATAAAATATTGGTAGCCCATTGAAGTTTCCTCCCTGCCTATCAAACAGTCGGAGATATTGGGAGAGCTTTTTTCTCCTTTTTAATACTCTCAAGAATCCATTTAATCTTGATATTTTCTGTGAAGAGTTTGACTGTTTTAATTTATAGAAAGTAAAGTATATAGCTATTTAATTCCTAAGGCTGTGCAGTAGGGGCCGTGGTGTAATGGATAACACATCAGTCCGGTCTACTGATGATGCTGGTTCGCTCCCAGCCGCCGATTAACCTTTTGCACTAGTTGAAGGAGAGAAATATGTAGCTATAGCACAGTTTCCTTCCCAACGTAGCAAACAGTCGAAGACAGGAGAGAACTTCTTCCTTTTTAATACTCTCAGGATCCCATTTAATCTTGATATTTTCTGGGAAAGGATTGATTACTTTAATTTATTGAAAAAAAAGTTTAAAAAAATTAAATTTTTTAAAAATATTTTTTGAATTTTTTCTTTTCTTTTTTTATTTTATTCAAAGAGTAAATGTACTTTATAATTGTTAAACTAAATACATATATTGCGCAGACAATCAAAAACAACGAGAATAATCAATTTTACATTTAAACTTTTTTTTTAATTTTTTTGTTTAAAATAAATCAATTTAATTTATTTTTTCTTTAATTGGAAAATATAAAATGTGCGCGCATTAAAAAATTTTTTTTGTTAAATTTCTCCCCCCCCCCCTCTTTCTTCTACTCTAAGCTTTTACATAGTTGTAAAAATACTCTCTAATAATTATTAAAAGGTCTATCCCTTTTTTTAAATAAAAATCCTTATTTAAAGCAGTCTTCTTTTTAAATTAAAAAAAAAGATTTTAGCTAAGCTTTTTTTCCTTCTAATTTTTACGCTTTTGGTTGCCTTGGGAAGGCGCTTTACACATTTTTTTTACTTTTTTTACCTGGCTAAAATAAATATTTTTTTAAATTAATAAATTAGAGGAAACCTTTTTTTAATTAAAATATTGGATTAAATAAATACTTTATTTAACATTTTTCCGTCCTATCTAATAAAATATTTAATATTCAAAAATCAGAAAATAATTATAATTATTTTATTGAAATTAATTATTATATTTATTAATTTAAAAAGTCTCTAGAGGCCGCATTTTTGCCGGAATTTATAAAATAAATTAAAATGACAACCCCACAACCTACCAAAAATTTTCATGCCCCTTTGCGTCGTGTACTTCCTGAAAAGCAAAGTAGTGGAGTTCAAAATGTGGTTAGTTAATTAAATAATTTTTAATTTCCAATAAAAAAGGAAATTTCCCCTTCCAAAAGATATCGGAACCTTGAAAAAATCGAGACAAGAAAATAGAAAAAAGAAAATTGTGAGAGATCAGGAATTTTCTATCACCTTTTCATTCTTGTATTTTTAAATCCTGTATCTATTCTGATCTCGATTTAATACAGTCGAAGTCTAGTGTAAGAGGTTTTTTAATGTGATAGGCCGCTGTTTGGATAGGGAGACATACCTCCAATTTAGTGAACTTTTAGTATACAGATTTTCAGCCCCAAAAGTGTGCATCGCGCCGACAGAAAACCAAATTCACGATTTTCGGGAATCGTGAATCGGGTCGGCGTGATCCCTGTGTGCACTATAACGAAAGTCGACTATATTTTTTACTAATCATCTAATTTTAATTTAAGGTAATTCAACAACAACAACAACATATATCCTCACATCCCTTACTATTCAATTTAAAATCTAACGACACAACAACTTCAATAGATTCGAGTTATTCCTCAGACCATTCCACACTTTCACGAGAAACTAGCGACAGTTCAAATACTTCTTCCTCTTCAAAAGAATTTTTTGAAAAAAATTTTTTAGAAGAATTTTCTGTTCCCCCTCTCCAAAGTCTTTCAAATAATGAGGAAAAAGAAATAAATAATTCTTTACTAGAATTTGCAATTAGGTTGGGGTTTGATAAACAACAATTAAAAATTGTTTTAAATAAATTAAATAAAAATGGGCAAAAAGAGGAGGACGATAAAGTTTTGTTAGAATTAATTAAATTGGGGGGAAGAAGAAAAGAAGAAGAATTAAATAATAATAATTATTGTAATAATAATTATTTAAAATTATTACGTCCTATAGTTATTGATGGAAGCAATATTGCTATTACGTAAATATTTTTAAATTAATTAAATATACCCTCAATAGATTCAAAAATATAATCAGAACTCTATTTTAAGTACACTCTTTAGGAATGAAAAATTGTACGTAAGATAGAGGTTTTCAAAATTAGTGTTCGTAAAAGTGGAAAAGTATTGCTTTAGGCTTTGGATGTACGTAATCAAAATTTTGGAGCGCGTTAAATAAAAGTCAATTGTAATGTAAAAATATATAAATTTCTCCAAGAGTTTTTAAGACTTTCTTCTAGAGTTGACAAGAGAATTCTAATTTTTAAATTCCTAAAATAGTTAGTATTCATCATCGATATTAGATGATGAACAAATTTTAGGAGAATGATGAGAAATATTTAGGGGGTTTATTATTTTATAATTGCTCCAAAAAATTTATAGGAGGCTTGTACTGAGAGTATGAGAAAGATCGAAATTTCCTTATAGTCTTCCTAAAATTTTTAATTTAAATAATTTTTTTCTATTTTTCTAGTCACGGAAACAAAGCATTTTTCTCTTGCCGTGGTATTCGAGAATGTGTTAATTACTTTACAGAACGTGGACATACAGACATTTTAGTTTTTGTTCCTCAATTTCGTCGAGAACAATCTAGATCAGATTCTCCAATTATTGATCAGCACATTTTAAATGAATTGGAAAAAGAAGGAAAATTAATTTGGACGCCAAGTAGAAGAATGTAGTTAAATTTGAACAAAAAATTAATTAATTAAAAAAATTTTTAAGAGGTGGAAGGAGAATTGTTTGTCACGATGATCGTTATATTTTAAAAACAGCCTCGGAAAAACAAGTAAAAAATAATTTAAACTCTAGTTTTACATATAAGCCTTTTGGATATAAGGAACTGCCTCCTTTGGAGGGAACTACAGTCGCATCTAAGATACCCCTAATACTGGATCACTTCTATTTAAAAGACGTCCTTTAAAAGTTGGTTGGGCATTCGGTGGAGAGCTGCCTAGGAACCTCCTATTTAATATACACCTCATTATAAGAGACCTTCTTTATAAGATACTCCCAGTAATAGCACCTCCATTTAAGAATATCTAGTGGATATGTGAGTTGCTTAAGCGATACCCCTTGTTTAAAATAACTTTATTATGTGATAAGATCTTTCAATCCCCAAGTATGTTTCTTATATCGAGATCCAAATAACCAGAGTTGACTATAATTTAAAAAAATAATTTCAATTTTTAAATAAAGGCAGTAATTGTTTCCAACGACGAATATAGAGATCTGGTTAAAGAAAATCCCCGCTGGCGTTCTGTCGTTGAAAATTATCTTTTAATGTATAGCTTTGTTGATGGAAAGTAAATTAAATATTAATTTTTGTTAAATAAATAAAAAATTAAAAAAAAAGATTTATGCCCCCCGACGATCCTCTTGGAAGGCAAGGCCCCAATTTAGACCAATTATTAACTTTTGGACATTCCTCTATTAATTCACAACCTTGCCCTTATGCTAAAAAATGTACTTATGGAAATAAATGCAAGTGAGTTTATTTTAAACTTAGAAAGTAAAAATAAACAGAGCCAGGATTTGTTAAAAAGAGACTTTCAAATATTTCTTGCTTTACTGTGTTTTCTCTAATATGTAGAACTTTAGTTGCATTAGAAATGGAAAGTTATTGAAAATTTAAACCGAAAGTTGAACATATTTTTGAAAGTCTCGAAAATCGAAAGTTCGGTATAACTCTGAAATAGGGAGGGTCACATTTCTAGTTAAACCTCAGTCTCTAATAAAACCATCCTACTAAATAAAAGATGAAAATTTGTTATCAATTTTATTTTTGTTTTTGGGTGGGAAATTTCTTTGAATACGGTCTTATTGAAAAAATCTTTAAGTTTTTTCATTCCAATATTTGGTTTTTTTATTATTTTTGGTGAGGGTTGTTGTTTCCTGGAAAATTTTCTGATAACCGGAACCGAACCGAAAAATCGTCGGTTCTTCGATTCGGTTCAGTCCAAAACCGACAACCAGATTTTTGAGAAATGTTGGTGCTTGGCAATTTTTGTTTTTTTTTATTTTTTGTTTTTGGACATTTTCTGGACACTATTGTAACCAAACTAATTTGTATAAATTATAATTTTTAATTAAAAATTACTAAATAAAGATATTTTCATCCTGAACGACCTAATGGTGTACGTATTGGAGCTGTTGATAAATTAATTGGAAATAATTTAAATAAAAAACAATATTTAACAGCAAGTAAACTAAAATAAATTTTTAAAATTAATTTTTAAAAAATTAAAAGGGCCATCATTAGTAGCAGAAAGTGTTTCTTCTTCCTCCTCTCCTTATTTGTCTCCCCCTCCTTCACATACAAATGTTGGAAGAACTAAATCTTTGAATTTAACAGAAATGTCAAAATTTAATGAAGAAATTAATGTAATTTTTATTTATTTTTAGACAAAATTTTAATCTCTCAAAATAAATTTACCATAAATCCTAATTTCTCCAAATTACTAAATTTGTACAAGTATTTGGGGAAGTTTTGAATTTTGTGAATTTCTTATACACCATTTTGATCAACACATTTTTTACTTTTTTCATATCCTTACAAATTTGGGTGACTTTGAGGAATTAGGGGTATTAGATAGCTCTATTACACAAGCACAATCCGATCCATAGGTTCTAGAATGCAGAGATGGGTATATAAAATAAGGTTCATAACATTGCAATCCCCACTCGATATTCCGGTTTTTAAGGGAACATTCCGGACTATATGTGAAAATTTTGTATTTATTTTTACACCATCGTTTAAAGTAGTGTTAGGCAAATGGATTTTTCCGGTACCGGTACCGGTAGTACCGGAAAGTACCGGTACCGGACGAGTACCGAAAATCCCAAAATCTGACCGGTACGGTACCGGTACCGGTAGTACCGAAAAGTACCGGTACCGGTTAGTACCGGTGAAAAATTTCCGGTACTACCGCGGTACTCCGGTACTCACGCTAAAATGACATAATATCAAAATATGGACTTATAGATGTACTAAATGATGTGAAACTGTTCGATATAACACTATAGGATCGTTGTTAGTAGGAATATCAATTGATCTTAGGGGATTAAGAGGGATATCGGGGGATTTCGATGGATTTTAGCGGATTAAGAATGATTTATGAGATGTATAGCCTTCTAACTTCTTTATCCCTCAAAAACACATATCTCTAAATCCACGATATCTACTTTATTCTTTCAATATCACCCAAATCTTCTGATATCCCTGCCAAAATCCTCCGATATCCTTCCTAATCCACTTATATATTAATAATGACAAAAAAAATTTTCTATTTTTGATTGGCCTCCGGCGAAAATTCTAGGATTTTGGAAGTCCATATGATAATATTTTCCATTTTTTCTTAGAATTTTCCAGTACCGAAAAACCGGTAGTACCGCGGTACTGGAAAGCTGACCGGTACGGTTCCGGTACCGGTAGTACCGAAAAGTACCGGTACCGGTCAGTACCGAAAATCCAAAAATCTGACCGGTACGGTACCGGTACCGGTAGTACCGAAAAGTACCGGTCCGGTACTGACGGTAGTACCGCGGTAGTACCGAACCGTGCCTAACACTAGTTTAAAGCATTGTCGATAACCTATTGTCAATTTTTGGATTGGCCCTATTATAGGGCTAAATTTAACAGAAATGTCAAAATTTCATGTTGAAAATTTTGGAGCGGAAGATCATTCCTATTAGAGAGGAAAATAAGGCTCCTTTTCTTTTTCTTGACCTTATTTATAATTAAATTTTCAGTTAAATCCACTATTATTACAAGAAAATACTTCAACAACAACAAAAGAAATTAATCAAAATAATTTTAGCCACATGTTTGCGCCAAGCACAAGTATTTGGGGAAGTTGTGAATTTTCTTTAAGTCCAAAAACAACAACAAATTTAATAAATAAAGACACAATAAATAATAATAATTTAGAAAAACAAAGGCAACATTTACAATATCATTTAAGCCAATTATTCCCAGAAGCAACCGTTCTAGCAGTTATGGCTGCACATCCACAAGAAATGGATGCACAAATACTTTGCCAACGAATAATTGCTTTCCAAGAAGGATTTCAAAAAGAAATTGAAGAATAAAAATTTTTCAACCTCCCAAAAATTCCTCAAAAATTCCTCATCCTTTCGAAAACACCTTTTTTGGTAGACACTTTCCCCTTCTACCAAATGATCAGTCATTATTTTTAGGTATTTAAAAATCAAAAATTTGTGAAAACAACACAAATACCAAGCTTATATAGTAAACAGGGTTGTCGGATAGTTGGAAATCCCCGGATGTCCGGATCGACAACCCTTAGTGATAAAAAGACATATCGGGATTTTGGGGACAAAAATAACTTCTTGGGTATTTATGTTGGTTCTAAAACATAAAAACACTTTTCTAGGATAAAAGAGTTTTTATGCTATCCATGATCTAGTGTAAGGTTGCAAATAGTTGGAAATCATCGGATATCCGATATCCGAACCGAAAATCTTTTTGCTCTTTTTTCGATCCGGATCCGCCAACCTTAATCTAGTGGCCGTAGGTCCTGAAACAAAAGAGTAGCTGTTCATAAATTGAAATATCCTGATATGTCCGTCTTGATATGTTTGACTCCCGTTTATATTTAAATATAGTTATTGCTGTAAAATATATTTTCATATATCTTTAATGGAATGCTCTTTTGGAGAGAAATTTCTCAAATCTTGAATTTTAATTATTTATTTAAATTGTTCAAAGTAATTTATAAAACCATTGAGCATTCTAAACGGAGAAAAAATTTCTTCTAACATTTATTGTAATGCCTCATTTGAGGTTAAAAATTTTAATAAAATAAAGTTTAAAGGTTTTTATTTTTTTTATTTTTTTAACAATTTTATTTAGTTAAGGGCCAATTAAAAATAAAATTTTTTCAAGTAAACGGCACAGAAATAGGAATTAAAAAAATGAGGGGAAAATGTAAAAATTGAATTTAAAATTGAAATATGGCAAGGACTTTTTACGCACCTTGTATTTAATATTTATTTATTTGTTTTTAAATTGTTTCGACGTTCTTTAGCAGGGTTGTCCTCGAAAGTTGAGGAATTCTGGACTTTTTTTGGAAATTCCCCGTCCTCTCCCCCTCTCAGGGAACACCCTTTATTCTCTAGTTAATCTAATTGGAGTTAATCTTCTCTCCGACCATTCAATTGTAAAAATCAGGTTGAAATATTGCCCCCCCCCAAACAACAAACAATGTTGCAAATCCCAAACAACAAACAAACAAAGATTAATTTTACTATAAAAGGACTTATCAAAATAATTGCCCCCTTTATTCTCCTTCTAATATCTCTACAAATTATTTGTTCCCAATTTCAATTATTTCTCTTCTTTCTATGCAACAATTCCAATCACTACAGCAAGTAGTTACGACTGTGGATTATAATATTCCAAGTAAATTATTAAAAAAATTTTTTTTCCAAATTTTCTAAATTTTGTAGATGAATGTATTTGGAAGAATCTTTGGGTATTCTGGATTTTTATTTTTTACTTTTTGTTTATGGCTATTTTGCTCTTCATCTTTTTAATTACTTGTTGTTTTGTGGCTGTTGAAGATACTGAAGAAATTGGTGAAATTGGTGTACAAGACAAAAAGCTTAACAAACAAGTAAATATTGAGTCGATTAAGACCTTTTGAATGAAGGGAAGAGGGGGAATTTTGTAGATTTTTTCCCCTAAAAACGGCTGAATCTTTATAATAATACTCCCCTCTAGGCTGAACCTTGTCAACGTAAAAAAGGAAAGTGAGGTGGGATTGGGAGTCAAAACCTGGCCAAAATACCCGTAGGAACCGAATTTTAGCTAACGAACTATAGAGAAAGTGATGTGGGAGAGCATAATTATAGAGAGAGATTTTTCTGTAAGTTTGACAAACAAAAAGTCTGAAAATTCTCGGCCTAGGAGACTCCTCTAGGTCGAATTTTCTGATGTAAGAAGGAAATTGACGTGGAGGATGGAGTCGAATCAGACCAAAAATACCCACCCATAAAGACTGAATCCGGGCTAACATAGAAAGGGGAAAGTGGTGTGGAAGAGTGAGTGGTTATAGGGAGGTTTCACTCACTTTGGGACAAACAAATGCATTTTTTCAAATAATTATTTTTATATTTTTACAGAAAACACAAAAAACAATATCAGCAGCAACACCTCCACATATTAAACAACCAAAGAAGTCATTACCATCACCAAAGCCATCACCACCACCAAAAAAAGAAAAATCTAAAAAGAAGGAAGAAAAAGAAGAAAAACAACAAAAATTGGAGACAGCTGCATATTTAACAGAAACATTTCATCCAATACCTTTAGAACCTAAGGGCCAGAGTCAAGAAGAATTTATTCCAGCATCTATTTTGGTTGAGAGAGAAACTACGGAAGAAATGACTCCAATGTGAGGGATTCTTTCGAAAATTTTTTTCTAATTATTTTTTAATTTTAAGTTGATGGAGGCAGGAAATGATGTCAATTATTTAAAGAAAATGTTTTTTAACAAATAATTTTTATATTATTTTCTGTCTTGTACATAAAAAATGCTCCTCGAATAAATTATTCTAAAAACACTCGCCTAACTAATATCCATCTTTTAAGCCTCACCCTAAGGCAAAGCAATTCCAAAATTTAACCCATCTACCACTTTTTCAAGGGTAGGAAGTAACAAGTACCTCAAACTTGGGTAATTAAACCGACGACTGCACCAAAAGCAAAATATACAAGCAAAAAGAAATAATAAATTTTAGACGCTGCATAAAATTAGGAGTATTTTTGAGAAAAGCGTAAGAGAGCAACATATTACATTACTTACTCTCATACATTCTCTTTTCTCTGCCTGTGTGAGTTCTCTTTAGTTCTTTCTTAGCGAGTGAAAAAATGCCCATACGCAGAAAAATAACGAGATCTCTACACTGTGATGAATTTCAAAATGGTCAGAAAGAGGAAATATTTAAATTTGTCACAAGACTAGCGGCACCCAGACTTTGTTTAAAAAACTCAAATTAAAAATTTAAATTGAACTAAAAAATTTTTTCGTCGACATTTTTCGATAGATTAAAGATAAAAATAATGGAAATTAGTGAAGAAGATAAGGTTCATAAACAACGCTATTACCCTTCGTATAAAATGATTCATCAGATTTTAATCTTTAAAGGGATCATTTAAATATACACATTATAGCCTATTAATGTTTGTTGTTTTTAAGCCTTTTGTTTTTCTACACTGTTAAAATGTGTGTAATAAATGTTTAAAATTGACACATAAACGGCCACGTTAATGGCCGTTTATGTGTCACTGGGGGTTTGTTAAATGTGAATAATAGCATACTAGTAATTCATTTAGAAGAAATGAAGATGCTTAAATTGATGCTTAATTCATCTTCATTTAACATTTTTTCTTGTTTATCCAAACAAGAGTTTTGATCGTTTTCTCTGGACAGAGCGACCTTTTTGCCGCTTTTTGCCTTTCAAGAGGAGCATTTGCCTCATTTCTGACCTCTTTTCCTTCCTTTTCTTATTCTCTATAGCTATCCTATTTTATTGAATAACGTTGCATTTTTTTGATTTTCAACGTCCTCAATTTGATTCTGTTTTTGTCCCATTTTTTAAATATATTTTCTCATTTTGTCCTATTTTTGCAATGATTTTTACGCCTTAAAATTTCAAGAAATCCTCTAATTTCCAAACATTTTTAAGATGAATATCCATCTCACCATTTTTATCGTTTTCGTCTTCTCAAGTGCCCAACTCGTTTACGCGTTGGAACATTGCGATGACCAACATGGTGGATATTGCATAGAAGATGGAAGCCGAGGTTGCTGTGTACATGGCCCTCCTTTATGTTGTAAGGACGGACACGGGGATTGCATTCCGCGTCTTGGCTTTAATTATAACAACACTAAATGTGAAAATTTGGAATGTCCGGAAGGAGAAGTTTGTATGCCATTGGGCGGTGAAGGAAAGGATAAATGTGTGCCAAAGGTGCTAAAAAGAAATCTAAAAAGTTTAAAAGTAAAAGGAGGGCTCCTTGAAATTTTCGGATACTTTTTCGTTCCTACTCGTTTACGCATTGGAACTATTATTTTGGGAATACTGACCTCCACCCTCTGCCCATTTAAAAAATGTATCTTCTAAAATGTCGCTATACTCATTATAAGATATTACCAGCTCATTATAAGACCAATCCTAAAGGGTGGAATAAAAGTGTATTTATAGCAATGACCAATCTATTTTAAAACCGATTTGGTTTTGATTTGATGGCAAAAAAAGGATTAAATATTTTCAAAGAAATGTCTGAGAAACTGACAGTGATTGAACGAAATATTTATTTATTTTGGAGATGTTGTGGAAAGTTGGGGAGTAACAGAGACTCCGGTGGATTTGAAAGGATTAAGGGAAGATCTCTCTTTACGACAAAACTAAGCCAATATTTACTCTATTTTCTAGGATGTTGAGGTTTGCAATAATTATTTAATCTTCGAGAAGACAGCAAAATGTGGAGACAGTGGCTATCCAATTGGTTATGGACTAAAATATTGTAACAAATTCTACCAATATTACGACTCTTTCAATGATTTTGGAAAAAATTTTGTTAAATGTGTTGGCCCATGTCTTGCGGAAAAAATGAGTGAAAATATTGAGGTTAGAAAAGTTTCTTAGAAAACAAATGTACTCAAAATTAGAAGACTGGCTCTAGCATAAAAATAATAGAAGGGCCAGGATGGATTTATAATAGATTTTTGAGGGTTGGATTATGTCTCCCATGATATCTATTAATTGATCTTTTAAAATTATACAATCCAGCTTGATTTTTAGATACATTCTTGGGTCTAAAAAATTGGAAGCATCTCTCAAGCAGCTTACTCCTCTACCTAGTTGTCAACCAAATTTTAAAAAATGTGTCCTAAAATAAGGTGTATCTAGCTAGTATTGGGTGTATTTTAGAATGAGATTCGACTTGCTTACCTGAATTAGAAGTTTATATTTCCATTTTGGGAGATTGTTAGTAAATAGTATAGGGCCACATTATTAAAAAAGGGAAAAAACACCTAATTTTAAAATATTTTTTAATAGAAATACAAAGGGAATTGCAACTCCCTTCGTACTTTTGCTTTCGATTCACATACTCCTTGCTACCTAAAATGTAATTTTACAAAATTCAATGTCTGGTTCAAGAATGCCGACGTTTTCGCAAAAGTTATTGACTTGAAAGACCTTTTTTCTTCTGAGACTTTCCGACAAATGAAAAACATAATTTTGGGGGAAATTATGGATGAAAAAACTTTTGAGGAATGTGCATTTTACTACAATTCTTTGGAAGAGGCAAAGAAGGATTTAAATTTGGCAGAGCGTTGTTCACACGTTTTGGAGAAAAAATTCAATCAAATAACTGTTTAATTAATTGTTTTTCGATTATTTTATTTCAAAAATACAAATTTTTTTTCTTATAAAAAATTATAAGGGTTTATATTCAAGAATTTTTTTGTCGGAAACGATCTGGTAATATTTCAAATATTTTTTTTTAGTTTTAGGGCAATAGAGGGAAGAAACGAGTAGCAAGTTTTTATTTATTGCTGTAATTTACAGCTATACTTATTGGTGTTTCGCCGGAAGTTCCGGTTCCGGCCAAATTTGCGGTTCCGGCGAAACACTAATACTTATTTAGGTATATTTTTAACGGAATGCTTTTTTACAGTAAAAAAATTTTTTTCTTGGAGGGTAATTTAAAAAATAAAATTATTGGGCATAATTAGAGGGAAAAATTAATTTAATTACCCTCTTCCAACACTAATTTTGTATTAATTAATACATATCCTATCTAAGGTTTAAAATTTTTAATAAACGTTTAAAAATTTATTTTTATTTTTTAAAAACAATTTCATATAGTGAAGGGCCAATTAAAAATTATTAATATATATTTACAATTAAACGGCACAAAAATAGAAAAACTGAAAAAATAGGGAAAATGTAAAAAATGGAATTTAAAATTGGGATATGTTTATTTAAATATATATTTAATTTAAAAATAAAAAGCACATATAAATTATTTTGAATTATTGAATAAGCGCAACAATTTAGGGCACTTCTATTAAATTAATCATAAGGTTTGTTCAAAGAATTTCTTTGAATCGACAACCCTTGTTATATGAAAAATTTTTTTTATTAAGGGTAAGAAGGTTCTTATTATCACCTAATATCCTTTATTCGTTCTGCCTTTCCTTTAGAAAAGTTTAGCAAAAGTTTGGCCACGGGCAGGATTCGAACCTAAAGTCTCGCTTGGCCCCGTTTACACTTATCCCAGTGCTCTATTACTGAGCTACTAGGATAACTCTCTCTTTTCTGATAAAATATTTTATCGTTCTCTTTTCTCTTATAGATCGTTTAACCCTCGCCTAAGCGTTTTAATTGATGCTAGATGAATCATCCTTAGGTACTTATATTTTAAGATCTTGATAGTATGGACTTACATAGAATAATAAATTAGGTACTTATGTGCTTTTTAAAAAAAATATAAAAAAGGCTCTGTTTTCAACCGGTTTATTTTTTTCCAAAATTAAAATCGTTGTTGTTGTCTAATTGTTGAAGAAGAAGGCCCAGCAGATCTAAATTGTTTATCCATATAATTTTGTCTGTTCCCTCCTCCCCTCTGATTATTTAAATAAAAATCATCATCATCCTCATCAAAATCATCATTTTCTTCTTCTTCCTCTTGATTTTGTTTAACATTTCCATAACCATTATTTAAATTTTTCCCATTATTTAAATTATTACTTCTTTCCAAAGAAGAGGATTGTTTTGGAGAAAGACCATAAGGAAGACTTGGTTGTTGAACAGCTATTGTAGGTACTCTATTTGAAGAAGAATGGGGAGGGGTATTGTTTGGAGAGTCTAATAAAGTATTTGGCTGTTGTTGTTGAAAACCTAATTGGGAGTTGTCACCATAACCGCCAAAAGGAGAACCAAAATTGGCACCCTGAAAATTAATTAATTTTTTTATAGAAATCAAGCGGTCATAGGCTCCAAAAAACAAAAAAAAATAAATACAAGGATAAACCCAGAAAAAAGAGATTTTGAAGGTAAAAAGGTTTCCTTTTCCCTCTTAAAAAGCTATTTTCCTGTCTAAAATTAATGACTGTTTAAAGAAAGACCGGAAAGACGGCTTTGTAGTCTATCCTAAAAAATAGTAAAAAATTGGATGGGATGTGATTCCAAGGGCTATCCAATGCACAGATTGTTATCCGCTCAAAAACCCCACCCCTGACTTTGATTTTTATTTGCTACAAAGACTTGGAGGAAACTTAACGGGCCTTACACTACTGAATATCTCCTATTTTTTACAAATAATCAGTCCTTATCAGAAGAAAAGATAAAAATGGGAAATGGTGAAAATTGACTTAATAATGTCGCTTTAAATAATTTTGCAGTCTACCAAAGAAATCCCTAAAAACTCTGACAAACCTGCATCATTTGTGCAGGATTCATTGCAGAAGCTACAGGCCCTCTATTAGCCATAGGTCCTTAAAATATATTTTTAAAATTTAATTTAAAAATAATTAATTTCCCTACCTCTTTTAATGCGCGGAGGTGAACGAACTGGGGGATGAGTAGCACGCCAATAAGATTCTAAATAATCGGCTAAATGTTCACAAGCATCTTCTAATTGATTTTCATCCAAAATTATGTCAAATGCTTCCTTTAAAATTTTTTTTTATTTTAGAACCTCTCTATAATATACTCCCAATATTAGATACACCTCTATTTAAGATACGGTTTTGATAAATCTTGGTTGGCTAACAGGTTGGAGAGCTGTCTAGGCGATACCCTCTATCTAAGCTACACCTTGCTATAAGACGGACCTCACTATAATATACACTCATTATTAGATAACCTCTATTTAATAGACGTTTTCAAAAAATTTGATTGACTAATAGGTAGGAGAGCTGTTTAAGAAAAACCCTCTATTTAAGATACAACTCATTAAAGGAACAAATTTTCAGTCCCAAGGGCGTATCTTATATCGAGCTTCAGCCGATTATAAAATTTAATTTACCGGAGGGCATTGTGCCAACTTTTCTGCAGCAACCATTTGAACATTCATATTCCTTGTTTGACTCTTCCCTCTCGTTTTTATTAGTCTTTGCAAAACTTTTGGAGAACTTATTTTAATAAATACATGAATGGGGGATAATGAAGTTTTTGCTAATTGACTTGGATGATTTATTGTATCACAATCAAGAACAACTAATTGCATTGAACGGGAAAATTCGAAAATTCTTTCAATCTCTGCTTGGATTTCAACTAAAATTTGATGGAAATTTTATTGAGAATAGAGGAGAGATACCCCCAATACTAGCTACACCTCTATTTATGGGTGGGGAAACTGTCTAGAAAATAACCTCTATTTAATATAAACCTCATTATAAGAGTATACCCTCTATATTAAATACCTCGTTATAAGAGACCTTTTAAAAATTTGGTCAAATGTAGGATTGAGGAAATGACAAAGCGATACCCTCTATTTAAAGTACAACTCATTATAGGGGATTTTTGCAGTCTTAAGAGGTTCTATCATTAAGTGAGGCACAGCAACTTAAAATAGGCAGAGGGGTTCATATAAGAGAACCCCTCTGCCTATCTTATATGAACCTCATGAGGTTCATATAAGAGAAATACTATTGACCTTCTTCTTGATAAATCTCAAAAAAATTATTTTTAATTTACCTAAAGAATTACTTGACCGAGAATTTGCCCTTTCCATTAAAGCCCGTTTTGTCGGATTATTGAGCAATGAACGTTTAGCTAAAGAAATATCAACAGTCACCCTCGTTATAATTATTCTTCCCTCAAATCTGTGTTTTAAGTAATCAAAAACTGCTTTTTGCATCTAAAAATTAATCAAAATTATTCAAAAATTTAATTTGTGTATTACCATATCAGTGACTTCATAGCCTTTAAGTGAAGGACCAACAAGCACTACAGGCCTCATTGTAGGCACAACATCGTAGGGAGGGATATTTTCTTGCTATAAATAAAGAGAGGAATTAATTAAATATTTTTAATTAATTTGTTTATTATCCCAAATCCTTTCCTTTGCTCTTCTTTGACTTTGCGATAAACTTCGGAAGTTAGAAAATTTTTTTTTAATTTTCTAAATTCTGTTATATTCAAGGTGTACAAAGAGGGATGGACCGGGTTAAAAAAATATCTCCGGTCGGGTTTCGGGTAACCCGACTAATTGGCCCAAAGTATGATTAAAAGTTGAACTAGTATAGGTGAGAAGAGGAGATAATTTAAGGATAATTGTTGCTGTAATTCCCTCCCGCTAGAGATTAAAACTAACTACTCGGAATAAGTAAAAGAGTAACTAATCGGCCGGACCCTCAAATGACAATAAAAGAGGCCTCCCATCTTAGCCTCCAAAAATTATTTTTTTTAATTTCTAAAGTCAAAAGTTTAAATCAAAAAAAAAGAAACGAAAGTCCAAATTCCAAAAAAGAAACTTTGAACAAATCTGAGCAGGAGATTTTATAAGGAAATTAGTTGGGGGAAATTTAAGAAGCTGAATTCGGAATTTAATTCTTTAAAAAAACCTTTTTAAAAATTAATTTTTTCTTTTCTTTTTGTACAGGCGGAGTAGCGGTCATTTGATTTTCGTTTAACCGATTAGTTGTTGCCCCACTTCTGTGAGAATCTGCCCCTCCTTCTTCTTCCCCGTCAGCAGGTGTTGGAGGGGTTGAACCTCTCGATCCCCCAGCAATCCCTCTAGGCGTTGTTGGGGGCATCATTCTGTCTAAAGCGCCCAAATTTGTTGTGGAAGTTGATTGGCGACTTTAAAAGTTAAAAAAATATTTTTCTTAATTTATCCAAATAATTACAATTTAACTCCTTTTCCTGTTTGCTGTGATTGACGTACAGATTCTAATTTGGCGGGGGAGGGGATGAAACCTTTAAAAAAGCGATTTAGAAGATATTTAATTAAAATCGGGTCTAGGTTATAGATACACCTCTGGGGAATGAAAAAAATAGTCTCCTATAACGAGGTGTATCCTAAATAGAGGAGGATATCGCTTAGCCAGATCCCCTATTCAGTAGGCAAACAACTTTTAAAAAGACGTCTCTTAAATAGAGATTATCCAGTACTGGGAGTATCTTATAGAGAGTTCCGTCTTATTATCTTATAGATAGCTGTATGTTAAATAGAGGATATCGCTTAGGCAACCCTCCCACCTAGAGGTGTATCTAGAGGTGTATCTAGCAGTTCTTGAAAACGCCTCTTAATTAGAGGTGTATCTAGTATTGGGTGATCTTATAAAGAGGTTAGTCTTAATTTACCTAATTCAGCTCCTTCTTTAACCAATCTCCCAATCCACCAGTCATTATTATATTTTTCTTTAATATGTAAAAAATCTTTGGCCTTAAAAGAAATAGCACATCCATGTACAGGTGCATCATCATCAATAGTTCCATCAAAGTCGATATTTGTTTGGACAGCAAAAAGTACAGGATTATACTGTGTTTAATTTAAATAATTTTTATTTTTCACATTTCCAAAAATCATTTTTATTATATGTATTTTCTAAAAAAATTACCCTGAGTAATTATTTTTGAGCCTCTTGCTAGTGAGAGTTATTTAGGGAAGGAGCTCCTTCTTTAACTAATTATTGTATAGGACGCGGTTGAACCCATCCAGGGAACCTCGATCGAACGGAGTTTTTCATTTTTAATTGGGGTTATTCCCCAACTTTATCAAATTTTCTATTTATCATTCCAAGTTCCAAGAAAAAAGAAATATTAACGAATTACAGAATCGATCTTTAAGGTGGACCCTCAAATATGTATTATACAAGGGTTAAATGTTAGTTGATTAACATTTTATTTAAAATTAGTGAAACGACCCCCCTACTTCTCCATTTAATTTACTATTTATTTTCATTCCTTAACACAAATTTTCTTTTTAAAACCTTTGCATTTTCGAGTTGTTGTGCCGCCTGTTTTTCAGCATTACTTTTAATAGCTTCACGATTTCTTTGTTCCAAATCAAAATCATTATCGTGATGGTGAGAGAAATTAGAATCTCCACTAGCTCTTCTTAAATGGTCTGTCCTGTCTTTATTTCCCAGTTTGGCTGCAACACCGCCACGCATTTACTAAAGCCTTTTTTAAAGGCAATAGTGGATATTATTAAAAAGGGATTAATTAATATTTATTTAGAATTTTGCCAAAAAAATATCTAAAATCTGTAAAAATAAAAGATATTAATTTTTTCATAGATTACCTTCCCTCCCCTATTTAGCTCCCAAATTAATAGTTCCTTTCTCTTCTCTATTAATTATTTAAAGTAAGATCTCGATATCAGAAGATGCACACTTGGGACTATAAAATAATGCCATTTAGGTATGTATTAAATTGGAGTTATTTTGAAAGTATTTCTCTTATTTGTTAGTGACCAAAATTCAAAAGAAAGTATCTTGAATAGAGGGGTGCCTTATTTACTCAAATAATTACCCCTCCAGAGAGGGATTGAAATAATTACTGGGTAATTACTTGAGTAAATACGGTATCTACTTTTGGGGATATCTTAAAGTCAGGTTCGACCACCTAAAAAAGAAAATAGGGAGGAAATGAGGAAAATAAGTGATTCATTAAATAAGGGAAGATTAATCCGAATCTAAAATAAGTGAGGTAAAAAGTACTTAAAGTTTAGGAAAAAATTTTTTTCTCAATAAAATAAAAATTATATAAAAAATATTTTTAAAAACAAAAATCTGCTTATAGTAAAGCTTTTAGTTTCTTTTTTTTTATCCAAAACATTGGAAAAGACAGATGCGGTAAAATTGAAGAAGAGTAATAGGAAGAAAATTCACCCAAGCGAAGAGAGCCAAGGGCTAACGGTCTTTTTTTCTAGAGGAATTTTTACTTGCGGGTCGAGATAGAAAAAAAAGAAAAAAATTTTTATGTCCGTTTGTCCATTATTGCTTCAATTCCTTTTATTTTTCATGCAAGTAGAGAAAAGAAAAAAGCAAAATTTTAAAGCCTTAACACAAAAAAGCCATCTCAAATCGATTGGAAAGAAGAAAATGTGAGGGTGTTTTTAGAATTTGGCCAAAGCTTGGCCAAGAAAACAAAAAAAAATGTCGAGAGTATTGAGAGGAAAGAGAGAAAGGAAAATAAATGAAAAGAGAGGGAAGGAAGGGGAAGGGAAAGGAAAGGGGGAGCGCATTTCATGGATGTATTTGGAAGGGAATAGGTACATAAATATTCCCTCCCGGGTATTTGCCATAAGAGAGCATCTAATGCTTAAGTCTGTTGCTTTTACTTTTTTTTTGTTACTTTTTAAGAAAAAATGAGTAGAAAATAAATTGTATATTAATCTTTTTTTCCTTTTAAATGTCTGGCAAAATGGAGATTTTAAAAAATTGGAGTTATTGAAAAATAACTCCATTTTTGAAAAATAATTGAAAAATAACTCCATAATAACTCTAAAAATTATTGAAAAATATACTATTAACTAATAATAAATTGAAAAGTTAGAAAATTACAAAAGAAATTATTAATACGGTCTAAAAAATATTGTAAAGGAAGAAGAGAGATCTAGCTACTTAACGTAATATTCTAGAATAATTAGACTGAATAATTATTGTTTCAACCTCTGGTTAGAGGGAGTAATTCATAGGTGAAGGGTAATATTTGAGAGAAAATTTTTCAGCATTACGGTACAATATGAGGGTTTAATATCTAGTGAAAGAGCTGATAAAGAAACTAGGAGGATCGAGGATATACAGGATGTACAGGATATATTGAGGATATAGCGGAGGATCGACGCATGCCCGGGGAGGCTAAAATAATTAGAAACCTCTGGCTATCTCTTACTACAAAATATCCAAAAGTTATAACTTTTTAGACTTTTTAGATTACCTATTTAAATATTTTTAACTACGGTTAAATTAATTAATGTTCCTGTAATATTTTTTAGTTAGCTCCAAATTCTCTCTTCTTTAGTTAGCTCCAGATAATTTTTAAAATCTCTGGAAAAAAAGAATTACAAAATGGGAAAATAAAATTTTTAACTTTAAATGTTGTTTTAAAAATTAAAATTTTAAAAGAATAATCCAAACAAAATTACTTTTAAATACTTATTTTCCTTCAAAATATCTGTCACTTTTGTTTGTCTATTAATCTGTCACTAAATTATTCAAACCTTTGTCTGGTTAATGACTGAGAATTTGGAATTTAAGGAATTTGAAAGATAAAAGAGAATAACCAAAATATTGCCATTTAATTCACAACAGTTGGGGAAAAATATTTTTTAAAAATTGTTTGAGAAAAGGTACATTTCGAAAACACGTGAATAAAAGATTGATGAGTAAATGAATGGATATATTTTAAAAGATTAATTTTTAAAATCCTTTTAGGTATGCTTGAAAGTCTAAAACATGTTGGCCCTATTCACAAAATGTGTGGTAAAAATAACGCAGAAATTTCTAGACAAAAAAGAGTCATAATTAAAAACACAAAAATCTAAACTAAGAAAATCTTTAGAAAACAACAATTTAATTCATCATCACATGCTTGGGTAAAATTAAAAGCAGAATCTACTTTAAATTTCCAGGAAAGAATTAAGCTACCTTCCTCTACTCACTAGTAATGTTCGGGTATCTAGACCCAAGTTCCGTTTCCCGATTTCCGGTTTTTTCTTCTCCCGAACTTCTCCCGAACATCAATAATATTCACGCATCCCTGAATACCCTCTAGAAGAGTTAGGACCCAAGGATGGCTCTCTTCCGCTTCGGCGTTCCATCTGCCGCTTTTTAGGGTCTCTGTGTGTTCAGAACCTCGTCACCTAATTTTTCTCCTATTTATTGCCAAAATATCATCAAGTTTGTCAAAATTCTTTCAAAAAATTGGGTAAATAATAGAAAATGAAAAAAACGGAGAGGAGGGTTAGAATTGAGAAAATACCTCTTAGAAGCACAGAATACCCTAATTTCGTTAAAAAATTAAAAAAAATTTTTTTGATCGTTTTTTAAAATTTAATGTTTATATAAACAATCGATTATCCGATTCGCGTGTTGTCACCAACTTAAAGGCGAGAAAAGCTTTAAGTAAGCATTAAATATACAATCAGTCTTTCTTTCCGGTGCTTCCCTTCAACCCCTCCTTCCGGGAAAAAAGAGCAGCCTTTTCATTTTTTTCTTTACTTGAATCTTAGCTATTCTTTTTTTTTATATTTTTTAGTTGTTTTATCCGAAATGCGAGAAGCTGGAAAGAAAAAAAGCGCATAGAATCAATTGCCGTTAGTGTGAGGGGGGTTAACCCTTTCCAAAGGCTTGTTGTCACGCTCAATGTTAGATGCCATTACATATTCGTCTTTTTTCAGTCTTTTATACATTTGTTCTTTTTCTGGAAAAGGGACAAGAGAAAGCTCAGATTTTTTGGATCAAGATAAAAATAACGTTAGAAAATACAGGAAGAACTCAGATACACCCTTGGGGTTAAAAATTTTATTTTATAATGAGATGTATCTTAAATAAATAGTCAGACTTCTCGATAACAGTTAGAAGTGTCGAAAATTGGAAAAATCAAAAATCCGAACTAACCAGATAAGTAATTTTTTGATAATGGAATATCAGAAATCGGGAGATGATAGGAATTCCAGCCAGATTTTTAAAAATAGTGAGGTGTGATATAGAGGTCCAAAAGTAAAAATTTATTTTTAAATTGCTTTTTTATGGAAGGAAGTTAAATATTTTTAACAAAAAATATATTCAATTTAAATATTTGTGATTCTGGAAGTTAATTAGCAAGAAGAATGAATTGAGTTAAATTGGTATTGACTGACAGGGTAATGCATTAAATAGTAAAAATAGCTTTTACCAAAGAAATTTTTATTTCTTGAGGGGATGAGAATTAAAAAATAAAGAAGGTGGATGAATTTTATTCTAAAAATAATACAGGATGACCTGTGTTTCGAACGATATCTCAAAGATTTTCTTACGATTAGCGATACTGTAGCTAATTTTAACGATGAAAGTTGCGATGAACTGGGCGTAAATTTGTAAATTGAAGTCGGTTGAGCGCCCATATGATTGATCGTCGATAATTTTTTGTTAATCAAAGAAGTTTGTTTCTGATATTGTATCAATTTTGGGACCCAATATCTCAATTCGTGCAGCCATTTTTTTAAAGCTGCTACTCTGAATCGACCACTCAAAATTTTCCCCTCTCCTATTTTGCCTTAATTTTTCAAAAAATTAAAAATTTCAGTTATTTTTTAATTTTCGACATAATTTATTTTCAATTATTATGAGCTCTGAAATTTCAATGAAGGATCTTTCTGTGCACGACATTCACTTAGAAAATGCTTTTGTCTATGCAATAGATACAAATCTTAAAGTAAAATTAATTTTCATTTTTTTTCAATTTAAAAATTTTTTCAAAGGTTTTTGCTGAAGCAATAAATGTTCTTTCAAAAATTAGCGATCAAATTCTTTTACAACCTCTAGCTGACAGCCTTATTTTAACGGCATATAATTCAACAAAATCTGCTTTTGCCAAAATTGTTTTGTCTTCAAATTTCTTTTCTCGTTTCGAAACCCCTTCAAATAATGAACAAAATTTAAACGGGGAAGTTTATTGTCGAATATCAACAAGAAGTGCTTTGCATATTTTTAAAGATATTGGGACTAAAAATGTTCATTTACCTTCTTTTGAAAATTGTCAATTAGAATTGGACCCTTCTGCTGATTTTGCAATTATACACATGGAACAAGAAAATACCCAAATTCGAAAAGTTTACGTGTTGCCAATGAGAGAACACACAACAATTTGTGATAACGTTTTCACAGAAAAACAAAGATTAAAGAATAAAATGGCAACGCAGGCAAAAGTCTTGTTAAATCTTTTTGGAGGATTTGATTGTAAAGAGGTTTTTTTTTGAAGGAGAATAGAATATTTTTTTGAAAATTAATTTTTAGGTCAGACTTGATGCTTCTGCAAATAAATTAACTGCACATCGTTATATTGTTCGAGAAGATCTCAGCAGAGTGTAAGTAGAGAAATATTGGTATTTTTCTGTTATCTCTCCATATTTTTCTTTTTTTGCCTTCTTTTTCGTTTCCGAAATTATAAATACCCCCAACAAACTCGGAACATGTTGGAATGCCAAAGTGATGAAATCAGGCCCGTAACCATGATTTTCTCCCCTACCCTGGCTACGGGCCTTGTTGAAATTCTAACAATAAACCCCAAAAAGCCGTCGAAATGTTCCTTTTCCTCTATCATCATCTGCCCTTAACCATTATAATTTTTGAGGGCGGGAGACAAAGAGAAAGATAATAAGGAAATGTGTGGATAGTGCAGAAAGATGCTCAAATATTTTTCTAATTTAATTTAAAAAAATTTTTAGACGAAAAACGGATGTCACCATACCTATTGACCATTTTGAAAAATTTTATATTCACGTAGATACAAGAATTGTTATAAGCTTGAGAGAACTTCGATCAATTCTTCATTTTGGAAATATTTGCGGATTTACACTTAATTTACATTTTGACAGACCTGGGCGACCAATGATTGTGGCAATTGATGAAAATATGGATTTAACTGCAGAATTTGTACTTGCTACAATGGATGATTTTGAAGCTCAACAAAATCAGGTTCTTATCCTAAATTACAGTCGGTCTCTAGAGGCACCATTTTGGTTGATTACTAGTTAGGGTAGGATTGTTGGATCCTGGGAAATCTCCGGATACACGGATCTGAAAATTTGTGTATATCCGGATTCTTTTCTGACCATTCTGTCAACTCTACGTGGAGGAGATTTTTCAAAGTTTCAATTTCTGGCCAAAAGGGTGTTCTTATAGTGGTCCGACTATTTATTTAATCAAAAAATAAATAAAAGTATTTTAAAAATTTCCCTACAAACTTTTTTTTTTATTTTTTTAGTTAAGCTCAACACAATCCACTTCAAATCAACAACAAGAATCTCAAACTCCAAATATTCAAAAATTGGGAATTGCAAAACGTATAAATTTAAATCCTCGACAGAAAGAAAATCAAATGCCTCAACATTGTGCTTCGTTTTATTGAATTTTAATTAATTTTAATAAATTTAAAAATTAATTTATTTATTTTCTTCAATTTATTTAAAAAATTAATTTAAATATTTTTTTATTTTTAATTATTTAGAATTTATTAATTAATTTTTAAAAAAAAGATGACTTCAGAAAAAAGAAATATTTTGACTGTGGAAGAGGTTTTTAAATTTAAAAAATAAAATTAATTTTATTTTTTATCTAGTTACCAATTTATGCATCGAAGGTGACAGACTCTCGGAACTCTTATCCAATTGAACGTAAACCTGTTTTTGGTGAAGAATATTTTCGACAACTCCGGATTGCTACAAATAACTTTTTTGGAATTCCGGAGGTTTCTAAGGAAATATTTTCTAAAATTAAATTTAAAATTTCAGTTGAACGTGAGTAAAGTTACAAAGACTTTGGAACCTGTAAAGGATGTAGCTAGTGGTAAGTAATTTAATGGAATCTCTCTATAACGGTACATTTCAATCGGGCCGTATTTTGTTTAAGTGGGGAAGTGATGTGGTAGTGGGAGTCAAATCTTCCGAATACAGCCATCGAGATAGATTAACGTAAGTACTAAAGAAAGTGAAGGTTGAGGGGCGTCGTTAGTGAGAGATTCCAATTTATATTAAAAATTGTTTACTGTCGAACATCATTTTATGATACCCCGATAATTTAAGAGGTGTTGGAATCCCTTAATTTAAGATTTGTGTATTTCTCAAGTTTATTCACCTGAAAATTTATGATTTTTCAGCCTCATAAAAATTGGGTTATCTTATAATGTGGTTCGAATTAACTAAAAAATAATAAAATTATTTTTCTCTTCCAGCTACCGAAGATTTCATTCGAAAAGAAAATACTGAATTATTTCCAAAATTGGCAGCTATATCTTTAGGAGGGATGGGAGGATATGTTTATGGAAGAAGGAAAGGAATTATTAAAAAATATTTTTATACTTCTATTGGACTACTTGTAATGACTGCTTTTTGTTATCCAAATGAAACAATTAGAGTTGTTAGAACGGGTTTTGAACATTCAAAAATGACTTGGGAGGAGTTTAAAAAATGTATGTTTTTTTCAATTTTAACTTCAGACATTTACGGCCTAAGGATAAATCAGAAAATTTAAATAAAATTAATTTTTGATATTTTATGACTTGTTTTTTGACATTAGGACCGGTGATTGTTATTAATGTTGTTTTCCCTTGTAATAAGATAAAGGACTTTTATTCCATCGGTAGCCGCTAATGGGGGGCCGTTTTTGCTGCTTTTTAGCTTAAAAATTTTTTTTAATATTTTATAGCACCTGATCCAGATGAGAAATAAATCTCAGGATTTCAATGAAATTTAAATAGATAATTAAAAAATAATTTTTCATTTAAATTTTTGCCTGTTTATTAAATTTTTATTAAATTGTTGTTAAATTTTGCTTTAAAATGTATTATCTTTATGAATATACTTGATATTGTTTTGATGAATTCAAGTGTTTTTTCTTGATTTAAAATTGTTTTAGTTCAATACATTTTGCTTTCTTCCTTTTTTAAAAAATCCAAAAATTTTAGAAGATATTCTTTTTTTTCAATCAAATTCAATAAAAGAAACCATTTAAAGAATGGCTGATCGTTCAAGAATTACAGCTTCAAGGCCTGCTTATTTACCTGATAATTGGGACAATGATGTAGAAATGAGTGGATTAATGTCTTATTTAAAGGTTTTTAATTAAATTGATATATTTTTTGTAATCCTAATATTTTAGGCTAGATATGTAAACCCTACAAATTATGGTACGTTTCTAGATTTTTTTAAATGGAAGAATTCAATGTTTTTAGCATCCTAGACCAAATTTTCGGAGAATTTTGTTTTTCTTAAAGTGTTTATTTGATAGCAAATTTAATTATAATAAATTTTTTCCGTAATATGGTGCTAGGATGCTTTAAAGAAATTCGAAACAGAAATTTTTAATTAAGACCGTGTTGTTTCTTTTTGGAAATCTACAATTCTTGACTATTGTCGTCATCAGAAAAGATGTGTTTTTACTCAAGAAGAGCTTAAAATAAAATTTAAACGCGGGTCACAATTACCAAGTCCTTTACCTACAGTTATATCAGAATTAAAAAGGTTTTTCTAATTTAAAATAAATTCAGAATTTTTTTTGAAGTGAGGGACTTGTTGTGGAGAGGTCAGATTTTGAGAAGGACAATCAAAGTTGGTTGCAATGGGGAGCAAATTTAATTAGTCCAAGTTCTTGGTTACAAGGATTAGTTGGATCAACTTCAAACAATCCAAATACTTCACAATTAATTCACATTACTGCCTTGAAGGTTTGATTTATTGTTAGTTAGGTCTTGCTTTTATTGGAACCTTTGGCTTTGAAAAATTGTATTTTAAATCTAGTGCATCCACTATTGGAGAGTAATCATAGTAGGCTTAATTCCGCCCAGTATTCAAACATATTTTTGAAAAACGGATAATTTTTTGAATTTCACTTTTTCGATTATCCTTCTAAGGTTTCACGTCTCCATCATTTCGGGAGGTTCTTTAGCCCTTTCAGCCCCGCTGGCTACGGCCTTGATAGAGATTCGATTTATTAAAAAACTAAAAAAATATTTCAAGGAATTGGCAAAAGAATTGTTACGTTATTATCGAAATAATTATGAAATGGTTGATTGTCCTGATATTGTTGGATATAACGAATTACAAGAAAATGCTTCACACATAATTGACAGAGATTGTTTTGAACTTGTAATTATCGAATTGGTTAATATGGGAGAAGTTAGTGTTGGAAGTTCTAAAGATGGAGATAAAGTCTTGAAATTTAAGGTAAGAGTTGAATAATATATTTTTTAATCATATCTAATTGAATTCCAAAGTAAATTTAATTTAACTAGAAACACTGGAAAATGACTTCTAATATTATTTTTCTGTTCACAGACCCGGGTCATTAGAGCCTTTAAAACAAAAAGAATATTTTTATTAAACATATTTTAGGATCAAAGAACAAAGGGACCAGCTCGATTTTCTGAAAATGATGCTGCAATGCACGATTTAAAACAAACAATGGCTCGACTTGATACAGCCATAATGAAAGCTGAAAAACGTGAACAAATGTAAATTATATATTTTTTAATTTAATTCTAATCTATTTTCGAATTTAGGTTAAAATTAGAAGCAAAAGCAGCAATGAACAGGGGAGACAAAAAGGGAGCATTAAATATTATGAAAAAAGTTGCTTTAATACGAAAAGAAGTTCAAGATAAGGAAGTACAATATCAGCGTCTTCACAGTGTTTTTCAACAATTGACTGACTCAAAACATAAAAAAGATATGATTGATGTTTTGAAAACTTGTTCTGTAACTGTTAAGGAAACATTAAATCGTCATGGATTAACTCCAGAAAAGGTTTTGATTTTATAATAAATTTTATAGGACACATAGTCATTGGTAAGAAAGGGGGAAATTTTTGCGTCTTTGGCGCTGGAAATCTGAAATTTAATATTTTTAAAAATGATTCCCCACTATCCTAATTTCTTTTTAGTGCCTGACCCTATGAACTTTTTTCGGGGGATTAGTTTTCGAAAACCTATTGCCGAATTTTTGACTTTTCATCACCTAAACTCGTAAGGTTCTGTGTTTCGAAGGAATATGAGAATGACAAAATAAAAATAAGAAATTTGACTCATCGTGGTCGTTCTTTTTGAAATTATCAATTATTTCAAACTTTAATTTTTTAAAGGTTGACACAACAATGGACGATCTTTTGGAAACAATGCAAGATTATAGAGATATGAATGAAGCATTACATGATGGACTTCGTTCTATGTCATCTGTTGACGTTCCGGATGAAGAATTGGAAAGTGAATTAAATGAATTAATACGTGAAGATGAGGCTGCCAGGGTTAAAGAAGTGTCACCGCCACTGATTCTTCCACGCCCAGTTCCAGTAGAAAATGGAAATAGAGTTCGTGTTGGTAAGCGAGTTTTGGATCTTTCTGATTTGCCAGAAGTTCCATCTGGAGGGCCTTCGACTTCTTCAGCAAATAGAAATGGAAGAGATGATTCACTTGAGGAGCGTTGGAAACGACTTCGAATGCATGCAACTTAAAAATAAGGAGAATAAAAAATAAAATAATGAAAAATATGGGGAGGGAAGGGGATATCTTTTGGAAAAGAAAAAAATTTTGATTGATTCTGCCGTAGCGCAACTTTTTTTAAATATTAATTCTTTTTTTATTATTTAACTTTTTTTCCCAGAAATACATTTTTTGGAGAATTCTTTCAATTAAATAAACAATTTAATTCTTATCTATTTGTTTTGAAACATTTTTTTATATTTTTTGATTGAACATTTGGTTAATTATTAATTTAGATTTAAAGGAAAATATTTTGTTCAAGAAAGGGTTTTAAATGGTTAAAGATAGGCTGATTGAATTTCAGGTTTTCTTTGTTAAATACAGTTGACCTCACTTAAAGATGCCTCCTAAACTAGATCTATTTAAGATTTTAGAAATTTGTTAGCTTACTGGGTGGGTGAGTTGCACAATCAATCACCTAATTTAAGATACACCTATTTCGAGGTACAACTTTTTCAGACCCCAAGAATTGTATCCTTTAGTGAGGTTTGGCTGTATATATTCAAATTCCTAAATAAAAAAATTTTTTTAATTAAAGCGTATGGCTGGAATGAGCAGAAACATTGCCAACAAAAATCATCTTCCAACAAATTCTTTAAATAATTCTGTTCATCTTGAAAGCAATTCTATTCACAACGATGAGACAATTTCTTTTTTAAATTTAAATTCTGAAGATGATATTAATTCGGTTTGTTTAAAAATATTTTTTGATTAATTTGTCGAAAACAATGTGTTTAGTTTCTAGAATTGACTCAAGATATAAGAAGGAAAATGTTTGAAATGAGTGAATGCCTGAGAGGAATTAGAGAATTGCATTGTCGAATTTTGAATGAACCTGGTGCTCATTCAAGTAAATTTCTGTTTTTGAAATAATTTTTAACTTTTGCATTACTCCCCCCCCATTTTCTTATTTTTAAAATTACAATCATCAATAGATTGTGTTGGATGCGGGAATCTCGCATCAATTATTTTTGAAAACTTCTAATTTTTCAGAAGCCAAATTTCTGCTATTTTTTAAAAATATCTTCAAATCCGGTTCCCTCTATCAAATCCACGTTTTTGTATTAATCCTTGGTCCACTCTTGTAAAATAATATGTAGATAAAAGGAAATAAAAATGAGACCAGAAATTTCTAGTATGTAATTTCAGAAAATTTCCAAAAATTTTTACATTTTTTAGATTAATAATTTTAAAATTTATATTTTAGCATTAACAGCAGAATTTAACATCAAAGTTGAAAATTTTGTAATTTTATCTCGAGATGTTTGGAATATTGTGAAAAGTATTTTTTAAAGAAAGGGAAAATTTTTAAATTGAAGGAATGCAAACAGAAAATGATAAATTAAGTTCTTCAAATAAAATAACAATGGCTAATTTAATGATTAGAAGGAATCAAGTAAAAAAATTTTTTTTGAATTTTTTAAATTAAAATTTCTTTAGGAAATGACTTTACGTCAAGGAATTTTAAAATTAACTGGGGAATTTCATAAAGAACAAATGGACTATAAAGAAAAGTGTAGATCGAGAATTAAAAATTATTTAAAGATTTGTAAGTGTAAAGTAGGGTAGCACCCGAAACCCTGACCCCCGATGAATTTTTAGGCAGAAACCCCGACCAGAACCCCGAAGGCTCTACCCCAATAAACTCCGATCCCCGACGATCCCGCCCCGAAGGCTCGGAGTGCTACCCTAGTTTAAATGCTATTTTTTTTGAAATTTTATTCAATTTTTTTAAAAGCTGGTCTACATATGACTGAAGAAGAAATGGACGAATCTATTGAAGGAGGAAATTTATTTAATACAGTTTCTTTAATGACAGCAGAAAAAGATAAAAAACTTTTGTTTGAAGATGTTAAATCTCGTCATGAAGATATTATTAAATTGGAAGGGTCAATTAGAGAATTACATGAAATGTTTCAAGGTTTTTATTTTTTTTAAACAATTTTGGTTACAGTCGGGGTTTGTTATAGATACACGGTCTAGCTAGATACACCTCTATTTGTACCTCTATTTAAGGGACACGCATAATAGTAAGTAGGCGCGAAGCCATACTAGCTGAAACATTTTTGGTCCTTGTCAATTTTGGTACCAATCTCTTTAGCTTAACGAAAGAAATTGTTTAATACTATTTAAATTTGATAAGATTCGGAAATCTTGAAGCAGTTATTGCTTTGCGCCTACTTGGACCGTACCCCTCTATTTTAGATAATTTTTTAATTATATTGGACGCTTAGCGATAGCTAAGCGTCCAAAATAGATAATTTTTTAAGTCAACCTTTTCATCCATAAAGGTCTGATTTAATAGGTCTACATCTAGGTCCAAACTGATTATATCTACCTATTTTAATTAATTTTATTTAAATTATAGATTTGGCAATGCTTGTGGAAAGTCAGGTTTTTAACTGTTTTTGAATCTTATTTAAATTATATTTTTGTAAGGGTGAAATGGCTGATCATATTGAAACGAATGTTATTTGTGCAAAAGGACTTGCATTTAAAGCTTTGGATAATGTTAAAGGAGCAGAGGCTGCAAAGAGAAGGAATATAAAGGTAAAATTAAATATTCTAGGATTTTTCCAAATTTTTATGATTTTGGAATTTTAAGGGCCAATAAAATTTAAAAAAAATTTTCTAAAATATAATTTTTTAGTTAAAAATTGCCTTGACTATGTGTATTGTTGTTGGCATCATTCTTATTTTCTTTATGGGAACGACTGTTTTTTGTGTCTACTTTCCATTTATTTGTCGTTAATTTTATTTTTTAATTTATGATTATATTTTGTGCCTTAAATACTGCTCAAATGTTGGCATTTCTCGTTTCGAAAATACATTAGAGTTGTTCCCGGGTCGGAAGGTGAGGGGTCCTCATGGATAATTTTCAGAGAAGGGCTGCGTGAAATTTTAATAGCATCGTTACGGGGGAGGGTGGGCGGGAAAATTTTTTAAAAGAAATTTAGAGGAATTTTTTGTGTATTTTTGGAAAGCCAATAAGTCTTTAATTCCAATTCATCTTTTCCACTGCTGTATAAATTTTTCCACGAGGGGTGGGTGGGCGGGGGATTTTCGAAAAGTTAAACTCCATAAACTTTCGGGAAAAGGGAACAACTCTTATAAATACAAGGTAAAGTTAGATATTTTCAAGTTAAAAAAAATTATCTGACACACATTCATTAAACAAAAATATAAAGAATAATCTAATTAATTTTCTCTTTCAGTTTCATCTTTTTACTCTCCTTACAACTGCTGCTACTAGAAGTAGAGCTTGGAATTTTTGTCAGTTTCTTTCCGGTATCGTCAAAAATTACGGGCACTGATTCCAAACTTTTAAAATGATTCCACACCTTAGAATAACTCCAACATTGGTACATCAATAACTTCAACAATTCTATCACCGGTAAAAATGTGCATAGCAATTAGACTGTTTGGTTCAACCATGGAGACAATTATATTTTGATCCTGAAATTTATGCCTGAAAAAGGTAATTTTAGCAAAAATATCCTTTTAAATACAACCCAGAGGAATCAAAAATATTTTATTGTCATTGTTTCTTTTTCTTCTCTTTACTCCCATCCAAACTACTATTACTTCCACTGGGACTTGGTATCTTCTTCAGCTTCTTTCCACTATCATCAAAAGCAATTGTCACAGACTCTACGCTCTTAACGTGATATACTTAAGTATTTCTATTATTAATTAAAAGTATTAATGCTTAACCTTTATACTCGCTCTCATCCACATCAGAAATTGAATTTAAAGGAGATGGTTTGTACCAAAAACCATTTCTTCGTTCCAAAATTTGTAGGACGTCATTTGGTACTTTTTCAGTAACTGCAATTTTTCTCTCTAATTTGACTTTAATGGGTAAACTATTCTCAGCACAGTGACGAAAAGCCTAAAATAAAATGACTTAAAGTTTAAATATTAGTTTAGTAATCCTATATGTGTACACCAATTAAGTTGAAGATAAATTATTTCATTGTCTGGCTTTTCACTTTTCTCCCTTCTTAATTCAATTACTTTATACCGCAGGTCCCGTTTAAATTTAACTGTAACAAGTCCATTAAGTTGTTTTGCATCTGTTGCAGGCTGTAAATGTAAAAATTTGCCTTAAAACATTGCAAATACCTTATCATTAATTAGCAGAAACTTGTCCCCGACTAACATCAACCCCGCAAAACAACAAAGAATATCCATTTTCTTTATTTTTAATTTTGTACTTCCAGGATAAAAGGTAAGTCCAGAACTTCACTTTAGCGTTGAAATACAAAATAACGATTCTGGCTAAAGTGAAGTTCTGGACTTACCTTTTATCCTGGAAGTACAAATTAAAAATAAAGAAAATGGATATTCTTTGTTGTTTTGCGGGGTTGATGTTAGTCGGGGACAAGTTTCTGCTAATTAATGATAAGGTATTTGCAATGTTTTAAGGCAAATTTTTACATTTACAGCCTGCAACAGATGCAAAACAACTTAATGGACTTGTTACAGTTAAATTTAAACGGGACCTGCGGTATAAAGTAATTGAATTAAGAAGGGAGAAAAGTGAAAAGCCAGACAATGAAATAATTTATCTTCAACTTAATTGGTGTACACATATAGGATTACTAAACTAATATTTAAACTTTAAGTCATTTTATTTTAGGCTTTTCGTCACTGTGCTGAGAATAGTTTACCCATTAAAGTCAAATTAGAGAGAAAAATTGCAGTTACTGAAAAAGTACCAAATGACGTCCTACAAATTTTGGAACGAAGAAATGGTTTTTGGTACAAACCATCTCCTTTAAATTCAATTTCTGATGTGGATGAGAGCGAGTATAAAGGTTAAGCATTAATACTTTTAATTAATAATAGAAATACTTAAGTATATCACGTTAAGAGCGTAGAGTCTGTGACAATTGCTTTTGATGATAGTGGAAAGAAGCTGAAGAAGATACCAAGTCCCAGTGGAAGTAATAGTAGTTTGGATGGGAGTAAAGAGAAGAAAAAGAAACAATGACAATAAAATATTTTTGATTCCTCTGGGTTGTATTTAAAAGGATATTTTTGCTAAAATTACCTTTTTCAGGCATAAATTTCAGGATCAAAATATAATTGTCTCCATGGTTGAACCAAATAGTCTAATTGCTATGCACATTTTTACCGGTGATAGAATTGTTGAAGTTATTGATGTACCAATGTTGGAGTTATTCTAAGGTGTGGAATCATTTTAAAAGTTTGGAATCAGTGCCCGTAATTTTTGACGATACCGGGAAGAAACTGACAAAAATTCCAAGCTCTACTTCTAGTAGCAGCAGTTGTAAGGAGAGTAAAAAGATGAAACTGAAAGAGAAAATTAATTAGATTATTCTTTATATTTTTGTTTAATGAATGTGTGTCAGATAATTTTTTAAAACTTTGAAAAAATTTTTAAAACTTTGAAACTATCTAACCTTTTATGTATTCATAAAGTATTTTCGAAATAAAATTGATAAATCTAAATTTTTATGTTTGTTTTATAAATAAATTTTTGATTCGAGTAATTTATATTTTTTTAAATAAAATTATCTTATTAAATAATATTTTTCTAATTTTTTTGAATATTTCTAATTTAATTTTGTTAAGAAAAAATGTCTTTATTAAATCGTTTTCCTTCCCTAACATTAATTTTTTCTAGAAATTTTGTCACCAAAAATTCAATAGAATGTTTAAGATCAAGATTGTTTTATCAAAGCAAAAAGAGAGGAATTTTAGAAAATGATATTCTTATCGGGTAAATTTATTTTTATTTAAATTATTAAAGGGATTTACAAAAAGTAAAATTAGAAACTCAAGTTTAAGGGCAACTAAAGGGCAAAATTTTCCAAACGGGTTGGGGGTCATAAGGGCGCGGGGCCATTAGGGCGCCAGCACTAGAAACTGACACTTAGGCGAGACCGAAATTTATGAAAATTTTTCCAAATTTCTTTAACATCATTGACTACCTCCTACAGAAATTTCAGAATTTTTCATCGAATATTTCTGAAGTTATAGTCGATAGACCGCGAAAAATTAGGGTTTTTTCGGAAAATCAACATTTTTGGCCACAATTTCCGAAATTCTTGATCAAAAATTCTGAAATTTTTGGAGATCGTAGATAAAGGCATATGAGTTATTATTGCAAAATTTTATCTTTTTTGATAAGAAACTCACTGTTTTATAAGCTCGCGCCCTAATGGCCCCGCGCCCTAATGGCCAAGTCCCTTCCAAACTGGGTAGTTTTTTTAGAGGGATCGAGCTTTGTTTTGGAAGGGATTGTGTTTGAAAGTGTTGCTAATTTTGGCTGCAAGTTTGTTTGCTATTGCAAGTTTGCTATTGCCAATTTTTTTACTTTTTTGGAAATGTTGGGGTATGGGTTTTGCAGGAAGGGGGGAGCGTTTTGTTTTGCAGAAAGAGGGGATCGACTTAAATTTTTCCCTTAATGTCCCAAGCGAAAATTTGTTTTGAATTTTTATAGGGCTTTTAATTAATTTTTTAAAGAAAATTTGCTGAAGAAAATTTACCTAAAATGAATAAAAACGATTTGGTTAATTATGATGCTATAATTAATGGAAATTATATGGAATGGGATTTATATTATTATTTAACTGGTAATTTTTATTTTTAATTTGAAAAAAATTTTTTAAGGCAGAAAAGAAGCTCCAAACGAATTAATTTCAAATCCATTATTTAAAAATATGAAAGAATATATTTTGTTAAATAATCAAAGAAAAATAAAATGGGAAAAATAATTTTTAATTTTTGCCATTGTTTCCGTTTAATCCATTTAAATGTGCCTGTTTATGTGCTTTTAATTGTTCTTGACTAAAAAATTATTTAGGTATTAAAATAAATTTGAAAAATCTCTTATTTTCTTGAGAATATTAGACTACGCAAATAAGGGTCGAATCGTTTTTTCCTTCATTTTTCCTTTCAATATTTTCACATCTTAATAACTTCAAATTCCCCTCTTTTTTACAAATTCAGTGTGTGGTGAAGCGGTAACCCTCCCAGAAAATTGAATGGAACTTGATCGTGGGGGCCCAATTTAACGGTTATTAACCGCCAACCTTCCCACTAATTGATCGTTTTTTGCTTTATTTGCTAGGCTAGGAGGAAATTTTATCGGCTTTACATTGTTAGTTAAAATAAAACGAATGTATTTTTGGTGAAGTGTAGTGGGGTAATTTATTTTTAAACTCTTATGTATGTAAGGTAATCTTTTTGCCCCAGAGAAAGCTTTTCGAAAAGCAACTTACTCTGAAAATTGAGAATCACAAATTTTACATTTAAGGTGTTTGTCAATAAATGAGTAACGTTTTCTTTTGAATTTTAGTTTTTCATTTGCAATCGTCAGGTTGTTTTTATTTAATTGTTGTTTTTGATGTTCTAATAATTTTTTAAATTTTCTCCTTTTCTCTCTTTTTCTAATTTTCTCTTTGGATATTTTTTAATTATAAATCTTAGCAAGATTTGGTTTTTTCTTGTTTTGAGAGGCATGGTTGCCGGATGCTCGGAAATTCCAGGATATCTGGATCCGCCAACACGACTGTCTAGATAACTATGCACTAAATTCAGCTTCAGACAAACATTTTAAGTCGTGGACAATAGATTTTTAAAAATCACAATTTTCCAATAAATTTTTAAAGAACTGACTCGTTTTGATTGAAAATTCAGAACTGTCTTCAGACAAATTTTGTTGATCTTTTGATGTAATTCCTTTATAATTAATATCATTATTCAAATATTCATTGGAGGAAAGAAGTAAATGTTTATCGTTGTATTCCTCGTTGCTTTCTTTCTGTAAAATTTTTCAATAATTATATTTTAATAATTATTTTAAAAATATTTCTAAGGGAAATACAATTTTTTGTTGTTCCTTCCCAGTCAATTCATCCTTATCGTTTAACTCATTTAAATGAAATTGTTTAACATGTTCTTCAAATAAAGAGTATTCTTCTAATTTTATTTCACAAGAAAGACATTCAAAACTCTGATTTTGAATGGCATGAATAAATAAATGTTCCTTTAAAAAATTTTTATATTTCAAGTCAGACTTCTTTAATTTCAGTTAGACCTCTTACCCCCAATTACGGATGGGTTGGGTTACTCGAAACCCCGATAGCCGAACTTTTTTGCGACCCAAAGTTCAACACGTCTTTTTCTCACCCCGACACTTCCCTGCCCTCAATACTAACTAGATATACCCTCTATTTAATACACATCCCATTATAAACGACTATTTTTCAGCCTTAAGAGTTTATTTTATATTGAAGTCCGACTATTTAGAAAAATATTTCTTTCCTTCTAACCGTTAATAAAGAACGTTCAGTAAATAATTTTAAACAAAATAAACATCTAAATATTGCTTGAGTATGATAAATAAATAGATGTTCTTTAATTGACCAAATATCAAAGAAAGTTTTAGTTGGTCTACATTTTTCACATTTCCAGGTTGTTTTTGTGTTAATTAAATGTTCAATTAAATGGTCTTTTAAATTCTGAAAAATGAAAAACTTTTTTTTATGTAAATCCAGTCAAACCTCATTATAGGTTACACCTCTGAGTTAAAGTCTCTTATAAGGAGGCGTATATTAAATAGAGGGTATTGTTTTGGCAGCTCCTCCACTCAACCAACTTTCAGAAAACGTTTCTTAAATAGAGGTGTGCCTAGTATTGGGGGTGTTTTATAGAGAAGACATTCTATAATGTAGTGTATCTTAAATAGAGGGTATCGCCTAGAAGCTCTCCCACCCTGTGGCCATTCATATTTTAAAAAAACGTCTATTAAATAGAGGTCATCTATATTGTGGGTATTTCATAGTGGGGTATAGGGTATTTTATAGAGGTTTGACTGTATATTTATTCATACATTTATTTTTAATCCACAAATTGGACAATAATTATTTCCACATTTTTGATCTTCATTTAATTCTTTTATTAAATGAACACTTTTCATATGTTCTAAGAATTAATTTTGTATTTTTTATTTTAAATTTATTTATTTATTACTTATAAATTCAACAAAATTATTTAATTCAGAATTACATTGTTGGCAAACAAAAGAGGAAGAAGGGGAGGAATTTGTTTTATTGTTATCTTCCAATTTGGATGAATTTTCTGTTGTTTCTAATTTTATAGAAAAAAGTTGTTCGTTATTGGAGCTGGTGTTCTCCATCATTTAATTAATTCTTAAAAATTCGATACAGTCAATTTCATTATAAAATAAATACTTTAGGGTATCTTATAATGATGTTTTTTAAATAAAGGGTATATAATTTAGGTAGCTATTATTACCCATTGGCTATTTGAATGAAAAAACGAATCTCAAATAGAAGGGTGTTATCTTGTTGTTATCGTGAGCGTTAATAGTGAGCGTGTCTTATTATTAAGTGTATCTTGAGGATTCGCTAGCTAACGTTTTTAAACAACGCTTCTTAAATAGGTAGATATGTATTTAGTAGAGATCGGACCGATACGACTTTTTCGATATTATCGAAGAAATGTTGACTGACCCCTCCGTCCGATCTCTAGTATTGGGTTATTCTATAATTTCGACTCTAAAAAATAAACATTAACTTCCTCAAAGTATTTATTTTGATCACAATGTTTTAATGAAATAAGGCCTTTTTAATGAAAATTGCCTGACAAAGTATAGAAAAGCACATACATATACTCATCTGAATAGAGGGAATGCTTTTTACATTTTTTAATTCTTTAGGGAATTAAATATATCCATAAAAACAGAATTTGCCCCCAAAACGTTCTATAAACTCCCAAAGGAATATTTCTCTGTAATGGCTGTTGTTGTATTTTTAAATAGTTTTTCTTTCCCAAAAATTTTTATAAAAATTTATTTTAACAATTTTATATTTAGAAAATTAAAAAAAAATTTTTAATATCGTACATAAAGTCAATTCGACTAGGATTAGCAGTTATTGATATATGGAGCCGAAAAAAAGTTGTGATATTCGTCTCCCAACCCAAAAAATGCAGGAAAATGAATGAAAAAAGTGGATTTCTCTTTGCGGACATGTACTAGACCGCTAACAAACTAGTTGTTTCGAAATTTCAATTTTCGAGGTTATTTTTCTTTCGATTTTCGAAGATGTTTTTTGCTTCGAAACAGCATTTACCCTCGAACTCATCGACAAAATATTCCCTAAACATTCCCGTTGAAAAGGAAGAGAATCTTTTCGTCTTGGCCTTACTAAAATCTTAAAACTTCCCTTGGTTTAGCCATTTAAAAATAAATTTAAAAAATTGTTTTTTTTTTCATTCTTCTAAAATAGAAAAATATTTCATTTCTCCCTTATCCAAAAATTATTTTTTAAATTCTTTTAAATATCTTTTAAATATCAAAAAAAAAATTTTTTTATTTTTATCTTTAAAAATAAATAGCAATAAAAGTTGTGGAGAAATTCTAAAATAAGTTTTGGATTTTTTAAAATGTGCAAGTAAATGTCCGGGTATTTTAAAAAATATATTTTTATTTTTTGGCAATTAACTTTTAAATATTTTTTGCCCAAAAATTAAATATATATATTTTTTCCACTGAATAAATGGGAGTAAAGAAAAGTATGTGTGTAGTAGAGGAAAATATTTTTTTAAATAATTTAAACGGGTGAATTAAAATATATATATATATATATGTCCAAAAAACGAGAATCAATCCAAAAAAAGAGAAGCAAATCCTTGTAATAATTATGTTGCAGGGCAAGCATTTTTTCATCCTTTCAATTCCCATTCTTTCCCTTTTCTTTTTGAGGCGATATCAAAAAGATTTAAGTATTGATATAAAGGAAAGTTTGATTGGAAAAAAATGATTTTATTACTCGTTTAACAGGACATACTGATTGGGGCAGGCATCAAGGGGCGAATTTATCCAAGGGGCGAATCCAGTGATAGATTCTGAAGATTTTTTTCCCAATTTCAGGGGAGAGGGTGGGTCTTTGCTACGCCACAACCGGGCATATCGACTCAACACCTTTCCACAATCTGAGTTTCACATTGGAATCGAAAACTCTCAACCAAATACCTCAGCTAAAATAAGGGGAATAAAGAAAAGGAAAATATAGGAATCGAAGGAAATAAAAAATGGGGACCCACAAACACAATTAATACCCAAAGCAGTTCAATATCGACGACGACGCTTCTTGCTTTTCTTTGCCGAACCATTAGTAAGCGAAGCAGCAGATTTCGAAGTTGATGGAGTGTCCGTAGCATCCTTTTAAAATTTAAAGAAATTTTTTTTATAAATCCAAAAGAATTACTTGACTCTTTCGTTTGCCCCCTTTTTTGTCGGGCATTGGATTCAAAGCATCATAATCTTTAATTGCTTTAAGATGGCCAACACCACTTTTTGGCTCCCAAGAATTTCTAGGAAAATTAAATTCTTTAAAATAAAAAATTTAAAAATTAACCGATCATCGCCATAACCTTCCCATTTAATAAAATATTCAATTTCTCCATCCCTCCCAATTTTTCGATCCAAAACCTTTTCAGCAATATATTCCTTATCATCATCACTTTCATCTTCTTCTCCCTCATTATTTTTTAATTTTTCTTCATACTTCTTAAAAACATCCAAATGAGCAATCCCTTTCCGAGGCTCCCAGGAATCTAATTAGAAAGATAATTTTTAGGCTCTTATCCAATTTACGCGTCCATACAAAAGTCTCGAGACAAAATGTTCAAAAACTGGAACCGAAAATATTTTTAATTTTTTTGAAAAACTTAAAAATTGAAATCGACCCAAGTCTAATCACTTATTCAAAATTGAGTAAAAGTCTTTAAAATTTTTCGGATTCGGCACCTGGACCAGTTGAAGTGAGAACATATGTTAGTTTAAACCCAATTTTAAAAACCATCGAAAATCCAATATAAAACTTCATGGGACGCATAAACTGGACAAGAGCCAATTATTTTATAAGGTTAAAAAAACGTACTCCATTCAGGCCCAAAGCCTTTCCACTTAATCAAGTATTGCTCTCTCCCGTTCTTGCCAACTTTCTTTTCTAAAATGCTCTCAACTTTGTATTCGACATCAGCATCAGAATCCTCCATCCCAGCCATATCCTTGAGAGACGCTCCGCTCCTTCGAGCTGAAGCTTTTCGACGAACACTGTTCTTTTTGGCCGAACTTTCCTCAACTAAAATTTTAAAATAAATTCTAAAATAAAAAATTAAAAAAACCTAATCGTTTAGTAGTCTTTCGTCTACGTTCAGAATGTCGACGATTGTCATAATTTTTGTCATTAGACTCATTATTGATTGAAACGTCTTCTTCATCGTCGAGTTCCTCATCTTCAACATACTTTGGAGCCTTCTCTTTGCGTGTCTAAATTTAAACAAACGAAAATAAAAATCAGAGACAACTCCTAATAAAATGACAACACCTTTAGGTCTACACCCCGTTTATTCGCAACAAGCGCAGACTAGGTCAAATTATGTCTTTCGAAAGAGACATCGTGATGAGTATGAATATCTAAGGATCTCTTGCCGGGGAGTGAGGAACACCTCTACCATCTTTTAAATTATGTCAACGTTAAATCAATTTCCCCTTAAGGTAAGCAAAAATAATCTAGCCTTAAAAATACCTAATTGTCTGGGGCAAAAGGTAGGTTTGTGTGACACACATTTCTCTCACTTTTTCATCTCCTCGAGGAAAAATAAGAGCTTTTTCGATGTTTTCAAGGTTTAACAATAGGTAATTAAGTATGCCGAGTTCGGATATGAGTTCAAATTTTATTTATTTCAAATCCCAGACCCGAAATTCGAGCTCAAAGAGCGTATCCGTTATAATTTCTTAAGTCGAATTTCGGGTCCGGGATTCGAAATAAATAAAATTTGAACTCATATTCGATCTCAGCATACTTAACCACCTCCTGGTAACCTCAAAAACACCGAAGCTTCTCTTTTTCTTTTCCGAGGAGATAAAAAATGAGAAAAAAATGACGTCACACAAACTTAACTTTTACTTTGTCTTTTAGGGAGGCAACAAACAATTAAATATTAACCTTATATGATTGAACAAGTTCAGCAAACTCTTCAACCTCGACAGCCCTCTCCCAAGACTCCTTCATTGGCTTGAATTTGACCAAATACTCGCGTTCGCCAGTATCTGGGTTAACACGCTCATCTTTAATTTTGTCCATTGTAACTTTTTTTGTCAACGCTGGATGTTTGCGACTTTGAACTCCATTTACTTCAAGGCTGGTAACATCGACATACCCGTTGTCCATACTTGAAATACGTTTAACTAATTTTTTCAGTAAATCCAGTTTCTAAAATTAAAAGAAAGATTTTTGCATTTTAGGTGTAAATTAATCAATAAAATCGATTGCCAGCACAATTAAAGCGTGTCGGGCAAACTCAAGGAACGGACAAGACAAGGAACGACAAGACACGGAATTACCAAAACACGGAACTCTGAAAAATTCTGATTTTTAAAATATTTCGTGATGCGGTTCCATGATTTGGAAGTTCCGTGGTTTGGTAAGACCTTGATTTGTCGTTCCTTGACTTGTCCGTTCCGTGATTTGCAATTCGTGGAGTCACAAAATGTTTTTAACTTCAAAAATAGTCCAATCATTTTGTTTTTGGCACAGATCGACTTAGCTTGAAGAGACGCGTCGAATGAGCTATTATTTGCATATTCTAACTTTTAACATTCGAAATTTTTAGAAACCGGGTAAAGTAAGAAGGAAACAGTAAAATCCATCAATAAAATAAAATCGATAACCAGTAAGCGTTGAGAAAAATGAACGACGTGGCAGCGCTTGGCTTCAAAAAAAGTTAATCTGAACGTAGACATGTCAATCTTAAAACGGTAAACAAAGAAAATATTTCGAAATCCCAACTTTCAAAATCTCTAAAATGATACGGTAATCGTATCAAATTATTCGGTCATTCAAGTCTCGACGTTTGAGTTTCAATGTTTGAGTCTCACATTTTAAATTGTTAACGTGTTGAGATGAAAGGGATTGCCCACAAGATCAACTCCCTACCGGGACAAAATCCTGAGGTCAACTCCCTTGAGATCAAATTACCCTGAAGATCGACACACTAGAGACCAACCTTAATTATTATTAGGAGATGTGGAGGGATATCGGAGATATCAGGTTCTGGCCAACCTAACCTCTAATCCTTGATAAGGATATCCTAAATTGTCCAGCACCCTCAGTTGTCTTTATAACGTTGATCTTTTCGATGTTGATCTTTAGGGAAAGTTGATGTATGTGAGTTGTCCTTTAGAGTTTTGTCCTCTAGAGTGTTGATCTTGTGGGGTGGACCCAACAAAACACCGTCCGATAAAACACCGTCCCCACATTAATTTAAAAAATTCAGTAAAAATTCTAAAGATATCAAGATAGTATAGGTAATATTGACACAAACAGGATTTATTATAAAAAATTGGATGATATCTCATACACAAATGTTCAGGACAGTTTTTGTTCGGACGGTGTTTTGTCCTTCTTCCTACATAATAAAGTAACCATCATTAAATCCTCATTAAATCCTCTTTAAAATTCCACTAAATTTTCTTCACATAGCCTCATCCATGTGAAGAAAAGATTAAATTATTTTGCATATTTTTATTATTTTTTAAAATATTTTATAGACATTAAAAATAAATAAATTTCTTTTATTTTTATTGACAAAATGATTTTTTGATAAAAAAAGATTTGCATATTTTTAAAGACTTTATAATATTTTTAAATGTTTTATTTGATTATTTAAACAAACAAAATTTATGTATTTATACTTTTAAATTTTTAATTTAAACTTTTGTTTTAATAAAATATTTTTTGTTCTTATCAAAAGAAAATAAAACAAAAATTTTGCATAATTGAATAATAAAATTTAAAAGTTTTTTTGTCTAAAAATCCAGAAATTTCAGTCTGAAAAGCGACTGCCAAAAGAACCAAAATTAAATCAGGACTATAACCATTTTGTCTATCATCGAGACTGATAATCGAGATTCTCAGTAATATTTTGTTTCAACGTTTTTGACCCACGACTTTGACCAGACTCACGATTTTAAGTTTCAATTGAAAAAGCCAGCACCTCAAACAGTTTTGTTGGACACGACCCCAAATTCAGACAAACTCACATTTTTACGGGTCCTTCTTTATTGTAAGGCCTTAAATTTTTAAAAATTGTTTTCCCAATCAAAAAAAATTTTTTTTTAATTATTTGGGTGGTATTTTATACAAGTTTTAACTTAAATTTAAAAATATTTGTTCCCCACATATTTTTTTCTTAATTACCGACAAATATTTAAAAATTAGAAAAAATAATTTTTTATTGGCAAATTAAATAAATAAAAATATTTTTTGTATAAATCAACAAATTAATTGTTTATTAAAGCGCAAAAATATTTTTTTTGATAAAATAAATAGTTTAGCGAAAAAATAAAATAAAGGAGGAAGTCCTAATAAAAATAAAAACAAGTTATTTTTAAATATTTTTCTTTTCTTTTCTAAGCTTCTATAAAAATAAATAAATAAAAATATTAATTATTTTTGTCTTTAAAATATTTTTAGGTCCAAATTATTATTTTTATTATTTTACCCTATTATTTCTTTTTTTTTAATCAAAAGTAAAAAGAGAGACTTGTGTATTTTTCTTCTCTTAGCTTTTTCTTTTTTTTATTTTTTTAAATTTAAAATCAATTTTTTATTTTATTAATCATTTCTTTAAAAATTCAAAATAAAATCTGTTTAAATATATTTTTATATTTTTTATAGTCTACCCTCATTTTAAGACATCCCCCAACACTAGATGAACCCCCCATACCTCCCCTATTCCCCCAATACTACCCATTTATTTTTGAAAATTTAACTAGAAATTGGGTGATGAAGCTGTCTAACCGATACTCTCAATTCAAGATACCCTTCATTATAAGATACCCCCAATACTAGATACCCCCTTTATTTAAGAGACATCTTAAAATTTAATTGAACATTGGACGAGGGCAACGTCTAAACAGCACTCTCTATTTAACATCTACCTCTATTTAATATACACCTCATTATAAGTATCCTCATTATTAGATAATCCTCGCCGTTTAGAAATTTGGTTAAACATTGGGTGGGGGAACAGACTAAACGATATCCCTCCAAGTTAAGATAAAGAGCTAGTCACTGTAAGGATGACAAAAAAGTAACTGGACACATTATTTTTGGCATAACTTTATTCAAATTAGAAATAAAGGGTTCAAATTAAGCTTTTATGATAGAGAATTGAATAAGGAACAAATTTTTTAGCACAATGGGGTATCTTAAATTTCGAAATAAAAAAAATAAAATGATTGAAATATAAGTAAATTTATGATAAAAAATAAAATGTCTATATTTTAAAAGATTGACACGGGGAAATAGTGCATATTTATGATTAAAAAAATAAAACGACAGCTTTAAATGTTTTATTATTTATTTTCTGACAAAATAATTTTTTTTTATTTTTTATTTAAATAAATATTTAGTCAATCATTTTATTAAATTATATTTATTTTACAATTTTTGTTTAAACTCAGAGACCTTGATTTTACTTTTTAAAAACACCCCTCTATTTAAGAAATATATTTTTTCTAATTTTTTTTGGCCTTTGATGGAAGGGGCTGCTTAAGCAATACTTTCTAATAAACCATTTTGAAATCTCTTAATTTTACCTTCAATTCTTTCCTCCTAAAAATGAGTAAATTATAGAGCCGAACTAAGTTATTTAAATTAAAAAAATTTTTCCTCCATTCTAATTGCAATATATTCTCTCTTTTAGGCAGAGGTAGATTGTAATTCCGATTTCCGATATTTTGGGGAAAATTCTGGCTGCTTGGTCCATTAAGCCGTTTATCGTTTAATTTAACAAATTTTTAATAAACTACTAAATAATTAAAAAAATAAACTTTTATTTTTCTTCGAAGCAATAATCGAATGATAAACTAATTTGCAATATTTTTTAAATATTTTTCTATTTAAAATAAATTTTTTAAGAAAATTAAAAAAAAACAAATTTATTTATTTATTTTTAAACTTTTAAAAAAATTTATTTAAAGAAAAAATAAAACTAATTTTTATTTAAAAAATCGAACGAGAGTAAATATAACTTTTTTTTCTTCTTTTTCCTCTTTTCTTCAATTTATTTTCTAATAATCACTCACTTTTTTTTCACTGAAAAAGCGAATGATTTTTTAAAGAATAGTTTAAAAAGTCTTTTTTTTCTTTTTTATTTTCTTTAAATTATTTATTTCCTCAATTTTTTTAGAAATTCTAGGAAAAAATTTATTTTTATATTAAAAATAAATAAAGTAATATAGTAAAAATGGACCAAGACGAGATCTCGATCGAAAATCTCGTTTATCGAGATCGAGAATTTTTTGAGATCTCGATCTCAATTCTCGTACGACACTCCCAGTCCGGTCTCTAATATATATTTCTGATACCCTATCTTATTTCACTCTTTCATCTATTAGCTTAATTCGGTCCCAAGGGGGATATTCCAATATTTACCCATTTTTAATAAAGCCGTGCCAAACTTTTGATTTTAATTATTTTTGCTCAAAATCTACCGATTGATCTACCGGGGCCTTCTTTTTTTAATTTATCTTAAACCTCCACCTGGTAAACTTTTCAAATGTCAGCGGATTGCCTTTTTTCCTTACAATATTTATTTTTATTTACTTGTAAAAGTAAAGATTATGGCTTGTTAACCTTGTAAAAATTTAAAAATAAGAATTCCAAAAAAATTTTCAAGCTTCCAAATTTTTAAATTTTTTACCCCTCTCCGAGGCTAAAAAAAAATTTGTTTTAATCAAAAAATTATTATTAATAAAAATTTAAAAGTATTACACAATCTATAATTCTTTCATCATTTTATTGCACTTTACATAATTAATTTCAAAATGTTAAATAAATATTAATATGACTTTATTTTTATTCTTAAAAAAATTTTATTTTATTAAATACTCCCGGGAGTACTCCCGGGAGTACTATTTTTCAACCCTCCTCCAAAGGGTAGTATTATTTAAGGGTGGAGTACTAATTAAAGGGGGAGTACTAATTAAAGGGGGGAGTATTATTTCAGGAAATACGGTAATTTCTTAAATTAATAAAAAATTTTCATTCAATGTCTGTTCGGCTCTTTGGTTCAATCCCGGATATCCATGATTTTCCAGGAACCAATAACCCTATCTCTGACCGTTATGCACCCTTAAAAACTTTAGTTTTTGGGAGAAAGAGAAAAAAACACAAAAGTAGACAACAATGTTGGGAGGATAATCGGATAGACGTTTTTTAAATTTAAAAATTTTTGTTTTTAAATTAAAATTTAAAAATATATAAACACTTGATCATCACACACATAAAAACAATTAATCAATTAATTAATTGATTAATTTTCTTTAAAAATTTTTTTCTTTTTTTCTCTAATTTATTTTTATTTTTTAATTTTATTTTTCTCTAATTTGTGTAAATTTAATTTATTAATTTTTTCAAAAAAATATATAGGGAAGCGCCTATCCCCCCTTCATTTAAAAATTTTTCTTCGGCGAATATTAAATTGCGCAATGTTTATTAGCATCCGACTTTTCTTTTATTTTTTTTAAATTAATTTTTAATTTCTTTATTTATTTCATTATTATTAAAGTTTTTTTAAAATTATTTAAAAATTATTTTAAAGAGTCTATTGTTTTATAAGGAGCGTGAGGGTTTTTTTAGAAGTTAAACCTTTTAAGGAGCACATATTTTAAGGAGTTACCTCACTTTTAAATTTTCCTAAGGCTGGCTTACTCCTCTCTTATAATGAGCTGTATCCTGCATAGAAGGTATTGCTTAGACAGCTTCTTATACCTAATGGCTAACCAATTTTTAAAAAAACGTCTCCAAAATAGAGGTGTATCTAGTATTAGGGGGATCTTATAGTGAGGTCCGTCTTTTAATGAATGTATATTAAATAGAGGGTAACGTTTAGGCAGTTTCTCAAACCCAATGTTCAATCAAACCCAATCTCTTAAATACAGGTGTATCTACTATTGAGCGTATCTAACAGAGAGGGTTTGCCTTTATTTACCTCTATAAAAATATAGTCTTTAAAACTTTTCTTGTCTATTTATTTATTAAAAGAATTTAAAAATTTTGCCCTTTAAACTAATTTATAAAAAATATTTTTTAATTAAAAAATACCCCCTCAAAATGCACTTTAACAGATGAAAAAACAAAAAAAATATTAAAAATTGATTTTATATTAAATAAATTTAAATAAAAAAATATTTATTTAAATAATAAAAAAGAGAAAGAAAATAAAAAGTTTTTTTAATAAATATTTTTATTGAACCAGTTGCATTTTTAAATTTTCCCCACGTATTTTTTGAGGTTTATTTATTTGTTTATTTTTTAAATATTTTTTTAGTATTTAAAAATTTTATTTAAAAAACGATTTTGAAATATAATTTATTAAGAATATATAGTCGACTCTCATTATCAACATTATCAATTATTAATCTCATTATAAATCTTATCCCCCATTATTAGACACACCTCTATTTAAAAGACTATTTTTTTAAATTTGGTTTAACATTGGGGGAGCCATTACCCTCTGTTTAAAGCATATTCATTAGTGTTTCACCGGAACCGAAATTTTGACCGGAATCGGAACCGGATCCAATTTAAGTTCCGGAATCGGAATCGGAACTTTGTATTCTTAGTTCCAGCCCGGATCCGTTATCTGAATCCAAAACCCCCAAATTACAATCTACATTAAAAACTAAATTTTCAAAAATTCATTTTAATTCTTAAAAAAAATTTTTTTTAACGTCAAAACCCCTGGAATAGTTTAAGAAAAAACGTGAAAGCTTAAAAAATCTGTCTAAATATACAATTAATTTTTGGTGTTTTTCAGACTTTTTTTTTCTCAAAATTAAATTAACTAATTACATCATTTACCAATTTTGTTTGTTTTTGGTGTCTTGTTGGCATTTAAAAATTGTTTGAGGGGGGTAAATATATATATTTAATATATATTTGCGACGTTGTCAAGACTAACAATCAAAAGAAAAAATTTTTTTTATTTATTCTTTAGCCTTATTTTATTATTTTTCTTTTTAAAGATTGAAAACCCCCCTCTTTTAAAGAAAAGAAATTAAATTTAACAAATAAAGGATTCCCCAAAATTAAAATTTTTTTTTAATTTTTCCTATCTTCTCATTAAAAAGTCTACTATTTATTATGTCGAGCCTTGCCGGGTATTTTCCTGTTATCGCCCTTATTTTTATTTTCTTTTTCCCCTTCTATTTTTCTTAATATGTACAGAACGGTCAAACTTTCTTGTCTTCCGCTTCTGCGTCTTTTTTGAAAAAAATAGAAAAATATTTTAAAAAACGGAAAATGGGAGAGTCATAAAATTCTGAATGTCGACTCAAATCGGAAGCAAAAGTAAGCCTATCCCGTAACCAAAATAAAAATGTTGTCTAAAATATCCCCTCATATATACAAGGGACGGGACCTGCCGCATCTTAAAATGTATATAACGGAAGTCAGAAGAAACCGGAACAAAATAAAAACCGGAAGCGGAAGACTGCCCATCCCTGATTTTTTCAATCGATTCTCTCCATTATTACATCCCTCGAGCGACGTAGGAGGCAAGGAAAGCAGTGTGTGTGGGCGTAAGAGTGAGAGCAGATTAAATTGCATATTTTATTTTTAATTTATTTAAATATAACTGAATAAAAATTAAAATAAAAAAAATAAAATTTGCTAGTAATGCGCACATAACTTTCTTTTTTTAAGCATTCCTTTTAAATTTTATTATTTATTTCTCTTTTTATTTTATTACCTAAATTTGCCTAATTTCTTCTTTTTTTTTTTAATTTTTCTAGAAATTTTTTAAATAAATTTTTTGAATATTTTTAGTCTAATAAATTATTTAAACATTAATTTTCTTAATTAGAATTGTAAATAAATTATTCTATCTTGCTCTCTATTTCTGCTATTTTTAATTTTAATTAAATTTTCTTATGTTTTCACGCATTTTCCTTTTCTTCTCCTTTTTCCAAATTTGATAGGCTATAACTTTTTCATAGTTGATCCAATCCGAATGAATCCTATATCATTCGAAAGGAGTATTCGAGTTATTAAATACCTCAAATACTCCTCAATTTTAAATAGGTGTTTTTTTGATTTGCCTTTAGGGGAAGCTGCCCAGTGCTAAGTGCATATGCTTATATGAAAAATTGCTTTGCGTCTTGCGACAAAAAATAAAATTTCAAAAGAAGGAACCGACAAAATCACATGATACTTCTTTCTCATTTTTTTCCCATTTTCTTTTTGTCGCAAGACGCAAAGGGAATTTTATGTAAGCACAGCATAGGCAATATCCCCCCCCCCCAATAGGCAATACCCCCAATTAATTAAACACCCTTATTTAACCTCTCGTTTTTAAATTCGATTTCTCAATTTTTTATCCTCAAGAGGGCATTAATAAATAGACGTGATCTGACTTGACTTTATTTGTTAGTTTTTTCAATAAAAGGCTTTGATTTCTTAATTTTTAAATTTCGCAATTTTTAATAAAAAATTTTTACTTAATAATTTATAAAATTAAATTTTATTTTTAGAAATTAAATTTTGAAAACTCCAAAGAATTATTTAAAATTAAAAAATGAATTCTTCTCCTTCAAATTCTTCCAAAAAGCCTTTATTTTCTGAAAAAGTTAAAAATTCAAAAAATATTCCTCCTTCCCCTCCAACACCTTTAAGTCAATTAACAATAAATAACAACACCAACAATATACCAGATTTAATTTCTCCCCGTCCAACATCCTCTTCTTCTTCCTCTTCTTCATTTTTGTCAATTTCAAGTCGAAATTCTTCTTTTTCCAAAAAACGACAAATTTCAAATTTTTCTTACGAAAATTCAAAAGACAATAAAAAAGAAATTAATTTTTTTAAAAACAGAATGCCAACAACAACAACAATTATTAATGGACAACATCAACAACATTATCATCAAAAACCTCGTCAACGTTGGCGTAAAAGAAGAAATGTTTTTACCCAAAAGAAGAGTTTAACGACAACAAATATGGGGGGTTCCATAAAGTCCTCCTCTAATATAAGCCCTTCAATGTTGTCCTTATCTTCTTCTTCAACTTCTTTATCTTCCTCGTCTAGTGGTATTTGTTGTAGTCATTTAAGTATTGGTTCACATACAGCTATAAATTCATCAACTACTAATACTTGTTGGTCTTCTTCTGAAACAGAAGTAGAGAAAAATGAGAAAAAAGGAAATTGTAATGGGAAGGTGAGAAGATATTTTAGCTGTCTTAGTCCAAATAATGAAATAAGTAGTTTAGAAGAATGTTTGTATAAGTAACCCACGCAGGGTTAATCAAGGAAATCAAGCAAAAAATTAGCCTTGACCCTGATTCTTGATTTTGGTTGAGTACCTTAACTAGATTCTTTACCTTGAGTCAAAGAAATATCAAGAAACACTGAAAAATGCTTTGATCTTGACTCTGGGTTCATGAAAAATCAAGGTCATGATTCATATCCAGGCCGATTTCTAGATTAATCCCTCAATATCCTGTTTTCATGTTTATGCTCTCAAATTGAAAATCCAACTTTTAAAAGAACAACTTATTAATTCAAGTCTTGGGATTTTTATTTATACCAAGAATACCTAAGAATGAGACCCAAGGAAACCAGGAATACAAGAAATACAAACACTAACAGTGTTTAAAAATCGAGAATTAAAAATTTCAAAGGCTTTCTAAATTCACTTATACTCCTTTTCACTTGCCGAAAATCACGAGATTGAATGAGAAGCAAGACGCGAGAAAGTAAAAACAGTCATCCCTCTCTTAAATAAAATTTAAAAATTTTTATTTTGAAATAATCGACGAAAAAAAAATTTTTTTAAAGGTCAAAGTTTCTCAACAGTCAAAAATAATTAATAATAACGAAAATATTAAAAATGAAGAATTGGAAATTATAAAAAATGAGAGTGAAGAACAAAATAATTTGAAAGAATTTGGGAATGAAAATGAAGAAGAAATTTTTATGTTAGATTTATCCCATCCAGGGTTAAGACAATTTTATTTTCAACAAAGATTGTTTTTTCGTCAAATTTATGATCAACAATTGGCTGCTCTTTCTGCACGTCTTGGATTGGTTTTTAATTTTTTTTAATTTTTAAATTAAAATTCTCATAAAATATTGAGTGATAGTTAATTGTAAACTGATTAAAAAATATGTACTTTAAATACAAAGGAAACAATAATATTTTTCTATCAATCACTAATAATATTTTTCCTGTTGGTTGTTGGTGGTTTGTTGACTGTTAACTACTTAGAGATAGGACTGGGAAGCCTACGAGATTGTGTCTCGAAGAATCTCAATTTCGATAATCGGGATTTTTGATTGAGATCCATTCTTTACTGTAAACTCCTACCTCATAACCCTATAGCAGGGATGTCCCGGATTACCCTAAACCCGATCCGAAGAAAATTTCAAGAAAATAGGCCAGGTTCGAAATTTTTTAGCGACTCTAGCAAATTTACCAAACAAATTTCCAAACCACTGCTGTTGGCTAACAAATAAAATTAGCTCAAAGGATTAAATTGACAACGGTCTAAAATTAGCTCAAGGATCAGTCGTCAATTTAATTTTTAGCCAAAAAATTCTTTCAAAATTTTTTCCAATTTTTCTAATTTATTTTTTTAAAGATTCCCCCTCCCGGCGATCGTTATTCTACATTTCCTCATAAACACAAAAACAATAAAGATTTCAATGGATATTCAACAACATTTATTAAAAAATATTTCCCTCCCCCACATCAACATCTTGGTTATCCCCCAGCACCTCCAATACCCTTTCAACCATTTAATAACAATTATTATTTTAATTCTTCTTGCAATTGTTGTTGTTGTTTGGAAAACAATAATAAAAATGAAAACAACAACAAAACAACAACAAATAATTCAGAAACAAAAAACGAAACGCCAATACAGTATGAAGGTAAATTAAAAAATATTTTTTAAGAAAAATTTGGTATGGAGGGACGGTTGATTGATTTTAACTTTTTTATTTTTGATCCAATCCGAATGGATTTTGTATCGTTTGAAAGCTCTTGATAAGCCTTATCTTTTTATCAATTTGTTTGGTCAGTTGTTAAGACTGATCAGACATTAAAAAAGTTAATAAATAAATCCTGAGCAGTGCTGGGTATTTGCCATTTGTTGGCTCCGGCTCCGGGGTTTGAAAATCTTGGCTCCGGCTCCGGGGTTTCCAAAATCTTAGCTCCGGCTCCTGAGCCGGGCTCCGAAGCTAGCTCCTATAGCTATACCCAGCACTGGTCCTGAGTAGGGTTGTCGGTTCTGCACTGGATCGAAAAACCGAGGATTTTTCGGTTCGGTTTCGGATATCCGAAGAATTTCCAGGAACCAACGTATTCACTCAACTGGCCCTTCACTAAATTGGTCCATTCCGAAAAACTTTATATAAAATATACGAGCGAAATTTTTTTGTGTTTTGAGTTTTGATTTTTTATTAAAAAGACGGGTTTTTATTTTAATACCTTTAGTATAGGTAATTAATTAATTTCTTCTTTTTTTTCTTCTTTTTTGTAAAAGAAAAAGTACTTATTTAAATTATAATAATGAAGGTAGTAAATTTCTTAAAAAATTTTTTTTATAATTTAAAAATTTTACTGATAAGAAACTAATATTTATTTAAATAAAAATTGGAAACATTAAAGTGTTTTATAAAATTAAAAAATATTTTTTTTAATTATTTTCTGTCATTTTCTGTCAATTTATATTGTGTTCGTCCAATATTTGTCTCCAAAATAAATTTATTTGTTAAATAACCAAAAAATAAATAGAAAAATAGGAACACATTTCCATTTTTAATAAATCTCTGTATTTTTAAATTAAAAATAAGAATATTCCTCTATTAGACGAAAAAATTTTTTTGGAAATAAAATTAATAAATTACTAGATATGTAATTTAAGTAGAAGAAATAAATTTTCTATTTTCTATCTACATTTTTATTTTATAAAAAGACTAAAAATCATATTAAATAAATAAATACTTCTTTAAACTACCTATTTAATAATTATTTTATTAAATCAATTTTAATTCATTAAATATTTAATTTTATTAAATATTAATAATTTTTAAAAATAAATTTTTTTTTAATTTTTGTGTGTTTTGTGTATTTAAATAATATTTATTTTTATAAATTCTTTTTTTTTTCTCATATAAAAATAAATAAAATATTTATTTATTTAATAGTAACAGACATTCTTTTTTCTCATTTTTCTCGCTTTTCCTCTAGTATTCTTTTATTTTTCTTTTTTTTTAGAGAATATTTCGAAATATTTATTTTTTTAATTCTTTTAGTCTTAAATATTTATTTTTAATTAATTGATTACTATTTTTTAATTAAAATACATATATTTAATATATTTTCATTCGGATCTCGTTTATGTGAACCCTAAACTAACGGAAACACTCTCATTTTAATGTAAATTTATTTAAATTTTATTAACTACTTTTTTAGAATCCTTGACCACTGGGTGAAGGTTGGCTAAGTTATATTCCGATATTGTCACTTTAGTGTACGATTTTTTAACCCTAAGGGTGTACGCTTAAATGAGGTCCAAAATAATACTTTTTTGCTTTTTATAAACCCATTATTAAACTAGAAGTCCCAGACTAAGCGTCCACAAGTCCCAAATCCAAAAATGTTACCTAACCCTATCCCCAACTTTGAAAGCTAAAAAAACCTCTCTAAAAAGCCTCAAGTATTTCCTTTGATGACATAAAAATATATATTTTTATTTTTTTCTTCCTTCAAAAAACATGTATTTGACAACTGTCAATATTTTTTTTTAGTTTTTTTTACTTGGCCAATTTTCGTCCAAAAAATCGTCGCAGAATTTATGTGTTAAATGATTAATAAATAGTTATTTATTTTTCTTTTTACGTTTTTTTCTTACCTTTTTTCTCGAAAAATATTTATTTTTTTTGTCTAACGGAAATTAAATTTTATTTTTAATATAATAATTAATTCTTTCAAGAAATATTTTTTAATAATTTTATTTAATTTTTTATTCTTTTCCCTTCCGCTTCGAAGCCATTTTTTAAATTTAAATTAAAAAAAAGTTTTCCTAATGATAACAAAAATTAATTATAACCGGATCTCAATTTTAAATCGAGGGGTATTCAAAATTAATAATTAAAGAGGAAGGGAGTAAAAATTAAATTAGAGGGATTAAATTAAGGATATTGTCCAGAATTACGCGTCAATCAGTGGCGATAATTACCAAGTTTTCTACTTTAGTACCCTAAAATCCATGAAATTAGAAAGCTCTACTCACCCAGAGCTATAGCAAACACGAATTTGTTCGAACGCATAATAAGCGATTGGACGCGAATTCTGGACAAGAGCCAAAATTAAATTTAAAATCGAGATCCGACTTTATTCAAAAATTTCATTTGCCAAACAACGATTGCCCATTTTTTTATTTATTTTTATCATATACTAGGGTGGTCCGTAATTTCGTTCGTTTTTTATGCTGTCTTAGTTAATAGCTTATATCTTATGTTAATTGAATAGGACTTGATCCTGTTGGTTAACCGTCCAACTATCCCACCACCGACTGATCGTTTTCATTTTTATTTAATTTACTCTAGGCTTTGCCGGTCTTATTTAATCTTCTAAAAAAAATTTTTAACTTTATTAATTAAATATTATTTATCATAAAGTTGCGCAACTTTAATCAAAAAATTTTTTTGAAGAAATGAATCATTTAATATCTTTTATATTTTTTATTTCATCTTTTTCCCTCATCAATTATTCTCTCTCTCAAGGTTATCTTATAAAGATCTTTTTTTTAAAAAAATGAATGGGAAAAGGTTTTAGAATAAATGACATTTTATATAACTTTTGTAAGTGTTCGTTGCGCGGACGTCAATTAAACAACAGCAAAAAAAAAGAAATCCCTCCACGCGCAGTTAGGGAATAAATGGACACTTTCTTTTAAATATTTTTATAGGGGACGACCCTTGGAAAAAAATTTAAAAAAAAAGAATTAATGAATAATTTAAATATTTTTTTTGTTTATTTTTTAAATTTAAATATTTATTTCCTTCCGTTTCCTTTTTGTAAACAAAAAAATGTGAGAAAATCTTTAGAAAATATTTTTTCTGATTTTTGTTCTTTAATTTTTAACCTCCAAAAACCCATTTATTTCTTTGATTGAATATTGACACTTTAAAGTAAAAGAGATTTTAGCCAAAAATTTTGGGTACAAATTGAACCTGTGGCCTTGCCGACAAGGCGACTGGTCGGGGGACTCTCTATTCTTTAAGGTTTTGGAAAAATTTTAGAATAAATACCCATTTTATATAACTTTTGTAAGTGTTCATTCGTTCTCGGACACAGAGATGGGTCGGAATTCCGAGTTCCGAAAAAAATTTTGATTTCCGAGTTCCGAGTTCCGACTTTTGAGCCAGTTCCGATTTCCGGCTCTTCCGATTTCCGACACCTCTGACTGTTCCGACCCGCCTCTGCTAGGACAGACTATAAAAATTTGCTTCTTATATTCATTCTTATATATCCTTAACCCTCTTTTACCCCTCTCCCTCCCATCATCTCTCTTAACATTTTTAAATGCTGCCAGATGAATCATCCTTTCAATAAAAATAATTTTTTTATTTATACATATCTTACTAATATTCGCGCATTCAATAAGGCTTACCTATAAAAAATTTTTTTATTTTTTAAAATTTTTTTCCTTTCAGATTTAACAAAGTAAAAACGCCCTTTTTTCGGATAAATCGTAATAGACAGACAACAAAAAATAAAATAATTTTTTTGTTTGTTTAAATAAATTGGATATTGGCCAAATTATTTTTAATAAACAATAACGGTACTTATCCCTTATACCACACCCCCTCAAAGTAGTGTTCAAAATGTCATATATGGGGTAATAAAGGGTGCTGATCACGATTATGGTGTTTATTTCTCAATATAAGAACCCCCTCACCCATAAATTGTCATGGTTCATAATGGTCAACTTAATGGTTAACTTTGCTTCATAAATGGTAAATGCTTCATAAATTCATAAATGCTTCATAAATTTATATACTCATTAAACGACCAATAATCACACAGAAAATAAATATTAAATATTAGTGCATTAATAAATATAAGTGCAAAGTTAACCATTATGAAGTTGACCATTTATGAAGCAAAGTTAACCATTAAGTTGACCATTATGAACCATGACAATTTATGGGTGAGGGGGTTCTTATATTGAGAAATAAACACAATAATCGTGATCAGCACCCTTTATTACCCCATATATGACTCTAATATATACCCCACACCTCTTATTTTACAAAAATTTTGTGTTAAAAAAATTTTTTTTATTAAAAACGTTTCTCCACATTTTTAATAAAATAAATATATTCATTTTTTAACTCTGCTCCTTTTTTAATAAAATAAAAATTCTGTTTATTGCCCAATAAATTTTTTAAGCCTTTCTAACGCCTTTTTATCTTTTACCGAAAGAAACAAATTTAAATAAAAATAAATTTTATTTTAGAATTTTTATAAAAATAATTTTAAAAATATTTTTCTTCTTTCTTCTATTTCTCGATGTGCCTTTTTATTTTTAATTTTTCAATCTCCTTTTATTCACCTATTTCTTTTTATTAATTACCACTTCCTCTCACATTGAAACGCCTTCTTTTTAGTCAATCATTTATTTATTAATATATTCTCTTCTAATTTTAATCGTCAACGATTTATTACAGTTTAAAAGCCAAAAAGGCCCCACAGATCATCTACACATTTCTCCTTCCAAACAACGCCAATATAGGGGGAATGATTCCTTTCTCGATTGGCGAAAGTCGCGCGTGCGTTTGAGACTCTCTCCTTGATTTGACAGACTAATCGAGCAACAAAACTCTTCTCTCTCTCCCCTCGATTGACCGAAGAATCTACGGAAGATCGGTTTACTTTTAGAGAGAGAGTTGATTTGCTCGTTTGCAGCCCCAGTAATTTGATCATTTTTACATTCCTTTTTTATTTTTTTTATTTTTTTTCTTAGATTTCTTAAACAATAAAAAAAATATTTTTATTTATTCTTTTCTTGTTTTTGACGGCGAATGATCCGGCCTGTAAAAACAACAACCACCAGGAAAGAAATTAAAATTAAAAAACAAATTAATTTGCCGAATAAAAAACAAATAATAATTAAAGGAAGAGGGGAAGGAGAACATTTAAGGATACCTAAAAGACAACAAATACTCTTATTTTTGCTAAAACAACTAAAAACTTTTTCGATTTAAAAATTTTTAAACGAAAAATGACAACAGAAACAACTCCCCTTACTTCTTCAGAAACAACAGAACACCCCCAATTTGTTGTTTTTGAATTACCCACAGTCTTTAACCCTTCAATTATTCCAAAAACTAGTTCAATTCCAATTGAATGGACTAAGAGAGGAGGAACAACAACAACCACAACCAGTCCTTTTTCACCTTTCACTAACAAAAATAGTCTAGTTCCTTTTTTGCCTATGGGTGGACATAAAAGATTATTAGGACAACAATTAAATGAAGTTGAAGAGACAACAGAAAGTAAACTTAGTTTTACTCTTGTACAATTAAATAATTGTAATAAAAATATTCCTTTTATAGTAAAGAAAAATGAGGAAGAAGAGGAAGAAAAAGAAGAAAAATTAATTTTTGACACAACAAAAAAGAGCAACATTAGCAACAACGATCGTTGTCATCGTCGACTTCTTTTCGATAACCCTCTATTCAGAAAACTTCCAAATTGGCACTTTTTTGGAGACGATCGTCGATTAACACCGATTCCTCTAACTATCCCTCTTCTTCCAATACCTGTTGAAAGAACTTTGCTTTCAGTTGCTCCAAGCGTTAGTTGGACTAGACAAATAATTTTATTGGGATTGTTGGACATAAAGGGTATTATTGAGGCAGAGAGAGCAGCGTTTTTACCTTTAGAAGAGGAATATGAAGAAGAGAAAAACGACAATAATGATTGTTTACCCAGCTTGGTTTCTTCCACAAAAACAACAAAAACAAATTATTCGTCTAGCGAATCAGAAACAGAAGAGCCTCTACCGCCAGACAGTGTTTGTTGTTGTCCTAGCAGCAGTTCGGGTGTTGAGTCGATGTATTCGGGTGAAACGGAGACGGGGACATCTACACCCCCAACTAGAACAAGAAGTAGCGGCACAAATACTCCAACAACACAAGAACCTACAAAACTCGAAAATGATTGTTTTGAAGAAGCGGAAATTGTTGATGACGACCAAGCAGGTAGCAGCAGTGCTGCCAACTCTGCAACTTCTAGCACACCAAACTCTCCGCTAACTTTTGATAGAAGAATTGTTAGAATGAGTAGAGCTACTCGAAATGCCGTTCTAAGACTTTCAATATCTCGACGTTTTTGTGATGAAGAAGAAAAAGATGAGGAAGAGGATGAAGGGAAATACGAGGAAGAAAATTCTGGTAAATATTGTTGTAACAAAAATAGGGGGAGGGAAGGGAGGAATAAAAAAATTTTTTTAGAGAAAAATTAAAAAATACAACTATCATTTACTTTTTTCATTAGAAACGTGTATATATTTTAGAAAATAGAGAAATGAAAAATATAGAATTTTTGAAAATTTAAAAACAAAATAGAGAGAAAAAGAAAAATATTTTTATTTGCTTTAACGTTTATTTCCTAATAAACAATTACTGAAAACATTTTTTTATTATAATACGGTACTGTAAAAACTTGTAAAGTAATAAGTATTTAAGTGGATTTTTTTAAGAAATTTGATAAAAGGTAAAAAGAATTTTTGGGTCCCTCGTAGTTGATAGGCAACGGCAAAAATGGTTTCAGGCAAGAAATTTTCTTAATCCGGAAACAATTATAATGGTGTAGAATAAGACGGGCCCGGTTCCGTTCTTATTTAATACCCTTCTTTCTCTATTTGGTTCCCAGATTAATTCTCTTTTATTAATCCTTAAGCATTTTAATTAAAAGTTAATTTAAGCGGTCATAAATTGGTAGGGAAAAAATATTCGGCAACGGCAAAAATCAACATTTATAAATAGGAAATTGAAGAATTAAAGAAAAATTAATCTGAGACTCAAATAGAGAGGGGCGGGATATTAAATAAGTACCCCGGTTCCTGCCAAATTTTTTGGTGAATTTCTTGGTTCCTAAAAGCTTTATCGTATAGAGTGTCAATTTTTAAAAGAGTACTAGTTTCAATTAAATATTTAAGAGTTTGGCGTTCTGTTTAATTATTTTTCTTATAAATACGATTTTTCTAGAAATTAAATAATTTATTTATTGATTCATTTTCTTAGTAAGAAGTTTATTTATTTTCTTTTGTCAATCAAAAATTATGATGGTTGTATATTTTACAAGTTTTGGGGTACAAAGTTAGGCAAAATTTAAAAAATAAAAAAATTTCGCTCGGAAGGTTGTCTTTAAAAAATTTTTTTTCATTTTCTAATCAATGACAATTCCCATCCTTTTTATTCATCCAGCACTCACTGATGAGCAAATGGCTCTCCGTATTCGGCATTCAAGTAGCGGAAGTACTAGAAATACTGAAAAGAGCAATAATATGCTTCAACAACAATTTCAGCATTATTCATCCAAAGTGCCAATAAGTCCTAGTGGGATTTCCCGAATGGATGTTGTGAGTTTATTTTTTTAATTAAATTATTCTGATCGGACCGAACATTTTGCAAGGACTTGAACTACAATTTTAAACTTTAAACCTTGAAAATTTAATCTTGTGGTTTGGTTTTCGGCAAAAACTTCTTCCATTTTCAGAAAAGGTTAAAAAGAGGCGAGAAGGCCAAAAAGGTGGCAAATGCCTCCCAAATGAGGTAAAAGGGACACCCAGATTGAGGTTAAAAAGCTCTCCGATTTAACACAACTAAAGGACCAGAACCTGAACTTTGAAACCAAACCGAAACAAAAGGGATTATGAACCCGACGACCTAGGGACCCGTAGCTCTCTGTAGAACACAAACATGCTAATATATTTTTTAATTTAAATTTTTAAAGTTGAGTGAACGCATTTATGACTTTCATCAGAATACAGAGCAAAATCAAATGCAATTGAATCGCAAACTGCTTTTGCGTGATCAACTTTATTATGCTATATCACCAATATTTCCATGTATTTTCTTTAAATATTTTTTTCTTTTTAAATTTTCTTTTTCTTTAGTGTGTGGTTTGTATATTGTTGGTTCTTCACTGAATGGTTTCGGAACTTTACGTTCCGATTTGGATCTTTGTTTAATGATTACAAATAGAGATGTTTGTTTGTTTTTTAATTTTTGGGGAATTTTAAATTGTTGGCCCTCTCACTTTTAGTTCTCCAAAAATTTACAAGTTGACTTCCAACCCTTATTGTAAGATACCCCCAAAACTAATGTGCCTCTCTTTTTAGAACTTTTTTTGTTAAATTTATGTTAGTTTGCCATTGGGTAGGAGTGGTCAACTTATTTGGCATTTTTCTAGTCAGTCCCCCCATTCAGGACCCCCCCCTCTCCTTAGGGAGATCTAATGTCATCAATTATGTGGACTTTTGATGATTGATAAATAAATTTCGACAATATTTTTTTAATTTTTAAAGATTGACCAAAAAAGTGATGCTGTTGTTGTTCTTTCTTCTGTTATGCGGACACTGAAAACTACAATGTTGGTTGTTGATCAGCAATTAATTCCAGCTAAAGTGCCAATTCTTCGAATTAAATGTGGGGGTGCTTTCTCTGATATTATTGTTGATTTAAATGTTAATAATTCTGTGGCAATTAGGAACACTCATTTACTTTGTTATTATAGTGCCTGTAAGTTTTTTTTTATTTTAAAAAATAGCAAAGTTTGGCACTGTGAATTTGCCTTGCTTCTAGCTGTTTTAATTTTTTACGTGGATCATTTCTGGTGGTTGGGTTAAAATCGTGGATCTGAAACCCCTGATTTTCTTAAATTTTAGTGTCAGGGATACGAACCTGTTTAGAACTTTGATAAATGAGGGTGGTCTTTCTTGGCTACATCTCGATCTACAATGAGCCCTATTTACTCGGGGGTTTACAAGTAGGCTTTTAAGAGTCGATTTTGGCATGATTTGGCTCACCTAGTCGGTCTGCGTCTTCCATTTATAGGTTTAGTTATAACCATGTGCTAGACTGGCTTGATTCCGGTTTCTTTGTGAAATTGGCGTTTAAGAATATTTTTTACCTTCAAAACAACTTTAAAATTATTTTAAAATTTTCAAAAAAATTTTTTTTTATTTTTAAAGTTGATTGGCGTGTTCGTTTAATTGTTATGGTTGTTAAAGAATGGGCAAAACGTCGAAACATAAATAATGCAAGCCAATCGTCGTTCACTTCTTACTCGCTTGTTTTAATGGTTATTCATTATTTACAATGTGGGGCTAATCCTCCAGTACTTCCTTCACTTCAAATGTTATATCCTAAACGTTTTTCTGAAAAAATTGATGTTCGTCTTCTTAATGTTTCGCAACCATTGGATCCTCTTCCAAGCCAAGTTTGGAATTTTGATCAACGACTTTCTCTTGGAGAATTACTTCTTGGATTTCTTCATTATTATGCTTATGAATTTAAGTAAAAAAATTTTTTTAAAGAATTTTAAAATCAATTAAAAAAAAATTTTTTTTCTAGTTTTGAAACTGATGCAATAAGTATTCGAATGGGACGGAAGATGGATAGAGCACAAGCTATGCAGAATCAGGTATACATTTTTAGTAATTTTTTGGTATATTTTTTTGTTAGTGAGCCCTTTTATTTGTTTTGATTTATTGAGTTTTAATGGTTAAGGTCTGGTAAACATTGTTTAGGACATTCAGTTAGCCTATTAGTACTTTTCTGGTCCCTAGAATTTCGAAAATTGTGTACAACATCAAAAAAGAAACCAACAAGTTAACAAATGGTTCCAATTCCCGATCAGCTCTAGACCCAATTCTCCTGTCTAGTTCCAATTCCCATAAATTCCGAATCCAAAGCAGTCTCAAAACTAGGATAATGACAGAGATAGAACGACACCATCTTTATTCAAAAAAAATTTTTTTTTAATTTTTCTTTTCAAGTCTCCATTCAATACACTTTCTCAATGGCATTGTATTTGTATTGAAGAGCCATTTACATTAAGCAATGCTGCTCATTCAATTTATGATGAACGTATTTTCCAAGAAATTAAGAAGACTTTTGCTGACAGTTATCATGATTTGGACAAACATAGAGATTTGGATCGTTTTCTTAGCGAACTTCCTCTTCAAATTCCAACAATTCCTGTCAATTCTTCTCCTCCTTTATTAAATGGTAATAATGGTAGTGGTGGTGGTTGCGAACCAATAATTACTAAAACAGAAACGACGACAGAAATTGAGAATAATTCAAGTGACAATAAATTGCAACGAGGGGAAATATCACCTTGAAAATTTTATTAATTAAAAAAAATATATTTTAAAAAATAAATATATTTATTTTTTTGTTTTTCTTTCTCTATATATTCCATAATTTGTTCTATGATAATTATATTATTATTATAAACTGGATATTTTTTAAATGAAAGTCTGATAAATATTCTTTGGTTTTTAATAAGTTGTTTGATCCTTTCAATTACCTATTTAGTCTGAAAAAACAGTAAAAATGTCTTCACTCACTTTACTTTTAAGTTTTGCGGTTCTGGATATGTTCGGCCTGGTACCAGAGACTTTCCAAGAACCACCAGCCCTAATTATTACTATTCCGTTGTTTTGGAAAAATAACCAAATTATTCTCAGACCCATCTTGCCATATAGAGAAGAAACAAGATAAACCGCTCCAACCAATTTTTAAAAATATCTTGCAATATTGTTCCCATTTTCGAAGAATATTTTTAATCTTCAAACCCACATAAAGAAACGCTGCTTCTTTCGTAATTTCTGAGAAGTAACATAAAAATTATTTAAATTCTAAGCTTTATTTAATGCCAAAAATATATTTTAAAAAACAAAGTTTTATATTTGTTAAATTAAAAGTTATATAATTCGAATGCTGATATAAATGAAAAAAATTATAAAAGGCTTAAGGAGTGCAAAATACAGTTGGAACAATTTAAATATTAATGAGTGGAGCTTCTTAAACGATATCCTAAGCAATTTAAGATAACCTAATTATCAGATACAATTTATTCAGTTCCCATCAGTTTTAGTCAGTTTTAGGCATGGCTCCGGAAATTATTTTCTTGAGGATTTTGAAATACATGTAGCTGGACCCCACAAAAAGGCCCAAGATCCAACACTAGATCCCAAAGTTTAAAAAAGAGTCCAACTGTATTTATAAAAAACAAAATTTTAATTTATCTTTTTCGATGAATTTATATTTGGAATTATATATTTAAGCCTGAGTAGGCACAGCAGCAGCAGTCTCCGTTGGTTGTTGTACAGCAGCGGTTGGAGTCTCAGCATTTTCTGTCTCCTTATTTTCTTCCTTCTTTTGTTCCTCTTCCTTTTTAATATCCTCAGGATTGAGCGCCAAAGTCTCACAAAGTTGGGTCCAATCGGGCCAATAACGCTCTTTGATTCGCTTAACAAATTCAACTAAATTTGGTGTATTTTGTTCCATAAAAGTTTTAATTTTATCGGAAGTCATTGGAGCATCAGTAAATTGAACGAAAAGACCAAAAGCTGTTGCATCCAACTAAATTAGAAAAATTAAGGTTAAAAACGGGTGGATGAATGTGGATCATTGACCCAGAAGTATCCTTAAGGAATTTAGAACTAAAAGCCTCACTATAGGATATACACTTGAAAATGAAAAAAATCGTAGTTGGGACAGAGACCGGGTTGCGTATGACTCACGAGAATCATACGATATTACGAAGAATATCATCGCGATAACTGGTTAATAGCGATAATTTTTGTTCAAGATTTCGTCACAGTCCGGTTTCTAATCCGCTGCATGTTAAATGGTGAGCATCGTTGAGGTATCTCACCCTCAGATGCCCAGCCGGATTTAAAATCGTATCTTAGAAGTACCTATCATTAAGGGCATCTTATTGAAGTGGGTCAGTGAGGCAAATAACTCAAATTAATTTTCCTTACCCGTGACTAATTTTTAGAGGATATTTTAATTAAGTGGATCCCCCTAATACTGAAAAACAAAAACTCACAGTTGATGGAATATCACCAAACATAAAAGACTTTTCCCCAAGAAGTGTAGACAATGCTGTCAAATCCTTCTTTGCAATTTCTTCAATTTCCTCAGGGGAATGACGTCCATAACCTTGTGCATGTAATGCATTCTTTAACTACAAAAAAAATAAATTTTTTAATCAAAAAATAATCCAAAACTCGTTTCTCCAATTGTTTGAGAAGAATTTTTTGGAAAACGAATTTTTGAAGGGCTTGCAAAGGCAAAATACCCTTATCTGTTGCTAACCATCCAAAACTTTTTGCTCGATCATACATCAAACATCTAAAAATTTAAAATTGTTTTTCGATGATTTTTTAGGGTTTTTAATAAGGTTAGTGTAGAAATAGGCGAAATGCCGTCTACGCAAAAACCCCAGCCAAACTAAAAACTTTTTCACAAACTAGGGGTTTTTTGCCGTTTATCACAGACAGTAAATATAGGCGCAAAAAACATTTTTCAAATATTTGCCCCTACTCTTTTTCGGCAAGCTATTCTGCCTGTAAATTATTATCTATCATTCATTAAATACGATAATCTATGCTGGAAATAAAGGAAAATTGAATAATGTTCTTCATAGGAAGGAAAGAACAAAGTACAATTAGAGCATGTTTTTCATATGTTTATTGAAGGAAGATTTTAAAGATTTCGAAGGGGAATTTTAATTGAAAGAAATCTCTTTTGAAAAAAGGGTCGTAAAATGAAAAAGAAACAAATTTTCATTTTTAAAAATACTACCTAAAGAGCGACTCCTCAATAAGAATAGTATACGCTCGAGCATCAGCCTTTTCTCGGTCACTCAAATTTTCGTCTATTGTTAATTTAAAATGACTTTTCAAATGGTCAATAATAAAATTGCTGTCCGCAAATTGCCTTCCATTAAGTTCTATAAATGGAAGTTGACCTTTTGATGATGCTTTTGTCATTTCGTTGTCTGTATTCTTAAATTGATAAAAGAAATAAAATTTCAATCTAATTTTTAAAGGAGCTTGGCAAAACGCACAAATCACACCATGTTTTGCCAAGCTTATATTAAAAAATTTCCATCTCGCTTAATTTTGATTTTAATGGTTCTATGTTAAATATTTATAATTATAAAAGTTCGTCTAAAAAGTTTAATTAACTAAACAATGGAAAATATGAATGTATTTTGGAATTCTCAATAAAGCTTGGTAAAACACGCAAATATCCGCATGTTTTGCCAAGCTCCTATTTAAATCCAACTTTACCTTGTGTTTTATTCCTGTGATACGCAACCAAGTTTCCAACTTTACACAAAACGGAGATGCATTAACAACAGAATGAGTTCGCGGATATTGAACCAAATTAACGACATCTTCAGTCCAATTACGCACCAATAATCCACGTGTTGGTTTTAGCATTTCGCCTTCAATGGCTTTTATGTACTGCATATTTTTTGAATTTTAATTTGTGTTAAAAAAGTAAATGAAAGTTGGGAGAAAGCGTTCTAGTTATGAAGAAAAATGAAAAGTGGGGAAATGAATGAGTGGAATGTGTGTATAAATATTATTGACAATGTAATATAGAAAGGGATTAGCCTAAAGGAATGGAAGGGGGGGGGGTAAATGGAGAGGAGAAAAAGGGATGAAAATATGTTCAATGTTGGTGTTATATGGGGGGATATTTTATTATATTATTCTTTGTCCTTCCTATAATATTGAAAAAAAAGAGAAAGGAAGAAAAAAAAAGATCAAGAGGAGAATGAAGAGAAAATGAAGACAAAGATTGCGCTGAATGAGCGGGGGGAATCTCTCTCCGTTGGTGGCGGCCATTGGGGGGAAGTTTGGGGGAAGAGAATGGTCAAAATAATTATTGAGAGAGAGGAAATATAGAAAAAAGAAAATTAAATATTTATTTATTAGTGGCCATTATCAAACTTTGAATGGGCAAATATTTGAGAGATTATTTGGGGCTATTTTTTAAATTTTATAAGATAATCAGATTATGACCCCGAAAAATTATTATATTTAAATTAGAGACCGGTGGGAATGCTCGATTGAAAATAATATAAAAAAATTGAAAATTTTTGCTATCGATTTTTTAAATAAATATCGAAAAAATCGGAGCCGGATAAATCCTGGAAAAATCAACGAACTAAAGAAACAACTTGAAATTTAAATTTACATAGGGTGAGAGCCAAAACTCCATCTCGACAAAGCTCCGTCAGCTTAAAATGCTAATAAAAAAGAAAAAATCTGTTCCAACTGCGGGGAAGGATATTTCAACAAAGATGTTCATTCCAAAGTTGTTTATTTAAAATACTTCTTCCCCAGAGTTGGAACAACCTTCCCCGGAAGTCTTGACGGTATATCGGTTGGACGGAGTTTTGTCTGGACGGAGTTTTGACGTGACACGATTTACATCAATTAAAAAATATTCAAAATATTTTTAATTAATTAAAAAATAAAAACTAGAATTGTCTGGCAATTTTTGTAAAAAATTAAGTTTAGATTTTTATCTCTTTATTGTAATTTTAGTTTTAAAAATGAATGATTTAAATCAAAATATATTCTGTATATAAATACTTATAAAACCCCCCAAATAAAATTCCAAAATTTATGTGAATCATTAAAAGTATTTAGTAGTTTGGGAAAATGTATTTAGAGCAAATTAGAGTTTAAATTTAATTTTTGAAAGGTCTGGGGATCAATCAACAAAATATTAGAAGAGCACTTTAAATTCGCAGGGTTATTATGTTTAATTTGGTTGGAAATATCTAATTATTTTGATTTTTCGTTAATATTTGTGTATTAATAAACATTTCCTCCAATTTTAAGGAAGTGAGGAGTCAACCACGAATAAGTTCAATAGTATAAGGGATATTCGATTCGATATATGGCGGTTGAGGTTGGTGATAAAGATGGTTGGTGTGGTCGGACCTTACTTTATGTATACACCCTTGGGGTTAAAAAATTCGATTACTAGAAGAGACTAAAATGGGGGTATCGTCCAGGACTGCACGCAAATGAAAAAAAGGATTCCGCAACACGCAATCCGCAACTAGGAATTGCAGAAACCCCCGCAATTTACGCAATCCGCAACTCACAATTCGAATTACGTGCAGCCCTGATATCATCGCTTATTGTTAGGTATCCCTTCTCTATAAAATGATAAAAAACGTATGCTGTGTACACATTAATTGAGGTCCGACTACATTAAAAACATAAATATTAAATAAATTCTATATACTACAAACTAAATGGAAAAATATTATTTTTAATTTTCTTATCTTTTTTCTAGTCATAAATTATTTTATCTTTCTTTTTTTACGGTGCCACACCGGCAAAATGTCCAAAAACCAAAAATAATTTTTTAGAGATAAATTTGTGGGTGCAAATATTTAAACTCAACTACTATTCTTTTTTTGTGCATATGATAAAAAAATATTTTTGGGTTAACCAAGTTATTTACAAAAAGTTAAGAAGAATTTTTTGATTGCTTTTTTATATATTGACTTGTATCATGAGAAGAGGAGATGACAAAAATAAATAAATATTTCTTTCTAAAAATATTTATTACATAAATAGAGGCATATAAAAAATGAAGTAAATGAATGTTAAAAATAAAAATATAGGTGAACCTCAATTTTTAAAATACCCTCAACTTTATCAAAAAAACAGTTGGAAGCGGATCCTACCAGGGATGGATCCGCTTCCACTTCTGCCTTCCGCAGAATTCCGCTTTGTCTCTTCACTTCCGCCTTCCGCTTTTTAAAATTGGAAATTATCCATCCCTGATACCTACTGATGCTGAAGAAATTATATTTCAAAACGAGGGGTATCTAGAATTGGGGGTATTGTTGTTTAGATAGCTCCCCCTTCCTATTAATTAATCATAAATTAAAATCAGCGCCTTTAAGCTACGATTTTTTAAAATTGTTTGGAGGTGAGAGGGCAGTGAGAGATGATATTTTCAGTATCAAAGGGTAGCACCAATGTATTTTTAGAAGAAAAACTATAAAATAATTAAAAGATAATTAAAATTCTTTTAATTAATAAATGGACGTTAAACTAATTTAATTTAAAAAAATAACAAAGAATTTTGGAATTTGGCATGAAAAATAATTAAAATATTAATGTAATTTGTGTCAGATGGGAATTTGTTTTTCTTTTTGCTTTTTTCCTCCTACACATTATTTTCTCCTTAGCTTATCTAAATTTTAGAAGAGATAGGCTACCCGTTAGAAAAATTAGAAAAGTTAAAAAATTTAAGGGGGCTGAAGAGGTATTTAAAATCGAGTCTCGATAATAACAAAATTAGAAGAAATCAAAGAAAAAGTTGATTATATCCAGGATTATATTAAATCGTGGGGTCACAATATCGAGGTTTGACTGAAAAATAATTTTGTTAATTTTTTAAATAGGTATACATACATATTTTTTAAAATTATATTGGAAGGAAAAATTTAATGAGAAAATTTTAAAATGCACAAGAAAATTTAGGCCTTAAAAATGGAGGAGTATTAAAAAAATTTTTTTCTTAGAGTTATATTATTTAACAAAAAAATGATGTCAATAAATAAATATAACCATTTATATTTTTTTTACAACTTTATTAGTCACCAGAAACTTGGTTAAAATAAACTAATGATTATTCAAGTTTTGGAAATTGTTTCTTTTTACAAAACTAATTTATAGTTTTTTTAATAAGAAGAAAAAAGAAATTTAAGAACGTAGCCAAAAAAAGATATAAATGACAAAAAACAGAAGTTACAAAAAAGTGGGCGAGAATAAATAAATATTTTATTTATTTATTTATGAATCATCTCAGTCCCCCACCCAAAAGATCACCTCCCTAAAAATCAACCGCCCTCTATTTCCTGGTAATACCTGGCCTCCCTTTTTCTGTTCCCTGACCATTTTGAGCTTTTTTGCTTACATATAATTTACAATATATCATTCGAGAGAGCTGTTCGAGCTAAGTAGAATGATACTATGATCGGTCCTCGATGGACATGCTTTTTGTGATGTTGAAAGGGATTAAAACAAATGCTCATAACTATGTTATTTAAGTCAAATTTCGATAAATTTAGTACCGTTCGACTCAGCTCAAAGAGCTGAGTCGAATGATATATATGTAGGTATTTTGTCTTAAAAAAATTTAAAAAATCGAAAAAGATAAAAAGGAAAAAGAGGGGACAGTCTTGGTATTACCCGTTCCCTTTAGGGAGATGATCTTTTGGGTCAATCTCAATAATCTACATCATATTACTCTACTTCTCTTTCTGTTTTTTATTTATTTCTCTTACTATTTATTTGTCAAAAGTAGGGGGGATATAATGTCAAAACAAAGAAATTTATGGAAAAAAAATTTTTTTTTTAAAAAAGGTTATTTAGTGGTTGGCACGAAAATCCAATTTAACTGAAAAAAGCGCAGAGGGAGAGAATAAATGAAAAAAATTTTTTTTTGGAAGAAAATGAAAGGCAAAAACAATTTAGCCGATTAGAAAAGACAAAGAAAATGGAAGGCAAAATTTAATGAGAAAATTTGGAAATGCATAGGAAAAATGTTAGGCCTTAAAGGAGTATTAAAATGATGAAAGGAAATTGGATAAAAAAGGTGGAGGGGATGAAAGAAAATATAAAATGAGTCTGACAGATCAGCTAAATTTTAATGAATTTTTAATTTGAAATTTATGTATTTTATGTAATATATGGAGGTAGTAAAAATAAAATTTTTGTGAAATAAATTTTAAAAAATAAAACTTCATTGTAAGATTGAGAAAATAGGGATTGAGATTGAGAAATTTTTTCAAACTTGGGACTGAGAAAATCTTATAATTTATATCTCAAATTGGAGGTATCGTTCGAGTAGCACCCCGATCCAGCCAAACAAATTTTTTAAACATGCACCTTAAATAGAAGGGGATCTAATATTTTGTGTAACTTATAATGAGGATCGACCGTATTGTAGAACAAATTCTTAACACTTTCTTTTTCATTCAAAGAAGAATTCCTCAAAAAACAACAAAATCAGTCAAAACAAATTCAAAAATATAGAAGGGAATTCATATAACCGAAATTACCATCACTGACCCAAAGAGCGCTTAAGGTGCAAAATTGGGTTCTCTTCTGGTTCTGTTTCTATGTTGCCTTCCCAAGTTTTTTTACTATAAAAGCTTAAATTTAGAAAATCTTTTCTTTAATTCTCTGCTCTATATCAACAAAACACTTTGCCAACTTTAATTATTTAATCAACTTTGTTTCGCAAAAAATGTTTTCTGTTTCTCTGTTTGTTGGGAGTTTGCTTCGTTTGACATTTTTGGTGTTTATTGTTTTTGGATTTGTGGAGGGGAATGAGGAACCGGTAAAAAAATTTTTTTTTTAATTTTCTCTGAGAAAACCTTTTCTTTTTTCAGACTTGTTCTAAAACGCTTATGCCGGTATATGTTGTTTTGGGAATTTTGAATGTTTGCCTTATTGGTGGTGTTATCTTTCTCTCTTATAAATTATTCTTTTCTAAAGGAAATAAAGAAGGGAAGAAGGAAGAAGATAAAGGAGATAAAAAGAAGGAAGGGGAAGGAGATAAGAAAGAAGGGGAAGAACCTAAAAAGTAAAGGAATAAATAAATGTTTAGAGAAGATGTGATTGGGATAAAATGTCGTGTTAATTTTGTGTTTAATGTTTTCCTTTTTGTTTATCAAATGTGTTGTTTTCGCTAAAGTGAGCATAAAAATTATTTCCTTTCTAGATCCAAATATTTTATTATAGTAGAGATGATTAGATGATCTCGAGTAATTATTTTTTGTATTCATCCTTTAAAAGTACAATCAAAGAACCAGAGATTGTTCATTCTATTAGGAGAGCGGGCCAAGGTGCCGCAGAACTATAACTTCGCTCAAAATTGTCGAATCCGTGAAGCCCTGATATGATTCGATTCAGCTCGTTGAGGTGCATCGAACCATGCCATGGCGTCCCGAATTCGATCACTTTGAATTAAGTTATAGCTCTGCTGTATCTTAGGCTTGCGGTACCTTGGGGTGTACCCTTGGGGTGTACCCTATTTTATTTAAGTTTGTCAACATAGAAAAATAAATTCCCGATTTAGGGGATCGGAACGGTTTGGTCCCTGATTAACATTAATAGTTAAAATTAAAGAAGAATGCCTTATTTACACATTACTTTTAAATATTTTAACAATTACATATATAATTTATTTAATATCAAACAATATAAGCATCCAAGAATATAATAAAAATATTTTTAAATGGAAGGAATTGTTTTTAAAAAATCAAAGGCTGTGAAATTAAGCAATTTGTTAAGAAAAGTTTTTGTTTTTTTGAATTTCTCTTTTTCTACATTCTAATAATAACAAATAATAATTATTGCGTGAATTAAGCCAGGAAAGTAGCCACAAAGTGTAAGTATTATGTTGGCGAGTAGATGAACTGAACAGCCTTTTTCTATCCAAACACCGATTGGCTGAAATAATAATAAGATTTTGTGAAGTTAAATATGTACAATCAACCCTCATTGTAGATACTAGTGATGCTCCTCCCGATCCCAACTCCCGATGTCATTTCCCTACCCGACTCCCATTTCCCGGGTTTTCTCTTCTCCCGAGCATCACTTGTAGATACCCCCTTGGAGCTTAAAAGATAGTCTCTTATAAAGAGGTGTTTCTTAGAGTAAATCCCTTGGGGCAGCTCTCCCGCCTATCAACCACCAATTTTTAAATAGAGGGGTGTCTAATATTGGGTGTATCTTATATAGAAGGTTTATAATGAGTTTATGCTAAATAGAGGGTATCGCTTACCCAGCTTCCTTCCCGACGGGCAACTAAATTTTAAGATAAACGTAGCTTAGAAAGAGGGGACCTAATATTGGGGGTATTCTAAAAATTAAAAAGATCCAACCGGAATAATTAAAGAGCAACACAACTTTGGACAATCTGAGCAAGTCAACGGCATTTTAAAAAATTACTGGATAGTCTAAAAATTTTGAATATTTCCTTAAAAATAAAAATTGATGAAAAATAAAAATAAAACGGAAATGGAGTAAATATATAATTTTATCGAAAAAAATCAATTTTCATGAAATAAAGGAGGGCGGTTGGAAATAAAAAGAAGAACAAAAATATGTGCATGTTGTGTGTAAATAAACAATATACCTACTGGTTTTTTTGGGAGGAAATGAGAGGAGAGGAGGGAGAGGGTTGTTTGTTTGTGTGACTCATTTGAAATTGATGAATGATGGAACGAATAGATGATGAAATAAATTTTTTATTAGAAATTTAAAAAATGTGTGCCGAAACGGGATTTTATAATTGAAGGCGAAAAGAAAACGACAAAGGTTCTCGAACGTGGTAAAGCGAATAACTAATGCTTATTCAGGAAAATGTTTATAATGCTTGTTCAGGAAACATCCCTGAATGTATATGCTTATTTAGGAATGAAAAAGAGGGAGGTTGGAAATAAGGGCGGTTGGAAGAAAGGTTGGTGTTTCGTCCTCTTCCTCCGTTTTTTTTTGATTTTCCGTTTTTGTTTCTCCCTTTTGTTAAAAATCGTTTTTCGTCACCCCTAATTTACCCTTGTTTTAAATTTAAAAATTAAATTTTGGTGGAACAATAAAAATGATAAGAGAGTTTTAAGCTCTGAAAATTGTAAAATTCTTAAAGCAAATTAATTAAAAAATAGAAAATTAATTGCTTCTGTTGGTGTTCGAACGTGAACGCAAGTTGGCACAAAACCGTTAGAATGAAAATAAATACACAAAAAAAAAATAAAAAACAAAAAAATACATTTCCAAGAAGAAAATGTTCCCTCAAACAATTAGCCTTTTTTAAACCAAGCATGACAATGTGAGGGACATAAATATTTTTCAAAGTCACATTTCTATATGTATATTATATCTCCATTTAAGCATATCTGTTGGCTTCTTTTTCAAAAAAATTTTTTTTGTCTGTGCCATTTTTTATTGGATTTCCTTGGAAACAAGTAATTTATAGCTTTAAATAACCATTTTATTATTTTTACGTTTATTCTCTTAAAAATATTTAATTAATTCAAAAAATAATTTTAAAATGCCCTGTACGTGTTCGGATATTTTTAAAATTATTTGTGCAGTTATATTTCCTGTAAGTTTTTAAAGGAGATTCTTCAAAAATATTTTTAATTTAAGCCACTAGGTGTTTTAGTGGAGAAAGGATGTTCAATTCACCTGTTGATAAATATGTTTGTTAATTTTTTAATAAATACAGTCAAACCTCTATGTAAGATACACCCAATACTAGGTGTATCTTAAAGCGGTGTATCTTATATGGGATAAACCTCTATTTAAGAGACGCTTTTTAAAACTTGTTTGCTTATTGGAGGGAGTAGGGGGAGCTACTCAAAAAATTTCCTCTATTCAAGATACACCTCATTATAAGAGACGATTTTTAATAAGGGGTTGAATCTTGTTAGAACGCCTCCTCGTTAGCAACTCTCTCTCTTTAGTACGTCTACAAAATCCCAAGGAATCTGTTTAGGGAGATTTGACCTTCAATATCACCAGAAGTTGTCGGAATGACAAAGTTAGGGGAAATCGGAAATCAGCTTCAATTTCCGTAAATCGGAATGACCTCTGAATAGCAGTCTCTCTCCATATGTCTCAACAATTCAGTCCAAAGTCCTCTCGAGATTAGACTGTATCTAAAAATGAAGATTGCCTAAATTATAATTAATTTTCAATTTAATTTTAAGCCTTTTAACAATATGTGGTTATATTCCTGGAATTATACATGCACTCTACGTTATTTTTAAATATTAAAGTGAATTTATATATGTTTATTTTGTACATGAATGAAAAAAAAAGAATTTTTGAATTAAAAAAAGATAATCTTTATTAAATTGATCTCATTAAAAATTAAAATATTCTATCATAAAAAATAAATATTTCTATATACAAACTGGAATTGATAAAATAAATAAATAAACAGGTTAACAGTGTTAAGCTAAAAATCATTTTGTCCAATTTATAATTATTTTTGGTTAAATAATAGAATTTTCTAGGGTAATTCTCCCTTTACTAGGGTAATTCTCCCTTATTATGAGGTGTAAGGGAATTTTAATAGCAGTTTTATTGTTAGTTGACTTATTGTTGATCTAAAATATACTGAAGTCAGTCCGATTGTAAATACCTTCTATAATAAAGTTGGCGGATCCGGATATTCCGGTCAGGGCTGTCCGCAGTTGCGGATTGCGTATTTTAAAATTAAAGTTTCGGGTTGCGGATTACGGCTGCAAAAAATATTTTCAATTGCGGACAGCCCTGATTTCGATCAGAAAAAAGACCGGATATCCGAAAATTTCGGATCCGTCAGGATCTCCCAGGATCCGCCAACCTTACTCTATAAGATACCCTCCAATACTAAATGCACCTCTATTTAGGAGACGCTCATTTAAAAGTTAGTTACCCACTGGGCATAAGGAGCTGTCTATCAATAAGCCACACTCTATTTAAGATACAATCATTATAAGGGACAATTTTTCATCTATATGGGGAAGGGGGTATCTTATAATTGAGAGATTCGACTGTATTATTTAATTTAAAATTTTTAAGAAAATGTATTTTAATTCTCCAATTAAATGTCATTCCAGTTTGGCAGCATCTATAGCAATTTTCTGTTCTGTTGGAGTTATTTTTAGTTGTGGATTTGTGGGGATAATGTTAATTAATGAATTAAATATTCTTTATGAAGAAATTGTTGCTGATTTAGAAATATCTTCGGTTCATAAAAATTTTTCAAAAAAATTTTTTTAATTAAAAAAAGGTAACAAATAAGGAAGCTTGGAATAATATTTTGAATTTACAAAATAAATATTCTAAAAATAAAAATATTTTGGAGACCAAAAGACGTTCTCCTCGTGATCTTTATTTGGCTGATGAAGTTGATAAATGCAGTTAAATTTATTTTTAGTCGAAATTTAAAAATTAAATTAAATGTAGATTGTCAGTCAAGAAGTGAATTGTGTCCTCGTGGACTTCCTGGGGCTCCTGGGGCAAGAGGAGAACAAGGAGGTTTGAGGAAACCTCATTTCTAACTTCATATTTTCTAAAAGAGCCTGGAGAAGCAGGCGTACCTGGATTACCCGGGGCTGCTGGTGTTAATTCACTTTTGGATGGAAGGGAGGCTGGTTGTATTCGCTGCCCGACTGGTCCACCGGGTAACCTTCATAACTATAATTCTTCATTAAATTACGAATTCAGGCCCAGTCGGCCCGCCAGGTCCTGCTGGAAAGGCTGGCTCTCCTGGACAACCAGGCGTTAATGGACATCCTGGAAGAGACGGCCATTCTGGTATTCAAGGGCCTCATGGTGATTTAGGCCCTATTGGGGAGAGAGGAAAGGAAGGTGAGCCGGGACAACCCGGCAGAGATGGATTTACTTCGAAGGGAGAGCCCGGCCTGAAAGGAGAAACTGGGAAGGCTGGTCTGCCTGGAAGGCCAGGTAAAAACATATTCTCAAAATAAAAATAAATTTAAAAAATTTAGGAGAAAAAGGGCAGAATGGTCTTCCTGGTTTGGCTGGACCCCCCGGTCCTGCTGGCAATGCTGGGTTACCTGGAACACCTGGAGTGCCCGGAATGCCTGGAGAGGTTGCTAACAAATGAATAAATTTATATATTTATTTAAATCATAGAGGGGTGCAAATGGAATACATGGAGAAGATGCAAAGTATTGTTCTTGTCCGACAACCGGCTAAATAAAAAAAATTTTTAGCACTTTATTTTTTGCATTTTCTATATTTTTGAGTAAAATTTAACAAATCTTTCTTCCTTTTTGAGCGCCGCAGGCGAAAATGTTGAGAATTTTGGTAGGCCAAGGAGCCGGATTTCTCTATTTTTTAGTAATCGAACCGAAAATTTCCGGTTATCCTGAACCGGACAATTGATCTAAATGACAATTGGCATAAACAGGTAAATAGGACAATTGATCAAAGCTCGTTAAAAATACGACTGGCCGAGAAGACAATTGGCGCTGCCTGCCTATTTTTTTCAATTTTGAATAAAATAAAAAGTTTTTCAGGCTAAATTTTAATCTTAAGAAGGTTTTTACACAAAAAAAGCAATGGAATTTGACGATTTTGGAGATTTATTTGGAGATGAAGTGCTCGAAATGGAAGAAAAAGACGTTGAGAAAGATGAAATTGAGCAAGGTTATTTTTGTTTTCTTCAATTAAAATATTTCTTTTTAAAGAAAAAAATACCCAAAAAGCAAAGGATTTGGAGAATGTTTGGGAAAAAACAGAAGAAGACGAAACAAAAAATTTAAAAAGAAAAATTAGAAGGCCTCAACCAAAATTATCAGAAAAAGAATTAACTTCAGAAAAAGGAATTGAAGCGTTAAAAGCTTCTTTTGATAATTTTAATTTTCCAAAAGAATGTGATCCTGTAAGAGAATTTTGAGAAAAAAATAATTTTTTTTTAAATTTTTTAGTATCAAAAATTGGATATACTTTTAAATAAAATGGAATGTTGGGCACACAATCTCTTCCCTAAAATGAATTTTGATGATTGTTTGGATAAAATTGAAAAGTTGGGAAGGAAGCGTTTAGTACAGGTTTTTTTGGGGGGATTTTTGATAAGAAGTTTATTTTTAAAGGCAACAATGAAAAGACTTCGCCCTGGATTTTCCCAGACAGAAGATGATGAAGAAATAGTTGAGGATGAAAATGTTGAAAAGGATGAGGTTAATTTCTCTATTTTTAAAAGATTTTTGACGAAAAATTTTTTGGAAAAATATTTTGGGAATTTTGGACATTTTATGGACCCTCTCTTATGTTTATTCGCCATTTTCCCTTGTATGGCTCAAGAAACTGCGTTTTCGCTTACGTAGCTTTTTTTAAATGTCGAAGCTCGAGGAATCTCAACCATATAACTCTAGGAGCTTCGACTTCCTGAAGACGAACCTTAATAATTGTGGAGGCCGAAAACACCTTCGACTTTCTAAAAAATTAATTCTTTAATCGATCTCGTTGCCAAAATTAAAATAAAATAACACGTAGTACAAAGTCTTCAATAAATTTCAAAATTAAATTTCAGAATGCCCCAACAATCAATTCAAAAGAAACTCATAAAAAGAACCAAAAGAGCAAAAAATTGGTTGATTCTAGTGACGAGGACAACGATGATTTGGATAAATACTTGGATTCTTTAAAAACTCAGCAAAGCAATCAACAAAAAGATGAAGAAATGAGAGGAAAAGATTCTGACGAAAATTCTGAAATTATTCAGACAAAGGAGGTAAAGAGGAGGAAAATTATTGATGAAGACGAATAAAAAGATATTTAAAATTTATTTAGTAACACAAAATTGTGAACATTTTTCTTTGAAAAAAGAAAACTTTAACCAAACAAAAGTTTAAAAATAATCGCAATAATATTTAGGAAGATAAGTGGAACTGAAAATAAAAAAAAATTTTTTTAATTAAAAAATACGTTAATGGTAATTTTGAATTTAATTTCTCTCCCGTTTTCTTCTTTCATCAGTTTTCCCTGTAATAGTTGCTAGAGTTGACAGGTCCTAGGAGATCTTCGGCTACCCGGAACCGAAATTTTTATTAAGGTATTGAAAATGTTCGGGGACAGATGATCTGTCTTCCCTTTCCGTGTGAAAAGTACGGAGATGTTCAGAGAAAATTTTACCAAAGGGTTCGGGAAAATTCTTGTCATTGACGGACCCGAATCTATTCCAAAATTTCTGAATACCCGGACTTTCCTGGATCTGGAACCTACACCCTTCATCTCTTACATTCTAAATTTAAAATTATACCAATTCTTTTTTGACTTATTAAAAATAATGTGAGATTTGAGAAAAGGAGATGAGGAATAAAATTCAAAATTACCAAATATCATTTACATCTGAGCACTGTTTGAACTGCCAACACAAGATTAACCAATCTTAAAACAATCGAATTTTCACTGTCCTCGTGAAAGCTGTGTTGTCTATTTTTTAAATACTAAAAATTATTTAAAAATAAATTTAATAAAAAAAATTAGAAAATTAAACCTTATTTAAAACTCTTTCTTTATTGATAATCGCAAATCCATTCACAACAAGTAAAGAAAATTCAAGAATTTGATAAAGTGAAAGCATTTTTGCTGCTTAATTAAAGTTTAAAAATTGAGCAAATGTCTAGAAAATGAAAAAAATTAAAAAAATCTAATCAGAATCAAGGTAAAAAGATATTAACGTGGCACTACAATCAAAGGGTACAGCCCAAAACGGCGCGCGGCCATAACAGCGCAAAGCCATAACTTGGTTGAAAACATCTGGCCCTTATCAATTTTGAGACCAATCTCCTTAGCTCGATGAGAGGAATCGTTTAATACTAAATTTGGTAAGATTAGGAAATCTTGAAGTTAAGGCTTTGCGCCGTTATGGCTGCGCGCCGTTTTGGGCGTGTTCCCCATCAAACAGTGAGAAAATTAGTCAGAAAACCATTTAGACAGAGGACAATTGGGCAACGAGTCATCAGGATTTACTCAAAAAACTAACTAGAAAAAAATATTTTGGTATTTCCGCCAACCAAATTTATGATGGAGGTATTTAAAAATCAACACTTGATTATTTAGATTTATTTATATAAATATATTCACAATATACAAAAAGGGGATTTTGTACAATACTAGGTGTATTTTTATTTTTTATCACAAGTTTCATCCATTCTTTTGATTCTGACCAAAATCGACTTTCGCTCCTCTGAAGAATTTTGGTTTACCTTTCTCGATGTTGACGCTGCTGATGCAAGTTCCACAGATTCCTCATATACACATCGAAGGTTTACAACATTCTGGCCTACAATATCTTCCTCATTTTCTTCATTCCTTCTCCCAACTCCTCTAATATTTCCGCCCCCTTCCGCCCGTCCGATATGGATTCCAAAATGTTGTTGCAGAATTGTAGCAGCCAAATTCTTTGAAAAAATAAAATTTATTTATATAAAATAAGAGTTTCAACTTACAGAAGCCGGATCAACTTCATTTAAAGTTGAGTTGTTGAACGCAATTTTGGCAATTTGCTCTACCAGGCCAACGCGTCGGAACAATGCAATAGTGTATAAACGGTTTCGGGACCTGTCTTGGAGTGAATGCTGCATTGTGTTCTTTAAAGAAAAAAGGACGTTTTTTAAAGTAAATAATCGAAGAAAACTAACCAAAGTACGCTCAAGCAGTGCCGCGTCCAAATTTTCTTCAAATAGCTGCACTAGAATTTGTGCAAGACCTCCACTCATCAAATATTCATAAAGAGACGGCGGCGCTCCCATCATCGCATTCACAACAACCCAATAGGCTTCCTTTAATATAAAGAATTATTTCACTTAAAAAGACTTAAAACCAACTTTTCGCTTTCTTGGACTTTGATCGTAGGCAAGTTGAAAAACGCTTTGTGCCATTCCATCGACTGAGAAAAGACGAGTGACATGTTCTGAAGTGCCGGCAGCGATGTTGCTGAGGATCCAAAGGCATTCTCGCGAAATTTGATGGACGTTGGAGTTGACTAGATCACTCTGAAAAGAAAATAATTTAATCGAAATTATTTTTCACAAATATTTTACCAAATCTTCAAGGACGCCAAGGTCAAGAATTGCAGTGGTTTGCTCATCTGTTCCGGTGATGATGTTTCCAACAGTGCGAAGAGCACCAGTGAGCGCACGAAGAGAATCCGACTTGAGTAGATTGACAATACTTGCAGCTAGGCCTGGTTGAGCAAACAAAAGGTCGATCTGCAAAAGTAAAGGCAATTAGAGGAATTAATCATTCAAAGAGATTTACTAAACTCTTTCTCCTTCAATTGTTGCGTGGTCGATGAGATATGCAATACACCAAACAGCATCACAGAGAATTTCGCCTGTATCGTAGAGGGATAGAGTCACATGAAGTGAAGAGAGAAGTCGGCCGACACTCTGAAAAGGAAGGAAAAAGGGCTTGTTTTTTGAACAAACAATCAAACTCACATCAAGCTCAATGTCATTCATTCCACCACGAAGCAAATTAGCCAAGCACCAAATAACAATTTTGCGAGGATCGTGAGCCTGATAGTCGGGCATTTCCAGCATTACAATTAATAAAGCCAAAAGTCCTGAAGCTCGCACTTGTTGTCGACACGAGGCACAATCTGCTGCCAAATTTCCTAGTGCCCAAATAGCTTGATCACGAATTTCTCCCACTGTTGTCGACGCAACGTGAACTAGCGCATCAATGCCACCACTGGCAATAATCCTATGCGTTTCTTGACGAGAGCCACAAGCCAAATTTGTCAGAGCCCAAGAAGCGTTCAACTGAAGTTCATTTGAAGGACGACGGAGGCAGTTAATAAGCTCAAGGATCTGAAAAGTTGGAAGGATTAGAACTCGTTAATGCTTTATCGCAAACTCACAATTGTTTCAACCAACTCTTCAGGAGGCTCCTGGCACGCTGCGAGTTTTTTCCTGAAGTAGAGAGAAGCAGCAACCTAAATAAAATGAAGGGAATGAAACAAACATTAAAAAAGGCGTCGAAGTACCTGTGATTCCTTAGACCGAGTTGAAAGTAGAAGATCGAGAAAAGTGGAGCATTCCTTTGCACAAAAGAGTGGAGTCTTCTTCAGCATTGACATCTCTTCTTGTGGAAACCAGAAACACCGGTTATCCGCTGAACGTTTGTTCTATGAGACGATAGTATGCGAAAAGTATGACATTCTAGTAGAGCTTTTATAGTAAAATGTAGGATTGGACACAACCGGTACCCCCGGGTTTTCGGTTAACCCAATTTTAAGATTCCCGATTTTGAGTTTTGGTCAAATACATGTTTTATTTTGGGGGAATTTTAATAAAACCACTCATTTTTAGAAATTTTCGGTTTCTAAAATTTTATAAAAACGGTTAATTTTTTGCAAAAAATATCATAAATTCCGGTTTTAAAACCGGGCGTATCCAACCCTAGAAAAAAGTATTAGTTAGAAAAAATGAGATATTTGAAACACACTGTAGTACAGATTACTTTAAGTAAAGTTTCGAAACAAACGAGCTCGAATAATAAAAGGATTGCTCTTAAAGCTTTGACAGATAAGAACAAAAAACAACGTGGTAGATTCGGAAGGAGGTTTGACCAAATGAAATAAATAAAAAAACTAAATCGAGTTAATTAAACTTGTAAAGAAAACAATAACCAACAAAATATTTATTTTACAAACATTAAATTTAATAAATATACATACAACATATTTACATGTTTAATACAAATAATTAGGTAAGTTATATTCGACTTTTAAGAATTTTAACTAGTTTATCTACATCTTTTCTTGCTGCATACATTGCAACTTCAACATCCCAAAGCATTTTAAGAATACAGGCATCATCGACTTCGTTTATACGCTAAAATAATTTAAATAAATGATCAAATTTCAGGTAAAATTTTCAAATTCCTCACCACATCATCACTCAAACGCGGAGAGAAACGAAAAAAGGGGACGCCTAAAGCAGCACAGAAAGCACTACAATGCATAACAGGACGACGGTTTGATTCGGTAATCTTTTTAAAAAATTTTTACAAAAATTTTATTTTTGGATTAGAAATTACTTGCTCCACAAGGCCTTGTGCCATATTTCGCATAAATTCGGTATTCCTCGAAACTCGCTGAAGAAGTCTCCAAATAAAGGATCTATGAATTGTTAAACTCTTCGAGGGAGGAGTTCCGGTGCCAATTGATATAACACAATGTGGATTAGGCAGTTTAAAATAAGGACGGAGTTTTACAAATTCTGTGAGCAATTCCATTGTTGGATTGTTGCAAATAACGCCTCCATCGACGTAAATGTCATCAAATGGTGGAAAATATGTTGGAGCGGCGCTAAAAATTGGAACAAATTAAAGTGGAGCCGAGTCTTATTATTAGATACCACGGATTAGAGCTTCGCCGGAAGTACCGGTTCCGATCCTGAACCAAAAAATTAGATCCGGTCAACATTTCAGATCCGGTTCCGGCCAAATTTGCGGTACCGGCGAAGCACTACCCCGGATGGGCTGTTTTTCGTTTCCGCAGAATTCCGCTTTGACCCTTCCACGTTCCGCTTTCTAAAATGCGGAAGGGCCCCTGGTAGATACCCCCTATGTAAGATACCTCACTATAAGATATTCTGGGGATGTACCTTTTAATAAGGTTTGACTGCTTTTTACCTTCCAAAAAAGTCTATATTAAATCACCTTGAACAACGAGCTGCTTTCCATATAGTAGTCACATTTCTGTCAACATATCCCATCTATTAATTTAAAAATTGTTTAAGAAATTGTTGAAATATTGTATTACCTCTTCCATCTTGTCCTCCCCTTTTGTAAGTTCCTCTGGGAGTTGATAGCTGCGAAAGAGAACCAATGAAGGAGGTGCAATATTCATTTTAGCAGAGGTTAGTAATAATTTTGGCTTTTCAATTGAAGAAATAAAATCTGTGGACAATGTCTGAATTAATATTCGTTCCAACACTGCAGGATTATATGGGCGAGATCCTCTAAAGACAATATTCTTTAATTGTAAATAAAGCTTTTGACAATCCGTTAATGATTTTCCTAAAATTTTTTAATTAGGGTCATAAAGGAGGGATAACCTTTAGCAAGTGCACAAGCGAGAATTGCCCCAGTACTGGTTCCTAAAATTTATATTATTTAAATTTCTATTGCCTTAAAATGTTATAATTTACATACCAGCAACCCAGTCGATTAGAGGCCATAAATCCTTGCCCAAATTTCTCTCGATAATCAAAAGCACCTAAATTTTAAAAATAATTTGTGTATTATTTTATGCCTAGAAACCCTTATTAGCACAAGCCCTTTAATTCCACCCCCATCAAGAGAAAGAAGAATTGGAGGCTTGGTTGTTTCAGCATTATTTTGCAACTTTTCTTCTTCATTCTCTCCTTCATCGTCAGAGTCTTCTTTATCCTTTTTGCAATGAATTTCGATAAAAAGTTGAATACATTTGCGTATTCTTGAAGAATAACTGCCTGCTAATTGTAACGGTTGATCTCCATTATTGTTCCGTCCAGTCAACATTTGCTCATTTGCGAAAAGGAGAAGGACTGCTTGTACTGTTGCAAGGTTTGTCTTAATTTGAAAAATGTTAAGACTGGTCTACAGTAGATGAGAAAAAATTTAGACACCGGGGAGGCATCGAACCTGTGACCTCCCGGTAGTCTAATAAATAGAGTTCGAACCCGGGCCCAAAAACCAGGTATTTTGATAAAATCCGGGGTTTAGGGGTCTTAGCCCGGAAAACCCGGCCCGGGTCCGATTGGAAGAAAAAAACGGATACCGGGCCCGGCAAATTGCAAAGTTCGAACTCTACTAATAAAAACCAAAAAACTAACTCTAACAGCAAGATGTAGGGGATTTTCTCCATTAGTTGGATCTATTACAGCATTTGCATTGACACCTTTAATATAGCAATTAACAATTGATCGTAGAGATGAGCGTTTTATAGCCAACATTAATTGTTCTTCCATCGATAAATTTTTCTCTTCAAATTTTGTAAGCCTAGGAATTGAATGGCCATTCTTATCTTCACAACAATTTATGGAACAACTGCCTGAACAGCAACAAAATACCATTGAAGGTTGCAATCACTTAAACGTGATATCGGGCAACAAATTTGAATTTCTAAATTATAAAAGAAAAATTGGCGTTGTGTTTAAATCAGAGAGGAATTTTAAAAACAAAAAGTAACCTTCAAAAGATAAACAGTTAACGTCTTATCGATAAGACGCAGTCGCGGTGTTAAGCTTTTATATCCTTACAATTTATACTTTTTTCCTGATTTAGATTTAGGGATCATGTCGTTAGGATTCTGCCGTATTTTTTAAGATCGCTTGTGTTCGGAATTTTTAAGACATTGCCTTATAGTAAAAGAAGTAATCAAAGGGGATGGAAGATAAGCTTCTAAATACCTCTTTTAGACTTCCAAATTGCCCCTTTAACCCTCTTAACTTTGTTAAGTCCATTTACTTGACTTTTAGAACACTTAATTATCATTAAGCTTCGATAAAGGTCATTGAAAACTAAATAAGTTCGTTACTAATCCTTTTGTTTAATTTTTACTTTTGATTTTTAGCAACAATAAATATTTTATAAAACAGCAATAACGCTTATCTTTTTTTATTAAAAGTCTATTTTCTTAATAATTAAAAATGTCTTCTTCGGGGGTAATCTTTAATGTTTTATACCTATTTAATTACTCTCTAATTTATCAACAGGTTTCGAGATCATCTAATGAAGTAACTCGTACAAGCAGTTTTGAATATGAAGATGTCAGCGTTAAAAGGGTTTTTATATAAAAGAAATTATTTTTTAAATTTTATTCAATTTTAGGCCAGCAGTCCCCCATCAAGCATTGAAGGGGATGAATATCCGCGTAGTATTGAAAGTGAAAGAATGCTGTCTGGAATATCTATGCGTTCCTTACGAACTCGAGTGCCTTGGGAAAAGAAAGGTGTTTACCATCATTTCATCCATTTTTCTCATATACTCTCTCAGAGTAATATGATTAAATTTCCATATTGTAAGTTTTTTGTAAATTTTAAAAATAATTTATTTTTTATTTTTAGTATGTACACTTCATGGAGGAGGTTAGAGAAAAATCTTGGCGCTGATCTAGTTTATGCGTCCAATCAAAAGAAAATTGGATTTTTCTTGGTGTTGCAAGGTTAGGGCATGGTCCAAAACTTTTTTCATGTTCGCGACCTACGTCCACTGGGTCTGGGACCGATCCTCACCCTATCCCTCGAAATTTTTGAAAGTTATAGCCAATTTTTAAAAATTTCAGAAGAACGATTTTAACTTTCAGAAATTTCGATGGATAGCGTAAGGAATGGTTCCAGATCCAGTGGGCGTATGTCCGGAACATGAAGAAATGTTTTGGAACCATACCCGATTTTGATTGGACGCATAAACTAGGCCGGCGCCAAAATCTTTTATTAAAAATTTTAAAAATAATTTTTAGTTCCTTTTATTTTTGCCTATGTTTCTGCTTATTTGTTTGTTGGTGTTCCAGTATTATGCGTTGAGATGGCTTTGGGTCAATTTGCTTCAGTTCCTCCTGTCGAATTATTTAGGAAAATGTGCCCGTCACTTGCTGGTTATTTTAAAAATTTAAAGAAAAAAGAATTTTTCCCTTAGGAATCGGGACAGTTATGTTAGCTCTATTAATGTTTAAAGCAATTTCTATGGCTGCTGATTCTACTCAAGCTCTTCTCTCTGCATTATATACAATACGTGAAGGTTTTAGAAGTGGGGGACCTTTATGGAATAATTGTACATTTTCTGGTTCTAGTCATCTTTGCTTTAGACGGTTTATTTTATCTTATTTTAAATTTAAAAAATTATCCGTTTTCCTATTCAGAATCTTCTTTTTAATACTTTTTAATTTTTTTCAGTAGTTATACTCAATGTTATGAAATTATTCAAAGCAATACTTCACATACACTTTCAGAATTTAATTCATTAAATTGTCATGGTTGGATTCGTGGTCTTGATATAATTTATAATGTTTCGTCAAAGCAAAGATGGAGAATGTGGAGACCGCCACATTTGGATTTTATTACAGCAAATGTTTATATGGTTATTTTTAAAAAGATAAATACTGCCGGACCTTACTATAAGTTAGATTCTTGAGGTTTGAATAAGTCATATATTGAGCTGAATTTTAAATCGGATTATTGCTTAGAGATATTAGACAGCTCCCCCACTAGGGTTGTCGGATCCGGATCGAAATAAGGCCGGATATCCGGAAATTTCCGGTTCGGATATTGGATCCGGATATCAGAAGATTTCTAACTATCGGGCAACCTTACTCCCCACCCATTGGCCAACTAAATTTAGAAAACGTCTCTTAAATTGAAGTTATCTAGTATTGGGGTTATCTTTTACTGGGCTCCGATTGTTTAAAAAAAATTTTTTTCTCAATTTTTCAGCCAATTTTCCATCAAAAAGATTGGTTCTTTCCTTTTAAATCAGGCGCAATTTTACTCATTATTTGGACAGTTACTGGATTTTTAATTTTTATTGGAATCAGAAAATTGGGAAAAACATTTGTTTGTTTAAAAGGAATTATTGGCGTTGCAATGCTTTTGAATATGCTCATGAGTATTTTTAATTTTTCTATTAATTTAAATTTTTAAAAAAAGGTTTATATTATACACCAGCAGATGCTGATTGGCATGAATTTTTTAAATTTGATTTGTCTCCTTTATCAAGCTTTGGAATTTGGGCAGACGGTTTTTTAAAATAATACAGTTGAACCTCTTTTTTTGATGCACCCAAAACCTTAGTTTAAAATTTGTTTTCTTAATTTGGTTGCCAAAAGGGTGAGGGTAGCCCTTATTATCCCTTATTTAAAATACCCTTCATTATAAGGGCACGATTCTTTTCATTCTCAATAAGGTTGACGTTTTCGAGTCTGGCCGACGGTCGAGGCATTTTTTCTGGCTTGTTTTTATCGAGTCGGGCCGTACGAGTCTTTTTCGGGCCAAATATCTTAGGCCCGACTCGATCTTTCGGTCTGAGTCGGTCCATTTTTGGCAGCCCTAATTTTCAAGGGTATCTAAATAATGAGGTTTAACTTTAATAATAAAAACTAATTTAAAAATTTTATTTTAGCTGTTGGCTTTGTAATTGTTTCGTTAGCTTTGGGTACTGGTTCTGTCCAAAAAATTAGCAGCCTGTCTGATTTTAATGAAAATTTTTTCTATAATGCTTTAATTACAAGTGCTGCTGATTTGTAAATTTAATTTTAAAATATTTCTTAAAATTAATTTTTTTTAATTTTAGATTGTTTAGTTTAATATCTGGAATTACTCATTTCTCTTCAATCGCTTCAATGGCTCATAGAATATATCCTGAAGATGAAATACCTCATAGAATTAAGTTTATGTTTACGCATGAACATGTAACGGTATAAATTTGTTTTTTTTATTGATGTGCCCCTTTCTAAAATATTATTTTAGCCCATCACAATGTTTCCAGAACATATAATTTGGAGTACTAAATTTGGTTGGATTTTTGGTGTTCTTCATTATTTAGCAATTGGATTCCTTGGAATTACACACACTGTATAAAGTTTAATTTCAATTTAATCTCACTTTTAGTTACACCTTGGAGCTCTACCCCTTAATTTGGGGTAGAGATATTATAACTTGGTTAAGTAATCTTTGGGCGGTATCACTTAATCAGCTCCTCCCATTTGACAAAAACAAGACCTTTCGGAGCAGTTCAACTGAGTCCCGGCTCTATAACTCAGGAAGGGGTGCATCACTTTATCGATCATAACTTCTTTACCAGTCGTCCAGGAATTTTTATTTTTTGGTATATTGTAGCCTATTTAATGCTCTATCCTTTGGTACCAAGAACATAAAGAAGTGATCAGCCAGCCCTTAATAAGTTATAGTGTCCGGGACTCAGTTAAGGTGTACCCTTCAGTAGTATCTTAAATTGAAGTTACCCAATTTCCATTGTGTCTCTAAAAGTGAGAGCTAACTGCATTATTTTTTTTAATTATTTTATTTTCTAAAAGGTTGTCTGTTTTGACATGGTTAAATTTGCATTTGAAGAATTAGTACTTAAATTTAAACAAAGAGAAGCTTTTTTGGGATATGATGAAGATAACAAAATTCAATTTTCTGCAACTTGTGGTGTTGTTATTTTTGGAATTATTGCCTCAATTGGTTTAATTGGGCCGAATGGTATTACTGTTAGTAAACTTTGGATTGAATTTTCGAGTATTGGATTTATGTTGGTTAGTCTTTCTGAAATGTAAGAAAAAAATTTTTTAGTTGAAAAAATTTATTTTAATTTTTTAGATTTGCTATAAATATACATTATGGATTTAGACGATATTTGGCGTAAATTTTTAAAAATTATTTTTACTGTGAAGCTCGCTATAAGATAGGAAATTTCGGTTCTGATCCAAAGATTTCCAACTATCCGACAACCCTACACTTCATCCATCCATTTGTCTAGCTGAATCTTAAAGAGTGTATCTGATATGGATCTCTCACTCTTCCGTCCTTTACAGAATTTTCTAAAGGCAAGGATCATCATTGATATCCAGTATTGGGTGTATCTTACAAGGGCGTAGCCAGGGGGTCGATTTCGGGGGGGGGGGGGGGGGGGCTAACACTGGGTGGGCGCCAAATTTTTGGCGTTTACCTTGGCGTTCCGGACGCAAATTTTTTTGATCATAAATTTTTATCTTTTCAGTGCCGCAGGCGAAAATTTTTTGAATTTTAGAAGGCCGTAGGCCAAAAAAATTCACTTTTTTAGCGCCGCAGGCGAAAATTTTGAGGATTTTGGAGCTCAAGAAGCCAGATTTCTTCCATTTTTTGCGCCGCAGGCGAAAATTTTTTTAAATTTGAGGTTGTAGGCGAAAAAATTTCACTTTTTCGGCGCCGCAGGCGCCGAAAATTTTGATTTTCAGCGCCGCAGGCGAAAATTTTTTAAAATTCGAAGGCCGTAGGCCAGAAAAATTCACTTTTTTGCCCAACGCCTTCCCCAAATTTTTTCCTTTTCCCCATTTCGGGGGGGGGGGCTTTAGCCCCAGAAGCCCCCCCCTTGGCTACGCCCTTGGTATCTTATAGTGAGGCCCAACTTTAGTTAAAAAAACAAAAATATTTTTTTTATTTTTAAAGTAATGTCCAAACAATGCTTCAAAACCATCAACACAAATCTCATTTACTCTATACACTTTCTGCTATTTGGTATTATTTATTTGCCCCAACATTTATTGTTGTAAGAGCTTATTTTTTTTAAAATAATTTTTCAAAAATAATTTTTAAAGGTAACTATATTATTTAAAGTTTACAAAAATAAATCAATAAAAGTTTTGGAATATTCATTCCCTAGTGGATTTCAATTTTATGGGTGGATGGTGGTTATACTTGCTGCAATGTAAAAATTATTTAAATTAAATAAATTGGGCGAAGAATGAAAGGGGAGGTTGAGGCTCTTTTTCCTTTCACTTAAACATTAAAAATTAATTTTATTCACAAATAATTTTAGATTGTTAGGACAATTTGGGTAATTTTGAACTTTGCATGACTCCTTTTTATTTTAGTCCCAGATCTATTTTATAAGTATCTGCGTGTCAGAGCCTATGATCCGGTATTGTGCGTGTGTAACAGAGAGTCTATGTCGTAGACCAACAACTTCTGCAATTAGGACCTATGCCAACGTTTGAGGATGTATCAGTGCTATTTACAATAGGTTCACATATTCGCACAAAATTTTTTATGGCAATAAAAGTCTATTATACCGGATAAATAGGCCTTTTATTACCGGACCATACTTCCTAACATGCAGAGCTGGGTATTTATAATCATAGATTTTTGGTGAAAATAAAAAGAGGTCACAAAGTTCAAAATTACCACAATTTGTTTTATCAAGTGGGAAAATTTAATAAAATTTAATAAATTGTCTCCTACAAATCCCAAAACAAATTTATATATGGCTCTCGGTTAGGGAGTTTGGCTCACCAACAAAATGTCCTGCTTGTTCTTCCCATTCTTCATAAATTCAAAAATAATTTTTTCTTAAATTTTCTTTTAAAGAACTGTACTTGTTCCTTTAATTCATTATTTGATGGCATTTGCAAAAATACATGCTGTTTCACATATATTTGAACCTCTTCCGTCTTGGGGGCCAATTAATTATAATGATTTTAGTAAAAATTTAAAGAATGAACGGGCAGCTTCTGTAAATATTTGAAGAAATAATTTAAATAATATTTTTTGTCCTTTTCTTTTTCCCCAAAAAAATTTAATAAATATTTATTTTATTTACTATTTTATTTCTATTATACATATTTTATTTAATATTTTATAATATTTTATTTTTATTTTTCAAAAAAATAACTACCTAAGTCAAATTTCTTTTTTTCTGCCGCTGGCGAAAATTTTTTGAAGTTAGGGGCCGAAATTTCCCTGTTTTCCAAAAACCCCACAAAATACAAAATATTTTGCGGGATTCCGCAGGCGTGAGTAACTTTTAAAAACGTTTGCGGGACAGGATCCCTTCACTCACGCTTGCGGGGTTGCAGGAGCGGTATCCCGCAAAATTCTCTAGTTTTTTTTAGAAAAATTTAATTAAAGTTCTAATTCTAGGCTTTTAAAAGTTTAGTAAATTCTTTAATAAAATAAAATATTGTTTTGTTGATCAATGCGAATTAAAGGTATATTTTTTTAATATTTTTAAAAATAATTTTCTCTTCACTTTAAAAGCAAAATTTCCCGAAATAACTGGACTTTCACCAAATGAAGAAGAAACTGCAAAATTGAATCGTTGGATAAATGAATTACGTCGAAAAGGAATAACAGTAGAATCACATATTCGGCTTTTTGTTTTTGAATTTGTTGAAAATGTTGGGAATGATTTTGATGAATTGGTTAAACAGTTTGCAAGTAATTTTTTAATTTTTAAAAATTTTTTTGGGTATTATGCGTTTTTCACCTAACATGCCCGCAAATGTTTGTCCGCAAATTTTTTTAATTGTCCGCAAATTTAGAAAAATTTGCGTACATGTTAGGAGATTAACACATAATACCAATTTTTTACTTAATTATTTTTTTGTAGATCACAAAGTTGACGAATTAAATAATTTATATAAAATTGCTTTGGAAAGAGCGTTAGTTTTGGGTAAAGAAGCGACTGAAGCAGAACGAGATGCTTTAAAAGCGACAAAAGCAAATCTTTTTAAAATTATTTCAAGCTCAAATATTCCTGATTCTTTGCCTATTCTTTTGGCAATTATTGCTCGTTGTAAAAATGGTAAATTAATTATTTTTTTAAAAGTTTCTTTTTGGTAATTGCTTCCCTCTCTTTACTTACATTTATTTTTGGGTTTTTTACTAGGTGCTTTTGGATTCTAGCATTGAGTTCCCCTTTCTGGCGGTCTTATTGTTAGAGGTCTGATACCTTCCGGTATTACAAGGGAACCTACGAGCTGTAACTCAAAGCTTTTCTTTTTTTCTCCCTTTTTTGCCTGATAAATTTCTAAGAAATCCCTAAAGTGGTACACCTAACGGTTCACCCCAGTCCCGGTTGTAGATCTCAAATTCAGGCTATATTATTTGATCCAAAAATATTCAGTAAAAAACAAGGAGATGTAAGTGAAAACCTTTTTTCACACATTAATACCCTTTTTTTCAGCTGATCCAGTTTCTTATGCCGAATTGCATTTAAATGGTCTTGCAACTATTGATTATTATATCCGTTTATTTTCTCCCAATGATCGTTTTAAAGTTGATCGTATTCGTTGTGTTCTTGAACCTAAACATATTTTTCGTTGGTTTTCAAGTAAAAATATACATGAATATGATCATTTATTGGAAAGAGTTGAAAAAATTTATTCTTTAAATGATCCGACTAAACGAGGTTTTTTTGTGTTTTTAATTTTTTAATTTTAAAATTTTTAGAGATTGAAGCAGCTGCTTGTTTATTTATTCGTGGATTAGTTCATTGTACAGATGTGGCCGATTCTACAAAAAATTTTGGAGTAAATTTTAAATTTTGGGATTAGTGAAGTTTGAGTGGCGTTTTACGTCAATTTTATTTTCCTTCTTCCCTTTAAGAATAAGATTGATTTTAAATTCATAAATCCTCATTCCTCCCATTTTTCTTCCTTCCCGAATTTTTTTTATATTTTTTCCTGACATTTTTCCATTATAAATTTCAGAAAAATCTAGAGAAAAGACAGGGGGGAATATAGAGAAGATAACTGAACATTACCATTTTTCTGCAAAATTTTAGTCAACTTTTTTCTCTAAAAAAATTTTTTTCTTAAAGTATTTTGCAAAAAAAGCCTAATTAAATGCCGCCCATTTTTCATTAATCCCATAATTTTTCTTAGAAAATATTTTCAGGATTGGTATTATGAATTTCTTGAAGCTCTTTTAAGTCACGGGGATTGCCGTTTCTTTCCTAGACTCATTGATCCAGATTATTTGGATGATCTAAGTCTGTTTCTATTTTTTAAAAATTATTCAAATTATTTATTAGATAAATGGAAGGCGAACAAATTAATTGGTGCTGGTCTTCCAAATTCTGCTGAACTTTTTGCTGATTTGGTTAATAATGAGGAAGAGCCAACAATTCCTAGAGACCAAAAGGATTATTTAAAATATAAAACTTGCAGTTTTGTTTTTTTTAATTATTTTTTATTTAAATATTTTTTAAAGCTAATGTATTGGAATATGAACCTGAAACTTATGATTTACGACCTTATCAAAATGAATTGGTTTTGCATGCTAACAAGTTAATTTTTAATTTATTTTATTATTCCTTCAAAATAAGGAAGGTTTTTATTTTCGCGTAAGAGTACAATTGTCTGAACCTGTGGTTATTCAGAATGAATAAATTTATTTTAAAAGACTTGTTTTAAAAAATTAAAAGCGAAAGCTTTTAATTTTCAAAATATTAAAAACTGGCACGCCCTTGTTCTACACACTATTGTTTCCTCCTCTCGAATTAAAACTAAAAAGGCTTTAAAATAAAATTTTTTTTAATTTTTGTAAATTTTTGTCTTTCAGAGGTCGAAATACAATTATTTGTGCACCAACTGGAAGTGGAAAAACTTTGGTAGCTGTTGATATTATTAAAAATCATTTAACTAATCGTCATCGTGCTGGAAAAGTTGGAAGGGTAAGAATTTTTAAATTTAATTTTCTTTTAAATTTTTTTGGCTTCCTTCTAGAAAACCAAAAAATGTACTCGTACTTGTCTACGAATTCGAGCACATTTTTAAATTTCCAAATACTTCTTTCTACTAATTTTTATTCTTTTTAAAGTGTGTAATGCTTGTACCAACAGTTCCTTTAGTTGATCAACAATCTCTACATTTTGTTCAATTTCTCACAGAATATAGAGATAATTATCGTCCAAATATTGCTTATTGGGTAGATGGTTTTAGTGGTTGTGAAAATATTTTGGAAGGCCGGGCTTATCGTTTATTGTCTGCAGACATTTTGGTTATGACACCACAAATATTAATGTTTCTTTTTTTTTAATTAAAAAATTTTTTTTGAAATTTTTTAGAAATATGTTAGAAAGTATTTTACGTTCTGAACGTGTTTATTTTGCTGATTTTACTTTAATTATATTTGATGAGTGTCACCATGCGGTAAACTTTTTTTTAAAGAAAATACAAATATTTAATTATTTTTATAGACAAAACTACATCCATACAAAAGTTGGTATTTCATGTATTTTCTAAAATATTTTTTTCTGTATTTTTCTGAAAGGGTTTAAATTTTCCTGAAGATGTTTTATATCGTTTTTAGGGTTGCCGTTTTCGATCAGGGCCGACATTGGCTCATTTTTTGAGCCTGGGCTTTTTAGGCGAGTCGTCGACTTTTTCGATTTTGGGGGTTTTCTATTCGAGTCGTACAAGTCTTTTTCGAGCTAGACAGCCTCGGCTCGCTCTATCTTTAAGTCTCGGGTCGAGCGAGCTGCAACCCTAAACATCAGTTAACTTAAATAGATATAGAACATACATATATTTCTATTCCGGAATGTTTTATTTATTCTCTAATAATTTTTTTCTTAATCCGAAAATTTTATTCTTTATTTTTCTAGTACTTATGGAAATGCTCGAAAAAAGCAACTTACCAGAAAACCCACAAATTGTTGGCTTAACAGCGTCTATGGGTAAAAATCCGGAAAGTTCTATTTTTATATATATTTTCCGGAAACAATCTTTTCCGGAAACAGTAAAAAGTTGTGGAAAAAGTATATCAAAAAATATTTATTTTTAGATAATTTTAAATAATAATGCAGCTAAAAAGCAAATTCGGTCCAGTAGAGTTCTTTCCATTTATTTTTTAATAAGTGTATAGCTGATCCATGAAAGTCGATTATTTTTTTAACTTCATCCTCTTTTTAGATTTCAAGACCAGTACCGTATTTACTCTAGTAATCCCCCAGTCTTTATTAATTCCCCGGTCTCTATTAATTCCCCACCATAGTGATGGGTTGGATCAATAATCCCCCAGTCTGTACATTTATCAAAACAATATTAATAATCAAAAAATCATGGGCAAACTGTTATTCTCATCTTCTCATGTCCTGTTGTTCGTACGGTCACCTAAAAATAAAAATAACTCGATAAATATAGAAAAAAACTCACATCTTTAACACCTCTTGTATCGACACAACGCCCACCAGGATCATCAAACCATACTGCTGTTTCGTCCATTGCCATTAGTTCAGAAAAAGAAATCTCTTTTCGCCTCTTTTCAATATGAACAATAAATTTTGCAATTGCCTCGATGTAATTTTCAGGAGGACGTTGACAAGTTGTTGTGAGGCATCGGAGAACAAAGCTGTTACGTTTCATGAAACAAGACAGCCAGCCATTGGAGATCTTAAATGGTTGATGTTTAAAGAATATAAAAAATAGTAAAACCTTTTAATCTCTGAAAAAATGAAGACATGCATTAGAAGGAAAAAGACGTTCGAACGCCAAACTCTAATGGCGTATTTTCAATCTTCAAAACAATTCCCCACCCCACGGATGGGTTGAAACAATAATCCCCCTGAGGGATTACTAGAGTAAATACGGTAACTACATATATTGACAAACTCGTACTTTTTGTTAAGTAAATTATATCCTAGGTGAGAAGATAGAATGAGTAGATTTGGTCAGCTTTTCCCTGAGATATAAATTTTCAAAAAATAACGACAAAACACAACAACTTTTTACTGTTTCTGGAAAAGATTGTTTCCGGAAAATATATATATAAAAATAGAACTTTCCGAAAAATATGTATATATAAAAATAGAACTTTCCGGATTTTTTCTATAGGTGTAGGAGATACAAGTTTGGATATTACAGCTTGCTATCAACATATGCTTAATTTATGTTCTAATTTACATTCTGAAACGATTAGTACAGTTAGACATCAGTTGGATAATTTAAAAAGTCATGTTATGCCTCCGGTTGATGGTAAGGGTGAAGGAAAATAATTTTTTTTTAATTTTTGGAAATTTTGAAAATTTTTTGAAATAAAAATTTTTGAGTGCCGGAAATTTTCGTTAAAATCTTTCCGGAGAAAATTTCATCGGGAAAAAATTTTTCGAAATTTTTTTCAGTTGTAACACGTGTTAAACGCCCTGCAAATGACCCTTTCCTTGATTATGTTGAACGTGTAATGTATAAAATTGAAAATGAAATGAAACCACACCTACCAAAATTGGCAGAAATGTGTAAATTGAAAAAGGTAATTTTTAAAAATAATTTTGAAATTTTTTTAATTAAAGGAAGAAATTGAATTTCCCCTTCATTCAAACAATTCTCGTTATCAAACAGTTGTTGGTACTCTTAAAAAGTCTGCTCAAAGAGTTCAGGATTCTGAAATGCGATTTTTGTTGGTTAGGTCCATTGATCATTTGTCTGTGAGTATTTTTTTGTTTGAATTTTTTTATTAGAAACTTCCAGATTTCTTTTCCGGAATGTGTATTTTTACTTAAGAAAAGTTTGCGTTTTCTGTCCGGAATTTATTGTATTTTCCGGAAATACATTTAAATCATTTTAAGTTTATTTATTTAACTTATAAATTCATTTTGATTTTCCGGAAATAACTCCGGAACTTTATTTATATATTTTTTCTGGAACTATTTATATTACTCTTCCGAAATTTTAATTATTATTCCCCCTTATTTTCAGCATTATTTCCACTCAATTTTAATTAATGATTTATTACCAAGTTCCTTTGCTTTTCATTATTTACAAGAAAAAATGAGTGATTATAAGCAAAATTCTGGTGGTTCCAGTCATATTGATGTAATTAATCAAAGATTACTTGGTTATTATCAAGGTGGAATTTTTTGAATTTTTTTATTTGTTGAAAAATTTTTGAAATTTTTTTTTGAAATCTTTTACAATTTTCTGAAAAATTTCTCTCAAAAAATTTGTTTAACAAAAATAATTATTTCCAGATTTACAAAAAAAATTATACGAATGTGTTAAAAACGAAAAACTTCAAAATAAGGAAATTCTTAAAGAATTGCATCTTGTTAGTTTTTAACAATAAATTTTTAAATAATTAATTAATTTGAAAGATTCTTAAAAAACAATTTGAATCTGATCCAAATTCTCGTTGCTTAATTTTTGTTGCTACAAGAAATTGTGCTTCTAAACTTGCTGATCATCTTAAAAAAGTGCCAGAACTTCCAATCTTTTATAATAAAGAGGTGAAAATTTTTTTATAATTTTTAAACGTCTGCCTTGTTAAAAATTTTTCAAAAAATTTCTTGGACCTGGGAAAATTTTTTAAAGAAATTCTTTGAAAATTTTCAAAAAAAGTTCAGAGCGAATCAAAAGCCTCCAACCGAATCCAACCGTTGGGCGAGACCATTGAGACTAATATTCAGGGACGGTCCCAATTGAATGGTTTCCGGTCCAAGAAACAATAGAAACAATTAAAAGTTTTCTTCGGGAAGGAAGGATCTGGGTCAGAATCCTTTTCTTCCATCCCCAACGGGAAACGGCAGCTTTTTAGAATCGTTACGAAATTATTTTGGTTTTAAAATTTATAAATACAAGAAGGGGAATATTTTTTATAATATTCAATGGGTTGTAAAAAATAATGGAGGGTAATGCTGTGGTTACATAAAAAGCGTCTTGCGTTTTGCGGCAAAAAATAGCATTGGGAATGAAGAGACGCGATTTTGTCTCTCCTACTTTCGAATGCTATTTTTTGCCGCAAAACGCAAGACGCTTTTTATGTAACCACAGCATAAGTTAAAATTGAGAAAGAAAAAGAGAAATAAATTTATTATATAATTTTTTTGTATGAATGAAGAGGTTGTCGGTTCTTGTTAAATCTTCGGATATCCTAAACTGACCCAGAGAATCCAACCGAAAAATCCTCTCTCTTGATATCCGAAATTTTTCTAGTTTGGATATTTGGTCAAGATATCGAGGGATTTCCGAGGACTGCCCAACCCTATATCAAACACTTATTAAATTTTTTTTAAAATAGAATGTTGGTTATATGGTTAGTTCAAATCAAAGTTTATCAGCTGGTGGACAATCTACACAAGAACAACAACAAATGATTAGAGATTTTGATTGTGGTAAAGTAAAAGTTTTGGTAGTAACATCAGTTGCTGAAGAAGGTGTTAATATTGCTGCTTGTAATTTAATTATAAAATATAATAATGTTGGGTCTGAACGTTCAATGATTCAAAGAAGAGGGCGTGCTAGACAAAAAAATAGTTTATCAATTTTGTTAGCTTTGGATACGGGTGTTGAACAGGCTGAATATTTGAATATGCAAAAAGAGGCTATGGTCTGATTTTGTTTCTTTATAGAATAGCCTATAAGATTTTTTAATGACTGGGGGTTAAAAAACAGAATTTGGTACTACCTATGTTAAATTGGAAGAGTATCGCTCAGGCTGCTTCTGTGCTCCATCTCCCATACCAAATTTTTAACTTTGAGAATTCTGTTTAAAAAATTTTTTTTCCAATTCTTAATTTAGATGATGCGTTGCCTAATAAATTTACAAGAAACTAGTGAAACTAATCTTAAAAATCAAATTAATGCAAAACGTGAAGAACGAAGGAGAATTGAGGAAAGACAACTTAAAGTTTTGGAAGTGAAACGTTTAAGACTTAATAATAGACGGTAAAAGATTTTTTTAAATATTTTCCTTAGACTTTCCCTCATACCTTTCCTTTCGGATTTTGTATCAGAGCATGCTTTAGCTATGATCCATCCTACATTTTCAGACATATTACGAGTCTAAATCCAAAATTTTTATGTTCTAGCATTGTTATGGTTACTCTATTTCATGAATGACAAGGGGATATCGGAATAATCTGGAATATTAAGATTATCTCTGTCAAGCTTTCGTTTTTGTCCTCCTATCCAATATAGTAGGACCTCAGGGATGGTTTTAAAATAATTCTCTTTTATTTTAAATATTTTTTTAAATTTTTTAGTTATAAACTAAGCTGTCGTTCTTGTAATAATTTGATTTGTAAGAGCACACATATCCGTTCTATTGCCAATTCTACTTTTGTTGTTTGTGATCCTACTGTTTGGAAACGTTCAAAGATTGACGTTCGGGAGAAGCCGACGTTGAGGGAATGAAAAAAACTTGTTGAAATTTTTAAAAAAATTTTTTGAAAATTTTCAATTTTTTTGAAAATTTTTGACTGATAATTTCCCTCTCAATTTTCTCCCTTCCATATAAAAATTTTATTTTTTAGAAAGATCATTTATTTACAAAATGTGCCAAATGGTTATGTGGCCAATGTGGAAATCAAGAATGGGGGGTTATTGTAAAGTATTCCAATTGTTATTTACCTCAATTAGCTGCCAATTTATTTTCTTTGGAACGTGAAGATTTGTATGATCAATTAGATGAAATGCGTATAGGTGGGGATAGGGGAAGAACTTGGCAAAATATTCAAGCAGATTATTTTAATATTGAACCGATTAATATGAGAAATATTGTGAGTTTTCTTTTTTGGTTATACCTTTATCAGGGACTAGTGATTGATGAAAGGGAATCTGAGGCGGGGGTTTTACTTTGGAACTAAACAGTTTGGGGGGGGGGGGGGGGGCGAACGAAATCAGAAGCTACAGGTATATTAATTAGACAAGATATAGCCTATTAGAAATTCGTTTGGCCCAAAATCCTAATTTTTGAATGACATCTGGATTTTTCAAGATATGGCTCTCTCGAATTCCTATCGATCCTCATGTCCCTCGTCCTTATTTAATACTGACTAAAGTCCTATATTTAAAAAATTCTTTGTATAGGTAGACATGTTTAGTGCTTTAACCAATTCATTTTCTTCCTTAACTAAACAAATGGATCAACAAGAATGTATTGCTAATATTAAATTTATTGAAAAAATGGAAGAAAAGAAGACTGATAAAAAGAATAAAATACAAATATTTTTGGAAGAATAAATGAAGAAAAATATGAGAGAGAAGATTTTAATAAATTATTGTTTAAAAAACATATCAAAATTAGAGCTTTAATTTTTTTTGTTTTACAAAAAAAAAGAATATAAATTTAAATTTTTTTTTAATATTTTTTCTTAAATAATTAGTATTTATTACAAAGAAATATTTTTTTTCAGAATTTTTAAAAATTAGAAAAAAATTTTTTCCAGCGGACTGTCCGCATTTATAAATTGCGAATTTTTTAATTAATTGCGGATTGCTCTCCTTTATTTTTTTTCATTTGGAGTAATTACAGTCTCGATTCAGATCGGTCTGCAAACCTAAAATTATTTTACAAAAAAAATTTTCAAAAATTAAAAAAAAATTTAATAATTTTTGAAATCATTCTTAATTGTCTCTCTGATAAGGAACCAAAAAAGAAATCGATAGATTGGCGGGTTTATTCTCTTCATTTTTACATATTTTCATGTTTGACAATGATATTTTTCATGTTATAAATGGAAGGAGAGAGTAAATTAATTTGTTAATTTATTTTTAATATTTATTTTTGTTGTTTTTTTACAAAAAAGACTATTCATTAAACTTAAAAATTTAATAAATTTTAATTATTTTATAGGGAAAATCTTTTAAAATTAAAAAAATTTTTAAATTTAATTCTCAGCAAAGTTTTGGCTGTATTTATGGCGCATAAAGGTATGAAAAAATTTTTTTTGAGGAATTATTTAAAAAAATTTTTTTTCAGATGCTGTAGGGCTCTGTTTGATTTGTGGTGAACTTTCTTTTGGAAAACACTATGGTTTTTAAATGATTTTTAAATTTATTTTTAAAATTTTATTTTTAGGTTGTTTAAGTTGTCTAGGATGTAAAACATTTTTTAGAAGGTTTGTTTATTTTAGATATTTTCTTAGTGGATTAACCTAAGTAATTTAGTGTTTCACCGGAACCGAAATTTTGATCGGAACCGGATCCAATTTGAGTTCGGAACCGGAACTTCCGGTGAAACTAATAATTTGGTTATTGTAGGAAGAAGGAGGGGAATTTTTAAGGGATTTATGAGAGAAAAATCTCGCAATAGCACAATCGATAGAATAAATTAATTTTGATTTTTTGAAATGTTTTTCTGTTCGTAAGTTACCTGAACTTTGGGCGAAATGTCTAGCAATGCATGACTGCTAGAGAAGGAATGTCTATAGAAGCACAAGTTCTATTCCTTTCTGATGTCTAAATTTTTCTCAAAGTTTAAAAATGCGGGGAGTACATTATTTTGCTTGTTTTAGTTTTCTGTTTTTTTATCAAAAAATATTTTTTCATAAAATTAATTTTCTTTTTTTTATAGAGCTGTGATGCATGGTCAGGATACAATTTGTAAAAAGCCGAATATTTGTGAACAAGAAGTTTGTGCTAGACGACTTTGTAGGTCTTGTCGTTTTCGAAGGTTTTTTTTTGATATTAAAGTTAGTAAAAAATAAATTTATTTAGATGTTTGGATATGGGAATGTCTAGAGAAGCATTACAACCTCGAAGAGATTTAATTGGTAGACGAAAGAAGAGACCAGCGCAAATACAATTTTATCAAAATAATTGTGTTTCTACAATTCCTTCAACTTCTGGGAGCGAAGTAAATTTTTTATTTAAATTTTTTCATATGTTGCATCCAATACTAGATACCCTCAAAATTCACATTATTTTTCCTTGGGCCTTTGTTAGTTAACTGAAAGCTGGAATATCGCCATAGGAGCCTATTTACTATGCCGTCCATTATAAGATGGGCCTCATCTGCCCCAACGGATGAGCCGTGTTATCCGAGACCCAAAACCCATCCATACCTTTTCAACCCGAAACCAGATTCAAAGACAATTTTGAAATCTCAAACCGAGATATTTGACTCTTTTCTCAACTCGGCCCATAACTGATCCCCAAATGTGTATCTTATAATTAGGACTGACGTAATTTTCAACTAAAAAATAATTTTTCTCTATAGGTAACTCCATCTCCAACAAACCATTTATTAACTCCCCAAACCGACATTTTATATTCTTCAATCTCTGACGGAAATAACAATCTTTTGGATTTAATATCTTCATTAGCAGCTACAGATAAAGCCATTCGAGCAAGAAAATTTGAATTAATTAGAGCTAGAACGGAAGCAAAAAGATTGGCAGATGTTGCAAGTAAAGGTTCTCGAGTAGTTCAACAACACGATACTTTAATGAAAATTGTTTTGTGTTCGGATTTGTGTAATGTTACCCAAATTGAAATGTTTTCGATGCTTGAATGGGTACAGGTTTGGAATTTTTCTGAAAAATATTTTTTGAAAATTAATTTTTTTAGACAATCCCAGCATTTTCTTCGCTTCATTTACCTGACAAAATGCTTTTACTTAAAAGGTTTTTTAATGATATATTTTTTATTTTTAAATGTTGACTATCTTTTTAAATAATATTGTCAAAGGTTTGTCCAGGGTAATGGCCCCCTCATCCAAATGGGGAAAACGACAAATAAGTGTGATCAAAAAATGAGATTCTTTATTTTTTTTTTTATTTTTCGCCTACAGAGCTAAAATTGAACGAAAATAAATATTTTCAACTTCAAAAAAAAGAAAAATTTTTGATCCTTTTAGTTAAAATTTTTGATTTTTAGTCAAAAAAAAAATTTTTGACTAAAAATTTCTTGACCATCTGAAACCCAAAATCTTTATTTTTCCTATCAAAAATTTTTGATCCTTTTCACGAATTTTTTTTTGGATACTTTCTTGAATTTAATTTACAAAAATAATTTTTAAAAAATCTCAGAGATCCACCCGAAATTAATTTTGTATTTTTTTTGGTTTTATCGAGTAGAGCTTGGTCCCCTTCCTATGGCCAATTTTTGGCTTTTTCCCTTACAGAGCTAAAATTGAACGAAAATAAATATTTTCAACTTCAAAAAAAGAAAAATTTTTTTTCTAGATTTGCTATGCCCTGTAATGTAATAGAATATGGATATTTTACTGCACAAATTGGTCTAGATGATGTTTGGCTAATTTCTAATGGTACCTGTATGCCAAGAAGTGTTAATGTTTTGCCTGATGAAAGCAAAGTTTTTTTTAAATTTTTTTCTTATTAAAAATTTTTCTTTTTCAAAGACATTAGTAACAGAAGATAGAAAATGGAGACAAGAAAAATTATATAAACAAATGACTGATAGATGTATTGACGGTTTAGTTATTCCTTTAAGAAGATTACAATTAACACCTGAAGAATTGGTTACGTTAAAAATACTTTTACTTTTTAGCTGTGGAAATCATACACAAAAAGGTTTGGGGGTTTTTTTTGAATAAAAGAGTGTAAATAAGGGAAAGATTTCTTTAATCTCCGTTCTCTTTTAGGGAGTGAAGCGAAAGAAGTTATAAGAATCTCTTCTATGTCCTATATTTTTTCGGGTTTTCCACATATACAACAGGGACGTGCCAGTCTAATTTCGATTTTTTGTTTCGTCTTTCGCTTTTTAGAATCTGTTTGACACACACTCCTAATATATAATTCAAGGTCCAAATTTAAAAAAAATGAAAATCATAACAAAAAGGTTTTTTGTGTATTAAAAAGCAACTCAAAACAGTCAAAACTTTTTTCACATCCTTCTTTCCAAAACTAGTATCATTCGACTCACTTCAATTTGAAAAATTGTGTCAAATAGCCTAACTAAAAAATCCGAACTTTGGGAATTTTTAATAATTAAAAAAATTTTTTTATTTTATTTTAGAAGAAGCAACTTCATTTATCAGTGACGAATCTAGAAAAATTGCTTTGGAATGGAAAAATAAAGTAATTGCTGCTCTCTTTCAATTTTATCGTTCTATTGGGCATAAATCGGCAGCTGAACGTTTTGGAAATGTTATTTTATTAATTTCTGGAATTGTTTCTGCAGGTTTGGAATTTCTAAAAAATTTTTCAAAAAAAATTTTTTTTTAATTTAAATAGCCTCAGCAACATTAGAATCTTATCAAATTATGCGTTTATTTAAATTTGCTAATTTTGATAGAGTTTCTGAACACTTACTTTTTGATATAGATTGAAGAGAGAATGATTTTTTGTAAGTGAAAATTCAAAAGTGCCAGTAGTAAGAGAAAAATTATATTTTTTTTTTTGGAATAATTTCGGAGATTTTTAAAAATATTTTTGTTTAATAAAATTAAATGTAGAGGGATTGGACCGAAACGAAATCTCAATCAAATTATTGTGATTAGGGTTGTCCTTTCGGAACCGAACCGAAGAACCTAGATTTTTCGGTTTGGTTCCGGATATCCGAAGATTTTCCAGGAACCGACAACCCTAATTGTGATTGAAATTGTTGATCGACCACTTAAGGTCCAATCTCTATAAAATTAAAAAAATACTCCCGGTCATTATTACTTAAATTACCTCAGTTATTTTATAAAACTTGATAGATTTTATTGAGAGTAAAAGTTTATATAAATTTGGAGTAAAATCCCAGCAAAATGATTTATTTAAAAAATAAAGCCGGGCAGGAATCGACACATTCCTAATACATAAGTTCAAAGTCCAAAGATTTCTAAAATTTACGAGATTTCCGACTTTTGAGTCATTTCTGATTTCCGATTGTTCCTATTTGCTGCACCTTCGTCATTTCTGATAGACCCTTGCTTCTGACATAACATAAGAGCTGCGCCTTTTGTTAGCACTTCTAATCAATTTCCATTTTCAAGTGTTCTTGTGAACTTTTAATTTTCCTCTTATCTTACAACTAGACTCTTATTACTTTTTAGCCTATTAAATTTTCCCTTAAAATTAAAGAGTTTATCAACAAAAATAAAATTACTATATTAATTATGTATCAATAAACTTATTCGTCACTATAATAGGTTTAGGACAGTGTCCACATCCTCCAGGAATTCCCTAAAAATTTTTACAAAGAAATTTCTCTTTCAAAAAAATTTTTTACTTGATTTCCCTGTCTTCCTTCAATTCCAGCTTTACCATCAACCCCATTACGTCCTCTATTTCCAGGATCACCTACAGGACCGGGAGGTCCACATTTTCCTTTAATTTATATTCAGAACATTGAATAATTTTAGACTAACCAGTCATTCCTTTCAATCCTGGAGGTCCTCGTAATTCTCAAAAAAATTTTTTAAATTAGCTTCCAACAAAAAATTCACCTAAAATTCTGCCTCCTTTTCCTTTTTGCCCCATATCTCCTTTTGGGCCAACAGGACCTTCTTTGCCAGGCTTTCCTTTTATTCCCGGTATTCCATCATCTCCCCTCTTTCCTGGCTTTCCTTTAATTCCTTTTGGGCTTGAAAAAAATTTTTCTGAAAAATTTTTTTGTTTCTCCTACCCTTGTGGACCTAAACGTCCAATTAAGCCTGGAGAACATTGAAAACAAAAATCTAAATTTGTTGGGGAATCTTCCCCATTAAATCCATTTTGGCCTGGATGACCATCTTTTCCTGGGTTTCCATCAATTCCATCTAAACCGGGAGGTCCAGGTTTTCCTATTGAACAGGAACATGATTGACATTTATTTGGATCTCTTTAAAAAATATTTTTTTTTTCAGTTTAATTGATACTTTTTGAACAACTTATCGTGTAGTTGTTTTTGTTGATTTATTACAAAAGAAGAATTCGTTGTCTCTTCCTCCTAATAAAAATTATTAAGTAATTAACACTCAATTTTGGATACCCCTTTTAGGGTTGGAAAATTTTTATCTTATAATGAGGGGTTCCTTAAATAGGGGGTACCGCTAGATAGCCAGTGACCAATCAAATCTCCTAAAATGAGGTATATCCAATGTTGGATGTGTCTTATAGAGAGAGGTACTCTCTATTTAAGATACTTCATTATAAGACACCCTTTCCATAATACTCACCCAGCATTCAAAATAGGTAGTTTTTAGGCGTATCTTAAATATAAGGCCACGGTTAGACAGCTCCTCCTATCCAGTGGTCAACTAGATTTTAAAAGGTCTCCTAAATAGAGGTTACTTAATGTTGGGTGTCTAACATTATTAGGAGGTTTAATTAAGATTTACTTCAAAAGACTCATCAGAATTTGTCAAATTTTCCGTTGACATTTCTTTATATAATCCACTATTTGTAGCACCGTTTAATCCTCCCTGTTCATCATTTGTAAAGCCGAAACTTCTGCTAATTTTCTTCGAAAATAACGCGTTTTTCCTTTAAAATTTTTTTATTTATTTTTAATACAATCAGACCTCTCTATAATATAAATAGATACACCCAATATTAGACTATTAAGAAACTTTTTTTTTAATTTTGGATGGACATCGGTTGAAGGGATGTGCCTGAGCAAAGCCTCGATTTAAGATACACCTGGTTATAAGACACCCTCTCTATATACTTAACATTAGATAATCTCTAGTTACTTTTTTTGAAATTTGATTGGACTTATATTGAGATCTGATTAGAATTATTGAATTATTTTATTTTTTACTTCTCCTTTTAATCGCTTGTTTCAATCTTATTTTTGTCATAGCATTAACATGCCTAACAGAACGTCTTTCTCCAAATCCTCCTCCACAATTAACTTCACCAACAACAAAACTTAAATTATTATAAAGTTGAGTAATTTTATCAAAACATTTGTCAGATTTTCCTTTCAAATAAATATTTAAATTTTGGATATAATTAAATAATAGAGGAATTAGAAGAGCAATTGTCAACAATGAAATTAAGGCAAAACAGATTGATCTAGAAAAAGATTTAAAAAAAATATTTTTTTGAGTAGTTGAACCTCATTTCTAGATACCTCAAATACTGGATACACCTCTATTTAAGAGACGTTTAAAAATTTCGTAGGCCATTGGGTGGGGGATCAGGCCAAGCAATACCCTCTATTTAATATACACCTAGTTATAAGGTACCCTCTCTATAAGACACCCCCCAATACCGGATACACCTCTATTTAAGAGACTTTATTTAAAAATCAATTGGCCAGGGTGGGAGAGCTGCCTAAGTGATACCCTCTATTTAAGAGACCCCTCGTTATAAGTTTTACAGCCCCAAAGGGGTACTTAAAAATGAGGTTCAACTGTAATAAAAAGTACATATACCTACATAAATAAAAAATGTTTAAGAATTTTCGTTTCTTCCTCCAAAAATTGTTGTCGGAAATTTTTTTCACGTAAAACTAAAGTCCGGTTAGAGTGCATTAAATATCAAGTTTTTATTTGGAATTTAAAAGAATGGAACAAATAAAGAAAGAAATGTATTATATTTTCTTCAATAACTTTTTTTTGTAAAAGAAAGAGGAAAATAATTAAAAGTAAATTTAAAAAAGAACTGGAATTTGAGGATACACAGAATTTTGACTAGTAAATAATTCAGGACATTTTTTGGTCCCAAAAATTTATGCGAATTTTTAGTAAAAATTTTTATCAGTTTTGTATGTCATTGACTTCGATAGATCGTTTTATCACAAAAATGCAATAAAGGCGAAGCAATAGAAATAAGACTTGTTGAAGATTAACAGGGTGGACTGTAGCACACAGACGATTTAAGCAGATACTAGTGATGTTCGAGACTCTCGGTCTCGGTTCCCGAGTCGGGAAATTTCCCGGGTTTTTTGACCTCTCGGTCTCGGTCTCGGTGTTTTAGTCTCGGAAAACGAGACTAAATTTACACCCCTAATGACGGAAATTTTTTGAATTTTACTCGTACCTTGCGTACTTTGACATTTATTTTTTTAAGGAAAAGGGAAAGAAATATTTATATTTTTTCCATTTTCCTTTTGTTGGTCGATGGTTGAGCATCGGGGGATAAAGAAAATCGTTCGGGTTGGTGGGATATCGAGGGATATAAGGAAATTATAAGCGATTAATGTGAATATCAGTGGATTAAGGTGGATATCGGTAATTTAGAAGGAGTAAAGTTATATGAGGATTTGGTGATTCAAGGGATTTGGAGGATTATGAAGGATATATATGGATTTTTGGGGATTAGGAGGTATATCAAGTGATAACCCACCTAATCTCTCGTCTCGACTCTCGGTCTCGACTCTCGGTCTCGACCCGAGACTCGGTCTCGGGGTCGATTCCCGGTCTCGGTCTCGGCTCTCGACTCTCGGCTTTTTTTCACTCCCGAACATCACTAGCAGATACCCAACAGGTTTGAGCATTCATATTGAGAAAAGGGAAAGCAAAGGGAAATTAACTTAGTAGATTAGGCTAGTTTTGTTTTTGGTCTTTTTAATTTTGTAATTTCGTTTTTCACCTTTCATTTTTTATTTCATTTCAACGCATCTTTGAAATAATGAGCAACAAAATTAAGTATAAATTTATTTTGAATAACATTTACCGTATTTACTCGATTAATTCCCCTCCCTCGATTAATTCCCCCTGCTACGGATGAGTTGAAAAAATAATCCCCCTCCCCCAAATACCCTACTACACGTTCAAATTTCAAAACTCGAATAATTCACCTCCCTTGAATAATTCCCTATGCCACAGATGGGTTGAAAAAATAGTTCCCCAGGGGAATTATTCGAGTAAGTACAGTATTCTCCTTTGTTTATACACGCTTATAAATTCGAATTAATAATTCAAAATAAGAATAAAATTCTTCTGTAATTTCCTCCAAAATTATATTTTTCATTTGTCTGAAAGTCTCAGCAGAAAAAATGTCCTTGGAATCAACTATTCTTACAAAAATGTCAGCATTATTGAACCAGACATTGAATTTTGTAAAATTACATTTTAGGTAGCAAGGAGTATGTGAATTGAAAGCAAAATTACGAAGCAAGTCACAATTTTCTTTGTATTTCTTAAAAAAGTAAAAAAATATTTTAAGGGCAAATTAGGTACATGTAACGTTTATTACATGGTCCAATAATAACAAGCTCCCAAAAACATCTAATTTAAGATACATCCTATATTGAGTGTCCAGAAGATGCGTCAGAGGAAAATCGGTCAGCGGGTGGACCCGTGAAGATTAAGAGAAACAGCTCGACGAGTCATATAATCAGATATCAGACTGACCATTTTTAACATTTAACAAAAAAATTGACTGAGGGGGGGGGGGCAAACAAGTACCCGCAAGTACCCGAATTTGGTAGGTTAAAGGGATTTTGATAACTTAAAGTATCATGAGAACCTCAATATTTATTCGCATTTTTTCCGCAAGACATGGACCAACACATTTAATGAACTCTTTCCCGTGATCATTGAAAGAATCATAGTTTTGATAGAATTTATTACAATATTTTAGACCATAACCAATTAGGTAGCCGTTGTTTCCACATTTTGCCTTATCCTCGAACTTTAAATAATCATTGCAAACTTGAACATCCTAAATATAGTATTGGTAATTAATAAAAAAATTTTTAGTTTTATTGTAAGGAGAGGCGTTAAAACTGTTTAATTCCTAAGGCTGTGCAGTAGGGGGTGATGTAATAGATAAAACACATCAGTCCGGTCTACTGAAGATGCTGTCCGCTCCCAGCCGCCGAATAACCTTTTGCACTAGCTAAAGGAGAGAGAGAGCGCGTTTTAATTAGAGTTAGAGTCATTTCAGGAAGGGTTTTAGATCCCTACAACTCTAAATAATAACAAAAAAGTATCCGGAAAATGTAGAGAGACCTCTATTTACTTTGAATTTTTAAATTTCTTTAAAACCTTTGGCACGCATTTTTCCTTTCCTTCCCCCAATGGCATACAAACTTCTCCTTCCAGACAATCCAATTTCTCACATTTAGTGTTGTTATAATTAAAACCGACACGCGGAATACAGTCCGTGTGCCAAGCCTTACAACATAAAGGATGTCCATGCTCACAACACCCTCGACCTTCTTCACCTATGCAATATCCGCCATGTTTATCATCGCAACGTTCTAATGCCAGGACGAGTAGGTTACTTACAAAGACGGAAATGATAAAAATGGTGAGATGAATATTCATCTTGAAAATGTTTGAAATTGAGTGTTTTCTTAAATATTTTCAAATAATATATTAAAAGGTGTAAGAAAATAAATATGGGAAACTATTTAAAAATGAGGCAATATTAAAGATTATACGAAATTCCGTCCAAAGAAAAAGGCTGTATCTTCAATGGGTTTGGGTCAGGGCTGAATGCAACTGAAAAAAATTTTCCGCAACCGCAAACCCAAAAACACGCACTATCACGCAATCCGCAGTTGCGTCCAGTCTTGTTTGGAGGTTTCCGTTACAACGAGGATAGGGAGTAATATTGTTCCCTATGTTGGAACAACCTTTGCAAGAGTTTTGTTTGGACCGAGTTTTGCTCTGACACGGGGTTGTTTTTGTGCAAATTTTGAAAATACAAATTTTTCCTAAAAATTCAAAGACTTAAAAACATTAAATAATGAGACGCTTGTTATATTCTCATAAATTTTTATACCTCAAAATTAATCCTTTTTAATTCCAAAGGTTATTTTTTGAATAATCGTTCTTTGATATAAAAGAAAATTTTGATAATGTAGACCCCATACAAATGATTGTAAATATGGGAAACTATTTAAAAATGAGGCAATATTAAAGATTATTAAAATCATAAAATAGATAATCTAATTCAGTATTTATGAAAATAAGGGCAAATATAGAAAATAAGAGAGAGAAAATAATGATCAAAGGTCAAAAATTAAACAAATGGGTTGTCCCAATTCAAATTTTAATCCCATGCCATCGGCTGAACGGCATTCTTTTTTGCAATAAGCTTGCCGAGTTTTTCTGCCCGACTTTACATCACAACCATAATCAAAAAATGATCGGAATTTGATTGAATAAACAAGATAAACTAGGTCTGAATAAATTTAAATGATTATTAAAATAAATTAAATTAAAACAAAAAGGCTTAAAAATAACTACAGCAGTAATTATTCTTAACTATACATAAATATGCTCGAATCTCTTCGAAAAATAAGATTAAAAGCTTACTAATCATCTTATGTATTAAAAGATATGTACATATTTTTAGGGACACTATTTTTATTTCTCTCTATTTTCCATTATTTTTGTTTTTATCAACTAAAAAATCAAGCAAAGAATTGATTGTTCGAAAATTTTCTGATGAATTTTCTGAAAAACTCCGATTTTAAAACATGAGCTAGATTTAGACTAAATTTGTTTGCCAAACTTGTGACAAATTTAAATATTTCCCCTCTTTGACCATTTTGAACATCACTGCAGTTTAGAGATCTTGTTATTTTTCTGCGTATAGTCATTTTTGTATTTGAAAGAGAAAAGCTAAAGAGAACTTAGTTAGGCAGAGAAACGAAAATAAATGAGAGAGTGAGTAATAATTTCTTACAACTCTTACACTTTCTATTAAAATTAATCTTATTTTATGCAGCGTCTAAAATTTATTATTTTGCTTTACTTGTATATTTTGTATTTGGTCTGCTCTTTGGTTTAATTACCCAAGCTTAAGGTACTAATTGTATCCTGCCCTAGTAAGAGAGGCGGCTTGGACAAATTTTGGAGTTGCTTTGCCCTAGTGGTGAGGCTTAAGGATTGAATTTGGTCTTGTAGGGTGTGTATTGTTTGGATAAATTTCTGTACGACCTGAGGGATAGTTTTTTGCTTGTGTCGATCTAATTTTCATAGTTTTTTGCTTGTGTCAATCTAATTTTCGAAACAGAGATGTGGGTATCTAAAAACTAGATTCTTGTTTTAGATATTCATTGGATTTATTAACGCTACGAGAGAGGAATTTGAAAATAAAAAATTGTTGTCTTTTTATTTTCTGCCGATACAAGTACCTCGTCATCGTAGTCTTAAATAAAATGAAAGGACACAATGTTGAATTTTATCTTTTAATTTTATTTAAATATTTTTAAATACTCGTAAAAATTTGGGAACACAATCAAATAAAATTGTTAATCAAACGAGCAAAACCCATTATATGATAGGTTTTTTTATCCATTGCCAATTCGTTGCAGTCAGCCAACAATGCAAAATAATGATTTAACTAAAGAAATGGATTTTAATCAAATTAACTACAATTTCTTCAACAATAAATATGGCGGATGTGACGACATTTATTGAAAATATTTGGAACGTTTCAATAACTTTATTACATTTACTTCACCAACAATAATTTCTGGTAGAAATGAAACGGCAACAAAAGAAGGATTTCCTTTTAATTGTTTGGGGGTATTATTGTTGGGGCTGTTATTTTTAAGTTTTCTTTAAATTAAATATAGTATTTTGATAATTTTAAGGGTTGTCATTAGTTTTGTTTTTGGTTATTTGAAGAAGAAGAAAAATTTAAAAGATTCTCAAAAAGAAATAGAAGTGAGCAACCCTGAAAATAGTCAACTAAAAAAAGAAGAAAAATTTATTAGTATTAAATCGGAACGAGAAATTAGCCTTGAATCTAAAAGATACAATGAAGGAAGAATTATTTTGAAAAAGGATGATAATAATGAAGAGAAGAAGGAAATAGATGATGATTTGAAATAGGAGAATGCTTTGGCTGGCCCAAAACGCCATATCCTTAAAACAAAATTCTTATTATGAAGTCTCCTTCTTTTTGACTTTTCTCCTATTTCAAATCATCATCTATTTCCTTCTTCTCTTCATTATTATCATCCTTTTTCAAAATAATTCTTCCTTCATTGTATCTTTTAGATTCAAGGCTAATTTCTCGTTCCGATTTAATACTAATAAATTTTTCTTCTTTTTTTAGTTGACTATTTTCAGGGTTGCTCACTTCTATTTCTTTTTGAGAATCTTTTAAATTTTTCTTCTTCTTCAAATAACCAAAAACAAAACTAATGACAACCCTTAAAATTATCAAAATACTATATTTAATTTAAAGAAAACTTAAAAATAACAGCCCCAACAATAATACCCCCAAACAATTAAAAGGAAATCCTTCTTTTGTTGCCGTTTCATTTCTACCAGAAATTATGTTGGTGAAGTAAATGTAATAAAGTTATTGAAACGTTCCAAATATCTACAATAAATGTCGTCATATCCGTCGTATTTATTGTTGAAGAAATTGTAGTTAATTTGATTGAAATCCAATAAAAAAATTTTTTGATGGATAGCTGATGGTTTCTTTGTTTTGTAATGTTGGTTGACTGCCTCGAATCGGTAACGGATGAAACAGACCATTATATAATGGGTTTTTATTTGTTTGATTAACCGTTTTATTTAATCATTTTTAAAAATATAACAACAACGTTCTTTTAAATGACATTTAAAACACTTTTTGCAGTGAATATATTTTCTTTTTACACATTTGTTGCAATAATTACAATGTTTGTATAAGCTTCCATCCTATAAAAATATTAAAAATTATTTTAATTTTATTCTTAACAGACTATCCGATTATCAAATATCCGTGGATATATATCCGGATAAGTAAACATCCGACTATCACAGAAATTACTGAACGGATACCCAGCGGATATGGCAGTCGGACCTCTCTTATAGATAACCGTTGCGTTAAAAATCGTCGCATATAATTAGAGGGCGGATTTATATTCATTAAAATCACTGAAGCGACCCTGTCCGCGACTGACCACTGTCTTTTTTCATCATATCTATCACTGGTCAGTTATGCATTACTTGTAATGAACTCAACAGCCAGAAAACATTAAGAGAAGCGTGGTTCATGCCAAAGTCGTTTTTGTGCTTTAGATGAATATAAATCCGCCCTCTACTTATAATGAAATGTATGTTGAATAGAGCGTATCGTTTGGGTAATCCCCTATCATGTAAACAACCGAATCATAAAAGAACTCTTAAATAGAAGCGTATCTTAAAATGAGGTACGTTGACCATGTTTAATTTTTAATTTAAAATAAAAATAAAACTAACCAAAGATGTACAATATCCACATTTAAAACAATGTTTATTTTCTTTACAAACAAAACGTTCACAAATTTCACAAAAATAATAACCTTCTTCTTTTGGCAATTTAAATAATTTATTTGAGATATTTGTAAATATTCGAACTGTTGATTTATTTAATTTTGAAAATTCTTTGTGATTTGTATATGTTACCTATTTGGAAATTAAATTTATAAGGGAGATAAAAAATTAATAAACAGTCAAAGCTCTCTAATAACCCGTTGGGACCGAATTGATCTTACAAGGGAGAAGCGAGGTTGAGGAGAGTGAGGCAAGCTTGAGTTAAGCTTAAGCTCTTCCTTGAAGCGAGCTTCATTGCTAGGTATAGCTATAGAAACTAGCACCAGTTTCAATAATCTATGAAGCTGGGAACTTAGAAAAGTCACAGAACACCCCATCACTGGAGAGCTTCGACTGTATTTGTAAAAAATTTTTTTAATAATTAAAAAATACTTTATAATCAACCATCGACATATTTGTATTATTTAAATATTTCTCAGCGAAGTAAGGCAAAAACAATATTTTATTGAAGGATGAACTTAAAGAAAAATTTTAAATTTTAACTATAAAATGGTGGAGCGACATTTGCGGACACCCACTAAACTTTCTTGTTTTATAAAAAGTATACCATGTATATTACTAAAATATTTTGGACATAGTAACGGACAAGACAAGTAATGACTTAATGCCGTTTTTGTCCAAATTTCAATAAATTTTAGTTTTGTCCGCAAATGTCACCAAGTTCTTAATTAATTAAAAAACCTTTTTATTTCTTTAAAAATTAATTCCAATTTATTTATTGTTCGAATTAATGGAGTTATTTGAATACCAAAAGGAGGATCACAAATAAATAATAAACGTTCATCACATTTTTCAAAAAATTTAATTAAATTTTCCTTGCCTTCAGTTAAATAAAAATAACAATTTAAAATAGAAAAACGAGCAAATTCTTGAGGAAAATAAAATTTTGACTGAAAAATTATTAAAAGGTTCTGGTTTAGGGCCGATTTTCCAGATTTTAAATATTTTTTCTTATGTTTGGAACCGGTGGCCAGGAAGTCTGGGGCAATATGCACAGATTTATAATGTAAACCTGATTAGTTACAAAGTTTTCAGAATAAAATTACTATCAATAGGCTTACCCCAGACCAGGGAAGATCGAAATTTCGTTTCGAAATAAAAATTTTATCATTTAAAAAAAGATTGGTTTAGGCAATCTATCATCAAAATCCAAAACCTGAAAAATAAAAAACACCCTAGACCGTGGTCAACAGATCCCAAGTAAAACAAAAATGTTACGGAACCCAAAACAGAATTAAAAAAACCTGGAAAATCAAAAAACACTCTTTAAGAGAGTCCCGTGGGACACTTGTCCTAAACCAGATCCAAAAAAATTTTTTTTAATTAAAAACAAACAAACCAGTCTATCATCAAAATCCAATAAAAACAAATTTTGTAAATTCAATTTTTTAAGCCATCCAAAAAGTATTGGAGTGCCAACACAAAGAATCGAATTAATTGAATTTTCTTTGATTAAATTTGAAATTAAGGAAAGAACATTTTCTGTAAACCAAAATTGCTTTAAAATAAAGTTAAGAATTTAAAATAAATTTTAAGTATTTTATTTTTGCTAATATTTACTTACAAATTAAAGGGGGTTATTCCAATGAAGGAAAAATAAAAAGGAAAATTAATCTGACAAGAGACCTAGATAGGGGTGGGGGCGGGATATTAATAAAGTAACAGATTACTTTTGGAAAGAAAAAAAATTTTTGGGAAGAAACTTAAAAAAAAGAAAACTTTTTTTTAAACATAGGCTTTAATAAAGACAAAAAGTCGTTTATTACTTTATTTTCTATTAGGAAAAAAAATAATTTTAATATTAATCGCCCCTCTCAATAAAATCTATCATTAAAAATTTATTGTCCCTCCTTAATAGTTTTACTTTTAAAAAACCTAACTGCTTCTCCAGAATTGTCTTTTATAGCATCAATTATTTGAAATGGAGAAGGCCAACTATCAAAACAATTTTCATCTAATTTGTGTTCATGTTCTTTCGAAACAAAATTAAAACATTGTTTACACCAAAATGAATTTGTGCCAATTTTAGTTAATTCATCAAATCTTTAAAAATAAATTATTTATCTAATTATAAGACTTTGAAAAAATTGTCTCTTATAATGAGGTGTATCTTAACAGAGGGTGACGCTTATCCATATCCTCTCCCCAGTGACCACCCAATATTAAAAATTCTCTTAAATAGAGGTCTAATAACGAGCGTATCTTATAGAGAAGGTAACTTATAATGAGGTGTATATTAAATAGAATGTAACGCTTAACACAGGTCTCCAACCAGTTGCCGCCCAAATAAAAAAAACGTCTTTTAAATGGTAAAAGCCTAATTAACATGGGGAATGTCTTATAGTAATGTTCGACTATCCTTTTAATCAAAAAAACCTTCGTCTTAAAATCCCATATTCTTCAATTGGCAAAGTTTGAATCTTCGGTCTATTTATTTTCTTATTTTGTATCAAAGTTCCATCTTTAGACAAATTTATTCTAAATCCACACAATTTAGACGAACGATAAATAGCACAGGAAAACCACTTTTCACCCAAAGAATTTGAAAATAATAAACAAGGGCCTTAAAAAAGAAAGAAATTTTTTAAATTTAAATTTAAAAGCTTACCATGTTTACAATTTGGAATATCAGCTTCTTCAAAAAACTTTGTTTCATCTAGCACCTCAATATTTAAACGTTTTCGAATTGAACAATTAATGTTTTGTTGTGAATTTTGTTTTAATTTTTTCTTTGAAATTTGTCTCTTCATTTTTGTTCCAAAAATTCTAAAAAACTTTTTTGGAAAATTTCTAAAGTGTGCCAAAACTTTTAAAAAGCAAAAGATGAAAAGCGAAACTGTCAAAACCTCGTTATGTATTATTTCGACTTTTGATATTTTAAAGTTGACAAATTGTAATTGGAGTAAAAGAGAAAAAGAAAATTAGAGAAAAAGAGAAAAATGGAAATTAAAGTTAGACATAATTAATTTTTATTCTCTAACTTTTTAGTTGGAAATTCAATTTTTTTATCAAGTAAAAAAATTTTTTTTGAAACCTAAAATTTTTGTTTTTTTCTTTAAATAATTTTATATTTTTTTAAAGTTTATTTGTGATGGCTGACTTAAAGACTTCACGAAAAGGAAAGCCTAAAAACGAAGATGACTTTATTGATGATGAGGAAGAGGATACTGACGATGAAGAAGTAGAAGAAAGGCATTGTATTTGTGATTCTAGGTATTTTAATTTTATATATTCGGACCTCATTATGGGATACACCCTTTGATTGAAAAAGAGTATCTTATAATCAGATATATTTTGAATAGGGGGTATTGCTTTAATGGCTTTCCCCACCCACTGGCCAATAGTGATCAGATTTTTGAAAATTCTGGGCCTGTTTATGGGTTCTGGGCTTGATTTATTGACCTTGGCCGGATCCTGGGCCTGTAGTCCAGGAAAAACCCAGGAAGGTCAGAAAATGCCTGGGTCTGGACTCTGGGTACAGGAAAAAGACCCAGCTCGATCACTACTGGCCAACCAAATTTTTAAAATGGACATCTCAAACTAAGAGGCTTTCTAATTTTGAGAATATATTTGTGTAGTGTTTAGGTAGCTCTCCCCTAAACATGTCATTGTCCAACCAAATTTTTGGAAACTTATTGTGAGCTAGCCTCAAAATTCTGGGTCTATCCTATAATGAGGCTTAACTATTTTTCTAAATATTTTTAAAAAGGGATTATTCAACTTTGATGATTTGTTGTGATTATTGTTCAATTTGGTATCATACAAAATGTGTCGGTATAAAGAAAAAAGACGTTGAGAGAATTGAAAAATTTGCTTGTCGGTCTTGCAAGAAAAAAGGAAATGAAATTGTTTATAAAAAAGAAAATGTCAAAACTTCAAAAAAGAGAAAAGAATCGACGGAGGAACAAGAAAACAACAAAAAATCAAAAATTGGTTTGAATTTTTTAATATTAAAATAAAAATATTTTGTTAGTTTTTTGTAGAAATTAAGCCTGTAAAGATTATCAAAAAAGAGGAATCAACTGTTCGAACATTAGCAAGAAGTCCAAGCTTGGCAAATTCAAGTATTTTTTATATATTTTTGGGAGGGTTTTGGTAATACTTTGGTTTAGATCCCCATCTTCATTTTTCCTGTTTCCCTGGTCATTTGAGATTTTTTGCTGGATCTGCAATTTATCATATACCTTTCAACCCAGCTCTTCAGTCGGAGGTGAGTAATATCAGTAACGAAGAGCTCTTTCGAAGGATATATGACTGACATGAGAAGCAAACAGATCACAAAGAAACAGGAAATTATGCGAATGGGAGAGGGTCTAAACCAAAGTATTGCCGGTTTTTTTTTGGATTTTTTTTTAAAATTTGTTACTTAAGGATTTTTTTGATTTTTATTCACAAAAATTCTGGTTATTACCTAATGAATACTTTTTATCAAATTTCCACAAAAATGCTTTTAAAAAAGGCTTATGATCGTATAGGGAGTAACCAATATACCGGATCACTTTTTCCCGTTTCTGGAACAATTATTTTATGTAGCGATTTGTAGATTTCTTGGGCACGGGGACTTGAGTAATTTAAAACTAAATTATTTTTTCATAAATTTTAGCATTAGCCAAAGTAAAAGTTGAACTTGCAAATATCGAACCAAAAGAAATCAGCAATTCTTTACTGGCAATAAAAATCAAAGAAGAGCCTTCTTCAAATATTTCTTCATCAAATATTCCAATAAATGACCACCAAAAACCTCTTCCTCCACCAATAACAATTATTGATGTAATTAAACCTCCTTCATCTTCTCCAGCTCCACTTCAATTAATTCCTCCAACAATTTTAAAACAACAAAAAATTCAAGAAGAAAATCCAGAATTGAGATGTGAAAATTGTATTGGTTGTTTTAGGGATGAGGATTGTGGTAAATGTGTTGTTTGTATGCAATCACAAAATAAGGGCAAACTTTGTATGCAAAGAATTTGTGTTCAAGTGGAAGAGCTTTTTAAGAAAAAGGTTTTTTTTTAATTAATTTAATTTTTTTTGGAAAATTTGGGGAGAATTTAAGGGATGATTAAATGTGTTCTGATTGTGCCCTTCCCTTGTGATTTTCTTTATTATTATTTTTATTTTATTCCCTTCCCTTGATTGTGCCTTGCCTTCCCTTTCCTTTTTTTTCTAAAATTCGTTTCGAGTTTTGTTCTGGCAAAAAATAACCCGTTATGGATGTTTATTGTTAGATCAACTAGGACTGGACAGGACATAAACTTTCACCGTTTTTCCTTCCATTATTTGAAGGAAATGATTTGGTGACCTCATGTTACTTTATGCTTGTGAAAACTAAATAAAATTTTTTTGTTAGGATTTGTGAGAAATTTTGGAAAATTTTGGGAGAATTTTGGGAGAACGATGGTTTAGCAAAAACTATAAATTATTACAAAAATCTGTTTAATCTTTAGTATTAACTTGGGAAAAATGGGGTTTAATTAATTTTTTAGACTTTCAATTCTCTTATTAAAAAAATTTTTTTCAGTTAAAAAAGTCGGAGAAAGCTTTGTCTGAGACATCAAGTATTGATTGTGAGGTTCATGTAAGCACAAGAGGACGAAAACCAAAACAACAATCAAATGATGAGACTATTACTAAACATCGCCGAAGTGTTGGAATGTCAGAAAAACCAAAAGAAAATGACGATTTGGCTTTACAACTTAATAAATTTTATAACAACTTGATGCGTAAAAGGACAAAAGCAAGGAACAACAATGAGGTTTTTCAGTTTAAATGTAATTTTTAAAGTGTGGGGACCAGGGAGGGCTGAATTAGCCTAAACCAAATTTTTTTAACTCGAAATTCGACTCGGCCTTTACCACAAACAATCCTTGATCGGTACACCTCGGTCCACCGGAAGCCTACCTTACAATTAGTTAAAATTTTCAAATCCCTCTATTGTGTTTTGATTTAGCTCGTAGTTTCACCTCCAAAATTGAAAAATTTAACCCAAGTTTTTTCAAGTAACATAGTGATTGGCGGAGGTTTTTGTCCAAAATATTCATTAAAAATTATTCAGAATGTAAATAATTAAAAATTTATTTTTATTTTTAAAGCTTCCAATTGAGCATGAAGAAAAGCAATGTATTGGACCTGAATGTACCAATTCGGTTTTTTTAATTTTTAGAAATATTTTTAAATTATTTTTAGGTCAGGCAAGGATCGAAATATTGTTCTGAACGTTGTGGATTGGCACTTGCACAGGTTTTTGCGGATTTTGATTTAGGGTTTATTTTTATCTGAACTGGTGTCTGAGTTTAGAGTTTCGGCCGTTTGAAAAAAATTGGAATAATGATTTTCTTAGGAATGTCAGAATCAGGCCCTAATCCCAGATCTGATGTGAGTCAGACCCCTCGACATGGAGGACTGTTAGAAGGGGGGGGTGTCAAGGTGTTAATATAAAATATTTTTTAATTTTCAGATTAGACTCAAAACAATTTTGCCTCAAAGATTCAATGATTTTTTCGCCAAAGTTCCTTCTAAACAAATTGAAGATAACAAAAAACTTGACAATGTTGAAGGACAAATTACTCTTATTCATCAAAAATTAAAAAAATTTGGAGAATGGAAAGATAATGTTGAAAATTTTTTGGAAGCAATTAAAAATGCGCAACCTAATGCAGAACGGCCAAAGAGTGGAGACGATAATTTTGTATAAAAATAATTTTTTTTTGATTGTCGTTTAGATTTTTTGCTTTTTGATAATATATATATAAATTAATAAAAATTAAAAATGCTTTCTAATTTCAATTATTTTTAAGGTAGTGGGATGTCCTGTTTGTGGAGGCGAATTTCCTATGCGTGAAAGTACAAAACACATTCAATCTTGTTATACGCGATCTGAGAAACAAACAACTTATGGAACTGACTATCCGGTTTTTTTATAATATTATAGTCTGACCTCTTTATAAGATACACTCAATACTAGGTACTTCTATTTAATATACGTTTTCTTTAATTTTGTTGGAGGCAGAAGTTGGGGAGTTGCCCGAGTGCAAAGGATTTTTTCTTGGATTTTATTCAAGATACACCTAATTATAAGGTACGAGTTTTCCAGCTCCAAAGAGTGTGTCTTATAGCGAGGTCTGACCCAAATAATTTCAAATAAAAATTTTCTAATTTAAAAGATCCCAACTAACCAATACAAACTTTATTGTGATTCTTACAACAAAATCAACAAAACTTATTGTAAAAGATTAAGATATGCATGTGCGGAACACTACAGAGATGAATTTAATTTAAAGGTTTTCTATAATTTTAAAATTTTTTCTGAAAATTTTCTTAGATTTGTGGATGTCCTTTAATTTGGTACAAAAATGGAAGTTGTTTAAATTTTGAATCTCTTTTTATTTCGTCTGATGCAATGATAGCTGATGGGGGTTATTGTCAAGAGAAAAACAAAAATTGTCGTGCTCATCAAAATTGGATTCAGGTTTTTTTTTTCAAATTTTTTTAGAAAATTTCAAAAAATTCTTTTCAGACAGCATTCAGTTTAATTGACAATGAACGTATGAATTTACTTAATCAATTAGAAGAATTAATTGAACAACGAGGGTTTATATTGAAAACACTTACAGAAAGGGGGGATGTACTTACACTTTTGTGCAGTCAAAGTCAGCGGTTGAATATTGAAAAAGAGGATAAAAAGGAGGAAGAAGACAATGTTTCTAGTGGGGAAAGGACCGATTTAGGTAAAACTGATTAGAAAATTTTATTACAATTTGACCTCATTTACAACCCTTGGACTATAAAAATTGACCTTATAATCAGGTGCACCTACTACGGGATGTTAAATTAGAGAGGGGGTTAAAATGGGAAAAACTGACGAGTTTAAATTAGGGAGGGGGCTGTTAAAGTGAGGTGCACCTACAAGTGATGCTCGATTAGTAAGAAATTTAACCATTTTTCTTAGACATTTTTTGTATCTATTCGTCATCAAATAAAATACTTTTTCTAAAATAATTTTATTTTTTTGGTGATTATACTAATTAAATAACAAAATACTTAAAACACAAAAAACAAATCAATAATAACCTCTTTGTGCTCGGTATTCTGGGCGTCCCCCAAATTGCCCACCGCCTTTTCTATTACCATTTTCTGCTAAACTTCGAAGACTATCTGGAACAGTCTGTTTAGCTTCTTCCAAAACTTCAATCAAATCCTTCGCTTTGTCAGACTCTTCAGGAGTAAAGAAAGTATAACTTACACCCTGAAAAAGTTTATTTATTTAAAAAATAGAAATAATTTTAAAAATTAACTGTTTTGTTTCTACGCCCAGTACGGCCAATTCGATGGATATAGTCTTTTGAGTTATTTGGATAATCATAATTAATTACGTATTTGATATCATCAACATCTGAAAAATATTTTTTATAATTAGATTACTTTTAATGAGTTCGGATCAGAGGTGTCTCCTGACGCCCGGACTTTTTTTTTGACCGAAACCCGATCTGAAGAAAATTTTGAAACCATGACCCGGCATTTTTCTCACAAGGAACCATCGTTTACTGTGACTGCGAATTTGATATATTTTTTGGTACCATTCGATAGAGCATGATCGACTTAGTATTGTGGCGTTATCCGTTTTCTTGCAAAATTAGTTTGGGCCGAGTTATGGCCGTTCAAAGTTTCAGTCCATGGGAGTGGTTGAGTATAATGAAAAAAGCTATAAGAAGCGCACTGTTACTTTTTTCCACTTTCTCTGCTTTCTTCATATTGTCTTACAAAGAAGGAAAAAGAATGCAAGAGGCGCGAGGAAAAAAGAAGGGGGAAAATGTCAGACACAATAAATAAAAAGAAGAGGAGTGGGCGGGGCTTTTTGAGGATGAAAAATAAGAGAGAAATTGTTTATTTACCCTATAACTTCAGACTCTAGCGGTTAACTTTGAACGGCCATAACTCGGCCCAAACTAATTTTGCAAGAAAACGGATAACGCCACAATACTAAGTCGATTGTGCTCTATCGAATGATACCAAAAAATATATCAAATTCGCAGTCACAGTAAACGATGGTTCCTTGTCAGCCCGAGAAATCCCTGGTTCAATTCAGGTTTTCATGGCCAGGTACAACAAAAAGAACCTGGGACATCACACAGGAGAAATCCGAACTCTATCAGTAAAATTACCTAAACCACGAGCAGCAACATCAGTTGCAATCAAAATAGGCATTCTATTGCTCTTAAATTCTTAAAAATAAAAATCATAAAAATATACTCATTTAATCTAAAATTAACCTGAAAGAACCCATTCCCGTTCAGTTTGTGATTTATCTCCGTGTATGCACAATGCTTTTACACCTATAATAAATAATTTAGGAAATAAATTCTCAACTTGTTCAAACCATCACGACGCAAATTACGAGTCAAATCATCAGCTTTACGTTTAGTTGCAACAAAAATTAATGTTTTGTACTCGTCCTACAATTTTATAAAAATAAAAGATTTTTAAAGAAACATCGCTGTTGCTAAAGGCCGACCACAGAAAGTGTTCGGAAAATTATTTAGGATAATACCGATAACGAAAAATACGCGTTGACTAAAATATCTCATTTATTGTATCGATATACCAGGAGAGAATAAAGTGGTACGCGCCGAGCCTTATCGACGATATGACCTCTGCAACAGCTTGATCTCATAGAATTGGGAAAAATTCTTCAAAAATAAAATATTTTCAAAAACTCTTTTGAGCCATTGACACATTATCCAAAAATAAAACCTCTTTTATAATTTTTCCAAGTAATTCCATAAAACGTTCTTCCTTTTCACGTTCATCAACAACTTCAACATACTGCTCAATATTATGATTTGCAGCCAATTCAAGAGAACCAACAGTTAAATGAACTGGATCTTTGTGGAAATCATTAGCTAATTCACGAACTTCATTAGGCCAAGTTGCAGAAAACATTAAAGTTTGACGATCATTCTAAATCATTAATTACTGTTTTTATGGCTTTTTTAAATTCTTCCGATTTGCTTTTGGTTCTCAATCATCAAAATTATTTTTGTTAATTTTTTTATGAAATGAAAACAGAGGTCGGTCGGAATTGACAAAAGTGCCGGAAATTGGAAAAGGCTCAAAAGTAGGAAATCGTAGTAAATTTTCGAAAATCGGAAGAAAAAAATGCAAGAAATCGGAATTCTGAGTGAACTTTCTTTGAAAAAATTTTTGGCCAGGAGTCCGAAAATGGCCCCATATTCGTTAAAAATGTTAAAAAAATTTAAAAAACATACACGAAGCTGGCCAATAATTGAACGTATTTGAGGTTCAAATCCCATATCTAACATTCTATCAGCTTCGTCCAAAACCAAAAAAGTGCATCTATTCAAATTTAAAACTTTAGCTTCCAAAAAGTCTAAACAACGTCCAGGCGTTGCAATACAAATATCAACACCTTTAATTAAAAATAAAAATATTTTTTTAAAAAAATATAAAAAAACCTCTTTGTAAAATATTTCCTTGAGTTATTTTTGAAGCTCCACCATAACAACAAAATGCAGTTAAATTCATAATTTTGCAAAATTCATTAGCAACTTCTTGCACTTGAAGAGCCAATTCTCTTGTTGGCAAAAGAACCAAAACAGAAGGACCATCACCGTGACGACGAGGAGGTTGACTTAAAAAATATTTGTAGGTAATTTAGTGTTTGAAAAATGGAGGTGCTGAAAATTAGGAATCTTTAGTCAACTTTTCCTTATTAAAATTTTGATTTTTGCCCCGCAGACGAAAATATTGAGAAATTTGGAGGGTCGTAGGCCAAGAAATAAACTTTTTTTTTCGCCCTCCCCAAATTTTTCCTTTTCCCCATTTCAGAGGGTGGGTCAGGAGCGAACATATAAAATAAGGAAAAAGTTCTCTAAAAATTCACAAGAATGGCAGCTATATACTTAAACGCTGATAATTTAAATAAATAAACCTTATTGCATGCATGATTGCCGGCAAAATAAATCCAAGAGTTTTCCCAGATCCCGTTCTCGAAATAGAAATCATATCCCGACCACTTAATGCTACTGGCCATGAAATACACTGAAAAATGTTTCTTCATTTTAATTAAAAAATAAAAATAACCTGAATGCTCATAGGCGACTCATAATTATTTAAAAGCAAATTAATTATTGGTTCTAAATATTTTTTTAATTAAAAATTAAAAACAAAAATAAACCTGGAAATCCGCTTTCAATAAATTCAAAAATTGGTCGCGGCACTTCCTGTCCTCGAATTATACATTCATTTTCTTTTAACCATTCTTTAATTGCATCCAATTCACGATTTGTAACATTTTCATGTTCTTTATACAAATCTTTTTTAATTTCAGGCAATTGATGTTTATTCCAATCAACTGGACGTAATTTGTTTCCTTTTAAATTAAATTATAAGAACTTGCAAAAAAGTTTTAGCGATAATCAAGTGTTAGTGGTGGAGAACGGACTGGGAGTATCGTTCGATATCTTGAGAAATATCTCGATAAGCTAGATTTCCGATAACGCTCGTTAGTACTCATGAAAATCCGTACAAAATCACTAGTTAGTACTCCCAGTTTTTCATTTCCGTTCATTTTTGGGCTTACTGGCTACTTTTAGACTTCTTAACATTATTTGGACGGAAAGCGAGTCTGAGATCATTCATCAGCCTTTTAATACTTTTCTTGGGTTGTTATTTAGATTCCTTGTATTTTTAAGGTTTATGCATAACTAATAGCCGACAGAATAAAAATCTCGGGCAGAAACAAAGTTATGCAATCCAAAAACACCTACTAAAACCCATAAAATTCCGAATCGAAAATAGAGGAAGTCAAATGCGACTTTAAGTCTTTAAAAAACCTGCAAAACTATTCTTTGTCATCCGATTCCCTCCATATCCAGAAACATTAGGTCTGTATGGTCCACGATTCTGATAACTTAAAAAATAAAATAAAAATCTAATTAAAAAAATTAAAAATATACAATTGCGCATCTCCCCCCACACGTTTTGTATTTCTCAAATTTTGAATATAATAGGGCCTCTGATCTCCATATCCCTCAGAACGATTCTCACGATTTTGATATCGTTGTTGACCATCATATTGTGGACGATCTCCTCCATAACCATATTGTGGACGGTCTCCACCATAATAACTAGCAACGCTTAAACAAAAAGAAATTCGAGGTTGACGAAGAAATAAAGAAGACAAATTAGAATTAACAATAAACATCTCTAAAAAAATATAAAAATTTAAAGGAGAAATGTTCAAAATAATAATGTTAATGAATAACATTTTTCGAAATTTTTAAGGCAACACAATCTTCAAAAACAATTTTATTGCAACATTCACGCACAAAAATATATACAATTATTTATTTAAATAATTATAGAGAATTTTAATATTTTTCCTTCTCTCATACCCATCATTGTTAAATAAGCTCCAACTAAATTTCTTCGTGATGTTGTCGGGCACATTCCGCCACACAAAAGTTATACGATCAACTTCAGTGTCTGTTGTTGTTGGATCAAAGTTTCCACAGGTTATTGCAATTCTTTTAGCCTCCCCCGGACCAAGAAAACCCACGCCAGGTTTGCCTTTTAATCGTCTGGTGGTGCGACGGAAGTGGTAGACAATGGTGTGTGAAGAAGAATTGACAATCTGGAATTTAAAAATTATGAGTTTAAAATTCAGTTTCAAACAGATAACTAACTTTAATATAATAAGTTTTAGAATCCTCGAACGGTCCGTTGAAGATAAGATTATTGGCGGGGAAAGTAGTTAAAACCCCAGGTACAGTTTCTAACGCAACAAGTAATTGTTGTTGTTGAAGCATATTATTGTTGGATACAGAGAGCAGAGAAGGGGTTGGTGATGGTGGTAATGACATAATGATTTTTTCTAAGAAAAAATTTAAATCAATTATTAATCAACATTAAACACGACGGGTTAATAAAAAAGCAGGCAATTGAAAAAAAGGACACGCCCGAATAGTCGCGCGGCCATAAGGTCGCCAAGCCATAACTTGCCTTAAGATTTCCGAATCTTTCCAAATTTAGTATTAAACGATTCCTCTCACCGAGCCAAAGAGATTGGTCCCAAAATTGATAAGGGCTAGAAATTTTTTAGCAAGTTATGGCTTGGCGACCTTATGGCAGCGCGACTATTCGGGCTGTACCCTTGGAAAAAGTGTTTAAGAGGGTAGTGGACGATTCAGAGCCGCCGATTCTGAGTCGCCGATTCAGAGTAGGGACTATTCAGAGACTAACTTTTGACAAGACTAACTTTTGGTTTTAACTTAACATGGAGAAAAGTGAAAAATCAAAAGTGGGTTATACTTTTGAAACAGTGTATATTGGATTGTGTTTAGGGTTGCCGTTTTCGAATCGGGCCTGTTACGTACGAGACCTCTGTCTACGTACTAACAAATAACAAGCTAATGTAAGAAACTAACAACTGTGCTTTATCTACAAAACTAAATACAGTAGTAATATACAATAGGAATATGGCTTAGCGCCGAATACGTTGGAGACAATAGAATATGTAGTAATAGAATAACACTGGAATAAGACCAGAGGTGCGTCGGAACAGTCAGAGATGTCAGAAATCGGAAGAGCCGGAAATCGGAACTGACTCAAAAGTCGGAAATCGGAAATCAAAATTTTTTCGGAAATTGGAAGGGAAAAACGCCGGAAATCGGAATCGGAAATTTTCAAAACTTAATTAATATATAAAATTTTAAAGGGCAAATTATGGTGCATAAAAGAAGTTCAATCCGAAAACAAGAATCGGAGATATGTATAGGGTTAAAAAGGACATTGAGGGATTTATTCGAATATTAGGGAAATCGAGAGATATCGAGTGATTAAGGGGACAGAGGGATTAAGGAGGATATCGGGGGGATTAAGGAGACATCGAGGGATCATTTAGGATATCGGGGATTGTGGGGTTTGAGTGGTTAAAAAGGATAAAAGTAAAAAAAATTAAAAAGGATTTCAGTTAAAAAAGATATTAGACTGAATAATAGAAAGGCTTTTATACTAAGCCAATGCCCATCGGTTAAATTTATCGAGTCGGGCACCGAGACACTTTTGAATCTTTTCTTTAAAGATAAAGCCTCTCTCTCTCTCTCTCTCTCATAAAGCTTCTTTTTTTATATTTATCTCAAAGCCTCCTTATCACTTCATTGAAAGTAAACAAGGAAGAAATATTACACATTGCTTTCAAAATTCTCAAACGTTTCGCCTCCGGCGGTAAAAAAGCAAGAAAGAATCATAAGAGACTCTAGAGTCCTATATGATAATATTTCGGTCCTAAAATAAAATTTTGGATTTTCAAGTCTCAGAAGAGACTCTAGAGTCCTATATGATAATATTTCGGTCCTAAAATAAAATTTTGGATTTTCAAATCTCAGAAGAGACTCTAGAGTCCTATATGATAATATTTCGGTCCTAAAATAAAATTTTGGATTTTCAAGTCTCAGAAGAGACTCTAGAGTCCTATATGATAATATTTCGGTCCTAAAATAAAATTTTGGATTTTCAAATCTCAGAAGAGACTCTAGAGTCCTATATGATAATATTTCGGTACTAAAATAAAATTTTGGATTTTCAAGTCTCAGAAGAGACTCTAGAGTCCTATATGATAATATTTCGGTCCTAAAATAAAATTTTGGATTTTCAAGTCTCAGAAGAGACTCTAGAGTCCTATATGATAATATTTCGGTCCTAAAATAAAATTTTGGATTTTCAAGTCTCAGAAGAGACTCTAGAGTCCTATATGATAATATTTCGGTACTAAAATAAAATTTTGGATTTTCAAGTCTCAGAAGAGACTCTAGAGTCCTATATGATAATATTTCGGTACTAAAATAAAATTTTGGATTTTCAAGTCTCAGAAGAGACTCTAGAGTCCTATATGATAATATTTCGGTACTAAAATAAAATTTTGGATTTTCAAGTCTCAGAAGAGACTCTAGAGTCCTATATGATAATATTTCGGTCCTAAAATAAAATTTTGGATTTTCAATTACACATTGCTTTCAAAATTCTCAAACGTTTCGCCTCCGGCGGTAAAAAAGCAAGAAAGAATCATAAGAGACTCTAGAGTCCTATATGATAATATTTCGGTCCTAAAATAAAATTTTGGATTTTCAAGTCTCAGAAGAGACTCTAGAGTCCTATATGATAATATTTCGGTCCTAAAATAAAATTTTGGATTTTCAAATCTCAGAAGAGACTCTAGAGTCCTATATGATAATATTTCGGTCCTAAAATAAAATTTTGGATTTTCAAGTCTCAGAAGAGACTCTAGAGTCCTATATGATAATATTTCGGTCCTAAAATAAAATTTTGGATTTTCAAATCTCAGAAGAGACTCTAGAGTCCTATATGATAATATTTCGGTCCTAAAATAAAATTTTGGATTTTCAAGTCTCAGAAGAGACTCTAGAGTCCTATATGATAATATTTCGGTCCTAAAATAAAATTTTGGATTTTCAAATCTCAGAAGAGACTCTAGAGACCTATATGATAATATTTCGGTCCTAAAATAAAATTTTGGATTTTCAAGTCTCAGAAGAGACTCTAGAGTCCTATATGATAATATTTCGGTCCTAAAATAAAATTTTGGATTTTCAAATCTCAGAAGAGACTCTAGAGTCCTATATGATAATATTTCGGTACTAAAATAAAATTTTGGATTTTCAAGTCTCAGAAGAGACTCTAGAGTCCTATATGATAATATTTCGGTCCTAAAATAAAATTTTGGATTTTCAAGTCTCAGAAGAGACTCTAGAGTCCTATATGATAATATTTCGGTCCTAAAATAAAATTTTGGATTTTCAAGTCTCAGAAGAGACTCTAGAGTCCTATATGATAATATTTCGGTCCTAAAATAAAATTTTGGATTTTCAAGTCTCAGAAGAGACTCTAGAGTCCTATATGATAATATTTCGGTCCTAAAATAAAATTTTGGATTTTCAAGTCTCAGAAGAGACTCTAGAGTCCTATATGATAATATTTCGGTACTAAAATAAAATTTTGGATTTTCAAGTCTCAGAAGAGACTCTAGAGTCCTATATGATAATATTTCGGTACTAAAATAAAATTTTGGATTTTCAAGTCTCAGAAGAGACTCTAGAGTCCTATATGATAATATTTCGGTACTAAAATAAAATTTTGGATTTTCAAGTCTCAGAAGAGACTCTAGAGTCCTATATGATAATATTTCGGTCCTAAAATAAAATTTTGGATTTTCAAGTCTCAGAAGAGACTCTAGAGTCCTATATGATAATATTTCGGTCCTAAAATAAAATTTTGGATTTTCAAGTCTCAGAAGAGACTCTAGAGTCCTATATGATAATATTTCGGTACTAAAATAAAATTTTGGATTTTCAAGTCTCAGAAGAGACTCTAGAGTCCTATATGATAATATTTCGGTCCTAAAATAAAATTTTGGATTTTCAAGTCTCAGAAGAGACTCTAGAGTCCTATATGATAATATTTCGGTCCTAAAATAAAATTTTGGATTTTCAAGTCTCAGAAGAGACTCTAGAGTCCTATATGATAATATTTCGGTCCTAAAATAAAATTTTGGATATTCAAGTCTCAGAAGAGACTCTAGAGTCCTATATGATAATATTTCGGTCCTAAAATAAAATTTTGGATTTTCAAGTCTCAGAAGAGACTCTAGAGTCCTATATGATAATATTTCGGTACTAAAATAAAATTTTGGATTTTCAAGTCTCAGAAGAGACTCTAGAGTCCTATATGATAATATTTCGGTCCTAAAATAAAATTTTGGATTTTCAAGTCTCAGAAGAGACTCTAGAGTCCTATATGATAATATTTCGGTCCTAAAATAAAATTTTGGATTTTCAAGTCTCAGAAGAGACTCTAGAGTCCTATATGATAATATTTCGGTACTAAAATAAAATTTTGGATTTTCAAGTCTCAGAAGAGACTCTAGAGTCCTATATGATAATATTTCGGTCCTAAAATAAAATTTTGGATTTTCAAGTCTCAGAAGAGACTCTAGAGTCCTATATGATAATATTTCGGTCCTAAAATAAAATTTTGGATTTTCAAGTCTCAGAAGAGACTCTAGAGTCCTATATGATAATATTTCGGTCCTAAAATAAAATTTTGGATTTTCAAGTCTCAGAAGAGACTCTAGAGTCCTATATGATAATATTTCGGTACTAAAATAAAATTTTGGATTTTCAAGTCTCAGAAGAGACTCTAGAGTCCTATATGATAATATTTCGGTCCTAAAATAAAATTTTGGATTTTCAAGTCTCAGAAGAGACTCTAGAGTCCTATATGATAATATTTCGGTACTAAAATAAAATTTTGGATTTTCAAGTCTCAGAAGAGACTCTAGAGTCCTATATGATAATATTTCGGTCCTAAAATAAAATTTTGGATTTTCAAGTCTCAGAAGAGACTCTAGAGTCCTATATGATAATAGGGGTCACTTTAGTACGTGGGTGCAGGCTTTAAATTACAAATGTTATATCATTTGAAAGAGCTAGTCGAGCTGAGTCGAATGCCACCAAAATTAGCTCTAGGAAAAATTTTTGAACCGAGATACAGGCGATTGAAAATCGAAAAACCATAGGGGGGACCAAGCACTTTTTTGGGGTGAAAAATTCGAATATGCAAATTATACCTCATTCGAAAGAGCTCGTCGAGCTGCGTCGAATAACACCAAAATAGACGAAATCCGACTTCATTTGGCCGAGTTACAGACCCCTGAAGTTTGAAAATTTTCGGGGTCAAAAAATTCGATTATGCAAATAATAGCTCATTCAAAAGGGCTCGACGAGCTGAGTTGAATGACACCAAAATCACCGTGATTGGACAAGATTAGACAAAGTTATGACACAAAAAACTCTAAACCTATGGGACGTCGGCGAGGCGCTTGTGCAAAACCCCGCGCTTCGCGCGGGGTTTTGCGGCACGCGCCTCGCGGGGAGTCTACGGGCGCTGGGTCTGGGCTCGTAACATAAACTTATGCCTATTTTAGCTTCGGTCGGCGTGTCTGGCTTCCTCCCCAGCAAGAAAAACCTGCACGTATACCAAAGGTAAGGAGCTAAAATAAAAGATCATAACTTTGTCTAATCAAGTCGGATTTCGTCGATTTTGGTGTCAGTCGACTCAGCTCGACGAGCTCTTTCGAATGAGGTATGATTTGCATATTCGAATTTTTCACCCCAAAAAAGTGCTTGGTCCCCCCTATGGTTTTTCGATTTTCAATCGACTGTATCTCGGTTCAAAAATTTTTCCTAGAGCTAATTTTGGTGGCATTCGACTCAGCTCGACTAGCTCTTTCAAATGATATAACATTTGTAATTTAAAGCCTGCACCCACGTACTAAAGTACAGCCTGATAATATTTCGGTACTAAAATAAAATTTTGGATTTTCAAGTCTCAGAAGAGACTAGAGTCCTATATGATAATATTTCGGTCCTAAAATAAAATTTTGGATTTTCAAGTCTCAGAAGAGACTCTAGAGTCCTATATGATAATATTTCGGTACTAAAATAAAATTTTGGATTTTCAAGTCTCAGAAGAGACTCTAGAGTCCTATATGATAATATTTCGGTCCTAAAATAAAATTTTGGATTTTCAAGTCTCAGAAGAGACTCTAGAGTCCTATATGATAATATTTCGGTACTAAAATAAAATTTTGGATTTTCAAGTCTCAGAAGAGACTCTAGAGTCCTATATGATAATATTTCGGTCCTAAAATAAAATTTTGGATTTTCAAGTCTCAGAAGAGACTCTAGAGTCCTATATGATAATATTTCGGTCCTAAAATAAAATTTTGGATTTTCAAGTCTCAGAAGAGACTCTAGAGTCCTATATGATAATATTTCGGTACTAAAATAAAATTTTGGATTTTCAAGTCTCAGAAGAGACTCTAGAGTCCTATATGATAATATTTCGGTCCTAAAATAAAATTTTGGATTTTCAAGTCTCAGAAGAGACTCTAGAGTCCTATATGATAATATTTCGGTCCTAAAATAAAATTTTGGATTTTCAAGTCTCAGAAGACTTGAAAATTTTTGGATTTTTCAAGTCTCTTTTCAAGTCTCTAAGAAAAAATTTAAATCAATTATTAATCAACATTAAACACGACGGGTTAATAAAAAAGCAGGCAATTGAAAAAAAGGACACGCCCGAATAGTCGCGCGGCCATAAGGTCGCCAAGCCATAACTTGCCTTAAGATTTCCGAATCTTTCCAAATTTAGTATTAAACGATTCCTCTCACCGAGCCAAAGAGATTGGTCCCAAAATTGATAAGGGCTAGAAATTTTTTAGCAAGTTATGGCTTGGCGACCTTATGGCAGCGCGACTATTCGGGCTGTACCCTTGGAAAAAGTGTTTAAGAGGGTAGTGGACGATTCAGAGCCGCCGATTCTGAGTCGCCGATTCAGAGTAGGGACTATTCAGAGACTAACTTTTGACAAGACTAACTTTTGGTTTTAACTTAACATGGAGAAAAGTGAAAAATCAAAAGTGGGTTATACTTTTGAAACAGTGTATATTGGATTGTGTTTAGGGTTGCCGTTTTCGAATCGGGCCTGTTACGTACGAGACCTCTGTCTACGTACTAACAAATAACAAGCTAATGTAAGAAACTAACAACTGTGCTTTATCTACAAAACTAAATACAGTAGTAATATACAATAGGAATATGGCTTAGCGCCGAATACGTTGGAGACAATAGAATATGTAGTAATAGAATAACACTGGAATAAGACCAGAGGTGCGTCGGAACAGTCAGAGATGTCAGAAATCGGAAGAGCCGGAAATCGGAACTGACTCAAAAGTCGGAAATCGGAAATCAAAATTTTTTCGGAAATTGGAAGGGAAAAACGCCGGAAATCGGAATCGGAAATTTTCAAAACTTAATTAATATATAAAATTTTAAAGGGCAAATTATGGTGCATAAAAGAAGTTCAATCCGAAAACAAGAATCGGAGATATGTATAGGGTTAAAAAGGACATTGAGGGATTTATTCGAATATTAGGGAAATCGAGAGATATCGAGTGATTAAGGGGACAGAGGGATTAAGGAGGATATCGGGGGGATTAAGGAGACATCGAGGGATCATTTAGGATATCGGGGATTGTGGGGTTTGAGTGGTTAAAAAGGATAAAAGTAAAAAAAATTAAAAAGGATTTCAGTTAAAAAAGATATTAGACTGAATAATAGAAAGGCTTTTATACTAAGCCAATGCCCATCGGTTAAATTTATCGAGTCGGGCACCGAGACACTTTTGAATCTTTTCTTTAAAGATAAAGCCTCTCTCTCTCTCTCTCTCTCTCTCTCTCTCTCTCTCTCTCTCATAAAGCTTCTTTTTTTATATTTATCTCAAAGCCTCCTTATCACTTCATTGAAAGTAAACAAGGAAGAAATATTACACATTGCTTTCAAAATTCTCAAACGTTTCGCCTCCGGCGGTAAAAAAGCAAGAAAGAATCATAAGAGACTCTAGAGTCCTATATGATAATATTTCGGTCCTAAAATAAAATTTTGGATTTTCAAGTCTCAGAAGAGACTCTAGAGTCCTATATGATAATATTTCGGTCCTAAAATAAAATTTTGGATTTTCAAGTCTCAGAAGAGACTCTAGAGTCCTATATGATAATATTTCGGTCCTAAAATAAAATTTTGGATTTTCAAATCTCAGAAGAGACTCTAGAGTCCTATATGATAATATTTCGGTCCTAAAATAAAATTTTGGATTTTCAAGTCTCAGAAGAGACTCTAGAGTCCTATATGATAATATTTCGGTCCTAAAATAAAATTTTGGATTTTCAAGTCTCAGAAGAGACTCTAGAGTCCTATATGATAATATTTCGGTCCTAAAATAAAATTTTGGATTTTCAAGTCTCAGAAGAGACTCTAGAGTCCTATATGATAATATTTCGGTCCTAAAATAAAATTTTGGATTTTCAAGTCTCAGAAGAGACTCTAGAGTCCTATATGATAATATTTCGGTACTAAAATAAAATTTTGGATTTTCAAGTCTCAGAAGAGACTCTAGAGTCCTATATGATAATATTTCGGTCCTAAAATAAAATTTTGGATTTTCAAGTCTCAGAAGAGACTCTAGAGTCCTATATGATAATATTTCGGTACTAAAATAAAATTTTGGATTTTCAAGTCTCAGAAGAGACTCTAGAGTCCTATATGATAATATTTCGGTCCTAAAATAAAATTTTGGATTTTCAAGTCTCAGAAGAGACTCTAGAGTCCTATATGATAATATTTCGGTACTAAAATAAAATTTTGGATTTTCAAGTCTCAGAAGAGACTCTAGAGTCCTATATGATAATATTTCGGTCCTAAAATAAAATTTTGGATTTTCAAGTCTCAGAAGAGACTCTAGAGTCCTATATGATAATATTTCGGTACTAAAATAAAATTTTGGATTTTCAAGTCTCAGAAGAGACTCTAGAGTCCTATATGATAATATTTCGGTCCTAAAATAAAATTTTGGATTTTCAAGTCTCAGAAGAGACTCTAGAGTCCTATATGATAATATTTCGGTCCTAAAATAAAATTTTGGATTTTCAAGTCTCAGAAGAGACTCTAGAGTCCTATATGATAATATTTCGGTCCTAAAATAAAATTTTGGATTTTCAAGTCTCAGAAGAGACTCTAGAGTCCTATATGATAATATTTCGGTACTAAAATAAAATTTTGGATTTTCAAGTCTCAGAAGAGACTCTAGAGTCCTATATGATAATATTTCGGTCCTAAAATAAAATTTTGGATTTTCAAGTCTCAGAAGAGACTCTAGAGTCCTATATGATAATATTTCGGTACTAAAATAAAATTTTGGATTTTCAAGTCTCAGAAGAGACTCTAGAGTCCTATATGATAATATTTCGGTCCTAAAATAAAATTTTGGATTTTCAAGTCTCAGAAGAGACTCTAGAGTCCTATATGATAATATTTCGGTCCTAAAATAAAATTTTGGATTTTCAAGTCTCAGAAGAGACTCTAGAGTCCTATATGATAATATTTCGGTCCTAAAATAAAATTTTGGATTTTCAAGTCTCAGAAGAGACTCTAGAGTCCTATATGATAATATTTCGGTACTAAAATAAAATTTTGGATTTTCAAGTCTCAGAAGAGACTCTAGAGTCCTATATGATAATATTTCGGTCCTAAAATAAAATTTTGGATTTTCAAGTCTCAGAAGAGACTCTAGAGTCCTATATGATAATATTTCGGTCCTAAAATAAAATTTTGGATTTTCAAGTCTCAGAAGAGACTCTAGAGTCCTATATGATAATATTTCGGTACTAAAATAAAATTTTGGATTTTCAAGTCTCAGAAGAGACTCTAGAGTCCTATATGATAATATTTCGGTCCTAAAATAAAATTTTGGATTTTCAAGTCTCAGAAGAGACTCTAGAGTCCTATATGATAATATTTCGGTCCTAAAATAAAATTTTGGATTTTCAAGTCTCAGAAGAGACTCTAGAGTCCTATATGATAATATTTCGGTCCTAAAATAAAATTTTGGATTTTCAAGTCTCAGAAGAGACTCTAGAGTCCTATATGATAATATTTCGGTCCTAAAATAAAATTTTGGATTTTCAAGTCTCAGAAGAGACTCTAGAGTCCTATATGATAATATTTCGGTCCTAAAATAAAATTTTGGATTTTCAAGTCTCAGAAGAGACTCTAGAGTCCTATATGATAATATTTCGGTACTAAAATAAAATTTTGGATTTTCAAGTCTCAGAAGAGACTCTAGAGTCCTATATGATAATATTTCGGTCCTGAAATAAAATTTTGGATTTTCAAGTCTCAGAAGAGACTCTAGAGTCCTATATGATAATATTTCGGTCCTAAAATAAAATTTTGGATTTTCAAGTCTCAGAAGAGACTCTAGAGTCCTATATGATAATATTTCGGTCCTAAAATAAAATTTTGGATTTTCAAGTCTCAGAAGAGACTCTAGAGTCCTATATGATAATATTTCGGTAATGAAATAGAACATAATTTATCAATTTTTAAGGATTCTGAGGTTGTCCGTAAGTAACTAAATTGTATTGCATTGCAGCCGTATTGAATATCACCTGATCATGACTTAAACCGTCGTGCTAGAGAATTTATAATTTTTTAGAATTATTAAAAAACGAGTAATCTGATAAAATTATGAAATTTTTTTATCAGTATTTTAAAAAAACATTATGCCAAATAATTTAATATTTTCTAGACGGAAAGGTTACTGTATGATTAATTTTTGTTTTTAAAATTTTTTCTAATTAAGATTCCCTACAAAATTCACATTAAGCTATTATAAACTTTTAAATAATATTTCTATGTATTCTCAAACCCTCGCTTTTGGATATCCTCTTCTGGCTAAAAAGCTTGTAACTTTTAATGAGAGGAACTTAAATTGAGGGATCTTAGTTGAGTGGGGTGAACAATCAATTTTTAAAAACGTCTCTTAAATAGAGGTGTATCTAGTTTTGAGTGTATCTTATATTGAGGATTCACTGTATACAAATTCCCTTTTTTACCTTAAAGTTTTGATTTTCCCCGGCAATGCTGCTGGCTACACGTCCACAAGCTTGGTAACCAACTTTCTCATCACCCGTTGAAAATATTGTAAAAATAAAATTGCCCTCATATCTTTGCCTAAATTAAATTTTAAAAAATAATTTTTCCCTTCTTTAAACCTCGAATTAATATCATTCAAAAACTTCGAGCCGCAAGCCATTCCATTAATTAAATTACAACTTCCAATGGGAATAATACAAAGAAATGAGCCCCAATTAGCGCCGGCTACTCCAACAAAAGTGTGTATTAAATCGGTTAAAGGGGGCCCTAAATGATCGTTTGTATCCACACAATTGCCTCCCATTATTGCCTTGAAAATTAAAAAAAACTTTTTTTTTGAAATTTTTTTAAAGATTACTTTTCTTGCAATTGGAGATCCCATAGAAATTCCAATTATGTTAACCTTACTTGTGGTATATTGAGCAACTGTTTGTATCATTAAACGAATCTTTTTTGATAAAAAAATATTTTAGTAATTTTAGGTAAACTGATTCTCACTTATATGTAGATACACCCTTGGGGTTGAAAAAATCGTACCTTATACTTAAAAATCTCGGCCAGCCAACCAAATTTTAGAAATCTCTTAAATAGAGTTGTATCTAGTATTGGATGTATTTTATAAAGAATGTATGTTGAGGTGTTCCTTATATAGAGGGTATCGCTTAAACAGCTCCTCCGCCCAGTATTTGACCAAATTTAAAAACGTCTCTTAAATAGAGGTGTATCTACTATTGGGTGTATATTATAATGAGGTACAACTATTTATTTATTAACCATTTTGACATAATGGCATTGCATTGTTACAAATAAAACATTTGTTTTCCCAGCATCTCCATATGTTGTTGCATAAACTTCTTCGTCTCCATAACCATGAGTCTAATTTAAAATAAAATTTTTAATAAATCTTTTTAAGATACCAAAAAATATTGTCTAATTTGTTCAAATTGTCCAGCACTGTTTGTTATGCCATGAACTATAATTACTGGACGAACTCTTTAAAAAATACAGATTTTATTAAAAATTAGAAGGGCGAAATTTTAAAATTTTAAGAATTTTGGAAGGGCACAGCAAGCAAACCGGTCGTTTAGCTTACCGAATTTCATTTATCACATGTTTCTAACCAACGTTCAACGTTTTTTGGTTTCAATAGCAGCTAATATTTAGCTTTAATTACAATCATTCCTACTATAAGATACTTCCAAACCTCGCAATACCTTCTATTTAACAAACATCTCATAATAAGGTATTATTTTTTCAGCCTAAGTGTGTCTAAAAGCGAGGTTCGGCTGTTTGACAAATAAAATAGCGTGCCTTGTCTGTTCCCCAATTTTATGATTTCCACCACCAAAGCTTCCCCCAGCTCCAACATCTTCACGTGAAAGTTCCCTATCAAGTTGTTCTCCTCCATAATTTTTTAAAAACTCTCGAAAGGACGACGAAAATGTTGCAAAACATTTTGGAATAAAAAATAAAATTAAAAAAATAAATAAAATATTTTTGAACAACATTTTTTTAACAAAAAAATTAATTTTTATTTGTTGATTAATCAAAAGAAAATCAAATAGGGAATATATTTCTTTTTATTATTTCCCCCTTACTTTTTAACCTCCCCTCCTACATAACTAATTTAAAAAAAAGGTTTTTGGGACATAACAATGAATAGAAAAAAGCTGGTTTTTTTTCTATAATCAATTAAGGAATATATTTTTTTATTAAAATAAAATTACGAATAATTAATAACAAATTTACTCCTAAACTAAAATTTATTTTTTTATATTATTGTTAACTTAATACAACATGTGGGGGGCAACATTTGCAGAGGAGCTTTAATTTTTTTCCAACATTACGTATTCACCAAATACCGTAAATCCTCTAAAAATGGGCCCTTCAAAATGGGCCCATTCTATAAACTAAGTTTGACGGTCATTCAAAAGCACTTGTTATTTGGAAGGGAATTCGAAGAGTTTGGATAACAACATCGAAACTAATCTATCTAAAATTTCTCCCATTTAATCCCAGTCTTTTTCCAGAAATTAAATTTGCAAGCTAAATGAAAACAAATCCTTTTCAAGTACACAAGTTCACATTATTTTTAAATTTTTTTCGGGGGTTTTCCATTAAATTTTTATTTCATACTTTCATTTCCTTTTAACTTTTTAACTGCAATCAAAAATGATCGAAAATCAAAGATCCTCTAAAGTTTCCAAGCGTCATTTAACTAAGTAAAACCAGGAAAGGGAGTTTTTCCGTTTATTGTCACTTTAATAGATTAATGGACTTGTGTGGTTTAGGTAAACTTTTTTAGACCACGACGAATTTTCATTACCATCTAACAAAAACAGCTTATTTAACACAAATTCCAATAATCTATTAAGTTGACAATAAAAGTTGTTTTTTTTGAGTTTGTATGTTCTGACACTAATAATATTATAAATATATATGTATATACCTAAATTTTTATTTAATTTAATTAAAATAATTTCAAATAATTAAAAACAAATTTACCCCTAAACTAAAATTTATTTAGTTTTATAGATGGTATTTTTGGGAGCAGGCCACTTTACCGCAGCCCAATATACCGCCGCCCACTTTACCGCGCCCACTTTACCGCCGCCCACATTACCGCGAGCCCACTTTACCGCGGGCCCACTTTACCGCCGCCCACTTTACCGCCGCAAAAATTTTTATTATTTGGCGGGGGAAGTTGGCCCATCAACGGGGAAAGACAGTCCATCAACGGGGAAGTTGGTCCATCAACGGGGAAAGTTGGCCCGTCAACGGGGAAAGTAAGTCCATCAACGTGGAAGTTGGCCCGTCAACGGAGGAAGTTGGTCCATCATCGGGGAAGTTAGAACAACATCCCCCGTCATTCGAATAACATCCCCCGTCACTGGCTCAAGATCCCTCGCCAAAATATAAAAAAAATTTTTGGCGGTATAATGGGCGTGCGGTAAAGTGGGCGGCGGTATAATGGGCGTGCGGTAAAGTGGGCTCGCGGTAATGTGGGCTGCGGTAAAGTGGCCGCGGTAAAGTGGGCTGCGGTAAAGTGGGCGGCGGTAAAGTGGGGTGTACCCGGTATTTTTTATTTATTTTATTATTTATTTTTAATTGTTTTATTAAATTTAGAAATGTTTTTCTAAAAAATATTTTTTGGAAAAATAAAATAAATAAAAAATACCATCTATAAAACTAAATAAATTTTAGTTTAGGGGTAAATTTGTTTTAATTATTTGAAATTATTTTAATTAAATAATTGGGAACAAATAATTTAGTAATTATTTTTTCAACATTGTCAAATATATTTTTGCAATCTCCCATTTTCCCAAAAATCCTCAAAAATCTAGAAATAAAATTTTAATTAGGGTTTAAACCCGGACTGGATCCGAGTCGTGATTTTTGGGGATCCTGTAGTCCAGAGCGGGGTATTTTGATGAAATTCGGGATTTTGACTCGGAAATTCCGGTCCGGATAAAAATTTTTTTTTGTAAATCCCGAAACCGTCTCCGGCATTTTCCAACTTCTAAATTTTAATTTTAATTATAATTTTGCTTCAACTTCCATAATAATTACCCTTATTATAATTCCTCATCGAAGGCAATTTTAAAAATTAAAAGAAATATTTAAATTAATTTAGCGTTCCACACCAATATTTATTTTTTTAATTATTTAAAAATTAAAGTTTGGTCTGTTCAAAAAAATTATTTTTTTCTAAATTAATTTAAGTGACGTCCAAAAGTGTTTCACGATCTTTGTAAAAAAACTTTAAAAATAATTTATTTAATTTTATTTAATTTTTAAAAGGCTTTATAAAAATGAATGATTTCTGATTTTAACTAAAATGGCCTTTAAAATTATTTTTTATTTTTTATTTTCTAAATCGTGTCGACGCAGAAGACCCACAGACAGAAGACCCAAGGACAGAAGAACCACAGACAAAAGACCCACAGACAGAAGACCCACAAGGACAGAATACCCACAGACAAAAGACCCACAACTTTTTTGTTTTACCTTTTTTTTGTAAATTTTGGCGCGAGGAATGTTGTTAGTTCTGTTTTCCTTAATAAGAGATTGATCCAACAACGGGAAAGTTGTTTCAATATTAGGGAAGGTTGTTCCAACAACGGGGATGTTATTTTAACAATGGGGAATTTTATTGCAACAACGGGTGAAGCTGTTCCAACGATGGGAATATTATTGTCCCAATTACCAGGGAGCTTGTTTAATGAAGAGGGATCTTGATTTCCAGGATTTTCGGGATTTTGTTCCGGAAAATCCGGTCCATGTCGTGTAAAAAAATCGGATATAAAATAGTATAAAAATAACTAATTGGCTGTCCCAAATTCTCGAGAGTTAGTTAAGTCCCATGGAGGGATATAGAAGGATTATAAGCGATCAAGGATATTGGAGATATCGGGGATCTTTGGAATAGTAGAGATTAGTTAATTATTTCTGAGTAAATGGAGGGATATCGTGGATATAAGCGGATTAGTGGAATTATAAAATCTTAAAGTTTACATCATTTAAATTCCTTGACATATCCGATTTACTGATTAAGAAAGATATAGGAGTATTCCTTCTCCTAGTTCCTGTTATACACAATTTACGGATAAGAATATATATCGGTGGATTTGAGATCTTACCCATATATTCTCAATATCCCACGCTATTCCTACATATCCCAATTAATCACCAGACTCTTCAAATCACTTTCTAATTTAATGATCTAAATCGCACTCATCCATAAAATTTAACGGTAAAAATTCTATTGGTTAACTTTAGAATTAATTTTGTGCCTTGAAAAATTGGAAATCTCTTTCAGAAATTTCAAAAAAAAATTTCTAAAGTTTTAGTTAAAAAATTTTATTGTGGGTCTTTTGTCTGTGGGTATTCTGTCCTTGTGGGTCTTCTGTCTGTGGGTCTTTTGTCTGTGGTTCTTCTGTCCTTGGGTCTTCTGTCTGTGGGTCTTCTGTCACTACGCCTTTCTAAATTAATTAATTTAACCACACAAACAAAAAATAATTTTTTTTTGATCATATTACCGTTACTAAAAAATATTTAAAGTAAATAAATAATAAAGTTAATGATCACTCTCTCCTTCAATTTTTTTTTAATTTTTTTTCATTGCAACTTTAAATAAAACTGCTACCTTGCTACTATTTATTTTTTCTCATTGTTTGTAGTTTAAAGTGAAAATTCTTGTGATTAAAAGCTTTAAAATTATAGTTATTATTGTAATAAAGCTAAGCTCAGCTATTTCTTCGTTAGCTATTCAAAAGGTTATATAATAGGCGCTGGGAGCGAACCAGCATCTTCAGTTGACCGAAATGATGTGTTACCTAGCTTTACATTGTAAAAGGAAATTTTTAAATTTGTTTATTTCTCTGTAAGGCAGATGTTTCATCGAAGTGTCTAAGGTGAAAAATAAATGAAAGCCTAGTCGGTTAGGGGCTGGTTGAATGGATAGCTGCTTTCTCAGAAAAATTTTTTTAGAATATTAAAAAAATATTTATATCTTATTTTAATAGCCAACTAGAAAAGGAAGAAATTATAAACTACAAAAAAGGAGAGCACATAAATTGTTGTTTGTTTGTGTATTACATCAGTTGCGGATTGGACAATTGCGGACGGAAAATTTGGCGCGACACTTTTTGGCGCCTTAACTTAAAGTCTTCATCATAAGATACTCTTTTAATTAGATATATACAGACAAGCCTTCCCTGATAGTCATTCCTTCCCACATCATTCCCCGACATATGACAGCTAAATTGGCCCCAATGGGTGATCTATGAGAGGAGTTGTTTGTACTCTGAGATAATTAAAAGTCGTTGGCCACTAAATGGGGGGAGCTACCTAAGAGATATCCTCTATTTAAAATACCCTCATTATAAGGTATTAAGTCGCAAGAGGTATTTATAAATTATTTCATAGAAACAATCCCCAAGGGATATCTAAAATTAGGCAAATGATCGTGGTTTATAAGCGTACCAATTAATGTTTGCGCCGATTTTTCCCTTCGCAATAGCGTCTGCAAATGTCTGCAAACGTCATTGGTGGGTGTGTGTGTGATTGAACCGGTTCAAAAAAAATAAAAAAATAAATAAAATGAAGAGGTCGTGAACCTTTTAATAAATTTCCCTTCTTTTCTCCTTTCATTTTCTCCCTTTTGATTATTTTTTATTTACAATTTAAAAAAAATTTTCATTGCGCAGTTTGTGGTTTCTTTTTGGCCAGTAAACCTTTATTTATTTAATTAGTCGAGAAATTAGGTAGTTTATTAGGTGGGGGAGAACTTTATATAGGTATTTTAATAAATATTTTGTTTGTTTCAATTTTTTAGTACTTTTATTTTAATATCATATGATTTTTGTTGATTTGAAAGTAAAAAGATGTTTACTTTTATTTTTAAAATTGTAAATACAGTTTGGACCTCACATTTATATCTACTCGAGATCGGCCTGGGTCAGGACCAAGGCTTGGAGGTTTCCTGTACCTAGAGTCCAGGCCCAGGAATTTTTTACCTTCCTGGTTTTTTCCTGGACCACAGGCCCAGGATCCGGCTTAGGTTAATAAATCAAACCCGGAACCCAGGAACAGGCCCAAGCTTTTCGAAAATTTCGATCTCTAATATCTACCATTTGGGCTACCATTGGCATACACCCTTAGGGCAGTAAATATCCTAGCTTATAATGAGGTGTGTTTTGAGTAAACTGGCGTCAATTGGCACATCCCCCACCCAATGCCCAACCCAATTTTTAAAATAAAGTCTCTTAAATAGAGGGTGTATTGGAGATCCTTATAATGAGATTCAACTGTATTTAATTTAAAATTTTAGAAAAATTTAAAGTAAAATTTTTAAAAATGGTCCAAATGTGGTGTATGGAAGCATATCCAAGTGGAGATCCTCGATTACCTCATCATTGTTTTCCTCCAAAAGTTGTTAATCCTGATGAATTAACTAAAAAGACGGGTGCTCTGTATTATAAGGTAATTATTGTTTTTTTTTAATTTTTAAAAGAGATGTGTGTTTTAAATTAAACATTTATAACAAAGTTTAGGATAAACATGTTAATACATTTAACAAGATCCTTGATACCTCATCTTTAATATATAATATAAGTTGGTAATAATTAATTAAATTAATAATAATTAATAATAATAATATTAAGTTTAATAATAATAATCCAGCGGCCAGGATTTTGCTGAATTTATCCCGCTAATTATTTTGTATTTTACGGGATTTTACTAAATTTTGGCAATGTTTTTTCATTTTTGGCGTCTAAAAATGAAAATATTTTAGCGTCTGCGGTGCTGTTTCTAGAATAGTTTTCGCTTCCTGTTTTTTTTCGCTTCCGATTTTACTTGGGTCGGGGTGCAACCCTATTATATGTATTGTAGATCATAATCCTCGATTTTGAATAATGGCTATACAGAAAAATTTTGTTTATTTTTCTAGTTAGATATTGAAGATCAGATTGCATTATCCAAACGTATAGCTATAGTTAAACTCGAACGAAACCTCTCACGAGAAGATACTCTTACTTTGGACGCTCAATCAACCGTTGATTTTGAAGATAAAGTTTAGTGGAACTTTTGAAATTCTTTCTAAGAAATTTAATTTTTAAAGATGAAAGAAATGTTTGAAGAAACTGAATGTGAAGAAGACCAAGCTAGAATGGTTATGGATGGCTCTGTTTATTTTGATTTGGAAGCAAATGATGGGCAATGGATTCGGGTACTTTGGTAGGTTGGTTTTATTAGGAGAATTGAAAGAGAGGGAAAAGATCTGTTGATTTTTGGATGAAAATGTTTAAAAATATAATTTTATTACAGTCGAATATCGCTACAAAATACGCTCCGTAATATAAGATACACTTCTAGTTAATATGAGTTTTTAAATCTAGTTGCCCATTGGGTTGGGGAGCTGCCTGAGTCGGTGCTATAAGAACTTGGTTAGTGCTATGCTAGAAAAAAATACCAAGCCTGATAGTACCAAATTACCACTCGATATGAATTAGACGACTCGTTCGTATATTACGGGCACTGGGGGAGCTGCCTGAGCTCGTTCTAAGATACACCCTATATTAGAGATACTGGGTGGAAAGAGCAGCTGTCTAAGCGATAACCTCTGTTTGAATCACACCCCATTATAAATGTATGATTTTTCAACGCTGGGAGTGTATTTTATAAAGATTTATTTTAATAAACCTTAGGATTTTATTTTTAGTGAATATGGTGACTTAATTTTAATCAAAGCTGGTACTTGGTATAGAATGGCAACAACGCCAAAGGTGTTATTAAATATTTAAAGAATATTTAAAAAAAAAGGTATTTAGAATTTTGTGAAAATTCGTCGTTTCTTCAAGACTGATGAAAATAAGGAAAACTGAAAGAAATTGGAAATGGAAAGAAGAAATTTGAATTTCCAACAGAACTGCCTAACGTAAAAATATTTTTTGGACCGAGAAATTTCCTTTAAATTTTTGTATTTAGAATATATGTAGGTATTTCTCTGTTATTTCCCCACATTTTCTTTTTTTCCAATTTAATAGGATATAACTTTTTTATCCTTACAATTAGTCCAATCTAAATGAAGCTTATATCCTTCGAAAGCTCTCGATAGGCGCCATCTTTTTCTCAGCGGATGGATCAAGTCTACTCGCCCATTAAAAAGTTACATGTCAATAAGTATGAAAAACAACGATTTCTTGCACTTATTAAGTCGTAACTTTTTTTATGATTGATCAGACTTGATCCATCCGTTGGGAAAATGACAGCACTTATCGAGAGCTTTCGAATGATATAAGGTTCATTCGAATTGGATTAAGCATTAAAAGTTATAACCGATCAAATTAGGAAAATGGGGGGAGATAACAGACAAGTACCAGAATATATTCTCCTGCTTATGTTAGTTGAAAATAGGTATATATATTCTTTTTCTGAACATAATCATTAAGAAGTTCGGAATTTTGTTTCCTCTTGGATTTAAGGGGGGTTCCTGGGTGATCTCCAGGTACTCGGAACCGGCAATCGAAATTTTTATTAAATTATGAAGAATGTCTGTTGATAGAGAGGGGCTCGGGAAGAATTTTTGGGGAGGCAACAACATTATATTGAATAATAGGCAGTTTTCCTTCTATTTTAGCGCATCAGGCAAAATTTTTGAGAATTTTGGAAAACAAAAAAATTTTTTCAGTTTTTTAGAATTAAATTTAATCGCCTCCTTTTCCGTAAAAAGAATTTAAATACAAGCTAAACGAACAAATTATATTAAAATTTTTTAACTTTCCAATTACAAGTTAATTTAAAAAAAGAATATATAAAAAAATGATTTAATTTGAAAAATTTTTTTGTATTTCAAAATTAATATTTAGTAAACATTATTTTTTTTTATTTATTTTTACCTATTTAAAATAATTTCAAATAATTAAAAACAAATTTACCCCTAAACTAAAATTTATTTAGTTTTATAGATGGTATTTTTTATTTATTTTATTATTTATTTTTAATTGTTTTATTAAATTTAGAAATGTTTTTCTAAAAAATATTTTTTGGAAAAATAAAATAAATAAAAAATACCATCTATAAAACTAAATAAATTTTAGTTTAGGGGTAAATTTGTTTTTAATTATTTGAAATTATTTTAATAAAATAATTGATGGCACATAATTTATATTTATTTATAATATTATTAAGACTTTTGTATATATAGGTAGGTATCGATAAGTCTTTCTATATGCCTCCTAAATTTTTTTGAAAAAATTTTCTTGAACAAATTGGTGCTTTTCAATTTTGAATTATTAATTAAAGGGCCGGCCTCAATAATTTTGTTTTCCTCTTGCACTGGAGTTAATTGAAGCAAAAACCTTAAAAAAATTTCCTTCTTCTCACAAATATATTTAATTTTCACAAATATCCTTTTTAGGTTCATGATCATTAAGAAAATTTGTAACAAATAAATACCTTATTTTCTCGATTAATTTCCCGTCCTCGAATAATTCCCCACTACACGGATGTGTTAAAATATTAATTCCCCAGAGAAATTAATACATAGGTGGGTGTCGATTATTTTTTTTACACTTTCCACTCTCCTTTTTAGGTATGTCTTCGGTCTGTCCGAGATTTGCCCAAGTTGAAGAACAAGAATAACACCTTTTAAGTAAAAAGTTGGGAACTTGTCGAAGAAGGAATTGCGGGTAGATCAAACGAAGGAGAGCAAGAACTGGCTAGGCTAGTATGATCCAATTAGGCTGACATTGTGTCTTTTGTACATCATAAGCCGCGACTGCTTACTGGTAACTCTACTACACAAAATAAAAAAAACAATTTCCCCGCGGGGCTTCTTCCAACTTCTTCAACTCATAATCTACAAACTCAACCTGACTAAAATCCATTTTGTATTTCTTTCCTTTTGCAACTTTCCAACTGAGGGAGAGATTTATTGACTGAATTATTTTTTAGCTTATTTCTAGCTTTTTATTTAAGCTCCAGGAAAATCTCCAAAATCTTCAAGAAAATCCCAAGAATGGTTATAATAATAAATAGAGACAATAAATTAAATTGGCAAGAAAATCAATTTAAACGTTTAGCCTTTTTCTCAATTATTATTTCAACTTTGTGTACCGTTGGTGCCGTTATACTTGTTCCTTTTTTGTTTAGTTATATTCAATATATACAGTCACAATTACAGGTTGTCTTTAATGACCGTCGAACCTCTTTATAAGACATACCCTTAGGGCAAAATTAGTCTCTTATACTGGGGTGTACATTAAATAGAGGGTATCGCCTAAGTAGCTCCCCCAACCGATAGTCAACCACATCTTAAAAACGTCTCTTAAATAGAGTGTACGTTAAGATGATGGGTATCCTTTAAAAAATATTCAATGTCCTACTGAGTGTGTTAAATCAGAAAGGAGTGACTGGATAAGGAAGAAGAGTAGGTATTTTAAAGTGTGAGTCTTAAATTTGGGGTTATGCTTAGGTAATTTTTAAAGTGTATCTTAAAATAGAAGGGGTATCTGATAGTGAGGTCGAGGCTCACGGTCTTGATCCCCAAGTAGGGAATTTTCTCGGGGTTTTTGAGCTCTCGTTCTTGGAGTTGATTCTCGGGCCCAGTCTCGACTCTCGGCTTTTTTAACTCCAGACCATCACTAGTATCTAATATTGTGTGGAGGTTCGACTGTAATATTAAAACTCTTCCTAATTAAAAAATATTTTATTTTCTTTCAAAGATTGAATTGGACTTTTGTTCAGAACAAACCGAAATTTTAGTCAAAAAATTCTCGTTAATTACACCTGAAATGCAAACCGATTTATTTCTGATTAAACGTCGAAGGCGTCGATTTACTCAATTACTTAATAAAGGAAGTGGAACTGTTGGTAAATTAAAAGAAGCAAATTCTATTCCAATTACTCCTCTAAGGCATCAAGGGACTTCTTTACGAAAAAGGTTTCTTGAATAAAATCAAACCTCGTTTTCAGATACCTCCAATATTAGATAACCTCTTTTTCAAAGACTTTCATTTGTTCGGCCACTGGATGGAGGAGCTATCTAGGCGATACCTTCTATATAAGAAACATCTCGTTATAAGAGATCCTCTCTATAATATACGCCCAATAGAAGATACACCTCTATCTAAGAGACGTTCTTCAAACAATTTAGTTATTGGGTGAAGGAGTTACCTAAGCGATACCTTCTATTTAAGAAACATCTCATTATAGGGCATAATTCTAGCCCCCATGAGGATAAAAATTGGTGTATCTAATAATGAGGTTGAATGTTTATTTAAAAGAATTATTTTCAAATTTAAAGACCAACAAATACACAAAAAAGAACAGCTAAATATTCTTCAACTGATATTAGCAGCAGTAGTTATTCTTCTAGTTATGTAATGACTCCTTCCCAAACATATCCAGCTTATGAATTAAAAATAAATACTCAAAGTTGTGAGAAGTCTAATCCAGGCCTTCCAGGGCCGCCAGGAAGGGACGGATATCCAGGCATATTTTTGATAATAAAGTCGGACCTCAATACAAGTACACCTCAATTTAAGATACGATCTTTTAAATTTTATTGACCAATAGGTGAGGGTAGGACTAAGCAATAGCTTCTATTTAGGATACATCTCATTACAGGATGCAAGTTTTTCAGCCAGAAGGCTTTATTATAAACCCCTCTCCTCCCAATAAAGGGGGTGAAAAAATAAAAAATAAATAAACACCCCAATTAAGATGAACTTTTAAATTTGGTTGACCACTAAATCATGGTGAAAGACTAAGCTATATCTCCATTTAAGATACACCCCATTATAAGCCGCGGGTTTTTAGTCCATGGAATATAATATAGTGAGGTTCGACTATATTCTAAAAAATATACCTATTTTTTATTCTTAAATTAAGGTAAAGATGGGGACAATGGAAACGACGGCATTCCTGGAGAGGATGCACAAAATGAGCAGATAATGATTGACTTTTGTTTTGAATGTTTACCGGCCCTTCCGGGCCCTCCTGGTCCTTCTGGCCCTCCAGGCAGTTATGGATTACCTGGTATAAAAGGTCAGGATGGATTGAATGGTCAGCCTGGACAGAGAGGGACAATTGGAGAAAGAGGGCCTCCAGGATTGACGGGAATACCTGGACAGGTATTTAAACTTATGAATACATATAGGAAGATATTTTGAATTCAAAGACCCTTAGATGGGTTCATTTTTTATTTATCAACTAGAAATAGGCTGGTCCGACTTTCTATGCTTTCGCGACCCATCGAACAGTAACAATTAATCTTTCAGTCATAAGATAGGCGGTGGGTTTATTTTTGACATCCACAGAATTTTCATTAAACGCTGGAACCTCTGGGTATGGGGATGGCCTAGCAAAAATAAAATCTTGTAGAGAAAAATATATTTATTAACTTAATATTTCAGCCTGGATTGCCAGGAATTCCAGGCGAACTTTATCAACTAGAAGGTTAAAACAATATTATAATTAAACATACCTGATCCTTATTATTTTTCTAGTTCCTCCAGGCCCTCCTGGCAGACCCGGATTGCCTGGACCTCAAGGATTATCTGGTGAAATTTAGCTTAAAAATATTTATTCTTCTAAATAAATTTAAAGGAAATCCTGGTTTTGTTGGTATTAGTGGTCCTCCAGGAGTATGTGGCCCTCCAGGGGATCAAGGAAAAAATGGCAGAAATGGAAGGGTTGGAAAACAAGGTCCTCAAGGACCGAAAGGATTGCCTGGGATACCTGGCGGATGTGTAAGTTTGAAATATACCGTATTATCTCTATTAGAATGCCCCCCTCCATTTGAATGCCCCCCTCTAATAGAATGCCCCTCTAGCGGAAGATCGAAAAATACAATGCCCCCCTCCATTTGAATGCCCCCCTCTAATAGAATGCCCCCCCTTTTTTTACTGAAATTTTTCTAAATAAAAAAAGATATTACTATTTATAATTAAAACGTTTACTACATATTCACTTTTAATTATTTTTCTTGCCATTTTTTGAACTATTATTTAAACTAGTGTGTGTTAGGCAAATGGACTAACGAAAAATGTTATAATATCAAAAAATATCTATGTCTAAGCATTGGTTTCACTGAAGTTAATCAATAAAAATCTTAGAATTAAATTTTTAAAGATGAGTATGCTCTTAAACAAGAATATAGCAGGGGATTTGATTAATATCGTTGGATTAAGGGATATAATTGTATTTTAAGGATATAGGGGATATCAGTAGAATCGAAGGGATATCGGGTGAGTTGTATGATATAGAGGATATCGAGTGTTCATGAAGGGTTATGGGGATATCGGGATGGGATATCCGGATTCAACTGATATCAGATGATTTAGATAAAGGCAAAAATTTTCGAATTTTTGGAAGCCTTGGAAGTAGTGTTGCATACAGAACTCTATTGACGGGGTTGTCGAAGTACGGGGTTTTCGAATTGTTCGTTGATTGTTTCCGTTCGAGGGAGTAAAATATGGTCGGGGTTAGGATTGGGGTACGGGGCTTAATAAAAAATTTTTTAGAATGTTCTAAAAATAAATTGGTTTGGTCTATTTTCGTTAATTTATTCAAAAATTAAGGAGGATTCGGAAAGACTAAAAGGATATAAGAGAATTTGGATGGATTATGTGGGATCTGATGGGATTAAATAGTATATCGGGGACATAAAGTGAAAACTATTTAGTATTATTTCATCTTTTTTCAGCGCCGCAGGCGAAAATTTATAAAATTTTGTGATAAAAATTTTTCAAACTTTAAAAAATTTACTCATCGAAAAATACAATGCCCCCCTCCATTTGAATGCCCCCCTCTAATAGAATGCCCCTTTGGAAGGTGATTGAAAAATAGAATACCCGGGCATTCTATTAGAGATAATACGGTAAGAAATAGCTGTATCAGGGTCACAGGTAGCGAAAAAAGTTAGGTAGGATTTCGGATCAGGTTTTCGAAATTTCTTGGATCTGGTATCTGACCGGGTTTTCTTTCTTGGACCAGGGCTAGTGGGTCTTGATTGTTTGAGTTTAGGATTGTGTTTGAGCCTTGTATAAAAGACTCAACTTCCAATTGTGTATTAAATTAATGGGCTGGACCAAAAGTGCTGAGTGTTAAATTTTGGGGGAAGTGAACTAAATTAGAGAAAAATCCTACCTTAAGGTGTGAGGCGTATCCTACATTAGTTACCTAATTCCGAAGTATATTTCAAAAATCTGTAACATAAATTAAAGTCAATTTAATTATCTTATTATTAAATTAAGGATCATTGCCCACCCCCTCGAACGGCACCTGGTTATTGACTTCGATAATTAATAATAATAAAAATATACATATAATTAATTAATTATAAAATCAAAAAATCATTTATAAACTTGTTTTTATTTTTTTTTAATAAAATATATAAATCAGGTCTTTTAAGAGATTAAAAGATAAATGATAATAAAAAAGGATAAATAATTAAATGGAGTACTTTTATTTTTATATTTATTTTTTGATAAACCAGTAAATAAATAAATTCATTTTTACAACAGTCAAAAAGTTATCTGCCAACCTACTAGAGGTGGCGGATGCGGGGGCATTCCCGGATGTCAGGATCGGATATCCTGACCGAAAATTTCCGGATATCAGGATTTTTTTGGATATCCGGACCAGAGGTGTCCGCAAATGAAAAAAATTTTCTGCAGCCGCAATCCGCAGTTTCAATTTGAAAATCCGTAGCTACAAGTCCAACAAACCACGCAATTTATGCAGTCCGCAATCTGCAATCCGCAGTTGCGGACACCCCTGATTCGGACCCTCCAACCCTATACCCTACTAATGTATTTAGTGAACGACTTATGAGGAGGGGGGGGGCAATCCGAAGGAAGTTGTAACGTTGATGTGTTAGTCGGATACATCTTCCTTACTATGTATTATATTTTTTTAACAAATTTGGGCAAATTTATTGTTCCTTTTATTTATAATATTCAGTACCTTTTTAGAGGCAACCATTCCCTCCTCTTAAATTTCCTGTTCCTCCTCCTGTTCCTTTTTTCTCTTATTTTTTCAGTACAAGTATTTATTTTGTTGGTTGTTTTTTTTAAATATTTTCCTATTTATTTCCTCAATTTTAATCCCCCCAACTCTTTAAATACTCAACTTCTTTTCTATTTTAATTTCCTCCCAAAAAAACTACATATTTATTTTATATTTAGTGGAGTGGTTTCCGCCGATCAAAAATGTTTATAGACAACAAATATTTTTTTTCTTCCTTCCCCTTTTCTTTCCGCCATTTTGCGCGTATTTTTATTTTATTTTTTTTTTTATTTTATTTTTGTTCCACGCTGATTTTTATTTTTGTTGCTTCTTCTTTTTTTTTTAATTCCCCCCCCCCCCATTCTCCCAGCATTCCCCCCTTCATTTTTCCCTCAATTTTTACCAATTAGCACCCACAAAATATTTCTTTTGGTAATTCAATTAATTTTTCTTCCCCAACAACAGTCTCACCTTCGCGCTTAGCCCACCAAAGTTGTAAAAAAAGGTAAAATACTTGGAGGTTTATTCAATGAAGCGTGGAATTTATATCGTTACACTTTCCCTTTTAATTTTTCTTTTAATCATTTTTAATTAGAAAAAATTTAATAAATATTTATTTATTTTGTAGATTGATTTTTCCCCCTTTATTTAAAAATTTGTCAATTTTTGGCAGAGGAAAACAAAAAAAATTTTTTTTGTGGAAGATATCCGTGCCAATAAGGTATCAGAGACGTGTGTATTGCTTTCTGCGTTTTTTTCAGTCTCTTGCGCTCGTCTCTGGGATGCCTCCAGGGTTTGTCCCAAGAGTTGTTTTCTCTGTTAAAAAAATATTTTTTATATATCCTGTCAAGAGTCTAACCTCTCTTTATGATACTCTCTCGAGGATAAAAGAATTGTCTCTTATAATGAAGTGTCCCTTAAATAGAGGATATTGTTTAGCCAACGCCCCCATCCAGTAGCCAACCAACTTTAAAAAAACGTCTCTTAAATAGAGGTTATGGGGGTATCTTATATCCCCCCCCCCCAAATTGGAGGTATTCTATAACAAGGTTTGGCAGTATTTTAACTAAAATACCTTCAATTTTTAACAAGAATTTATTAAAATAATTTATATATTTTATTAAAACGGAAATATCTAAATATTTATATATATATCCACTCCCTTCTATCAAAATGTTTCGCGTTTTAACCAATTCAGCGAATCGCTTAAAGTAAGCGACTTTTCTCTCCTTCCTTTTCTCTCTCCCCTTCATTTACCGCTTAAAAGGAAAAAATAAATAAAGTGATTGCCCTACCCAAAAATTTTTGCTTTTCTGCTGTTGCACACATTTATATACATAAAAATAAATACGCACATAAAACGAGTTGGAAAAATTTTTTATATGTGTATTAAAATGCGTGTATCCACCCATAACCGGCCGAGAATTTATGAAGAAAAAAGAGGTGAGAAAGAGCCTATTTCGGTTATCGATTTTTAAATCTTTTAAAAATATTTTTATAAGCATTTTTTGATCCCGTTTTGAATGATAAAGGAACCTAAAGAATTTGCTTTAGAAGGGGGGTACATCTCACCGCTTGCCAAACTCACCGAAACCCTATTAACTTTAGTAACTATCGAATCTCGAGTATCTTGGTATCTTTGGTATCGAATCTCGAATATCTCGACGAGCTGGATTGGAGATTCGATAGTTTTAAATGAATTTATAGTTCTACTGTGAGTTGGCTTGAGGGAAGTTGGACAGCTCCCAAAATTCAGAAAAAGGCACGTTTATCCCTTCCAATTTTCCTTTTTTCTTCTCCTCTCTATTGGGACTAAAAATTCGAGTATAAAATTGATAGCTTTATAAAAAAGAAATTCTTCGATAAGTTCAAGGAATCAAATGACATACAAATTTCGGTCTTGATTCATATAAAGCAGAGGTGGGTCGAAATTCCGACTTCCGATTTCCGAAAAAAAATTGATTTCCGAGTTCCGACTTTTGAGCCAGTTCCGATTTCCGGCTCTTCCGATTTCCGACACCTTTGACTGTTCCGTCTACCTCTGATATAATGTCAAAAGGAAAGGACTTGGGAGGGGGATAATCAACTAAAATACCTTTAAAAAATTCCTTTTTTCCTTGCGCAATCCTCATAATTTATTTATTTAATATGTATTCATTATCTAATCGAAACGGACTAATCTATTTAGAATTCCCTTCTTTTTTTTTTATTTCTCGACGCGCATCTCCCTCTCTTTCTTCTTTCCTTTTGGAATTTTTTTTCCAAAAAATATTTTATTTATAATTTACTACATTTCTGTCCCCTTCTATTTAAATATATAAAATATTTTTTGAAAGAATTCTTTTTTTAAAAATAAATTTGTAATAAAAAGCGCCTCTTTTTGCTTGTAATTTTTAAATAGTTTCTTTTTGGACAAACAGAAAAAAGTAAAAGGCAAATATTCTTCTAAAAATAAATTTATTTATTTAAAAATTATTTAATCAATTTTATTTTTTGGCAATTTATTTACTTAGAGAAAATTCTACAAAGCCTAATCTCGATATAGTTTGAGATCGGAAAAGTGAAAAGATCGAATTCCAAGTCAAGAGGCGGGTCGGAACAGTCAGAGCTTTCGGAAATCGGAAGAGCCGGAAATTGAAACTGGTTCAAAAGTTGAAACTCGGTAATCTTTCCAAAATTTCGGAAATTGGAAATCGGAATTCCGACTCACCTCTTGTACAAAGCGAATACTTCGAAAATGAAAATTTTTTGATTTAACAATAGAATACCGATCAAAGTCGAAGTGGAGTATTCGCAATTATTCGATTGAATATTCGATTCGTTTTTTGATTGTCCCAATATTTTGATTGTTCCGATTTTAAATAGATTTTACTTCTATTTAAAATTTAAAATTCATCTAATAAGTTACAATTTTTCGGCTATAACGAGATTAAACTGATTATTTATTTGAAAATATATTCCCCTATAAAATCCTTTAAATTCTTCAAAATAAAGCTTAAAAATCCACTGATAAAAAGAGTTAGGTTGGATATCCCAAATCCTGTTTTTTTTTGAAAAAAATTTTTTGAGAAAATTTCTTTTTTGTTTTATGTTTTGAAGAACCTCAAGAAAAAAAAGAAAATTATCATTTTTGCTGTTTTAACTCGAAAAACTGGAGAACAAAAAAATAATTTTTTTAACTAAATTCACTAAGAAAATATTAAATTTGTATCATTATTTACAAATAAAAACTTCAAATTTGTAAAAAAAAATAATTTGATAATTTTACAAAAATAGTAAGTATACAATTCTTTTAACTATTTTTAAGTATTTTAAATTTTATGATTTACTTGTTTTTTATTTCTTTAAATTTTACATTCAATTAAATTTTCATTTTAAAAATTAAAAATACTTGTGTTCAATTTTAAGTACTTTTTTTAATTTTAAATTTCTTTTTTTTGCGTTGAAGAATTTTATAAAATAAATATAAATAAACTTTTTGTTATTAGTTATTACATATTTATGTATTTTTATTTATTTTTAAATCCTCAAATACACCTTCCCAAAGATGATAAAAATTTTTAAAAATATTTTATAATTATTAAACTATTTTTTTTTGTTCTTCAATTTTCTATACATACCTTTTTTCTTGTTAGAAATTAAATAAATGGTATCTCTTGAAAATCCTCTCAAAATAGAGGACAACTAAATTTTAAAGAGAGTACACTAAGCCGAGAATTTTTTAACCCTCTTTTGTTTTTAAAAAATTAAACGGATTATCTCTGATCTTGGGATTAAATCTCGGTTGGGGGGGGGGGGGGGGGTTAATCTTGGTATCGAGTTTGGAGGATATCTCTTCCGCTTCCGTTTTCCGCGCCTACTTTAGTCCTTTTTTGGCTCTTCCGTTCACGTCTTCTCTCGTCTTTTTATTTATTTTCTTCAGTTTTCTTCAGCCTCCCGTCTTCCGCTTTTTAAAATGAGGCAAGGCCTGGTCTCTAACATTTTCTAAATTTTTAAATTTTATTTTTAAATAAATTTTTTCTAATTTCAGGTATTATTTAAATACCTTCACTTCCTTAGAAACGAGAAAAATAAACCTTCAATTTTTCGAATGACTATTAGAATATTATTAAATTCTTTTTTACAAATATTTAATAAAAAATCTTTAATTTTCCTCTTTATTTTTTCCCATATATTTTTGCTTTTTTGTTTTACTACTTTAGTTGATTCTCAAGAAGCAACAGAAGGTGGATGCCCTTCAGGGTAAATTTTAGAAAATTTTAAAATAAATTTGAACCTATATTTGAGAGAAAACTTAAGTCCGGAATATTAACTTGTTAGCTCAGTCGGTAAAGCTTCCGCATAGGTCTGCGGGAGGTTGCGGGTTCGATGGGGTGCCGGAAAATTGGGCTCTGGAAAATTGGGCTCCAAGATTTTTCGGAAATTTGGGCTCCAACTTTTCGGAAAATTGGGCTCCAGCGGTAATTTGGGCTCTGCGTGAAAAAATCGGAATATTGGGCTCTAAAATTTTGGGCTCCGGAGGAATTTTGGGCTCTGGGGAAAAAAGTCAAATTATGCAAACCTACGGAGCGAAGTCGAGTTCTGGGTTCGGAACCTACGGCCAGTTGGTCTGGGTGAGTAGTTGGCCCTATTCCTTTAAAGTATACTCAAATTGGTTCAAATTGGTCGGTCTGATTCAGTGGAATTTGATAAAGAAATCCTATTCCTTCCAAGAACAGTTGGGCGTACACGCAAAATCTTCCGATTTCGAAGACTCATCTCTAATTTTTGCATAATTTGACTTTTTTCCTCAGAGCCCAAAATTCCGCCGGAGCCCAAAATTTTAGAGCCCAATATTCCGATTTTTTCACGCAGAGCCCAAATTACCGCTGGAGCCCAATTTTCCGAAAAGTTGGAGCCCAAATTTCCGAAAAATCTTGGAGCCCAATTTTCCAGAGCCCAATTTTCCGGACACCGTTCGATGCCCTTGTCCTACCAACGTTTTTAAATAAAATCTTAAGACAAGTATTTTATCAAAAAGTTGTTTTTTGTGATAAAAAAATTTTTTTTTAAATTTCCTTCTAAATTAGAAACTTTTTTATTCACGCGTTTTAGTCATTTTTTTAATTTTTTTCATTAAAGGACATTTTTATCACAATTTATTTTCTTAAAATTTATTTGATAATAGACATTAACCCAATTTTTAAAATAAAAGATTAAACGGGTTATCCATCTTTTTTTATGAAAAAAAAAGATTTGGTTTAAACGGAAGTGGAAAAAAAACAAAAAAAAAGTGTGTGAATTAGAAAATATTTATTTTTAAGTTTTAAGAAATTTATTTTTTCAATCTTATCGTTTGTTTTATCGTCAATCTTATTTTGGGAGAAACCCCATCAAGACTTGTCTGAATTCCGTTTTCAAAATTTTTGAGAATTTGATCTCGAGTGTCCGATCCACTTCTGACCGGAAAGAACTATCCGCAACTTCGGATTGTAGCTAATAAAAATTTTTTCGACTGTGGAAACATTAAATAGGCTGAAAATTATAAACCAATTATTAAATATTTGACTGTTTATTTTTAATTAAAAAATTTTTTTTTAGTTTTTATAACAAAACTGGAAGGGACCAATGCGAGGAGGAGTGCGATAAGGTTGGAATAGTATTAAATTTTATTCAGTAAATAAGACCCCTCTTATGCGGCACATCTCATTTTAATTAGAGAGTGTTTTTGAAAACGTGGTTCCGTTCATGTTGGAGTGTCGTATAGATGAAATAGGGGGGGGGAGTATAAGTGAGATTGCCTTCCCCCATTTTTGTCTGCACTTTTGTCCCCCAATTTTCTGTCCTATTTTTTGTCCCCACACATCCCCTCACATTATCCCAATTTGTCCCCCACAAATGGCAAATGGGATGTCGTATAAGTGAGGTCCTTTAAAAATTAAAAAAATACTTTAAAAAATAAAATTAAAAATTTTTAGGAGTTTTATTACATTTCTTTATTCACTTATGGAGCTTGTGTGAACGCACCTACTCGCTCAATTGGAAAAAATGCACCACAATGTTAGCATAAAATTTTTTTAATTTCTAAATTTTTTAAAATAAAGGTAATTTAACATGTGGTATTCGTTTACAATTATGGGCAACTATTGCTATTTTTGTGGTTAATTTTTTTTATTTTAATTGCCAGTCGAAATATTATAAAATACATACGATATTGTGTACTAGTTTGGTTGACGGATTATCGGAAATCTTCGGATATCCGGATCGGGTCCATCCGCAAATGAAAAAATGTGCGCAGTCCGCAAGTAAAAAACCACGCAATTACGCAACCGCAATTGCGTACAATCCTGATCCGGATAAGGAATAGTTATCCAGATTGAAAATTTAGGTAATCCAGATTTCCGGATTCAGATTTCAGATCCGCCAAGTTTAATGAATACATCTCTATTTAAGATTTAAGATGATACCTAATTTCGGGTGGGGGCTCTAATTTTCGTTAATATGGTATTTAAAATTTGTGTGGCAACTGGATGATTGCTAAGTATGAAAACTATTTTCGGATGAGGGATTATCGAAAATCCTCGGATATCCGGTTCAGGGCTGTCCTCTGTCCCTTTCCCTCCTTACTACACTTACTTCATTATCATATACATTCACGATAAGATCCCGTCAGTATTATATAACTGATAGTTGATATCAGCCCCTAAGGGTGAATATAAAAATTAGATTTTCCTTAATCCAAAAAAATATTTTTTAAATTAAAAAAGATAATAGCGGCAGCTCTAGTTAGCTTAATACTTTTATTGCCAATGTGTATTACAAATTGTCTTTCCTGTTTGCATTCAAAAAAAGCTAGTAAACACAGTAGACGAGTAGCTATGGAACAACCTAGTAAAGAACAACAAATGGCTACACTTTCATACAATCCTTATGTAAATTTTTTGTTCAAATAAATTTTAAAAAAATAAATATATTTTAATATGCCATAAATGGATTAATTAAAACCCGGCTTTATTAGAAATCCGCATGAGGAGCCTTGCAAAATTAGTTAAGCCTTAACGATATTTAATTTTGCTGTAACTATACTTTTTCTTAAGCTTGTAAAATTCAAACTCAAAAAAGATCTATAATAAAATCGAATCTCGTTATAGTATAAGCTCTTGAAATGGAAAAATCGTAAACTAAAGAGTTGAGTTCTCTTACGCTTACATTTCCGAATTCTACTGTTTTTAAAAACCCCGACCAGAGGTCGGTCGGAATTCCGATTTCCGACAGTCCCGATTCCCGACAGTTCCAATTTCCGACAGTCCCGATTCCCGACAGTTCCGATTTCCGACAGTTCCGATTTCCGACAGTTCCAATTTCCGACAGTCCCGATTTCCGACAGTTCCGATTTCCGACAGTTCCAATTTCCGACACCTTCGTCATTTCCGACCGCCCTCTGATATGTACGTTCGTGTGGGTATATTATAACATGATTCGATAGAACTATTTTTTATTTAATTTTCAGGCTTATTGGCCTTACTATGGACGTTGAAATTTGCTTGATTTTTATTATTGAAATTAAAATGCAAAACCCATATTTTCTTTCTTGGTGTTTTTCCTCTTCTCTCAATTCTTTCTAAAAATTAATTTTAAAAAATCAAAAAATTTCTACTTCAAAAATTAAAGAAAATTTTTTAGTTTTTTTTGCAGAAAATAAAATAAAACTGCTCAATAATTCTCGAAAATTTTTATTTTTTTTTAAAAAGTTGTATTTTGCATTATTTTTTCATTATTGTTCTTGCCTCTGCCACATTTTTTTGTCTCCATTTATTTTTAAAAAATAAAGAATGAATAAATTTTTAATATTTTTAAATGAATTTTGAATTTTTAGGAACCTATTTTTAAGAGACATTTAATTTAATTTGGTTAGCCACTCTCTCTAATTCTTAGGAATTTCAAAACTCCCTCTAATTCCCTCTCTAACTCCCTCTGACTTTCTCGACACTTTAAATCCTTCAATACTTCGATATCATCCCCCCACACCCTTTTAAGCTCATAATATCCCTCATACCCCCCCTCACCCCAAATCCGCAGGTATCTTTCTTTGCTCCTAAATCGGAGATGATTTCATTAAAAATTAGAAAAGGGTTGGAGAATTGGAGGGCTGGAGGGAGAACCTTTAAGGATGATTGAGGGCCTTTAAGGACCCTTCAAAAAAATTTGAGGGTCCCTACAATCCTGAGAGGGATTTGGAGGGATTAAGAAGGATATCAGAGGATTTAAAAGGATGTCAAAGGAACTGGGAAGACTAATAAAATTATTAGTATATCAAAAGCTTAACAATTTTTAATTCCTCAATTTAATGTATACAAATAAAAAAAAATAAAAATATTATTTGAGTGATTGGTCAATAAAGCAAACCAAAAATATATATCAAAAAATACTAAAAATAATATTTTTACAAAAAATAAATCCCTAGGGTAACAAAAATGAATTCTTTTCTTTTTTCAATATTTTTCAAGACCAATTGTGTGTGTATTTTCTTCAAGAAAAACTAAAAATAAAATTGCCCTATTTTTTTGCTTTTTGTTTCTTTGACTGGGTACAACCCACCTTACTGCGAGCCCAACTTACCGCAGAGCTATAACTTCGTTCAAAATGGTCGAATCCGGGACGACCTGGTATGTTTCGATTCAGCTCGTCGAGGCGCATCGAACCATACCAGGGCGTCCCGGCTTTGACAATTCTGAACGAAGTTATAGCTCTGCGGCAAGTTGGGCTCGCGGTAAGTTGGCCTTCTCCCTCTTTAACTATATTTCCTCTTCTCTTGTCTTTTGCTTTTAATCTAGGACAAGAAAAAAATCTTTTTTTTCTTGCTTTATCTTCCTTCTCGTATAGTTAGATGAAGAAGCTCCCCTCCCCTCCTTCCCTCCTTGCCCCCCCCCTCCCCCCTCTCCCTCCATCTCCCTCCCCCCTTGCTACCCTCCCCCCCCCTCCCCCCAAAAATATATCAGAAACAGACACACACATTTCCCCCTCCAAAAATTGCCAAGAGAGTTTTTAGCCTTTTAGCAGTTTTGGTCCTTTCTTTAAAGTCCTTTAATTCCTCAACTAAGCCTTGTTTTCTGATGGCGCTGATTGTCTCTATAAGAAGAAGGAAAAAAAGATTTTTTGAGGCTTTAAGGGAGAGAATGACTAAAAATGAAGGAGGAGAGAGTCGTCTGTCCTTTCATGCAATGACTCAGTTTTTAGTGTTGCCTACTTTATAGCTAGAAACACGCACAACTGTTGTTTTTTACCTTCCCAAAAATTTCTTCAATAAAAGTTTCACACACTCTGTTAGAGAGGAAAACGTGTTCAAAACCTTTAAGTTTTGTTAATTCCAAAAATTATTTTATTTTATTTTTACTCTTATTAATTAAAAATCGCTTTCATTCTTATTAAATTTCTGAATAAAAATTTCAAAATAAATCTGGCAACAACTTATTTTTTAGCTAACTCCTTAAAGCTTAATCGTTTCTTATAATAAGATGCTCGATAATTGCTCTCTTTCAAATAACTACCCCCTTCTCAATTAATTGCCCTCCTCTAGCAAGAAGCTGAAGCAATTATCTAAGATATTTATTTAAGCGTATACGGTGGTATCTTGGAGAAGATAGCTTGCCAAGACAAAGCCAAATCTACCCTATGCAGTCGGACCTCATTATAAGATACACCCTCGGCGTTGAAAAAATTTTGTCTTATAATGAGTTGTTCCTTAAATTGGAGATATCGCTTAGGCAAGTTCCCCCCTATTCACGGCCAACCAAATTTTATAATCGTCTCTTAAATGGAGGTGTATCCATTACTGGGGGCATCTTATAAAGAGATTTGATTTCCTTTTACTTTTATTTGTCTATACATATTTTTAGCTTTTAAAAAAGCGTTAAAAAATCTTGGTATAGTCTCATCCCTCCTACTTCATCTTGCCATTTTCAGCTATTTCATCGGTATTTTCCTCTTTTTGAGAAAAAAAGTAAAAAAGGAAGGGAGCAGCCAAAAGCACAAAACTCTGTTTGATGCTTCCACAAAAATGCCATGACAATTTGGCATGGTTTTTTCCCTTCTTTTCCTAAAGGATTTCAATCCTTTAGCGCCCTCCAAACTCTTTAAAAATAAAAAAGCAGTGCCCAAAATTTCGATTCTTTGTTGGCACTCCCGCCAATAGTCGTCCACTCATTTTTGCTTTAAATAGCTGCCCCTAACAAATAACCACATAGCCTTACTCCTACTTTTTGTCGTCTTTTGCTGCTTATTTTAGAGCATCTTTTATCCAACACCAAACGTTGCCAGGTGGAGAATGAAGAGAATAAATCCAAGTATGTGGTCCTCAACATTTTTACTTTTTTTTTTCTTGGCCATCTTTTATTTTTGGAGGACGATTGTCCGGTAGAGGTAAATGCCTTCCTTTAATTCTTCTATTGCCTTAAACATTTTCTGACAACTAAACAGTTGCTACATATTTTTATATTTAAGTCGATCATACACATTCTGTTTTTAGCGTAATTTGTTTGTTAGATTTTGTTTTATATACTTGAGAGAATTGTACAGTTGAACCTCACTTATAGGAACCGAAATTTTTGGCCGGAACCGGATCCAATTTGAGTTCCGTATTCCGAAACCGGAGCTTTTCCGAACTGGAACCAGAACTTCCGGTGAACCACTATTATGGGTGCACCTTTTGGGGCTGAAAAATAGTCTCTTATAATGAGCTGTATGTTAAATAGAGGATATCGCTTAGGTAGCTTTCCTCTATCCTGTAGCCAACCAAATCTGAAAAACGTCTCTTAAATAGAGGTATATCTAGTGTTGGAGGTAACTTATAGTTAGGTTTTGACGCTATTAGATACAGTCTACAAACGACTACAGTATACTTTTATCCAAAAGATCCATTGGAAACAAAGGATCTGTTCTGGATAATTTCACTAAATAAGGCCATTCAACAGCAACAATTATAGCCTTTCTCTACTCATCTATACACAGCTTATTTCTCCAAATCCAATCTCCTATCCAGTCTTATGCTCAATTCCCAATGACTTCTTTATGTCCATCTGGTTTATTCTCTTCACTAATTTGTGAATGAATTAGCTATTTGTATTTAGTTTTTAAATATGTACTAGCTTTTTTCTACTTAATCCCGGATACGGAAGCTTGTCCTAATTATGAAAAATTAAATTAGAAAAATTATTGACCTTGACGGGGTCTGAAACTCATTTAAAATGCACTTACCTAGCCATAATTTTGCGTTGCGGAATTCAATTGTTGTCATTGTCAAGCTGACTTACTGTACCTTTTGTCTTACTATTTTATTGTTATATAGCCCTTCGGGGCAATTAGGACTGTCCGCAACAGGGCTGGACGAAATCTAAATAAAAATCGAAATTTCGCTGCTGAAAAATGTGAAAAAAGCGAAAGATGCGAAATTAGCCCAGCCCTGTCCGCAAGTTTTTACGTTACGGACTGCCCCCAGTCATTAAATTTCAATTTTAAAATTTATCTAAAACTTTCTTTCCATTTTAGGCCAGATTTTTTATTTATTTATTGTTAGTTAGTAGAGAACTGTAAATCAACGTTTTCGGTTTATTCGTAGCGAATAAAAAAAAAATTGTCTCTTAAAAAATTGTCTCTTATGCTCAATTCCCAATGACTTCTTTATGTCCATCTGGTTTATTCTCTTCACTAATTTGTGAATGAATTAGCTATTTGTATTTAGTTTTTAAATATGTACTAGCTTTTTTCTACTTAATCCCGGATACGGAAGCTTGTCCTAATTATGAAAAATTAAATTAGAAAAATTATTGACCTTGACGGGGTCTGAAACTCATTTAAAATGCACTTACCTAGCCATAATTTTGCGTTGCGGAATTCAATTGTTGTCATTGTCAAGCTGACTTACTGTACCTTTTGTCTTACTATTTTATTGTTATATAGCCCTTCGGGGCAATTAGGACTGTCCGCAACAGGGCTGGACGAAATCTAAATAAAAATCGAAATTTCGCTGCTGAAAAATGTGAAAAAAGCGAAAGATGCGAAATTAGCCCAGCCCTGTCCGCAAGTTTTTACGTTACGGACTGCCCCCAGTCATTAAATTTCAATTTTAAAATTTATCTAAAACTTTCTTTCCATTTTAGGCCAGATTTTTTATTTATTTATTGTTAGTTAGTAGAGAACTGTAAATCAACGTTTTCGGTTTATTCGTAGCGAATAACAACAATTATTTAACAACTAGCATAGCAGGATGGGTGTTTTAACATTAAACATCGAATGCCATGAAAAGGCTATCAAGAAAACAATGCAGTTTGAGCCAAGGACGCTCGTCCACGATGCTTGCCGAATGGTTAGAGATAAATTAGGTCCAATGCATGGAAATCGTTAGTGTTTTTTCTAATATTTTTTACCCTTATAATTATTTTTAAGCTAACGATTATGGCCTTTTTCGGGTAGAAGATGACCCAACAAAGTGTGTTTGGATGGAAAATGGGCGAACTTTGGAATATTATTTGATTCGAAATGGGGTTTGTTTTTTGGAAAAAAATTTTTTTTTTATTTTTCCTGCAATTTAGGACACGTTGGAATACAAAAACAAAATTCGGTCCCTTCGAGTGAGAACACTAGACGGCGGAGCAGTCAAAACAATTTTTGTTGATGAGTCACAACCAGTTTCTCAATTAATGGTTTAAAATTTTATTATTAATTTTTGAAAACTTTAAAGCCTCCCTATATGATTCACCTCCGGGAAAAATGATTCCAAGGGCATATCCAAGTGACGGATTTCATTTGGGGCTAAAATGGTGTGTGCGCCAAAATTTTGGCGTTTTGAACGCAAAAAAATTTTTTTGGAAAATTGTGAGAAATTTTATCGAATATCAAGTTGTAGTTTAAAATAGAGGAGGTATCGCCCCATTGGCTAACCAAATTTTAAAGAGATTTTGGGGCTATTTTGTGATGAGGCCTGACTTTATAATATCAATTTAAAGGTTGTTATTTGTTCAAAAATGGGTATCGCAAATCACGACGAATATTCACTTGTTCGAGGATTTTCCCCTGCATTAGATGGAAATGATGAGAATGGCTACGGACGTGATCAACATCAACAAATTCAACGGAATGACAGGGAAAGAACCCCTTATTCAAACGGCACAGATCAATATGATGGGGGAACAAGAAGCTATCAAAAAGGAAAAGGAGGCATAGAAAATACTTTTATGAATACAATTGGGCGTAAAAAGGAACGTCAAATACAACAATTAAGGTTAAAATTTTATAAAGTTTTTTTAATAGTTTAATAAAATTAAAAGTTTTTTTTGGAATTTACTATATGAGAGAGTCAGGTCTGTAACCAGGATTTTTTTCGGGGGGGGGGGGGGGGGCGGGGGGGGAACTGATCCTAGGAAATGAATATTCGATAGGATAATCTCGCATACTTCGAATCTGAATTTTATCGACATTTTTTGTAAAATTGAATGAATTTTGAATTCCAAGTATTCGACTTTAGTTTCGATTTTCATTTCGATTTTTGCGTTTTTCCTAGCTCTAGGCATTTTTCTAACTCATTTTATTATAATTAATAACATAATTTTTCAACAAAAAAATTATTTTTCAGAGCAAAATTACACACAGAAGAAGAAATTCATTGGGTTGATCATTCAAAAACTTTACGTGAACAAAATATTGGCGATAATGAAGAATTGACTTTAAGAAGAAAATTTTTCTTTTCTGATACAAATGTTGATACAAGAGATCCTGTCCAATTAAATTTGGTTTTTTTTCTCAAAAAATTTTTTTCTAAATTTATTTTTTTAAAGTTATATATTCAATGCCGTGATGGTGTTCTTCGTGGTTTACACCCAGTTAGTAGAGATACGGCAATTAAATTGGCAGCGTTACAATGTTATATAGAATATGGACCTTTTGAAGAAGGAATACAGAGAAATGTTGATGCAAAAAATTTATTGCCAAAAGAATATTCGAGAGCGAAGGAACTTGAAAAAAATATTATACAAGTAATTTTTTAATTAGAAAAATTTTTAGTACTAGTCTCGTCTGTTTTCTCCTATTTTTTCATTTTCATTTATTCATGGAGTACCAGAGATTTTCATTTTTATTATTGGTGCGTTTGGATTATTTAACATTGTAGAGGTTCGGACCTGTAGAAGCTTGATCTGGGACCATCCGCTGTAAAAAACCAATAATAAAAAAAATAAAAACTAACTGATGGTTATATGCAGTGCTTGGTATCAAATTTGCTCGTATCCCCCTAATTTTGTCCTCGAAGTACGAGGTACTATAATAATTTTAGCAGAAGCGTCCAAGCACTGTCATATGTAAGCCTGGGTTCCGTAGATCTCAACCCCAAGCATTTTTACAGAATAATGGATATCCAAAAAATTTCCAACCATCAACTCTAAACAAGACTTGCCAATTTTTTAAAAATAATTTTAAAAAGTACATTTTTTAAAGGAATATCGTGAATTAATTTATGAAGATTCTGCTGCTCCAAAAAAGAAATATTGTGAATTATGTCAATCATTGCCAACTTATGGAGTTTCTTTCTTTTTGGTTAAAGAAAAAATGCCTGGAAAAAACAAACTTATTCCACGTTTATTGGGCGTTAATAAAGAATCTGTGATGCGTGTGGATGAACGAACAAAAGCTGTTTTGAAAGAATGGCCATTAGAACAAGTAAATTTTTTGAGGATTTAAATTCAAAACGCACAAGACTGTTGAGCAATTCCCTCCCCTAAAGGGGCAAAAAGGGTGAATCACCAATAGATACAAAAAATAATTTTAATCGGCGGCTCTAAAAGGGGGATTCTGCCTTCTGTGTCATCTGACATTTTTTTTCCTTTTTGCTGCCAAAAAAATTCTTGATACCCCCTCATTATGAGATAAGGAAACTTTTTTTAATATTTCAGGTTCGTCGATGGGCTGCTTCATACAAAACTTTCACCTTAGATTTTGGTGATTATAAAGATGGATATTATTCTGTTCAAACATTAGAAGGCGAAAGAATTGGACAACTTATAGGCGGTTATATTGATATTATTTTAAAGAAAAAAAGAATTGTTGACCATACTGGAATTGAAGGGGATGAAGGGGCAACAATGGTTTTAAATAAATTATTTTTTAAATTAAAATTTACTTGAAGGTAGAGGATATAGTCGCTCCAGCGAGGGCAACATTACTCGCCCATAGCGAGCCAACCCCGATAATGGCACAAGAGCCTGGTGGTACAATGTATGGAATTTATAGACCAGAAGCTGGAACTCCTCCACAAGGTTATTTTGAAGGAGACCTTTTTGTGTTAAAAAATTAAATATTTAGCACCCCAATATGGAGGAGTAAGTGGAATGATATTAGCACAAAGAATGCCTAAAGGTGAAGACATTCGCTATTTGGATTCTAGAGAAAGGAGCCAACGAGCGCTTGTGGGAACTATTGAAGCGACTATAAGGGCTGTTGAAGAGGCTGAGGAGGAAATTGCCAAACCCCCACAAATTGATCTTCCAAGGTTTGGGGAAACTCAACGTCATTGGAGGGTAGAAGTTGAGAAGGAATCTGTTGGAGATAGATTAGCTGCAATGGGGGCCGCTACAGCTGAAGTAAGATTTAAGGAACTAACAATTTTTTAATTGAAAATATTAGGTAGTTCAACTGACAGCTATCCCAGAAGAATCAGCTGTTGATACTCGTGTCGGGAATGCAATAGCCACAATTGGTTCTAACCTTCCAGAAATGGGCCGGGGAGTCCGTGAATTGGCGGCTCTAATGCCTGATGAACATCGTGCTGGCGATTTAGTTGATGCTGCCCGAAAACTTTGCAATGCTTTTGGAACTTTCTTGGATAAAGTTCACCCAGAACATCAAGAAAAACGTGCAAATATTCTTTCTGCAGCTAGCCGTGTTGGTGAACTTTCAAATGATGTTTTAAGTACGATTCAAGAGAGGACAGAAGAGGAGCTTTCTTTCCATGATGAACTCAATAGGAAAGCTCGTGCCGTTGCAACAAGTACAGCACAGCTTGTATTGCAGTAAGGGAACCTAATTAAAATTTAACAGATTATTTTTTAATAAATTAAGAGCAAAAACAGTTTCTGCTGATTGTGATGACCCTGGACTAAAAGATCAAGTGATCCAAAGTGCAATGAAGACAGCATATGCAACTTCAGAATTGGTTGCATGTACCAGGGTTGTTGGTCCAACAATCGAACATCCACCATGCAAAGAGCACTTAACGGATGCAGCTCATTGTGTAGCTAGAGCAGTTCACGAACTTTTGGAAGATGCAAGCAAAGCCTCACAACAAGCTCCACCTGAAAAAGCTGAAAACTTTGAGCATCTTCGCGAATCTGCATCACGTGTTACTAATGCTCTAGATGATATAATTGGGCATGTGCAAGGCGGTCCTTGGGGATATCATCGAAAAACCCAACAGGATTACACATTTGAACGTTTGTCTACTTGCTTGACATTTAATTTCATGTTTTTTATAGAAATTGTTGAGTCGTCAAATCGCATTTTGGCACATCCTGGAGGCGCTCCTCCCGAGTTATTCCGTTATTCTGAAACAGCAATTCGAAATTCACAAATGTTGGTCGATGGAATGGAACAGGAAGCTAATAAACTCGATTCAGTTCAACAAAGGGAGAAGTTACTGAATGCAGCACGTATTTATTTTTAAATTTTTCGGAAATAGAAATTGATTTTTGAAGGTTCGGTGGCGCAAGCAACGAGTTCAATGATTGATGCTACAAGAGAATGTCAAAACCGACCGGGAGAGGCAGAACCGCAGCTAGCGCTTAAAAGTGCAACGTCACAACTTGTTCAGGTTTTCATAGAAATTTTTAAAAATATATGTTAAGCAACTATTTTATATTTATTTTATAATTGTAATTTAGCAAGCAAATCGTCGAAGAGAAGCAAAGGCCAGCTGAATAGGTCAAAAAATGGTGCCAAAGCCATTTATCTGATTAAAAGGCTATATTTTTTTGGTTAAATCTTTCCTTTATCTTATTTTAGAATAATTTTAGTTTTAGTAGAATTATTAAATTTATACAAATTTTCTAGTTACTCTAGTCTAATCACATTCTTCTATTATTATATTGCAATATTTGTTAAGTCTTGAGGTCATTATTTGGGGGGGGGGAGGACATTTATGATCCTTCATGAAGTTACTTATCTAAATTCTTTTTTAACACAATCTAAAAAGTAAGGTCATCAAGTCTCAATTTCGGATTAAAATCCAAATTCTAATATGCTCAACTATATGCTCATTCTCATATCTTCTACTAATTTTAGGTTAATTTTCCTAAATCATCTGCCATTTCCCTTTACATTAACATGGAAATTGCCTAATCATTTTCTTCTATTTCTTACTTTGTTTCCCACACATATCTTCCTTTTATATATCCCAATCTAATCCAAATACTTCTGTCTTTTTATGTTAATGAATTGATAGAAAATAAAATTTGTTCTAATAATTGTTTATCTTGGTAAATAAAGTTGGTATTTACACAAGTCCCTCCATTGGTACAGAGATCAAATCGGAAGCTATAATGTGATTCATGTCCTGCACCTTTTTGGTGAGATTTTCCCTATACTTTTTCTTAAATTGCTGTGTCTTATATTGTTTTGTTTCGCTTTAATTTTAATATATAACATGGCTTTGGCAGCGACCTCATTCAGCTGGAACTTTGAAAACTTCTCTTCTTTTTTAATGATTTATTGTTAACATTATTGGGGTGATCATATAATCTAACACATATTTTTGTATTTTTGATGTGTTTTTCTCAAAAATTTCTTAAAATTATATTGATATTTTAGGCAACTAACCATGCAACGATTGATAGACAAATAAGGCAAACAATACAGCAACTGGAAAAAGTGGCTAAAGAAGTTGCATCTGCCACTACTCAAACAATTGCTGCTGCAAATTCGGTATTGAAACAAAAATTATTTAAAGTTTAGAAATATTTTCAAAGGCTCGCCCTCACATTCACAACGAACAATTCCTTCACGTTTTAGTCCAAGAATGTGTAAATACTGGTAGATATGTCCCTCCATTGGTACAGAGAATCAAAGAAAATCAAAATGCTAAAACTCCTGTTGAGCATTTTAAAGCGGTTGGAAAGAAATTTTTCTATAAATTTAGAAAAGTTATTTTTTAGCATGTCGGGTTAATTCATGAATGTCAAGCTTTTGTTCAACCATCTGCAAATTTGGTAGATCTTAGTCGATCAGCTGTTCCTTATGTTGAAGATAAACATGCTTCTGGCATTCTTTTACGGACTAGCCAACAACTTTCGGTTTGGAAAATTAATTTTTTATAAGAAAATAAATTTAGGTATATGTTGCTGAATTGAGAACAGCAGTAAATAATGCACAACAATTAGATTTTGAGCCTTATCTCGAACATTCTGAAGAATTTATAAATTCATTGGATCACAAATTACAACAAGTTGCCCAACAAATTCGTTCAGGATATCCTGTTCAACATTCCTGTTCTTCCCTTGATATTGAAGGGACTACAAATTCTCTAAGAAAACAATCTAGATTATTAAATTCTGCGGTAGCTCAAATGGTTTCTGCAGCATATGCTTCTGAACGTCGTCGAGTAAGCATAGCTTCTATGGAATTGGTACAGTCACTTGGAGATTTTACTGAATCAGTTACGGACGTTGTTGCATCAAGACAAGAACAAAAGAGAGATTTAATTTCTTTGGAAAGGTTTTTATAGAGTTTTTAAGAGTATTTTTACAACTTCTTTTAAGTTTAATTTTGAATGCAAGATCTGTAGTCCATGATTCAAGCCGTATTTTTGATCGTATCCGTGAGCGTAACTCTCAGCAATTAGAAGAGGCAGCTAGAACGGTAACTGAGTCGCTCAGAAGAACACTAGCTGCACTTCCTGGTGATGTACACGTTGAACAGGCTGTTAGTGAAGTTTTTAAAGATGTTCTAAATTTTCTTTCATAGATTGAAAAGTTGCGTAATTTAACAACAGCATCATCGTTAATTTCATTTCCATCTTCACCAACATCCACAAATCTCCGAGCATCTGCCAATCAATTAGTTGAAGATGCCGATCGTCTCCTACATTATGTACATTCTCCTGAAACTGAAAGCCAAAAAGGTGTAGAACGCTTCTCGAATAGTTTTGGACAATTTTATTCAATTATTGCTGACTTCGCCCAAAGACAAAATGAACGTAGAAACCAATCTTCCCTCGATGGATTGATTAATATTCGAGATGAGGCAGTTGATTTGTTGGATCGATTCAGATCTTTACAGTCTGATAAAAGCAATATTTCGCTGTCTCAAGTAAATTTCTTAAATAAATCTTAAATTTAAAGTAAAATTTTTAGGCACTTTCAACATCCTGCCGTCAATTTTCTCTTAATGTCTGGACTTTAGTAGAGCTTGTAGAAACCCATGGGTCGGGCAGTGCATGGGTTCGAGAGTGTGATCAGGCACTTCAAAAGATCAAAGCCATCAGACATCTCTTTGGTCCAGAAGAAAAATCATCAGCTCCTTATACATTAAGCATACCTTTGAATGGGAATAGTTATTATGAGTCTTTAGCTGAAGTTACAAACGAAGCAAGAAATTTAGGCGATGGTTTTTATTTTTTTAGTCCTTAGAAAGTCCATATTTTTAAGGAATGAACGGTTTGGCTCATTATGCTAGAAGAGATGATACTGAACAACTTTGTCTTGCTGTTCGTAAAGTGGCAGATGCAGTTTGTGGATTGGCAAAAAATGCTGCTCAATCTGTTCGTAACTCTTTAAAATCCTCTTAATATCTCACCGCTTCATTTTCTAAGGCATATTTAATTGGTGTTGGAGATACTTCAAGTGAACCTGGACGAGCTGCAATTTATGATGTCAATAAATATCAATATTCTATGGAATCACTTCAGCAGGCAATTGGTCGTTTAAACAATTCAATTAGTTCTAGTGATAAACAACAATTATTAGATGTAATTTTCTAAAGATTTTTACCAGTTTCTTAAAATTTATCTCAGAATGTCTCAACAGTCACTATGCATAGTTCTGATTTGGCAAGTATTTGTCGTGATGCTTCAGAAAAATCTGCAAATATTAGTGTACGCTCAAAACTTGTTAATAGTGCTGTCGAACTAACTAGTATAACTGCTGCTCTAATAACTGCTGTTAAAAATATTGATAAAAATTCGAATAAAGAATTTGATGAGTGTTTACTTCAAATAAACAAATTGCGTTCGTCTGTGGATAATTTACAAAAGTTTTTGGATAATCCCGATTTTGGACCCATTCCAGCTAAAATTTCTGTTGCTGGAAGACAAGCACAACAACCACTAATTGGATCAACAAGAAAAATGTTGGATGCTAGTTCTGAAATGATTGGGTAATTTATGAGGGGTTTTTTCATTATAAAAAAAATTTTTTAGAACAGCAAAAGCTTTAAATGAGAACCCCTCTGATGCATCCATTTGGCAACAAATTGCGAATAATTCCAGTATTGTGTCTGAATCAATAAAACATTTGGTGGCTGCAATACGCGATGAAGCTCCGGGCCAAGCTGATTTGGACCAAGCAATTAATATTCTTAGCCAACTAATTCAACAAGTAGACAATGCTTTTATGGCTGCTGCACATAATGAACAACCTAGAGTTGAAGCTACCACAGAAAGCACACATCAACAAATATTGCACAGTTTACGTCAAATGCTGGATATTATAGATCCTTTAAAAATTGCTGTAATTTCTTTTAGTTTTATCAGAATGTGAAAAAAAAATTTTTTAGGCAATAAGTCATGCAGAAGCTATAGGTCGTAATGTTCGCCAACAATTGGCGTCAGCTCAAACTTTGGCTCAAGCTTGTATTCAAGCTGCATTACTCTCTTATGATTCTCGTACACAAGCAAATGTATTTGAGCAGTGTAAAACTGTTTTGGAATCAAGCATTCAATTAATGTTTGCCACTAAAGATTCTGGTTATTTCTCTTTAAAATTTTTTTATTAATCAAAAAAATAATTTTAGGGGGTAATCCAAAAGCTGTAGAATTACATACAATTGTAGAAGAGAGTGCCGAACAACAACAATCAGCACTTCTTGACTTACAACGTTTAATCCAACAACTTGATTCTGATAATGGGTTGGTTAGTGGTCTTATTGATGGAATTTCTCGTTCAATTGCTGTTGCTGACAAAACACAACAAGTTTCTCCTGGAGATTCGTTGGCCGATATACAGGTTTCAGTACATAATTTAATTTTACTTTCTGTCTTCTAGGCTCGAATGGTTTCTCTTCTAAATATTATTGGCCAAACAGCATCAGATGTTCCTCTTTCTAAACCAACTGAAATGGGACAACTTTTCCTTCAATTGGACGAACATTTTCGGTCTTTATCTGAAGATTCACGAGTTGCACAAAGTTTGATGAGTTCTTCAGAATTAGGGCAAAGGCTTAAATCATGCGTACAAAATTTGGGTATGGCTTGTATTGAATTGGTAAAACTCGGCGCCAGACGTCGAAATTTCCCTAACGATCAAGTTTGTTTATTTTTTAAGTGAAACATCGTTAATTTTCTATATTTAAGAGAATATTCAATCAATTATCACAACAATCATCAGTTATTGAAGAACGTATTCGTGAAATACTTGTAGTTCTTTCAGAAGGTGCACGTGGAACACAAGCTTGTATTAATGCTGCCCAAACAGTTTCTGGCATCATTGGTGATTTAGACACAACAATTATGTTTGCTACATCGGGGTCTTTAAATCCACCTACTGCCCCGCATGAAGTTACAGCTGTTTCCCCACCTGTAGTTGATCACCGTGATGTTATTCTCAGAACTGCTAAAGTTTGAATTATTTTGAATGTTTTGCAAATTTTGAAATTTTTAGGCGCTCTTTGAAGATACAAAAGCTTTGGTGAGTGGGGCAGCATCCAATCAAGAACAATTGGCAGTTGCTGCACAAAATTCTGTTCGTTCAATTCTTCAATTAACAGAGGCCGTAAAAAGTGGAGCTTCTAAACTTTCCCCAGATTCTACAGAAGCTCAAGTCATGGTTATTTTGAGCGATAAATTTTTAACTTGACCTATTTATCAGATGATTCATGCAGTTCGTGACGTTGCTTCAGCTCTTTCTAATCTTATTCAAGCAACGACACATGCTTCGGGAAGAAGTCCGAACGATCCGGCTATTGGAAACTTAAAAGAAGCTGCGAAGGTTATGGTTTCGAATGTTAGCAGTCTGTTAAAAGCAATCAAAACAATCGAGGATTCATCTCAACGAGGCGCTCAAGCATTGGAAGCAGCTATTAATGCAATTGATTTGGCTGTTAAGGTATGGAATTTAGTAATTAACATGGGCGAACCTAGAGAAGGTTTATGGAGAACTGGAAAAAAGAGACTTTCGCTTACAATCCTAAAAACGAGCTTGGGAAGCAAAAGCTTATGTGAGCAAAAATTTTCCAAAGACTTGGGCAAACTTTCACTCTCTGAAAAATTTTTTGTAACTCGTGTTACATATTTCCTGTTCTACCATTCATAATTAAAAAACGGCTTCATTTTTAGCAATATAATAATAATGAAATGCCTATTCGTCACGCAGCTAATGGGGAAGATGTTATTCGAGCAAGTCGAGCCACTACAATTGCAGCAGAGAAAGCTGCCGGTTCTGCCTCACTTTTGCACCAAGAAAATGTTATAGCAGGTTTTCTTAAATTACCTATTATTTTTACTAATTTAAATTTAGCTGCAAATTTGGCCAGACAATCAGTTGGCGATTTACTTGGAACAGTTCGAACAGCTTCATTAAATGCTACTAACCCTGATTTAAAATATAAAATGTTAAATTCTGGGCGAGAAGTAGCTCTTCAATTAAAGAATTTGTTGGTGAATATTTTACAACTTTATTCACGTCCTGACCATCCAGCAACGAAACAGGCTGTTTTAACTGCTGCTAAAGAAATTTCTAAAGTATTTTTTCCATTTTTTGTTTAAAAATTTTTATCTAAAATTTTTTAGTTAGTCGGACAATTGTCTTATTGTGGTGAACAGTTACATTCTTCAAGTCCAAATCCTGAAGAGAAACCTCTACTTTTGGCAGAAAATGAATTGTTAGGTGCAGCTAGTTCAATAGAGGCGGCGTCCAACAAACTTTCACAGATGAGACCACGTCAAGTCCACGTAAAAAAATTTTTTTTCCTTTTAAATTGCCTAAAATTATTCTTCAAAATTCTGCTACATATTTAAATATTAATTCTCTTCTGAATTAACAACAAAAAAATTTCTTCAAAAAAAAATTTTGGACGGGATCAGTTCTGATATGTCTTGTATTCTTGGGTCTGCGTTTAACGCCAAAAAAAATATAAATATTTGAAGAGGAACCCATTATGCATGGCATATCCGACTGGTTACTTGTCCTTGAAAATTGCAACAATTTTAATTTTTATTTAATTTATACTTCAATATTTCTCTCTTAACTAAAAAAATTATTTTTCAGAAAGCCGATGAAGATCTAAAAAATTTACCTTTTGACGAACAAATACTTTCTGCTGCGAAATCAATAACAACAGCTGTACAAATATTAGTTAAGGTATGGAAATTATTTTTTTAAATAAAAATAGTAGACAAGAAAATTTTTTTAAGGCAGCCTATAATGCCCAAAGAGAACTTATTTCTCAAGGACGGATGTCAGAACCGAGTGCAGTTTTGACTAAAGATGAACAATATTGGACTGAAGGTTGTTTTGTTAAATTTGATGAGTAATTATTTTTTATTATTTTTAGGACTTGTTTCAGCAGCTACGCTTGTTGCTGCAGCAACTAGTAAGTTTTATACGAAGAGAATACATATAAGGGAAAATCCTTTTTGTGGTGATGAACCTGACGATTTGGAATCGAAAAAGGATTTAAATTTAAAAAATATAGGCTACAAATAATCTCTGAATTAAAAATGCCTGACGTTCAGAATTGTGCTTGAAATTTCTCTCGGGGTTATTTGGGGTTTTGCCCTTCCTTTTCATTTTCAAAAGGGTGGGGATTTGGTTATTTCTGACAGTTAAAAAATTTTTCTTTAAAAATCTGATATATCTAATAATTTTTTTATAAATCAGATCAATTATGTGAAGCAGCCAATGGTGTTGTTCAAGGACACTTTACTGAAGAAAAATTGATAGCTGCTGCAAAACAAGTATTTTTTCCCTGAATATTTCCAAAAATCAACCCTATATTAAAGGTTGCTTCATCAACAGCTCACCTTTTAGTAGCATGTAAAGTAAAATCTGATATAGGTAGTTCCGCTATGCAGCGCCTCCAAAGTGCCGGACATGCTGTAAAAGTTGCAACTGAACATCTAGTAAACGCTGCTAGACAAGCAATTACAGAAAATGATTGTCGTGGATTGGTGATTTCTGATAGTAAGGAGGAAAAAATTTTTTTGAAATTAAAAAAAATATTCTATAAGGAATGGTAACGGGTATTGCCCAAGTAATGGATGCACAAGAAGAAGTACTTCGAAAAGAAAAAGAATTGATAGAAGCTCGGAATCGTTTAACAAAACTAAATAAATCTCGTTATGAAAAATCACCTGAACCATCACCGGAAAAGTAAAATCTTTTATAGAAAAATTAATTTAATACTAAATTAGAGAGCGAGGTTGATCTGGATGTAAATCTTGATTTTTCCTGGATCCAAAGTCCAGATCAAGGCATTTTTCAGAGTTCCTTGATTTTTCCTTGATCCAAGGTCAAGAATCTGGTTAAGGTACCCAACCGAAATCAAGGTCAAGGTTTCTTTAAGTCTCGCTCTCTAATACTAATATTTATTTTCTACTCCAAACAACAACGACCTTTTTAAAATTTTGCTTTATATAATTGCTCTTCAAAAAAACATTTTTTTCTTTCATCATATCCTTGTATTATTCTTCCTTTTTCATATCCTTTTTTGTATTAATTTTTTTCAAGATTCGTCCATCTTATTATCATTTTTTTAAAGTTGCCTTAATATTAAAACTTCTTAAATATATCTTAAATCTATTTTTACATATGAAATCTTATTTTTTCTATTCAATTTTATTTGTAATCCTTTTCTCTCTTAATTATACTATATTTTGCCATAAATAATTAACTAATTAATTAATTAATTATCTAATTTAATTAACATTTAAAATGTGCACTATATCAATGCTGCAACTTAATAATTTTTCCAAATTTTAACAAATGTCCTCAGAAGAACATTGAAAATAGCAGCCCCAAATCAGTGATAAATTTGTAAAATTTTCTAAAGAGGATATTTGTTTACAAAATATTATAATATCTTTCCTTCCATTCAACGATTATGTATTTTTCTTTTTTTTTACCGATCACTTTTCACTCATATCACTCAATATTTGTTTTTCTGCCAATATTTAAATGGTGCAACTAAAATAAAGAAAGCGCTTTGGTTTAAAAATAATTTTGAATTTTAATGATGAATTTCGTATAGTAATTCATGGTTATTTCTTGAAAAAAATACTATATGAGGTAGCTGTCCAAAATTCTTTGGTCTCGAGATTTGCTAAAATCATTTATTGTTGTTTACAACGTTTTCAGATGGGCAGGCACAAAGCTAAGGAGTTCGAACATTGTTTGGAGTAAAAATCGTTTATTTTTTATAAACCGAGGTTCTTACAAAAAAAACGTGGTCTCTTGGTATTAGTACTCTTGTTACGCAAATTTATTAGTAAAATTTTTGGTATACTAGGCGGATGAGCATTTTTATTCCAAAAGCATTTTCGAGTTTAATTATCTAGTTCAAAATGAAAACGATCGCTTGGGGGACTTGGAAAATTTTTGGACAGCTCTCTATGGTGTTATATAACTATTTTAGCAATAAATAAATAAATTTTAATGTTTACTTGTCCTTTATTTTTTTATTTAAATTATTTTATCAATTTTTTTAAAAAACGTGGAATTTTTAAAAGTTTATTTGTCAAAAATAAAAATTTGTTTTTAGTAGAAAAATAGCCCCAGTTTTCTCCATTTATTAAATGAATGGTTGGATATTTGATAGGCTTTTTGGTTGTTTATGAATAATTCATATAAACATACATAAATTTATTTTTCTAGTTCAGAATGAAAACGATCGGTTTATAAATTTAGTAAATTTATTCAATTATGTACTAGAAGACTAAAATATATTGAAAGCCAGCAAGAAAATTTTTTTCCGTTTATTTTTTAAAAAATGTCTCCAGACGAAAGGGCGAGTTTTAATTTTCTTCAAATTTTTATTTTAAAAATTAATTTAAGGAAAGTGTTGGGGAAATAAAAAGAATAACTTGTATAGGCGCTGGTTATGTTGGTGGGCCTACTAGCGCTATGGTTTTCTGATTATTTTTTAATATTAAAAATTATTTAATGACAGATAGCCTTTAAATGTTCTGATATAACAGTTACTGTAGTTGATATGAATCAAGAGAAAATAGACCAGTGGAATTCTGATACTCTACCGATATATGAGGTAGAAGAATATTTAGTTGACCCTCCTTATAAGATGCACCTCTATTTAAGATATCTTTAAACCTCGTTATAAGATGCTAGAACACTTACTAGAACACCTTTAGTCGAGATACTTTTGAAAAATTGGCCTGACCATTGAATGTTGTGAATGCCCTCTGTTTAAGATACCCCCCATTATAAGAGACTTTTTTCAGCCTAGGGAGGTACCTTATAATGAGGTTCTTCAAAAAATTTTTTTAGCCAGGTTTAGACGAATTAATAAACACTTGTCGAGGTCGAAATTTATTCTTTTCTAACGATATCCCCGCTGCCATTCAAAGCGCTCAACTTATTTTTATTTCTGTCAACACTCCAACAAAGACTTATGGGAGAGGAAAAGTGTGTTGTTGATTGATAATTTATTAAAAAAAATTTTTTTAAAGGGAATGGCTCCCGACCTTTGTTATATGGAATCTGTTTCCAGAACGATAGCAGAACATGCAAATGGCCCAAAAATTGTTGTTGAAAAGTCTACTGTTCCCGTTAAGGCGGCTGAAAGTATTCGATATATTTTGCGGGAAGCAGAAAAATTAGACACCAAACGTCTTTCCTTCCAAGTAATGATATAGTACGACAATCGAACCTCATTATAAGATACTTCCAATATTATATACAACTCTATTTAAGAGACCTCTCTATAAGACCCTCTCCGTAACATATACCCGATATTTGGTTGGTCACTTGCTGCTTAAGCGATACCCTCTATTTAAGACACATTCACTATAAGAGACTTTTCATCCCCATGGGGGTACCTGAAAATGAGGTTCGATTGTATACTGTATGATTAAATATTAAAAATTTATTTAAAAAAGGTTCTTTCTAACCCTGAATTCCTTGCTGAAGGAACTGCAATGCAAGACCTGGCCAACCCGGACAGGTTACCTTTATCGATGTTTTTAATTACTAAAAGTATTGCAGAGTGCTTATTGGCGGAGAACAGACCCCTGAAGGTAATGCAGCCATCTCTCAACTTGCAAGTATTTATGAGCGTTGGGTGCCCCGTGAACGTGTAATTACAATGAATACTTGGTCGTCAGAGCTTTCCAAATTGGTACTAAAAGATTTTTAATATAGTCAGACCTCACTGTAAGACTCCTCTTGGGGGTTGAAATAATCGTGCCCTTTAACGGATGTGTATGTTAAATAACTGGTATCGATTGGAAACTCCCCAGCTTAATGGCAATCTAAAAACGTATCCTAAACTGAGGTGTTCTAATATAGGGAGTATATTATATAGAAGGTACCTTATAATGGGATGTATGTTAAATAGAGGGTGTCGCTTTGGGGTTCTCCTCCTTCCAACGGCCAACCAAATTTAAAAAAGTATCTTAAATAGAGGTGTATCTATTGAACGTATCCTATAATAAGGTTGATTGTAATTAAAAAATATTTAAGGCTTCAAACGCCTTCCTAGCTCAACGCATTTCGAGCATAAATTCAATCTCAGCAATTTGTGAGGCAACTGGTGCTGATGTAGGTGAAGTAGCCAATGCTGTAGGAAAAGATCAACGAATTGGAGATCGTTTTTTAAATGCAAGTGTTGGTTTTGGTGGAAGTTGTTTTCAAAAAGACGTTTTGTCGTTAGTTTATCTTTGTGAAGTTCTCCATCTGAAGCAAGTTGCTGATTATTGGATGAATGTAAAAAAGTTTTTATTAACTTTGGCGTGGTGTAGTGGTTAACGCCCCCGACTTGGGATTGGAAAGGTCTAGGGTTCGATGCCTGAGCAATCCTGTTACTTTTTAAAAAGCCTAAAGGCCTTTGTAGTTGGTTTACTTTCACTAAAAATATTTTTTTAACAATTTTTCAATAATTTTTTAAAGGTAATTGATATGAATGAATGGCAAAGACGTCGTTTTTCTGATAAAATAATTGCAGAATTATTTAATACAATTACTGACAAGAAAATTGCAATTTTTGGTTTTGCTTTTAAAAAGAATACTGGAGATACCAGGCAATTTTAGAAATTTTTTTTAATTAGAAAAAAAATTTTCAGAGGGTCCCCAGCAATTTATGTAACAAAACATTTAATTGACGAGCATGCCCAACTTTTTATATACGATCCAAAAGTAAAGGAAACCCAAATACGTGCCGATTTGGAAAAATTATCTGACAAACAGATAGGTAATTTTAAAAGAATTTTCTAATTTAAAAATTTTTTAAGTTGAAAAATTAATTACAATTTGTAATTGCCCTTATAAAGCAGCAGAAAAGGCACATGCAATTGTTATTTTAACAGAGTGGGATGAATTTAAGGTAAAAATAAATGAATCGACCACACTATAAGATACATCCTTAGGGTGGACATAATAGTACCTAATGAGGTTTATCTTAAATCGAGGGTATCTTAAATGGAAGGTAGCTTAAATTGAGAGAATCTTAAAAGGAGGGTATCTTCAATAGAAGGTAGCTTAAATTGAGGGTATCTTAAAAGGAAGGTAATCGCTTGGGCAGCTTCCCTACCCAACGGCTAACCATTTAAAGAAATGTCCCTTAAATAGAGGTTCATCTAATATTGGGTGCGTCTTGTAGGGAGATTCGAATTTATATTTTAAAATTTTTTTCTAAGGAGCTCGATTACAAAGAATTATTTTCTTTAATGAAAAAGCCGGCATGTCTTTTTGATGGAAGACGTATTGTAGACCAAGAGAAGCTTCGAAAAATAGGGTTTCGTGTGTTTGTTGTTGGCTCTGCTTCTAACCAAGCTCTAAACTTTTTTCCTTAATTTTTTTTTGATTTTTTTTAAATTATCGAAAAGGAACCATTATTATTAATATACTAAAAGCAATTATTTTTAAACATATCGTTTGGCATAATCAAAAAAAATTTTTTTGTTAATTTTTTATAAATATACATTTCTGTGGATCAATTTTTAAAATTAAAAAAAAATTTTTTGAAAGAACTTTTTGTCAATTTCATTATGATTGTGATAATTTTGAGCATCTTTAGTCATAGGAAAAAAAAAGTTGGAGTAAAAGTGCTGTTTGTGTTACCCGCTTTTTTTCATCTTTTCATCTCCCCTGAAAAGAGAAAAAAGAGCTTTTTCGATATTTTAGAGGTTTGCCAGTAGGTAATCGAGTATGCTGAGTTCGAATATGAGGCCAGATTTTGTTTATTTCGAATCCCGGACCCAAAATCTGTGCTCGAAAGAATGTGCCACGACGCAACACTGCTTTGCACCCAAGTGGGCTGTTACAAAATACTGCGGCAAAGTGGACCGAACCCATTTTTAAAAAGCAGATTTTGAATTTTTAAATATTTTGTTACTAAAATTTTTTTCTCAAAAATTTCTCAATTTAATGTTTGACCCTATCTGAAAATCGGTCGGCATTTTTTTAAAATGTCTCCTTGCGGCACAAATTAACAAACATTAAAGACTAAGGAAAAATTGACTATTTTTGTGTTACTGCAGAAAAATACTGCAGAAAAATAAGGGAAAATAGGAAAGCGCGTCTCCTTTCAGCTAGTCCTCAATTGAGTATTTTTTTACATAAATTATTTTTTAATTATTTTTTTTATTTTAATTTAAAAAATTATAAACTTATTTTTATTAGAATTTTTATTTATTTTAACTTCATTGCTCTACACTTTATATTTAACGCTTGAAATGTCCTCCAACTTTGGTCGCTGTATTATTTGCACTTTGGCCTTTGAACGTGACGATATTTCGGCTTTGCGTTGCGGACACACATATCATTTCGAATGCATTTCAACTTGGATTAATGTTAGGTTTTCTTTTTTTATATTAAGTATTGAACCGAACAGACCCCTTTTTCCTCCCCAATTCCCCCCCTAAAATTTTTACAAAATGGTCAGACTTTTTCCTTTCTTCCATCTCAATTGCCTTTCTATATTTTGCCTACAATCAAGCAAGAAGGGTTATTTTTGATATTTTATTTCCCGTTTTTCCTCCCTAATTTTTGAATGGAAGAAAGGCAATTTGGATGGGAGAAAGGAAAAAGGCTGACCATTTTGCAAAAATATAGGGAAAAATTGGGGAGGAAAAAAGGGTTCAATATTGTTATAATTTCTTTTCAATAATTTCTGTCCGGTTCAATATTACCCTTTTTTGTATTTTTTAGACCTCCAAAACTTGCCCAACTTGTCGCAAGAAGAATCTCGCGAGAGACATTATCCGTCTCTATGTTGACGAGCCAGACAAATCTATGTGCCAATTTCCGGACTCTGAAACTTCCGCAAACGTTTTTTTAAAAGTTAAAAGAATTTTAAATAAAAATGAGTTTTTAGGCCGAGTACGAACGCAAAATCAAAACTTTAGAATCTCAACTTAAAGAAATTTTGGAAGAGAAAATAAAGGTTGATGATGAATTGGATAGAGAGGTTAATCTTTAATTTTATGTGGATATTTTTTCCTTTTAAAGAAAACAATGAACAATGACCTCAAAGCCAGGATAAGGCATAAAGACGAGCATATTAAACGTTTGGAGGGTATTCTTGAAGATCAGGAAGCGATGATGAAGGAAAATTCTAGACTTAAGCAGCAACTTAAAGCTTCTGATTTGTTGGTTTTTTTTAATTTTAGAATTAAATTGTGGGTTAAACTTTAGCCGGTTGCCTATTAAATTTTAGGTCGAAAATGATACCATTCAATTCATCTAGGTGAGATGAGTTGAGCGTTACAACTAGGGTTGGGGTTTTCGAGTCGGGCCTACGTTCGAGTCATTTTTTCGGGCCGGCCCGATCGAGCCTTTTTCGGGCCAAAATTCAATGCCCGACTCGATCTTTCAGATCGGGCCCTAACCCTAATTACAACTACTTACGTGCAGAAAAATTGACATGGCACCCTACGATTTTCAATTTTAGAGTTCTATATATCTCGGTCCAACCGTAAAGTGTAATGCCGTTCGTCCTAGTTCATAGAGACGAGTGGTATGAGTTTCGAGTCAAAATTTAAATGACCATAGACTAAAGTATATCCATTTTTTTAGCTATTCATATGTCTGCAAAATTTCTTCAACTGCCAATGAAACGGAAATTGAGAAGATGATTGACATGTACTCTACTAAAAATGGCGACCCCAGTTGTGGAGAATTTCTCAAATTAATTCGAAAGTATTTTTAAATATAAGCTGAATATTACCTCATTTATTTTTTAGGCAAATGAGGGCGATGGAACAAAAAAATAAAGAACTTCTTGAACAAATTCGAAAGGAGCGTCTTGAGAATAGCAAAAAAGACAAGGAAATTGAAAGGTTGCGGGAAGAGATTTCTCAGAGTCGAAAACGTACAAAGGTTCCATCAACTAGCAAAGAATCACCTATGGCTATACGGCAACGTACTGCTCGTCCTTCCTTTGGATTTAGCTTTTGTGAAGAAGACAGTGAAATTCAGGTTTAAAATAGATTATATTTTGGGAGTTATCATCCAATTGGGGGGATCTTTGTTCTCTTCCTAGCATTTGGAGTGATATTTTGTCGAGTTAATCTAGGTGGGGAAAATTTATTCGAAATGGGAATGCCTTTCGAAGTTTATTTTACGAGGAATTGTCGGGGGTTAAAGTGCCTTTTTAATTTATCCGCATAAATTGATTTATGATAACCCAACAAACAGGAAGGTCACGAGGTGACTGAAACCCTGACTTTTTTTTAGCCGGAACCCAATCCGAAAAAATCTCAAGACCCGACTTTTTCTCAATCCGTGACATCCCTGCCTACAGACACTAAACAAATTTATATTTTTTTTAAATTCCAAAATAAATTTAAAGATAATATCTGGTGGCAGTCCATCATCTCCAATGCGGGTTCACAAATTTACTGGTCCAAAGATCTCTTTAAATTCGAGTTGTCAAATTCTGGAAGAGATTAAAGGACAATGCAAACATCAAAATATGTCAAAACAATCAAAAAACGTCAAAAATGTGTCTATTTTTGATGAAAGCGACGATTTGGAGAATATTCCTCCGCCGAGGCCGCCAAAAAAAACTATTCAATTGGGGAACGATTTAATCTCACCAAATTTGTTGGCACATGCAAGCAAGAGCAACCTGATTAATTTTAACGACTAAATTGTAAGATTGAAATACAATGAACATTATAACTCTTTCATTATTTTAGTTTAAGTATATATTAGTTTAAAAAATTTTTTTTGAATAAATTGAATAAGATTTTTTAATTTAAAAATGTTTTTAAGGTCAGAAATGTCCAAAAATTATCTCGTTATTTTTGGGTATAAATACCTTCGGTTTGAAGACTTAATTTAAACTTGTCCAATGGTTATTTAATTTAATCGTAAGCAAATAATTAGTTAGAAAGTAGAATAGTAGCCAAAGCTGTCAAATGAGAATCCATTGGGTATTGTATCAAAAATAATTTTCGAAAAAAATTGCAAAAATATTTTTCTTCCAATTCAAAAATTTATTTTCTTTTATTTATTGTCTGGAATTGTCGCGCTGGTGCGTATAAATATTATTATTTTCCAACGTTTCTTTGAGTTTCAACGTTAAATTCCGTTCAGATTTAGTGCAACATATAGAATAGAACTAACCGCTAGGTTTACATGAGCTTAGTTTTATATAGAAAATTTCAAGTGTCATGATTATTCAAAGTTTATATGAACAAACTGTTTCCGTGGCCCACGCTCACGACATAAAAAATAAATATTGAACCATCAACAAAAAAACCTTGAAAAGGCAGATAAATCGAAAAGCAACTGTTTGCGTCTATATATTAATTTTTTAAATTAAAAACCTCGAAACGTCAAAGCTTTAACAAGTTGGCAAATTTCCCTAGCATCATGCTCCATAACATCAAACCAAGTTCAGATGAATCAATCACTGAAAAACCAACAAAATCGCCGTGATCGCTGACGTTTGAAAATCATTTTGTAGTAAAAATGACTGTCGACGAGACTTCAAAACTGCAATTAACAAAATAACGAGAAAACTCAAATCAAAGCTGACTACAAGTTTAAAAATTATTATAAAAATAAACAAAAATAAATGCTCAAACATATACATACATAGAAAAAATATAAAAACTAAGTCAATTTATTTTTTATATAAAATATTTTATATAGGTACACATAATAGGCAGTCAAATCAATAAACAAAAAATTTAAAGCAAATAAGTACCAGCAAAAAATAATAAAAAAAATCTGTCTATTCTTCAATCTCCTCATCCCCTCTCAGTTCCATTTCAATTGCCTAAAAACAATATTTATAATTTTGATTGATTTTAAATTGAACTGCTAGAAACTTTTCAAATTAAAAATAATATACCCTTATTTCTTTCATAATATCAGTCGCTGGGACGATCATACACTTGGAAAGATGTTTAGCAGCTTCTTTAACCGCATGCTTAGGAGCATATTTCGGGAAGTCTTGCGTTGCAACGTTCATGCCCTTCAGACCATGTGGGCAGAACACCGCACATCCAGAATCGCCGGGCGCTGTTGTGACAACTCCAATCAAGAACGGACCACGTCCAAGTCTCTTACCACCACTGCCTGGATATTTTAATATTAATCTTAAATAAAAAATAATTCAAACTTCTAAGAACTATAGTTTCAGGACTTTGAAGACATCCCTCCTTTTTACATTGCTCTAATTTATCAAATTCATTAGTATAACAGCCACAGAGTAAAATTAAACCAGAACATTGAGTTTTACAAATGTGAGGTCCCCGATCACAAATTTTTTTTTCAGATTTTAGAATCACAAAGTCTTGTTCAATTGAAATATGCTTCACTACAGTGTTGTATTCGGTGCCATCCTGTGCATAAACTTTAACTTGTGTAACATCCTTTTTGTATTCAACTCTTGTTGTATGAAAGTAAGTAGTAAAGTAGAATGGGTGAATACAAGTAACTGGAGATCTAACTTCGTTTTCCTGATCAAAGTTTGAAGCATAAAAGCAAAAGGTCTCCGGTTCTTCTAATTCCGGGAGTGGACCTCAAAAAAGGACAGTAAAACGAAATTAAATAAAATTTTAATAAACAAAAATTTTTACTTTGAACTCGCAGATATGGACCTGAACGTGGATCTAAAAAAGTATTTATTAAAGTGTTAAAAAATTAAAAATAACCTTTATTCACAACTTGATAAATAATATCTTTGGACCATCCATTAAGTGGAGGCGGAAAGGATTGAGTTTGCTCGTCAAATCTATTAATTTTAAATAAATACCAAAATTTGAATATAATCAACATACTTGAGGGAAAGGTAGTGCCCAGTATTTGTATTTAAATAGCGTATACCATTTGCTCCAGGAACTGCACGCTCAAGTTCTGACAATGAAAGATTATCAGTTTCTGGAAGAACAATTCCTACAGGATCGTCAAAGCATCCTTTAAAGAGTACAATCTAAAATTAAAAATTATAAATTCAAAGAAAGAATTTAAAAAATATAATACATGTCTATCATCAACGAGCTTCGGCCTCTTCTAAATATATAAATTAATTTAAAATTAAATTTAAAAAGAAAACGTTTTCAGGTTCTCCTTCAGCTTTTGACATTTTGAATTTTTTAATAAATTTTGATAAAAATATTAAACCTAAAAATTTTAGAAAATCGATTCAATTAAATCAGGCTTAACTCAAAAGTTCTAAAAAAGTTGGGTTTATAATCTGGAAAAATCGAAAGAAAAGGAACACAGAAAAGTAAGAGATAATTCAGAGAAAAAAACAAAATTTAGCTCCAATTTAATCACTTGGCATTATGCCCAATAAACAACATTTTGGTCGAAATGTCCTTTTTAATCCGCTGTTGAATTATTTGAATTGGGCGAAAAATAAAAAATGTGGCCCTACTCTGATTTGGTTTAGTGCCACTTTTACTAAACAGATTTTAGAATTTTAACTTTTTTTTCTTAAGATTGTTAGTAATAATGAACTCAGGCCCAAATTAAAACTTAAAGACGTTGAATTAATTTTTTAATTTTTAGGAAATGCTTATTGCTCCTCAATTTCTTTTATTCTCTTTTATTATTTTTTGTGCAATTCTTTTGTATCGGCACATAAAATTGAGGAGTCAACTAATTAATGTTCCTTCGCCTCGATCCTGGATGTTATTTGGACACGTTTTAATTATTAAGCCGGACATGGAAGGATTTATTGACCAATTAATGGGAATGGCACAGCTTTATCCTCAACACCCAAGAATGACTTTATTTTGGTTTGGCACAATTCCAACATTAATGATTTACTCTGCAAGACTTGTTGAATCTTTGTTCAGTAATAACAATCATATAAATAAAGGAATGTTTTATGATATGTTTAGACCTTGGCTTGGAAATGGACTTTTAACAAAGTTTTTTTTGAATTTTTTGGATTAAAAATCTATTTTTTAATTTTCAAAGCACTGGTGAAGGATGGCGTGCTCGACGTAAATTGCTCACTCCAACATTTCACCACGAAATATTGAAAAGTTTTGTGAATGTATTCAATTATCAAGCCGACATACTTGTTCGGAAATTGCATACTTTGGTGGGCAAAACGGAGTAAGTTTTGAATTTTCGTTTATTTTTTAGGCAAGTTTCGTGGGGTCTTCGAGATGGGTAAACCCAGTTGATGACATGGCCCGTCAAAAACAAAGACTCTTTTTCTTTAGAATAAGTTTTGTGTGGAGTAGCGCAAGGGAGAGAACCTATCCCGACCAAATTAATCTGATTGTGATAACTGAACTGATCTACTTAGGTTCCCTCATCTCCCTTTTATGACCGAGAAAATTAAGATGGCTCAAAAAATAATCTCAAAAATTTTCAACAAATCAAAAAACAGTCAAAAAATTCAAAAAAGGTCAAAAAATTTTTAAGATAAAAAATTTTTCTTTTTAGAGGCCACATTGATGATATTACTCCACTTATAAGTCTTTGCACATTGGATATTATTTGTGAAACTTCTATGGGTAGATCAGTAAATGCACAACAAGAGGAAGACTCAGATTATGTTAAGGCTGTGCTTTGCATTAATGACATCATCCAGAATAGACAGAAAAACCCTTTAGTTTGGCCAGATTTATTTTTTTGGCATTTCGGTGCAGGCAGGAAGCATGAATGGTCTTTGAATATTTTAAAGTCTTTTACCAGAAAGGTTATTTTTTAAATATTTTTTTTTCGAAAAAAATATTCTTTAGGTAATTATTGAACGAAAAGTAGAGCGAAAACAGCAGAGAATCAACCAGGAAATTAATATTGAGCGTCGTCTTGCATTTTTGGATTTGTTGTTGAAAATGGAAGAGAATGGTGATTTGAGCGAGAATGATGTTCAAGAAGAGGTTTTTATATTTTAATGTTCGGTTGGACCTCGTTATAAGAATACCCATTACTGGATCCCCCTCTGTCCACAACACGTTTTTAAAAGTTTGGTCGGTCACTGGGTATAGGAGCTTCCAAGCGACGCTCTTTTTTAGATACGCGTCATAAGATCATTTTCAGCACTAAAGGTCTATTCTATAATGAGAGTTCTACTAGATTCTGATTAAATTTAAACAAAATGCCTTTTAATTTTAAGGTGGATACGTTTATGTTTGAAGGACACGACACAACAGCAGCTGCTATCACTTGGTCTCTTTTCATGCTTGGTTGCCATTTAGAATACCAACAGAAATGTTATGAAGAAATTCAATCTGTGTGTGGAGATTCAGACAATTTGAGCTTTGAAACTTTGGGAAAACTTTGTTTTTTGGAATGTTTTATTAAAGAATCTTTGCGTCTTTATCCAAGTGTTCCTCTTATAACTCGTCGCTTAAATAGCGATGCTGAGATAGGTGGACATGTTTTTCCTGCTGATACTCAAATAGTCATCAATATTTATCAAATTCATCGAGATCCTGAACATTGGGATGATGCAGAAAAATTTATGCCAGAACGGTTTGTTGATTTAATTTTGTGGTGGTACTTTGGCTGACGCCTCCCTTTCTTTTTTTCTTTTTTTTTATCTAAAACAAATGTCCACCGTTGGCATATTGGTCTGGCTAAGGCTCGTAGTTAGTGGGCATTGGGCTGACTAGAAAAGGCACCTTGCCTTTCTGACTAGAAAAGGCGGGGTGCTCAAGGATCAGGATCGCTTCCGGAAGAATGAGGAAAGGAAGGGTGTAGAAAATGGGAAAAAAAGAAAGAAAACATGTGGGACGTCAGTCAAAGTATTACCGATTTTGTTTTTTAATAAAACAATTTTTTAAAGTTTTTTGACTGATAACATCAAAGACCGTCATCCTTTTGCTTTTGTTCCATTCTCAGCTGGTAGTCGAAACTGTATTGGACAACGTTTCGCTTTATTAGAAGAAAAAACTGTGCTAAGTTGGATTTTGAGAAACTTTCATGTCAAAAGTCTTCTACGTCGTGATCAATTGCGAACGAAAGCTGAACTTATACTTAGGCAAGCAAAACCTGTTAAAATGTTATTGACACCTAGGACGAAGAAAGAAACTAACAACAACAATTAATTAGAGAAGATTTTTAGTAATAATTAATTAGGCAAATTAGGATAATTTAAAGATTTTTTTTAAATAATTTTTTTGTTAATTTGATATTTTGACAGATATTTTATACATAATTGAGGCTTTAAGGCAATTGTTGGCCGACATTTGCGAACAAATCGGATAGTTTATGTAAATGTGTCCGCATTTTTTGTCCGCATATGTCTCCCAAATCGTTTTATAATGTCATTATTAAATTTTATTAGAGAGCGAGATTTGCAAAAAACCTTGATCCTTGACCTTGATTTCGGTACCTTGACCAGATTCTTGACCTTGAATCAAGGAAAAACCAAGGAACGCCGAAAAATGCCTTGATCTGAATCCAAGAAAAATCAAGGTCTGGATCCAGATCCAACTCGCTCTCTAAATTTTATTTAAAATTTTATATTATAATAAATTTGAAATTTTAATGTGATTTGAGTTCTAAATTGTTTTTAATGACAATGGAAAATTATATATTTTTATTTTCAATTGTTTTGAAAAATATAAAAGAAATTTTGGCGGCTACTAATTTATTTAAAAAATATATAGATTTGTTTGCTTGTTTTTAAACATTTTTTTAAATTTTTTAAAGTTTAGGAGACTCCATTTGAAAGAACTTTTTTCAAATTTTTTTAAATAAGAAATGGATAGTGCGTCTAAACATATAGCTGATGTATTTACAGATCTTCATAAAATTGGAGAAGGGACCTATGGAACGGTTTACAAAGTTAGGACAAAACAAGATGGAGAATTAAAAGCTTTGAAGCAGATTAGATTAAATCAGTTTGTTTATTTTTTTGTTTTTGGGTGGTGGATTTTGTAGTTTTTAGTTGATTTCAGGTTGGGGACTAATATGGTATTAAATTTCCTTGAAAGACCAGGAACATTAATAAAAGGTTAATTTTAAAGACAGGACCCCACCTTTGGATACATTTAACTAGTGATGTAGATTTTTGAAAAGCCTGGGCCTGTTCCTGGCCTTGGGTTTGATTTATTGACCTGGGCCGGATCCTGGGCCTGTAGTCCAGGAAAACCCCATGAAGGTCAAAGATTGCCTGGGCCTGGTCTTTTGGTACAGAAAAACCCCATGCCTTGGTCCTGACCCAGCTCGATTACTACATTAAACTAATCGGACCCTATAATGATGCGTCTCTTAGATAGAGGATATCCCTCATTTCTATCCCCAATCCAACGTCCATTGTTAGCCAGGGGCATTTTATATTTTCCGACTGCATTTAATTTTTTCTATTTTAGAGGTTGTGAAGGTGTGCCAAGTACTTGTATTCGTGAAGTTTGTTTATTAAAGGAATTGACACATCCAAATATTGTTCATTTGGAAGATGTTATGATTCACAGTAAAAAATTTTTTTTAATTTAAATTTTAAACATCAATTTAGAAGGAAGAAAGCTTTATTTAATTTTTGAATTTATCGATCAAGACCTTAAAATGTTATTAGAACGTTTATCTCCGCGTCCTTTGCCCGTTCCAAATGTTAAGGTTTCTTTTTTGATTTTATTTTAATATTAAAAAAATTTTTTTAAGAGTTTTATTTGGCAAATGCTTCAAGCTTTGGCTTATTGTCATACACACAGAGTTGTCCACAGAGATTTAAAACCTCGTATAATTTTTTAGATTTTTTATTAACTTTATATATTTTTTTAGAGAATTTGCTTGTGAAGAATGATGGGACTATTAAATTAGCTGATTTTGGATTGGCTAGGTAATTTTTTTTCGAGGAAAAAGGGTTGAACTCATTTTCGTTTTATTTTCGCTATTATAAATTTTGTAAATCTTATTGGGATAATTTTTAGATCTGGACTCATTTCTTGGGAATTTCATTTTCTTCCCGTAGGTCTTACCTTAGGCTGATTTTTTTCCAAATTCTAGTTTCTCTATGGAGAGCAAATTCGGGCTTCTCTTTTTACAGCTGGATCTTTCCTACTTTTTGGATCATTTTAGAGTTGTGTACTTTCCCCTTTATTTTACAATTCTTTATTGATCAGGGAAATTTGATTTCTCCAAATTTGGTTTCTCTTTGGTGTTCATATTCGGGATTCGGACTTCTCTATAGATTCAGATCATTTCAAACACCAACCATTAATTTTCTTATATTATTTATAAATTTCAGAGCCTTTTCGTTGCCAAGTCGTTGTTACACCCACGAGGTTGTAACGCTTTGGTATAGAGCACCAGAAGTACTTTTAGGTGCTCTCTATTATTCTACAGCTGTTGATATTTGGAGTTTGGCTTGTATTTTTGCGGAATGTTTACGTAATGAGCCTCTATTTAAAGGAGATTCAGAGATTGACCAACTTTTTAAAATTTTTCAAATTCTTGGAACGCCTAATTCTAAGGTTTTTCTTTAAAAATAAAAACTTTTTTGGTTATATTGTCAAGTTTATACGTCCTTAAAGTCGTATATTTTTGTTGGTTTTAAAAATTGGGGTTGGGTTCTTTAACGTGTTTTGGGTTTGAAATTTATGGCTAATTGACTTTGGAACATCCTTTATGTAACTTGAATTAATTTTGACTAGTTGCAGTCAATTTTTAAAAAAATTTCCTAAACCATCTCAACCTACCCAAAATTTCTATTAATCGAGAAAATAATTTTTATAATAACACTAGCCCGCAAAATTGATTTTTCCGGAGTTTGATTTGTAGCAAAGAACCTGACCTGATCCAGCTGAATTTAAAACTCGGACTTTAGAAAAATCTGGCCGGATCCGAACCGGCGTTGGTTACTAATTTATAGAATTTATTATTCATTTTGTCATAGATTTCTACCCCAAAAAATATTAAGGCAACTCAAATCTAATTTTCAAAACCTAAAGAAAATTTAATTTAAAAAAACTTTGTGGGGCCTATAAACTGGGACACGCCCAAATAGTCGCGCGGCCATAAAGTCGCCAAGCCATAACTTGCTTTAAGATTTCCGAATCTTTCCAAATTTAGTATTAAACGATTCCTCTCATCGAGCTAAAGAGATTGGTCCCAAAATTGATAAGGGCCAGAAATTTTTTTAGCAAGTTATGGCTAAGCGACCTTATGGCCGCGCGACTATTCTGGCTGTGCCCCTATAAACTCGACAAGACTTTCCAACATTTTTCTAATTAATTTTATTTATTTTTTTAAAAGACATGGGCAGGTGTAGAACGTTTCCCCGACTATAAAAATAATTTTCCAAAATGGAAGCGTCGTGATATGCGTGAATTAATAACAATATTAGATGAAGATGGAATTGAACTTTTAAAACAAATGTTGGTATATCCACCAATGGATAGAATTACAGCAAAATTAGCTCTTTCACATCGTTTTCTTCGTGATATGACATTAAAATTGCATGACATTACTTTACTTTATGAAAAATAATTTTAAGAAAATAGAGAGAGGAGAGGTAAGAAAGGAAATTCAAAAGAATAATTTATTTTAAAAAAATAAATTTAATTTTTTATTTTTAATTATATAAATTATTTTTATATATTTAAAGTATAATTGAAAAATAAAGACAAAAATATATTTTTTAAAAATTTAATTAAAATTACAAAAAAAAATTTTTTTTTATTTGAAAGACTTGGACGGGTATAGAAATTTTTTTATACTAAATTAAAATATCTTTTTGTTCAATAGTTTGGTGCGTGTCGGGACAAAACACTGTCAGACTAAAAAACTGTCTACACAAAGTAAAAATGCCGTTCATTTCACTTTATGTAAAGAAAGTTTAGAATAAAATTTTGAGGCACAGGAATAAAAGTACTAATCAAGATCTAATAACTATTAGGATCTAAGGATGACTTTAATATCGTCAGAAATCGAATTTATTGTCTCTAAAAGTAGGGTGGATTTTTAACTTTGTCCAGACGGTATTTTGTCGGACGATAATTTACCCCTCATCCCGTTTGGTAGTTTTGTTTCCATGGTCACACAAACACAAAAGTAAAAATGCCTAAATAATATATAGCTTTTTAGTTCATATAGTGAAATAGAAGAGAGAAAGTTTTATTGTCACACATTTCCTTTTTACCTGAATTTACTTTTTAAATTTTTTTTGTCCTTCAAAATAAACTGAAAAATTCACTGAAATTCTCCAAAAATATTCAATGATCAGAATTTAATTTTCTTCAATCGGGAAAGGGAAAATTGTAATAAAAATAAAATGACACAACAAGCAGCAACAGCTTCAAGTTCAGTTATTGGTGGAATGCCTCAAGGGCTTTTCAATTTGGGTGTGCCTTCAATAGGCACAAGTTCTGCACCGAGTACTGGTATTCCTCCAAAAACTTTGGCTGATCGGTTTGATTTTAGTATAGTCGGACCTATTTATAGGATACACCCAATATTAGATACACCTCTTTTTAAGATACTTTAAAGAGATCTATAAGCGATACCCTCTAATTAACAAACATCTCATTATAAGAGACCTCTCTATAAGATAGGGTAGCTTCGTTCTAAAATATTTGGTGGACAATAGCTGTCTGTCTAGCGATACCTTCTATTTAAGTTGCACCTTCATATAAGCTACCCTCATTGTAAGAAACACCCAATATTAAATACCTCAATATTAGGTACACGTCTATTTAAGAGAAGCTCTTTAAAATTTGTTTGTCACCTGGATGTGGGAGCTTTCTAAGCTATACCTTCTATATAGTAAGATAACCTCATTATAGGAGACGATTCTCTCAACCCTTGGGTGTGCCTTATAATGAGGTCTGACTGTAGCAGATAAGAAAATAAAATTTTTGACCCAAAAAATTTTATTTAAGATATCGAATGACCAAAAAAGTTGGAGATGGAACTTTTGGAGAAGTTTCGTTAGCTATAAAATTAGACACGGGGGATGTTGTTGCAATTAAAAGAATGAAGAAAAAGTTTTATTCGTGGGATGAGGCAATGAATTTACGAGAAGTTAAATCTTTAAAAAAATTAAATCATCCAAATATAATTCGGTAGTTAAAAATTTTGTAAAAAATTTAAAAAAGAATTTTTAAAGTTTACGAGAAGTAATCAGAGAGAACGATATTCTTTATTTTGTATTTGAATTTATGCAAGAAAATTTGTATGAATTAATGAAGGAACGGTAATTTAAAAATGATTTTTAAAATAAATTAAATGAAAAAAGAGTTGATAAAGATTGTAGATAGCAATGTGAGATCTGGCGGGATTTATTTTTCATAGTTTAAAAAATATCTCGATAGAATTGTTGATAGTAAAAGTGAGAGGCTCGGGACGGGTCCTGTACAGGATTCTCACGTTGGACGTCTTGTAAAAAATATTCCAAATACGGGATCCTGCACGAATTTGCTAACTACTAAATAATAGATAGTACTAACCGGACCTCATTTATAAATATCCCCATTATTAGATACCTATTAGTTTTTAAATTTGGTTAACACTGGATGGATGAAGCGCGTAAGCGATAATTCATCATAAGATTCGATTATTTCATTGCTACTGGGAGTATCTTATAATGAGCTTTTACTGGTAATACTCTTATTTACGTGCCTAACATCTCGTTTAAAATACACCCGTTTTAAGAGACTATTTTTTATAAGGGGTTATCTAAGTGAGTCAGAAAATGAGTCACAAGAATGAGATTTTTTTAAAAATTTATCAAAAAAAATATTCCTTTAATCACTTGATATATTAAAGAATATATTATTCTTCTTTAGAGATCGTTATTTCCCAGAGAATTCCATTCGAAATATAATTTATCAGGTACTTCAAGGCCTTTCATATATGCATAGAAACGGTTATTTTTAAATTCTCAAAAAATTTATTTAAAAAATTTATTTATTTTTGAAGGGTTTTTCCACAGGGACATGAAACCAGAAAATATAATGTGTAATGGAACTGAATTAATTAAAGTAGCCGATTTTGGGTTGGCTAGGGAAATTCGTTCAAGACCTCCTTTTACTGATTATGTTTCTACTAGATGGTTATTTCATTTCAAGTTTAAAAATTTTTTTAATTTTGATTAGGTATAGAGCACCTGAAATTTTGCTTAGATCGGTAAATTAAATAATCGAACCTCTATATAAGATACCCCCAATATTAAAGACACCTCTTTTTTGAGAACGTTTCTTTAAATTTTAGTGGGTCATTGGGTAGAGATGTACCCAAGCGATGCCCTCTATTTAAAATACACTCCAATATAAGGTATACCTCTATATAGAATACCCCCATTACTAGAGACACCTCTATTTAATAGACGTTCATTTAGAATTTGGTTAGCCGCTAGGTTGGGGGGAGCTGTCTAAGCGTTTACTCTTTATTTAAAATATATCTCAATATAAGAGACTATTTTTAAGCATTGAGAGGGTATCTTATAAAGAGGTTTTCAACTATAATAAAAAATTTAAATTAAAATTAAAAAAGACTTTTTACAATTCTCCAATTGATTTGTGGGCTTTGGGTTGTATTATGGCAGAATTATATATGCTTCGACCACTTTTCCCTGGAACTTCAGAATTGGACCAAATATTTAAAATAATTAATGTGCTTGGAACTCCAACAAAAGTTCTTTTTTTCAAAAATTAAAAAATAATTTTAAAAATTAAAAAAAGGAAGAATGGCCAGAAGGCTATAGACTAGCCACTGCAATGAATTTTTCTTTTCATCAAAGTTCGGGTGTTCCTTTAAAAAGTATTGTAAATACGGCAAGTGATGATGCTATTAAATTAATGTCCGATTTTCTTGCTTGGTGCCCAGAGAAAAGGCCTACTGCTGTAAATGTTTGTGACAGAAATTTAAATAAGAAGACAGTCGGACCTCACTATAAGATACCCCCTTAAGGCTGAAATCGTCTTTTTTAATGATGTGTATGTTAGATGGAAGGGTATCGCTTAGGCCTCCTAATAGGGAGCATCCGTAATTTTCAGTTTTGCGGTTTGGATATCGATTCCGGTTATTCGAAGGTTTCCCAGGAAGCCAACCCTAGCTCCTGCTGTCCAATCCTCCCTCTAACCCTAGCTCCCAACAAAATTGAAAAAAGTATACTAAATTGGGGTTTATCTAATTTTAAGTTTATCTTATAGTGAGGTCAGTATCTTAAAAGAAAATTAAATAAAAAATTCATTTCAGTCACTAAAATACCCCTACTTCCAAGTAAGCCAAAAAATGGGAGCCCCAATTCTTTCACAACCAGCAACTAGCACTATACGTAAAAATTCTGCTGGTTCAACACAAAGCGATTCTAAATTGGTAACTAATAATAAAAGAATAACTCAAAAGGCTTCTAAAATGACCCAAAAAGTTTTTTAAAATAAATTTAAAAATTCTAAAAAATTTTTTTTTCTAAAGGTTGTACCTACAAAAGGAGGATTACCCTTTATAACTATTAAAGAAAAACAACAACAAATAAATGCAGAAAATCCTTTGGCAGGATTAGAAGATGAATTAGAAAAATTACAAGAAGAACAACAAGTATGGAGAATCAGGCCTAATTATACGATACCCCCAAACCCTTTATTTAAGATCGTTTTTAAAATTCTGTTGGCCAAAGGGTTGGAGAATACCCTCTATTTAAGTTAAATTCATTATAAAATACCCTCTATATAATATACACCCAATATTAAGTACAACTCATTTCAACATACTGGTTGACCACTGGGTGGGTGAGCTTTTAAAGAGGTATCCCTATTTAAGCGATTTTTTTTAACTTCAAGGGGTATCTTATAGCGAGCTTTGACTGTATGATAAAGCGATTACAATTTTAATTATTTTACAGGAGAAAGAACAACAAAAAAATGAACGAATAAGAAACTCAGAAAGTGCAAAAACAGAAAATACAACACAAATTAGAGGTCCAGATAGAAATAGAAATTTATCTTTAAAAGGTGTAGAAAGTATTGCTGAATTAATTTTTGATACAAATAATGGAAATAATAGGTAAAAAATGAAGGGAAAAAATTTAAAAAATTTTAATTTTAAAGAACAAATGTTAACCCTAAAAATCAAAAAATGGCAGGAAGCGAATTACCTTCAAGTGGAAAAAGAGAACAATTATCAATGAGTGCCAAAAAAGCAAAGGAAATATATTTAAGTAAATCGAGATATATACCTGGTATGTTTTTTGGTGTAATCAAGTCAACCCCAAAGGCTATTTATGCACTTAAATGTGGAGGGGGAAGATTAAGAATTTACATAATTGTTTAGCAAGTATGTCAATACCTTGCTGTTCGGGATTTACAAGCAAAACTAGACCCGATAGCCTCCCATCTCGGGGCGTGCCACCTGTGTTGTGTAGTGGTATCGCTATAGTATAAAAGCCAGTGAAAGCGTCAGTCTAGTGGGATCATACTAGCCCGGCTAGTCCCTGATCTCCGTCGTCTGTCCAAGCCCGTTCCACCTTCGCTTTCGTCTTTTCGCCTTTCGCTTTTAAAGTTACTTTCGGAACATCCCTTTCATATAAGGACACATTAAAGCAACCACCGACTACCGCCAGGCAGTATACCTGAATCTCCCGTTAAGTGCAAGTCGGGTGTGTTGCCCACTATTCTATATAATCTAATGCTTTAAAAAAGGTATAAAATCTGATATAATAAGTGGAAACAACAAAACAACACAATTACCTCCTGCTTTGGGGCCTAAACAAGGAAATGAGAATAATAATAGTGTAATACAACAAGCACGTACTGGAGTACAAGCACGTTTTGAATATGCTTATGGTAATTATTGAAAAAAATTATTAGCGGAATTTCTCTATAAGCTAATACTAGGCACACCTTTATTTAAGATACGTTTTGAATTTGGTATACCTATGAATTGAGCAACTGCCTAAGCTTAACCTCTATTTAATATACACATCGATAAAATATAAACGAACTCGGCTTTATTAAAAACTTTTTAAGGTTATGTCCCATCATTCGGGGGAAATGCTAATAATAATCGTCAACAACAACAAACAACAGCACCTCAAATCTCAACAAATGTAGGCCGCGTAAACTGGGCAGCTAAATATCAAAGAAATTAACTTTTAAATACAAAAATTCCATAGAAAATTCAAAAAATTGGATTATATTTCCATTTAAGTAATACATTTCTGCTTAAGTGGTTATTATGTAGTTACATAAGTATGGCGCATGCATTTATATATTATTTAAATAATAAGATAATAAAATAAAAAAATAATCAAACAAAATGTAGCAAATATAGTGAATATATAATTCAGCTAACACCTTATAATTTTTAGCCTCAAGATAGCTAGATCTGTATATATCTTTATTAAATCTTTTGGCTTTAATAAACGCTCTCCCTCTCGCGTTTTCAGGCTTATAATATTCATTCACCAAGGGTTATCATATATATTTATCTCCCCTCTTTTGTTTTTTAAACCGTTTTTGTTTTAAATAGAAAGGAACGTGATAGTCAATAAAGGATCTTTTAGAAAACTGGAATGATTTTTAATTATTTCCAGTCTTTCGAATAAAATTTATTTTGCAGAATCGAAGGAGGTAAGTGGATCTTATAACAAAAATATTTTTAGTTGGGATTGCCGGAGGTTTTTGGAAATTTTAGAAATATTATTGAGAGGATACCAAAAAAATATATTTATATAAATTATTTTTAAAGGGTGTTGAAGATTTTTTTCAAAAATTTCAAAAAAATCTATAGTTTGTACAATTCGTCTTCTAATCATGCCAATGGGTTTTCTGTAATATATTCTGCAAATTGGAAATGCTTAAGCAGAATATTAGGTCCAGTAATTCATTAGAAATCATCTATACTAAAAAATAAAAAAATTTAAAAGAAAATTTTTGGGGGACTATTTCCATCTAGGGGCCTTATTGCACTTCTAATGCCCTATAAACCCTTCTTGGCTCCGTCTACTATAGGGACTATTTCCATCTAGGGGCCTTATTGCACTTCTAATGCCCCATAAACCCTTCTTGGCTCCGTCTACTATAGGGACTATTTCCATCTAGGGGCCTTATTGCACTTCTAATGCCCTATAAACTCTCCATTTTTAAAATAAGCTACTATAAATTTCAAACAATTTAGGTAGTCATCGAAGATGTATTGTGTTAAAATTCATTATTTTTAAAGGGTTGCGGGAAAATTTTGAAAACAATAAAAAAATTTTAAAAAATTATTTTTAAGAAACTAAACGTTTATCTTCTTCAATAATTACCTCATTGTCAAGCTTACTTTAAATTTTAATCTTAGCAATAGAAATTCTTTAGCAACATAACAAGAGCATATAATTGTAAAAATTCACTTGCAAAAATTAAAAAAATTTTTTAAATATATTTTTAAAATTAATTAATTAGATTAAATAAATTGTAAAAAAATAAAATTATTTTAAATTCAATTTGCAAAGTGTTTCCTGTTACAATAGCTAGATTCCAACAAAAAATCAACAAATATTACATCTCATCTTCTTTTTTGTATTTACATTAAAAATTAATTTTAAAAAAATTTTTTGTATTGTTTTTTTTGTCTGTTAACAGACTAGGGCATTGTACGCTAAAGCAGGCTGTGATATGAATTTAACAAATTTCACGTAACAAATACGCGATAACAAATCACTGGTCAGCTTTAGGCGTACAGGCCAAGCCAATAAAAAATTATTTTTTGATGTTTCTTCTGATGTTTAAAAATAAATTGAAGAATTTTTTGGTTAAATGCGAACGCCGAAAAACAGAGTAGATGACACGTCGTTTTTAAATTTGAGTATAATTCGGATGGCTAAAAGAAGAAAATTCTTTTTAACCAAATACCGAAATTATATCAACACGTCTCAACTACCCATGTCTTTCAGCACTAACATTAACCTTTTTTTTTAATTGGAAAAAAATTTTTTTGGAAGAAAAAGATGTTGACTTTAATTAGTTGAAAAATTAAAATACTGTTTTCTAATAAAAAAATTTTTTAAAGAAGAATTGAAATTTTTAAGAAAAATACTATAAAATAATTAACTGGGTCAGCTGAATCCCGCTAACACGACTCCCCTGATAACATGCATGAAAAATTTTGGAGAACCACAGGGAAAAGAGTTGAGACTTGATAACAGACACTTCCCATCTTCGTGTCGATTCAATCCGGTCCCGAGGTGTTAATCCTGGCACCAATTGGTCCCGACACCTCGTTCTCATTCATACGTCGGCTCAGTTCGCTCCTAAGGATTACGTATTATTAGCGAGATTCCTCTATTTCGAAAAAAAATTAAAATAAAATTTTATATTTCTCTTCAAAAAAATTTTTTTGAATTTGTGGACTAAGAAAAAATATTTAAAAAGTTTTTTTAACTGCATGGAAGTTTTTTTAATTTTTGGAGAACTAAAAAAATTTTCAGAAAAAAAAAATTTAGGCAAAAATCAATTTTTAGTGTAGTATATATTTTATTTTTTGTTTGCCTCTCTAACCTTTTAAACTAACAAAAAAAACAAATAAAAACAAAATGACGAACAGTTTCAAGAGTAAAAAAAATGGGGAAAATAAGCATTGATTTTTATTAGGTATATTATTTACATGCGTTCGGCTGGCTTGGATAAATGAGAAAAATGGGGGAATGAGGAAAAAAGTGGTACACCCCAACTTACCGCAGAGCTACTACATCGTTCAGAATTGTCGAATCCGGGACGCTCTGGTATGGCTCGATTCAGCTCATCGAGGCGTATCGAAACATACCATGGTTCCCGGATTCGACGATTCTGAACGAAGTTGGGCTCGCGGTAAGTTGGCCTGCTCCCAAAAAAAGATGTTTTTAAATAAATTAAAATTGGAGACAATTAAAATTTAAAAAAAATTCCACAAAGTTTTTAAAGAAAAAAGAACGTCAAAAAAATTTTTGTTAGGAAATAAATAAAATGTCACGCGAGTCAAAGAGAAGAATGACATAAAGGCATTGAAGAAGGCACAAAGAGATGTAGTAACAAAAAAAGGGATTCTGGGGGGGGATTTTTTGTTGTTAAAGGAAAAAAGGAAATTGACAGATGTGTCCCCCCTTTTATTTCACTAAAAAATTCACCCCTTCTAGGTCTCTCCGAACATCTTTCCTTTTTCTTCCATCAGTGTGGGGAACAAAACCTTTGGAGGTTTTTAAGGATGGTTGTGTGGGGAAAGAAAGAAAGGAGTTTTTCTTCTTTTTTTTTCTTGGCCCTTTTTTCTTTTTTTAAGTTAGAGTTTTGAGGGCAGACTTGGGGGAAAAGAAAAAAGAATTTAGAAAAAATATGTATTTCCCCCTACTATTTTTACTTTTCTGCCTTACTATCACCCCTTCGTCTACTATCACTTTTTTCCTTTCTCTCCTCTATTTTCTTTTAAAAAAACTTTGAGCACCGTTCTATTTCAAGTGTATATATTTTTCTTTTTCATCTAAAAAGTAGTCCCATTTTTTACTTGGTTGGTTGCCCTCGACGCCCCTGGGGGATTGGGACAGCGCCACCATCAAATGGATTGAAAGGGAAAAGAGAGGAGAAGAATGGGGAGAGGATGAGAGGAAGATATAAAAGGCGAACGGAAAAAATTGAGATGAAAAGAAAAAAGAAAAAGAGAACGGGGAAAAAAATTGTTGGGGGTAAAATGGCGAAAACTGAAAATTGAAAAAAAAAATTCCCCTATAAAATAATTGGTGGAAGCCTAAATGCTTATATTTAATGCTCTTAGAGCGAGGCAATAATGGAAGAAAAATATCATCTATTAAAAAATTTTAGGAGAATTTTGGGGACGGACCTCACCTCACGGACCCCACCTTACTTTCTTGACCTAAAAATCGTCTCTTATAATGAACTTAAATAGAGAGTATCGTTTAAGCGATATTTTGAAGATTTTAAGGGAAAAAGTTTTGAAGTTGGAATATTTAGTAGGTTTTTTCTCCATCTAGCGGACAAAGAACTTAAAAACGTAACTCTAGGAATATTTCATAGCGAGGTTCGACTAGATTGAGGCTTAACTAATTAAAAACCTCTTTATAAAGTAATAATAAGCTAAGAAATTAATGCCAGCCCTTTCAAATTCCAAATCAACTACTTGATTACATATATTGAAGCAAGCAACTTTCGATTTTTATTATAAAAATTTAGATTTTGAAATACTTTTTTTTAACGGTCTTTAATTCTTTTAAATTTAAAATAAATAAAATTTTCAGACATTTTAAACAAAAAAATAAAATGTATACACATAAAAATTGATTTTATAAAAATTGTAGTAAAATAAACAATATGTGTTTGTGTGTAGAAGAAGAAGGGAGAAGAACACATTAAAATGTGTTCGATTAGAAAAGTAAACAAAAATACTGCCAAAAAGAGAAAATTGAAAAGAGAAGAAAGAAATTTTTTAGGGAAAGAAAAACTATATAGGTAGTCAGTTGTCGACGGCTGGCAGTTAAAAAATGATGAAAAAAAATGGAGAAGGGAGGGGGGGAAGCTGGTGGAACGCGAACTCATTTTTTTTATTTATTTCAATGTCAGTGTTGTGTTTATCTCTTCCCCTCTCTTTTTTTTATTTATTTTTTATGTGTTTACTTTCCGGAAAATATTAGAGAAAAATAGAAGTTAGAGAAAAGGAGAAATATAGAGGAGAATAGAAGGAATTTTGAGAGAGTGACAGACAACAAAAATAAATTTGTTGGCCATTTCTTTTCTCTAAAAATTTTTCTAACAAATTTCTTCATCTTTTTTATCATCTATTATGGCAATTTTAAATACTCCTCTATTTCTGTGTGTCATTGTTTGGGGGAACAGAAAAACGGAGGAAAAATATTGAAAAATTATTAAAAAAATTAAAGATTGGAAACGGCAGTTTAAAAAATTATTTTTTTTTATTCTTGAAAAAATTCGAAATTTTAATTTTAAATTTTTAATACATATCTTCTGCATAGTTCACATTCTAGATTTCTTAATATTGCTTAGAATCACAAGAAATATGGTAGCTTTCCAGAACGTTGCGGACAACGGCAATAACTTGAATAGAAAATTTTTAAAGATTATATTGACACCTTCACATCCGTTACCTTGCATCTGTTCCTGGCCCTCCTCCATCGCCACTATTGCCTGGTGGTCCTAAATAACATTAAGTAAAGTTCGGAAATTTGAAATACCTTCTTTTCCTTGATCTCCTCGTTCGCCCATATTTCCAGGTGATCCTCTTGCCCCAGGCATTCCTGGCTTTCCGTCAGGGCCTGAATGTCCTGGAACTCCCTGAGGACCTTTTTGTCCTTTAGTACCTAAATTAATTGTTAATTTATTTTTTCACTACGACTTCCTCACCAGGTGCGCCCACTTCGCCCTTTCCGCCAGTAGAGCCATTCCGACCTGGACTTCCTGCCGGTCCGGCTTTACCTGGCATTCCCGCTTCTCCATGTATTCCTTGCGGTCCAGGCGGTCCTGGATGTCCAGGCAATCCTTTAGGGCCCGGCTCCCCGTCTGTACCAGGCTTTCCATCTTCGCCACGTTCTCCTGGTGGACCGGGATAGCCTGGAGGGCCGTTTGGACACATTCTGTCAGAATTTATTTTTCTTCTTAGAATATTTAACAATACCTGCAATTCACCTCTCCTTGTTGAATCATAACAGGAGGACTACAGCCGTGCTGACCTGTTGGGCCAGGCGTCCCTTAATTCATTCAATTTTTCTTTTCATCCAAAAATCCCTTTTAACCCAACCAGGTTTTCCTGCCTCCCCATCCATTCCAGGCTTCCCTTTCGGCCCAGGAGGGCCTGGAGGGCACTTATTTTCTGCCAGGCAGGAGCACTGTCCAGCAACAGTTGCTCCACTTGCCCCACCGGAGTAATTGTTTGTTTGTCTTCTTTGTCTCTTCAAAAGAGGTGTTACATAAGAATACAAAAATTTCTAAAACTCTAATTTTATCAAGAAGAAAAGTGCCAATATTTTCATTTTGTTCAATTTCTTTATTCTCTCCACCTATAAAATTAGCTTTTTCCCATATTCTAGATTGAAGTTTATTAAATTCCGCCATTTCCTTCAAAATAATTTTAAAAATAAATTTAAATAAAAAAATTTTACAGCTTCCAAGTCCTCAGTAATCTTATTAATTTTCCCGATTAATGCCGGAATGAAAAATGCACAACAAGCTAAAGCAGCTATTGAAAGGAAGACGGATATTTTTGATGCTAATTGTGTTAAATACATTTTTAGAGGGATTTTTGGGAGGGTTAGAAGGATTTAGACGGATTTTGTCTTATTTTAAATAAAAATAAAATAAAAATAACCAGTTAAACGTGATCAGTTACATCCTTCTTTTCTCGTATACTTTTACATTTATGCGAAAAGATGCGCGCTTTATTGCTAACCATTTATACTATAATTACAATAGCCACAACAACTTTAATGTTTCGTAGGGGCAATAAAGAAGGAGATAAATAGAAAAAGAACTTTTTCAGAAAAAGTTGGCAAAAAAATTAATTAAAAATAAAACATGTTGAGAAAAAGGTAGAAAAAGAGAGAATAGTTGTGGTAATTCTGATTTTTATTCTGTTTCAAGTTTTACAAATTAATTATTCAGAATTTAATTCTGATTTTAAATTAATGTTGAAATATTGATGAAATCACGGTTATTTACATAGAACACCAAGCTAGAGATCAGTCAAGTTGGTGAAGGAAGAAATAATTAACAAACTAAATTTAACTACACAAATAAATGCTGAGAGCATAAGGGCGAATTTTTTCTGAAGACAATCAGCCCTCGAAGTTAGTTATTCCAAAAATTAGATACAGTTCGATTTTATATACGTTTTCTTGAATTTAGGCTTTTTTAGGGGTTTATTTTAGGTTTTTAGGCCACCAAGGGGGTGCTATTTCACCTTTCGCCAAATTCCGAATTTTTTGGACTTTTGCCTTTCGTCTTTCGCTTTTTTGAAATGACTCACATCTCTGGTGGTCACTGAATGGAGTAGCTGAATAAGCGATAAACTCAATTTAAGATAAATCTCTTTATAAGATTACCACTTTACAATTATACCTTAATTCTCTTTTAGTATAAAAGCCATTAATTATAATTCATTAACTGTTAGTTTGTTCAAAGTATTTTCTATTGTTTTGTCAAATGTCTTCTGTAATGTCGAACAGTTATAGGGCAAGTTTTATTTTTTATTTTTCTTTTCAAAGAATATTTGAAAATTTTTTCTGACTGTTTTTCCTTTTTCTTTGGCATTCTGTTTTTAATGGGGCCACTAAAGTCTCTCATTTTTCCCTCATAATTGCTGATGGGGAAAGAGGTCCCCCACAGTTTGTCGGCTTTTTCATTAATTTTTCTTCAATTTGAGCTTGGTTCAGACCACTAATTTGAAAATTTTCGGAAATCCTCTTCCTTTAGGAAAATTTTTTAGGCAGAAAATCTAGGTGCTTTCAAATTTTAATTTTTTCTAATTTTCAGGATCTCAACAACAGTAATTATACTTGTGATGAGTTACCTCCAAGTTCGATTATAAAATGGCCAGGTGTGCATCTGATTAGTATTGATTCGATCAAAGACGCCAAAATTGGTGTTGGAATCGAGAATTCTGTGGATGGTGTGCGCACTGTTGGAATTATTTTGCAAATAAATGAAGAGGGAGTAATTGCTGGAATTAATGAATGCTGTAGTTCTGGAAAGGAAAATCTGCGCTTTAAGCTTAAAAATGTTGATTTGGTTGTTAAACGAAGCGAGCGTTATGATGGGAAATTTAATAATGATGAGGTAATTTGTATAATTGTTATACAGGGGACCTTGTTATAAGATTCACTCAGTAATTTTAAGGTGGGGTCACCTCTAAGACAACCTTCATTTAATAGACGTTCTTTAAATTTTGGGTTGATTACTGATCTGCCTAGGGAAAGGGACAGCTGAAGGAAGGGGGGATCCTCTATTAAGTATATGTCTGTTGAGGTCTCTTGGTTTGGTCATTGGGGGAGGGGAAGGAGAAGCTGCCTAAGTGCTACCCTTTATTTAAGATAAACCTCATTATGGGAGACTCCTTTTTCAACCCCACGGTTTACCCTATAATGAAATCTGACTTAAAAATTTTCTTTATTTTTTTTCAAAAAGAATTTTGAACGTCTCGTTTTGGAAGTCAAGCCATTCAATCGTTTGCCCACATCTTCTTGGAAAGCTCTAATTCAAGCGCGTTTATATGTTGCAGAATATGGTGGTTCTTTTCGTTTGGTGATGGGGGAAGTGTTTGAATTGTCAACAAATAGTTCTGACCCTCCTTTGGAATTGAGAATTGATCAGAAAATATTTGCCATTAAATTGGAAATGCGTTACATAAATGAAGTAAGATTTAAAAATTTAATTTTCTAAAAAAATTTTTTAAAGAATTATCGCGAGATGCCTTTGTTCAAAGATGGAGATTTGGAAGTTTTTGCTACTAAATATGATCCGGAGCCTTTTGCTTGGGTTCATCGTGCTTTGTTAGCATTGTATACGCCGAAATTGGGTATTCCTTTTTTAAAAATAATTTCTGCAAATTGGAGGATAAGGTGTTGTTTTTGAGGATTTTCCTTGCAGACTTTTTTGAGACTTTTTCGGGCTTTTTAGAGGTCTTGCAAACCTTTTTTGGAGGAGAAAAATCCGCATATTAACAAATTCGACACCTCGTTCTTTACCCTCCTTAATGCCAAAACGCCGAATTACCAAACCTCCAAAAGCCGTTTGTTGGTATTAGAGTTAGGAAAAATCACACTTCGGGATCCTGAATCGGGATTTTTTTCTTAACCGATGCCGGGACGGGATCCCAAGGGATAAATCCCGAAAAATCCCAGATCCCGGATAATCCCGTCGGATTCCCGCCCCGACCTCTATTCGTTATTCTGTCATTTCTTCTAATTACTTTTGGAGTTTAGCTATTTCGACATTTGATATTAAACACCCCTTCATTTTTAAATAGGTAGTTTAATTAATTCTTTTTTTTTTTAAGTTTTGTCTGATGATGGAACAGTGCTCAATAATCGAATTGTTTTGAAAGATCATGATATCACCAAAGAACAATTTCTCGAGCTTCTGTATCAAATCTATCGAACAGGGCGTCCAATTTCTTCAAATTTGGAAAATCTTTCAATTGCCTCAACAAAATTAGATTGTGAATTAATTCTTTGGAAATTGTGTCGATTTATGGCTGGCAATTCTGATGAATTAAATTTTATTGAAAAAGTCAAGAAATCTGCAAAATTGGGGTTAAACGAGGCAATTAAACAAATTAGCTATAATGTTGTGAAAACAGGCGAATGGGAAATGTTACAAAATGGAGGTTTTGATGCGCGTGAATGTTTTGGTCAAAAGATTTATTGTAATTATGTTTTGCCGGCAATTGTTGAGGTTTTCTTTTTAAATTTTATTTTTTAAACAAAAAAGTACTTTTTGGGGTCCTTCCCTCATTTTCTTTTTTCATTTCTTTTCGCCTAAGAGTAGTTCAACTGAGTCCCGGCCCTATAACTCAAAAACGGTTTATAATTTTTAACTTTCTTGGCACCAATATATAGTAAATTAAGTATAAAACAAGATACCAGGAACAATCAAAGATCGACTGACTGATGAAAAATTTTAATTTTAAGATCTAAAGACTAAAATTAAAAAAAATGATTTTTCGGAACTCTATCGGTCATAGCGTTTTTCCGTTAGTGCCAAGAACATTAAAAATTATCTACTCGTTCTTGAGGGGCTGGGATTGTCAGCTGAAACGGGATTTTTTTGATTTTTTAACTAAAATCTTAAAAAGGAAAGGAAGAAAAGGAAATAGAGGAGGATACAAAAAAATATCAAAATAAATTTCTTTTTAATTTTTAAGGCAATTAACGATAAAAATAATGTTGACAATTCTTTTCTTCGTGCCTGTTTATACGAACAAAAACATAAATGTCCAGTGCCTGGTTTTGATAGTCCATATGAAGCAAGTAATCCATTCAACGCTAGTATCGAATTGGATAATAAAAAGTTCATTTATGTGAATATTGGAATTCTACAAGCGAATGAATGTTTGGAAAAGTTTGCGGGATTCGATGGATCTGGTAAATTTTACTTAATATATTTAGATTTCCAACAAAAATGCAGGTTGAGTTGTAGGCAAACATTTATCCATAGGGAGGGATTGAACTAGTAAACTCCTGTCAGTTATTGTTAGGCGATTCGGTCACCACGTTCAGAAGATGCTTGAACTGCCTTAGAGGATGACTATGCTTTCTCACTCGATTTTAGATTTTTAAGTGATACTAGGTAGATCTTATCTTTTTCTACATAGCTTTCAAGCGATGGTTCTAATAATAAGTCATATTTTTCAAAAATACATATTTTTAGAAATTCAAAGATCCTCCCTAATTAATTAAAATTTTCTCTAATTTTATAGGAATGAAATTTGGGCAATTAAAACTTCGTCCAATAATTTCTTCCAATTTGAAAGCAGAAATGGAATATAATCAACTTCGTTTGGAGCAAGTTCTCTCTCCTTTGTTGGCGCTTATGTACGGGACTGGAGACAATGTACCTAACAATTTAATTCGTTCTTGTCTCATATTTGCTTGTGACCATGGAATGAAAAAAATTGTGAAGGAATTGGAAGAGGTTTGGAAAAAATTTTTTTTCTTTTAAAATTTATTTTTAATATAGATGATTTGTAATGAATTAATTACTGGGCCTAATATTCTGCTTAATCATTTCCAATTTGCTGAGAGATATCATTTGAAGAATTTGGAACGCTTTTCTCTATGGCAATTGGAATGTGAAGAGTAAATAAATTTATTAATTTTATTTGGACATCGGTATGAGATACACTCTTAGGGCTGAATAAATACTCTTATACATAATGGGGGTCTCTTAGGTGGAGGGTATCGCTTACAATTAGATGGCCCCCTCAACCGAATTTTAAGAACGTTCCTTAAATAGAAGTATAATACTGGGAGTATATTATATAGAGGGTACCTTATATGAGGTGTCTCTTAAATTGTAATTATCTTAGGCAGCTCCCCATCAAATGACCACACAAATTTTTAAGAAGTTTCTTAGACGGGTGTATCTCTAATATAGGGGGTATCTCTTAGTGAGGGTTGATTTTAATTTATTTTTTAAGGTATCACAAATTAGGCCTTGCACTGCTCGAATTAGAAGATTATAATAAACTTGGAAAAAATATGCGATATAATATTGAGGATCGTCTTTGTAGCGGTTGGGGTGTTTATAATAAGTCTTTGGCTAAACGGTAGATTATTTTCTTTTAATTAAAAAAATTTTATTTTCAAGTGAAAAGAGTGGAATTATTCGTTTTGTGTTGAACACCCAATCTTGTGAGCCTGAAATTGCTTCAGTCAAGAACGATGATCTTTGCACTGTGGCGACAGAAAACGAGGCTGAATTCGATGCTTACCAGCAAGAGCTTGGTACTGAAGTATAGGAGAATAAATAGGGATAGAAAAAAATAGGGAAAGATAATCCTTATAAATATAATTATTGTATAGGTATTTAAATAATATATTATAATTCCTTTTTCCTTATGGCTTTAAATTAGCCTAAGGTATATATTTTTTGTATTATTTCTATATGTTGTATGTATTTATGTGTGTTTGTTCGTGTATTATTTCTTTAATAAAGTTTTATAAAAATGAAAATAAACCATCATCGAGTTGACTGGTTATTTATGCTTTAGTCTGGGGTCATTCCACTATGGTTCTAGTCCATCTCCCATCCAATGAATTTTCCCACAGCTTAACAATAATACAAGTAAAAAGCTTGCCTTACTTTTTTCTAATAATCAGACCTCATTATGATGACGTCAGTGGGGCTAAAACCCTGTATTTCATAGTGAAGGGTACCCTTAAAAGGGCGTATGGTTTTTGACGCTTCCTTCACCGGACGATCAAATTTTACAAAGATCTCTTAAATAGAAGTTATCTAGTATTGGGTGCATTTTTTAATGAAGTCTGACATTAATCACTTCAAATAAATCAAAAATTAAAATTTTAATTTTAAAAAATGTTGATTGGACTTTTGGTAAGCTTCTAGCTCTGGTAATCTAGCTTTATGATCAAATCAACGGATTCATACAGCTAAATGACCAAAGCTATAAACACACGCTGTCCTTTTTGAAATATAAATAATTAAATTTTTTAATAGGTTGTTGTTAAATAGAAAAAGAATTTTTCAATAATAATAACAGAATTTTTAAATTTAATCGCTGTACTGAAAACGTGGTTTTTAGGGGCTAAATTGACTAGAAAAGATAAAATAATAAAAGAAAATAATATTAAAAGGTAAAATGGCAACGGAAACGTCGAGAATTTTTGCGCCGCTACCACTACCATCCTTCCCCAAAATTGATAGGTTTGGTTGGGTGGTAGTTTTGGAAGAGGAAAGAAAGGTAAAAAGACAACGGAAGAGGAAGAAAAGGGGGGATGTGTCGATTAATGAGAAAAATTTTAGAAAGGGAGGTGGGGGAAGGCTAATTTGGAAGGGAGGAAAGGAGGGGGAGAGGGGGAAGAAGAAGGTAAGAAAAGGTACCCCTTCCTCTCCCTTAACTTTTTTTTTGAATAAAGAGGCACATGGAAAGATGAAAGAAATATTTGGGTAAAGATTGGAGATTGAGCAATGTTGAAGGTTAAATATTAAATGGGGAGAAGAGTAAAGGTAGAGAAGAAGAAAAAGATTGTTATCTTTTATTTTTCTTTTAGATACCGACTAAATATTTTTATTTAGATTTACGCTATTTTATGATAGATTTGGTAGATTTTATAAATTCAAATGCAGTCGGACCTCACTATAAGATATAGATAAACCTCGATTTCAGATACGTTTTATAATTTTGGGTGGAGGGAGGCAAGCAGCCTAGGCGCTATCCATCATTCTAAGATACCCCTCATTATAAGATCCCCCCCCCCCCCCCCCATTATAAGATACACCCCCATTATAGGATATCCTTAATTATAATAATATGCCCTCTATTTAATGTACACCCATTATAAGATACGATCAGTTCAGCCCCAAAGGGTGTACCTACAAATGAAGTCCGACTTTAATTGTTGCCAAAATTCTTTAAAATGTGATAGCCTTTTGCGCATTTTTATCAATATATCAAGAAATTAATGAGCAAACCACAATATATAAACTAGTAGAGAAAAGTAGAACGGACGCGTGATTAAATTTAAAAAGAGGGGTGACTGTCAGCAACAAACGATTGACTCTCGAAGATGTGAAAAGTGGTCGAGAAAAGAAATAAAATTAAAAATTGGCGGCCATTTTAAGTTAAAGAGAATATTTAAAAAAGAAAAGAAAAATATAAAATATTTAAGCGGAAAGAAAAATTAAAAAAATAATTAATCATTTAATAAATATAAAATTATATATACAGATCAGCACCCCTATAAACGACCCATTTTTGACATTGAGAGGGAGAGAGATAAATATAATATTTAAGGTAAGGAAAAGGAATGTTTTGTGTTTTAAATAAATATTAAAAATTTATTTATTATGTATATTTTAGAGAATATTTTGGATAAAAGAGAAAAAAATTTTATTTTTTGGAAATTAAAAAATTTTAATCAAAAATATAATTTATTAAACAAAAAAATTATTTTTTAATTAAAAAGGAAAATACACACAAATCGGACCTCATTATAAGGAACATCTCCTAATAGATAAACCTCCTTTAAATCACGTTCTCTAAAATTTAGTTGGCAATGGATTGGGTTGCCCTCTATTTCTAAAATTGAGTTACCCTCTATTTAAGCAACTCTCATTATAAGAGACTCCCAATACTGAACACACCTCTAGGTAAGATACATTTTAAGATTATGTTGGCAAGCCAAGCGATACCTCCAATTAACATAAACCTCAATATAAGGTATGATTTCTTTAACCCCAAGGGTCTATCTAAAAATTAGGTCCGACCTTTACATAAAAAACAAATGAAATTTTTTGATCATTCTTCTTTAATCTTCCCAAGTCAGAGAATGTCTACTTCCAACTCTTAATTGACAATTTCTCTTTCCATACCAATTAACATAGGCAAATTCACTATTCGACACAATTGAGTTAAAACGTCCACCAAATTTGGCCGCTGAATTACTTTCAATATTACGGGCTGCTTCCAAATTGTCCAGTTTTGTTGATATTAAGGCTTTTTCGACAATTTCTCTGTTTAATGAAAAAATTTTGTTTGAAATAAATTTTTATAATGATTTCTAATAAAGGTCTGTCACTATTTGCTTGGAAAAAACAATCCCGAAGTATTTAGAACCTGGCGATCAGAGCAGACATTTGTGCATTTGCGCAGACCTAATTCTCAAAAATATGGAATTCCCGACGTTTTTTTGTGCCGTTAATTCCCAATTCTCGAAATCGAGAATTTATTTTTTTATGTCGGCACAATCCCTGACACACACAAATTTCTGTGTTTCATAGTTTAACACGAATCAAGGCCCCTATCCAATTTTTTGCTCCCTCACAATCAGCAATAAAACAAGTACTACCTCAATTCAGTATCGTCACAATTATTTTTCATTTCTTCATTTTCACTTGTATTTACTTTTTCTTTCAATTTTTCTTTCTTTACTGCCTCATTTCCAAATGCCATTTCTTCATTTTTTGGTAAAATTTCATTATTATCATCTTTATTATTTTCATCCTCATAATTTAATAATAAAGAATCACTACTTGATTTTATTTCTTTTATTGTTGTAGGTAGTAAAATTGTTGTTGTTGTTATTATTTGTTCTAATAATTTATCGTTTTCATTAGTTTCATATGGATTTAGGGGTGATATTATTGTTGTTTCTGTAATAGATATACTTATCAAGTAACTTTTCAAGGTCCTCAACTCCGAATGTTCGAACCCAAAGGGGCGGGTCCAATTTTAGGTAAATCCTCCCATTTTTATTTTGTCTTATAAAATGGTAAGGACTCAAAATGGTCAAATTATTTTATACCGACCGTCATTACTAGCTGAAAAAGTTAGTGGTCAGCAATGGTCAGTTAGCGGGTTCTAACCTAAAAAACTTGTTCTAGTCATTAAGGACACAGCGTCATTAAGCTACGCCTATATACTATAAGCGTTTGACCATTTTGGGCCTTGACCATTTTCAATAAAAACATAAACCCCCTAAGTACCTTCATCAATATTTGTAGACGTTAAAGTACTCGCTTGTAATATTTCCTCAACGCTATTAGAAGGAGGAACTTCAACTGGAGAAGGAAATAAAAAGGAGGAAGTTTGAAGAGTTGGGAAAGGCGAAGAAGTTGCTAACAATTCATTATTATCCAAACTTTCATAATCTTGTTGATTATTATTAAAAATATCGGGAGAAACAGCTATAGGAAATTCTGTAGAAGTTGTTGCAAAAGGTAAAGGAATTGGAAGGGAATCAGAAGGAGGAGGGATTTTTAAATAATTATTGTTGTTGCAATTAATTGGGGAATTACAGGGGGAATTTATTTGTAAATTTGTTTCACTAGAACAACCATCAATACAAGGAAGATTTTCGTCAGAAATGGACAAAGGAAGTTGTTCATTATTACAATTCTAAAATTTTTTGGGAAATTTAAAAATAAAGTTTAAAAAGACCGAAGCTCCATTACATGAAGGTAGGGAGTATGGAAATTGGTTAAAAGTAGCAGTGCATCCCTTAAAAATAAATTTTTTTTTCATCATTTAAAATTTAAAACCGTTGAAGGACAAGGCTTTTGTTGTTGTTGTTGACTACATCCATTTTCGGTATTTGTATCTTTTTGAATAAAATTAATCAAACCTCATTATAAGATACACCCTTAGGACTCAATTAATTGTATGTACTATAATGAGCGGTATATTAAATAGAAAGTATGACTTATTGTTAGCTCCTCTCACCCGTTGGCCGACTAAATTTAAAAAACCGTCTATTAAATAGAATCTAAATAGTAGTAGGCGAGGTCCGACATAATAAAAAAATTCATTCTCATGTCAGAATTATCTTTAAATTCTTAAATATATTATAGTCAAGCCTCATTAATATATACTTCTTTGGGGTTGTGCTAATCGCATCTTATAATGAGCGAAAATTTAAAAATTAAAATTTTATTTTTTTACCTAAATCAATTTTAATTTTTTGATATTCTTCTTCTTCAACAATTTCATCACAACTTCCACAATTAACAAGTTCTTTGCATTCATTATTTATTTGATAGGTAAAAGGACGTGGATAAAATATTTGTTGGGGAGCTTCATAACTACCTCCATAACTAGAATACCCACTAAATTATAAAATTTATTATATCTAAAAAAATAAAAGCACCTGCAAATAGGCACAGAAGGAGAACATCCAATTGACGAAAATGGTGGGCAACAAATATAAGTTCTAATAAAGATTAAATATTAGTACATCTCGATTTAAGGAACGCTTTTAAAAAAATTCTCTTTAAGCGACTATACCCTCTATTAAAGACACACCTCGTTATATAAAATACAACCCATTATAAGCTACCCTCTATATGATATACTCCCAGTATCGGTTGAGGGAGCTGCTTAAGCGATACCCTCTATTTAAGGTACCCCATTATATTTACTTAAAATAAAAAAATCTTAACTGCCCTCCACCGGCCATACATCCACCAACGGGTTGATTAAATAAAAACAATGGAAGAAAATAAAACAAAATTAAAGTCATAAGAAAAATTTATAAAAACATTCCTTTAATTTTAAAGGAAAAAAAATTTTTTTTGGCTGGATTTAACCTTTAAAATTAATGTAGTCTACAAAGGAGAACATCCAATTTTATTGAAAGCTTTGAGAAAAATTTTTTTTGCCCTTTCTTTCTCCTATATTACAATAATAAAAGGAATTTAAAAAATACAATTTAAACAGCTTAAATTGCGTGAAAACTTTCTCTCTCCTTTATTTTAATTAAAATTTCTTTTCATCTTAAATGTACAAAAATGAAAGAGAAAATAAAAAGATCCCGGAATTTATTTTGCTCTTGAAAAGTAAACCCTCTTGACATTGGATTTATTTTAGAATGAATATACAAGATTCCTTTTTTTAATTGGATATATTGACTAGAAAAGCAGCAAAATGGTTAATTCTGATAGTCGTAGGGCTTAAAAGTTGCACTTCGTTTTTCGATTTGGAACGATGTTCGAGAAAATTTCTTCGGGTAAAATGTACGATGCTTGGCTCGATCTTTCGCACATATTGGCTACCTTTCACTGAGTTAAAAAATTTTTTTTTGACTAATATGTACCAGGGATACCGTCAAAAAACCAAATAACCGATTTCGGGAAATCGGGATCCTGACCCAAAAAGTCGGGAATTCCCGATTTTCAGGAATCGGGACGGCAGGACCCCTAATATGTACAAAGATTATCTGGAATTTTTGAGGGTCAATATCTTAAGAAAAAATTTTTAAATTTAAATTTATTAAAACAAAAATAAAACAATTAAATATATTACCCAAACAAAATATACCTTTCCACCAACATTTTCTAAAATATTTACTCATCATCTTCTTCATCACTTTCTTCATTTTTATCATTTTTTTGTTTCTTTTCTTTCCTATTAGACTCTTCTTTATCAGCTGCTTGATCCAAACCTTTAGGTGCTACCAAACCTTCATCATCAGAACTTCCTCCTCCTTCTTCATCACCTTCTTCAAGCAATTCCATTCTTTTTTTAATTTCTTCCTCGTCCAAATCAGTCAACACTTTTGGCTATAAATTGAACAAAAATTATTTTGAATTTCCGAAAATATTCTTTCAGAATCGATAAGGAAAGTGAGGACATTAATAACTGGACAATTAAAAACCACATAAAACTAATGTTTGGAAAATTAAACCAAAACTATTCAACCAAAATGAACTAGTTTTTTCTTCATCCAACAAATTTTACAAGTCGGGTCAGAAAAAAGTTCGAGAGGTTTGGGTCAAGGGTGAAAAGCCAGGGGGTCGATTTCGAGGGGAGGGGGCTAACATGGGATGTGCGCAAAAATTTTGGAAAATACAAGAACAAAAATTCTTTAATCCCAGTTAGATCGAAAACATTGTTAATCAAAATTCCATATCTTATCCCCACCCCTATATCCTTCTTACAAAATTTCAAAAAAACTAACCGCCATAATAATTCTAAAACTTCCTTCATATGATTCTATAGTTGTTTTTATTGCATCAAGAGCATCCTGAACTGCTTTAAATCCACCTTCTCTATCCATTGTTTGTGTAGCTGGAGAATAAGTAAATACATCTATATATTGTTAAAAAGAAACGCAAAACCTCATAAATACACCCTCGGAGCTGAAAAAACTCTCTTATAATGAAGGGTATCTTAAATCGAGGATACTGCTGTTAGACACCCCACCCAGTGGCCAACAAAATTATAATTGAGATTAAATTATAATTAAATTTCGGGGGATAGATGTAAACCTTGGATAGAGGTGTACCTAATATTGGGTGTATTTAATGACGATGTGTATCTTATAACGGGATGTATTTCAAATAGAGGGTATCTATCGCCTTAGCAGCTCCCCTACCCAAAATCAACCACCCCAATCCACGCGTAAGTGAAGAGAACTTAAATAGAGGTGTATCTAATATTGAGTGTATTTTATATTGAGGTTCGACTTGTGAAAAAAAAATAAAAATTACTTACTAACAACAAAAAGAGGAGCAGCAATTAAATTAATCTATCAAAATAAAAATAATTCTCATAAAAATTTAAAAAAAAAACCTTGATAACCAACTCTTCAGTTGAACATTTTTTACCAGCAATTAAAGCCTTTTTAACCGCTTCAATTCCCTCATAAGAAAAGCAACTAACTTCAATATCTGCTCGGATTTTTAGAGGTTTTGGAGCTAATTTTTTGCGAATTTCTTCGAGCAATTTATTTTTTATTGGATCCTCAATTCCACATTCATCAAAAACATTTGGTTCGCTTAAAGAAAAAATAGAGAATTGATATTAGTTTCCTTATCAGAGAGTCATGGCTCTCACAATAGTTTTATTCTTACGAGAAATGAAGGAAAGAAATAAAATGAAAAGAAGTGAGGTGGTGGAAAAATTTCTTTTGAAGAAAATTTCCAGATTTAATTATAAAAATTTAAATTAACATTTAGAGAAAATTGATTAGAGATAGGGATGCCCTCGTAAGAATGATTATTGCCTGGTGAAAGTATTGGGGATTGAAGTAATTCCTCATATGTTTGTCAGATAATTTCGCTTGGGATAACTCGCAAAGCTTAAGATTATTAGAAAAACCAACGTTAAAGCTTTGGTAAATATTTCAAAAGAAGCAGCCTTTTTCTTCAATTTTCTGTCAAAATGCCAAGCAGTCTTAAAAAAATAAGCTAAAAAAACTAAATTTAAAAGAAAACCTTTTGATACAATTCCTCCAATTTTTCATTTTCTGTATATCCCAACTGATCGGCAACATGTCTTAAAATACTATTAACAGCCTTTGCTTTAGCAAAACGATCTTCACATTGAATTAAATCTTTGGAATATACACGTCTTTTGGACAAATCAATATAACCTTTAAACTTATTTAATAGAAAGTTTTGAATTTTAAAGGCTTCATTTTTCCCAAAAAATCTTCCTTATATGCACAGCAATCTTAAAAAATAATTACCCAGAGTGGAAGGGTCATACGAGAATAGAGATCGATATTTCAAAGGATATCGATTGAATATGAGAGATTTTTGTTCGATCCCGTCTCTATTCAGTCTCTAGTCCAAACGCTTGAGCCAGAAAAAAAGTAGAGATCGAGCTGGGTTTGGATCAAGACCTTGGTTTTTCCTGTACTCAGAATCTAGGCCCAGGCATTTTTGACATTACTGAATTTTTGCTGGATCCTGCCCAAGTCAATAAATCAAACCCAGAGTCCAGGAATAGGCCCAGGCTTTTCAAAAGATGCTTCTTATGATTCTCATATCAATATTGTTAATTAAAAATTAACCTGTTGATTTTAGTTTCCAGAAATAAAACGGGGAAAAATGAAGGAAAGAAGCCCTCCCAAAAATAATTTATTAAGAAAAAAACCTTTATCTTTATCCACTCTAATAACAACAACACATTCACTTCTTCCAACACGAATTAATTTGTTGACTGAACGGATTCTTCGACGTGACAATTCTGACAATAAAATCATTCCTTCTTTTCCATCATATTCAGAAAGTGTCACATAAGCACCCATATCTTCAATTTTCTGGACTTTAACCATAACAGTATCTTCAATATCCGGAAATTCATTTTCATAAAATCGGCATGATAAAGCTGCCATTTTTCCTTTAAATAAATTTTCTAGAAATAGATTTTTAAATTTGATGCCAAAAATAATTTTCCTTAAAATTCTAAATTAAATAAGATAAAATAAAAAAAAGTTTCCGAAACAGAACAAACACCCGCTATCAAGTTTTTCGACCAGAACCTAACCAAGACTGAAAAAAAGTAGACCCAGACTTAAGTCGCCCAGACTGAAATGTCCTTCAAGGTAAAATGCGTTTCAGTGCAAGCCTAAACCTTTAGGCTTGGTTGACAATAGAGTCTCATAAAATCTGTCGAGGAACTTCATTTTTGGAGGCTAAATTTTTTTATTTCGATCATTTCCGAAAATTTTTTATATCATTCAGGGTCTCTGATTATTATATTCTTTTTTACTTGTTTTCTAATCTGATCCAAACATCTTTTAAAGAGTTATACGCCGCTAAGTACGGTAAATCACGATTGTCTGCATTTAACGGCTTGTAACTTTCTAAATGACGGTGGGAAATAAAAAATTCCTTGAGAAAAAGAACAAGCACGTCCAGAGCTTTCAAATGATACAAAAAATTACTATGTTTTATCTAAGAACAGAAAAGTTATGGCCCAAAATGTTAGCAAAAAGACTATATTTTTGAGACTCTTTAGACACGTGGTTGTTTTTAGCCTAAACCTTTTGAAGCCTAAACCTTTAGGTTTTCGGTAATTTGAGTCTCGGTTATGGAATTATTTTTTCCCTGTTTTTTTGCTGTTGTCTGCTTTATGTTAACAATATTTTATAAAATAATCTTATAAAATTTATATTAAAAAATGAGTAGTATCAAATATAAATTTTAAAAAACGACTTTGTAACAAATTAATTAAAAAATTATTTTTCATTCATTTTCTTTAACTTTTCCCTCCTCCATTTCTTTCATTTCCATTCCTTCTTCATTTTCCAACTTTTTATTTGGAATTTCAAAAATTTTAAAATCGACTTCTCCATTTCCCGAGGTTGCAGGACGTCGATTTAAAGTAGAATTAGAGGTGCTACTTTCCCTTCTTTCATTAATCTTTAAATCAAAAACAAAATTTTAATCAAAAATTTCAATTTACCTTTCCATTACTTAACGAACTTTGAGCTCTTTTTTGAACAATATTTCCATTTTGTTTTAAAGAAGGCACTTTATTTGACAAAATATCTTCATTATCTTTTATTTCATGAGTTTCTTCAATATTTCTTTCATTAGTTTCTTCTTTGTCAGCATTGTTTTCACTTCTAGTTTCTGGACTGTCTTCTGGGGAAAGTGCTGCTCTTAAATTTTTAAAAAGGATTTATATTATAGTAATAAGACTCATTTTTAGATACACACAATATTAGATACCCCCTATTTAATAGTTTAATATTTGTTTGGTTACTGACGAGAGGAAGCTGTCTAAGCGATGCTCTCTATTCAAGACTCATTATAAGATAGGTATATCTCACTATAAGACACCCCTTGATACTAAATACGCCTCTATTTAAGAGACTTTTGTTATGGTTGGCCACTTTGAATTCAGTTTGGCCACTGGATAAAGGAGCTGCTCTAACGATACCCTCGCTTTAGGATACACCTCATTATAAGGTATCATTTTTCAACCCTAAGTGGGTATCTTATAGCGAGCTTGGACCGTATTTAAATTAAAATTTTAATCAAAATATTTACGCAATAGCAAGTCTGTGTTGTCTTTCTAGCCTTTCTTGAGCTTGTCTTTCCTTAAGTTTTTTAAGTGCAATTTCAACACCTTTAGAAATATTTTCATAATTATCCAAAATTTTATCAATTAACCATTCCAATCCTTCAACAATTACCTTTAATTTTAAATTAAATTTTCTTTAAAATTAAATAATTAAGGAAAACTTGATCAATTTCCTTTCCCGTTCCTTTAACAGCACAAACACCTTCCACCCTTATATCCGTTTTATTCCTTTTTGCCATACTATGAAGTTTGAATTTTTCAGAAAATTGGATTTCATCCATTGCTTCTGGCAAATCTTTTTTGTTTAGAAGGAAAAGTATGGGCTTTCCCATTAATTCGGATACTTCAATTAATTCATCCACAATTTGTTTATTTTCTGATATTCTGCTAGCAGCGCTAGAATCGACGACATAAACAATTCCATAGACCTCAGCAAAATATGTTGTCCAAATTTCTCTTATTCTTTGGGACCCACCCAAATCGTAAACTGTTACTTTGTATTTGAGGATGTTTACTTCTGCTCTGCTAAATCCGACAGTTTGGTGGACAGTGCCGAAATCCTCTGAAAAATGGGATTTTTTAATAGTTAATTAAATGAGATTTTTTAACTTTTTACTAGATACACCTCTATTTAAGAGACGTTGTTAAAAACTTTATTAGCTACTGTGTGGAGGGGACTCTATATGCGTTGCACCTTTCTAAGCTATACCTCAATATAAGGTACGATTCTTTTTTTAAGCCCCAAGACCTATTATAGACTGAACATCTAATTGTATAATACACTTATATTGAGGTTATGTTGAGGTTAGACTGTACATAGAATTGTATATAGAATATCCTCCTCATTATTTGTTTACATTGTGTTAGACTAAGTTATAAGGTAAATTATAAGGGCTAATTATAAGTTACACTTTTCTGCCCAAGGTTGTATCTTATAATGAGTTCGAACTTTAATTTAAAATTTAAACCTCCTTGTAATGCCTTAACTATTGTTGTCTTTCCAGCACCATCAACCCCGAGAAAACAAAGAACAATAGTTTTATTTCGCTTCCAAGGAGCAATTCGGTTTGTTCTTCGTTTAAAACCTCCAACACAATTTCCCATTAATTACTGGTGGCATGAGTAAAAAGAAGAAAGAAAAAATAACATTTTGTTTTTAAAATAATTTAACCTGTCTTTTTTAAATAGAAAATTATTTGTATTTAATTAAAGTTGAAACTAATTTTTATATACACCTCCTTGTAATGAGGTGCTCTAAATAGGGGCCAGCTTAACCAAATCCCCTTCCGTATTTATTGAAACAATTTCCCTGGGTTATTTGTATTAGCCTATCCCTGGAGGGAGTAATTAACTGAGGGATAAGGGGGCAGGTATTTGAGAGGGGAACAATTATTGTTGCAATCTAACACTGGGTGGTTAATACATATTTGAGGGAAGGTATTTAATTACGGTATATGTTGCCGACCAACTTGAAAAACGTATTTTAACTTAGGCGTATCTAGCTTTAGCTTAGTTTTGGGGGTATCTAAAAATAAGGTTCGCCTTTATTTAATTTTTAATTTTCTCCAAAAATTAATTTCAAAAAAAAATAAAAGAAAATTTTCAAATAAAAAAAAGAAAAATTAAAAGATTACCCAATTTAAATATTTTTATAACCAATTTTTCAAAGCGTCCATAGCAACGGTTTGTTTGCATAGCAATTTTAAAATAAAAAATATTTATATTACCAAGAGAAAGCAAAAAGCCGAGAAGAAACATTTTTTTATAATTGGGAAAGAGGACATTTTTTTATTTAAATGAGGGTATATCTAGATATATAATAATTATATTTTTACGTAAATATATTTAAATATTGGGTATTTTTAATTGTATTTTTTTATAAAAAGAATTTTCGAGTTATCAAAAGTTTTTGGCCACCAAATAAAAAAATTAAAAAACTTGTAACTATCCATTGATTTCAAAACTTATGACCAAAAATATTGGAGCACTAAGGGGAATATTAAAAATATAGTCAGTATATTATTACAAGATTCGACTGATTTGACAATTTCTGATAAAATCCTACAATTTTAACCCATTAATCCATGGCGGAGATAATTATAAGTAATAAGTATAATAAGATAATAATAAGTATGTATTATTCTTGGTAACGAATATTCCAAAAAAAATTTTTTTGTTCCAAAAATTTGACAACTTTTTGTAAATTAAAATATAAATAAATATTTTCTTAAAATAACCTTGGAGACACAAAATTAAAACAAAAAATTAAAATTATTTTCTAATTTTACAAAATTGTTTTATTTAAAAAAATATCGTTAAAAATAAAATCTTTAAAAATTAAGAAATAAAGGCAGAAATGATAATAAAAAAATAAAATTTATTTTTTTAAAATATAAGGCAATTTATGAAAATTTTTGAAAAATATTTTTAATAAAAAAATATTTTCGATTGAATCGATGTGAGCAATAATTGGGATAAAAAATAATAAAATATTTTTTTTAATTTGGGAAGATAAAAAATTAATTGACTGGGAATTTAATTTAAAAAATAAATTTATACATTCAGATTTCATTATATGATACTCTCATGACATGGAAAAATTGCCCTATAAAGAGGTCTATTTTAAAATGAGCTGGCACCTGAACAGGGTAAGTAAACTAGAGATCGAGATTTTTGAAAAGCCTGGGCCTGTTCCTGGGTTCTGGATTTTTTATTAACCTGGACCGGATCCTGGGCCTGTAGTCCATGAAAAATCTAGGCCCAGGAAAAATCCAGGAATGTAAAAAATGTCTGGGCCTGTACTCTGGGTACAGGAAAGACCCAGGCCATGGTCCAGATTCAGCTCGATCTCTAATGTAGATCGAGATGATACCCCCTTGGGACTGAAAAATTTGTCTCTTATTACGGGGGTAGCTTAAATAGAGGGTTAATAGCTTTAGAAAGCTCCCCGACCCAGTGGCTAACCAGAATTTCCTTCAAACAGAATTTTAAAAAACGTCTATTAAATAGAGGTTTAGGGGTATTTTATAATGAAATCCGACTATGTATTCTAATGTAAATTATTCGAATTATTATTTTGTTGTTGTTGATGCCTTTGTTGTAATTGTACACGTCCAGCAGGCATCATAACATTTGTGATAAATCTAACGACAGCTGAAGCTGGTTGATCTATAAAAAATTTTCTTTTAATTTTTTTTAATTAAATTGCCTGGATCTAATTCAGCAAACATATGACAAGAATTTTCTACATTACCATTAACTGGAATTTTGTGAGCAACAAATCCAAAGATTGGAGCCTTTAATTTTTATTCTTAAAATAATTTTTTTTGGAAATTAAAGACCTGTCTAACATATGTTGGAGGTAATTGTATAACATTATTATTGTCAAAACTATAAAAATTTTTTTTAATAAAATATATTCCTTTTATCGATAGTTGAGGACAAAACTTAACCCTAATAAAATTGAGAACGGTCATGGGTCATGTCCAGTATCATGGTTATGAATACGGTACTATTTTGGAGGTATAGTATAGGTATGACCATTACCAGTAGACGGAAGAATAAAAGAACAAAGTCAAGGTGCAAACAGATGAGAGCCCATCCCTAGTTTAGTATTCATCTTAAACAGAAAGCTTACTGGGTACCCGCAAATGTCGGTTCGCAATTATCTCCCTTCCAATATCTTACATACTACATTCAGACCTTACTATAAGATACAGTTAATATTAGGCACACCTCGATTTAAGATACATCTCATTATAGGAGACAATTTTTCAACCCTAAGGGTGCATCTTATAGTGAAGTCTGACTTTTGTATTTACTCCCTCGAAATTCAAAAAAAATTAAAAAAAACAAACACTCTATTTTCAGGATCAATACCAGCAAAAGTAACAGAATTAACAGGGTAATGTCTTCGAAAGAATAATGTTCGAGTATTATCCTTTTTAAAAAAATTCAAAAATTAATTTAAAAAAATTTTTCAATTTTTTACAGTTAAAGTAATTCCTTGCACAGATACTTTTATGTGTATAGGTACAGCACGAAGTTCATGCCTCAATAATAATTTTAAAACAAATGCTGTTGATCGACGGACAGCTTCTGGGCCTGTCAAACTCTCTGTATCAACAGAACATAAATAAGTCACGTTACAAGCTTTAAAATTGGAAAAAATTAGAAGAAATGTATCAGGGATGGTTGATAATCGAATTTTTAAAATCGGAGGACCGAAGAAACTGAAAGGAAAATAAATGGCAAACGGAAAACTGAAAAGGAAGAAAAGCAACATCCCGACTTGTATATTTATTTAAACATTATGTCGATTAGTGGGCCGTAAAATCGTGTTTACGTGATCCTACATTCGGGATCTTTCCAAGGATCTTTATGGAATAGGATTCCGTAGGCTAAATCCAGTAGATCAAAAAAGTGCCTGATTGGGGGAGAGGGATCTCGCAAGATCCCTCGTGGATCTTGTCCCGCAACGACCTCTAATGTGGATATTCAAAAGGGCAAAACGTTCTTATATTTGGTTTTCTTTTAAATTTTTTCACTTCTCAAGGGAATTCTTGTGGAGGAGGGGGGATATATCTAGAGGTATATTTTGATAGTCCCCGTAATCCTTACAAATTACCAAACAAGTATTTTAAAAAGAATTACCAGCTCCCCGTTCAAGTAAAGCTTGATTTGAATTGATACTTTCTGGTGTTGTTGCTGGGTCAATTGAAGGTAAAATTAAACGACAAGGTCTTTAAAATTAGAAAAAAATATTTTTTCAGAATTAACAAGGCAACAAACAAAGCTAAAGGAGTAATTGAATGTTGATATACAAGTGCTGCTAATGTACCAAAAACGGGTTCATTAGAACAACCTTTCAGACGAACACCTTTAGGACTTGGCTCTATCAGAAAGTGTCTGACTAATTCACTTCCATCAGCTAAACAGAAACTTATATTCTTTAAAATTTAAATTAAAAAAATACAAAGTCAACCCTCATTATAAGAAACACTAAATATTCCATTTATAAGTACCTCTTTGTGGCAGAAAACCATCTCAATTTAAGATACCATAAATACTCTAATATAAGCCCACCTCCTGTAGAAATCCACCTTTAATATAAATAAGCCCATCTGAGGAGACCCGTTGAAAAATATAAGCCCAGGACTTATATTAGAGTATTCACGGTACCTTTTTTAATTTTGGTTAGCCACTAGGTGGGGAAGCTGTCTAGAAAGTACCCTGTACCTCATTGTAAGGTACAACTATTTTAAACCCCAAGAGGTACCTTAAAAGAAATCCGAATGTATAATTAATTTATTCACCTGGCACAACCCCAGCAGGTGGCTGGGCTACTTTTAATGCCAAACCAAAAGCTCCGGGAAAAGAATTACTGTCCCGAACAACAAAAGTGCCTGGAGGCTTATTTTTAAGCATTGAAATTGCTAAAAATATTTAATTTTAAATTAATTTAAATTAAAAATAAGCACCTTCTTCTCTACTAATTTTTGGTTTATACCAAAAACGACTGGTATCTTTTACAAAAATTGGATGGTGGTGAATTACATCTGCAGAATCTACAAAAAATAATTTAAAAATATTAAAAGGAATATTTTTTAATTTTAAACAACTCAGACCTGACTTATAAATAGATAGGTAGGTAATACACCGGTGGGGATGAAAAATCTCTTAAATGTGTCTTAAAATAAGGGAGTGAACTATATTCGAAAATAAGTGTATCTTAAACAGAATTGTTTAAAAATCTCGATTTTTGAAGATTTTTTTTGTTTCGAAACAGCTCTGAATATAAAGGGAGGTGTAATTATAAGTCAGGTCTGATAATTTTTTTTTAATTAAAAAAATTTTTTTACATTTTTATTTTATTATTTTTAGTAAATTTTATTTTTTGTTATTTCTTTAAATAATAAATACCCAAATATTATTTTTAATTTCAAAAAATACTTTTTCGTTGAAAAATACTTTAAGGACTAGAGATAAGTGATTGGAAGGTGACTGGGAGATTATTCAAACCCCTATCCTCCCCTCACATTAAATTAAAAAAGAACACCTTTTCCCTCTCCATTAATTACTTCACCATTACAACCATTATTATTAAATGGTCCTTGTTCAGTATTCATTATAATATTTAATTTTTTAATTCGACAAAGTGTTTTGGGGGATAATCTAAAATCTTCTTCCTCCCCCTCCTCTTGATTATTAAAATAACCAAAAGGGGAGTGTTGGCCGGGAGGAGGAGGAGGAGGTTGTTTTGTTGTTTTAGGTAATGTAGAAGATAAATAAATATTTTTATTAAGGGAGGAAGAAGCAAACGGAAATTGATAAAATTTTGAGGCTTCTTGTTTTGTTTCTATTTTTATTGGAATAATATTTGTTGTTGAATTAAATTTATTCTGAACTTTATGATTATTTTCTGCTTCTTTTTCTATTGGAATTATTTTTATTAAATTATTCTGATTTTTTTCTCTAGTCAATTCTGGTGTTTCTTCTGTTTTTATATAACCATTCTCTACCTCTTTCACTTTAATTTCAGAATTTTTAAATTCTGATTCTATTTTATAGCCTTTAAATTCTGATTTTGCTTTCTCTTTTTCTCTCATTTCTTTCTCTTTTATTTTATTTTCAGAATTTTTAATAAATTCTGATTCTTCTTCCATTTGTTGTAAAGCTTTTAATTCCTCTACCATTTTACAAAGTTCAATTTCTGCTGCTTTTATATTATTCTTTTTCTTTTCTTTTTTAATATTATTTAATTGCTCGTCATTTTTAATAATATTTATTTTTATATTTTTTTCTTTTTCTGGAAAAATTATTTGTTCTGGTTTCTGATCATTGTTATTGTTAAATCCATAAATAGAATCAAAACAGGACTCTAGTGTCCTTTGTTCTTCTTTTATTCTGATTTCAGAATTATTAAATTCTGGTTCTATTTTGTATTGTTTAAATTCTGATTTTTCTTTATCTTCCTGTTCTTTTATTCTGATTTCAGAATTATTAAATTCTGATTTTCCTGGGTCCTTCTCTTCTTTTTCTTTCTGTTCGTGTATTCTATTTTCAGAATTATTAAATTCTGATTCTATTTTGTATTGCTTAAATTCTGATTTTTCTTTTCCTTCCTCTTCCCATCCCTTCTGTTCTCTTATTCTGATTTCAGAATTATTAAATTCTGAAATATTTTTAAAACCTCTCTCTTCCACTATTTCTTCCTTCTCTTTTTCTTTTTCCATTAAATACTCATTTAATTTAATTGCTTCTTCAATCTCTTTGTCATTTAACTTATTAAAATCAGAACATTTTTGTTGACTTAAATCTTCAATAAAAGGTTCAATATAAACATTATTATTCTCTAAAATCACTTTTTCTATTAAAAATGATGATAATCTGTCAGAATTTTTTATTTCCATTTCTATTGTTAAATTATTCTCTTCTTCTTTCCCTCCAATTTTATTAAACATTTCAGAAACCATTTCATCAGCTATTCTATTTTCTACAACATTTTTATCTTCTTTATCTTCTTCTCTATTAAATTTAAAATATTCATTTAAAGTTTTTGTTGTTTCAAATTTATTAGTTTTATTGTTAAATTCTTTTATTAAAATTAAATCTTCTGCTTTTTCTGTCTCTTCTTTTTCCTCTACTCTCTCTCCTTCTGATATTTTATTTTCTGAAATTTTAAATTCTGATTCTTCTGCAATTTCAATTATTGGGATATCACATTTAATTGACTTTGCTTCATTCTTTTCTTCAATTTGTGCTTCCTCCTCGTCTTTTATTCTTCCTTCTTCTTCCTCCTTTTCAAATCGTTCCTTTCTTCTTTTTTCTTCAATTTCTTCCTCTTTTCTTCTTTTTTCTTCCTCTTCCCTTCTTCCTTCTTCATTTCCCTTCATTCTTCTTTCGTCTTCCTCATCCCTTCTTCTTTCTTCATCCTTCCTTATGTCTTCTTCCCTTCCTTCTTCCTCTTCCCTTCTTCCTCTTCTTTCCTCTTCCTTCCCTTCACCTTCTACTTCAATCTCTTCCCCCTTTTCTTCATCCTCATGTTCATCAATTGTATCTAACCTATCCACCAATTCTTCAACTTTTAAATCAATTTCACTTTCCTCCTCATCTTCATCCTCTAAATCCGCCAAAGGAACTATTCGATGAACTTCAACAGAAACTATTTCTTTATTTTGTTCTGATGGATTTGTTGTTGGTATTTTAATTGTAGAAATTCCAACAATTAATGGCTGTCCAGAATTGTTTAAATTACTTATTATTGGAATTGAATGAAAATTAGTAGATTCTGACATTTATTTACTGTTTAAAAATTAATTTAGAAAAAAATAAAAATAAAGGGGAAATAAAGAAAAAAATTTTAAAAATTAAAAAAATATTGAATAAAAATGTCATAATAAATACTATCCGGAATATCCGAATATGCGTTAAGTTGGTGTTGAGTTATGCGCCGTGACCTTTTGCGTTTATTTTTGGACCAATTTTGGCATCTTGCGTTTCGCGTATTTTAAAAATTTAAAAAATTGATTATGGTGTTTTACTCGTAGAAATTCCAACGATTAATGGTTGCCCCATTTATTTACTGTTCAAAAATTAACGCGGAAATTTTGGGGCGGATATTTTCCAATTTCGATTTATTTCGAAATAAATTCGTCAGAAGAAAAAATTAATTAAAAATATTAAAAAGATCAAAAGTAAAAGAAGTATGTATCAGCTGGGAATTAAGCAAAACTGTGAACGGAAAGAAGAGAAAATCCATAAAACAATTATATTTCACCTATATATTAAATTAAAAAGTAAGAAAATATCCCCTTCTTTTTAACGGCTGTCTAATTATATTTGCCAAAACTAAAAGGATTTAAAAAGAAAGGTTAAAGGGAGAATCCACAAAATAAGGGTAAAATTGAACAACATTCCTTTTTAAAAACAACCCCAAAAACAACAATTGTCCCTCTACAGGTGACTTTATTTTTAACGAAGAATGAGTACCTTAAAAATGTTTTCAGATCATCTCTATTTATTCAATTATATTTTGAAAATAAAATAAAAAAGATAAATGGACATAAGCCAAAAGGGAAAAATAAGGAGGACAACTGTTGAGGAGATTGAAGGGTAAAAAGAATTTTTATTTTATTCTTGGCCGGGGCTTATTTGAAATTCAATAATCAATTTTTTAAAAATATAAAAAAATCCATTTGAATAAACAAAAAAAATATTTTTTTTTAATTTTAAAATTTGGAAGAACACACAAAAATAAAAATAAACTCTAAAAGAAAAAAATAAAGTAAAAAAAAAATTGAAATTGAGAGAAAAAAAATAGAAAAATAAATTAGCAAAATTACTATTTTAGAATTAAATTAAGCGGAATTTGTAAAAAAATAGAACGCATTTTTATTTAAAAAATATTTTTATTTTTTTGTGTTCGTTAAAAAGAATACTAGAAAAAAATAAATTTAAAGATTAAATAAATTTTTAGAGGAGTAGCTAATTTTTGCATTATTCCCCGTCCAAATTTGGGGGATTTTATGAAGGACTAGAGGCGGTTATTTTTTTCAATTTATTTTTTTAAAATTATTTTTCTAGTTAAAAATGAGTAGAATATACTCAGGAAAGCTCCTCCGATTTACTTCAAAATAAGGTTCAAGTCAGGGACAGGGATGAGCACGTTGCGTTACGTGTTGATTTTTGTAGCGTTTTTCTGTGTTTCTTAAAGTTGTCTCATGCGCTCGTCCCTGGTAAGGGCTATAGAAAATCAGAGCCTAGTTGTTTTATCAGGGCCTAGTTGCTAAAAATGACTAGTTACCTACCTATACTCCGGAAACCATAATTTTCCTCAAAATATTAGAGGAGAATCAAAACCCTTAAAAATCATCGTCAGGGCCTGGACCAAATTTCAATTTTTAAAATTAAAGAAAAAAAAACAATTCGTATTTTTTATAAATATTTAAAATGAATAATATTATTCTGAGAATTTGAACACACAAAATTTTTTTTCAATTTTAAAAATAAAAAAAAGAAACAGTCATACACACAAATATTTTGAAGGGCACACAAGAAACTTTTACACGTATTTTAGTCATCCCAGCGGGAATTGGCTGAAATATAAGTGAATGTTAAAAAGGCGAGAAATGGATATTTAAGCGAGAATAAAAAACTAATCAAAAATTTATAAAAAAAATTTTGTTTGAAATTTTTCCGAGGACAAACTGGATTTTTGATTGACATTTATCTCAATAGTGTTAATTTTAATTCCAGTATGTATAAATTATTTTGAGACGTAAAAAAAGTGATGGAATATTAGAATTGTACCTAGAATGCTCGAGAAAGGGTATGAGGGGACTGGAGAAGCTTGGTTGAGAGAAAAAAGTCGGTGGGGGGTGGGAATAGGGGTTTGGGTAACTCGAACAGGGGCTTGGGTAACCCAACTCATCCCTAGTGTGGAGTTTCAATTCTTCAGGGCTTAAGAAAAGATAATATCAGTCCAGGGAAAAATCGTTCAAGAAGGGGGTAGGGGCGGCAAAGAAGGGTAGGAGGGTATTTTTTAGAAAATTTTTGATAAACTTAGGGAAGGATTATTTTCTTAAATATGTACTAATTAATGCCTAAAGTAATCCCAGAGTGTCAGAAAATGTAGTGCCAGAAGCCTCAAATTTTTAGAAAAAATTTTGGCAAAAAATTGAGAAAAGTATGGAGAGAACAGTGGATATAAGCGAATAAACAAAAAGCAAAAAAAAAGTAAAAAAAAGAGTGGGCCAATTAATAAATATAAAAATAGCCAAAAAAAAAAGATTGGCAAGTGAATAAATAAATAGAAAAAAAGTGAAGGGAATAATAATATTTTTGGATTTTTTTTAAATAAAAAAGTGTACTTAATGGTTATTTTTTATATTTTTTAAAATTATTTTTTTCAGCTAAAAGGAGGAATAGCTAAAAAATATTTTAAAATATTTTTTTAATTTTAAATTGTAAATAATTCTAAAATACATAGAGTTATTTTTTCTATAACATTTTTCTGGATTGATCCGACGTTGAAAACAAGAATATTTGGCACCTAATGTTATAATTTGCCGTATTTATTGAATGGCTAATTGAATGGCCGACATTCTATTTTTCAATACCTCCAAAAATTATCATTCTATTGGGGAGGCCACTCAAATAGAGACGGTCATTCTATTTTTCATTCATTCAAAAAAGTGTCAATTGGCGGGGGGCCATTCAAATGGAGAGGTCATTTAATTAGAATAGATCCGGTAATTTAGAAGTAAAACAAAAATTTTCAACGTTCTATACAAGACGGGGGACGGGGAACACCTATAATAATTTTAACTTGTCCCAAACCCGCAGAACAGATGGCAAAACCCACTACCCTGAAATATCCGTCCTTGAAGGTTTTGGCTATTTAAAAATACAAAAAATGCTAAATTGTGTTGATAATGAATTAATTAAAAAATATAAATTTAAAAAGCTCGAACAGACTAAAAATAAAAGAAGAAATAAATAACTTGAAAAATGAACGCATCTGGCGCGCGAATTGTAAAAATAAATTTTTCTTTTTTTGTCTGTCACGATTGAATGTGTGAAAAATAAAAATAAAAAACTGACCACAAAATCAAACACAATAGGGTCATTTATTTTATATATTGGATTAGAAAAAAGATTTTAAAGAAATGAACAATAATGCGCGAAAAATAAAATTAATTACTAAAATAAAAAGAAAAGGTTGAAGTTTAAAGAAAGAAAAATGGAAGAAAAAATGGTGGAAAAAAAAGTTTTAAAAAATAAATGAAAAATAAATTGTATTATCTAATATATAAAATCTTTAAAAATTTTAATTGTAAAAATAAATGTGTAATATTTACAAAATATTGTGGTAGTTTTTGTTTGTAATTTTGTTGCAAAAATTAATTTTATTAGAGAAGATTTTTTTTATTGTTAGCTAGTTGAGACCAAAAATTGTTTTTATTTAAAGGAATTCTGATTGACTCTGTATCCAATAAGAATTAAGGTCTCTAAAAAGGGACCGAACTGGGACGAACGTACAAGTATTAGTCGATAACTCGAAAAATCTCGAAACTGAGATTATTATTCAAAATATCGCTTCTGTTTCAAGACTAGCAAACCCCCAACAATTAAAGTAGTATTAAAGTATTTTTTGATTTTAAAATAAAAATATGTTTGGTAATTTAAATTTAAAATTTATTTTGTTTTATATCTAATTTTAATTTAAAAAAATATTTCATAACCCACCAATAGAATTAAGAGATGCCCGACGACCAAATCCATTTCCTTGTCCAAGTCCGTACATTGATTGAGGAGTTAAATTGCCTATTCTTTAATTTAAAAAATTAAATTAAAAATTTTGGGAAGTATTCTAAATTTAAGGTATAATTCCAATTTTATGAGAATGTCTTTCCCAAGGAAGATAATTTAAAAGGAGGGTTTACTATAATTTTAAAAATATTTTTTCATTTTTTTGGAAAGAGAATTTAGTAAAAAAATAAAAATTTGGCAACAAAATACTTTTTATGTTAGTTGTAAAAAAGGCAACTGGCACCTTTGGGAATCCAAAAAAGGAAAAAAAACAAAAATGATTGAAAAATGTTATGTAAAATTTCGGTCCTTTGCGGTCCTCGAATTTAGGGCAAGAAATTTAAAAATAGTTTTTGAGGTAAGGCTCTGGCTGTTGAGAACGGAACCAAAGAGCTGAAGATGTTTCGTTCCGATTCTTCGGTTTGGTTCTGGATATTCGGAGATTTTCCAAGAATCGACAACCCTTCTAGGAGAATAATAGTCAGATGTGAATCGGAATTGACGAAGGTGCCGGAAATCGGAACTATCGGAAATCGGAATTCCGATTCACCTCTGATAATAGTATGAATTCAAGGTCTGCCTATACGAAAATATTTTTTTATTTAAAAATTCGCATTTAGAATTTAATTTTTTCAAATCTACCTATTTGCAGGAATAGTAGATTGACTAATATTTTTTGTAAAAATTAATTTATGGCTAGAATCATCACTTTTGTATAAAAGTGGATGATAAGGAAGTGGTGTTTCTCTGTCAGAAACTAGAGGGAATTGTGGAGTATCACTACGTTCTAATGACCAATTATTGTTGTTAAATTGTTGTTTTTGTTGATAATTATTTGAAGTTAAATCCTAAATTGATTAAATAAATATTTTTATTTATAGAAAGGAAATAAAATGGGGAGAATAATCGAAGAAGAAAAAGATTAGTCATAATTCTCCTATAGAATGGGGTTGATATGTATATGGAAAATAAATACTAGAGAATGTTTTATTTATTTATTGCAATGTAGTGATTGATATTAATGGTATATTATTAGTAGTAGATGAAAAAAGGAAGGAAAAAATTCTTTGAATATTTTTAAGAAGGAAATCCATTATTATATGTACTACTTATAAGGTGCGGGGCTAAGGTGCGCGATTAGTTTTTAACCATAATATTTCTTATGTTTGATAAAAATTCTTAATTCTTTTCCGATTAATCCGCAACATTTTTAAAAACATAATAGTAAAAAACAATAGAAAATAAGGATTACGGATAATAAAAGCAGGGATAGCCGAAAGCAGGGATGACCGAAATTTCGTTTAGCTCCGAAACGAAATAGAAATTTTTTTTTCGTTTCGATGTGAAAAAACGATTTTTCGAGCAAAAAAAGTGAAAAGAATAATTTTAGTTGAAAAATTTTCAAAAAAATCAAAACCAACTTCACTAAAAACATTTTGTTTCTTATTATTTAAAATTGGAGATTCTGTTCCATTATTTAATTGTTGTTGTTGTTGAGTACCTCTTTTTAATATTGGTTTTACATTTGTTAATTGTTGATTATTTAAATTGTTTTGTTGCTGGAAATTCTTTAAAAAGGAAATATTAAAATAAATTATTTTTAGAAATTAATTATAGTCAGGCCCTCACTATAAGATATCCCCAATACTAGATACACCTCTATTTAAGAGATGTTTTTTAAAATTTGTTTAGCCACTGGGTGGGGTGAGCCACTTGAGATACCTCTATTCGAGATAACCCCATTATAAGGTACCCTCTATATAAAATATCACTAATATTAGAACACCTCTATTTAAGAGACGTTTCTTAAAATTCGGTTGGCTACCGGGTGGGATCTCTGAAAGATATCCTCTATTTAAGATACACCTCATTATAAGAGATTTTTCAGCCCCAAGGGGTGTATCTTATAGTGAGGGTTTGACTGGTATTATTTTCAAAAAATCTCTTACACTTTCCGTATTTTTAGTTAAACCCGGAAGTGCCCATTTCTTCTTCTTTTGAGTCTCTATTGAAGATACAAATTCATCCTCATCATTATTATTTTCATAATTAATTAATTCATTAACATTTCCATTCAAAGGTAACCCCATTCTTTGCCTTTCTTTTGCATAAAGTGATTGCCTCAAAGCTAATAAATTTGGATTTACAGCAGAATTATTTAAAGAAGAAGTTGAAGGTTCCAATTCTTCAAAAGATTTTTTTGAAGAATTTTTTAAAATTAATTTTGAATTGTGCGGGCTTTTTGAACGCTCACGATAATCTCCTCTTATATTTGGGGGAGGTGTTGGAGGTTTTGAACTAATTATTTGCCCTGTTGGTGTTGCTCCTAAAAATTAAAGAATAATTATTTTTTTTTAGATTACAGTGGACCTTATTATAAGATACACCCTTGGGTCTGGAAAATCGTACCTTATAAAGAGGTATAATTAAATAGAGGGTATAACAATAAATGTCCAGCGAACACACGCTATGCGCCCCTAGGGCTGATAGATTGTGTCTTATAAAGAAGTGTAGCTTAAATAGAGGGTATCTTAAATAAGGAGTAATTTTAAATTTTCTATATAATTTTTCCATCTATAATATAATGAGAAAATCGTCTGTTATAATGAAGTGAAGCTTAGATATGAAGTGACGCTTAAGGGTTATTGCTCTAGCAGTTTCCCATCCAGTACCTAACCAAATTAAAACGTCTCTTAAATAGAGGTGTATCTTATAATGATATCAATTTGTATATTAAATAGAGGGTTTACCTCTTTTAACATTAGCCTGAGGTATAGGAGAATCAGAATTTAAATTGCCAAAATGTTGATTTTGACCATTAAAATTATTATTATTAATTCCCGGTGCAGCACTTAAAGAACGCTGAGTTGCAAAAAATTCGTTTGTGGAAGGTAGACTTTTTGAAATTGTTGAGGAAATAAAGGAAGGATCTTTAAAAAAAAATTTTTTTTTTAATTTTTCAAAAATGAAAACTTTGTTTAAAAAAATTTTGTTTAGCCCTCTCATTTTGTAAAAATTTATTTGCTTTTCTAAGCCCATCAATTTCTGTGTTAAATGGCGATTTTGTATTTTTTAATCGCTGTTCTTCTTTTTTGTATTCTTCTAAAGGATCCCCTTCATTTTCTTTTGATATCAATTTTGTTGCTTTATTTTTTAATTCCTTTTAAAAATTAAGAATCAAAATTTGTAGTCATTTTTCAGATTATGAGCCTCATAATAGAGGGAGGGACGGGCTATCTTTCGCTTCCGGCTTTTGAAATACCCTATTTTTTAACCATTCCGCTTCTAATCCCATCTACTGCTTTTTAAATCCAAGCAGGGCCCATCCCTGGTACATAAAATTTTGCTTAGGTTTCGAAGTCGTAATTGAGTTCATTGTTTTTTTGTGGCCGAGAACTCTGGGCAATTGGTCTGAGGGTTTTGACTTTTTTGACTGGGTATCAATTTAAAAATTTTCAGAAAACCCATAATAGCTGCTCCAAATTGATATGTGTACTAGACGGATTAAAACATCGGTCATGTGTCCCAAACAAAAAATCTTCATGAACTCAACTCCAACTGAAAACCCAAATAAAATCAAATAAACAACTTTATGGGACGCATAAGATGGACTACCCCAAAATTAATTTTAAATTTTACTTCAAGAAGCAGTTTTTCTGCTTCTTTTTTATTTCTAGCAACTGGCTCTCTACGGCCTTTCAATGCTTGTAATTTTGAATGTAACCAATCCTCTGCACATTCAGGGTCTGTAGAAGGTTCATCAACGTCTTTGTATAAAAATAGCCGACGATTTCTTTAAAAATTAATTTAAACTTTTAATTATGATCGTCTCAGTTAATATGTAAACCAGGGATCGCGCACGATTCCCGAAAATCGGGAATTCCCGACGTTTTTTTTGGATAGGGATCCCGATTTCCCGAAATGGGGAATTTTATTTTTATGTCGGCATGTTCCCTGATGTATATCCCCTTGGGAACGGATACTACCAAATGTTAGTTTACTCAAGGCTGAACAAAAGTAAGGAAACGTCTATTAAAGAGGGATAAATATTTGGAGTAGGGTTGGGGGCTCGGTTCGGTCCGAAAGATCTAGTCGGGCATTGAATTTTGGCCCGAAAATATAAATATGAGGATCACTTAAGTGGAGAACAATAATTTACTCACCTAATCAAAGGTGTAGAATTAACTGATCTACAATTTCTAGCTCTATAATCATCATCCATTTTTAAAGGTTTTTCTAATTCTTTGGAAGTAATTAAAGGATTTTGTGGTGTTTGTGAACGACGAACAGACGAATTAAAATTTCCTTTATTATTGTTTCCAATTAAATGTTGTGCAAGTAATTCTTTAACATCATCTCTTTGTAATTCGCTTTAAAAATTAGAAACTAGTTTATGAATCAAATAAATTTTTAAAGCCCGAACTAAATTCCAAACTTTCTGTGCTTTCGTGTTTCCGGATTTCCCAAGTTGCTTAGAACACCAATCGTGGACCAACTATTTAGGGTGGGCCAATTATCTTCGATCACAGTCAATTAATCACAGTTAACCATGAATCCGTCCGATTATTTGGTACATACCAGAGGTGTGCCGAAACTTATTTTAAAAAGAGAAAGGCGAAAGACGAAATAGATCCAAAAAATAATTTTTTACTTTTTAGCCATTTGATTAAATTCTTTTCCATCGGGAACAGATTTTGAGAGATTTCTCTCAATATTTTTTTCCTTCAAAGGATATTTTTTGTTAAGAATAGGTGAGGCTGTTGGTGTTGAATATGAAAGATAAAACTCTGGGTCACACAAAGCATCCATTTCACTTCGACGCGGAGATGGACGAACACCGGGTATTGGACGGCGACGAGTACCAGTTGACTGTTGTTGTTGTAAAAGTGTTGGGGTTGCTCTTTTAGCTTGTTCAAAAACCTAGAAAAAATTTATTTTTAAAAGAGGAAACGAGGGGTCCCTGGAACTGGAATCGTTAAAAAATCGGAACCGCTAGGAGAAACCACGAAAATTTAATTTATGGAACCAAGCTCTCCCTTTCTAACTTACCCTACTATCAGAAGGGTATTAAGAGTAAGACCTGCTCTTCTATAATAAAAAAGGATTATAATTGGAATTTTAAATATACTAGGACCATTTATTAGATTTACATTTAATTATTATATCGTGCCCAACTTGGCTTTCATTACCAGTAATTTTTTAACTAATGCTTTACAGCTATAAATAAAAAATTTTTTACAATAGGTTGTTCCGTAAAAGGTATTGTAGAGGAAGGCATTGATGTAGTCATTGTATTGTAATTATCTCTATGAGGCATTTGTGCCCTTGATAACCTTTGAGTTGTTAAAGATTCGTTTGGCCATTTATTTGATATTTCCCCGTTTGATTTTTGATAATTTAAAGTTTTTGGTGTTGGCCAATTCCATTGCTGAGGTTGTTTTTGAGGTTGCTGTTGGGGGTAATTCCAATCATTTCTGGAAGAACGGGTTTGTTGGGCAGCAGAAGGAGAACGCACAAAATCATGCTGGATATGGCCAACCTTTTAGTTAAAATACAGTCAGATCTTAAGTATAAGATACCCCAAATACACAAATACCCAAATTACACTAATACGATTTCCAAGAAAGGTGCCTTATAGTGAAATATGGAGAGCTCCCCAAGTAGCTCTCTAAGGAGAGCTCTCTAAGCAATACCCTCTATAAAACCTTCTATTAAAATACTATTATAAAATTACTTTGTCCAACAAAAAGTGTCTTAGTGAGAGGGTGGGAGAGCTCTCTAAGCAATATCCTCTATTTAATATACACCTCATTATAAGGTACACTCTTTAAATTTCTTGGAGGTACCCTATAATAAGATCTGAAAAGAAAAATTCTTTACTCACGGGCGTTCCAGCAGTACTTGCTCTCCTAGGACGATGTTCAATTTTGCCACCGGTTAATTTGTCAATTTCTGCTTCCCATTTGGGTGTCTCTGTTTTTCGATATGTCTCAGAACTACAACTTTGTAGTCCAAAATTCTCTAGTGCCATCTTTGCTTCCAAAGGGCTAACTTCTAAATCTGCAGGTTCTATAACTGAAGTACGTCTTTTAAGTGATGGCTTTTTTGGAGCTTTATAATGCTCTTTTAATGATTTGGCAGGAACATAGGAAAAACAACGTGAATTGGGGTCATATCTAAATATTAAAAATTTAAGGAGGATCATCTCTCTCTTCTAAATACCTTCCACTAGCAACTAATTGTGGCTGAACCATTGGAGAAATAATAACACGTCTCCTTGGCCTTTCATCACCAGAAGAGGCAGAAGTTCCACCACCATCAGAAAAATTAAAGAAAATTATTTTTTTAATTTTTATATCCTTGGATAGGATTTGACTCAAAGATAAACTATTTAATATCGGATACCCCTCCCTGTCTACCGCAGAGCTCAAGTTCATGAAAGACCGAGTTAGTTATGATTCGACGTGTCCTATCGAGCTGCATTACTTGGTATCATAATAGACCTAATAAGACAATTCTACGATTAGTTATGGTTCTGTGGTAGATTGGGATGGTTCTTTTTTTGTGATTCTACCTTTTTCAATGGATGCATGTGGAGAATGTCTTCTACTTGAAGAACGTGCACCTGGAGGAAGGACAGAATGGTCTCTACCAATAGTAGAATCCTCAAAGGCACTTCTCATTGGGTCATTTTCTTCTTCCCCTTCTCCATCCATAATTTCAGAATGTTTTTTGGGGGAATAATGCTGATTTTGATTATTTAATTCTTGATTTACATCTTTTCCATCATTCACAGTTAGAGGGATATGTTTATAAACAGATGATGATTTTGGTGGGACTGGAGGTGGCATATTGGTGGTTATCTAATAAAAATATATAGATTGGACCTAACATTTAAATTTTAAAGACAGACAGACCTCCCTGTAAGCTACCCTCACTTTTAGATAAACCTCTATTTAAGAGACATTAGTTAAAAGCTGGCTGGTCAATGGGTTGGAAGAGCAGTCTAAGCGATACCCCCTAATTAAAATACAACCCATTATAAAGACAACCTCGCTGTAATATACCCCCAATACTAGATATACCTCTATCTAATAGACGTTTTCTTAAATCTGATTGATTAATTAGTGGAGGAGGCCCATAAGGAATACCCTCTATTTAACATAGACCTCATTATAAGTGACAATTTTTTAGCCCCAGAGGTGTCTCAGCCCAATGAGGTCTGTCTATTAATTTTTAGCTAGATTTCTAAATAATTCAACAAAAAAAAATCTCCCACTTTATTAAATTCCAGATCACTTTTTTGTTGTTCTCTTTCATTATTTTCCTCAACAATTTGTTGTTGTAATCCGTTTAACAAAATTGATTGAGATACTGCTACTTTGGGAGAATCTGAACCAATTCCAGAATCAGCCCCGTCTTGTGTTTGTTGTTTATTTAAATTATTTTTTGAAGAATTTTTTTCGATTAAATTTTCCTGTAATATAGGCTGATCTGCTACTAATAATTTAATTTCATCATTTAATTTTTGGTAATTATCTTCGTTGAGAAGGTTTTGACTGTTGATTCCAATAGGTAATGATAGACTACGTTCGTCTTAAAAATTTTAAAATTTTAATTATGTAAAATATTTAGTCAAGCCTCATTATAAGATACCCCTTGTGGCTAGTAAATAGTCTCTTATAATGAGATGTATATTAAATAGAGGGTATCGCTCGAACAGTTACTCACATCCCGTGCCAATCAAATTTTGAAGTGTATACTAGATAGAGGTTATCTAGTATTGAAGGTATACGAGGTATACCTTATATTGAAGTCTCCATCTAGTCCTACTTTTGGGGGTATCTTATAAAGAGGTCCGACTGTATTCTGCAAAACATAATCGGATTAATTAGCCCTTTAAATCAGCTAAAATAACATTCAAAAAATAAGAAAAAAAATTCAGGGTGGGCTTATAAAGAATAACGAGACAATGAAAATAAACGGGTGTGAAAAGAAGAAAAATAAGAAAAGAAGAAGCATGCAAAAATAAATGAATGGATTGATAAAAAAAATATAAAAAAAGGCTAAAGGGGCAATATATAAAAGCAAATGACTGGATCGAAAAAGTCTCAATAACAGCGGTTTTCTGTTTAAACGTTGCTTTAGATCAAGCAAAAGAGGAAAAGCATAAAAATAGAGAAAGAGAGAAAAGGGCAAAAATAGTATTAAAAGGGAGGAGCTTAACCCAGAAGATCAACACCTTAGCAGAAAAAGATCAACACTGCTCTAGGGAGGTGATCTTTTGGGTTGACCCCCAAAAATGCTTTTTGTCGTTAGAAAAATATTTCTTTGATTGACGAGAAAAAGAGAGAAGTACCAGTCACTAAAAAAATAATAAATAAAAAAGAGAAGCAGCCGCAAGTAGTAAAAAATCTGCAATAAAATATCAGAGTAAAAGGCACTTTTTGGCCAAAAAAGTTTTTCAACTGATTTTTGTTGGAAAGTGAAAAAGAGAAAAATAAAAAAAGAAAAAAACACACAAAAATGATTCTGCATTTGAAAAGCTGGCTATCATAAAGCAAATCGATTTTTAAAAATAAATTTTAAAAAATGGAGAAATGATTAAAATATTGCCAGAAGAAGGTGAAAAAGAATTTTTTGAATTTAGATAAATATATCATTTTTTGATACCTCGTTTTTAGATCTAATCTCATTATAAGATACCCCAAATACTAAATTTAATAAACTCATTTTAAGATATGGCTTTTAAAATTATTTATAGAGCTAGTAGTTGGGTGAGAGATAGGGGAGAAAGTTGTCAACAGTGTTTGGAAACTCGTGCCAAAATTCGTACTCGTACCTGAAGTACGAGTACAAGCAAATTTCAAAATTTCAAACACTGGTTGTCAAAGCAATCCTCTCTATTTAAGATCTCATTTTCAGCCCCAGATACATCATACTCATTTAAATGACGTCTGAACTAATTTAAAAGACAGGCCGAAACTTGAGGACAGACTTTTGCGGACTATATAACATTTCAAAAATTTAAGAAAATTCCATTAAAAAATTTCAAATTAATTTTTTCATAAAAAATATAATCATAAAAATCTAAAAAAATAGGAGAAAAACCTTGCTAAAAAAGAAATAAATTTAAAAATAGGGATATACCTATTCTTGATTAATAAAAGCAAAAAATTGGAGAAAAGTTTTGAAAAACAAAACAGTTGTCTTCCAACAAAAGAATTTATTTTTAAAAAGCATTTGTTTTTGTTTTATGTTTTGCTCTATTTTCTAGACATGGAGAAGGAGAAGAATGTTAAAAAGATATATAAAAGTAAAATTGAATTATATAAAAAATAATTTTTTTTTTTGTAAAAATAAAGACAAAAGTAAATGCTTGCATCTGAGCTTATTTTCGAGAGAAGGAATGGAAGAAAAAATTTTTTTCTAATAAAAATAGATAAATATTTATGTAATAATTTATTGATTAATTAGCTTAAATTATAAATAGAAATTATAAATATTTTGTTTAAAATTATTGATGCCAACCGGCAAAGGTTGCATAAGCATTTTTTAAATAAATGAAAGATAAGTTTTGTGGGCGGGAACGTATAGGAAATAAAAAGGCAAAAATTCCTGAGCCTTCTAGGACTTTAGTTCCCTGAGCTGCATATTTTGCATATTTTGGCATTTCTAGGCACCCTTCTTAGATAAGTCTTGGTCAGTTTTGTTTGCATATTTAGTGAATATTTGGGCATATTTTTCATATAACAGTCCAGATTTCGTAAAATAAATGCTTATATCTTACGATTAATTAAGCCCAAACTATAGTGAAATTAATTTAAATTTAACTACCTTCAGCTCTTTCAAAATTTTCATAACTGTCAGCTCTAGAAAAGTCTCCACCACTTAATTGTTGATAGGAACGTGGGGATGATGATTTTCCCCGTCTAGGTGTACTGCTACTTCTTCGTGGCTCACGACTTAATTCAAAAGCCAATTCTAAACAAGCTTTGTTGTCTATTGAAGATGCTGAAAAAATAAAAATAATTAAAATTCGAAGAAGATCTTTTAAATAGAGGTGTATCTAGTATTGGGAACAGGGCTGCAAGAATTGCGGATTGCGAGTTGCGGACTGCGGGTCCGGATTTTTAAAAAGAAATTGCGAGTTGGGATTGCGAGTTGCGGAATTTTTTTCAATTGCGTGCAGCCCTCCCTGATTGGGAATAGCTTATAATGAAGTATACCCTCTATTTAGTATACACATATAATAAAGTGTATCCTAAATGCCTCTAGCCCTCTAATACAGCTCCTCCCATTTAGCGGCCAACCAATTTTCAAAGCATCGCCTAAATAGAGGTGTGTCTCTTATATTGGGGGTATCTTATAACGAGGTCTGACAACTTAAGGGATTTCCAGGAATTTAATAGACAATAGAAAAATTAATTTATACAATTATTTAAGCAATCCAATTCCATTTTTGTAAAAAATATTTTTGGAATATTAAAGCATTCAATTCCAATAGCACAAGTATTAAATTGACATTGAAATAATAATTGTTTTTCGTTAATATTATTATTAATTATTGTTGTCGACTGATAACATTTTAATAAAACATCTCCACGTAAAGATTGCTTATTTCCGGGCATTTCAATTAAAGTATATTCTTTTAATATTCTGTTAAAATTTAAAAAAATTAGAACGGAGGAATTAGCCTGGATATTATTTGACTGTTTTGGAGTGTAGAGTTGAAGGATTTGGATTTGAAAAAAAGTCTGGAATGGTTCCTAGAAGATTGAAGGCTTGCCTTAGCCCATTCCAGAAATTAGCAAAAGATTTTCCAAAGACTTTGGAGTCATTGAACAGTCTCTCTCGTGTACCAGGGATTTTATCGTTTTGATTCCCGAAAATCGGCAATAGAGATGGATAAAGAAACAGCTTAGTGCCTTGGAAATAGGCACTAAGATGTTTCTTTATCCGCTTGATGCGTTTCTTCTGTCCTTGTGTACACGAGAGAATGATCAACCAACACAGGAACTTAAAAGATTCTAGATTAAAATATTTTACATTTTGCCAGAACTCCAGATTGGTTTCATTCTTTCATACAATTTTAGTTTAACTGTTTGTCCAGAATATAATTTAGATAAAGAAATGTGTAATAAAAATATTGGTGATGGATATACTTTTGTTGTTCCAGTTAGAAGATTGATAAAATAATTTACATATCTTTAAATTAAATTTTAGAAAGGAATAAGAACCTATTTATAGGAAAAACCCAATATTAGATCTCCCTCTATGTAAAGGACATTTTTAAAAACTTGGTTGGCTACTGAATGGAGGAGCTGCCTTTTACCTAAACGATACCCTCTACTTAAACACATCTCATTATAAGGTCACACCTCATTGTAAGGCTGCTTAAGCTATATCCTCTATTTAACCAACACCTCATTATAAGAGACTTTTTCAGCCCCAAGGGGTATTTTATAAGGAGGTTTTATTAAAAAATATTCAAAATATCAAGAAACACCTTTTATGTGAAGGCTGTGTATTTATTTCCATATATTTTTCAGTAAACAATTTCATAGAAAATCTGTCAGGTAAATTCTCTTCACTAAAATATAACAAATATTTTAAATTTATTTAAAAAAATAAAATAACCCAGCACAAATATTTGTATAATTCATAAATGCAGCAATTACAATTCCAGCTAGAATTAATAATTTAAAAATAACTCTTAAATTTTTTTTCAATCAAAATTCCTTTCAAAAAAGATAAAAAGTATGTGTAGTGCGCGACGCCGGACCGGATCCGACCGAAGTTTTCCGGAGTCCCTGTTTCAAATCATGGTTTTTTCGCGATCTCCGGATTTTTCCGGACTGGTTTCTTCCCGAATCTTTCCGGACCGAATTTAGTTACGAATCCAGAATCCGATCTGACTCCGGAGCTCAATTTTGCCGTGTGTTAGTAATGTCCATTCGAACCAGGCATGTCTCCTTCAGAATACTGCGAAGAGAATACCTATTAAAGGGATATGTTCCCTTCAGACTATACCCTAGTGCGAAGGGAACCACTCTAACTAACAGGGTATTTTCTCCTCTAATAAATTATTTGTATTCCTAATTTTCATATCCCAAATTTAAATTAAATTAGAAAATCACCTCTATAAATCCCTCCTTTACAATGTATAACCGCTACATTTTCTTTAGAACAATTTAAATGATTTTCTAATTGTTTACAAATCGAACAAAGCCTATCTAGTGGAGGCGCTAAAGGTTCAGGCCATCCAAATTCCAAAACATTTCCTTGTTGGTTTGCACGGCCAAGATCAGAACGTTTTTGTGAGAGATTAAAAATCTTTTTTTTAATTTATTAAAAATTATTTATTTAAAAGTTTACTTTATATTTGTCTAAAAATGTTTTTTTCAGTCGCTCAGAAATTGCTTTAATATTATTTCGATAAATAGCATCAGAACCAGAATGAAAAAGTATGGCTTTAAAAAATAAATAAGATAGATACCGTAAATGCTCTAATAAAGCACGGCTTTATTAGAAGCCCATATCTAATACAAGCCCATCCAAGGAGACCAATCGAAAAATAGACGCCCATTCTCTAATATAAGCCCACCCAAATTGGCCCATTGAAAAATAGACGCCCAGGGCTCTAATTAGAGCATTTACGGTAATTTAGTAAAATTAGACCTAATGTAGACTTATACTAATGTAGACTATGTATATATTTTCCGCGGACAATCTTGCGGACATTTATTGCGGACAAATCTTGCGTATTTTTGTTTATTTTTTTGGGACTTTGGGATTTTTGCGGACATTTTTTCTTAGAGAAGAAAGCCCATGAAAGAGCCCTCAGTCTACATTATTGCCAAAAATAATTTTAAGAAACCAAAAATTCTTTCAGTAATTTTAACAAATTGTAATCCATCTCCAAATAAATTATTTTTATTAAATTCTAAAGCACTTCCACTTAAAGGATGTTGAATATTTGTTGCTAAATTATTATTTAATATATTTATTTCACTTCCACTACTACTTGCACTATTTTTGTTGTTATTCTCATTCATTTTATTTTTTTGTTTCGTTTTTAAATGTTTGGTCGGTTGTTTAGTTTTCTTAAAAAATTTACTTTTAAAAATTTTAAATATAAATTTTAGTTAGAATTATAATACCTTAGTCAAGTCTATTATGGGTACCAGGGACGTTGACAGTTTTTTACGTTAACAGGATCCCTGAAGTGCACCAAGGATGAGCCGGGCTATCCGGAACCAGAGAAATTTCCGAAAATTCTATCTGAAATCCTATACCACTTTTTTCACTATTCGGACCATCCCTAATGTTCCCAAGGTAAAAAAATTATACACATAAGTGAGGTTTTGAGTTTGAAATCTAATTTTCTTGTGATGATTTGTACATTAAATGTTGCCTAGTTTTTCAATTTTCTCCTTTATTTTCCTCAATTTTTATTATTTTTTCCCTTTTATTTTTTACAAAAATATTGGTCACTTGGGAAAGCGCCAACAAAATATTACTTTTTTTCTAACCCCCCCCCCTTCCTTCCAAAAAAATATTTTTTTCTTTTAAATGGTCAAGAAAAACAAAAGAGAAAATATTAAAGAATTCGGTCATTGATGCGGTAAAAAATTTAAAAAAAAGAGAAAAAAAGCAGAAACGATTAAACATATTTCTGGGTTATTTAGGTTGATCGATTGAAATAAAAAAATTTTTTTTAGAAATATTTTTATTTATTAAAAAGGAGGAAGGGACTGTTGGTCACATCCCATTTATTTCAATCGAAAAATAAAATATTTTTTAAATCCTTTATTTATAGAAAATATTTTTACTGCGCAAGTTTAGGAGGGAAAAGAGTACAAGTGAAAATTAAATGTGAGGGATTTGGATAATATTTTTTAAAAATAAATAAATCAGACATTGCTATAAGATACCCCCTTAGGGAATGAAAAATAGTCTCTTATAACGAGGTTAAGGTAATAATGTAAAAGCCTCATTACAAGATAACTCTTCCACTTAAGGTCAAAAACTATACCTTATACAGAGGTTTATCTCAAATAGAGGGTAACGCTTAGCTAGTAAACCCGACTGCTAGCCAAATTTTAAAAAACGTCCCTTATATAGAGGTTATCCAATATTAGAGGTACCTTATAATGAGTAGTAGCTTAAATAGAGCGTATCTCTCAGGTTGCTTTCCAATCCAAAACGACTACCCTCATTTTAAAGTGTATCTTAAATAGAGGTGTATCTAGTAATGCGGGTATCTTAAAAGGAGGTCAGCCTTTATTTAGTATATTTTAAGCAAAAATTATTGATAAAAATATTTAAAATAATTAATTTTGTGGGGGAACGTATGTGTGTTTGTGTAAGGTCGTGGTTAACCCCACAAAAAGTTAAGTCAAGGACGTCTCTAAAAGCTTTTAAGAAAAGTAGTTAATTAAAAGAAGGTAAATGAACATGAAAAGGTGTGCTTAAAAATAAACATATTTTTTCATCTAGAAAATTTTTTGAATTAAAATTCGTTGACTTTTAGAGCTTATTTTGAGGGTCTTTAATATTTCTTAGTTTCTGGACTTAAAATACTGGATATGGAACAGTCCGTTATCTTTCCTGGGTTAACTTTCTGACAGGAAAAATCTCCCTATAAGACACCTCCCTTTAGGTTAAAATATTGTCTCTTATAATGAAATGTTCCTTAAATAGAGGTGTATCTTATAATGGAGGTATTTTTGTATCTTAAATAGAAGGTATCCCTTAAGGCAGCTCCCTAATGAGCCAGCCAGATACTCGTTTCTTAAGAATCCAAAAAAGTCCAAAAGATCAAAATTAGGGTACTAAATGTTCAAATTAGAGTGATCAATGAAAATAAATTGGTAGCAATTTGTGGAAAAGATTTTTAACAGCCTGCCACCCCAATACCTTTTCCTTTCCTCTTCCCCCAAATGTCAGAAAACAAAAAAATTTTTTAAATTAATTATAATAATAAAATTAAAGAAAAAAATTTCTTTCTAGTTAAAGTGATGGACGACCTTTTCATATTAAATAAAAGTTTTGGCCAGTAAAAGAGAAAAGGGGTCATTAAATTAAAGTAATTTCTGTCAGTTGTTTAACAAATCAGTCAATATAAAATAAATTTTTTTTGAAAGGTATTTGAGGGAAATTATAAGGGTTTTTAAGATGACCAAATGACCAATTTAAAATATATTTTTATTTAATTTTTGATCTTTTCAATTTTGATTTGAAGGTATTAAAGAGAAGAAAATAGTGACGATTTGAAAAATTAAATTATAAAAATTTAAATAGGGATTGATAGATGTCCATCTTCATATTATAAATACCCCTCATTATAAGACACGCTAATATTAGATACACCTCTATTTAAAGGATTTTTTATATTTGGGGTTTAAATCGGCTGTACTTTAGTACGTGGGTGCAGGCTTTAAATTACAAATGTTATATCATTTGAAAGAGCTAGTCGAGCTGAGTCGAATGCCACCAAAATTAGCTCTAGGAAAAATTTTTGAACCGAGATACAGGCGATTGAAAATCGAAAAACCATAGGGGGGACCAAGCACTTTTTTGGGGTGAAAAATTCAAAAATGCAAATTATACCTCATTCGAAAGAGCTCGTCGAGCTGAGTCGAATGACACCAAAATCAACGAAATCCGACATGATTGGACAAAGTTATGATCTTTTCTTTTAGCTCCTTACCTATGGCATCTGTTGAGATTTTTGTTGCTACGGAGGCCCCAAATACGTCCAGAGCAAGGGATTTAGGAATAGGTTTATGTTACGAGCCCAGACCCATCGCCCGTAGACTCCCCGCGAGGCGCGTGCCGCAAAACCCCGCGCGAAGCGCGGGGTTTTGCACAAGCGCCTCGCCGACGCTCCATAGGTTTAGGTTCTTTGTTTTTTCTTGTTGTAACTTTGTCTAATCTTCTTCAATCACGGTGATTTTGGTGTCATTTGACTCAGCTCGTCGAGCTCTTTCGAATGAGGTATTATTTGTATAAAAAATTTTCTATTCCAAAAATCGCCCTTTTGGACCTTCGATTTTTAGGGGTCTATATCTCGGTTCATTCAAGTCGGATTCCGTTAATTTTGGTGTCATTCGACTCAGCTCGACGAGCTCTTTCGAATGAGGTATAATTTGCATTTTCGAATTTTTCACTCCAAAAAAGTGCTTGGTCCCCCCTATGGTTTTTCGATTTTCAATCGCCTGTATCTCGGTTCAAAAATTTTTCCTAGAGCTAATTTTGATGGCATTCGACTCAGCTCGACTAGCTCTTTCAAATGATATAACATTTGTAATTTAAAGCCTGCACCCACGTACTAAAGTGACCCCTTTAAATCTGGAAGAGCCATCCAAGCAATACCCTTCACTTAAGATAAACCTCATTATAAGTACCCCCTCTATAAAATTTACTCAAACATTAATTATACCTCTATTTAATAGATACTGTTTAAAATTTGGTTTGCTATTAGGTGGGGAAGCAGTCTGAGATATATCCTCTATTTAATGTACACATGGGGCCGGCTAACGGAATACCGTATTTCCTGTATTAGAATGCCACCCTCTATTTGAATGCCGCTATATAATAAAATGCCACCTTTGAAGGTGATTGAAAAATAGAATGCCATGGCATTCTAATACAGGAAATATGGTACTTCCTTTAATAATTAAAAAAATTCAAATTCATCCTTACCTTATCAAAGTCACCTTCTTCATTAATATTATTTATGCAACCTGCCGTCGAAGAATAAGATTCTGTTTCAAAACTACGTTTGCGGCAACAATGATTATAATAATTTTTATTTTTGTTTTTATTATTTTTGCCCAGACAAGGCATTTTCTAAATTAATCTAAAAATATATTCTTTAATAATTTTTTTGAATTTTATTTTAAAAATACTAAATTAATTGTTGCATGTAAAACAAAGAAAAAATAAAAAAGAAAAAAAATATTTTTTAGTAAAGAGAAATATCCACTCAAAAATTACAAATCAACTACCAAATCTACATAGCTTTTAGTTGATCCTTTTTCTTTCTTTGTTCCCTTCTCTCTCAAGAAAGGATAAACATTAAAAAAGAGACTTTTTCTTTTGTAAAAACAAATTATCTTTTTTAGAGCTTTTCTTGTATTTATTTATACAAATCAATGTCTGGACAGCACAAAAGGCTCTTTAAAAATATAAAAAGGAAAGGAAGGAAAAGCGCGAAAATTTGGCAATAATAATAAATACATTTTTATTATTTAACGATATAAAAAGTTGTATATATAGTTTCCGTTATAGGGAATACCTTATTTTTGTATTAAGGCCCCATGCGGTTCTAGTTTTCAAACATTCCACAAAAAGGTCTTAAAAAGGGCCGTAATTAAATCCCCGTTTAATAGAGACGCTTTAACGCTATGCGTGCATAAAAAACACGTGCGTCTTGCGACAGAAAAGATAATGGAAAACGAGGAAAGACGCCAGCGTCTTGCGTTTTTTTATGTAAACGTGGTTTAATACAGAAAATATGGTATGCTCCAGGGGCGTGCCGAAACAGATTTTAAAAAGCGAAAAGGTTATTAACCCATTAATTTATCATTGAGTCATTTTAGTGTAGGCTTTTTAGGTTTTTTTTAATCTTGTTGGTTACTAGTTGCGAGGGTTGTAAATGTTTGGTTTTAGTAATAAACAAAATATTTTTGAAGAAAAAACAAACTGATTTTGTTAATTAACCTAATTCGGCAATTATCTAATAAAAAGCATTAAAACATCAAAAAATATTTAATTAAAAATTACGACATATTTTTTGTTTGTTAGAAAATTTTAAAAAATAAAAGCCTAAAGATATTACTTCATAAATTATATTTTAGCTATACCTTTTTTATTTAGCTTTACATTCTAAGCTATACCCTTAGAGGCAAAAAGTCCTCCTTTATCCGAAATTGGGAGTATCGCAATGGCAGGTTTCCTCACCCAGTGATCAACCAAAGTTAAAAAGCGTCCCTTAAACAGAGGTTTATCTTTATTGGGGGTATATATAGAGAAGGCTCCTAAATGAGGTGTACCTTAAATAGTGGGTATTTTTTTAGATAAATCCTCTAGTAACCAATCAAATTTTAGAATTGTCACTTAAATAGAGGTGTCTCTATTATTGAGAGTATCTCATATTGAGGTTTTTAAAGAAATTTAATAAATTGTCAATTTAAGCTGCCACAAATAAAAGTGTCATTTAATTTCTATAAAATCAAGGAAAAATTTTTTTAAACAAACAAAGCTTGTCAAAATTAAATGACACTTCTCTTCCAATTTTTGACACCTTTAATTGACAACTTATTCCATTTTATTTTTGCTACCTTAAAAATTTAAAGTTAAAACTTAAATAAATATATAAATTAATAATTTAAAAATATTGAGGATTTAAAGAAAATTTATTTTTTCGTTTTTAAACGTTAAAAAATTAAAAAAAATATTTTTAGAAAAATATGGAAATAATAAAAACAGACAAAAAATAAACATGAAAATATGTTTTTAATTAATTTTTTAAAAATATTTTTTATTTTTTAAATAAAATTTAACAAATGAAAATATCTATTTTTAAATATACTTTAAAGCAAAAATTTTAAGAAAAAAATTTTTAAGTAGTAATTTGAAATTTTGAAAAATCCACTTCCCTTTAGTGAATAACTAACAAATTTATCATGGTTTTTAAGTGATTCTTTTTATTAATAACAAAAAAATATTAAATTAAAAATTAAATTAATGGAAGTAGAAAGAACGGAAGACACCCCTTTCTGCTCGAGAGGTATATCACCAGGGGCACTTCATTCCTTTATAGACATAAATTTTATAAGCTAGGAGTATATTAATGGATCTTATATTTTCATCATAATTTAAGGCTGATTTTTAAAACATTTTCACTTGGAATTAAAAAGTATTCTGCCGAACAGATTTAAAAAGAGAAAGACGACATTAAAAAATAAAAGCACAAAATCGGCGGAATGGGCACGCTTTTTATTCACACACTTTATCAACCATAATAGGTTTTTTTTAATTTATTCAATTTTCAAAATTTACTGCTCGAAGTGTCGTTCAAATAAGATTAATATAAAATTTAAAAAAATATATTTATTAATTAAATAAAAGAAAATTACACACAACATGTTCCCTCCTTATATTACAACAAAAAAGGAGAAACAAAATCCGGCTTTAATCTCAAAAAAGTAACAACACAAACAAATTTTGATTTTTCTTCCAAAACCAATTTCCCCCAACAATCAAAGTACTTATTCCCTCGAATTATTTCTTTCCTACAAAAAAACTTTTATTATTGAATTAGCATTTAATACGTTTAAGAAAAAATTACGGATATTAAAAAAATGATGGAAAATTCCTTTTTGGACTAAAAACAAAAAACTAACAAAAGTAAATTCTAGAAAACTTAATTAGGTTTTAGTAAAAATACAAGAATAGCAGATTTGGTTAAAAGCAGAGTAAATTTATTAAAATTCCTAATTATTTACTCATTCACTTCCTTCTACTTTTAGAAAACTGAAACGGTAATTATCGGTTATACGCCCACAAACTGAGTGTGGCCGAGTTTGACTCGCTTTAAATTTTTTGATGCATGATCCAATTCAAATAAATCTTATATCATTCGAAAGCTTATATCATTTTTTCAACTTAATGGATCAAGCCCTCGTTAAATAGTCTCAAAAAAGTTTCAAAGTAATTTTTTGTTTAGACCTTTTGTTTAGCTTCGGGTTTTTGAAACTTAAAAGTTTTCTTTAATTATCCAAATAATTTTTGTTTAGACCTTTTGTTTAGCTTCGGGTTTTTGAAACTTAAAAGTTTTCTTTAATTATCCAAATAATTTTTGTTTAGACCTTTTGTTTAGCTTCGGGTTTTTGAAACTTAAAAGTTTTCTTTAATTATCCAAATAATTTTTGTTTAGACCTTTTGTTTAGCTTCGGGTTTTTGAAACTTAAAAGTTTTCTTTAATTATCCAAATAATTTTTGTTTAGACCTTTTGTTTAGCTTCGGGTTTTTGAAACTTAAAAGTTTTCTTTAATTATCCAAATAATTTTTGTTTAGACCTTTTGTTTAGCTTCGGGTTTTTGAAACTTAAAAGTTTTCTTTAATTATCCAAATAATTTTTGTTTAGACCTTTTGTTTAGCTTCGGGTTTTTGAAACTTAAAAGTTTTCTTTAATTATCCAAATAATTTTTGTTTAGACCTTTTGTTTAGCTTCGGGTTTTTGAAACTTAAAAGTTTTCTTTAATTATCCAAATAATTTTTGTTTAGACCTTTTGTTTAGCTTCGGGTTTTTGAAACTTAAAAGTTTTCTTTAATTATCCAAATAATTTTTGTTTAGACCTTTTGTTTAGCTTCGGGTTTTTGAAACTTAAAAGTTTTCTTTAATTATCCAAATAATTTTTGTTTAGACCTTTTGTTTAGCTTCGGGTTTTTGAAACTTAAAAGTTTTCTTTAATTATCCAAATAATTTTTGTTTAGACCTTTTGTTTAGCTTCGGGTTTTTGAAACTTAAAAGTTTTCTTTAATTATCCAAATAATTTTTGTTTAGACCTTTTGTTTAGCTTCGGGTTTTTGAAACTTAAAAGTTTTCTTTAATTATCCAAATAATTTTTGTTTAGACCTTTTGTTTAGCTTCGGGTTTTTGAAACTTAAAAGTTTTCTTTAATTATCCAAATAATTTTTGTTTAGACCTTTTGTTTAGCTTCGGGTTTTTGAAACTTAAAAGTTTTCTTTAATTATCCAAATAATTTTTGTTTAGACCTTTTGTTTAGCTTCGGGTTTTTGAAACTTAAAAGTTTTCTTTAATTATCCAAATAATTTTTGTTTAGACCTTTTGTTTAGCTTCGGGTTTTTGAAACTTAAAAGTTTTCTTTAATTATCCAAATAATTTTTGTTTAGACCTTTTGTTTAGCTTCGGGTTTTTGAAACTTAAAAGTTTTCTTTAATTATCCAAATAATTTTTGTTTAGACCTTTTGTTTAGCTTCGGGTTTTTGAAACTTAAAAGTTTTCTTTAATTATCCAAATAATTTTTGTTTAGACCTTTTGTTTAGCTTCGGGTTTTTGAAACTTAAAAGTTTTCTTTAATTATCCAAATAATTTTTGTTTAGACCTTTTGTTTAGCTTCGGGTTTTTGAAACTTAAAAGTTTTCTTTAATTATCCAAATAATTTTTGTTTAGACCTTTTGTTTAGCTTCGGGTTTTTGAAACTTAAAAGTTTTCTTTAATTATCCAAATAATTTTTGTTTAGACCTTTTGTTTAGCTTCGGGTTTTTGAAACTTAAAAGTTTTCTTTAATTATCCAAATAATTTTTGTTTAGACCTTTTGTTTAGCTTCGGGTTTTTGAAACTTAAAAGTTTTCTTTAATTATCCAAATAATTTTTGTTTAGACCTTTTGTTTAGCTTCGGGTTTTTGAAACTTAAAAGTTTTCTTTAATTATCCAAATAATTTTTGTTTAGACCTTTTGTTTAGCTTCGGGTTTTTGAAACTTAAAAGTTTTCTTTAATTATCCAAATAATTTTTGTTTAGACCTTTTGTTTAGCTTCGGGTTTTTGAAACTTAAAAGTTTTCTTTAATTATCCAAATAATTTTTGTTTAGACCTTTTGTTTAGCTTCGGGTTTTTGAAACTTAAAAGTTTTCTTTAATTATCCAAATAATTTTTGTTTAGACCTTTTGTTTAGCTTCGGGTTTTTGAAACTTAAAAGTTTTCTTTAATTATCCAAATAATTTTTGTTTAGACCTTTTGTTTAGCTTCGGGTTTTTGAAACTTAAAAGTTTTCTTTAATTATCCAAATAATTTTTGTTTAGACCTTTTGTTTAGCTTCGGGTTTTTGAAACTTAAAAGTTTTCTTTAATTATCCAAATAATTTTTGTTTAGACCTTTTGTTTAGCTTCGGGTTTTTGAAACTTAAAAGTTTTCTTTAATTATCCAAATAATTTTTGTTTAGACCTTTTGTTTAGCTTCGGGTTTTTGAAACTTAAAAGTTTTCTTTAATTATCCAAATAATTTTTGTTTAGACCTTTTGTTTAGCTTCGGGTTTTTGAAACTTAAAAGTTTTCTTTAATTATCCAAATAATTTTTGTTTAGACCTTTTGTTTAGCTTCGGGTTTTTGAAACTTAAAAGTTTTCTTTAATTATCCAAATAATTTTTGTTTAGACCTTTTGTTTAGCTTCGGGTTTTTGAAACTTAAAAGTTTTCTTTAATTATCCAAATAATTTTTGTTTAGACCTTTTGTTTAGCTTCGGGTTTTTGAAACTTAAAAGTTTTCTTTAATTATCCAAATAATTTTTGTTTAGACCTTTTGTTTAGCTTCGGGTTTTTGAAACTTAAAAGTTTTCTTTAATTATCCAAATAATTTTTGTTTAGACCTTTTGTTTAGCTTCGGGTTTTTGAAACTTAAAAGTTTTCTTTAATTATCCAAATAATTTTTGTTTAGACCTTTTGTTTAGCTTCGGGTTTTTGAAACTTAAAAGTTTTCTTTAATTATCCAAATAATTTTTGTTTAGACCTTTTGTTTAGCTTCGGGTTTTTGAAACTTAAAAGTTTTCTTTAATTATCCAAATAATTTTTGTTTAGACCTTTTGTTTAGCTTCGGGTTTTTGAAACTTAAAAGTTTTCTTTAATTATCCAAATAATTTTTGTTTAGACCTTTTGTTTAGCTTCGGGTTTTTGAAACTTAAAAGTTTTCTTTAATTATCCAAATAATTTTTGTTTAGACCTTTTGTTTAGCTTCGGGTTTTTGAAACTTAAAAGTTTTCTTTAATTATCCAAATAATTTTTGTTTAGACCTTTTGTTTAGCTTCGGGTTTTTGAAACTTAAAAGTTTTCTTTAATTATCCAAATAATTTTTGTTTAGACCTTTTGTTTAGCTTCGGGTTTTTGAAACTTAAAAGTTTTCTTTAATTATCCAAATAATTTTTGTTTAGACCTTTTGTTTAGCTTCGGGTTTTTGAAACTTAAAAGTTTTCTTTAATTATCCAAATAATTTTTGTTTAGACCTTTTGTTTAGCTTCGGGTTTTTGAAACTTAAAAGTTTTCTTTAATTATCCAAATAATTTTTGTTTAGACCTTTTGTTTAGCTTCGGGTTTTTGAAACTTAAAAGTTTTCTTTAATTATCCAAATAATTTTTGTTTAGACCTTTTGTTTAGCTTCGGGTTTTTGAAACTTAAAAGTTTTCTTTAATTATCCAAATAATTTTTGTTTAGACCTTTTGTTTAGCTTCGGGTTTTTGAAACTTAAAAGTTTTCTTTAATTATCCAAATAATTTTTGTTTAGACCTTTTGTTTAGCTTCGGGTTTTTGAAACTTAAAAGTTTTCTTTAATTATCCAAATAATTTTTGTTTAGACCTTTTGTTTAGCTTCGGGTTTTTGAAACTTAAAAGTTTTCTTTAATTATCCAAATAATTTTTGTTTAGACCTTTTGTTTAGCTTCGGGTTTTTGAAACTTAAAAGTTTTCTTTAATTATCCAAATAATTTTTGTTTAGACCTTTTGTTTAGCTTCGGGTTTTTGAAACTTAAAAGTTTTCTTTAATTATCCAAATAATTTTTGTTTAGACCTTTTGTTTAGCTTCGGGTTTTTGAAACTTAAAAGTTTTCTTTAATTATCCAAATAATTTTTGTTTAGACCTTTTGTTTAGCTTCGGGTTTTTGAAACTTAAAAGTTTTCTTTAATTATCCAAATAATTTTTGTTTAGACCTTTTGTTTAGCTTCGGGTTTTTGAAACTTAAAAGTTTTCTTTAATTATCCAAATAATTTTTGTTTAGACCTTTTGTTTAGCTTCGGGTTTTTGAAACTTAAAAGTTTTCTTTAATTATCCAAATAATTTTTGTTTAGACCTTTTGTTTAGCTTCGGGTTTTTGAAACTTAAAAGTTTTCTTTAATTATCCAAATAATTTTTGTTTAGACCTTTTGTTTAGCTTCGGGTTTTTGAAACTTAAAAGTTTTCTTTAATTATCCAAATAATTTTTGTTTAGACCTTTTGTTTAGCTTCGGGTTTTTGAAACTTAAAAGTTTTCTTTAATTATCCAAATAATTTTTGTTTAGACCTTTTGTTTAGCTTCGGGTTTTTGAAACTTAAAAGTTTTCTTTAATTATCCAAATAATTTTTGTTTAGACCTTTTGTTTAGCTTCGGGTTTTTGAAACTTAAAACATTTTTTTTATTTTTTGTTTAGTCCAATAGTCAGCATCGCATGATATTTTGCATAATTAACTCAACTACTCCGATATTTAATCCCACCATATCCTACGATGAAATTACCTTTGGTTTTCTACCCATCTATGAGTTAAAATATAACGCCTCAGAAAATCATCTGCTCGGAGTCGGGTTCAAGATTCGATAAATGTAGAGTTGATGAACTCAAATATCCGATGCGAATTTGGATATCCATGATTTCCCAGGTTTCCAAACATAGTCCATGGCTTTCCAAAAGTTTTGAACTTTCAAGCAATTAAGCTGAGACCTAACATCTCGCCAATATTTGCAAATTATTTTTCCACTTTTTTAAAAAAATTTTTCGATTTTCGAGGTAAATTTTCTTTCGACCTTCGAAAATTCTGGAAATAGTTTTCCGGAACGTCTTTTAATACCTAAAGGTTGAAATACTTAACCCCTAAAAGCGATTGAAATACCTAACCTCCAAAAATGCTTGAAATACCTAACCTTCAGAAACTTGAAATACCAAACTGTTGTTACCAAACAGTGGAGGAAGTTATTACAACAGCGGTGATATTGTTCCAACGACGTAGAAAAGTTTTTCCAACGAAGATTCAGTTGGGGCATATCTCCTATTTTCAAGCCTATACCTTATTTTTACTTTCGATATTTTTGGATTTCTTTCGATTTTCGAAGATTTCTGTTTCGAAACATCTCTGGTAGATAACGATGGAAATTTCTCGGTATTTATCGCTAGTACCTATAAGATGTGCGCTTTCAGCTTTTCGGTAATATGGTATGGAATATGTACAAAATTTTGATCTCTATTTATGAGTTAACCTCCAGGCTAACTTGGCATTTTGTTTGTTACGGCCTAATTAATAATTTATTTTTTTAGTATAAAAGCCTTTAAATATAACTCATTAGCTCCTATTTTGTTCAAAGTATTTTCTATTGTTTTGTTAAATGTCGTCTGTAATGTTGAACAGTTATAGGGCAAGTTTTATTTTTTATTTTCTTTCTAAGAATATTTGAAAATTTTTTCTGGCTGTTTTTCCTTTTTCTTTGGCATTCTGTTTTTAATAAGACCACTAAAGTCCCTCATTTTTCCCCCATAATTGTTGATGGGGAATGAGGTCCCCTATAGTTGTCGGCTTTTTGATTACTTTTTCTTCAATTCCAGTTCGGTTCTGACTACTAATTTGAAAATTTTTGGTTCTCCTCTTCCTTTAGGAAAATCTTCTTAGGGAGAAAAAGTTAGAAAAATAGTCAAGGGCCTTTCTATTTTTAATTTTTAGGATCTCAACAACAGTAATTATACTTGTGATGAATTACCTCCAAGTCCGATTATAAAATGGCCAGGTGTGCATCTGATTAGTATTGATTCGATCAAAGACGCCAAAATTGGTGTTGGAATCGAGAATTCTGCGGATGGTGTGCGCACTGTTGGAATTATTTTGCAGATAAATGAAGAGGGAGTAATTGCTGGAATTAATGAATGTTGTAGTTCTGGAAAGGAAAATCTGCGCTTTAAGCTTAAAAATGTTGATTTGGTTGTTAAACGAAGCGAGCGTTATGATGGCAGATCTAATAGTGATTAGGTAATTTGTATAATTGTTATACAGAGGGGTCTCATAGGATTTCCTCAGTAATTTTAAGGTGGGGTCTCTTCTAAGAGACACCTCCATTTAATAGACGTTCTTTAAATCTTGGGTTGGTCACTGTTGTGAGTGGGAAAGCTGCCTAGTCCTCTAGTAGATATGTCTGTTTAAGTCTTGGGTTGGTCATTGGGGAGGGGAAGGGGAAGCTGCCTAATTGCTACCCTTTATGTAAGAGACACCTCATTATAAGAGACGACTTTTTTAAACCCCGAGGGTGTACCTTCTAATGAAATCTGACTTAAAATTTTTTTTTCAAAAAGAATATTGAACGTCTCGTTTTGGAAGTCAAGCCATTCAATCGTTTGCCCACCTCTTCTTGGAAAGCTCTAATTCAAGCGCGTTTATATGTTGCAGAATATGGTGGTTCTTTTCGTTTGGTGATGGGGGAAGTGTTTGAATTGTCAACAAATAGTTCTGACCCTCCTTTGGAATTGAGAATTGATCAAAAAATATTTGCTATTAAATTGGAAATGCGTTACATAAATGAAGTAATTTTAAATTAATTTAATCTTAAAAATATTTTTATTTTTTAAAGAATTATCGCGGAATGCCTTTGTTCAAAGATGGAGATTTGGAAGTTTGTGCTACTAAATATGATCCGGAGCCTTTTGCTTGGGTTCATCGTGCTTTGTTAGCAATGTATATTTCAAAATTATGTAGGTATTTTATGTTAAACTTTTTTTCGAATTGTTGAATGGGGTCAATCCCTTTTTTGCCGAAAAATCACCTGTCAAATCGTTACCGGTTCCCAACGCCTAATGCAAACCCTACAAGGCCGTTTGTTTGAAATACTACGGTGCGTTATTTCGGTGGCTTTTTGGGGCTGGCATTTGGCGTTTAGTTAAGCACTCATTTCTTTATAATTTTAAAATTTATTTTTCTCTTTAGAAAAGTTGTGTATAATGATGCTACAAATCATTGCTACAAATTTTTGCTGCTTCAAATTTTGAAAGATCATGATATCTCCAAAGAACAGTTTCTCGAGCTTTTGTATCAAATCTATGAACACGACGTCCAATCTCTTCAAATTTGGAAAATCTTTCAATTGCCGCTACAAAATTAGATTGTGAATTTATTCTTTGGAAATTGTGTCGATTTATGGCTGGCAATTCTGATGAATTAAATTTTATTGAGAAAGTTAGGAAGTCTGCAAAATTGGGGTTAAACGAGGCAATTAAACAAATTAGCTATAATGTTGTGAAAACAGGCGAATGGGAAATGTTACAAAATGGAATTCAAAATATTTTCTATTGTTTTGTCAAATGTCTTCTTTATTGTCGAACAGTTAGAAGGCAAGTTTTGCTTTCATTTTTTTAATTTTTAAAATGGTCAAGATCCTTTCTATTTTTTATTTTCAGGATCTCAACAACAGTAATTATACTTGTGATGAGTTACCTCCAAGTCCGATTATAAAATGGCCAGGTGTGCATCTGATTAGTATTGATTCGATCAAAGACGCCAAAATTGGTGTTGGAATCGAGAATTCTGCGGATGGTGTGCGCACTGTTGGAATTATTTTGCAGATAAATGAAGAGGGAGTAATTGCTGGAATTAATGAATGTTGTAGTTCTGGAAAGGAAAATCTGCGCTTTAAGCTTAAAAATGTTGATTTGGTTGTTAAACGAAGCGAGCGTTATGATGGCAGATCTAATAGTGATTAGGTAGTCCATATTTGTAATACAGAACAGAGGCTTAGGATTTTTTCAGTAATTTTAGGTGGGGTCTCCTCTAAGAGCACCTCCATTTAATGCACTTTTTTAAAATTTTGGGGGTGGTCGCTGAGTGGGAAGGCTGCCTAATCCTCTATTAGATATCTTAAGTTGGTCAATGGGAGGGGAAGGAGAAGCTGCCTAAGTGCTACCCTTTATGTAAGAGACACCTCATTATAAGAGACGACTTTTTTAAACCCCGAGGGTGTACCTTCTAATGAAATCTGACTTAAAATTTTTTTTTCAAAAAGAATATTGAACGTCTCGTTTTGGAAGTCAAGCCATTCAATCGTTTGCCCACCTCTTCTTGGAAAGCTCTAATTCAAGCGCGTTTATATGTTGCAGAATATGGTGGTTCTTTTCGTCTGGTGATGGGAGAAGTTTTGAATTGTCAACAAATAGTTCTGATCCTCCATTGGAATTGAGAATTGATCAGAAAATATTTGCTATTAAATTGGAAATGCGTTACATAAATGAAGTAATTTTTAAAAATTTAATTTTCCTTAAAAATCTTTTTAAAGAATTATCGCGGAATGCCTTTGTTCAAAGATGGAGATTTGGAAGTTTGTGCTACTAAATATGATCAGGAGCCTTTTGCTTGGGTTCATCTTGCTTTGTTGGTATTCTATACGCGGAAATTGGGTATTTTTTGTTTTACAGATAAGAGTGGGGCAAATCCTGTTAAAGAATTTCTACGCATTCCTTTTACGGACATTTTTGCTGATTTTTGCAAGACTTGTGGCTTTTTAAAATTGCGTACTACTTTTGCGTACTTTTTGTGTCCTATTTTTACGAATTTTTTAAAAGACTTGAGACCTTTTTATAGAAGATAAATCCACATATAGTCACCCCATTGATTTTTTTAATTTTTAAATTTACTTCTTTTTTAAAAGGTTGTCTGATGATGGAACATTGCTCAATAATCGAATTGTTTTGAAAGATCATGATATCACCAAAGAACAATTTCTCGAGCTTCTGTATCAAATCTATCGAACAGGACGTCCAATCTCTTCAAATTTGGAAAATCTTTCAATTGCCGCTACAAAATTAGATTGTGAATTTATTCTTTGGAAATTGTGTCGATTTATGGCTGGCAATTCTGATGAATTAAATTTTATTGAAAAAGTCAAGAAATTGTAAAATGGATTAAGCGATGAAATCCAGTATAAAAGGCCTTCTTCTGGAGATGGAGTCTCTCTGGAGACTGGAGATGGAGTAAAACGCCGAAAGAATATTTATATTGAATATAATCATTAGATTTTCTGCGTGTGTTTTAGTGATGTTCGGGAGAAGAAAAAACTGGGAAACGGGAGTCGGGTCGGGAAATGACCTCGGGATCGGGAGTCGGGAATTTACAAGAAAAAAATTTACAAAAAAAAATTTGAATTTTAAATTCAAAATCAAAGTTAAAAAAACTCGGGAAATTTTCCCGAGTCGGGAGTCGGGATACCCGAACATCACTAGTGTGTTTGTATATAGAAATTAGGGATTTTTGTTGATTACCTATTGTTTATTACCTATAATATATGTAGATATTGTGGCTTTATGAGTAATTGTGATTTATTTTTGTAATTGTATATTTTGTTTTGTGATTGTATTGTATATTGTATATATGTATGTAAATATATTAAAATTTAAGTAAAAATATGTATAAAAATAAAAAATAAAGAGGTTAAGGGTACAGCGATTAGATTTTTTAAATTAAAATCCTTAATTTTCTGGGTGGCAAATGAGGATCATAATAATAATAGTACAGTCTAATCTCATTATAAGATACCCTCAATACTAGCTAAACCTCTATTTAGGACACGATTTAAAAAAAAGAGGAGGGGAGTCTGAGAAGAAAAAGCAGTACGAGGGGGTGTCTAAGCGGCATCCTCTATTTAAGATACCACTCATTATAAAGACCTACGATATAGATACAACTCTATTTAACATACGCTCTTTAAAATGTGGTTGACCATAAGCAGGGGAAGCTTCCACAGCAATACCCTCTATTTAAGATACCCCTCATTATAAGAGACCTCCCATACTAGAAACAACTCTATTTAACATACGCTCTTTAAAAATTGGTCACCCATTACGTACGGGAAGCATCCTCAGAGATACCCTCCATTTAATATACCCCTCATTATAGGAGACCTCCAATATTGGATACAACTCTATTTAACATACGCTCTTTAAAATTTGGTTGACCATTAGGTAGGGAAAGCTTCCTCAAATATACCCTCTATTTAAGATACCCCTCATTATAAGAGACCTCCCATACTAGAAACAACTCTATTTAACATACGCTCTTTAAAAATTGGTCACCCATTACGTACGGGAAGCATCCTCAAAGATACCCTTATGTAATATACCCCTCATCATAAGAGACGATTTTCCTAACAAGGAGTGGGTATCTTATAGTGAGATTTGACTGTATTTTTTTAATATAATTTAAATACGATGTTGTTGCTTAATTATATTAAAATTTCTTTCATCTTCTTCCCCTCCATCATCTTCATCATTTTTTCTTCTCCTTTTTCTATTCCTTTCATTTTTAACCAACAATTTATTATTCAAAAATAAATTAATTAATAAAAATTCGTTCTCCTCTGTTGACATTTTTCTCGATTTCTTTTCCTTTTTTTCATTTAATCTTTCATTAATTAATTTCCAATTTAATTTTTGTAAAGGATGCTTTTGCTGATTTAAAAAATATTTTCCTTCTTCCTCTTCTCGAATATTTAAATGTGTATTTTCTAGTTGATTACAAACTCTTTCAATAAATTTATCCAACTTTTGTTTTAATTGAAGACGAACTTGAGAACGATAATTTAGAGATGTTGAACATGTTGGAGGTTGTAGAGATAAGTTATTTTTGTGGTTATTAGGCAAATTATTTAAAGGCTTCTTTTGTTGTTGTTGTTGTAATGTAGAACAAGTAGAAGAAGAAGAAGGCGATTCATTATTAAATCTATTTTTAAAAATTAATTTGGATTGTAAAATATTTTTAAAAATTAAGTGAATAATTTTTAGCAATATTAAAATTCGTAAAAAAATTTCTGAAATAACAAGACAAGGATTATAACCAATGTTGTAGGTTCGGAATCGAATATTAACCCTTAAACTACCATATGCATATTAATTTGAATATTAGAGAATTACAGGCTTTCGAATTAATGGTCTGTGAATCAGGATTATTCTCAACTGCGGATTTTAAAATTTTAATTGCAACCCTTTCTTGAGGAGTTAAAGGGTTTCCATTAGAGATCGATCCGGATCATAATCTCGATAAAAAAAACTCGATAAACGAGATCTTTTCGTGATCTCGATTGAGTCTCGAGTTCTTTCAATCTATCTTTATTTTTTGCCTTTCCCCACCAAATTTTTACTTTTTTTTACTTACTTTTTAGATGGACTTTTATTAATTTCCTCCTCTTCTTTCCTCAACTTTTTCTTTTTTTGTTAAATTTAATTTTTGTTTTTTAACTTCTTTATTTTTCAATTCTTTATTATTTTTAATTGTTGAAGGCTGTAAACATTCAACAATCATTTCTTCTTTGTCTGCCACTTTTCCAATTTCCTTTTCTTGTTCTACTATATGTATTTCTTTAGCACCCAATGCTTTTGATTGTATCAAAGAAGTTAATTGTTTTAACTGGAAAAAAAGAATTAAAATAAAAAATATTTGGCCTTAATCTGGGCGACATTTGCGAACAACAACATTTGCGCACAACAACGGCTAAGCTTTTTGTTTTGTAATTTATATACAAAACCCCGTGAGGAGTACCTCATTAATAATAAGTGGTTATATAGTCAATGGTACTGGACATGGACTAATGTCCGTTAAGTTCCATCAAATTTCGAAAGGGAGTCAGTTTTGTTCGCAAATGTCTGTACGCAAATGTCGAAAATAAATAGAAAAACTAAAACTAAGTTTAGTTAATATATTTTATTTGTTTTAATATTTCTTTTTAACGTTCTCTCTTTGTAATTTAAAATATTAGTTGTCAATACCAACAAAAAAAAGTGAACGGGCTTAACATTTAAAAAATTGTCTAAAAAATATTCTGTTGCTAAGAGAATAGGGGAAAAATGAGAAAAATATTTTACTACAAAATTAAACGGCTTTATAAGAAAAATACAATTTTTTGAAAATTATCAAGCCCAAAATATAAAAAAATTTTCAGCTAATAAAAAGCCCCAATTTTTTTGGCAATTTTTGGGAAGATTTGGAAATTTCTAGATTTTATGGCACTAATTCAGGACTTGTTAATTTTACGTGGGCGCAAGTCTTGCTTCAAAAAGATCCAAAAAAAATCAGGAAGTCCCCTCCATTTTTTCTAAAATGTCAGAGGTATGTATAGCTCGGCCCAGGTCTGGACCAAAGCTCAAATGAAATTTCAAGTTAAATATTTTTCTGCTGATTTTTAACAAGTAAAAAAAATTTCTACTTCAACCCAACTCTGTCAAAACTCCCATTTTTTGTTTTTCTTCTTTTACCTGTTCTGGTGGAATACTGGAAGAAATACATTCAGCCAATTCTTGTAAAGTCATTCCTTGATGTATAAGTAATTCTTTTGTTGTTGATTTATTAGTAGATGTTGAAGGTTTTTGTTGACATTTTTCTTCCTCAATATCTTTGGATTTTTCTTCAGCAACATTACTATTATTATTATTATCTTCTCCATCTAAAGAATCATCATGTTGTGAATTTGTTATTGGAATTAATTTTGGCATATCAGAAAAATCAGAGGAAGTAGAAGTAGAAGACTCGTTATGCTCCTTTTCCTCCTGAAAAAATTTTATTTTAAAAAATTTTTTGGAGTCAAAAATAGAAGAGAATTAATTAAAAAGACTCTTCTATCTACTAGAGATAGGGCTGGATCTGGATCCAGCCTGGATTTTTTCTGGATCCAGATCAAGAATCTTGTCCAGGTAACTAACCTAAATCTAGAACCCACCAGAATTTTTGAAAATACCCATCTCTACTATCTACCACAACAACCCGGTCTAATTCAGAGACCAAAACTAAGTCTATGAAAGTCTAATCAAGTTAATTTTGGCATAGTATGACGTATCTCCTCTAGCTGCGTCGGAAGGTATCAAAATCGACTCGCTATCTCATTTCTCCTCTTAGTTATGGTCCTGCGATTGGCCGGAATGTTCTTGCTCTTATAAGCACACTCTCGCTTATTTTTAGAGATTTCTAATTTTTTTAACTACCTCATTTTGTTTATTTAAATTATTGTGTTCTTCTGATATATTTTGATGTTGTAGTTGTTGTCCAATTAATTGAGGAGGTAAAACAGTATTATTATTATTTATTTGCAAAAATGTTTCTAAACAATTATTTTGAGTAAGTGCAATTGGAAATGCTGAAATTATTTGGTAAAAATGAGAAAAAAAGTTGAACTTATAATACAGTCAGACCCTTCCATAGGATAAACCCTTGGGGTAGTCAAATTTTACTTCAGCTATTCGGCTGTAACTTTTAGTAGGATGATCCGATCAAGTCAATCCTGTCAAGTAAAATAATCCCCACTTTTAGAGCTTTCGATTGATATTAAATTGAGTGTATATTAAAAAGAGGGTAACGCTAAGGCACCTTCTCCAACCCAAATACCCAACCAAATTTAAAAAACGTCCCTTAAATAGAGGTATAAGATTGAATGTATCTTATAGTGAAGGTCTGACTGTATAACCTACTCCAATTTTTACCTAAATTAATTCCATGCCCTCCAAGCGAAGCACTAATTGATTCACAAGAACGGACCTTAAAATCAGAATAGATTAAACATCAAAATCCCCGTACCTGTGAAGAGTATGGAGAAACCATTGGAGGTGTGTAAACAGAAGGGGTGAATCAAGTGATTGAATCCCACTATCCGGGGTTGAAGAAATGTGTGAACCGCCGGGAAGTGGAACCAAATAAGGACTCCATCCTTGCTGGGAATTGCATGTTTGTTGTTGTGAAATTAATGAAGGGATGACCGATACGGCGGAAATATTTGAAGAAGAATGATGTTGATGTTGTTGATGTTGGTGGTGATCGGTATTATATTGGTGACTTGAAGAAATTGTTGTAGTAGAAGGGTGATGAATAATATTATTATTATTTGATGTTGAAGGCCTTTGGATATTTGTATTTTTTGGAATTATACTAACAGAATGAAGTGATGATTGTTGCTGTTGAATTTGGGTGTTGGGCTAAATTTAAAAAATATACCGATTAGAAAAATTTTTGTTCAATTTTTAAAAACTTGGGTAGAAGGAATTTAAAGGTGTATAAATAGAAGTGGGTGAATCCTAATTATAGGATCCACTCAAAGATGCACATCAATTTGGGATACGTTTTTAGTTCGAAAATCCAATCCAAAATTCTACCAGACTTTTCCCCCTACCCGTTAACCTCATTTGTCAGTTGCTTAAGCGATACCCCTTAAGATAATATTTTTTAGTTCCAAAGGTGTACATAATAATGAGGTCCGATTTAAATTTAAAAATTTTATTTTTCTTTACATTTTCAACAAAATTTAACGGCGGCCTTTGTTGTTGAGTTATTAATTGAATTGGGGAGTTGTTGCTTATTGGGATGTCACGTACATCCTTATTTGTAGATTGCATTTGGTGGCAAATATTATTATTGCTAGTAGTCGATTGCTGATGTAAACCAACACAATTACCATTATTATTTGTATTATACATATCCATATTTGTGTAAATTGGAGGTTCTGATTGGCTTAAAATTTGATTAATTTTAAAATTAATTTTAAAAACAAATCCCTATTGAGAACAAAAATTATCCCCTTTTTTCAGCAAAGAATAGGCATTTTCAGTCAATTTTACTTTTAATCCGAGAATATTCCAAATTTAGATTTTACACAGTTAATGGATTTTTTTTTACTTTTTTTAGGAAAAAATATTTTCTTAATAAGAAAAAAAGCAAATTCCTTTCTTAGTTATGAAAATCCAAAAGGATTAAATAATCCATAGAAAGTTTAGCTTTTACATTGCATAAAGAAATTAAAAAATTATTAGTCGAACCTCACTATAAAATAGTCCCTTGAATCTGAAAAACTCTAAGGTGTATTTTAAATTCCTTTATACACCTCCTAAAAAAATACGTTCCAAGTGGGTATTACATATGTAGTCACACTCCCTCTACCCAAAGGCTAACCAAGCTTCAAGATGCATCTTAAATCGAAGAATATTTAGTAGAGACCGGGTTTGGAGGATTGTATAAGACATATACAAGAGTCGAAAATTCTTGAATCTCGATAATCGAAATTTTTGTTTGAGATTTCGTCTCGAACCGGTATCTCGATTCGTTATATAAATTGTATCGGAGATCCTTAAACTGAAATTCCTAAAGAAGAATGTATCTACACAGGGGAGTACCACCGAGGTATATAAACTAGTGTATCTTATAGCGAGAAGAATCTAATTCTGAGGGTATCTTAAATTGAGGTGTATAACGGTATTTTATAATGAGATTCGACTGTATGTACTTTGAAAAAAATTCAAAACCTAGGCAAATAATCCTCAGTAGTAATAACAGTCGAATTAACTAGCTGAGAAAGATCAATTTCGTGTAAATCCTCCCCAAGCATCACTTCCGAATTATTTTGTTGATTTAATTGTTTAATTTTTTTATTATTTCGTTTTTGATGTTTTTTAAGTTTATTTGGAGGTGTTTGGGGTATAGGTGAGGAAGAAGAAGAATTTTTTTCTTCCCCCTTTTTATTTTCTTTTATTGGAGTTTTTTGTTGTTTTTGACACTTTTTACTGCTACTAATTGTTGCTGATTTTTGGGAAGGAGATAAATGAATTGATAAAAGACCGGAAGGGATAAGTTGTTGTTGTTGGGGGGCATCTAGAGAATTACAAATATTTGGAGAGGTAGAAATACTTAAATTATTTGTTGTTGTTGATTGTTGGAATTGGCTAGTTGAGGGGATTTGAGGGGCCTGAAAAACATAATAAAAAATTTTAGATAAATAGTTAAGCAATATTCAATTCATTCGAGAAAGGGAATAAAGGGGAGGGAGAGAGGGGTGAATATTATCGAAGAATAAAGAATTATTCAAGTTTTACTGAAAAATCTGGGTTTTTTCCAGTTTAAGCTTCCTTAAAATTTTATTGTTTCTAAAGTAGGTAATTTTCACCTTCGTTCCCCCTTTCCTTTTTCCTTCCTCAATGTATTACAAAATGGATAGTCTGAACAACAATTGTAGAACTCGTCGAGCTGTGCCGAATGACACCAAAATCAACAAAATCCGACTTGATTGGACCGAGATACAGACCCCTGAAAATTGAAGAACCATGTGGGCGAAAAACCATAGGTACCACAATTCATACAAATGATAGCTCATTCGAAAGAGCTCTTCGAGCTGAGTCGGATGACACCAAAATCAATGTGATTGGACAAGAGTTGAAAAAGTTATGACATAAGTCGCCGACTCCGTTAGGTCTATTTCATGTCATAACTTTGTCAAACCACGTCTAATCGTGTTGATTTTGGTGTCATTCGACTCAGCTCGAAGAGCTCTTTCGAATGAGCTATCATTTGGGTAAAATTTTTTTATTCCAAAAAATCACCCCTATGGTTCTTCAATTTTCAGGGGTCTGTATCTCGGTCCAATCAAGTCGGATTTTGTTGATTTTGGTGTCATTTGGCACAGCTCGACGAGTTCTATAACTTAAGATTGACTGACCATTTTGTAATACTTTGAGGAAGGAAAAAGAAGGGGGGAACAAAGGTGAAAATTACCCTAAAGTATCAGGTTTGGGTCTCAAATTCTTGGGGTAGGTAGGAATTCAAAAATTCTTTTAAAGGTATGGACAGGACTTGTTTCGCGATTTTCACAAAATTTGAGTATAATATGTGGAGTATAAAATCTAAGAAACTGGAACTTGGGAAAGATGATTAACATTTAGGAAAAATGTGAATGGGAAAAAGCATCAGAAAACAGAATGGATATTTATTTTTCATTGTCGGTCTTATAACTTAGAGAAGGATAAAAAAAATATTTCTTGAAGTTCTCTTTTTTTTAATTTACTAAAAATAATATTTTTGTAGTAAGCATAAAAACAAATTTGGAAAATGTCTCTTTTCTCTCTTCCTTCTTTAATAATAATTATTTTTATATTCGTAATATAAATATCCCCACCTTTCTTTAAACACGCAATTATCTCAATTAAAAATATTTACTCTTCCAAACATTTTTTTTATTTTGTGCCAAACAACCCCTTTTTAGAATAACTGACATTTTAAAAAAACTTTTGGCATTTATTTTTGCAAAAAAACGTCAAAGTGTAAAGATAAATATTTTCTTTTTTTTGGAAAATTAGTACACATTTTACTTGCTATTTTTTTTGTTTTGTTGTATATACCTAATCAGAGCTGTTTCGAAATCTTGATTTAAAATTTACGAGGCTATTTCTATTTTCTTTTCGATTTTTAGGATTTTGAAAAATATTTTCGATATTTTAAAATAGTATTTTTGAGTTACGATTTTCGAAGTTTTTTTGTTTGACCGGTACTTGACGGGATCCCACGAGGGATTTTGCGGGATATCACTCCAATCCCGAACTTTTTCGATTGTTGGGATTGATCACAGAAACCACAGAGGGCTCTCTTCCCACAAAAAAAAAGAAAAAAATTCTTCGTACGGAATCACACAAACAGGCAATTATACCGGCCACTAACTTGTATTATTTAGAAAGCTTAACAGAAAAGCTAAAAAGATATAGCTATAATTTTTACATGTAAAGAAGCAGCAAACATTTCAGGACGTAAAGAATTATTATTACTACAACAACCATCACTTTTATTAAATATTGTAGTTTTAGTTAAAGTCGATAAAGAAGTTTTTGCTATTTTTGGTTGTATTGGAATGACTTTTGGGGAAGATTTAAGTAATAAATTTTTAAGCTTTTTTTGTTGTTGTTGTTGGTGATGTTTTGATGTTTTAGGCAAAATTGGAGGGACTCCAGAAGGTGCGGGCAAAAGAGGGAAGGAAGCAGAAGGGATTAGTCTGCCTTTAGGTTGTTGGAATTGAAGCATTTTGGAAGCTATAATAACGGAAGAAGTCATTTGTTGTTGGCTAACTCTTATGGAATTGTTGCTAGAACAAGCTGGTAAAACTTGCATTATGTTGGGCTGATTTGTAGTTATTGTTGAGGATGATGGATTCTAAAAATTAAAAAAAAATAAAAGAGATAAGGAAAAGATGGATTAATCCTATCCATTTTGGAGATATATTCACAACCTCATTATAAGAGACCCTCACTATAAGAACCACCAAATACTAGCTATACCTCTATTTAAGAGACGTTTTTCATAATTTGGATAGGCACAGGATGGGGGAGTTGACTAAGCGATACCCTCTGTTTAACATTTAACATACACCCCATTATAAGATACCCTCACTATAAGAAACCATAATTTAGAGGCCACAGGACGGGGGAGTTGACTAAGCAATACCCTCGATTTAACGTACGTCTCATTATAAGAGACTTTTCCCGCCTGAAGTGGATATCACGAGAGATTCAACTCTATTTCAGAGATAACTAAACCCTCTATTTTACATACACCCCATTATAAGAGACTATTTTTCAAGAGCGAAAGGATATCGACAAAAATGAGATTAAACTCTATTTTAAAGACAATTTAAAAAATTCCAAGCCCCCTTTCTAAAAAGGTTATTAATGATTATATGCCTCTTTCATAAAAAAACAAAATCTTGTTTTTGTTTACATGCAATTTATTAGCTGGATGGCTAATAAAATGTTCAAGTTTATTCTCTTTTTATTTAACCAAAAGCATTCTCTCTCCCTTTTATCATCTCAAAAACCAATTCATATTAGCCTTAACACTTTTTTTAGTTGTTTTTACCATTTTTCCCTTTCAGACAATACATAAACCTTCAGGTTAGCGAGGAATTTTGTGGCAGTAGCTTAAAGAGAAATGGCAGAAAAAATGTGGAAAATTGGCTAATGGATGAAGGAATAATAGAAAATATACTTATTGAAGAGGGGAAAGAAAACAAAATGCGGGAAGGAGAAAATTTGACTCTTTTTATTGAGACTATCATTTTTGTCCATTATATTGGAGGCGAAGGGTCGAAGAGTAAAAATGTGTGTATAATATATAAAATATAAATTTTTAAAAGTCAAATAGTTGGAGAAGATGCTTCTTTAAAATATGGAAGGTAAAAAAAAGGAGGAATAAATAAATGTATATAGAGAAAGAAAAACATAAAAATGAAGATATATTCCCTCTGAATATTATAATAATCTCTTATGTTTCTTCTCAACTTGTGGTAGTAAACAGAGACTTTTTGGCATAAAGGAAAAATTTTTTTTTCTCTTGGAGTACAAAATAAAAATTGAAAATGTAAACAAAATGGCTAAGAGTTTAATAATAAAAAGAGAATGGGTACACCCCGATGTACCGCGAGCCCAATGTACCGTCGAGCTATAACTTTGTCCAAAATTGTCGAATCCGTGGCGCCCTGGTATGGTTCGATTCAGAATGTCGAGACGCATCGAACCATACCAGGGCGCCACGGATTCGACCATTCTGAACGAAGTTATAGCTCTGCGGTAAGTTGGGCTCGCGGTGAGTTGGCCTGCTCCCAAGAGAATGTGAGTTTAGAAAAAAATTTTTAATTGAAAAATAGAATAAATCATATTAAGTAATTTAATAGACAAAACATTTTTATTGTTTTTTTTGTCACGTTCTTTAATTTTTCACGTACTTTGTGATGTTAAAAATAAACAAGTAAATAGTAAACAAACAAATTTTTGGTTTCACCCTTGGGGTTGAAAAAGCGTGTGATAAATGCTCTTTGGTAAAATGACTGTCCCTTATAGTGGGACTTATCTTAAACAGAGGATTCGTTTAAACAGCTCCCCCACCACGGATGGGGCATCTCTTCTATTTCCGTCATCCACCGAATTCCGTCTTTTTTGGCCCTTCCATCCTCCGTTTTTTATTCTTTTTTCGCTTCCGCTACCATTGCTCCAAACAATGGTTAACGTATCTTAAACGGAGGTGTATCTGTCTCTTATAGTGAGTGTCTTTACAATAGAACCGAGGTTCTCTGGGTCTCTTATAATAAGGTTAACCGTCTATATTAAAAATTAGTATGATTCTTTAAAAGCCATCATTAATTACCCACCCCTTCAATAGCAACATTCCCACTTGTAGCCACCAACATTTCCTTCCCACTATCATTGTTTACAATCCCATTATTAATTAAAATTGTATTATTAAGCTCTGTTGTTGTTGTACTAGTTGAGGCAATCGTAGCTGGTCGAATTAAAAGCCCAAAAAGAGATCCTTCCGCCCCATCTTCTTGCCGGCTTTTAAACATACACGGAACAGCCTCAAAACTCATCTCTCCACTTGAAACAACAACTTTTTCTGTTGCCTCAAAAGAAGATTTTTCACTTTCCTCTTCTGTTTCTTTTGCTGTAATATTAACCATTTTTTGTTGTTTTTGGTGTGCTTTTTGTAAATTTTGTTGGTGGGGCCCATTTGAACTGGGCCTTTCTTCTAACAGTTTGGAAATGTTGGATTCGGAAAAATTATTAATTAAATTATTAAAATGGAAATGGTTGTTTATTGATGTCGTTATTGTTGAAAATTATATAAGCTTATTGATTTTTTATCAAAAAAATTTTTCTTATCACTAAAAAATAATTTTTTAATTGAAAAAAGTAACATTCAAGACTCACTATAAGATATGCCCTCGAACTTAAAAATAGTCTCTTATAATAGGGTGTATCTTAAATAGAATGTATCGTTTGGACAGCCCCCCCCCCATCCAGTGGATAAACGAGTTTAAGAAAATGTATCTTAAAATGAGGTGTATCTAGTATTGAGAGTATCTTAGAAAGAGGTGTGCCTAATATTGAAGTGTCTAGTAAATAGAGAGTAAAGTTTAGACGGTCCCTCTCCCAGTGGCTAACCGAATCTTAAATAGAAATATTCAGTAGCCTCCCCTTCCCAATTCGGGGGTATCTTATAGTGAGATTCGTAATAAAATAATCAAGAATAAAAGTCGCGCATTCATTTCAAAATTCTTATATTAACAGAAAAACAAAAAATACACCAAACAACTCTCAAGTTTTCTTTTACTTTTTTTAATTTTATCGAATATTAACACCAACAGAATGATTAAAAAAGGGGGTGAGTTATTGAAAGGCGAAAAATTTTTTTTATTGAGGTGAGCAGTGAGGAAATTTTTAGACAAATAAAAGAAGAGAAAGGATTCTTGATATTTAAAAAATAATAAAAATATTTAAAAAGGTATTTTGAGTTCGTTTTAGAATAACTTTTTAATAAGAAAAAAATTATACGGAGCGTAAAAAAATAAGTTTAAATTATGGCAAAGTTATAAAAAATGTGGGTAAACAAATAAGGAAAAAATAGGAAAAACAGGAAGGGAAAAAAGGATTGAAAAAAAATGTGTGTATAAAAACAAAGAAGAAAACACTAGTGCTTCCTCGGTTCCAAAAAAATGTCCGCAAAAAAGCCAAAATTTATGAAACTGACTAAGGGTTGAACTATGATTTTTTGGAAGAATCAGAAAAATATAAAAGGTGCCAATTGTTATTTTCTGAGCCCTATTGTGCTTAAAAATTTCCCAATCCAAAATCAGACCCTCAGAAATGATTTCAGAGAAAATTTGAAGAGAAAAAAAATGAAAAAAACTTCTATATTTTCGATCAGATTTTTGGTGTTATTTTTGGCAGATTTTGGCGTTGTGGTGTTTGGCGTATTTTAAAAATTTGAAAAACTGGCATTTGGCGCGACACTCAAAAATTTTGGCACTGTTTAAAAATTTAAATTTTTGGCGTAATGTTGCAAAAAATTTTTAACAAAAAAAATTTACAAAAAAATTTCAAGGTAATTGATATACTCTAATATCCTTAAATACATACAATTTATTTATTTAAACAATATGGAAAAAAATATGCAGCATTAATGTATGTAGAAGCGGTAAGAGAAAAATCAATTTGCTTGAGAGTGAGGAGAAATAATAAAAAAAACTATTTACTAACCCATCGAGGAGAAAAAAAATGTCGATAATTAAAAAGTTGTAATATTTTGGTTGAATTAAAAAAATTTTTTTTTGGGCTAGACGTTTTTCTTAAATTTTTCATTGGAATAAGAACAGAAAGTTATGTACAGTCGGACCTCTCTATAAGATACATCCAACACTAGATACACCTCTAATTAAGATAAAAACTTGGTTGATCTACTGGGGGTACCTTAAATAAAGGGTACCTAAAAGATACCCTCTATATAACATACACCCCATTATAAGAGACTATCTTTCAGCCCCAAGGATGTATCCTACAGAGGTTCGACTGCATTGTTTATCGATAATTTATTAATGACTTCTTAATTGAGACTCAAATGTCCAGATGAAGTATTTACTTAATATCACTTTTTTCAAAAACAATAAGTAAAAATTTTCAAGTAAAATTAATTAGATAACAAATGCTTTTTATTAATAGATTTATATTGCGGCGTTAAAAACTGATTGATGACGTTAATTAACAAACATAGTAAAAACTAAATAATGGCATTTAAAAAATATCAATTAGCGCCCGTTTGAAGAAATTGATCAAAATTTGTTGTTTAATATAAATTTATTCAGTCTCGTAGGTTGTAAGTATTTAATTAAGTGAATAAATAAAATAAATGAAGGAAGGACACAGCCAAAAAGAAAAAGAGAACAACTCCTCACACACAACAGCTTTCTTCGACACTAAAAACCCAAGCGGCGATATATATAGGCGACATGGTGCGGTGATGAGAAGTGGGTAAGCAAAGCAATGAGCAGCCAGTATAGCAGAGAAATAACAATGAAAAGAGGCGCGAGTACAAAACATCCAGGATACAAAATGCCAGGATAGAGATCGATAACTTTTAATACATTTAAGGAACAATTAATAAGGTTCTTGCAAGATATTCTAACAAAATCCGGTTAAAAATGATGATCACTAGCTTGATCTTTCAAATTTTAGGTGGTAAACGGGAAATCACAAGAAATTTAATTTTGATAAGAGCTTAAGGTAAATTGTACTTTCGCTTGCTGTCGATGATTATGATTGAACCCGGAAGAAAAATATTACAATATAACTTAACGAAACGCCAAAAAACAAGAAAATGAGACAAATGTAAAAAAACCAAAAAATTATTTCTGGACGTTTTGTAAATGGACATTTTATATAACAAAAAATTGAGCGGAGGTAACTTCAAGTTAGTATAGTGGAGGGGAATTGAGAGAAGCAATTGTCACAGCAATGTGGTGATGATTTTGTATGTATTATATGTGAGAGTTTTATGAATGAGGCGAAATTTTGGAAGAGAGTATAAAAAGGTTGAATGCAGTGAAACTGCACATATCGGAGGTAAGAGGCCCAAAAAATAGTAATAGTTTTGCCTGGCGCAATGATGAACGTATGGTTTTAGCAATAAGATGGTATCCTCTCCAAATAATTTTCTCTTTAATACATTTTAGGCAATGAAAATAAAAATAAAAGGAAAGAGGGGTTCAACTTTAAAGTTTGCCAATGTTGCAATTCGCCATAGAAAAATGGTCATAACAATACTTTAACTGTTTTTTTGCCTTTTTGAGGGTTTTGTAAAGGTAAATGACAAATTGAGTTTGTTAATTGTGTTTTATAAAAAACTTAAGGCTTGACATCTTATGTACTTCAAATGTGCTTCGGTTGTTGGGCGGAAAAGTTCATTGAAGAGACAAGATAGACACTATATTCTAGCATTTTCTCGAGGACATCAAATCAAAAATTAATTAGAATGCACTCAAATAAGATCATATCGTTCCATTCTTTACTTTTTTTATTTTTTCAATTGTTTGCTAATTTTTAATTGTTTTGGGTTTTACGTTACACATCGATAAAAACTGATAGATTTACTAAAAACAAAGCGGACACACGAAAAGCTATAAAAGCAAATATACCGGACTTTGACGGAGAAATAAAAGGAGAAAAAAGAATTAACAACGCCACAAACTAGAACAACAACCGGGCGATTGAAAAATGAAGAATTGGCGGTGAATAAATGAAAATTGGGAGGAGGGGGATGCGTGGAAGAATAAATAAAAATATATATTTAGTTGTTTGAATGTTTTTAGGGATTGAAAATTGGTTGATGAATGTTTGTGTGTATGGATGGTGAAAGAGCGGATTGAAAGAAGGAAGAAAGATGCTCTGGATTGAGATGGATTGATTGTTTGGTGTGTATGAAACATCGGTTGAGTGAATGAATTAATAGTTTTAGGATTTGGATGAATGAGTATATTGCAAATAATAAATTGATGGAAAGAACAAAATATGTTGTATGTATATTTATTAAATAAAGTGTAAAATTAAAAGGAAACATTTTTGAAATTTTTTGGGTGACTAAATAGAGGAAAAGATCATACTTGTTTATCAGGTATGAGCCTTTCGCCGAATTTTTGCCTTTTTCGGTGTTTCGTCTTTCGCTTGTTAAAGTTTGTTTCGGCAAAACATTTGCTATCTATCCTATAATGAGGTGTATCTTAAAATGGATCTATTGTTTTGATAGCTACGTTCACTCAGTGATAGCCTACGTTCCCTCATGGCTAATTAAAATTTCAAAAAAAATATCTTAGGCTTGGAGGTATCTAATTTAAGGACAGTTTTTAGGTGTTCGATGACTAAACTTGCTTAATAACTGTACTTACTAAGGAAGTATATTTTTGCTTTTTTTCTATTTTTCTTTTTATTTTTTTAATTTCTAGAAATTATATTCGCCAAACATTTACCCAATTTCGGCCGTTATATTAATAAAAATCTGCAATCTTCAAAATTAAAAAAATTCTTATTAAGCCGATTTTCTTCGCTGATCAGTGTTCGATGACTAAAATAATATATATTACCACAAAAAAATTTTAGTATAAATAGATGGTTGGAATAAGTCTAAAATTAACAATCAACTTCCATTTCTTGTTTAAAAATAATTTTAAAAATAATTCAAAATGCTCAAATTTTTGTTCCCTTTATTCTTTTTTGCTTTAATTAATAATTTTAATATAATCGAGTGTGCACCTGGAGGTTATGGCTATGGTGGTGGTATGAGTGGAGGTGGAGGAGGTTTTGGCAGCATGGGAGGAGGTAAATTAAAATACTATAGAGAGTTTAAATATTTCATTATAAAGGTTCGCAATTTGGTGGCGGAGGTATGCAAGGCTTTGGAGGACAAGGGGGTGGTGGAGGGGGTTATGGTGGTTATGGAGGAAAATAAATTTAAAAATGTGTTGAAATCAGCGATAAGAAATATTTGAAAAAATTTAAGCTCTAAATTATTATTGTGATTAATTTAAATTTATTTTGACAATGAAACGTTAAATAATACATATTTAAAAATGATTTTGCCTGAAGGAGAATGTAGTATCTACTCAAGTCCTTTGATATCCCTCCTAATCACTTCAAACCCCTCAATTAATCTCAAATTCCCGGATATCCCCATTATTCCCTTCAAAACGTTTTAATCCTGCCAATAAGATCAATTTTCATAAAACTGTGAGGTTAACTGAGTTAAATAGACATACTCGCTATTTAAGGTATATCTCGCTGTAAGAGACGATTTTATACTGAGGTCCGACTATCTAATATTATTCTACTTTATCTAAAAAATAAAATTATCCTCTAATATTATCACTTATTTTTGCCATAGCTTGTTCTAAAGTTATTCTATCCTCAGTATCTTTATCTCCCGTTTTGAAGACATTATATTGAATTTCATTTTCGTCGTATAAACAAAAAGCAGCAGAACCGTCCCGATGTTTGTGGTCTGGAATTGTCCAATGGACAGATTTTCCTACTAAATTAGTCCCTTCAATAATTAAAACACCCCAAGTGCCTCCATAAATATCCTCCATTATACGACGAATTAACTAGTAAATTGCATTTGGAAATTTTTAAGAGAAAAAAGAACCTGCATTTGGGAGGAAGTATCCCCACGATTTGTTACTTCAATTGTTCGAATAATTATGTGTTTAACAACTCTCATTGGACAGTTATCGATGGCTATTTAAATAAATATATTCGAGATAGAGATTTGAATTGTTTCGATTACAGTAGAACCTTATTTATAAACACCCTCAGTCCTCATTCTTCACATATGAAGAAAATTTGAAGTCTCCCCGGATTTAATCCCTTTTCCCTACCATGTTTTTTGGCTTCACGATCAGGGATGTTCGCAGGAAGCAATCGTGAATAACGCAATGCGCTCACCTCTGTTCCCGATTGCTAGATTTTGCCTCACCGTACCTACATATGTGAGGGAGCTGTTAAAGTAATACCCTCTATTTAAGGTACACCTTAATACAAAATAGAATTTTTCAGCTCCAAGGGGTATCTAAAATGAGGTTCTACTGTATCAGTTTTTAAGGTTAAATTTAATATTTACCATAAATGATTCCTTGATTTGACAATAATGTTAAAAAAAGAATATTAAAAAAATAATTTTCAATATTTAATTTCCTCAACATTTTTAAATGATTTTTAAATTTATTTTTATGAAAAAAATTTTTTTGTTTAGTTAAAGTTTGTTTGTTTTTACTTTTTAATACACTTTAAATATTTTTTCCTCTATTGTTTTGCATTTCAAAGAAAATATGGTCACACTTCTAGTTTCTTTTTGGAATGACGAGGTATTGAAATGTGTGTAGACCAGTGATGAAATGATTTTTAGACCCGAAATCTGAACGAACCGATACCTTTTTTTCTCAACCCGACCCATCTCTGGTGTAGATGACTTGTTCTTATACGGAGTTTCTCTCATATGCAAAATGATATAAGAATTAAAAACTGGGTAAAGCCTTCCTTCAACAGGCTGAGGTATTTTATTCCATATGAGACAAACTAAAAGCTCTTTCCCAAAATTTTGATCCATATTAGGAGTCAGAAGCCAAAAATTCACAATGGGAAATTGCCAAACTCATCGTTTTCTCACACACAAAAACATACTATAAAAGCCTTCTTCCAAGATTTAAACCTCCTCTCATTCTCCCTCTAATCATCAACACTTCAAGCAAAACCAAAAATGATCTCTTCGCCAATTCTAAAAATGTTTGTTGGACATATTGTTTTGGTCAATTATCTTCTATCAATTTGCTTCATTCAAATTGCTGCTTCCAACAACAACGAATCGGGCAAAGAGGAAGATGATGGTTTAGGCTTGAATGTGTTCAAAGAAAGGGTGAAGAGAGGAGAAGAAACACAAGGGCCTACTCCTCTAATAATTATTTTTGGAATATTGGTTCTCTTGTAAGTTTGAAAAATTTTAAAAATTTTCAAAAAAATTTTTTCGTTTAAGGGGTATTTGTATTGGCTCTGTAATTGGCTACTTCTGTGTCCGCCGCTATAACAGGAAGAAAGCTGAGCTCGCCATTAGAAAGCGCCATCATCAACGTCTAGCAGCGTTACACAAGGATTTATCCGATAAAAGGATTGCAGTTAAGAAAGTTGATGTTAAAGGTGAAGTTAAAGAAGAGGCTAAAGAAGATAAGAATGAAGATGATGATGAAGAAAGTAGGAAGACTCTCATATAAACAAAATAAATTGTGTATATAGTTGTAATAAAAGGGAATGTTGATTGAATGCTTGTTATTTTGTAAAGTCGAGGGACTCACTTGTAGATAAACCTGAAAAACAGTCCTTATAACGATGTGCCTTTAAACAGGGATTTAGAGAATTCCTCCTCCCAATGGTCTCTTAGTGTTCTGTTAAGAGGTTATCTTATAGTGAGCTTCGACTGCTTATTGTTTTTCCTTGTTTATTCAATTATTCGTTTAATTAAATCATTTTTTGTGTTAACGTGAAAAATAAAATATTTCTAAAATTTGTCATGTTTTAAAATGTTAGTTGAGTGATATAAATTAATTTTTGAGAATTTTCCAATTTTATATTATATAAAATAATTTATAATTAAAGCAAAGTTTCAATACAATCTCGCTTAGGTGAACAAAGTTATTACTAGGGATCGGATTTTTAGGTTATAACCTATTTTTTCTGCGAAATAGTCCTGATGAATTGAGCTCAAATCCGTTGTTATTTCTTGAAAATCTTTTGTTTACGGGGAGTTATTATGACCTATTTGAACCTATTTTGGCGTTTTGCAACCTAAAATAGGTTGTAACCTATTTTGGATGTTTTTGTCATTTTTTCACTTTTTGTCACATATTTTGGGCATTTTTCATAAAATTTCGATTTTTTAACAAAAATTTTCTAAATTTTTTGAAAAAATTTAAAATTTTTCAATAATTTGATCAATTTTATATCAGCCCAAAAATTTTTCTTCAATTTTTTTGAAAAATATTTTCCTCAAAGTTCAAAAATTTTTCAAAATTGGAATTTTTTAAATTTTTTATGATTTTTTCCACTTTTTTGTCACCTATTTTGGGCATTTTTCATGAGAATTCGATTTTTTTCAAAAATTATTTTTAATTTTTGAAAAAAATTAAAAATTTTTCAAAAATTTTGTCAATTTTTCTTATAAGTCCAAAAAATTTTCTTCAATTTTTGTGAAAATATTTTTCTAAAAATTCAATATTTTTGTAAAACTAGAATTTTTCAACATTTTTGCTTTGTCGCTGAAATTTATGAACTAAAATAGAAATTATTCGGCATTTTTGCCTTTCTTGCCCAATATGTCGACCTTTTTTTGCAACCTATTTCTTTATTTTGACGACCTATTTGCCTATTTTTGTCACCTATTTTAGCATTTTATACGACCTATTTAGGTACCTATTTTAAGGTTTTTACGACCTAAAAATCCGATCCCTAGTTATTACCAACAAAAAATTCCTGTCTTTTTGCAAATCCGTGGTATTTTATTGTTTGGTCCGAGTAAATTTAATCTTGTTTTATTAAAAATAAATAAAGTTATCCTCTAATAATTCAAAAACTTCTTTCAAAAGGTTCATAATGCTTAAACTAGGAATAAAAAAGTAATCCACCACCCCTTATTAAAAATTTAATAGCATTTGAATGAAAAGGTGCCAAAGGCAAATTTAAAAAAAAGTAGAAAACAAACATCAACCTTTACCCAAAACCTCACGGGTAGAGAAAATAGTCTTGTAGTATCGTACATATTTCTGAATTTCTCGGAGGAGCTCGAATAACCCATGAAATGCCTGATCCCCATCATAGACAAGAGCCAAAAGTTGCCAATAGGAAATAGACAAATTCAGTTATACAAAAACATACTATAAAAGCCTTCTTCCAACATTTAAACCTCCTCTCATTCTCCTTCTAATCCTCAACACTTCAAACAAAACCAAAAATGACTTCTTCGCCAATTCTAAAAATGTTTGTTGGACATATTGTTTTGGTTAATTATCTTCTATCAATTTGCTTCATTCAAATTGCTGCTTCCAACAACAACGAATCAGGCAAAGAGGAAGATGATGGTTTAGGCTTGAATGTGTTCAAAGAAAGGGTGAAGAGAGAAGAAGAAACACAAGGGTCTACTCCTCTAATAATTATTATTGTAATATTGGTTCTCTTGTAAGTTGAAAATTTTAAAAAATTTTCAAAAAAATTTTTTTCTTCTGTACAGGTCGGCTCTGTTAGTGGGTTGCTCTGTATTATCTTGTTACTTCTATAACCGCTATAAAAGTACGAAAGCTTTGCTGATCATGCAAGTAGATGAGCTCAGCAAGACAAGGCTTATTAATCATTCTCTGGAAGCCAGGATCTCTAAGATGATAAAAAAGGATATTGCTAAGGATATTGCCGAGATGGAAAAGAGTGAAAAGATGAAAAGAAAAGCTACAGGAGAAGAAGATGAAGTGTATAAAGTTAAAGAAGATAAGAATAAAGAAGATAAGGATACTAGTAGGATGGCTTTCATATAAACAAAATAAATTGTGTATATAGGTGTAATAAAAGGAAGTTGATTGTTGAATGCTGGTTATTTTGTAAAGTCGGGGACTCACTTGTAGATAGACCCTTAGAAGTTTTACACCTAAGATATCCAAGGATTTAGCCAATTTTATGACATGTACCTTTAAACTTGGGTGTGTTTAATAGAGGGGTTCTACTAGGGAATGTCTCTTATAGCGAAGGTCTCTTTATAGTGAGGTGTACCTTAAATAGAAGGGTTAGCTTAGGCAGCTCCCCTCCTCTCATAGCCATCCAAACTTTTATTGAACGTCTCTTAAATAGAGGTGTTCTGGTAAGGGATGTCTCTTATAGTGAGCTTCGACTGTTATTTTTTTCCGTGTTTATTCAATTATTCGTTTAATTAAATCATTTTTTGTGTTAAAGTGAAAAATAAAAAATTTTAAAAAAATTTGTCGTGTTTTAAAATGTTAGTTGAGTGATATAAATTAATTTTTTGAGAGATTTCTGATCAAAAAAATTTTTATAAAAATTTCCCCCTCAATTTTATAATTAAAACAAAATTTTGTCTATATTTTTTTGTCTTCAATTTTTTTTTCATTTTTCTGTTCGTGTAAATTTCCTCTTGAAAAAAAATTTCAAAACAGCTGTTTCCTGTCTATCTAAACACTCACCTTATTTTAAAGAGTATTTATTTTTATCAATTTTCTATTCTTTTTTAAGTTTATCTTAAAAATATATTTTCTTTCAAAAAAGTCTGTTAACACTTTAAGACAAAAATCAAAGAAAGAAATTAATTTATAATCCATTTCCGAAGCTCTTAAACTTAGTCAACATATACATATATCTCTCATTTTTGACTCACCGTTAGATTATTTATCCTTTAGATTCGCTTAAATATTTTAAATTTATTAGTTCATCTGAATATCACATATTTATTGCTTATAAATTGAATTGAAAAAATGTAAAGCAGATAGCTTGTTACTTCTTAAGGCTATACAAGAAAAGGCATGGTGTGGATGCGGCAAAATTTCATTACCGGGATCCCGTGACGGGATTGTATTCAAAATTTTAACGACACTAGACCCCATTGGATTAATCCCGTAAATCCTGCTAATCCCATTTGTCGCTTAAAACCTGGGATTTAAGTGCGGGATTCCAGTAAGATGATCCCTCGCCCGTACGTAATCCGTCGCCATATACTAAATAATAAACTGCTTCACAATGCTCTACAAACTCCACAAGCCTATTTTTTCTCTATAAATTTGTGGAGCTGTCACCTATTTTATTTTCTTGAGAAATCAGTCCGTAGATGCTTTTTTTGCTCCTAAGCCGTCACACCTTTTGCATTAACTAAAGGATAAATAGCTCTAGCCCGGCTCAGCTTTAATTTTAAATTTTAATATTCTTTAGTTTTATTTAAAAATATAATTTATAAAACGTTTCTTCTTCTTCCCTTTTTTATTTGTTTTGTGCCAATAATAAAGTTAAATGTCATAGTTTCTTTTTTTATTTTTCTTTTATTTAACTTGCTTTATAGCTATTTCCTCCCTTTTCTTTTACATATAGCATTTAAATTTTCATTTTGCTTTAAATGTTTTTTAAATATATTTCTTTCTGTTCTTCTTGACACTTTTCCTTTTTAAAATTTATTTCTTTTAAAAAAAGTTTTTTTTCTTCAAAAAAAAATAAAAATTCTTAAAATTCAAGGAGGAAATGCCTAAAATGGGAGGTGATCCTTAACGATACCCTTCACTTTACCTCATTTTAGTGTAGCATTTTTTCTGCCCTTAGGCACTATAAGGATGTCACGGGTTTAGAAAATGCCGGGTTGTGCTTTTCCAAATTTTCTTTGGCTCATGTTTCGGGTCGAAAAAAGCTCGGGGTAGTCTTTATAAAATACAAATTTTAACCCGAGATTCGACTGCATTTCCGAATTAGCCATATCCACTGATATATATATATATATATATATATATATATATATATATATATATATATATATATATATATATATATATATATATATATATATATATATATATATATATATATATATATATATATATATATATATATATATAAAGTTAATTTAATAGATTAAAGTAGAATTTAAATATTGTTTTTTAATATTTAAAGAATAATAGGGTAATAGTTCGGTTCGTACCCCCCCCCCCCTTTTCCTTCCTAAAAGTATTAAAAAATGGTCAGTTAGTCAAAGGTTATAGAACTCGTCGAGCTGTGTCGAATGACACCAAAATCAAACCCAGGTCTTAACTTTGGGCCAAAATACAGACCCACGAAAATTGAAAAATAAGAGGTTGGACCAAGCTCATTTTTTATGCTAAAAATTCGATTAAACAAATAATAGCTCATTCGAAAGAGCTTGTCGAGCTGATTCGAATGACATCAAAATCAACATAATTGAACAAGATTTGACAAAGTTATGACAAAAGTATTCCTATTGTAGTCGTGAGACGCCTTTGCAAAACCTCTATGCGCAGGGGTTTTTGTCTGTATCTCGGCCCAAAGTGTTAAGACCGGGGGTTGATTTTGGTGTCATTCGACACAGCTCGACGAGTTCTATAACCTAAGACTGACTGACCATTTTTTAATACTTTTAGAGAGAAAAAAAGGGGGGGGGGGGTACGAACCGAACTATTACCAATAATAATATTAATTATTTTTTGTTTCCTAGGAAACAAAAGAAAATTTATTTTTAAATTTTTATTTAATTAAAGATATTTTAATTTATTTAAAAATGTTTGATTCTTCTGATGAATCGAGAGACGAAGAAATTAGTTTGGTTTGTTTAGATTTTCAAAAAAAATTTTTTTGGAAAAATTTTTTTAAAGGCAGAAGCTCGCCGACCATATCAAATAAATTTAAATAGTGATACTGAATTAATTAGAAATAATACTAGCAAATGTTGTGGGAGGAGAACCAAAAGAAAATCTGTAATTACCTATTTTAATTTTATTTTAAAATACAGTCGACCCTCATTATAAGATAACCTCATTTTAAGATACGCCTCATTATAAGAAATATCCAATATTAGATAAACCTTTATTTAAGAGACGTTTTTTTATTTAAAAGCCCATTGGATAAGGAGCTGTTTAAGCCTACCCTCTATTTAAGATAGACCTCGCTATAAGATATACCTCTATTTAAGACATGCTCTTTAAAAGCTGTCTGGGCATTGGGTGGGGGAGAAGCATCCTATGCAATACTCTATTTAAGCTACTCTCATTATAAGTTAGATTTCAGTTCCTAGGGTCTATTATATTGAGGTTCGACTTTATTTTTACCAAATATATTAAAATTAACAGCTAATCAAAATATTAATTCCTCGTATCTTTATTTTGGTACTTACAACTATTTATGTTTTTATTATTGCTGCAACTTTTTATTCTGTTGAAAATGAAAAGGAAAGAGAGGTAGACAAATTTTTAAAAATTATAGCAGCCGGACCTCTCTATTAAATACCCTCTATCATATAGTATTATAATGAGAGGTCTCTTAAATAAAGGGTATAATTTAGACAGCTCCCAGATCCAGGGCGAACCAAAATATTGAAAATCGTCTCTTAAATAGAGGTGTACTAGTATTGGTTGTAGCTTATAGAGAGATGATCCTTATAATGAGGCGTAAATTAAATAGAGGGTATCGCTTAGACGGTTCTCCCCACCCTTGGCCAAGCAAATTTTTAAAAGCCGTTCCTTAAATAGAGGTGTACCTAATATTGGAGTATATTTATAAACGATGTTCACCATTAAAATAAATTATTTTCAATTTAGGAACTTGCCAACTACGAAGAATCAATAAAAATAATAAAAAATAATTTAATGGCACAACTACACAATTTATCTCCACAAATCCCAATTGAAAGGCTTTATCAAGAAACTAATGAATTTAGCAATAAACTTTTAGAAATTGGAAGGAAAAGGGGCAAAAGAGGAATTTCTTCTTTAAATAAAGAAAAACAACAATTAAATATTCAACAAAATTGGACATTTGTTAATTCGATTTTGTTTGCAATTTCTTTAATTTCGAGAATTGGTAATGTTGCTTTACTGTCGGACCTCACTTATATATTTCTCATATAGAGACCGGGCTGGGAGTGTCGTACGAGAATTGAGTTCTCGAAAAATTCTCAATCTCGATGTCCGAGATTTTCGATCGAGATCTCGTTCCGGTCAGGTGTCTAATCTCATATACCTATATATTTCTTAATTTGATAGGACATGGGAGGAATTTCTTGGTGATACTCCCTGTTTTGATTCACCCCCATTTAACTTGACTCTTAGTTAGGTATGGCTTTTTATCCATTATAATAGACTATTTTCCGGTTCTATAGGGCATATACATATAAAACGAGGTCCGACTTAGTTAAAAAAATTTTTTTTAATATTTTTAAAGGATATGGACATTTGGTCCCATTAACACCAACCGGAAAAACTTTAATTTTTCCCTTTGCAATTTTTGGAATTCCTCTTTTTATTTTGCTTGTTGCCGATTTGGCCAAAACCTTTTCATTATTGTTTAATTGGATTTGTAGAATATTTGCTAATTGTTGGAGAAAATTTAGAAAACGGTTGAGTCCTTCTCAAGCAAAAGAAATTAAATTGAATGGAAAGAGTGCTTTGAGTAAGAAGATAAAATTTTTTTCGTTCAAAGAATTTCGTACAGTCGAACCTCATTAACATTTCTGGAGAAGAAAGTCGTCACCTATACCGAGGGGTTTATTAAATAGAGGGTATCGCTTAGGTAGCTTCCTCTCACTCAGCTTAGACAATCGACTAATTTTGAACTGACGTCTCTTAAATAGAGGTGTATTTAGTAAAGAGGTATTGGGTGTATCCTATAATGAGATTTGACTGTATAATATCTAAATTAGGTAAAAATTAAATTTTATTTAAATTTAAAAGAAAAAGAATCTCCTAAAAACTGTTGTGGTCAAAAATCACCAATTGCCACTACTTGCTCCAACAAAAGTGAAAAAGAAACAATTAAATCACAAAATAATTCTCAACCGGAAAATGAATCAAAAATATTTTTATTTTTGTTATTCTTATTAATTTGGGGTATTTTGTCTTTTATTTATTTATTTTTGGAAAATTGGAATATTTTGGATTGTTTTTATTTTGTTTTTGTTACAATTTGTTCTGTTGGTTTGTTTATGATTTTAAATTTAAATAAAAAATTTTTAAAGGTTTTGGTGATTTTGCACCCAATTCTTTAATTTCTACATTTTTTACTATTTTTATTATTATTCCGAGTTTTGCATTGTAAGTTTTATTTTTAAACCTCATTTTTATATTTATTCACTTTTGGAGACGGAAAGCCCATAAAGATGACCCCATTAACAATGACACAATCGTCTCTTATAATGAGGTGTATTTTAAATAGAGGGTATCTCTTAGACGGCTTCCCCAACCTGTATTCACCCAATTTTTGAAATCGTTTCCTAAATAGATGTGATTTTAAATATGTAGACTATCTTATAATGAGGTCTGCCTTAAGATACCCCCAATTCTAGATATTGGAGTTATCTTTCTATTTAAGAGACTTTAAATTTGATTATTCACTGGGCGTGGAAGATACCTAAGCCCATCAAGAGATACAATTTTTTCGGTTCTAAAGAAGCTATATAAAAGTGATGTCTGAATAAATATTTAAATTAATTTTTAATTTTAGCATTAAATTGCTCATTGATTTAATTGGAATATTTTATATTAAAAAATTTGATTATTTTTGTAATAAATTCGAAAGCCTTTACAATTGGGTAAAAAGAAAATTTGGAAAAAGGAAAACAAAAAGAAGAACATAAAATTTTAATTGTAAATTATATTCGTGTAAATATTATTTTAATTAAATTTTTAATTTTGAGCCAGGGAAATGATTTTAATATCATTCGGCGTAATCTGTCAGGCTTAGTCGAATTTTATGAAAATGGATTTAAGATTTATTCGAATTAAAAACAGGACCAATCTTTATGTCCTATCCTTTTTAGAGTTCAAGTTTCCATCATTAGAACTCGATCGGTCCCTTAATCGAGTCCTAGTCTTGGCCTTTATGGGTTGTCTTTTTCTGATTAAAACTTTCAACCCAAAATTCTCTTGCGCCACAAACGCTGGCGCCTAAAAATTTGCTAGAACCCAACATTGTTTTTTAGAGTTCAAGATTCCGATAATTTGGAAGGCACTCCAAATTACCTTCCGAAAAATCTTGCGAAAAATCCCAACCTCCCGAAAAATCTTGCAGTCCAACTTTCCAGTGTTCAAATTTCCGGACACTACATAAAAAGAGGGAACATCAAAATTTCTTAGATACTTTGTTATAAAACCAAAATTTCAAAAAATTTTTTCCTCCCAAACATTTTATACTTTACAAACAAAGAAACAACAAATAAATTACACACACAATATAATTACACAATTACCTATTTATCTACTACAAGAATTTATTTATTTATTTCCTTCTTCATTACACACAATTTGTTGCCTAGATAAAAGTTTTCCTTTCTTCCTCAGCTTCTGTCCCCTCTTCGGCCGGCGGTTTTTTCTTCGGTTCCTTTGCCTTCTTCTTTGAGCAGAAACACCAAATTGCAGAAATGGTTATACAGAAACTTGAAAAAAAATTTTTTTTAATTAGAAAAAAATTAAAAAAACGAACATAGCAATGCCGGCAGAGAATTGAGAAGAACAATCATTAGGCGCCGCCAAGCCATACACGCAGGAATAGAACGGTACTGACATTTGATCTGAACCAACTAGAATATTTTGAATATTAATGCGGATTATAAAGTCGCGCCTTGTTTTTATACTAAAATCCCTTGGGGCTCTTATAATGAGATGTATTCTATATAGTGGACAGCACCCAATAGCGGTTAAACAGATTTTAATGGGTTGGGGTCAGTTGAGCAACAGTCCTTGCAGTGCTAGCCGATTCTCGCTCACCGCTTACAGAAGCTCTACTTCTGAGCTACCGGGGCATAGACTAATGCTCTTTCTCTTTTCCTTTTTTAGATCGTTTAACCCCCTCCTAAGCGCTTTAAATGTTGCTAGGTGGATCATCCTTACAATATCATTCGAAAGCCTCCGATGAGCCCAATCCATTTTCCAGCTAAATGGATCAAGTCTGATCACCTATTAATTAGAGGTATCTAAAAGAGGTTTTAAAGGAGAAATATCGAAATTAGATTACTTAAATTTCAAGTATAAAAGCAATAATATCCTAGCATTTTATCAGTTCCTCCTAATGTCAACACCGTTCAATTCCTGCGCGTTTGGTTTGTCGTCAACGAAAGATGATTATTTTCCATTCTCTGCCGGCTTTGCTATGTACGTTTTTTTATTTTTGAAAAATTTTAATTTAAAAGAAAAAAATTTTTATTTCTAGTTTTTGCATGACCATTTCAACGATTTGGTGCTTCTGCTGCTCAAAGAAAAAGAAGGGAGATGACAAGGAGGATAACAAAAGACAATCAAAAGTAAAGTCTCCTCCTCCTATTCCAGCTGCCAAAAAAACTGATTCTGCAGCCAAAAAGAGGCGATATTCGGCAACACCTGACAAAGCAAAGCGACAGCAAGCCCAAGCTAGGGTTCGAATACCGGTTGTGAAGCCGGTCGTTGCCGGGAATCCAAAGGCAAAGGTTGGAGGAGATGGTGGAAGTAAGACGAAGAAACCAGGAGATAGAGCAGGGCGGGTAGATCCTACTACATCAAGTCCTACTACAGACAGTGCTCTGCTGACGGTGGAACCAGATGAATCTGATTTCAAAATGGATGACTTCAAAATGGAAAACAATACCAAAATGGAAGACAATAAAGAAAGTGGATTGAATTAAATTAAAAATTGTTGTGAATATAATAATTTTTGTTTTTTGTGTATTTTATATGTATTGATGTATTGTTTTTGTTAAATTCTATATTTATTGTACCGTTAAATAAAATTTCTGGTATATCGCAATAGTCGGAGCCCCATTTGTAAATAATCTCCTGAGAAGTGTATAACTCGATTATTTTGAAGTCCAATTGAATGTTAAATTAGGAAATTAGGAAGCCCGAGTGAGAATAAATACTCTTGAAATCGGTGATAAAAGAATATTATGAGGTGTATCTTAAATTGGGGGGATTACTTAGGCTTCAGGAGTGGCCAGTTTCGCCTTTCGTATTTCGTCTTTCGCTTTTTAAAATCAGACACCTTTGTTAGGCAACTTTCCCCATCCAGCAGCCGACCAAATTAAAAAAGCCTCTTAAATTAAGGTTTACATAGTATTAGGGTCTCTTATAGTCAGGTTTTACTGTTTTTTATCTTTAAAAAGCCCTCTAATCGTTTAAATTAATAAACAAATACATAGCTATTTTGTGTTTACAAGTAAACAACCTTTTAAATTATTCTCTTATCGATAGACTCGCAGTGTTATTTTTTGACTGTCATTTCTTCTCTTTCTTAGAATCGTCTTTACTCATCTCCTCCTTTACCTTGGCTTGCTAGAAAAACTTTAGTTTTACACCTGCATATAGCAAAATAAATTGTATAGAAAATGGCGAAATTAATTTTTATTTTATACAGCAAAAAATAAAAAAAATTAATTTTTGGCATAATGTCTATTTTTACAACAATGTCCTTATTTAACAGATTTTCCCCCTCATTTCTTCCCTTTTTCATTTTTCTTCCTCATTCAGTTAAACTTTTATAAAATTCATTTCATTTTCTAGACCTTCCTTTTAACAAATAACAAATTAAAAAATGGTTTATGGAATTGCTAACAAAACTATTAAACTCTTTTTGTTTACAACAAATTTATTGATTTTTATTTTTGGTGGGTTGCTTTTTAGCTTTTCGTTATGGGTAAGTAACTGAAAAAATAAACAAGAAAATTTTATATTTTTAAGGCTAATTTGGACAGAAATTTTGCTTCCCATTTACATGATTTTACTCAAAAAATTAAAATGTATAATGAATTGGTGGATAAAGTGGCGACTGTTAGTTTAAATTAAAATTAAAAAAATTAATTAAAAATTAGTATCAATCATCATTATGGATTTTGGTTGCAATTGGAGCTCTGCTAATGGTTGTTGGTTTCTTGGGGTGTTGCGGAGCTTCTTGTGAAAACATTTTTCTTTTGACTTTGGTGAAATATTAGATTTAAATTATAGCAAAACCTCATTATAAGATACCCCTTGAGGACTGAAAATCGTCTCTTATAGCAAGGTGTCCATTAAATAGAGGGTATCGCCTAGACAGCTCTCCAGCAGCCCAGTAGCTAGTCCATTTTTTCAGGGAGGGGTCTCTTAAATAGAGGTGTGTCTAATATTGGGGGTATCTTATAGTGATACGGTTCATTATAAAGGACGAGTAATGAGGTTTCATACTCATTTAAGAGGATAAGCGAAATTCGTTATTTAATAATGACCTCGTAGGAGTTTTTTCGGGATATCTTGCTTGGGGGTATCTTGTAGTGGGGTTTTATTTTAGAGGTCTCTTATAATGAGCGTTTATTGAATTTCTTTTTTACAGTTTTCAATTGTCTTGATTGCTCTGTCATTAATTGAAGTTTATGTTTTAATTGCTCTCTTTACTAACAAAGACGTTTTACTTGATGACTTGCAAGGTGCTTTGGCTAAAAGTTCGGAAACTCCGGAAGGACGTCAAAATTTGAAGCCAATAGAAGACTTGTTAAATTGTTGCGGGGCAACTGCAAAGACTAGACTTTTATATGTTAATGAGGGATTGTGTGCTGGCGAATTGGCTAAAACTGTATGGGAATACAGTCGGATCTCATTAGGGGATACACCCAATACTAAATACTCCTCAGTTTAAGATGTGGGCTAGCCATTAAGTGATAGTCTCTTATAATGAGATGTACCTCTATTTAATGGACACCTCACAATTTTTCGTAGGAGTCTCTTATAATGAGCTTTTCACATATATCTAAGGGCCTAGGCTTTACTCTCTATTTAATAGACACCTTTTTATAAGAGACTATCTTTTCTGGCCTAAGGGTGTATCTTATAGTGAGGTCCGATTTAATTTAATGAAAAAAATTTTTTTTTGAAATTGTTTTTTAAAGGAAGACTGTTTTAACGTTCTCTCGTCTAAAATTGACTTGATGGGGGCAACAATTGTTAAATTTGGTCTTCTGCTTTTACTACTTCAGTTGACTTCAGTTTTCTTTTCGAGTCTCCTTTGCAAAGCTTTCCGCGATTATTACTCGCCTGTTGGTTATACTTCTACTTACTATCGAGATTGAAAGGGATTGAGGTAATTCTTCGGTTTACGCCCCCCCCCCTCTTTTTCGTTCCTCAAAGTATTAAAAATGGTCAGTCAATCTTAAGTTATAGAACACATCGAGCTGAGTTGAATGACACCAAAATCAACAAAATCCGACTTGATTTGACCTAAATACAGACCCCTGAAAATTGAAAAACCATAGGGGCGAAAAACCATAAGGACGAAAATTTGTACAAATAATAGCTCATTCGAAAGAGCTCGTCGAGCTGAGTCGAATGACACCAAAATCGACGTGATTGGACAAGATTTGACAAAGTTATGACATTAATTATACCAATCGAAGTCGGCAACTTATGTCATAACTTTGTCAAATCTTGTCCAATCACGTCGATTTTGGTGTCATTCGACTCAGTTCGGCGAGCTCTTTCGAATGAGCTATCATTTGCATGAACTTTTTTTATTTCAAAAAATCACCCCTGTGGTTTTTCAATTTTCAGGGGTCTGTATTTAGGTCAAATCAAGTCGGATTTTGTTGATTTTGGTGTCATTCAACTCAGCTCGATGTGTTCTATAACTTAAGATTGACTGACCATTTTTAATACTTTGAGGAACGAAAAAGAGGGGGGGGGGCGTAAACCGAAGAATTACCGGGATTGACAAGAAAGGGGATATAAAATTAATTTTTATTTGAATTTATTTTATTTGACGTAACTTAAAAATATTTTGATTACATTTCTTGTATTGAATTTAACTTGCAATAAATCTTGTGTAAATCAAAATTGATTTTTTGACTATTCTAGCCCAACCTCATCGTAGGTTGAGGTTAACCGCGTAGGTTGAGGTTTTGGGTATTCGAGAGTACAATTCTTAACCTAGTTGACCACTTAATGAAAGGCTGTAGGTCCGTCAATATTCAAATTTGGGTTTGGTTTATCAATGGAATAAAAACGTTAACCCCGAACTCGGAGTTGTCAAAATATTTTTTTGCACAGAAAATCTACCAACCTAAATATGTAATCTGTGGTTGGAATTTTGAAAACTGCTCGTACTCGTACTTTCGTACATGCCTTATTTTTTTCTCGTACTCGTACTTCGTACACAGGTACGAGTACGAATTTTGGTACGAGCTTCCAACCACTGTATGTAATATCTAAAATTAAATACATAATGTGTACTAGAATGCGGCAAAATCTCATTTCTAGGATTCCAGTAATGGATCCCGCCCGTGCCTCACACGAGCAGCATTGGAGTTCCTATAAAAGCTTTTTGAGTTGCTTGCTTTCCCTCCTCCACCTCTAAACAACACCACAGCTCCAGTTAAATCAACAAAAACAATTTCCAATGCTCCTCGTAAAGAATTCTTCCAATGCTGCTCGTCTTCTTGTTTTGTTTCTACTTGCCAATCTAATTGTTGACGTTGCAAGCAAACAAAGTTTAGACGACGCCCCTCAATTTCGAATCAAAAGGGATGCAGAACAAGGCGGGGGAAAAGCTGTGTATATTCTTGTTGGTATTGGAGTGTAAGTTTTTCTCATTTAAAAAATTTCAAAAAATTTTTAAAAAATTTTCAAAAATTTTTTAAAAAAAATTTTTAAAAAAATTTCAAAAAAATTTTTCAAAAAATTTTCAAAAAAAATTTCAAAAAAATTTTCAAAAATTTTTTCAAAAAAATTTTTAAAAAATTTCAAAAAAAATTTTTCAAAAAATTTTCAAAAAAAATTTCAAAAAAATTTTCAAAAATTTTTTCAAAAAAATTTTTAAAAAAATTTCAAAAAAATTTTTCAAAAAATTTTCAAAAAAATTTTCAAAAAATTTTCAAAAATTTTTTCAAAAAAATTTTTAAAAAAATTTCAAAAAAATTTTTCAAAAAATTTTCAAAAAAAAATTCAAAAAAATTTTCAAAAATTTTTTCAAAAGAAATTTTTTTTTCTTTTTCAGATTTCTCGCTCTTATAATAGCTGCTTTGGTTTGCTTCTTTATTTGCAAGTCTAAAGATGAAGATGATGGTAAAACGAAAACTGTTGATAAGACAATCGAGGCGAAGCCTATTGGGAGAAAGACGATGACTAAGAAAAAATGAAAGATTTATCTAAAGATGAGTGAAAAATATTGTTATTGTCTGTAAAATATATGTGTTTTGTGTGTATATTATGTATAGTTTTCTCTAAATTTAAATAAAGTTTTTTGATGAAAATGTGTTTGGATTTCAATTTTATGTATTCACGATAAGAGACACATTTGGGGGTGAAAAACCAGTATCTAAGAATGAGGGGTGTATAAGATTGGAGGAATCGCTTTAGCAGCATCGCTTTATCCGCCTAACCAGAGGCCAAATAGCCTTTAAAAACGAACAAAAAGTTAAGGGTTCACTGGAATATTGAGGAAGACTATTGATAAGACAATCGAATCGAAACCTATTGGAAGAAAGGAGATGACCAATTTGTAAGAAAGTTTGACTTTACTGAAATATTGAGGATATATCCAAACCGAACCTCTTTGCTCCTTCCCGGTTGAAGGAAACTTTGAAAACCCGACTCGACTTTTTCCTACTTTTTCCTTGGTATAAAGAACAGCTCAGACAGTTTGTAATGTATGATTAAAGAAAATTGTATCAAAGAAAAGGAGGGTTAAGGATTGATCATTAAAACCTTTAAACAACACAGACATTGAATGATTTTTTTAGTTTATTCATTTTGTACTATGAATTGTTTTGATTATTTACATCATTTTTTGGTCTTTCAAAAATAAATAAAAAACAAATCTTATCATTTCTGAGCATCAATTTCTCAATTTTTCTTATCTAATTCTCTTTGAATAAACAAAAAATTGTCAATTACTTAAAATAATATTTTTGTTGATAATTTATTTATTTATTAGAGTTGATTTGCCTCCCAAAAATAAAATGATTTTTTGACTTTGCTGGAATATTCCTTAATTTTATTAGTTCCCGATTCCTGTTGGACACTTTAGGGTTATGCATACCGGAAAGGAAAGTGTGCCGAACCGGATCTTATCTAAAGACGAAAGAAAACCGAAATTGAATTTAAAGTTAAATAAGAGAGGGAAATTGGCATTTGGGATGAGCTCAAGTGCCGGATATATTGGACATTTTATGGCTCCGGTTCGGACCTTTTTCAAAACTTGGCTCCAACTTCAAGGTTTAAAATTCATGGATACAGCCCTGGAGCTAGCTTTCGGAGCTCTCTTACGCCTCCCGCAAAATTCTGCCTTATCTGCCCTCCGTTTCAGCCTTCTGTCTTCCGTTTTTTAAAATGCGTCAAGGCCAATCCCTGGCACCCACTCATAAAATGTTTTTTTAACAAAGAAAAAATTTTTTATTTTAAGCGCTTTTCATTTTCACAAGTTAAAAATGACGTGTTTTCATTTAAGCAAAAATATATGGGTATAATTGTGATTCAATATTTTTAACATTTATTTTTACAAAAAAATTTTTTTTTAGATTTTAAATTTTTATTAAAAATAAACTCAAAAAGATAATTTTTAAAAATGGTTTATGGTGCAGCTAATCAAATGATTAAATTTTTTGTTTTCATATCCAATTTTCTAATTTTTCTTTTTGGAGGGCTTCTTTTTGGATTTTCGCTTTGGGTATTTTTAACAGGCGGAACTCTCTATAAGATACCTCCAATACTCACTTTTAAATATTACCTCTATTTAAGAGACGTTTTTTAGATTTGGTCGGGTAGGAGAGTGACTGTGCGATATCCTCTATTTAAGGAACACCTCACACTTCTCATTTTAGCCTACCCTCCATTTAAGGAACACCTCATTATAAGAGACTATTTTTCAGTCCAAGGATTAACTTATAGTGAGGTCTGGCAATTAAAATTATTTTTTATATTTTATATCAAAATTTTTTAGGCAAATTTGGATAAAAATTTTGACAATAATTTTCGTGAATTTGCCCAGAAACTAAAATTAGATAACAAAATTATTGATTTATTAGCGCAGGTATTTAAATTAATTTTTAAAATTATTTAAATATTTATTTAAAAAAGTATCAATCCTGTTTGTGGATTCTTGTAGCAGTCGGGGCACTTTTGTTGGTTGTTGGATTTTTGGGTTGTTGTGGGGCTGCTTGTGAAAGTTTGGTGCTTTTAAGTTTGGTTAGTCCTCTAAGGAAAAATCTTTAAAATAAAATTTTTTTAAGTTTTCAATTCTCATTTTAATCCTTTCATTAATTGAATTATATGTTCTTATATCATTGTTTACTAATAGAGGAGAATTATTGGAAAATTTACATGGCGCTTTTGGTAAAATATTTTTTAATACATTAAATAACGCCAATTTAAAGACCTCACTATAAGATACCCCAATATTATATATACACTTTTCTAAAATTTGGTTAAACATTGGATGTGTATGTTACTCTAGTAATACCCTCTATTTAATAAACACCTCATTATAAGAGACACTTTCTCGGTCACAAAGGGGTATTTTATATTGAGGTCTATAATTAATTTACAATTTTGTTTTAATTTAGTTAAAAGCGCCGAAACTGTAGATGGTCGAAAGAATTTAAAACCAATAGAGGATTTGTTGCAATGTTGTGGTGCTACTATTGAAACCAAACAAACTTATATTAAAGAAAATTTGTGTCCTGGAGAATTAAAGGATAAGGTAAAAATATAGGCAGAATTAGCAAATCTTGATAATGGATACGGATTTGGATAAAGAGAATATCAAGATGCCGGCGGATATCCGCTGTAAATATCCGGATAAGGATACCAAGATCCATGTCCATTACCAAGTCTATTAGCAGGAAGAAACATTTTTCCTAGTAGGATTTTTTACTGACTAATCGTAGTCAGTGATGTGCGCCAAAATTTTCACATGGCGCGCCTCTCTAATCCAGCACATTCCTTAATAGTTCTACTCAATTCGGTCCCTAAAGGGTGTGTTAGCCTGATTTTCCTTCATAGGTTAGCAAAAGCTGCTACAAGGTGTTGAGGGTTTAGAGAGAAATTCGACTGTCTCATTTAAACAGCTCCCTCCATCCAGAAACCAGATAACTTTTCAAAAAATATATAGAGGGTCCATATAATATTAGGAGGGAATGTAAGAACGATATCTGACTAAATAAATATTTAAATTTATTTTTATTTAAATTTTAGGAGGATTGTTACACTTCATTAACAGGAAAAATAGATTCAATGGGTAATGGATTATTTTTGTGTGGAATCCTACTTTTGCTTGTCCAATTCTTCTCGATAATGTTTTCAAATATACTTTGCAAAGCATTTCAAGAACATGGGCCGATTAATTATGCTTGAAACTTTTTTTTATTTTCTAATTAAAAAATGTGAATAAATATTAATTAAAGGAATAAATTATTATATTTTTAAATGAGATTTAAAATAAATTTAGAATTTAATATTTAATTTATAAAATATTTTTAAGTTATCTAAGGACAGTTATTAAAGATTGACATAGTTTTTAATAATGGGTGGTGACACCCGACTTGCAGAACTAGACTTGCAGAACTAGAACTACGTGTCTTTGGTTTTGAAATTTAAAGTTTAGAATATTCCCATAATGAATAGTGAGATATTTATTAACAGTATTTAACTAATTAATTACACAATTAAAAAAAACAATAAATCAAAAATGCTAATAAATATTCCCGAACACAAAAAATAAATATGAGGACAGCCAAGAATAAATATCCGGATGTCCAACAATTAATTATTTAAATAATTAATTATCTACTAAATTTCCTCTTATTTGTTGTCTAGTAAAAGAAAAAATCGCTAAAGAAAATTATTTTTTCTCTTTTTTTCTCCTAATTTGATTAAAATAACAAAAAAAAAATTAATTTTCTACACAAGTTTTATAAAATAATTTTTTTATATCTATTAATTATTTCCTAATTTTCCTTTAATATGTTTAAGAAAACAAACAGTTTTACAAACAAGGCAGTTTCTGGTTTTACTTTCACTCATTTTTTCTTCAATTTTCCTTTTACCTTCCCTTCTTTGCTTTCCTTTCCAACCCAATTCGCTAGACGTTCCATATAATATTTTTTTAATATATGGAAATATTTGGAAATATTTTTGCGCAAAATTTTTTTTGACTTTTTTAATTTATGGACAAAAAGCATTAAGGAAAAGGGACGTTTCGGCGCAACAACGATTAGGCGTTAGTTAATATAAAAAAGTTTAAAGAGCACTTGGAACCGTGAAATTTTGTATAGACATTCTTAAATGGGTTATCTAAACACTCTAAAAATTTCAGAATTTTTGATGGGATATCTGACAAGTTGTGGTCGAAAAGTTGGATTTTCACTAGAAAAATTTCGAATTTTTTTGTGGGTTTTTAATAAAATTTCCGAAAAAATTTAACTAAAAATTCTTAATTTTTTGAGTAGTTAGTTAACACATTTATGTACATTCAGGCAAAATTTAAGTCTTCCAAGTCATTATTTAACTAATTTATAAGCCCGCGCCCAAACGTAGTGCTTACCTAAACCTTAGCAACCTGTAATAGATATAAGCAATAATTCACCTTCCGAAAAAAGTTTAATTTTCCCTCAAGTTTCAGTCTATACTTTCGTTTTCATTCAGAACAAAAAAATTTTTTCCCTTTCAACTTTAACTCTTCCGACTCGCGCCACGCAGTTTTTTTGACAAATGCGACAATGCTACTTATTACCTTTCCACCCCACCCATTTTTTGCTTCTTCTCCTTGTCCTCTCAATTTTTTTATGACTAACAATGAATAACGACCACCCAATGAGAGGGCCAATAAAGGAAATACAAAGACCCAAAAAAATAAAAATTTATTTGGCAAGAAGGAACAAACATAAAAACGAGTTTACACGTCTCCTTCGCTCCTTTCCCTTTTTTTCCTGGCCAAAATGCAAAGCCTTTATAAAGGCAACGGGAAGAAGCATTCAACAAGCATTCATTCCTCCAAGAATACTTGCAGCAATGGACTCCTCAGAGTTCTCCGAAAAGCAAAATCAACGCCAAGAGGCAGAAACCCTTCGAGCTGTTGCTTTCTTTGGTGTTTGTCTTTCTACAGTGGCAACACTAATATGTGTAATCACAGTCCCACTTGCTTACCAACATTTCCAACAAGTTGGAACTCAAATGCAGAATGAAGTTGACTTTTGTAAACTCCGTTCTGGAAACATTTGGCGTGAAGTAACCCGCACTCAAGTACTTTCTGATGTCCATGGAGTTGGTATTATACGTGAACCTCGTGCAGCACCAACAATGAAGACTGGATCAACCAAAAAGTCAACAGGAAAGCGTTCAAGTAACAGCAAGGCGTTGGCAGCGAAACCTGTACGTCGTCAAGCTTATGGTGGTGGTGGAGGTACAAGCTTAGGAGTCACAAGCAGTTCTAGTGGAGGAGGCGGTGGAGGAGGATGTTGCGGTTGTGGACAATCATCACCTGGACCCCCAGGACCACCTGGTCCACCTGGACCTCCTGGAGGTAGGAAGAGAAACTTCAAAACTTCATAACCTATATAACAAATTTAAGGTGATGGAACACCCGGAGGAAATGGACCTCCAGGCCCTGATGCTGAAGCACCTCCAGCAGCAGATAATTATGGAGGAGGTTGCACTCCAGAATGCGAAGCTGCTCAGCCCGGAGGCCCGGGACCAGCTGGCCCACCTGGTCCCGCTGGACAGCCTGGACCTCCTGGACCTTCTGCACCAGCAAGCCCTGGACCACCTGGTCCCCCTGGACCACCAGGACCCGATGGACAACCCGGAGGACCTGGAAACGAAGGACCACCCGGCCCACCTGGACAACTTACAGAAGGTAAAGAATAGTAACAAAGATTAAAATTAATTATATCAATTTAGGACCAGGTTCAACTGGCCCACCCGGCCCACCTGGACCCGATGGACAGCCTGGAGGACCTGGAGAAGCTGGAGCACCTGGAGGACCCGGAAATCCTGGCGGGCAAGGTCCTCCTGGAGACCAAGGACCACCCGGCGGACCTGGAGCACCAGGAAACCCTGGAACAGATGGAGGAAAAGGAAACGATGGAGGACATGGAGCTTGCGACCATTGTCCACCTCCAAGAACTGCCCCAGGATATTAAGCAAAAGTATATGAAATGTCCCAAACCTGCTCAATTTGAAGAAATAGATTTTTTAACGAAATACCTAATAATTTTATTATTATATTTTCCATTCCTAATGTATCAGAAAAATTTTTAAACAAAATAAAAATTGATAGATTGTCTATTAAAATTTAACAAGAAAAATATTTCAAATATTTTCAAATACAAATCTTTTTAAGGCCCAAACTTACAATTAACTAAATGACATTACTACATCCCAAACCTCCAATATTTAAATGACATACTGATTGGTATTATCCCACCGATTGCAGGGAAAAAATTTTTTCAAAAATTTTTTCATTGTCCAAATAAATTTTCGAGTTTGTAATCTCATATCTCTAACTAACTTGAGAAAAAAGAGGGTCGGGTTTCGGGTCGGGTTTAAAATTTCCTTCGGATCGGGTTTCGGGTAAACTGCCCATCCCTGACTGATTGATATTTTTCCATCTAATGAAATCTCTCTCCCACCTCTCAAATCCCACCTCTCAAATATTTCAAAAAAAAATTTTTTCAAAAATTTTTTCATTGTCCAAATAAATTTTCGAGTTTGTAATCTCATATCTCTAACTAACTACATAATATCTGTCAGCTTGATTTTAAATTCCAAGGCACTAAGGTATACCGACTTCTCTATTAACAAGTATCCACCTCTAAAATCCCTCGGTGCCGTGTGATTTCGACAGAAGTGAACTGGGCAGTGAGTTAATTGGGCAGTGAGTGATTTGGGCAGTAACCGTTGTTTGAGTCTCGAACTTAAAAATTTCAAAAAATAGGTGGTTAATTGTGGACCCGGAGACGTGTTTAGCCACCCTTCTCTTTTCGTTTAATTTTATTGCGATGCCAACTTGTCTTTATAATTATTCATTCTTAAAAAATTCATGTAAAATATACTTAATGCCGAGATTACGCAGAATTATTCATCTAGTGATACTCGAATTGTTTTTGCGTGGAAGAAAATTTTTTAAAAAACGTTTACTGCCTAAATCACTACTGCCCATATCACTCACTGCCCAAATCATTCACTGGCGAAATCACCAGACACGAATCCCTCTCTACCTTTGAGTGCCTAGAAAAGCTTTTTAGGGTAATTTAACAAAAATATTATCATTAATTCTATCAAATTGTCTGTTATCGTTCTTCAAAAATTTATAAAAAAATATTTAATAGTTTATATATTTAATTCCGTTTGCTAAACTAGATTTGTGTTTGTTTGAGAATCTATAAAAACAAAAAAAAATCTGAAAAGAACTAAATCTGTCGACAATAAAAATGGAAAAAAAGAAGATTTAGGCAGGCGCCTAATTTGTGGTTTAAAAGAGAGAAAAAGTGAAAATATAAAGGAGAAAAATACCTGAATAAATAAAGAGATCTTTTATGTTTTTTTACAAAAATTATTTTATAAAGATTGCTGTTTTATTCTTTATATTTCTTTGAGATAACCGAACCAAAAAAGCATAATTCCCCGCTTTAGGCAATATTTATTTTGAAAGTTCGACCTGTGTTCTCTTTACTCCCTTAAAGTACTCCAATCCGCGCCTCCGACTCCAATCCGACTCCAGTCGGAACCTGAGCTAAGATTTTGGAATGCCCGGATCTGGAGCTAATAATTTTTAAACCCCGAACCGGAGCCATGATTTGAGAGCTGAGCTATAAACGCCCAATACCTAGCACTGTAGATAGTCTTAAAAACACTTTATTATTTCTAGGGTGAAAGTTAATTTAGGTAAATATTTAAGGTGTACTGTAAAATAATCAGGATGTGTTCCAAAATTATTGAAAATCAAAGACCCACATTCACAATTTATTCAAACTTTTTGATTTAAATTTTCACAATCCTTTTTTCAACTTTCGCCCTTCTTAATTCTCTCCCTTTTCACAACTCTCGTTTGTGACGGATTAACACGAGTTTTTTTGAATAAAATGAACAAGAAAATCGCGCAGAAATAAAAACAAAGAATTAGGGAAAGGGGTTAATAGAGAAAGGTAGTGGAGAGAAGGAAGAGAGATTGATGCCACAAAAAAAGGATGGAGAAGATGGAAAAATATTTTTTGGTGAAATTTAATAGATTGATGAATAGAAAGAAGGTGAAGCAAGTAAAAAACTTATGAAATGTGGATTAGAAGAAGAAAAAGTTTTCTTTTGTGGTAGATGATCGGGAGGAAGAAGAAAAAGTATAAAAGGAAAAAGAGAAAGGCTTGTGTCTATTTTTAATTATTACTTACTTGCTGGGTGGCAAGACAAGACAACAATAGCCGTCGGCATTCGACTAGCATAAACTTTGTCAAGAACAAAAATATTATAAAAACTGGCTTTTCTTTTTTTGTTTAAAAATCTTCTTTTATTTTTAATCAAAAATGTCATTTTTATTTTTATTTTTGAACAAAATTTAAATATTTTTATTTATTTTTGTAGATGAAGAAATTTAACGAAACTGAACACAAAAATGAAAAAGATATGTGGAATGAGGAGACTGAAATGAAAAGATTATTAATTGAAGCAGATCATTTTAAAAAACTTGCCTTTTGGGGGTTATTTGTTTGTACAGGTAGTAGTGCTATAATGCGGCTGGGGATATTATTTTTGGATACCCCCAAGAATACCCCAAAACGCCTCAATACTCCCCCCCCCCCCCAAGCGCCTCATTTTAGATACGTTAAAGCAAGATCTTCTATTAACCTGATCAACCCTCATAGCTTGACCGGCTAGGGATAAAGATATTCCAACCAGTCTTATCAAAGAACCCTAATCGGAGGGTCCCTCTCCAGCATACTAGTAACCTCACAAAAGACTATTTTTTGGCCCCAAGAGTGTTAAAATTAGATACCACCAAGAGGGTTAAAGGGAGGTCCACTGTATTAGATTAAAAAAATATTTTTTAATTAGTCTCAACATTAACTGCCTCAATGTGTGTTCCTATGTTATTTTCGTATACACAATATGTACAGACTACTCTACAGGATGAACTTGGATTTTGCACACATCGAACAAATAATTTAATTAATGAACTTGAAAAAGTAAAGAAATATTATAAGACTATATAAATTTTCAAAAATTTCTGTTAATTTAAGTTAGAGTCTATTCATCGCCCCAAACGTTCTCCTTCACAATTTGCTACCGCCCATCGTTTCTTTATGTCAGGAACGCCACTTTCACATGCTAGATATACTCACAATAATGGAATGACTCGTAGAAAAGTTCGTCAAGGGGGCTATGAGCAAATTGCTGCAAGTTATAGCGCCTCTAATGGAGGACATGAAGTACCTCCTTCACCTTCTTTACCACAAACAAATGCTGGTTATCCACCTCAATCACCTCCCTCATCACAACCAAATGCTGGTTATCCACCTCAGCCACCTCCCTCAGCTCCAGTGGCCACTGCACCACCACCAAAGGGCTATGGTGGAGGCGAAAGTCAACAACAGCCAACAGTAGCTCCTTCAAAGTCGGAAGCGGTACATCAAGAAGCACCATCATCACAATGTTGCTCATGTGGCATCGGTCCAGTCGGACCACCTGGACCGCCTGGAGAGGATGTTACTCTTTTAAATTAAAGATAAACCTTAAGCAATCACTTTAGGGTCGTAATGGCCAGGATGGTTCTCCAGGCCAAGCTGGGCAACAAGGCCAGGATGCTCAGTTGTCAGATAGTGGTTACGGCACAGCGGAACCTTGTTTTGACTGTCCGGGTATTAGAGCGATTTAAATAACCTATCTATATTTCTTTCCATATTTAGCTGCATTCCCTGGAGCACCCGGCAAAGTCGGTCCTAAGGGGCCTCCTGGCCCTCCAGGCTTGCCAGGGCAACCAGGTTATATTAATGATGACCTTGCATTTCAAAATAATTATTTTAAGGAATCCCCGGTGCGCCAGGGCCCCAAGGGCCAATGGGGCAGCCAGGTCCACAAGGACCGAATGGTCCACCTGGCCCGCCCGGTCAGAGAGGTAAAGGAATGAATATAGGTACATGAAAATTTAACTGATTTTTGAGGACATGATGGACAACTTTTCGATGTTCCCGGCATTGCTGGGCCGCCAGGACCGATTGGCCCGCCAGGCCCTCCAGGACAACCAGGGGCACCAGGAAAGAGCGGCCAAAGCAAGGTAAATACCTAAAATGCTTTTGTTTTGAATTAATTACAGCCTGGACCCCCTGGGCCTGTTGGTGATGCAGGACCTTTGGGTCCACCTGGAAATCCAGGCCAACCAGGACAAAATGGCCAAGATGGTGATTCTGGCGGAAAGGTTTTGTAATGTCTTTACTTTAAAAATAAAATGAATTTAGGGTGGTTGTGATCATTGTCCAGCGCCGCGAACTGCGCCAGGTTACTAAAAACAGGCGGAAAATATGATTGATTGTTAAAATAATTTTTAAATTTATCTTTATTTTCATTCCACTTTTTTTTAAATATATTCTAACTTTATAGTACTTACATACATATATCTATTGTTATTAGAAAAATAAATTATTTATACTTAATTGAGTGATTAGGTTTTGATCCTCTAACATCATTCGAAAGCTTAATTCATTCCTCGCTTGCCTATACTGGCTCTAGCTTTATAAATTTTGATACTAGTCGCTCGCGGGAGCCATAGCGAAGCTATGCCGCATTGGGGAACGGCACCTTCCCTTATGGGGGAAACTGCACTAATGCCTATAGCTTTCAGGATAATTTAAGGTTAAAATTTATTTTTAAGGCCAATACCAAAAATTTATATTCAAATAGATTCAACAAACAAATTCACACTGTGAGCTATATAAAAATAGAAAATTTCTTTTTTTTATTCAACTAAAATCCACACACATTCTTAGCTTTTATTCATCCCCCCCCTTACCCCTCCCCCCTTCTTCTACTACCACCATTTATTTTCTTTATTTCCTCTAAAACACCTTCCACTTTATGTCCTCAAAAGCAATTTTGTGTGTTAACAAGTCACAATCTTTTTTTACTTTCCTTAAAAAGGAGAAAAATGGCCACCATTCTTGCTTAATTTTAACTAATTTGACAATAAAACTTTTTAAAAAACTTGAATAATTAAATTATTATTTATAAGTATGTAGATTGATTTTTAGGAAAATATCTAAAAAAGATTTAAAAAACCTCATTACAACATACCCCCAATACAAAATACACATCTATTTAAGAGACGTTCTTTAAAAATTCGATTGGCCGCTGGGTGGTAGAGCTGTCTAAGTGATACCCTCTATTTAAGATATGTATATCTCATTATAAGAGACTATTTTTTAACCTCAAAGGTGTGTCCTATAATGAGGTTCTACTTTGTATTTATCAAATAAGAATTGAGATTTTTTTTTATTTCAACAAAAAATATTTAGGCAAAAGCTAAAATCTGTTCCAATAACATATTTTTATCCGACCCGTTACTTAAAAAAATAATTTTTTTATTTCCTTTCCTCCACCATTTTATTTCTTTTTTTTTGATTCAAAAAAAATAAATTTATGCGAAAAAAATTTTTTTAGAGAAAAAAATTTTTTTTAATATTTTTTTAATTTTTAAAAATTAATTCTGTTATTAAATAAAATAATTAAATAAATGTAACATTTTAAAGAACTAGATTTTGTAAATTAATAATTAAATAACCTTTATCAACTTTTAAATCTATAATATTCCAGAACATACCAATTTTCTTTCTTTACTTTATTTTAAATTTTATAAATTTACAAGAAAGATTTGAAATAGGGATATATATTATTTAAATCAAGAAGGATCACATTTTCATATACCATGTAAAAATCCCTTTATTATAGATACGTTGGGAAAGCCTTTTAGGTGATACCCTGATACACCTCTAAAAAACTCCCCTGAGGCTGAAAAGGTATATAAAATCGGAGGTACCATTTATGTTTAACTACACTCAGACCTCGTTTTTACATACTCCCTTAGGGCTGAAAAATCTCGTATAGAACCTTGAATGAGATTTATTTTTTAATAGAGAGTATCGCTTAAGCAGCTTTCTCACCTAACGGCCAAATAATTTTTAAATGGCCAAACAACTTTCTCCCCCACGCAATTCAGTGGCTCAACAACTTTTAAAAAGCGTCTATAAAATATAAATGAGGTCCTACTTTATTCTAAAAAAATTTTCAAAAATTATTTTCCCAAATTTTTTCCCTTTTTTTGTCACGATCATCTGCAATTTAATATTTAAAAAAGAAAAACAATTCTCCCTCCACTTCTCCCCTTTTTTTCGTTCGCGAAAAGCTTTTTCTTTTATTTATTTTAGCGTCTTAATTCAAATAATTTATATATTTATTTATTATTGCTTCTTCTTTTATTTTCTATTGGCCATTTATTTGTGAAAATATCCATCAAACACTTGAAATGATTAGCTAAAAATAGTTTGCGCAGATCGAATTTAAGAGAAAAAATTTTTTTAATGTTTAGTCAAACCTCAATTATGGACCCTCTTAGGTGTTGAAAAATAGTCTCTTATAGCGAAGGATTTTCTTAGAATAGAGGCTTAGAGAGGTCATCTTCCAACGGCTTACCTTATTACAAATAACGTCTCCTAAATAGAGGTGTATCTGAGGTATCTCAAAAGGAGGTTATCTTATAATGGAGTGTATCTTAAATAGAGAGTTCCACCACCGTCCCCGGGGACAGCTCTTGGATGACCCACCGTCTCCGTCTCCGTAGCAAAAACCACCGCAATCACCGTTCACGTGAAAACAGTCACCTGACCGTAAATTTGGAACCTTATCTTAAATAGAGGGTATTAGACACCCCCAGTTATGTATTAATCAACTTTTAAATGATGTGAGACTGAATTTAATATTTTTTCCTTGAAAAATTTTTAGCTTAAGAAATCTAAATTGTCATAGTTTTATTGAAAAAATAAAAAAAACAAATTGGCATCAATTTTCTCAGTTTTCTCAGCAATAAAAGATCAACTTATTCACTATAAATATGTTTTTTATAATTTTTCAAAATATTTATCCTTAAAGTAAAAAAAATTTTTTTTTAATTCAGAGAGATTATTTTGCCGTAAATTCAGAAGGACACCTCCCCTTTAGGCTATAAATTCCAAAATTTCCGGATATCCAGACTTTTTCCGGTTCCGGATTTCGAACCCGCCAACCTTAGTCTTTTGGTGCATTTCTTTGTCTCAATCCCTGGAAAAGTTTTTGGTCCCGGACATTTATATTATAATTATTTTATTCTCATTTTACACTAAATTGAATATTAGTTTTGTTCATTTTTGTTTAAATAATTTTTTTCCTCTCTATTATTTTTAGTATTTCTTCAATTTGTTTTTCCCCAAAATTTAATCCCCCCTCCACCCCCCCCCCTATTATTTCTATTGTCAAAAAAATTGGTTTGTCAATTTTTCTCTCTCGTAAAGGCTAATCTCTCCCTTTTCATTTTTAACCACAAAATGCTTTGCACTGTCCATCATTTTACTGACCGATTGCCATAAATGGTAGTTTTACTAGATAGTTTTGTTTGAGGGTAAGGCAAAGCACCGTCCGACAAAATACCGTTTTGATACATTAGCAGTAGAAACACCTCCAGTTTTATTGATAATAAATTCGATTTATATCGAAATATCTTTAGACCCTTTGGCTGTTAGGCCTTGGTTAGTACTATAATCCTATTTTATTTTGAAATATTCCTCAGACGGTGTTTTTTACTCTTATGTGTGGACGGTGTTTAGTCTGACGGTGTATTATCCTAACGTGTTTTGTTTAATCCTTTCTCAAACTATTTTTTATTTTTTGATTTCCAAACTATTTTCTAAAAATATGTAGATTTAAAAATTTAATATTCTTTTATTTAGTCTAAAAAATTATTTTAAATGATGTTAAATTTTGAATTTTATAATAATGAATGAACAAAGGGAAAGCAAAACTCTTCCTTTTAGAGGTTAATCCGTTTAATTTAACCCCGCTTTTTATTATTCTAGATACTTTAATGTGCCAATCATTTACTTCTGTGCCAAAAACTTATATCAGAGCAGCCGATGAATTACTTCCTCTTTCACATGCCAGTCGTTTAGCTAGTCTTCCGAGCCTTTCCCCTCTTCCATCTTCTCATCGCCACCCTTCACTAGCATTAACAACCGGTGCCGGTTCAGCTTCACATCCATCTCGATTTTCGCCTTTAGAACCTCAACGGCCTCCTAGAGCAATTCCCCAGACCCTAACAAAATCATTGCCTAAAAGACAAGGAAGGATGACCACAGAAAGTTTTCGAAAAATTTTAAAAAATTTCAAAAAAATTTTTCAAGAAAATTTGGACGAATTAGCCCCCCTCGGCAATGAATGGGAAAAATCACAGCCTGGGACTGGAATTTGTGGAAAATGTGTTCTTTGTTTATTACTTAATGCTGTGTTTGTTTTGGCCCTTTTTCTTGCTTTTCTGATTGGACATTTTGCGTCTGAAGCACATCTACCTTTAAATAATAAAGTAAAATATTTAAAAAAATTTTTTTGAAATTTTTTGAAATTTTTGGCTGCTTCTTTAATAAAAAATTAACAAAAAATGCTTATTTTTTAATTTATAAGACTGACAACTTAACTTTAAATAATTTATTACTAACCTCTAATAATGCTTCAATTAAACTTAATCAAACAGCTTCAACTTTACAAAATCAGACGGAAATAAAACAAAAATATTCAGAATTTGAAAAGGTAAAAATAAAAATAGCTTTGAATACAGTCTCAGACCTCCGTATAAGGTACCCTCCTGTGCTGAAAAATAGTCTCTTATAACGAGATGTGATTTAAATAGAGTGTTCATTTAATAGTCTCTTACTATGAGGTGTATCTTTATCTAGGTCATCGCCTAAGTCTCTTATAATAAAGTATCCCTTAAATAGAGTAAATTAAAATGAGAGCTAGTGATAGAAGATCTATTGACGTTGTATTAGATTTGGAGGGAATGAACGAATTAGAGAATGAATCTAATGTCTAAACGAGGTGTTGCTTAAATAACGGGTACTATTTCTATAGAAGCTCCTCCACTTAGGGGGCCTACCAAAAATTTTAAAAAAGCGTCTCGTAAATAGAGAGTGTATCTAATATTGGGTGTATCTTATAAGGAGGTCTGACTGTTATTTTTATTATAAATGCTTATCTTAACACTTAACAATAATTTCATCAAACCTTCTTATCTTTAAATAATTCCATTTTAAAGAATATTGAACGAACGAGGCAAACAATCAAAGATGTTTATCCCCCACAACTTTACGATTCTGAAAGTTTTTTTGATTCTCAAAGTGACCAAGATTTTGCATTATTATCTCCTTTTAACAACGATGCTCACCATTCCACTACAAAATTAATTTCTCGTTCAGATTACCCATTAGTTCCTCTTCCAAGAATTGCTTTACCTAGGCATTACAATGTTGATGTAAATTTTAAAATATTTTTTTTTAATTTTAAAAAGTAGGGTTGTCTGTTTCACCAAATTCTTCGGTTAACCGAACCGACAAACCGAAACCCCTACAGTCTTAGGTTTTTGTTTCGGTTCGGTTTGATACCGACAACCCTATTTTAGAGTAAAAAGCGTTGCTTCTGGGTTGAGGCGTTGCAGCTGCATTTTATCTACCTCCACAAGCCTACTAGCAATATGGCGCCCTTTTTCCTTCCAAAAACGAGACCATAACTTTGGAGCTTATAACAAATTTATTTTTTAAAGAAACCCTTTCTGAAAATTATAGCAAAAAATAGCGGGCATCCTCCTTTATCTAAAAATGATTAATTTTTATTTTTGAGGTTAATCGGATTTAAAAAAAATTTTAAAACCCCCTCAGATAAACTCCTCTACTTTACAAGTGTTCCTATTTATTTTTAAAAATTCTTTTCTAGTTAGATTTGACAGAATTTTATGGCGTAGTTGATTGGCCTAGAATACGAGGAAATCTTTCAATTTTATTAGAAGCTTTTGGCAATGCAACAGACGACGAACTTTTATTTAATGCGGGGACTAATATTTTTATTCAACGGATCCGTCTTTATCGCCAAACTGAATTTGGAAAAGTTGTGGTTGAAATTAAGTCTGTTAAGAGGCATATAGAACGTGAATTTGTTCGTTTAATTTTGGGGGAAAGATTGAGTGTTGGATGGTAATTTGTAATTTTTTGGTGGGGTTATTATTAAAAGATACACGATGGGTATGGAAATATCGTCCTTATGACGAGTTGTATCTTAAATAAGAGGTTTCACATTAAAAGGTGTACTAACATGGGTTTATAAATTAAGAGTAATAGTTCATTAAATAAGAGGTACTATCATAAGTTCTCCCCTAAGAGTCAACCAAATTTTAAAAGACGGAACTTAAATAGAGGTCCAATATTGGGTGTATTTTAAGTCTAATTTTAGTATACCAAATATACCCCCAATACTAGACACACCTTAAGTCAAGAGACTATTTTAAAATTGTGGTTAGCCACGGGAGAAATACCTAACTGATAACACGCTTATGAATAATTGGGATTTTGTCATAAGGATCAAGTTTTATCTTTAATGAAGGTACTGGCTCTATATAGAATTCAATACTCGAATATGTCAATCAGAACTCGAAGGGACTCATTGCTTTCCAGGCCCATTGCTTTCATCAGATCCAAAAGAATCTTCCTCTCCACTTCCCTCACGTCAATTAGCTACCGGATTTTCTACCAAATTTGAACCAAATTTTGCTCGGACCTTTTTCCCAGGCTGGGACGACCCTTCAATTCGTTCAACATTTAATTTATCTGTTCAACATTTTTCTGACACAAATATTTTGTTTAATACATCCCCCTTACCCAACAAACAAAATGTTTCTACTAGCAATTTAATTAAATTGACACGTTTTGAAACAACTCCCCCAATGCCTCTCTATTTATTTGCGATAGCTACTGGGCCTTTTAAACCTATACAAGTTGTGACAACAAAAACTAATTTGAGTTTAAATATTTGGAGTAATAATCAAGATTTATTGGCTGCACATTTTGTGGCTAATTTTTCGCCTATTATGTTTGATAAATTACAAGAGGATTTTAATGTTGGTTTTTTAAATTTTAAATAAATTTTAAAATTAAATGTAAAATGGAATCAAGTGTTGATTTTGAAAAGAAAATAAAGGAAAAAATAAAAGTAAAAATATTTAGAGGAAAAATTGGGTTTAGGTTGAAAGAGTGTTATGGGGAAAGACGAACGTTGGTTGATCGCTTATAAAATAGCTAAAAATCAACTTATAAATGTGAAATTTGGTAGTAATATACTCAATAGGATTAACTAGCATCCCTAAAAATTTCAGAATTTTTGGTTCAGAATTTCAGAAGTTATAGATAAAAATACGGGCGTGGTTGAAAGAGTGTTATAAGAAAGACCGCTTATAAAATAGCTAAAAATCAACCTAGAAGTATAGAATTTAGTAAAAATATTCTCAATAGGATTAACTAATATCCCTAAAAATTTCAGAATTTTTAGTTCAGAATTTCAAAAGTTATAGGCAGAAATGTCCTAATTTCTTCAAAAATCCCCTTTTTCGTTGTCTTGGATTAGAACTTGGGAAATACTCATCCAAAAATTCTGAAATTTTCAGAATAATTAGCTAACATTATCAGTGATATTTGTTCAAAATTTGAGATTTTATTCTCTTATAGCCGTTTATTTATGAATTTTCTCCCAATCATTATTTAATTAATTTTAATTTTTTAAAGGTAAAATATCCACTTTCAAAATTAGATATTTTTATAACGCCAAAATATCCCGTTGGAGGGATGGAAAATTGGGGACTAATAATTCTTCATTCTGATAATGTACGTATTTCAAATAGTGACAGTACTTTACCTATTAATGATGATTTTATTGACTCCTCAAAGGAAGAAAAAATTAAAGAACAAAAAAATATTCAAAGACAAAATTTAATAGAAATTGATAAATTAGCTGAAAAATATAAAATTGAGAAATTAATAACACACGAATTAATACATCAATGGTTTGGAAATTTAGGTAAAACTTTCTTTACCTCACCTATATTTGAGTTTCGAAATTATATCAATCGTTTTCTCAAAAGACGCATAATGGTCAAACCTTGTTCTTCCCTCAATTTTACTCATTTCCTCGTGGCTCCTTTACTTCAAATTTCTAATCCTTTAATGAATGGTTAAATACCAAATGGAAATAAAGTAAATTTGAGGAAAAAGTTCTGACCATATGCGTCTTTCGAGAAGGAAGAAAAGAGGAGGTAGAAATTTAAAATGACCTTTTTCTCTTGATTGAGATTGAAACTCAAATAGAGAGATTGATGGTAGGATATAAGAACTCCTAAAAAAATTTTTTTTAGTTTCAATCTGGAATTGGGAAGAATTATGGCTCAGTGAAGGATTTACTTCTTATTTTGTTTTTGATTTCTTGAACGCCCACAACCACCCACAATTAACAGAACACGAATATTACTTAAAATTAATAGAATTAATTAACCAACAATCTACAGATGGAAGATCTTCTTTAATTAAATTAATTACAAATTCTAAACAATTGGATAGACTTTTTGATAGTATTCAGCTTTACACTAAAGGGGCTGTTGTTGTTAAAATGTTAAAGGATTTGGTAGGCCCTGAAGTTTTTAGAACGTCGATTGCTCGATTTTTGAGGGAAAATTCTTTTCAGGTAGACTATTGATGGATAGAGTCGGACCTCGTTTAAAGATACACCTTTATATGAGATGCTCCCAATAATGGATACACCTCTATTTAAGAGACGATTTTTAAATTGAATTAACTATTGGGTGGAGTTTCCGTTTGAGGGATACCCTCTATTTAAGATACACCTCACTATAAGTTACACCTCATTATAAAATACTCCCAAATACTCCCACTAATGGATACACCTCTATTTAAGAGACGGTTTTTAAATTGAATTAACTAAAGGGTGAAGATTCCGTCTGAGGGATACCCTCTATTTAACATATACTCTCCATACTCTCCATTACACCTCATTATAAACTCCCAATATACTCCCAATATTATACCTCTAAGTAAGAGACTTTTTTTAATTTTTTCGGCCTAAGGTCAGTCAGCGGTCTAGACGGTATCCTCTATTTAAGATACCCCTCATTATAAGAGACAATTTTTAGCCCCAAGTTTAATTTATAACGAGATCTGACTGTATTAATTTTAGAAATTTATTAATTAATTTTCAAAGTCAGTAGATAGACGTTCACTTTGGACAGCCTTCCCAACCAATGCCGATCACGGAGCCGATACAATTCGATTAAAGGATGTAATGGAAACTTGGCTACTTAATAAAGGAATACCCGAAGTCGAAGTAAAAAGAAATTACGAGGATAAATCTATTAAATTGGAACAACAACAAGCTGATAAAAATAGACATTTGATTTATTTGGATGATGATAAGATGGGAAGAATGCGTTTAAATAAGAGATTTAAGAGGTATTTTTGGATAAAAAATATTTTTAAATCGCAGTGGAACTTCTATAAGAACCCCTAAGTGCCGAAAAATAGTATCTTATAATGAGGTGTATGTTAAATAGAGGTATACCATAAGAAACTATCACCTCGTCTCTTAAATAGAGGTGTTTGTTACATATAAGGTCGAGCTCATTATAGGAGACTTATCACCCCTATATTTAACATGTCTCTTAAATAGAGGTGTTTGGGGGTATCTTATAAAGAGATTTTTTTCAAGAATGTGGCAGATGGAAGAAGAAGAGGAAGAAGATGAAATTAAAAAAGATGAAGATATTAATGGAATATTGCATTGGATGCTTGATGGATTAGAAGAAAATAATACTACATCAACAGCCACAACATCAACAACAAGAAAAGAAATTAAAAGAAAGGAAAACAACATCAAAAATGTTCATTTAACCACCAAGAAACGCCAACTTCGCGCAGAAAGGAAAAAATTACCAAAATACAATTTGTGGTCAATACCTTTTAGTTATTCTTTTGGTTCTGTTAAATCTAAAAACGGGCAAATACTTAGACAATTTTGGTTAATTAATGAAACTATTCGTTTTGTGGATATTGGGTTGAATAAAGACCAGTATTTGTTGGCTAATCCACATTGGGTGTATTCTTATAGGGTTAACTATGATATTTTGAATTGGAGAATGATTATAACACAGGTAATATAGAGTCGGACCTTGTTATAGAATACACCCCTATGATTGTTATAGAATACACCCTTTATATCATATAACGAGGTCACTGGGATAAAAATAGGTATAGTCTATTATAATGAGGTGTATGTTAAATAGAGTCTCCTATAATGTGAGTTATCAATTACTCAAAATTCATTTTAACTTGAGTGGAGTCCTTCAAAGGCTCATAATGGTCAGAGGGGTATAAGGTATCACTTAAATAGAGTCTATCGCTTGGGCATCTCTCTTCACTCAGTGGCCAAACAAATTATAAGAAACGTCTCTTGAAAAGAAGTGTACCTTTATATCATATAACGAGGTCCGACTGTTTCTTAAATAATCATTTAACCAATAAATTCCTCTATAGCTCAACAAAAATCACCTAGAAATCCCTTCAATGTCCAGAATTCAGTTAATAGTAGATTCAGAATATTTTCTTCGAGAATCTCCACATCCCCATTTATTTGTTCAATTATTAAGGTAATTTAATTTTTAAAAAATATTTTTCCCTCAAAAAATAAATTTCCAAGTTATTTATCAAAAGAACACGAATTAGGGGTACTTTTGGTTGGTCTAGATGCTCTACACTCATTTTTGGAATTATTTTCTGCTAGCGAAGTTTTTGGTTCTTTAATTGTCCATTTATTACCGGTCATTTTACAATTGGATAAACAATTGGTTATTGCTGCTAATGAAGGGACTGACCCGGAAGTGGCTGCCCTTTGGCTGTTAAATCCTCTTAGGTTGGCAAAGCTTTATCAGTTGAGGTGTTCAGCTAATTTGGGGACTTGTGCTGAACATAAACAGGTAAATTGTGGTGACTATAAATTAATTAGAGAGTTGGGCCTCGCTTTTAGATACCCTCTAAGGAGGAAAAATAGTATCTTATTAAGACTGCCTTTAACATATAAGCTTAAACTTATACTCACTCACTCACCCCTCCTTGGACGAAAAAGCCTCTTATAATGAGGTGTACCTTAAATAGGGAGTATTGCCAGTTACCAACAAGAATATGATGGATTACCCGATAGCCTAAACCCGATCCGAAATCGAATCCCTATCCGAATAGACTTTTGAAACTCCGGTCTGACACCCGATCCGACTTTTTTCTCAACCCCTTCCATACTTGTGGCTAATCAAAATTTTAAAAATACGATATCTTAAATTGAGGTTCTTGTAATTTTGTAAGTATCTAAAAACGAGGTTTTTTCCTTATTTCTAAACAGGTCCATAAATGGTTATTATACCCAACAGCTTTAACCTCAGACAATTACCAACAATTAACAGCAATTTGCCATCATTTATTTAAACACTCGGACAATTCCGAATTAAATTTATTATCTAATTTACTTAAACAACCCCAATCTATAGCTTTACATTCGGTTATAAGACATTTATCCTCTCGTTGCGTTCAAGACGAAAAATTAATTAAACAAGCTGTGCTGGATATTATAAATACTAGAAATGCTATTGTTTATTCGAATTCTTTAAAGGTGGTATCATTTAAAGCAAATATACCTAGTTATTATTAGGTACCCCTTGGGAGCTAAATGAATAACATAATGAGGCATTTTAATTAGGGTGAGGGGGGGGGGTCACCCAATAACCAACACAAATTTTCTTCGAACGTATCTTAAATAGAGGTGTATCCAGTATTAGGCGTATCTTATAATGTTGACCCCCATTTCTAAATACCTCCAATATAAATACACCTCAATTTAATATACGTTTTTGAATGTCTCCTCCTAAAGCGATACTCTCTATTTAAGACACACTTCATTATAACCTACAATTATTTTTCCCTATGGGGCTATCTTATACATAATGACGTTTCCTTCTATTAATTTAAAAAAATAATTTTTCCAGAACAGTTACACCCTAAATTACAACAAAAAATTTCGAGAAATTTTTTGGACACTACTATCGACCCAATTAAACATCCAAGAAAGGCAAATACTTTTTGCTGTAAATACAGGAAAATCTGATCGAATGGCTAGAAATTTGCTTCATTCAGTTCACTCTTTGGGTGAATTAAATTTAATTGAAAGAATATTGCTAAATCAATGGCCAGATAAATTACGTTTAGAAATTGTTTGTTTTTTTGAATTTTTAAATTAAAAAAATATTTTTTAAAGGATTATCTTCGAAGAAAATTTTCTTGGATTGAAAGAGAAGGAAATGAATTAATTAGAAAATACCTCATTAGAGAAACACACCAAAGAATTTAATTACAAAGAAATAATTATTATGTGTACATTTACTATATTTATTTTTTAATAGCGATACACCCCTTGCGCGGCCTAAAATTTGCTTAATATTCTCAAGTGATAGTCCCTGACCTTAATTAAAGTTAGAGTTGTCATGCAGGTTATCGGTTAAGAAATCTAGATTTTTGAGGGTTTTCCTATGATCACCCATTACTTTAATTTAAAGGGGCGACCTAAAGTAAAATAATTTTGTTCATAAATTTTTTTTTCATAAAAATTTTTATGAAGGGTTTCTTGTATTTATTTTTTAAATATTCCTCTCAAATATTTTTTAATTCAAGTTTTGATTAATTAATATTTTATTAAATAATTTGTTAAAAATTTCTAATCTTTTTAAATATTTTTAAAATATTTTTTAAAAAGTCGAAATAAAATTTTTTTAATCTTTATTAATAAATTAACAAATTTACAAAAATTAATTTTAAAATGCAAGTCTTTTTAAGCTTTTGTAGATTTTACAGGCTTTTTGTCAAATTTTTATTATTGTTGGATTTATTTAAACTTTTATTTTCGTCCACCATACCCATAATTCCCTGCTCCCCCTCCAAATGATGGCATACCACCTCCTCCAAAACTACTTCCCCCTCCGCTGCTGCTAGATCCACTACTCCATTGACTAAAACCTAAAAATTAAAAAATTTTATGGATTTTTATTTTAAAATATGTAAAGTGTGCCAGTCAACCACAAGCCCACTCCGTCACAGAGCCATAACTTTCCTGGAGCCCTGGTATAGATTTTAGATTCTAATAGTTGGAGTTTTATCGAACCTTGCTTGAGCCGTTACTGGACCCGTTAAATTTGTAAGGGGTCCAGTGGCTTAATCATGGACTTCTACGATTGACAAATGAGTGGGCTCGATATCAGCCACTAGCCCTTTCCGTCATAGAACTATAGCTTTAAATATATCAAAACTTTAAATCTTGGGGATCTCATAATATAAAAAATCTACAACTGGAGATCGGATTCGAAATTTCGAAACTCATACGTCCCTCCTAGTCTAATTTTAGATATATGTACATCTACGACGGAATGTGCTCGCAGTTGATCGGATTATGCCCCTCTAAAAACCTGATTGTTGAGAATTCTGAAAGCCGCCCCCACCCAATCCACCTCCACCAAACCCTCCTCCACCTCCATAACCATAACCACATTCAGACAAATGAATGGCAATAATTAAAAAAAGTAGGGGAAGCAAAGTTTTATACATTTTTAAAATTTAAAAGAAAAATTAGCTTTATTTCTAATTAATTTTTCTCTAAAATTTATTTCAATTTATATATTTTAATTTTTTAATTTTTAAGTGAATGAATAAGAAATTCGCCAAGTAAAAAATTTATTTTCTTCAATAATTTAGCGAATATACACATTTTTATTTTAAATATCGTTCCAGTTAGGCATATTACGTAAAAGAAGAAAGATTATTAAATATTTGTTAAATTACTGTTTGCTAATAAATAGCCATAATTCTCTCGATATTTGTACGAATATTCTCCAAAAACTTTAGTAATTCAAATAATTAATTACGCCTGTCTCTGTAAAGGTTATTGAAAATTATTAAAGAAAATAGGTTGAGTGAGCAATAGGTTGAGAGGGAATGAGAGTTTGTGAAATTTCGAGTTTCGAGATTTTTCTTTCAACTTTTTTGCCTTTTTACTTTCCAATTTCGAGGATTTTTATTCGAAGACATCTCAAAATCTGATTAAAGGGCACTCAAAAATTTATGAAATAAATAGGGCTTCTATCTTCCAAAGGGCTTCGTTGATTGGGATTCTAATAGGGAATGGGCTTCTATTGGAGATAGGCTTTATTGGAAACAATAAGGAATTTATTTTTAAATTAATTTTTATTTAACACAATTTTTATTTTGTACAATGCAAAAATGTGAATTAAACAAGTCATTGTTTATGGCTCAAGAATAATTAACCTCACAAAAATTTTCAAACTTTCCAAATAAAAATATTTAAAAATTTTTTGAACAAAAAAAATATATTTAAATCATTATATAGACAATTGTAATACATACACGTTTTTTATATATATTTTTTAGCTGAGTGATAAATTGATTGATTGATATTGGATTGATTGAATGATTGATTTATATATATACATATATACACGTGTATCAGAAATATATATTTAAAGATACAATTCTTTCCCCTGAAAATTTTAAAAAATAAAATTTAATAAAATCAACATAAATACACATTACTCATCTGAATTTTAATTTGTTCCATTGAAAAAATTTTTAGTTTGTGTTCCTCCTTTTTTTATTCCCAAAATTCTCCTATATATATCAGGGATCTAGACAAAAATTAAATTCCCGATTTAAGGAATAGAGCCGGCGGCTAAATCCATGTTGACGGCTAGATCCCTGCTTCAAAAGGCTCATAATGGTCAGAATAAGAATTTCAGGACTAGATGTGTTGTCGGTTGAAATTCGAACCGAGCCCAACAACATGTAAACACACCAACAACCCTATCCACAACTACGTATTCCTTAAGGATTTCATTTTATTCAAAAAATTTAATCCCTTGAAACATGCCAAAGAAATATAGAAGAAAAATTTTGAAAAAACAAAAAAAGAGGAAGCACTTAAAGTATTAACTTTTAAAGTTTCCAATCTCGAAATTAAAAAATGTTTTTTAGATGAGCAATAAAAAATAAAAAAAATGAGGGGATTTGGGCTTTTTAAAAGGAAAATATATAAAAAAAATTAACAATTCGCTTATTCTTTTTTACAATTATCGGATTAAAGAAAGGCAAAAATAAAACCTTAAACATAAAAATATATAAATTTAAAACAATTATTTTTTAAACCCTCTCTACTATCAAAGGTGGGCTGGAACGAATAGAGGTGTTGGAAACTGGAAAAGTTGTGAAGCGGAAGAATCAGAACCGGAAGGAAATCGAAGAGCCTAAAACCAGAAAAATCGGAAGTGGAAGAAGATCGGAAGACGGAAACCGAAACTAGCAATCTAAAAACGGAATTCCGACCCAACTTTGTTAAACTTTGTTAAGTAAAATTGACGATTCAGAACTCAATCGAAGAACCGATGATTTTCGATTCGGTTCACAATTCAGTTCCGATATCCGAAGATTCTCCAAGAACAGACATCCCTGATAATAAACATTAAGATTGGTCCAAAACCGTCGAGAAATAGGATAAAGAAATAAACCAATTAAAATAAGAGAGGGTTTTGTTCAAATATTCAAATAAAATTAAAAATCATTGAAAACGAGAAAAATAAAAGAATTTTCTTGAAAAAAATATTTTTTAAATATATATAAATTTAAATATATATCAATTATATAATCTGCCTTTATTTTTAACCCTGCCTGTTTTCTGTACCCCGTTTTTTCTTCTCAAAAATTAAATTATATATAAATATTTATTTAATGATTAGTTTCATGGCCAGGAGAAAAACTTGATTGATCCCATTGGATAACTGGCGATAATTGATTGGATAAACTTCCTCCATGTTGCGACATTAATGGATCTTGACCTTGTAGTGGTCCTCTCTAAATTTTAAATAAATTAGAATCTTATTATAAAATACACAAGAGACACCTCTATTTAAAAGACATTTAATTAAAATTTGGTTCTCCACTGGTTCGGGAGCTTCCTAAGCGATACCCTCTATTTAATCAACACCTAATTATAACGGACGATTCTTCAAACCTGTATCTTATAGTGAATACAACCTCTATTTAGGAGACATTTCTTTAAAATTTGGTTGCCGACTTGAGGGAGGAATTTCTAACCAACACCCCTGTTTAATAGACATCCTGTTATAAGGTACGATTTTTCCAACTCAAGAGTGTACTGATGTGAGGTTTAATTAATTGCAATCCTAGAACACTTCTATTTAAGAGACGTCTAATAAAAATTTGGCTAGCGACAAGGAAGAGGAGTTTCTCCTAAAAAACATTCTATTTAATCAACACTCCTCCTTGTGCCAACCAAAATTTACTTGTCTCTTATAATGAGATTTAATTTTTTACATGTTGAAAAGCAAATTCTTCCATATTCAACTCCCCATAATTCCCAGAATTAAATATTTGACCCAGCTGTGCTTGTGCATTCCAATTAGACATATTAGAACCTTTAAAAAAATATTCTTTTTAAAAAATCTCCTTAAAAACACACCAAATTCCATAGGTTGCTGTTGTAATAAATTTAAAGTATTTGGCGTTGTATTATTCGAATTATTATTGGCTAGAACATGCTGATTTAAATAATTAGCCATTTCTGTTGGAGCACTCCCAATTATAAAAGCTGCTGGGGAATGATGGCCAAATTGCTGTTGAATATTTGACATTTTTAAGAGAGAAGCGTGACTTGATGTTGGACTGGCTATTTGCATTTCTTGAAGACTACAGGCTATTTTTGCCTTTAAAAAGTTAAAAATATTTAAATTAGACAAAGAAAACCTCCGTATAAGATACCACATTGAGGAGAAAAATGTCTCTTATAATGGGGTGTATGTTAAATAGAGGGTGATTAGAGAGCAATAACCCATACTCTTCAACCCAGTGGCCAAACATGTTTTAAAGAAACGTCTCTTAAATAGAGGTGTATCCATTACTGTGATTATCTTATAGTGGAAGGTATCTTAGGTAGAGGCGAACCTTAAACAGAGGGTATATCACTTATACAGCTCCTCCTTATACAGCTCCTCCTCCTCACATTTCTCCACATTCCTCATATTTTCCTCACCACATTTTCAAAAGTGTATCTTAGAGGAGTATCCATTATTGAGGGTATCTTATAATGAGGGGTCCGACCACATTTTTAAAATTTTTCCACCTGTGGAGTACTCGAAGGAGAAAAATTTCCAATTAATTCTTCAGAAGGTTCTTGTTTTATACATTTTCCATGTTGTGTAGAAGATGGAAGGCAGATTGGTGGAGATAAGGCATTTGGTGCTGGTAATTTACATGGAGGTACATTAATACCGTTCTTTTCGAGTTGATTTTCCAAATCCTTTTTTGAAATATTAGAAATAATTTAAGTGCCCCTTGTCAAGTTTATGTGTCTTTTGAAGAGGCCGAGGTTTGGGTTCCTTAAACTCTTTTGGGTTCGAGACGAAAGCCTCATAAAAAATTTTTCAACTTTCTAAAAAAGAAAAGAACCCTAATCGAAACTTAAAAAATAAAGATTCAATAGGGGACGCATAAATTGGACTAGATTTATTTTATTCTTTAATTTACTTGAATCCTCTGAAAATATTGTTTAGCAAGTTCTTCCAGTCTTGAAGTTTTTTGTTGATGTCTTTAATATTTAAAAAATATATACTTTTATTATTTTTTTAAATAAATGTCGGATCTCGCTAAAGGATACTCCCAAAGAGGCTGAAAAGTCGAAGAAATTCTAGAATAGATCCCGAAACTTGACGATTTTTTAATCGAAAATCCAGACATTCGCCCATGTGTATGTCTAGGCTGCCTCGCTCGCACGGTAGCCAAGCAGATCTTAAAAACGATCTGAACATGTATCTAGTATTGGGAGAGTTTTATAATGAAAAATGTAACTTATATTGAAGTCTATCTAGAATAGGCGGGATCGCTCAGACAGATATACCAACCGGACACCCATTAAAAATAAATACCAAAATGGAGATGTTTGGAGGTATCTTATAGTGAGGTCCAACAGTATATATCTAAAACAAAACCTAATCATAATTTCTCTATCTTTTTGTAATTGTCTAATATAATCACAAGAAGCTTTAAGAATTGTACCTTTATTTAATTTCATTTCTCTATAAATTTTATAAATTTTATTTTTAAAAAATATTTAAATTAACTCAGCAGTTGATTTTGGAAGCATTAAACCCAATTCTTTAATTCTATCGTTAATATTATATCTTCTTCTTCTTTCAACTTTGAAAGAAAAAATTTTTTTAGAAAATTTTTTTAAAAATTTACTCATATTGTGGATATCCTTTTTACGCCTATCTTTGTATATTTCAACTTCTGTCATATTCAAATCGCGAGTAACTGCTTGCGATCCTCTTCCATTTACAGCAGCAGGACCACTACCGCTTGTAGAAACACCAGCAACGCCTCTTCTAATAAAATTCCTAAAAATATGATTTTTAAGAAAATTCAAAAGTGCCAAGGTCTAGGTTACTAACTCTAATACTAGTGACACAGACTTGCAGCCAGGGGTACCATATATCAGACAAAAATTTATTTTTCGGTATTTTTCGGTAATACCGTAAATCCTCTAAAATAGCCCCTCCCTCTAAAATAGCCCCACCCTCTAAAATAGCCCCCCTCTAGAGGTTGATCGAAAAAAATAGCCCCTCCCTCTAAAATAGCCCCCCCCCCTAAAATACCCCCCCCCCCCCCCCTAAAATATTTAATTGTGCTTGCCATTGTTATTTTTCAAAGCACAACACTGTTAAATCCCTATATTTCAATAAGATTAGAAATGATTATGGAGGATATCGGGGATTTGAATGGATATAAGGGGATTCTGATGGATTAAGGGATAGTGGTGGACTTCCAAGACTTCGATCCAAGACCTTAATCGAAGTCTTGGATGGATTTATGGACTGAGGAGTACTTGATGGAAGTTTTTAGGCTAGAATTCTCGTTAAGAGACCTTTATTTTGTCATGAATTCTATTAAATTTTAGAAAAATATTATTCAAAATTTGGTAATAAATTTTAGTTTTCAAAAAATTTAGACATCGAAAAAAATAGCCCCTCCCTCTAAAATAGCCCCACCCTCTAAAATAGCCCCCCTCTAGAGGACGATCGAAAAAAATAACCCCATGGGGCTATTTTAGAGGATTTACGGTATTTTCAAAAAAAGGAGGGAAGCTTATGAAAGGCTTGAAGAAATCGAAGTAATCTTTCGATAATCTAATTAAGCCCGGTTCCTAATAATGATTGCGATGATATTAGGGTTGGTCCCCGCCCTCGAAAGTCGGAAAATCTGAAACATTTTTTGAAAATTCCCCGTACCCCCCCTCGTCGGGGACTAACCCTAGTTGATATACAAGCCCATACGGGGTAAGGCTCTGATTTTGTATTTTACTCGTAATTTGAAGTCTTAAACTATCCACAACCAGACCGCCCTAAAAACCTTTTTACAGACCTAAGAACAATTTCACGTAATTTTGTTTCTTTTTTAACTATTCCTTTTTTTCTTTCCCCTACAAAACTACTATTATGTTTTCTCTTTAAATCAGATTTATGATTATTTAACGAAGAGTTTGCTGTATTTATTCCTGTATTTTCCCCTAATTTAACTACTATTCCATTCTCCATTTTTTCAAATTCATTATTTTCATTATTTTTCCTCCCCTTATCTTCTTCTTCCCCAACAACTTCACATTCACTTTCCTCTTCCTCTGTTTCATCCTCCTCTTCTTCATCCTCTTCCTCTATTGTTAAATTTTCTCCTCCCCCTTTTTCGACTTTTCCGTTTTTATTTTTAACAAATTCCTCCATAGGAAAATTATTATTTTGATTTATTTGAGGTATTACATACTCGATTTCACATGAGGTTGGTGCACTTGAAGATATAATTTGACGAAAATCGTTATCATTTTTAGGGCTGTACAAAGCAAAACCACCACCACCAGCGGTCTGAAAGCCTGGGGAACCGCTTTGAATTGAGGCATTCTTTGAAATTTTAAAAATATTTCTTTAATTTATGAAAGACTAACAGAAGAGTCCCGGCTACAAGCTGTTGATAGAGGAATTGGCCGGCTTGAATGTTGTTGTTGTTGAATAGATGTTGGGCAGATATAATTATTCTTTAAAAAAATTTTTTTTGTAGAAAGGAAAATTATTAAAGATCGGCAAAATAGCATCGCAGGGATCCCGTAACAGGATTGAGTCTCAAAAGTTTGAAAGGGAGTGATCCCGATGAAAGGGGGCGATCCTAACGGTCCCTGATCGAGATCGGGAGGATTTTATTATCTTGATTATTATTTTGATTCCTGAGCCCATTAGCCTTATACCGATTAGCTAAACTGATCCTGTTAGCCTGAAAACCCAGGATTCCGGGACGGGATCCTGAAAATCCCATACGGGACCCCTCCCTTGCAGAACTCTAACACAGTCAACCTTTACTATAGGGTACACCCCTTGTTGGTGAAAAATTTTATCCTAGAATGAGGTGTACGTTAAATAGCGGGTGTAACTTAGCCGGCCCCCATACATCTTGAACTTAAATTTAGATGTCTATTATTGAGGGTATCCTATAGAAAGGTGACTTTGTCTCTTTAATATTTTTGTGCTATAAAGAAACCTGTACCTGTCGATTATTAGCTTGTTGTTCCCCTTCAAGAGAAAGTATTTCATCAATTATAAATTCATCCAACTTTAAAATTTAACGAATATTTTTAAAAACAATTTTAAAAACCTGTTGTTGTTGTTGGCTTTCTGTATTATTTTCTATTCTTTGTTGAGATGAATGTTGGGAATTTTGTTGTTGTTGTTGATGTTGAAGGAAATTTTGAAGCATTTTAATTTAAGGGGAAAGGTTTATTTAAAATGAGGAAATAGTTAATGATGATAGGAAATTGATTGAAGGAAGGATAATATATTTTTTAAAATATTTATAATTCTACATAATATTAAAAATAATATTTTTAAAAATAATTTTATTTAGAAATCGGGCTTCAATATATGATACCCTCACGCGTCCTTACTAGGGATGGTTCCTAGGGATAGTTTCGTCACGATTCATTAATCAAGAGGTGATGGAAGATGCTCAATTCTATGCTTGCATTAAATTTGCTTTGAGGAAGATCGAGCGTGAATTTTTCTCCTTTCCTTGTTATCTTTACCGCCGAAAGATGTAAGCAAAACACAAGTAAGTAAGTCTAATGTAAGCAAAACACAAGTAAGGAATGCCCTCTAGTTAAGAGACACCTCATTAAGGTTGACAGTTTCTTGAAAAATCTCTGGATATCCGGAACCGATAACCTAAACAAAAATAGCCGGATACCCGCACGTTCTTCAGTTTTGGATACACGAAACCTTAAACCCTGCACTTCATCATAAAAGACGATTTTCCAGCTCCAAGATTAGGGATGGTTCCGTCACGATTACCGAAATTGGCAATTTATTGCAGCAAAATCTTATAAGTCTTGACTGAAAATCTCTTAAATTCCAAAAATAATATTATCCCTCTATTTAAGATACAACTTAATAAGGTCTAAAAGCGATAAACGAAACTAAAATAGCCGGATAACCGGACATTCTTCGCCTTTGGGTACCCGTAACCTTGAACCCTACACCCCACTATAAGTTACGATTTTTCTAGCTCCAAGAGTCTATCATATAGTGATTCTTGACTAAAAATCTCTCTCTTCTAAAAATCTCTTAAATTCTAAAAATAATATTTCTAATTAATTAAATAAATTAATCTCTAGAGGTATCTATAAATAAATTTTAAATAGATTATTAACCAATTCTTATTATTTTTGGATTTAAAATTTAGGGATTAAATATCACTTTTTTTTAACAAAATTAATTACATTTAAAAAAGCTTCCGGATTTCCCAATAATTTTTTTATTTATTGGAAACTTTTTTTAGTCAACTTTTTAATTGTTTCTTTGATTTTTTGTGATAAAAACTTTGTGATTTTATTTATTTGAAAAAAGGCCAGACGTAATTAAAAAAAAACTAAAAAAAGAACCAATAAAAATTAACAAAAATGGTCTTTAGTTTTTGGAGTTTTTGGGGTAGAGAGTTGACTTGAAACAAGAAAAAAAAACTGGCTAATTCAAACAAACAAAAAAGAAGAAAAATTATTAGATAGTCGGGAATGGAAATTTTTGTAGAACTGAAATACAGTCGGATTTTTTAAATACCCCCAATATAAGATACTCCCAATATAACCTCTATTTAAGAGACGCCTTTTAAAATTTATTTGGGAGAGGGTTGAGTGGGGGAAAATACACAAAAATGAGGTTCGGGGAGAGCAGTCTAATCTAAACGATACTCTCTATTTAAGATACAACTCGTTATAGGAGACTAATTAACAAACCTCTATCTAAGATACGCTTTTAAAAAATTATTGGGAGAAAGCTGGGTGGGGGAAAATACACAAAAATGAGGCTCGGGAAGAACAGTCTAAACTATACCCTATTTTTAAGTACACCTCATTATAGGAGACTAATTTTCAAAGCCCCTAAAGTGTATAGAAAAACAAGGTTACTCAATTAGTTGGCCAATGAGTTAGGGAAGTTTCCTCAGCGATCCCCTTCTGTTTAATCAACACCTCGTTATAAGGTATGGTTTTTTAACCTCCAAAAGGTATATAAAAATAATTTAAAAAAAGATTGTAGTGAATTAAAAAATAAAAACAAGGGAAAATCAATTTTTGAAATTTTTGGAAATTTGGCAAAAAATAATTCCCACACATTTAAATATTTCACATAAAATCTTTAAAAAAACTTGGCCAAATCAATTAATTTTAAGGGAAAATTTTGAGGAAAAAGAAAAGAATAAAAAATATTTTTTTTCAGAAAAAAACAGGGAACATAGTAAAAATTATTTTAAGAGGGGGAAAAAATAGAGAGGGCTCTCTATAGACAGGCATAGAGTGTGTCTATTATTGATTGACGACCCCTAAAGCGCTGTTGCTGTGTTTGTTCTCCCCAAAAAAGAGAGCAGCAATATCGGAAAAAAAACGTCGTCCAAAGGGAAAAAATTTTTGTGTTTGCCGCTCCCCCCAGCTCTGCCTCCCCTTTCAAATTACTCTAACTAACAACTAAAAAATATTACCAGCCGCCAAACACATTCCCCCTCTCTTTCCTTCCCTTTTGTCTACCAAAAACTGATATTTATCCCCTCTCATATTTTCTATATTTAATGTGTTTTGTGTTTTTTTTATATTTTTTTTTGAGAAAAAAAAAGAATTTCCCGACAAATTGGCAGAACGCCAAAAAATTTTTTAATAAACGTCGATAAAACCGACTACATAATATGGAGTCTGTTGGATAATGACAGCCAGAGTGAAAGAGATAAAATTAAAATGGCGTAGTCGACGTTGACAGAAGAGAGAAATAGCAAGAGAGAGTAAAGGCTGTCAATAAAAACAAAAAAGAAAAGAAAAAGAGAAAACAGCAAAAAAATTTTTAATTGAATGGCCGTTACTGGTTGGCAGGAGAAGGGAGGGGGCAAAACACCGTCCGACAACTCACCGTCTGACAACTCACCGTCTGACAATTCACCGTCTGACACTAGGGAAAAAATAACTCCACCTTTACAGAAAATAAATTCGATTCACGTTAATTTTATGTTATCTTAATATCTCTAAACCCTAAGGTTATTAGGCCTTAGTTGGTCTTCTTCGCCTAGAAATTTTATTTAAGATTTGCTGTAAACTGTGTTTTGTCTGACGGTGTTTTGTCCCTCACCCATGGAAGAATATAGTTAGTAGAGAGTAGTCCACCACTAGCAGTGTTCGTTTCCCCATAAAAGCTCAAAGAGCAGGCTGGTGTTTAAATAAAATAGTTAGTTTAGTGTTGTTTTAGGACCAATTTTTTTATTTTTTGTTAAGAAAAATGAGATGGATTAGAAAGAAAAAGGGAAAAGTTTTGGCCAAAGATGAAGGACATTTTATTACTTTTATCGTAATATTTTTGGAAATGTTTGAAAGAGAGAAGGGGGAAAGAAGGGAAGAAAATGGTCGAGTTTCTGATAAATTGTTTTTGGGCGATAATGTCAACCAAAAACTAAGAGAGGGGGGGGGGTATATTAAAAATATTGCTTGTGTTTGATAAATGTTTTAGTGATAGTAAAAATAGTAAAAATATTGGGGAGGTTATTTTTGGTATTTTAACAAAAAAAAATTTTTATTAAAGGAAAAAGAGTAAGGGAGAAAATTGAGAAATGATGGCCTTGATAAGAGAAAATTGAGAAAAATTTTAAAAAAAAGAAGAGAGGAAAGATAGTAGAGAGTGGGCTCCATTTTGCCAATACACATTTTGCCAATAAGGGTAAAATTCCTCGTTTTGTCAACAAACTATTGGCAAAATGTGGAGTTTTATCCTTATTGGCAAAATGTGCTATTGGCAAAATGTGTGGGGAAAATTATTTTTTATATCTCCCTTTCAATAATTCTCCTCTTCCTTTACTCTCTAAAATTAAAAAAATCTGGCTCATAATAGATGGAATAAAAAATTTTTTTGAAAAGGATTTACTAGTTTAAACGAAATCTTTTTTTAAAAATAAGTGAGGAAATGCGCGGAGAAAAAAAATATTTTTTAATTCCTCTTTTTTAAAGTGTATTAGACAAACATGTGTGGGGGACGCCCTTCTAAAAGTTTTTTTCTTTTTAGTCAATATTTTTTGAAAAATATTTTTTTGAGAATTTGAAATTAATTTTTTAATTATTGGAGAAATTTGATTTTAAAGGAGAAAAAAATCTTTAAGGAGATCTCAGACGAAAATCTTGATTATTATCTAGAAGTGATTAAGATACATTCGGATTTACAAGCAATATCTCGTTCAGATGGATGATGATGACCATGACTGTTTGGACCATGCTTAAAATGACCATCGTTATGTGACACAAGGTTGTTGTTGACCGGTAGAAAAACCACGTGGCATCATAAGGACAACTAACCACGAATTACCTTCTTATTAGAGAGCGGAAAGGGATTGGAACCCGGTCCCGTTCCTGGTTTTTTCAAGATTCCGCTCTCTACTTCTTATAGTACTACCGTTGCAAGGCGTGCCACCTATTTTAAGTGCTTACGTATTTTTGTAAAAATAAAAAAAATTATTTATTCTATGTAGTTATGGTAGAAAGGGAAATTAAAAAAGCCTTTTTCTCGATAAAATATTTTAATTTGACTTTTTCTAACATATAAAATAGTTAAAAATGCGCAGCGTGTCCAAGTACATACATATAAGAGTTAGTAAACAACTACATAAAAAAAGGAAGAAAAGAAAAATTCCTTTCATGGAACGTCAGCCTAGTCAAACCACGTGGAGGCTGGTCCCTGGCAGACGACCAAAGATGGACGTGTAGAGTTTTATAAAAAAAGGGAGAAATAAAAAGGGGCCAATAGCTGGGCTGGGAAGGACCTCGTGGCGGGGAAGGCCTTCGCCAACTGTTTGCTTTTTTTTATTTTTTTTATCGTTATAGAGTTCATCACAATGATGATTTTGTTTTAAACACGAGTTTTTATCTATTGAGAAAAAAATTTTTGCTTATAAATATATTTGGGAGAGGGGCATTACACCGTCCAGACAAAATGTCTAGATATTAGAGTAAAATACCGTCCAGTTTTACAGACTATAAATTCGATTTATGTTGAATTGTGGTTCCTAACAGGTATCTTTAGAACCCTAAGGCTAGTAGGTATTGGTTAGAGCTACAAATTTTAATTTTAAAATTAGTCTACTCGAAGCGAATTTGATGGTGTTTTTTACTCCAAGTCCTTTGGAGTAAAAATGGCCGGACGGTGTTTTGTCCTTACACTAATATTTGGGTGTATTATGTATTAGTAAGAGAATAATCGAGAAAAGATTATTTTATATTAAAATAAAATTAATTTAAGAGAAAAATTTATTTTTAAATAATTTATTCAAAATTTAGAAGAATATTTCAATAGTAAAGTGCATTTTCTCGACCTTTGCTCGTTTATATTTTTGGAGGAAAAAAATTTAAAATTCAAGTAAAGCTAAAAATAAAAAATCTGAATAGATTTTTGGTTAGAAAAATGGAAAATTGATTTGTTTGTTTAAACTAATAGAAAAAAATTTTTTTTGATAAAAATTAAAAAGCAAAAATGGCAAAAATGTTTGTGTTTTGGATTTTAATTTAAATAAAAAATTTAAAAAAAATTTGAAATTAAAAATTTAATATTTTTAAATATTGGAGAATACGCTGTTTCAAAAACAATTTTAATTTTTAAGATTCTTGATAAATTCGATTATCAATTAATTTTAATTCTTTATGTGATCTATGATAGAATATTATCTTTTTGTCGGGAACAGGAACAGAAAAATTTTTTTAATTAAATTTATTTAAAAATATCTTATAAATTTGTAATAATAATTAAATTATAATTGAATAATTAATATTTTTTTAATTTTTTCAAAAAAATTAAATTTTTTCACCAATCCCCAATATCAAAATTTTGTGGAAAATAATAGCTAGAACCAACGCCTCTTTTCTTTATTTTCCAATCCCACTCAATATCATCAATATTGGCGCTAGTTGATGGAATATTTATTTTTAATCTTCGAAACTAAAAATTAAAATTTTTTAAAATTTTTATTATTTAAAAATGCCTCAAATATATTATTTTCAAGTTGTGTTAAATCAATCGCAGTTTTGAACCATACTTGGTGCTTAAATTAATAATTAAAGTTTTTTAATCAAACTAAGTTTTTATAATTTTCAAACTTTTTAAAAACAAGTTTTTAGAATAAAAGTTTAGAAAAAGTTTAGAAAGAAAGTTTGAAATTGCCTAAACTTGTTTTAAAACAACGTTTTTTTTCTAAAAACTTGTTTTTCTGGAACTTGTTTCTTAAAACTTGTTTTCAAACTTGTTTTTCTAAAAACATGTTTGTTAAAAACAAGCTTTAAACTTGTTCTAGAAACAAGTTTATAAAAAAAGTTTATAATTGTTTACAACTTTGTTTTTAGAATTTTCTAAACTTTATCATAAAAACAAAACTTGTTTTAAAAACAAGTTTATAATTTTTTGAAAAATGTCTCCAAAACAAGTTTCTAACACAAGTTCTTAGAAACAAAGTTTACAGAAACACATGAAATAAAATTGTAAAAATTAAAAAATCTACATATTTTAATTAATAATTAAATTACATATTTTAAGGCCTCCACCGTTTCACTTGTTTTAGGCTTTACACTACAATTATGTTCTACCCTGATTCTTATTTTATGGCTATATCTATTAATAAAAATTTTCTAAAACTATTAATTAATTAACTACTTTAATGGCTTTAACTTTGCTTCATTTTCTGTTTGACTACGTGAAGGACAACTTCTTTAATTGAAATAATTTTTTTAATTTTCAAATTTAAATTTTTTAAATTACCGTTCGTTTAAAATACCACCAATAACGAATGACCCTTCCGACTTGTTAAAATTTATTTGACTAAAAAAATATTTTTTAATATTTATTTTGTCATTAATTACCTTATAATTTCATATTCGTCTCTACACAATCCTGCAATTGCTCCCTTTAATTAATTATATTAGGTTATTTATTAAAAAAACATACTGCTGGGTGGTGCTGAATTAATTGTATATTTATTTCTACGTTTTCATCCGAAGAATCACATTTAAAACATCCATCAATAAGAACAAGAACCTTATCTGTTTTTTTTTAAATTTTCAAGTTTATTTTACATTGAGTTTTTAAATAAACTTATTTGAGTTGTAAATTTTTTAATAATTTATTCAAGTTTATTTTACCTTGTAATTTAAATAAAATAAACTTGTTTTAAGATTAAACTTGAAAAGTTTATTTAAACGCAAACAAGTTTATTTAAAACAAAACTTTTTCTTAAACAAGTTTATTTAACTACAAAGTTAAATAAACTTGTAAACTTGATAAGTTTTAAAAAATACAAGCTTAATCTTAAATAAGTTTATTTTTTTATTAAAGCTTAGTCTTTAAAAAAGTATAAGTGTACAGGTTTATTTGATTTTGTAATTTAAATAAACTTGTTTAAAATCAAGCTGGAATCTTTCTTTATTCCCTAAGGTTGCAAGTTTATTTACATTTTACAATCTTCATATTAGATTTACAATTACAACTTTTTTAAGTTGTGTTCAAAATTACAATTTTAAATTAAAACCTTGCATATAATTCTTTTGTTTTTCATTTATCGTTTTGGGATTATTTCTTTCCATAAAAGGAAGAGCACCTTTAACACCAAAACGCCCAAAAAAGTTAACTTTGGCGCAATAGGCTATTTGACTTTAGAAATTAATTTTTTAAATATTTTTTTATTTATTTACTCATAATGTTCTGCTCCACAATTATTTGAATGGGCCAATTCATCAAAATCGGATAAACAGTTAAAAAATTCTTCTTTTTCGTGTTTATCATTTACAATAATCTTTAAAAATAAATTAAATTTAAATAATTTATTTTTTTAAAACATTTCCATTTGCAATTTCTCCATCTAACAAACACTGACCAAATTCATTAAATTCTATATTCAAATTACCGTGAATTATCTGGATTTTTTTAAATTAATTTTTATTTTTAACTAATCTTAATAATTTTTAAGAACTTTTAAAATTTAATTTAAATTATAAAAATTAATTTTAACCTCTCCATTGTTGTCTAAACAATTCACTATGTTTAAGCTTAAAATTATAATTTTAATTTTTAATTGAATACAATTTATTTCATATTATAGTTAAATAAACTTATTTTAAGTTGTAAAGTTCCAAGTTTATTTTACATACTTCGTAATTTAAATAAGCTTGTTTAAGATTAAACTTGCCAAGTTTATTTAAATGCAAAACTTGATTTTAAATAAGTTTATTTAACGCAAAGTAAAATAAACTTTCTAAACCTTCATTTAAATAAACTTTTCAAGTTTAATCTTAAGTAGGTTTATTTAAATGAAGGTTTTCAAGTTTATTTAAATGGATCAACCAAGCAGGATTATTAAACCTATAAACTTAATAATTAAAGAAAGTTTTAAGTTTGTCTTAACCAAGTTTATTTAACCTTGTAGTAGTTAAATAAACTTGTTTTAAGATCAGTTTTGTAATTTTATAAAATTAAGTTTGCAAGTTTATTTAATTATCGGTTAATTTTTAACTTATTGTTAGTATTAAATTTTACATTAATGCAATTTGTAATATAAGTAAATTAATTAAATACATTTTAAATTATTTTATAATTTTAGAAATGTAAAATTAATAATTTTAAAATAACTTTCACTATTAAAATTTTAATTTTTTCATTATAAATTAAGCCATAAATAATTTTACAAGTTACATAAATATATTTTTTATAATTTTTATATTTTACTAAAGTTTATGACTCAACATTATGTATTAAAAGTAAATCTGATTTAATTTGAATTACACCTTCCACATAGGGTTGGCAAATCATGTGAAATCTTCGGATAATTGGATCCGATATCTGAAATTTTTATCTGGAATTCTCTGGGTATCGTATTCGCCAACCTTATAATCAGGAAATATACCTACATATATCCTATTTTCTCAATTTACTTCCATAGATTAATTACCATTCAGCTATAGTTTGAAAAATAATTACCCAGAGCAATTAATCGGGAAAAGACTTTAATTAAATGGTACCTTTATTTTCTTTTTATTTCTACAATATTCCTTTTAAACAATCCAAAAATTGATCAAAAATTTGTCATTGAATATTATTTTTATATATTTTTTTATTCCAGTTTTTATTTTTTCGCGCGAATCGCATTCATTGCCTTTCAATATTAATAAACTTGAAGTAGTAATCAATCAAAAATTTTTTAGATAAATTAACAAATTAACTCTTCTTCTTTAATATTTTGCCTAAAATTGGTGGTCTGTCCCGAATTCTCGCAATTTTTCCCAAAATTCCGAAAAACTTTTTCTCTTTTTTTAATCAAAATTCTTTTTAAATTCCTCTCTCAAATTCTCTCAAGTTCTCTCCAAAATTCTTTTTTAACCGATCACTTGCCTAGTTCAGGACAAACATTAATCAACCCCTCTAAAATTAAAACTAGACATGATACATATTTTTATATAAAAATATTTTTTTCTCTCTAAAAATGACAGGTTCAAATGGCCTAGAAAAATAGAAAAATTAATGGTTGATTAGAAGGGAATTAAAAATAGTTAGAGAATGTTGAAGGCCAAGCAAAAAAATTTTACATCATGCATAGAAATTGGAAATAAAAAATTTGTTAAAGTAGGAACTTACACCTTCCGCATCCAATGTATTCACAAGACGGATTTTTAAATGGCAAAGATTTCTTCCTGAAATTTTCTTGGATCCCTTCTACTTCGTAATATCAAGATTAGAGATCGGACTGAGGGTGTCATATGAGAATTTAGATTGATATCTCCAAAAATCCAGATTCTTGATAAATCTCGGATAACTAAAAATTTTATCGTAGGGGAATCGCACGAGATATCTCGAAAATATCGAAAAATATCTATCTCGATAACTGAGATTTTTGATCGAGATCTCGTCTCTCGGTCCGATCTCATTTCGATTTTCCGTGGTTTTTTTTAATACACCAAACACTAAAAAATATAAAAAAACATAACTAACAAATTATTTTTTAAATAAAAGCACTTAAATATTAAAAACATAAACAAACAATGCCGTCAAAGAATTCAGCCTTATAAACTCATAAATTTCAAAAAAATATTTGCCAACAATTTTCTATATTGAAAAAAGCACTTTTTTCGGTGTTCGCACAAGCGTGTTCCCTTGGGTGGCGGCAATGCCGTAAAACATGTCCTAAACTATAAGGAATGCTTTGCTCTTAAAATTTTTTATTTTTATTGACCAACATATTTATGCTTTTCACTTGTTGGATTTTTTCTCTCGGAATTTTCTCTTGGATTTTTTCAATGTTTTTTCTGGATACACCCCATTCCACCGCAGCACAGTTTACCGCAGGGCTTATAACTAGCCTTAGAAAAGTCGGATCTAGTCATGTTTGGTATCTTTCGACGTCTCTCCTCGAGCCGCGCCTGAAGGTACCCAAATCCACTCCTTCTGGCATTCCTACAAGTATACCGGTCTCAGAAGGTCTTGACGTCGAATTGTGCTTGCGGTCAACTGACCCCCCGTTCTTTCCGTTATTTTTCCTTCTCGTGGCCATGCTGTGCTTTTCACACTTTTCTAGTTAACATTAAAGCTTTTTTCCAGTATTTCTTTTTTTTTATTGTTACTTTTGTTCCTTATTTGTTAGCCGTTTTATTAACACAAAATCGCTACTCTTTTTTCTATTTATATTTTTTCAAGCATTTTAAAACGGCAAAAAATAATAAAAGAAAAATTTCTGTTAAATTAAAGCCTTTTTAAATTTAATTATAAAATAATAAAAATAACTGGAAATTCTATTAAATTTAAATAGGCCTGGATAGTTAAATAAAAAGAATGGGCAATTTTTATTATTCTTTTCAAAAAAAAATCTTTTTTTAGATTGCCTGAGAATTCTGAGAATTTTTAGGGATTTTTTAGGGTTTTTAAATATTTATTGTTATATATTTTTTATTTAAAAGGCTCATTCACACACACAGGATAGTTAAATCCGGAGAGATAATTCACGAGAATTTTTTATTCTGGATTTTCGGAGATAAGGATACACTAACTAAGATCGTCTGAAAATCATGATTCTCGGGAAATTGGGACTTCAAGAGCCTTAATACACTCGAAAGTTCAACTTGAATTTATCTTTTTCTATTTCCATTTTTTCCGACACTTCTGGCCGGTCTATAATACACACTAGAGATTGACATTTTTGAAAAAAAACCAAGGCCTATTCCTTGGTTCTGCGTTTGATTTATTGACCTGGGCCGGATCTTGGGCCTGATCCTGATCAGGATCCTGGCCTGATCCTGTAGTCAAGTATAAAAAATGCCTGAGCCTGGACTCTGGGTACAGGTAAAAACCCTGGCCTTAGTTCAAATCCAGCTCGATCTCTAGTACACACATTGGTGAGTGTCACCAAGCTTGACTTCACAAGGATCTTCCATTCATGGTTTTTGGAGATTGAGAAATTCAGCAAGTCAGAAGGGTCCTTAATACAGCTCATATTTTCTCTAATAGATCAACCTTCTCAATTTTACTTTAATTATCAAAGTTGCATTTTTATAATCAATTTGTTCCTTCTCCCTCCTTTCTTCTCCCTTTCTTCTCAATTTAATTTTACTCTAAATTAATTTTTTCTAAAATATTCTATACTTTTAAAACTTTTCTTTTTAAAATTTTTCACAAAATCAATTAGTCTTTTTTCTTCCAAATTAAACCGTTAACAACTTCTTTCTCTTCTCCATTCCCTTCAAAAAAAGTTAGTTAGTCGCCAAAGTCATCGCCGATTGCGGCCTTTGTTTTTACTTTTCACTATTAATTATCAACAAATGACAGCCCCCAACAAAAAATTATTTGGCTTTTTAATAGATGCAATAAAGAAATTTAATGACAAATAGAGAAAAACCGATAAATGAGAAAGGAATGCGACAAAGCAATGTTTGTTTGGAAGTACTTTTTTCCTTTCTATTCTCGTTGGGTTGGGGTTGTTTGGGCGCCGTGGCATTAGGGCGCGCGCCTCTAAAACACGCATTTGGCCGACACCTAAAAATTTTGAAAATTTTCTTAAATTTTTTTAACATCCTTGGCTATCTTCTCCAAAAATTTCAGAATTTTTGATCAAATATTTTTCAAGTTATAGTCGATAAACCTTGAAAAATAGGTATTTCTTATAGAATCAACACCTTTTTGGCCAGAATTTCTGAAATTCTGATCCAAAAATTCTGAAATTTTTCAAGAACTTAGATAAACATATGAGGGCAGTTTCTGCAAAATTTCACATTTCTACCTAATAAATTATTCATTTTATCAGCTTGCGCCCGAACTACACGGCGCCCTAACGACCCTCTCCCTTCACGTCTGCTATCAAATAGTTTTTTTAAAAAAAAATAATTTTTTTAGTAGAAGCAGCTGCTTCTACTAAATATATTTTCCAAATAATAAACGTTTTTTTTCCTTCCGCAATGCACAAACTAGCACACGCTTTTTCTCTCTCTCGATTTTTAACAATAAAAGCGCATGTTTATGCCTTCCTATTTTCCCTTAAAAACAAAAATAAAAAAAAATTTCCCCCGATTTCCCACTTAAAGTATAAAAAATGACGAATTATGAATAAAGTTTTTGGGGTAGAAAAATGGAGAAAAATGAGTCAGTTATTTTGCGCGTTCCTTATTTTTATTTTTATTTTTAAGTTAAATTTTTATTTTTAAAAATTCTTTTATTTTAAACTTTATTTTTTTTGAAGAAAATTTTATTTAAAAATAAAAACAAAAAAATATATTTTGTTTTTAAAACAATTTTTCTCTTAAAAAATATTTTTTTAATTTTATTTTAAATCTGAGTAAGGTGCAAAATATTCTGAAATTTCTCCCCTTCCCTCCCCCCCTCCCCCCCCCCCCTTTAATCTCAAATTAATTTTTTTTTTTTTTCCTCCTATCCTCGAACCTCAATTTCGGGTCCAATTTTGTCCCTCGATCTAGTAATCCTCGATCTCGATTTTTCAAAAATACCCTTCAACACTGACGGTGTGTTGTTCGGACGGTGTGTTGTCCCTACACGATTAAATGTTAATGTTAAATTAAGTGTTTAATTATTAAAAAAAAATTTTTTTTGCAAAAAAAATATTTAATATTTATTCTATGTATATGTTTGCTAAAAATAAAAATTAATTATTAATTCTAAAAATGTGTGTATATAAAAATGTAAATCCAATTTTTTTTTCATTTTATTTTAATACTCCTCTAGAAAAAATTTTAATACTATAAAATTAAATACCTATATTAATTTCTTCGTTATTTTAATTTAAATATAGGTATTTTATTTTATTACCGTATAGCCTGTATTAATTGCCCTCCCTCAAATAATTACCCCCAAAAAATACCCTAAAACACGTTCAAATTTCAAACCTCGTATAATTACCCTTCCTCGATTATTTATTCCCTCCAGTGGAAGGTCAACAGAATAAATACCCAGGGTAGTTATTAAAAGTTTTACGGTATGTACATCTCAGTTAACGAAACATTACCTATTTTTAAGCCAAAGCTCGAGTCTGGTCGAAATCCCGATTTTCGAAATCGGGAATTTATTTTTTTATGCCGACATATTTCCTGGTGATATGTACCTAAATTTAATTAAAATCAGAAACCTTAACATTTTTAATTTTCATTTATATCCAAAAATTGGACATTATGAGAGCCTCGAATTTAATATTTCGAAAAATAATTGAGAGATTTTTGGGCATAATTTCCTTTTAGTCCTTCGAATTTTAATGCGTAAATACTCTTATTCTCTTTTTCCCCTATTTAAAGTTCACATTTTATTTTATCGCGAAAAATTTTAAATACATTTCAAAATTGATTTTTCTTAATAGGATTATACACACAAAACACTTGACAAACTTTTAAAACCTTGCGCATTAAATATAAATTTATTATTTTCACATTTTTAATAAAATTCACGAATTCGTCAAAAAATAGAATTTTTTGACCCTCTATTTAAGATACATACCTCTGTTTAAGAGACCCCTTATTATAAGAAAGTTACACCCATTATTAGAGACACCTCTATTTAAGAGACGTTTTTTTTATTTTGTTGGGCCATTGGCCATTAAATGGGGGAGCTACCTAAGCTATACCTTCTATTTAAGATACACCCCATTATAAGATACCTCTCACTTTAAAATACCATATTTCTCTAATTTGTTCACTCCTCCCCAATTTAACACTCAGTTGGACTTAGGGAGATTTTCTATCAATCTCTCATTTTAATTCACCCTCTATTTAAGGCACCTCATTATAGGAGACAATGTTTCAGCTTCGAGGGAGTCTTTTATAATGATATCTGACTATTAAAAAATCGGTTTTACGCAGATTAATTAAGTACAATTTAAATCCTTTTTTCTTTTAATATTTTGGATTAAAAAGTATGAGAAATTTTCTTTTTTTAATTCCAAAGTGAGAATTTTCTCAACTTTCGTACTAAATCCCGTCTAGTAAAGTGCTTATTTGATGAATAATTTTATTTACTTAATATTTCTTTTTATTTTTTCTTCTAAGATTCGTTTTTGGTACCATCCCAAAATACCAAAATGCCAAAATACCAAACTGTGGAACTGACGTCTTAATACCAGAGGTGGGTCGGAATTCCGATTTCCGACGTTTTTTTCCTTCCGATTTCCGAAAAAAATTGATTTCCGAGTTCCGACACCTCTGACTATTCCGACCCACCTCTGTTATAATACCAAAAAAATTCCAAATCGGAACAAACCCCCGTTATTAGAAAAACATCCTCCGTTTATGGAACAACATTCGTATTTCGGCGTGTGGGTATGTCGGCGTGGGGTTATTTTTTAAATGATTTTTTGCTTAAAAATTTTCCTTTTTTCAGTTAATTCTAACAATTAAAAATAAATTTAATTTTAACAAAAACTGCTTCTATTTGTTTTGATAGACAGTCAAACTGGACGTCATTTCCCAACGTCAAAAACAGCTTAACAGGAGCAACAGCAGCAAAAAGCTGTCATCTAAAAGTCCACAGCAACAAAACTATAAAACGTCCACAAATAGCCGAGGTGGGGAATGAACGGTATCTTGTAGATTAATGGTACAGTCTGACCTCCCTTATAAGGTACACCTTTGGTGTGAAAAATAGTCTCTTATAATGAGGTGTATCTTAAATGGAGCGTATCGCTTAGGCGACCCTCCCACCGAGTGCCCAACTAAAATTTAAAAACCTCATTATAAGGTACGATTTTTTCAGTCCAGAGATCTCCCTATAGGATACACTCTAGGAGTTTTAAAACTCGCCTGGAAATGAACGGTATCTAGTAGATTAAAAAGTCTCTTATAATGATAATAGGTACATTTTAAATAGAGGGTATCGCTTGGGCAGCCCTCCCACTCAGTGCCCAACTAAATTTAAAAACGTCTCTTAAACAGAGGTGTGGTTTGACTGTACTATAATTTTCATAGTAGTATTTATACTAGGGCTAGACCACCGTCCGGGGAAGCTCACAGGAGGGCCACTCGGCCCCGAATTTTCCGCGACCCCACTTCCCTGTAAAATTGGTCCCGAAAAGGCCACACCTTTATTTATACCCAAGTGTCCCCCAAGTATTAAAAAAATAATTTTCATTTAGATAGTGCACTTGGCCTAACAAGAAAACATTCGCATCGGTCATCACAGCATAACTTTCATAAAAATTCTTCTCATTACCAACAACAACAATCACCACAACAACAACAATTAACTAACCAGCTTAGACACCATAGTAAAGAAAGGAATTATTCCCCCTCTTCTTCTGTTGTTAGCACAAGCACTAATAGTTCAGTTGTTTCATTTGATCAACAACCTAGAGAGCATCGTAAAGAGCACTTTTTACCTGCCGATAAATTTGCTCTTTGTTTCCAGGCGAGTTTAATAAAAAAAAATTTGGAAGGGGGGGGGGGGTTAGAAGGAAGAAGTAAAGAAAAGTTTAGATCAATTTTAGAGTAAAATAAATAGATCATTTACACAAAAATACTTTAATCCTCCAAATTATTTAATTAAATCTTAAATCGACTCTTTAACCCCTATTTCAAAAAGAAAAATTTGAAAAAAAATTTTTTTGGGAAATTTTTCAAAATAATTAAATTTTCACCGACACACATTTCGCCGTCAGACTATTCACCGATTTTCCTTTTCTGTCCTTATTTTGGTGTGTTATTGACTGAGGTTTTGGGAGGTGAGGGGTGGACTAAAACCTCTTCCTATTTAAAAAATTAAAATAAAAAATATATTTTCAGAAAGCCCTTATTGTTGGAAGGAAATTAGACGATAAAATTCGGCTGGGCTCGGCCCATTCCATGGCTGATAAGCAAGTCCAAGGCCAACAGGCCAAGGCAACAACAATTGAAAATAATGCGAGTAATGGTGGAAATACTGCTGTTGAATTAGAATTTAGGCCTAACAACGGGGTAATTTTTTTAATTCTAAAAATTTTCAAAAAAATTTCGAAAATTTCAAAAAAAATTTTTTTTCACAGGCAAATTCTATTGGAGATTGTAATTTAAACAATGGAAGTCAATCAGCTCGTAGTAAATCCCCTGGTGGACATATAATAAACAAAATCTCCAATTTTGCTCGAGGTAAATATAGAAACAGTCTTAGCGAAAAACAAACAAATTCTGTCAACTCTGACGACAAAGTTCGAAAGGTTTTTTAGAAATAGAAAATTTTAAAAATTTAAATTAATTTCAGGACATTAATCGCGAATTGACTAGATGCCGGGAAAGTGGAGAAACGAGACTGGATTTGAATTCATCGGAGGTAAAATTTTTTAATATTGACTAGAAGGGTATCCAGAGAAAGATTTAATGTTTAAGTAAGAGGGGAAAGTTCAGCCCAGGCAGGCAAAAACAACCTCCTGACAGTTAATTCCTAGGTGCTTTCGCTCTCTACTTACAATTAACCCTTCCGAGCTATGACCAAAATTTTTTAAATAAAAATTATACCATCGTGTAAAGCATGGTCGATAGCTTAGAAAGGGTTCCTTGTTAGTTACAGAAAGGATGGGTTGGATTAACCCCAATCCGAAACACAAAACACGGACCTTTATTTGACCCTAAACTTGATCCACTTTTTTCTCATTGTCAGCACGATCCATCCCTCTACTGACTGAACTACGAGGGCGCTTTCAACTTCTTTTTTTATAGTCTTCTTCCTTATTTTTACTTTTATTTTTTAGCTTACAAGTATTCCCAATTCAATACAATCATTAACACAACTTACAGAATTATTTCTTTATAAGGTTTTTATTTTTTTATTTAAAGAAATAATTTCTTTTTTTAGAACAAATTATCTAGTTTACCTCCAGCTGTTGGCCAATTAATTAATTTGCGTATTTTGGGTCTTAGTGAGGTTATTTTCTTAATTTTATTTTTTATAATAATTAAAATCGGGCCTCGTTATAATTTACACCCTTTGGGGCTAAAACATTGTGCCTTATAATGAGATGTTTGTTAAATAGAATGCAACCTCCCCCTCCTCCCAGTGGCCAACTAAACCCATTTAAAAACGCCTCTTAAATAGAAGTCTCTTATAATTGGGGGTATATTAAATGGAGTTATATTTTAAATAGAGGGTTTTGGGGTCCTATAATGAGAGCCAACATATTCTGTTTTTAAATTATTTTTTAATTTTTTAAAGAATTCTTTGTCAACACTTCCAGATACCCTTTCTTCCTTAAAGAAATTGGAGACTTTAGATTTACGGCATAATAAAATTAATGAGGTTTTAAATAATTTTTTTAAATAAAAATTGATTAAAAAATTTTTTTAAAGGAAATTCCTGCTGTTGTTTTCCAAATGGAATCATTGGAAACGTAAATTAAAATGTTTAAAAATTATTTAAAAATTTTTTTCAGGCTTTGGCTTCGTTATAATAAAATTAGAACAATTTCACCAAACATTAAGTAAATTTTTATAAAGTTATTTTTATGGGTTATTTAAAAATCGATTTTATTTATTGTTAGACTGAAATTCTAATTTAGAAATCAGCCTGTCAATTTTTTCTCCGTTTAACAAGGGAACCTTTCGAACTGTGACCAAAAAATTTTAAATAAACTTAACAGCTACAAAAGGCTGAAACTTTGATTAGCTATAACTTTCCGATTTAGGAGTCGGAGCATAATAAAATAAATAAAATTTTTGGTCACAGTTCGGAAGGTGTATTTTTTTAACTCGGGGTCCTAGTTTTCTCCTAAAGGATATTTGTTTGAAAGAGTGACATGGTCCTTTAGAAACTAATTACAAATATGTCCACTTAAATCGTAGAGAGATGATCCAAAATTAAAAAATTAAGAAAAAATTTTTAATTTTAGGTGCCTAAAACGTCTAAAAATGCTTGACTTGCGTGAAAATAAAATAACAGAATTGCCAACTGTAATGTCTGAAATGAAATGCCTTTCTATTTTATTACTTTCTTCGAATCATTTAAAAGCTATACCTGAAGGTTTTCTTTTAAATTTTAAAAATTTTGAATAAAAATTTTTTTAAAGAAATTGGGCAATGTTCACAATTAACACAGCTTGATTTACAACACAATGAACTTGTTAAATTGCCAGAAAATATTGGTTTCTTTTTTAAAAATAATTTTTTAATTGTCTCTAAATCTGTCTATAGAATTTTCTTTGGTTTCAAAGTGAATTTCTATTCATTAATGTTTTTGTATTCGGGGTTACTACGGGAAGTCCTAAGGACGTATCCAACCGACTTGTCACGGGTTACTCAAGGCCTGAATTTTTTGACCCTACTGCTTCCCTCTTAAGAGCCCACCAACTAACCCAATAACTTTTTTCTACCCGTATCATAGTGCGTCCTTGAAAAAAATTTAAAAAAAACCATCATAACTGGGCTAAACTAATCAAGGATTCAAGACCTAATTGTCATATTCCCAAAACAAAAAAAAACGATAAGAAATCCGAAATCCAACTTAAAAATCAAAGAAAATTTCTAGACAACTATGGGATGCCCAATCTTTTTCCTATTTTTTATTAAAAATTTAATTTCTTCTTTTTAAAGGTTTATTAAATTCTCTTAAACGACTTGGTATTCGTTACAATCATTTAACTGAATTGCCTAATTTATTATCACAATGTACTTTAATTGATGAATTTGTTGTTGAAAGTAATAAACTTCAAGCTTTGCCTGTAAGAAGGAAAAATTTTTTTGAAATTTTAATTTTTCTGAATTTTAAGGATGGAATTCTCGCCTCCTTTCCAAATTTAAAAAATATTAATTTGAGTAGAAATCAATTAAATGCTTTGCCACAAGGAGGGTATGAAATGGCTGTGGTAAGGAATTTTTTTTAAATTATTTTTATTCAAAATTTTCTTCTTAAAAAATTTCTAAAGAAGAAATTGTCGGGATACCCAATTTTCTTAAAAATTTGAATAAATTTTTAATTAGAAATTTTCAAAATAAATGCCTCCTCCCAAAAAAATTTTTTTCTGAAAAATCGTGTATAGATTTTAATTCAAATTTATTAATTTGAAGTAGATTAGCACCCAGAGCATTCAGGGGCGGAAGTGTCGGTTTTCGGAGTTTGCCGGGGTAAAGCCTTCGGGTTTCGGATCGGGTTTTTGGGGGAAGGGGTGCTACCAAAATTTGACAGAGTCCCACTCCCCTCTATAAAATCTAATTCTCTTGAATACACTCTTGGATTTATCCTTTAATCTCTTATTAAATATTTTTAAATTTATTTTTTTCAGTCAGTCAATGTAGAACACAACAATATAAACAAAATACCTTTTGGTATTTTTGCCAAAGCTGGACAACTTTCAAAACTTAATTTCAAAGAAAACGAACTTTGTGCTTTTCCACTTGATTTTGGTACTTGGATTACTTTGACAGAATTAAATATGTCAAATAATGATATTCAAGAACTTCCACCAGGTTTCTTTTTGAGGGGATTTTTTAATTTTATAGGATAAGTCTAAGGGGAGGGGACGTGCCTTTAACTCTCCCAACACAGATGAAAAAAAATCTTTTGGATACATCCTCAGGATCATGAATGGGTTACCCGATAACTGAAACCTGGACTTTTTTCGATCTGAAACCCGATCGAAAGAAAATTTAGAAAGCCACGATCCGACCTTTCCTTAATATGTATCTAAAGGAAAAAGAACATCTTCCTCTTCTAAATGGGTGAAAAATAAAATCTTCTAGATATGCTCCTATACGTCTCTTAAATTTTATATTGGATTTTTTTGGTTTTCAAAAAGGGATTTGGGCTCCATAAAATTTTTAGTGGTTAAAGAATGCTAGACTGAAGAAAACATTTTATTATTTTTTTAAAAATTTTTAGATATTGACAAATTAATAAATCTTGAAGTTTTGGTACTTTCTACAAACCGTTTAAAAAAGCTTCCCTCACAAATTGGTTCTTTAAGAAAATTAAGAGAACTTGATTTGGAAGAAAATGAATTGGATGGAATTCCTTCTGATATTGGGTTCTTGACGGCATTAACAAAACTTTGGATTCAAGTAAATAAAAAAATTTGGTCAGACCTCACTATAAGAGACCCACAGAATTAGACCTAAGCGATATACATTCTATTTAAGGTATACTTCATCATAAGGGAAAAGCGATACCCTCTATTTAATCGATGCCCTCATTGTAAGGTACCATTAAGCGCTACTCTCTATTTAAGCTACACCCCGTTATAGGGGACTATAAAGCTATACCTTCTATTTAGGATACATCTCTTTATAAAAGACTTCGGCGATACTTCATTATAAGGAATATTAAGCGTTACACTCTATTTAATGAACACCTCATTATAAGCTACGATTTTTCCAGACCTAAGAGGGTATCTCTTATAATGAGATCTGACCTTTTATTTCCTTTTAACAATTAAAAAAATTTTTTTTTCAAGTCAAATCAACTCACTTCATTGCCTAGAACAATAGGAAATTTATCTAATTTGGTTGATCTAAGAGTTGGAGAAAATCTCATAACCTTCATTCCAGAAGAAATTGGTTTATATATAATTAATTTAATTTTTTAAATTTTATTTTCTTTGCAGGTCATTTAGAGAATCTAAAAAGTCTATATTTAAATGATAATCCAAACTTGAATAGGTAAATAAAAATAATTTTAATAGGGTCGGATCACACTTCTTACATTGTGGGTGTCATTAAAAGGGGGTATCGCTTGGGGAGCTCCTCCACCGATGACCAACCAAATTTAAAAAATCGTCTCTTAAATAGAGGGTATCCAATATCGAAAGTATCTCTTAAATTTGGTTGGTCTTTGGTGGAGGAGCTTCCTAAGCGATACCCCCTATTTAAGACAACCTCAATATAAGATGCCTCACACTTTTAAGTACTATCTTTTATCTACTTTGTTCACTTCTTCCCCCCTTTGTTAGTTTAACCCTCATTGTCAGTTGGATGTCAAGGGATTTTTTTATTATAGATCATTTTGATGGGCATCCTCTATTTAAGGAACCCCTCATTAGGAGAGAATTATTTTTTAAGCCTCAAGAAAGTATTCTATATCGAAGTCCAACTTATTGTTAGTTAAACAATCTTATCTTAATTATATATTTTTAAGTTTGCCTTTTGAATTGGTGCTATGTTCTTCACTAGAAATAATGTCAATTGAACGTTGTCCACTTACACATATTCCTGCTGGTAAATTTTTTAAAAATTTTTTAATAAAAAATTTTTTTTTACTTAAAAAAAGATATTACTGAAGGAGGCCCTTCACTTGTAATTCAATATTTAAAAATGCACGGTCCATATAGAGGAGTGCTCAATATTTAACTTTGTTTTATTTGATCCAAAAAAATTTTTCTTTGTTGCTTTTGTTTCTTCCTGTGCCGTTTCTTTTTAACTTTCTTGCCCGTCCATTTTTTAGAGAATCTTTTAATTTTTTAATCTTTTACTCTTAAATGATCCAAAAAAATATGCATTATGTGCACACAAAATAATTTTTTAAAATATACTACCAAATAAAAAATTTTTTTTTGTTATAATAAAACGCACAAGTCATCTGAATCCAGAACTAAGTCAGGGATGTGGGCTAAATTAATTGGAACCCGGACCTTTTCGTTGAAAAAAACCCGGACTTTTCAATCTTAAGCTTTCTGGCTGTTCGGAAAATATTGGAATTGTGTTAGATCTCGGATTTTTTATCAATACTATTCTGATTTTTTTACTTTTTTGGTATTTGCCATAGCTAGGTTATTGTAATTGGACCAACAAAAAAATTTGTTCTAATTTTTAAAGTTTTTCCTCAAAAATACCTATGTAAGGAACCTTTAAAAAATTTTACTTTTTTTTATTTTTGCCAATTTCTACTATTTCTTTTTCAATTAAAAAATAAAAGAAAGATCAAAAAATTAAGTGTGGATAAAATAGAGCTTATTTTTATATATAGAGCAATAATTGAGTAGAAAAGAGGCGAAAGTCAATTTTAAATATAAGCAGGAAAAACGGTGCATTTTCATATAAAAAACATATAAAATGTTACCAAAGCAATTTTTAGGCAACAAAAATTATTACGACACCACAATAAGGAAAAAAACATGTCAAAATTTTTTTACTATTTTTTATTATTGAGAGTCGATTTTTTAAAGTACACTGCACGGCTTCTTCTTCTTTTTCTTCTGTTGAAGAGCAGCTTTTGTGGCCATTTCGAAGACTTCACGAATTCCCTGAAAAATAATAATTTTTAAAATTTTTCTTCAAATTAAGACACTTGGGGAGGCAAATTCGCCGTCTGGGTATTCACAAGGTGTTAGGAAAATTGGAAGTACTCTAGGGAAGTACTTTTTCAATGTCAACATAGAGGCCAGGGCGTAGGCAGAGGAAGACAGAAGAGGAAGGCTAAAGCCTTCCCTACTCTCCCTAAGCCTTCCCTACTAAAAACCCTACCCCTACCCGCAATGAGGGAAAAGGGAAGATATTGGAAGAAAGATGACCCCCTGGTATCCGACCCTGGTTACACCCTTGCCAGGACATATAATTTCCAAAGGAGAACCCTTTTCTATTAGATTCTCGCCCCGTTCTGTTAACAAGGAAGTACTCGAATTGTAAACTAATTTTATCTCTTTTTGGTATCATTGGGTAAAACATAAGCGATAACCTTTACTTTCATGACTAAATTATTGTAATTGGCTTCGAAACCAGAAAACCCATAAGCCTAAAAAGTAGATTATCGACTAACAATAAGCTATCGATGAATCCCCAATTGTTCCCCAAAATATAAAAAATACAAAAAAACCTCTTTCGTCTTCGCACTGCATTCAAGATATGCATAAGCTCCTTAAATGTAAATTTTAAAATCATTTCAAAAAAATTTTTAAAAATTAACCAATCTGCTCAGCAACAGCTTTTCCCTGGTCTGTCTTGATAGGATCCTGTTTGTTCCGTGAAAGATCGCGAATTGTTTGCGGGTCATTACGCAAATCCTTTTTATTGCCAACCAAAATGATAGGCACCTAAATTATTTTTTACCATAAAAATATTAAAAAAACCAAACAATCATTAACAAAGAACTCACATTTGGACAAAAATGACGGACCTAAAAATTAAAATTTAAAAGAAAAAACTAAGATGCGCACTAGTAAAGCTAGAATGGCATTATTAGAGATCGGCCTAGCTCAGGATCCAAACTTTGATTTTCCCTGAACCCGGAGTCAAGGCATTTTTCAGTGTCTATTGATTTCCCTTGACCTTGATTCTTTTTTGAGTGAAGGTCAGGAATATGGTCAAGGTCCTCAGTCAAAATCAAGAATCAAGGTTTTATAAAGTTCCGATCTCAAGGAATTATCTCCCACCATTTTTTTATTTTCCTTTGTTATTTCATTTCTATAAATGATCAATGGCGCATAATGAACAGAGATTAAATTAATATAAAGGCAAGACTTTGGAAGAGGGGAATGGAATCTTAAAAAGACAGCAGAAATTTGGGTTCCGAAATATGATTACTTAATCGATTCATTTTATATTAGACAGGTAAAGATCACATTTGCAGCATCTTACTCACGGGATTTTCTGAAATAATTGTTGCTAGATCAACCCGACACAAAACAGAATCAAATCCACGATTAGTAATTTTCAGAAGAGAAGGAGACAAAAGAAAATTAAAAAATGAGGGGAGATAAGGCGTACTCAAAAATTTCATTCAAATAAAAACCTCGGGTGTCCACTTCTCTGGAATGTTGTCAAGAGAATCCGGAGAGTCAATACTGAAGCACATAAGAATAACATCGGTGTCTGGATAACTGAGTGGTCGAAGGCGGTCATAGTCTTCCTGGCCAGCTGTATCCCATAAAGCTAACTCAACCTGTAAATTTAGAGCTCAATTTTTATAAAGAGGAGGGGGGCTACTTTTTTAGTTCGTTAATAGTTTGTGTTTTGAGACCACAAAAACTGGGAATTGAGGAACCTATAGTTGAACGTAACTTGATGTAAGTCTCGGACCGTATAGGGACGGGCTTGTATTAGCGTCAGAAACCACAGGAATTGGGACTTTAATCATTGGTTAGTTGTTGGTACTCTTTTGGTCTGTTCTTTGGCTCTTTGGGTTACTAAAAAATGACGTATAACTGTAGGGGTGCTAATAGGCTAGGAAGTGTAACTAAACTCCTTGAAACTATACGAAATCCACGTGTAGAAAGAGGGACGGAAACCTCCTTAACCTATTCTTATTCAAAAAACTAGAAACCTGTTTCCCGTCCACTTCAATGTCTGCAACATAATTCTCGAAGACAGTTGGGACCTTAAATATTTAAAAATAATTAATTTAAAAATTAAAAATATACATAAACATCTGGAAACTGGTCTTTGCTAAATACAATCAAAAGACAAGTCTTTCCGCAAGCTCCATCACCAACAATTACCAATTTTTTACGTATTGCAGACATTGTTTATTTTTATTAAAATCCTTTAAAAATGATTAGAAAAAATAAAAATGAAAATGATAGGCAGTCCTAGATGGAATACAAAAGATTAACAAGCAAATAAACTCCAAATAAAATGATTTCCCCCAAGTGGGATTCGAACCTTCGTCCATTATATAATAGAAATCTACCAATTTTCCCACTACACCAACTTTTATGGGCGGTGTTTAATCTTACAGGTCTAATCTGCCTTGTAAAAAGAATAATCGTAAAGTCTAAAAACAGGAAGTCTAAAGAATAACAACAAAAGTCTAAAAATGAAGGCTAAATCGACATTTCAACAAAAATACATTTTAACATATTTATGCCCAATTAAATGTCAAAATGTAAAAAAATATTTTGTCATTTTCTACTTTGCCCAATTAAATTTTAATATTTTAGTACGGTAATATCGTAATAAATATTATTAGGGTAATTGAGTTAATTAAAAAAAAGATTTACAAAATTAGCCAACAAAATGTTTCAAAAAATATGAAAATTAAAAAATAATTAATTATAAATTAATTTAAAAGGATGTAGCTTAAAAATAAATAAAAATATTTTTTACTCGCTAAAAGTAAAAAATAAAAGTGACGCATTTAGATGATACATAAAATAAAATATTTAAAAAATTTTAAAAATCTTTTGGTAAAAAAAGTTAGCATTTTATTTAATTATTTTTATTTTTCTTAAAGTTTATAGTTTAGACCTCATTATACGATACCCCTCAGAGCTGAAAAATTTTCTCTTATAATGGTGAGTATTAGAGATAGAGCTGGACCTGGAGCAAGGCCTGGGTGTTTCCTGTACCCAGAGTCAAGGCTCGGGCATTTTTTGCCCTTCCTGGGGGTTTCCTGGGTCTGGGTTTTTTCCGGGACTATAGGCCTCTGGCCCAGGTCAATAAATCAAAGCCCAGAACCAAGGAATAGATCCAGGCCTATTCCTGGGCTCTTCAAAAATCTCGATCTCTAGTGAGTATCTTAAATAGAAGGTATGTATGTCAGCTCTCCCTACCCGTTACCCAACCAAATTCTCTCTTCAAAAATCTCTATGTCTAGTGAGTATCTTAAATAGAAGGTACATATGTTAGCTCTCCCTACCCGTTATTCAACTAAATTTTAAAGAGCTTAGCTTAAATAGAGGAAAAAGAGAATAGAGCTTAGCTTAATTTTTTTATTAGAAAATTTTTTGTTTAATAATTAAATAATCACTACACGCATGTGGACAACAAACAAACAAAAAAATTGAAGCGCTCAAAGCCTAAAATTTCCATATCACTTTTGCTTTAGCTTTTCAGGAAGTAGAAAAAAAGTCTCCCCTCTTTTCCCCTTGACAAATTGACTTTGTCACTCTCTACTCTTTTTTTATTTTGTTAGAAAAGGGCCAAAGAAAAAAATTTTTTTTGTAAATTTCATGCATCTATTTAAATTCTTTTGCTCTTTCCAACGTTTCTGCCAGTTGAGGGAAGAAACGAGAAAAGCAAAAATTGAAAAAGAGGAAGGAAATTAGAGAATTTAAACGATTAAAAAAGAGAATTTTTAGGGAAATTGAATGAGACGAATTTTTAGGAAAAAGTTGCTGACAATTTTATCGAAGGGTAAAAAAAGGTTTTTGAGGTGTTAGGGGACAGTCTATAAGAAAATTAAAAAGTTTTCCCATGGGGGATTCATTATTAAACACTCTGTATTATCCGGATTTGATTTTACCAACCGATGTAAATAGTCTTGGCTTTTCATTACTATGTGATATAATTTTATCATTATATTTTACTTTTATAACTTTATAATGACTTTGTTAATGTTATAACTATATCTTATATTTTCTTAAGAACTTTTATAATTTCTTATAATTTATTAGAAATTTTATTTATTTATTTTTAATTATTTTTAATTATTTTAATTTATAATTATTTGATTATATATTACATTATATATTATATATTTTCTTATAATTTCTTATATTTTTTAAGAACTTTTATAATTTCTTAAGGATTCTTATAATTTCTTAAGAACTTTTATAATTTCTTAAGGATTCTTATAATTTCTTAAGAACTTTTATAATTTCTTAAGGATTCTTATAATTTCTTAAGAACTTTTATAATTTCTTAAGGATTCTTATAATTTCTTAAGAACTTTTATAATTTCTCCTTAAATATAAACTTTAAATAATGCGTTAATTTTGTTGGCGGTATGGTGTAGTGGTGAGTGTGCTTGCGTTACCCTTTTTTTTTCTAAAAAGTTCGATTCTTTTTTGGGTTCTATTTTTTATCTAATTGTTTTAAACATTATTTATTCCTTTTTCAACAATAATAAAATTTTTTTCAACAAAAAAAATTTTTTTTAATAATCCTCGCAACCTTCCCATGTAAAGAGCAAACATTCAACTGGAAGGTGGCATTGTATTTTCGATTAGAGAATTTTTAAGTTTTACTTGCTAAATGTATTGAGAAATGTTATTCGGAAATTATCTTTTTCAAATAATAAAATTATTATCAAAGATGGATTTCGAAGTTCTTATAGAGCGTATCATTCAACTGCTGTATGTAGTAGGGTAGACAGTAGTAGGGTAGACAGTTTTTATAAAAAAAATTCCTAAAAATTGAAATTTGAAGGAAAAATTGTAAATTAAATATTTTTAGATAGTTTGGAATGTGCTCTATCTTTTGATATAAGTTTTAGAATTTTTTATTTGGAAATAAATTTATAACAATTTTTTACAAACAGAACCTAATTTTTAGTCATTTTCTAAAGAAAAAGCAGTACATACCTTGCTAGAAAATTTATAACTTTTAAATAAGTCGGTCAAAAATTCTGATTTTTTGGCAAACCATAGTTAACACTCCAATCTATAATTTGGCCAAAAAATAAAATTTTTATCTGCATTTTAAAAAAAGTTATGAATTTTTTCCAAAATAGGGAGAGTGAGAAGTAACTTAACCCTTGAATTTATTGTACCGGCCCTGGAGGGTGCCATCTCAATAGAGGGAAATACGGTAGTTAAAAATTCTAAAAAATTGTAAAAAATTAATAAAATTATAACACACCTTTAACTTTGTCGAAAATTTTGATATAAAAGCGGTCTTTGCTTCTCCTACTTCACCGACAACTCAAGTCAACAACTCGACAACGTGCCTTCAAGCTCGTCAACGCGCCTTCAAGCTCGTCAACGCAACAACTCAACAACGTGGACGCTGCTCGTCTTCACACAACAGGAGTCAACAACCCTTGGCGCTCATCTACAGCTTGTCAAAACCGCGACTTCCCTGCTGCTGTTCGTCAACGCTTCCAAGTAAGTTTATTTACTTTTTAACTTGTCGTATTTACGAATATTTTTTAACTTTATTTCCAGTGGCAGAAAGACCTACGGCTTGGGAGTACCCGCCTAAACTCTACCGGAACAGACAGGACTGGAACGCGAAAATTGCGGAACTCGAAGACCCCTTTGGCAAGACGGTCTGGCGGCGCTTCAAAGAACTTCCTCCCGTCACAGTGGGATACATCAAAAGCGTGCCTGTCGTTGACAAGTCTACTCTCTGGCGCTGCAAGTTTCGTCTCTGTGAAGCGAAAGCGAAAACGACCGAGGAGACGTGCGGCGAGGAGTTCATAGCAGGTGAACTCTTCGCATCTGAGGCTATGCATTCAATGCACCACGTGCGGAGAACGACTTCGAAAGAGAACGACTTCTTCTCCGGCGTCGAAGGTAGTCTTTATTAAAATTTAAACAAAATTTAATTTTTTTTAATTCAGGCGTCTAGTCCCTTGTCCTGCTTGCTTGGCAAATCTATAGGCTCAATTGGCACTTATTGGCTCTCCTCTTCTGCTGCCGCTGTCCTGTTCTATTGGTGGCTCTCCTCATCTCTTGGTGCTGCCCTGAAGGATGTAAACAAAATGATTGAAAACAAATTAAATATTTCTCCCACTGTTTCTTTGTATTTTTTTCCTGTTCACCTTTTATGTTGTTGATTTGTATGTTTGAGTAAATTATAAAAAAATTTTTTTGAGAACTTTTCTTTGATATGAGTTAGGAAAAATAAAAGTTTTAAGGATAGGAGTCGAAAAACGAACGAAGACAGAAAAATTAATTTTGAGAAAATTTTGAAAAAATCCCTTCTTATAGAAAAAAATCTTTTCCCTTCTAGAGAAAAATCTTTTAAAGATTCTCTTTCCCTTCTTCCCTCCTAGAAAAAAAACTTTTAAAAATTCTCTTTTATATTTTCACTTATACCCTCCAAAATTCAATTTGGGAAATAATTTGAATTGTGTTTTTTGTCACACAGCTACTGCTTTTATAGCAGAATGATTTGGGGAGTGGGAAAAAGGGGCTTTTATAGTAAGCTAAAAATTTTTGAGAAAATTTTGAAAAAATCCCCTTTAATTGTTTTGAGGAAAGCGAATAAGTTTTTTTAGAAGCTTTTATAGTAAAACTATGGGGAATATTAAAACAAGCGGAATTATTAGAGTTTATTGTTTCAAAATCCCGATCCCGATTTTACGTCGAATTCCCGATACCGTTGAACCCTCTAATTTATTATTTAATTATTTGTTGCTATTTTATACTACGCAAAATTCTTTTTTTTTATTCTCGTTTTTGCGTGAATAACAGAAGATTTGTTTGTTTGTGTGTGTGGCAGTCTGATCAACCAAAAAACAGGAAATTTGACGAATATCCTTTTGATTTCCTGTATTTTTTAATGATTAAAGAAGCTTGATTGGAAAATTATTTTTTTATTCGCTTTTAGATCTCCATATAAAATACCCCCATTTTAAGGTGCATTTTTTTTAAATTTATTTGGCAAATGGGTAGAGGCAGTTTAAGAGCCTTTGTATAAGATATATTTCGTTATAAGATAAACTTCAGTGTGAGATACCACCATTATTAGATACACCTCTATTTAACAGACACTTTTAAATTATATCCTCTATCTCATTTAAAAATTCGATTCTTTCTCTAATTTATTCAAGCCTCCCTCGTGGCGGAACTTTGCGGACCCGAATCTTGCGGACTGGAAATTTGCGGACTCGAAATTTACGGACCCGAATTTTGCGGATACGAGATTTGCGGACACGAGATTTGCGGACCTGATTTTTTCGAAACCAAGATTTTAGGTCTTGTTAAACCTAATTTAACAGGTTGAATCTCTACTGATTTTTAAATCGATAGCTATCATTCCTAACATACCCCCAATTTAAATTACATCAAATTATAAGGTACGATTTTTCAAACCCCAAGGGTTTATGTTCTAAAGATGCTTTATTTAAAATATTTATTTAAAAAGACTAAAATCCTCCCAAAAAAGGAACAATAAAAGAACAACAACTCTAATTAAAAAAAGGAAAAGTAAAAAAGAATAGCTAAAAGTCAGGATTTAATGAATCGAATAGAGAAGGGAAAGGGTAATGGAAGGAGGGGTTGATTTTTATTTTTTATTTTTTATTTTCTCAACAGCGTGAGCTTAGAAAAATTAAATTGATGTTTTTTCTTATTTTTTTTTGTTTTTATTCCATTTCTCGTAAATATATAGAGTTATTTAATTAAAAAAAGGAAAAGAGAACTTTAAAGAAAATAATAACCCTAAAGCTTTTTAAAGCTAATTTATATTTATTTTTTCCTTTTCCTTTTATTGATTATTTTTAATTTATTTATTAAAAAATTAAATAATTATTCAATTAGATATGCGGAAATTCTTCTAGAGGATATTGATGTTTTTTTTGAAATTTTTTCTTTGAATTTTGTAATATTTCTAATTAAATGAACCTCGTTTTAGTTACCTCCACAAGGGGTGAATTAAAAAAAATAGTTTTCAAATGAAGCTTCTTTAATCATTAAAAAATACAGGAAATCAAAAGGATATTCATCAAATTCACCCCTTGTGGAGGTAACTAAAACGTTTTTTGCGTTTTGCGTTGAGTTTTGGCCTTGCGTTGCGTTGTGTTTTTCACGATTGACTCTTGCACTCACCCCCGACCCCCACCTCCCAAAAAATTTTTTATGATTTTTTTTGAGATTTTAATTTTTTTAACACGGAAATTCCCGACACAAAAAGAATGCTACAGAAGGAATGTTTCCAAATTTTTTGATTTTTGTATTCAAAAAAAATTTTTTTACAGAAGAGAATTATTTTTGAAATTATTTCCATTAATTAATAAGAAAATTATTTTTTTTATTTAATCTTTAATAAAAATCTTTTTATTATTTTTTAGATTAAATAAATTTTTAGTGAAAACAAAAGCACACTCTCCCTTTTTTTAACACGGAAAGAGCGAAAGTATTTTTTATTTAAAATTGGAATAATTCAAAAATCCACTAATTCTCTATTGTGTGAAAAAAAGAAAATACCTCATTTTAGATGCTTAAATTAAATTTTTTTTAATAATGGGTTGTCAGATAAATAATGAGCCCTTTTCGCATTTTTAGTCTTCTTTTATGTATAGGTATTCGAATTTCAGTTAAAATTATTTTAAATTTTCTTGAGTCGATAGTTCACTCTTTTTTCTACTATTCTAAACCATTTAAAAAATTAATTTTGATTTTCGCAGTTTTTTAAAAAATTTTTAAAATTATGTCCTCAAAATCTGAAATTCGGGCTGTTGTTTTGTAATGCTTCAAACGCGGTCTAGGTACAACGTAAACCAGAAATGAAAATGCCGCCTTGAAGGGCACAAGTTGGGCATCTTTTGCAATAATTAAGCGATGTTACAAAAAATTCCGTGATGGAGATATGGGCCTAGATGCCAAAAACCCCAAATTTGCGCTAAATTTGGGATTGTACACTGGGAATTAACTCCTAAGGGCAAAGGATTGACGGGCGAACTCTACAGGACAATATTGGACAGAGTTCAGATTGCCTTTGATGGTTTCACAGCTCGTGCGGCTCGTTATCGTCAAGTTGTCTTTCAACAGGAAAATGCACCTCCGGTTCGCACGAACGCAACTCGATCCCACATTACGGAGAAACTCGGATGGCAACTTTTATTTGATCCGCCTTATTCTTCGGATATTGCGCCGTCTAATTACCACTTATTCCGTTCGATAAAAAATCATTTCCGAGATGTGAGGTTCCAAAATGATGCTCAACTCCCAAATTGGGTTGCCGAACTTCTTGAAACCAAATCTGCCATTAGATTTTATCAAAGGGAATTAAAAAACCACCCACCAAGAGGCAAGATATGAGAGATAATAATGGGCATTGTATTGTTTCTTAATCTCATTTCATTATTTAGTTATAGTAAATTGTTTTATTTATGCGCAAAGGGCTCATTATTTATCTGACAACCCATTATTTAAAAATTAATGCAGTCAACTTCGTTATAAGTTACACCCGTGGGACAGAAAAAATCATACCTTATTATGAGATACATGTCTAATTGGAGGTGAAAAACTCGATACACGTCTATTTAAGGACGCCTTTTAAAATGTGGTTATCCAGCGAATGGGGAAGGGATCCCCTCTATTTAAGATACACCTCATTATAATATACCTCCAGTACTAGATACACTTCAATTTAAGATACGCTCTTCAATATTGTGTTGGTCACAGGGTGGAAGGAGTTCCCTGAATTCTTATCCTCTATTTAATAGGTACCTCTTTAATAAATACCTCATTATAAGGTACCATGATTTATATTCCAAAATGTAGTTAAAAATGAGGTTTGATGAATGGCGGCCATGAAAGAGGACGATAAACTCGCGAGATTTATTTCGAGATTTCAAGATTTTTCGAAATCGATATAAGATACTATAACTAAGATTTATTGAATTCTAATTTTATTTTTATTTTAATTTCTAGATGATAATATTTTCACTAAAATCTTCCCTTAATTTCAACAAATTTCTATTTTTTCCTTTAATTTATTCTTTATTCCCCTTTGTACAAAGCAACGGTTATTCTGGTTATGGAGGTCAAAATAATGACTTGACATCATTAAACGACTCACTAATAGACAATGATTCCTCAAAGCTTCATTCAGCCAAAAAAATTCCCTTGCCACCTTTAGCGCCTCCAAGAGTTCCTTTATTCTCTTCTGAATTGAAGGAAGATTCTACAAATAATGTGGGGAAGGATGGGGCGATTATTGGCACAGGAAGTGGGAATAGCAATTCGGTCAGTTATAGACCTGTGCCTCCGCCTGTCAGAAGAGATGTTAGAAGTGAAGGAAGATGCAGTTTTGGTGGGGAATTAAATACAGTCAGTCCTCCCTATAAGATACACCTTTAAGGCCATAACTTTTTTGATTCTTAACAGATTTAAATAATTTTTATATCAATCGAAAGCTCTGAATGTGAGGATCATTACTGCCAGCAGGATTGATTGATAGGAACATCCTACAAAAAGTTAAGCCTAATATAGATCAAAAATCACGATTACGCGCACTTATCTAGACGTAACTTTTTGTAGGATGTTCTGATCAAATTAATCCCGTGAGCCAAAATAGTCCACGAAATTTCGATTCATATGTAAATTATTTAAATCAGTTTAGAATCAAAAAAGTTATGGCCAAAATATGACCTAACTCGTCACCCGATTTTTCAATCTAAAGGTGTATTTTCTAGAGAGGTCTGACTGTATTAAAATTTAAATATTTAACTAGTTAATTATTTATACATATCAAAGACCCAACACAATGGCAAATGCAGGCACAATCAGCTGCTGCTAATGCCGTAATGTTTGATCGGTCTAGTGGTATCAGTTGTGATGAGTGTTTAGAAAGATGTAGCAAACTGTTTCAAGTAATTAGATAAAACTGGCACTGTTGAAGATAAAAAATTAATATTGGGAAAGTCCGCAAAACAATTTTTTTGTCCGCAAAAAATGATCCGCAAAAATTTCCGCAAACTTTTGTCCGCAAAAATGTTGCGGACTTTTTAGAAAATCTTCAATATTGCTTTATTTAAAAATTATTTTAATAAATCATTAAAAAGAACCATTCATCTGAGTGGATTTGCCGTTCTTTAACTTATGATCATCGATGGAAAATTTGTGATTTATTTGCAGTAAATGGTGGCGATTCTCCTTATAATTTATTAGATTTTGAAGGACGTGATTATTTTCAGTTAAATTTTAATTTATTAATTACAGTCAGCCTCGCTATAAGAAACATCCTTAAAGCTATAAAAGTCTCTTATAATGAGCGTACCTTAAATAGAGGTTAGCGTCTCTCACAGTCTCTTATAATGAGCATCTGTTAAATAGAGGGTAAATATAGGGTCTCTTATGATGAGCGTACCTTAGATGGTTGGTATCTTATAATGAGTGTTTCTTAAATAGAGGGTAAGCCAAATTTTAAATATCTCAAATAGGGTACGTTTAATTCAGTCCCAAGGGTGTCTCTTATAATGAGCTCTGACTGTATTTAATAATTATATTTAGATATATGCCAGCACTTCCCCCAACAGACAGTGAAATGTTGGGTCTTAAACAAAACGAAATTTTGGAACATTTTAACACAAACAACGAAAAACAATGTAGTTGTCCATGTAAAGCATTGAGCGAATTAACTGCACAAAGAAATATTCCTTTGAATTTAACTGGATCGGAAAACGGAGAAAAAGTGATTGGGGACTCAACCTTAGAAATTAAACCAATCCCTGTCAATAATGCTTCTGCTTTAGAGAATGCTGCTGCAGATCAATTGGTGATTTTTTTAAATAGTAGTCAGACCTCATTATAAGATACCCCCATTATAAGATGCCTCTCTATTTAAAAGACGCTCTTTAAAATTCGTTTTTGCACGGCTAGGGGAGTGCCCCTAAGCCCCTGTTGAAGGTGAAAAATAATATTTAAAAAAGTCCGCAAAATTATGTCCGCAAAATTTGTCCGCAAATTTTTTGAAGACTATTTTTCTGCCCCAAAGGGTATTTTATATTGAGGGCTTACTACATTTAAAAAATATTTAAAAAATAATTTTTTCTTCTAGTTTGGCACAAAAAATATTGAAATAGAAAAATCATTAGAACAATCTACTAACTCAACAACATTATCTCCCCCATTACCTATAAATTCAGAACAAAATTCAAATGAATCTTTAATTAATTCTTTAGAAAATAATTCAATAATTAATTCTACTTTAATTCCTTCAACTTCTTCAATTGAACCAATTCCTACAGAAATAACTTCAATAATTCCCCCTCCTTCTCAAAATTCTTCCTTAGAAGAACAATCATCTCCAATAGAAATTGGAAAGTCTTTTGGGTCAAAAACATATGAGGTATGTATTTTTGTGAAATAAATGGAGGCACTTGTGTTGAATGAAGGGACTTTCTGCAGACATCTTTATAGCGGACCAAAAAACAGTAAAAAAATCCCGAAAAAATCTTCAAGCAGAAAACGTCTGCAAAAGAAATCCGCAAAAAAAGGTTATTTTTTCAGCCCTAAGGGGATGAAACCCCCCCACCCCCCGTTATCCACACAAGTGCCTAAATTAAATACCCATATCTACCTTATATTCTAAAAAAGCCTCAAAAAGACGCTCAACCTAACAAAAATGTTGACAAACCTCAACTAATTCAAAGACCCATAATTAAACAGCAAAAACTACCAACAAATAATGTCTGCCCAAAAATAGGGCAAATAGCCTATTATGCAGAAATTGAAGGAAAAATACAAAGAAAAAACAATGGAAAAATAGAAAAAATAAATGATATTAAGAATTCGAGAGATTGTTTGGATATTTGTGATGGGCAAACGAAAACAACTTGGTAAATGATGTTGTTTGACCTCCCTATAAGATACCCTCTCTTGGGGTTGAAAAAATTGACTCTTATGATGGGGTGTTTATTAAATAGAGGGTGTCGCTCAGGCATTTCCCTACTCAAGGGCCAACCAAATTTTAAGGGGCGTCTCTTAACTAGAGGTTTTTCTGGTGTATCTTATAAGGAAAACCTCACTAAAAGATACCCCACTCCCACACCCCCCTCTTCAATAATAGACAACAGCTCTGTTTAAGAGACGTTTTTTAAATATGGTTGGTCATTGGGTTGGATAGCTGCCTAAGCAATACCATCCATTTAAGATACACCCCACTATAAGCTACGACTTTTCAGCCCTAAGGGGGTATCTTATAATGAGGTTTTTAAAATTCTTTGTAATTTAGTAATTCTGCCCAATGGACAACAACAGAGGGTTGTGAATTATACAGCAATTTTTCTACACAAATTATATCTCCACAAAGTCTGTTAACCTTCTTACCTTCTACTGCAACAGAAAATGCCAAATATTATGAAAAAGTTTGTGTGGATAAAAATATTTTAAAGGATGAAAGTAGACGAACATTTGTGGCTATACCTGGATATATTCTTGTTGGGTAAAGAATTTTTCTGGAAATATTTTTAAAAGATATAGTCGAACCTCACTTATGTATGTGCCTTGGCGCTGTAAAGAGTCTCTTATAATGAGGTGTCTATTAAATAGGAGGTAAGCCACTGGTATTATTCGTTACCTCCCCTCATTTTCCTTTCCTTCCACATCATGATGTTCGACTAGAGGCGAGAGGTTCGACTATATCATTAAAAAATATTTTTAGACATGTTCAAGAAGTCTCTAATGCTGGTTCATTATCAGAATGTTTAAAGGCTTGTTTGTCTGCTTCCGTTGATTATGGATTTAATTGCAAATCTTTGATGTTTTACCCTTCAGATCAAGAACAGGTAAATATAGACAGGGAGGAATTAAATTTAAAAAATAGCACGATAAGATACCTCAATAAGAAACCTTTACCTCTATTTAACATACACCTCATTATAAGAGCTTGCCTTTTATCCCCCAGGGGATGAAATCCTATAGCGAGGTTTTCCTCCATATTTTTATAAAATTGCTCATTTTTAGAATTGTTTAATGAACTCAGAAAGTAGACATACTCAATCAGACGTTTTTGTTCCCGAAGAGCAAAATGTGGAATTTATGATTTATCTGGACTTGGACACTCCCCAAGAAAAAATGCTGCCTTCAACATTAAACGAACAAAGACGTTTTTATGACTCTCCACTTGACGAAAAATTAGAAAACAAAACTTCTAAAGAAGAAGAAACGTGGACACACTGGTCTAAATGTCTAAATTCTGATACTGCTGCAGAAATGCGGCATCGTTATTTGAAGTGTAGAGAGTCGAAAGATGTTAGAAAATGCCCGAAAGAGACGATTCCTTGTGGCAAAAAAAGTTTATTTTTTAATTAGTTGAGACCTCGGATTTATATACCTCCAATACTGGATACACCCAATATTAGGTACACCTCTATTTAAAATACACTCATTATAAGATACCTCTATTCAGAATACGCTCAATATAAGAGACCATAAGATACACTAATTATAAGATACCTAACCCCTATATAAGATACGCCCAGTATTAGATACCCTCATTACACCCAATACTAGATACACCTCAATATAAGCTACGATTTCGGCCCTGGGGGGTATATAAATTCGTGGTCCGACTATATTTTCTTAAAATAAAAAAAATTTTTTTAAAAGAACCAACAATAAAAATTCAAAAAATTTGGCATTCTGATAACAACACAAATCAACAAAAATTAAAATTGAACGAGAAAACCAATGCTTTTAGCAATATTTTGAGTGAATGCAGAGCTGTTAGGGATGCTTTGGGAAGAAAAAAGTGCCCTTATGGAATGAGGTTGTGAAGAAAATTTTTGACGTAGAATCTTAATATAGGATATAACAAGAGAATTAGGGAACAACCCTACTATTTAATAGACGTTTAGACTAGTGTTATTCACGGTACCGTATTACCGCGGTATTTTTCGGTAATACCGCGGTATTTTTACCGAAAATACCGATACCGCAAAATCGCGTTTGAATAACACTAGTTTAGACGTTTCCAAAATTGGTTGATTTGTGAGGGAGGTGTTTAACATGTGTGATACCCTCTATTTAAGGTACACCTTATTATAAGAGATGATTTTTCAGTCTCAAGTATCTTATAATGAGATTCGACTGTATTGTATATTTTTTAAATATTTATAAAATTTAAGATGGAATGGCTTGAAACGCGAAGCTTGTCAACCACCTGTAGATTGCTAAAAATGATTTTTTTAATTAAAATTAGTATAGGAATTAATTAAAGATATTTTCTATTTATTTTATTAAAAATGCCATAATTTTATCTTTATTTATTTTTATTATGTTAATAAAATATAAATATAAAATTATTAAAAAATATGTACAAATATGAGCTTATAAAAATATTTAAAAAATATATAGCACAATTAAATGGCCAGGAAGTAGCTTCTCTTCAGCTTGGACAAAGAAAAGGAATCGGGTTACCCGGACAAGGTTAGTTGAACCAGAGAGGTTAGTTGAAACAAAAATTTCGAAACCCCGATCCGAAATTACCTTACCTATTCTCGACCCGGCTCATGCTCGGCCAGGATTTCCGATATAGCAAGACTGGCATACTCCTGAAACAAGGATAGTCAAAGCCCAGGCCCATTTTTCGTCCTGTAGGTTTGAAACAAGGATAGTTGAAAGAAAAAGGGTTGTTTTTCTGAAAAGTAGCTATTTCTGTGGGTGTTTAAAAATAATATTTTTAAGCAATAATTGAGATCAAAAATTAAAAAAATATTTTAAAAATTAGTTTTAAGGACCAATCCCTTCCTTTCCTTCTCCATTTTCTGCCAACTCAATTAAACAATTAGTTGTTGTCGGATCATTACAAGTTTCCACAATATTACCAAATTCATTAATTCGTTCACACACCTTTCCTTCTTCCTCTTTTTTAATTTTAAAATTGTTTGTAGCCAAAGGAGATTCTAATCGTTTAATTAATGGGTGGGTGTGGACTACAGCAGAGCCGTTCCGAAGAGAAAGAAAGTGGCTACTTCGAAGTAAGGGGGTGCCTGAAGGAGAACCACAAGTTGAGAGAGAATTGTTGGGGGAATCACGGGAGAAGTAACTGAGGGTTTTTCGTTGATTACGACGACGAACTGAAAAAATTAAAAAAATAATTTATATTGAGTAAGATTGAGGAAATAAAGGTTGGGGACCCCTTGTACACCTTTGGGATATGGAAAATTGAATCTTATAGTGAGGGTGTTTTTAGTAAATAACCCCAGCTTAGAGTTATTAATACAAATTTCTTGACGTGTAACCGAGTGCTAAATTAGGGAGGAGTGAACTAAATTGGAGCAAAAATTATATTTTAAAGTGAGAGAAATCCTATAATGAGGTGTATCTTAAATAGAAGGTACCGTTTGAATAATCCTTGACCACCAAATTTTATTAGACGTCTCTTAAATAGAGGTGTGCCTGGATGTATCTTATATATCTTATATTGAGGTGTACCCTAAATAGAGGGTGTTGCTTAGGTAGCTTCTTTCACCCAGTATCCCAAGAAAAAAGAAAATATTTTAAATCAGACCAATATCAGAAAGATTCAATCCTTTATTTATATGGCTAGAACTAATAATTTGTTTAGGCAAATATTTTGGTGGTATTCCAGTAATTAAACAAGCGGAAGCTGCCTTTAAAATAATAAATTTATAAATTAATTAAAATTAAATTTGAGAATAAAAAATGTTAGTAAGACACAAAAAACTTGGAATACACTCTTAAACACACACAATTTACTTACTATATTTGCTTTTCTACGAGGTAACATCTAAATATTTACTTTTTATTTTACACTTTTTTCCCTTTTGTTAAGAGTTCAATTAAGCTTTAAGCGTCCAAACAAACGTTAAACGATATGGACTAGGGTTTAAGGTCATTGGCCGTGTCATACTCAAGGATTAACAAAGTAAAGACACCAATAACATCGATAATGGATCACTAGATGGTAATTTTTCGGTTCGTACCCTACATAAGGCTGTTTAAAATAAGGGCTGTTAACCGTTTAGGTTCTGGATCTTATAGAGAATGTCTGAAAAAAATGGACTAATTGAACGAATAAAATGTGATATGAAATAGGAGCAGATCGCAGGAAATTCACTTGGGATTATAAAATTTGACTGAAAAAAAATTTTTTATTGGACGCATAAGGCTTGTTTGGACGCATAAAATGTCCTTTGTTAAATTCATTTTTAGTAACTCAAAATATTTTTAACTAATTTAATTATACTCTACCTTAGCTACCATAATGTGTTGTCTTTCTTTTAACAATTTACTTTTTAATCTGTTAGCAAAAAATTCTGTTTTTCCAAAATAAGCAAAAGAATTTGTAGCAGAATTTAATACAACTCCAAAATCGGATAATCTAACCAATATACTTAAAATAATTCCAAAAGAGTCTATTCCATAAAATGTTTCATAAATATCAAAGAATATTGGTAGAGATCTTGAAAAATAAAAATTTTTAAATTAGAACATTTTACTTAGAACATTTTTACTAAAAACGAAATAAAATCTTGCAGAAACTACCCCCAACAGGTACTATATACTAGTGATGTTCGAGAGTTAAAAAAACCCCGAGAGTCGAGACCGAGAATCAACCCCGAGACCGAGACAACTCGAGAGTCGAGAGTCGAGACTCTCGAACATCACTACTATATACCCAATATACTAGATACCCCTCTATTTAAGAGATGATTTTTAAAAGTCCACATCCTTCTAGCTTTTAATAACCTTATTATAAGCTAATAGACTCGGATTTTTTGGACTGCCTGCGAGATATCACCTATTCAGTGTACGCTCATTATAAGAGGCAATTATTCTTTCATGGCTTATAATGAGGTTTAAATGAACTGCCTGATCTATTTTAGGATATATCTCATTATAAGAGACAATTCTCCAGTGAGTGAGGCTTGGCAATATAAAAATACCCACCTTAGAATTAAAAATTTAATAGCAATAAAAATCGAAACAGTTCTAGAAACTTTTTCTTTCAATTCTTCCAAAGCAACAACAGAACGACTTCTATTTTGTGCTTCAAAAAGTCTTAAAAATTTTTTTTTAGAAATTAAAAAAAGGTAAACAAACATTCTTCTAGCTTTTAAAGAAACAGCAACTTTATATTCTGTAATCGCTGTTAAAAAAGTAATCAAAAGTATTGGGCCAACTGTCTGTGTAACCATGGCTATTGTTGTACGCAACATATAATACTTGAAAAAATTTTTAAATTTATTTTTAGCACTCAGACCTCATTTTTAATACCCCCTTCGGGTTGATAAAATCGGTCGCTTATAATGAAGTGTCTATTAAATAGAGGGTAAGCTAAAAAACTTATGTTAAAATGGGGTGTATTTAATATAGAGAGTATTTAGGAACGAGATCCGACAGTTATTAATTACCACCCTCGGATAAGTACCCCACTCTCCCCCTCTCTATTAATAAGATAATCGCTGTTAATGACCTTTCTAATGGAATTTTTTCGTGACAGCCGTTCTAGAGCTTCCCTTGTACTATAAATACGTTAATTGGCTTTTTAAAATATGTCAAATTAAAATAAAGGATTAAAATTTATTTTATTCAAATATTCCTTTAAAATTTCTTGGCTAAATGAGTGTCATGAAGCCCCTCTTTTTTAAAAGCTCCAAATATGCATAGTTTAATGATGTTATTTAAAAATTTTTTTTTTAATTTTTAAACGAAACGGATTAAGAAATAAGGGCAATACGCAACAAAAAATTTGTTTTTCGGCGTTACAAAGGAATTTTATGAGAGACACTCAGAATAAAATTAATTTTTTTAATCCCTTTATTTAAATTTGAAGCCATAAGAATGTTGCAGAGTCCCTGATTTTTAAATATTTTAAAGAAAACCAACAGTTTTGGATTGCCTCAATTCTGTTGGAAATAATTGCATAGAAAAAGTGTCATGAGCAAAAGCAAAACAAGGAACCAATTCGAATTCAAAAAATACAGAGAAATTGATCAAGAAGGCAAAGAGCAAAACACAAACTTTAAAAATATTAAAATTATTTATTTATTTCTAATTAAGTCAGGCCTAATTTATAAATACCCCTTGGTGTTAAAAATTGTCTCTTATAACGAGGTGTATCTTAAATAGAGGGTATCGCTTAGACAACTCTCCCACCCAGTGGACAGCCAACATATAAAAACGTCTCTTAAATAGAGTTGTATCTAACATTGAGGGGTATCTTATAGTGAGGGTCTCTTATAACGAAGTGTGTCTTATAAGAAGGTTAATAGGGGGTACATAGGGGGTATCGCCTAAGAAGCTCCCCCAACTCAGTGGTCACCCATATTTTTAATTCAACGTCCCTTAAATAGAGGGGTACCCAATATTGGGGGTATCTTATAAAGAGGTTCTACTATAATTTAAGTAAATTACTTGGAAAAATAAATGGATGCAAAATTTTTCGAATATTTGGTTTTTTGTAAGTTGTCGATGTAGATAAAAATCTTTTGGAGAAACTCCTTGCTAGACCTCCACTTTTAAATATTCCACTATTTTCAGTGCAAGCTTCTTCCATTGAAGAAAATGATTTTTGAAGTTGATCGTTTCTTTTAGGTTCGCGTATTCTGGCATATTTTAAAGGCCACCAAACAACCAAAAAACGTCGAAAAGTTATGAAAACAACAAGTAAGGTCTGGAAAAGTAAAAGAAGTAATGTATTATGGCTCTTATTTGTAAGTACACCCTTGGGCGTTAAATGTCTCTTATAATGAGGTGTTTATTAAATAGAGAATACCGTATAACCTCTATCAATTAACCTTAACTCCCCAGCGAGAGGTCAAACCACTACTTATCCAGGGTAGGGCTTCAAGGAAATACGGCATTGCTCATTTTAGTGACGAATTCTCAGCCTAAGGGTGTCAGTAAAACGAGGTTTTACAAATAGAAAACTAACAGAAGAAGTAGTCGCTGCACTAACAATACCATGAGTTATAAGCTTAAAATAAAAAAATTCATTTGGGTGTAAAAAAGATGATACAAAAACTTACAACACTACTTTGTTCGTCCCACATAACATTAGTGCCCAATAAAAGAATTGAACAAGCTTCTAAAGAATGGTAGACTACAACCATTGAAATAAGGAAAGAATCACAAATACACAGAGTATATAGAGCTGTAAATAAATTAAAAATCAAAGTCGAATGATGGGATCATTTTTAAAGAGGAAGTGTTTAGACCCTGACATGCATCGAACCTACGAGCTTTTTGGCATCTATTGCTAACCGATTACTCCACACAGGTGCTCTACTGAGAGCAGTAAAGGGGCACTGCTTATGTTTTAATGGAGCTTACACCCCCCCTTCCCTCTTCTTGTATAAATTCAGCTTAATCTCCATTTCTTTCTTAATTTTTGGGGGAAATAAAAAATAAAATCTTGGCCTATATTTTTACCATAATTTACCACAATCTCAACGATAAATTAAATAAATTACCAGCAGTCAAGTCTCTATTAAGCCCAGCTCTAGCCAAAAATCTAACAGCAAAATGACATCCTACAAAAGCTAGGAGTGCAGCAATTATAGTAATTGGGCCGTCTAGCCATAGAGAAATTAATTTGATTAAATTGTCGTTTAAATCTTTAAAAAATTTGAATTTTAATTAAATTTCAAAAATTCACATCTCCGTTCAGAAAAAACATTTTCCCATTGGGTTTCTTGCTCCTAGTTCCTACAATAAGGAGGAAAGAAAATCTCAGTATAGCGACCCTTCGATTTAACGAACAACTCGATATAAGGAACTTTATCTTAGGTCCTTTGGAGCTGGACCGAGGAGAAGTTATAATGAGAGATTCGATCAGGGATGTCACAGGTTACCAAAAACCTATACATTTTTCGACCCAAAACCGAAACCCAATTAGAGAAAATTTTGAAATTATATTTTGAAATTAATTAGAATATCTAACCATATCTATAAGTACAGTTTGGCGTATTTAATTCTTCTATTAACTTCATTGTTGTTGTTAATTAATTTAAAAGATTTTAAATAATTATTAATTTAATTTAAATTTAATTTCCATTAATTTTCTTTAAAAAAACAAATTTAATAAAAGATGCACAGTAAGTTTTAGGGAGTTCAAAAATTAATTTGAGCAAAACGGTTGTCGGGAGGGTCTTAAAAGTTGTGGGCCTCCATCCCCGCCTTAAAGTTCTTTGAGATGGGGCCTCAAAGGGTCCTCAAACCATCTAAAAAATTTTTTGACCTCGAAAAAAACTTTTTTAGGTCAATATGCCAATGGAAAGTGACGATATGTCTTAGTAATCCTTATAAATTTTTTTCTTAAGAAATAAAACTTTTTTAAGTTAATTAAAATAATTTATATTGTGTAGACCACCCATTTTTTTCTTCTTCCAAGTTTTAGAGTCAAAAGGAGGAATAAAAATAAAAAAGAAAAAAAATATTTTTAGTATTCTCCTTCCAAATAAATTAAATTTTAGGAAAAAAAATCTTTTGAAAAAAAAATAAAAAAAATGTGTGGAGAAGACTTAATAAATAATTCAAAATTTATATTGAAAACACATACAGACATTGCATTTTTTGATATAAATTAAAAGTAAAATATATAGTGAAGAAATATATTTTATTTTAATTAAAATTAAATAATTTTTGAATAGAAAATTTAAAAAAATTTTTAAATTAAAATGGCGAGTAAAAAGGAAAAATTAAATAATAATAAATTTAAAAGGTCAAAAAATTTTTTAGGATTTTTGCTGATTTTTTTGATGATTTCCAGAATCTATTGAACTTGAAAAGAACCTATGTCCAATGCTCGGATTAGGGTTGGGGTTTTCGAGCGAGCCGACGTTCGAGCATTTTTATCGGGCCGGCCCGACCGAGTTTATACGAAGCACGAGCAATTGAAATCTTAATAATTAGTGAAAATAAGGACGATATAAAACAGAGATCCTGCCAACATAAAAAATAAATTTTCCAATTTTCGGGAGTCGGAACGAAGGATTCATGATAATGGAACGATAAATTTCCAAGCTTTGGTTATGGAAAGCGCCTTAGGGCCAGGTTGAGTCAAGAATCCTTCTGGATCTCTGCTAGGGTTTGGGAAGACTTTCCCCTGATCTAACTTAAAATTATCCTTATTTAAGTTTGATTCCTTGACATAAATTTCGATTTTTTAAACTCTTCCCGCTTCTTGCCTCCCCTACTCCATGGATAACTAAAAAAATATTTTTAATAAAATTTTAAATTAAAAAGATTAATTTTTTTATAAAATAAAATTGCGTGTAAAAATAAATTCGAATAGAAAAATAAAATAATAAAAGTATTTAATAAAAAAATTTTTTATTAAAAATTGTTTAGGTGTGCTTGTTTAAATGTACTCTCTCCCTCTAATAAATATTTATTTTTTACTTTATAAATTTAATTTAAAAAAGCTATAATGTATAATTGCGTGTTTGACATTAAATAAAATAAATAATTTTTTTTATTTGTGTCTTTTTATGAGGATATAAAAAATTTTTTTTGATTAATTATTTAAAAATTTTAGGGAAAAATATTTAAAGGGGTAAGGGAGTCAAAAAATTGAGCAAGAAAAAATACGTGAATAAATGTTGAATTATTATTTACTGAAAAAGGACCTTATAGAAAGGTCAATAAAATCGGACAATTTATTAATAAGACCTACAAATAATTAAAAATTAAAAAAGGGAAGTAGACAGAATTTTCACAAATTTACACTATAAGATAGAGTGGCGGGAGATCGAGTTTTTTGAAAAAACTGAGACCGAGGATTGGATTGCCTAAGGAGATTGGAGGAATGAAGGATTGGGATTGATTGAGGACTTGATTTTTGAGGATGGCAGATCCGAGATCGAGGTTAAGGAGCAATTTTGGTTGGGGTCCGAGGTTTATAGTTGATAAACTCAACCTCCGTTTCAAGGTTTCTGGTTCAAAGATACCCCTTCGAATTGAAAAAATTGTGTCTTATAATTAGGTGTACCTTGCCTTTCGCTTAAACAACATCTCCAACCCTTTCGTTCAACCATCTTTAAAAAATTTTTAAAGATGTATAAATGAAAAGTAACAACGGGTAATGAAAAAATGAACCAAAAACGGTCGAAAAAAAATTTTTTTGTGATGTGCTAATTGTTAGCAACAAAAATAGTTTTTTTAAATTTTCCTAGAAAAACAAAATTTTTTTGTTTCTTTAAAATTCTTTTTTTTCTGTTCCTAATTAAATTGGTTTATAATTATTTTTTAAATTTACATATTAATTAAATATTTTTGGTTATTTTCTTGAAACTTTTCTTTTTTTTCTGTTAAATTAAATTATTATCAAGTTATATGCTTATTTCTTTGTAACGGAAGTAAGTGCCTTTTTTAATTTTCTAGTTTCCTTGAAATAGGCAGGCCTTGATTTTATATACATGATGGAAGAATTTACGTAAAATTTAGGTGTATAGAGAAATTTTAGACGAGAAGGTAACGCGTTAGAGTTTAGTTTCAAAGGTGTAAGGAAATTTAAAAAAAAAATGAGGTTGACGAAATTTGATGTATGGATGTAGGCTAAAATGAGTGATTAATAGAGGTCGGCCTTGGAGGGATGGAGGGATCTTGGAGGGATGATCCACGCGGGATTTTCCATAATCCTTTATAAATTCTAGTAAGTCAAACAACTCTAACCAAATGCCATATAGCAGGGCTAGACGCAATTGCGGGTTACATAAATTTGTGGTTTTTTGACTTTCGGATTTTAAAATTAAAATTTCGGTTCGGAGAAAATTTTTTTCCATTCGCGTCCAGCTTCGCATATGAGGTAAGGTTTAAGGCGAGGAAGTAACACGCTAGAGAATTTTGTTCCATGGCTGTATGTATTTATTCATTAATAAGTTTAACAAAACTGCGAAAAATTTTAACGATCTTTAATATTAATTTTATTTGCTTTTGTTCTTTAATATTGTAGGGGTATTTAATAATGAAAAGTACATAAAATACATAATGAATTAATGATGACATTTTTTATTTAGAAAAAAAATACAAAAAAACTTTTAGGGGATTAAAAATATACAAATATTTAGAATTTTTTATATAAATTAATTTAAATTTTAATAAAAGCTTATTAGTAAATAAAGAAAAAAAGTTTTGTAGAAAAAAATATTTATTAATAAATTTTTATTAAAGTCTCGGATTTTAGTTGCAAAAAAAATTTTTTTTGGAGAAAAAATAATCTGTTATTATAATGAGAGGTACGTTAAATAGAGTGTATGTTAAAATAAAAGTTGTCAATAAGACATCTCTGGATACCCACCTGAGATTAAATTAGGGAGGAGTGAACTAAATTAGGGGAAAAATTGTATTTTAAAGTGAGAGGTATCTTATAATGAGATGTATCTTAAATAGAGGTATTGCTTAGGGGTTTCCCACCCAGGGAATAACCGAATTTCAAAAGCGTCTGTTAAATAGAGGTCTATTCTATAATAAAGACATCGCAAAATAAGGTATCTTATAATGAGCGTATCCTAAATAGAGGTGTTTAAATAGGTGGCAAGTATTGCCTAGGGCTCCCCCCACACCTTAGTCAACCAACTTTTAAAAAGGTGTCAGTTAAATAGAGGTGTATCCTATAATAAAGACATCGCAAAATAAGGTATCTTATAATGAGCGTATCTTAAACAGAGGTGTTTAAATAGGTGGCAAGTATTGCCTGGGGCTCCCCCCACACCTTAGTCAACCAACTTTTAAAAAGGTGTCGGTTAAATAGAGGTGTATCCTATAGTAAAGACATTTCAAAATAAGGGCATCACAAAATAAGGGATATTTCTTATACTGCAGGTTCTACTGTATAAATAATTTAAAAATAAAAAATTCCGACGTCTAAAAACAGAAAGAAAATATTATTTTACAACTACAAACATTTAAATTGAGCAACAAATATGGGGATATGCTAAGCATTTTTAAAATAAAAAAAATTTCGGAAATGAATAGAGTAGATGTACAAAGATCCTTTTTTTCAAAAAAAGACAATAAAAAGGGGGGACATCTCTCTGAAACATTGACAAAAAAATTTTTTTCTCCTTTAAAAGGAAATTTGAGAAGAAAAAAAGGAAAATGAAAAGGTTTTTTATATTAAAATTAAAGGAGAGAAAATTTGAAAAAAAAATTTTTTAGGAAAAAAACTTTTAAAATAAATTTATTTTTTAATGATTGATGGAGGGAGGGGAAATGTTATAAGCTAAAAATAGCTAAATTAAATTTTTCAATAAAAAATTTCAAAAAAAAATTTCAAAAACAAGTAAAGACCAGAAAGTTAAAAAGTTGAAAGACCTATCTTATAATAGGGGTTTACTAGAGATGTTCAAGAATCTTGGTCTTGAGTCTTGACTCAAGACTTTTCTTGGGTTTTAAGGTCTTTTTGGTCTTGGGTCTTGCTCTCTAGCTTGAGTCTTGGAAAATTTCTGGTCTTGGACATCTCTAGGGTTTACACCTCCACTTAAGAGACTTTTTTGAGTATCTTAAATCTAATGTGGGGGGTACCTGAGCGAATTCTAGCACAATATGTGTATCAGGGTTCTAGTCGACCCCGACCCGATTCCCGAAAATCGAAAATTTTTATGGCGGCCAGATCCCTAAATGTGTAAGTTATAATGAGATTAGACTTCTTTCTAGGTATACTGGAAACTATTATACTAACGCTGACCATTATGTACATTTTTTAGAGAAAACAGACACAATAATTTGCTTTAATCTTACGGTAAATTTTAAAAATTAAAAACGTTGCTTCCAAACATTAAAACAAAATATTATTGTTTTACTAAAAATTAGGAGGTAATTGCCTGTTATTAAGTTTGTGTGCGCAAATGGAATTAATTTATTAAATAATAACAACATTTTTAGAGACGGGGGAAGTAAAAAATATGTGAAACAAACAAGGCAAAATAATTATAAGTTGCTAATAAATTTTAACAGAAAAATTTTTTATAAAAAATTTTTTAGAAAATTTTTTATACGAAATATATTTAATTTAATGTTTTAGTCTATAATTTAAAAAAAATAATAAATTTTTAATAAATTTTTTAAATAAATATTTTGCGTCTTTTTCTTTGTAAAAAATATTTTTTTTAATAATAATTAAATTTTAAAAAATTGTCGGACCGTCCTTACACCTTCAAAATTTGTAGAAATAGAGAGTACACTAAGGGCTTAGGAACCTCCCCCCCCCCCAATGACCAACCACGTTTAGAAAACGTCCATTAAAAAGAGTGTACACAACAGGGATGGGTCGGGTTACATGTAACCCGTCCTTTTTTTGACCCGAAACCCGACCCATCCCTAGTACACGATAGTGAGGGCATAAGTGAGGTTTTTGTCATCCCTGAACGAATCATCACGACATTTACGAGCAGACAATTGCGAAAAAACTAAAACATATTTGGAAATAGGAGGCGGGTGTCCGCAAATATCGATGGCGCACTTTAAAAAAATAAAAATTTTTTAATTAAAAAAAATTAAAAAAATAAAAGTATATAGGAAAGAATACATAATTTTAAAATAAATATATTAAATGTTTGGGAAAAAGGAGACAGAAAAAAAATTATTTACACATTTGTGCTTAATATTTAAATAATAAAATATTCTTCTTCGTTTATTTAAATAATTTAAAAACTTGAAGAAAAAGAGAAAACTTTTTTAAAAGACAAAAAGATTTTTTTTAATGTTTATTAATTTTTGACACCTTATTTAAAGAATAAAGTCGGGGTTTTTAGTCTATTTTTTAAAAAAAGGAAGTTTTTTTTGGAAAAATTTGTTAAATTTTAAATTTTTAAAGAGTCAAAATCTCATTTTTAAATAGCCCTTTGGTGCTTAAAAATGTGTTTAAAAAAGAACATAGAAATTGTTGTAGCTGAAAAAATCTCCGTTATTGAAAAATCCTCCTATAGGCATTTTGTCGAGATTTTGGAGCTGTTCCATTTTGTCAAAAAATTTAGGAAAAAATTTTTCTGAATAAAAAATCCCGGAGAGGCTCACGGAAAACGAGCCCATGGAAAATACGTCAGTGGACAATCGGTCACTGAAATATATCAGGGGATCAAGGGATATATCTGTGGATCTAGGTATCCGTCTTAATCCCCTATATCCTCCTTAAGCCCTACAAATCCTCCAATATCCTTCTTAATCCTTACAAATCACTGATATCTCCCTTCATCCGGCATACTTCACTAACCGAGACCATTAACGCATTCTCCGGACACGCCCAGAGTGGCCGTCTTAAACCTTTTTAATGTTGGCATTTTGTCGTGATTTTGGGGCTGTTCCATTTTGTCAAAAAAATTTTTAATGAATTAAAAAACGTTAATAAAAAATGTAACAATTTAGAAATATTTTTTTAATTTAAAAATAAAAAGAGAAGGAGAATTTTAATTAAAAAATTAGAGTTTAAAAATTAAAAAGAAAGGTAAAAATTAAATATATTTTTTCGTAATTTAATTTAAATTGTGATGAAATTAAAGAAGCAATGTGCCCGCGGTATATCGAGACAAAATCTATTTGTTTTAAAAAATGGATTTTAGTCATTCTAGTTATTCAATAAATCATAAAAATTGTTCAAAAAAATTTTCAAAAATTTATTTTTATTATTTCACCATATGGCTAAAAATCGCATATGTATGCGTATTTATTATTAAAAATAGAACTTATGGGAATTTTATACAAAAATTAAAAAATTTTTATTTTTAATTTTAAATTTTAAATGGGAATAAAAAATAACAAAAATAAATAAAAAAATAAATTAAATAATTAACAAAAATAAATTTTTTTATTGTGCAAAAAACAAACCAAAAAAAAATTTTTTTTTGAATAAAAAAAGTAACAAAAATAGTTGAAAGAATTTATGTTTTTTTTGGTAATTTTGTTTATTTTTAGTTTTTTTATTCGTTTATTTATTGTGCTCAATTTTTGGCAATTTTAAAACTGAGTGCTTAAAAATAAAATTTTTAGAAAAAATAAAGATTAAATTTGAGAAAGAGGAAATTAAGAAGAAAACCTCGTTATAGAAGACACCCTTAAGAAAAAAAATTTTTGTCTCTTATAATGAGGTGTCTCTTAAATAGAGGGTATCCCTAAACCACCCATTAGTCAATCAAATCCTGAAAACGTTTCTTAAAACGGAGGTATCTTATAATGAGGTGTCTATTAAATAGAGGGTATCACTAAAACAACCCCTCCACCTATTAGCGTCTTTTAAAACGAATGTTCTTATAATTAGGTGTGCGAAATAATTAAGTTTCCCCAGTGGTAATGCGACACTTGTGGACAGACATTTGAGGGCCATTTTTGATATAGGTGTGTCTAATATTGAGAGTATCTTACAACGAAGGGTATCTTATGATGAGGCGCATCTGATAGGGAGATGTATCATATACTGAGGCGGATAACTTAGGATAACTCCCTCACCCCATAGTCAAACAAATTTTAAAAACGTCTATTAAACAGAGGTGTTTTTATATTGGGGGGTGTCATATAATGAGGTACGACTAAAATATGCCCTTATTTTTGGGTGATATTTCGAATTTTTCTTTAATGAATTGGACTGAATTTTAAATTTATAAACGTTATTTTAGAATAAGTAGCCTATAAAGTATTTAGAGAAACAATTTGCCGTAATTTAATTGTGAGAATTTTTAAAAAAAAATTTTTGAGAGATTTTAGTCGATAGAAAATAAGATTTTTTTATTCTTTAGTCTCCATTTACTTTACTTATCCTCCACCCTCACAATTTAAAAAAATACTAGAAGCAACTTCAACACATTTTTAAATTCCCACGGATTTGGAATATTTAAAAAAAAAATTTTTTTGAGGTTTAAAGGTTAGAGATGAAGCAGAGTTGATAGAGACAGACCTCTTTTATAGATACACCATAGTCGGACCTCTCTATAAAATACACCTACTACCGAATACACCCCCAATTTAAGATACGTTTCCTAAATTTTGGTTTTTAAGCGATACTCTCTATTTAATAAAAATCTCACTATAAGAGACTATTTTAAGCCCAGGGGATCTTATAATGAAGTCCGAACGTATTCAAAATTAAATTTAAAGAGAAACACCTCATTATAATCAGGCCCCCAGGATCTCTTATAACGAGGACTTCCTTAAAGTAAGTCCTAGGGAACCCTCTATTTAATAAATCTCGTTATAAGGTTCGAATTTTTCAGACACGAGAGGATCTTATAATGGGGTTCTTAAATACCCTCTATTTAATAAACACCTCATTAAAAGGTATGGATTTATGAGGACTTTTATAAAAAGGTTTTTTATGAGCCCTCTAATTGAAGAACAAAAAAGCTTCCCTTTAATTAAGTAATAAAAAAAAATAAAATATCCATTAAAAAATAAAAATAATACTTTATTTCCTTTCTACATTTCCTTTATTTTACAAAAAAAAAATTTTTTTTCTGCCTAAAAATTTTTTTAAACAAAAAATGTTGACATTTTCTTGTTTCAATTTTCCTTCATTTCATTTAAAAAAATATTTTTTAAAATGCCATTTAAAAATTTAAAAAGAAAGCTTTTCCCTTTTAGTGCCGAAAAAGAAAAAGTATTTTTAGGTGAATCTCCCAAAAATGGAAATTTTTTAAAAAAAGGATAGGTGTGGGAATAGAAGAGGAGAAGTAAAATAAATGGAAAGGCAAGTAGTCAGGTTAAAAGTAAAAACAGAAGAAAAAAAGAAGACATGCCGCAACATCAGAATTTTTAGAAAATAAAGTAGGTATAAATTACAAAACAAACAATAAATAAATGTAAATGTGTAGATATCTTGTAAAAATTTCGATGCAATTTTTCAATAAAAAAATTTTCAAAAAAATTTTTAAAAGACTAAGAATTTTTAACGTTTTTCAATTTACTCTTACTTTCCATAGGATTTTTGGAACGGGATCTATGGTTCCTTTTGTTAAACCGAAGAGTCTATATAGAGTAGACCCCCGGAAACCCCGAAAAACCGGATTTTCTCAAAAATACCCGGTTCAGGGCTACCGGGCCCGGAAAACCCGGTCCCGGGCCCGGCCCGGGTTCGAGCTCTAATATAGAGATTCGACTGCATCTCTATAGAGTATGTCTACTCTGAGGAGCAAAATACTAAATTTATTCTCGATATATGAGAGGGGTTAACAATTGAGAAACTGAACTAAGCCCAAACTAGTCATTTGAAAAAAGCCTAGGATCTTTACCGACTTTTTCAAACTGTCCCATCACTGAAGAGAACTGGATGGAATTTTGTGGGAGACGAAGGATATCAAGGATTAGCTAGACAAGTATACTCCACCTATGACACGTATCCTCCAATTAGCCGGGGAAGTATCCTTCCTACAACTAGACAGACGCTGAGACTGGCTTTTAAATCCTCATAAATTTGCTTGCTTATAAAGTTAACAGAAACATTTTTATTTTTCAAAAAAAGGTAACAAAACAATTTACAAACAACAATTAAAACCCCTACAAAAATCACAATTACAGTATACACATATTTAAAATCTCTTATATTATCCCCTCCTCTTCCCTCACTTTCCTTTAAACGAAACATGTTCCAAATGATCTTCGCTAACTTTCTTGCTCAATAACAGACTGTCAGAGGTTGGAGTAGATGATCTCAAAGTTCTTGCCGTCTCCACAGGCTTTTGTTGTTGTTGTTGGTTATTCTTGACTTTCTTCTTCTTTTGTTGTTTTTTTCTTTTGTCTATAGGCTTCTTTTGTTGTTGCTCTTTCTTTTGTTGTTTTGGAGGGGGTGGGGGAGACAAACTTCTTTTTATTATTCTAGCAGGCGTTTTTGAAGGCGATCTCTTCTTTTTATCGTCCGGCAAGCTTTTTGGAGAATGTGGAGATTTAACTCTTTCTTTTGTTGGACAAGTCTCAGCTTTCTTTGCTTTACGGCGACAAAAGCACATGATTAACAGACAGACAACCTTTAAATGAAAAATAATTGGGGGGTGATAAATGAGATTAAACTTACAAAATAAAGCCAGCAAGAGACAAGTTCGCATTTTTGGGAGAGCTACTCGAGGGCTTTTATAATGCGGAAGAATTTTGTGGTGTAGTGGTTAACATCCCCGATTTGCACTTAAAAGGGTCTAGGGTTCGATGCCTGTTGGTAGTTGTTGAAGTTTGCTTCTTAGTGATGAAGTCTGCTTCATAGTATAATACTTTAAGATGCTCAGGGGAGGCTACAAAATTTTTTTATTTTGTTTAATCTCATGCTTTGACCTGACCACCCTTGTCTTTTGGTATAAGCTCAGTTTTTTACTCAGTATAAGCTCAGTTTTTGCCAGTACTCCCTCGTTCCAATGTAGCATATCGTATGATTTGGGAAGCAGGAGACAGTAAAATTTAGGTTTTACATATAACTATCCTGAAGCACTAGGTATATTTGTAACAACCAACAAATCCTTAGTGAAGTAGCTGGGCTATAGCTATTTCTCTCCTTCAGCTATTGTAAAAGGTTAATCGGCGGCTGGGTGCGAACCAGCATCTTCTAGACCGGGTTGATTGTTATCCATTACACCACGCCGCCTACTGCACAGCCTTAGGGATTAAATAGATATTTGCTTTACACCATCTAGATCCTTAATTTCCAACTTTAAGAGCCTAAAATCCTGTGGGTGTTGATCTAACACCACAAAAAAATACTCCGAAAAAAGCTGCGGAATCCACCCGACATTAAGTCCTAAAAATCTTTTTTTTTCCTTTTTTAAACACTAAAAATAATTTTTTTTAGTCTTGTACAAATTTTAATAGTAATATATTTTTCCTTTTTTACATGCAATTTTAAAAGCACTCCTGACATTTTTGACGAATCCAACAAACAAAGAAAAAAAAAGAATGGAAAAGAGAGAGAATTGTGTTATTATTAAAACTTATTTTTAAGGTAAATAAAATGTTGGAAAAAATTTTTTATGACGAAAAAAAAATTGAGAGCTGTCTGGAAAATGTGTGTTGTGGAAAAGATTATTTTTTGAAAAAAAATTAAATAGAATTTGTAATTATTTTTAAAGTAAAAATTTTTAGTACAGCCAGATAGTGATTGTACAGGCTTGGGAATGAAAAATGTGAGGTGTATGTAAAAACTGAAGGTATAGCCTAGGAGGTACCCTTCACCTATGGCAATCAGCTCCAAAATACAAGCAGAAGGGTTGATGGAACTTGATCCTGAGAGCTCTCCGAGGGAAGGCTTTTAACTCATTGACTCCCCCACTGATATGGTCCCAAAACTGTTAGGTTGGAAGGAAACTTCATCGGCTTATGATAAGTACAATATAGACGATAAGTACTGCTAGGCGGGGAGGAAATCAGTACAGATCAGTACATAAATTAGGGTGTATGTGCAACCGAGTTTTGACTGTTACTAGGAAATTTCTAAGAGATTTTTTCTCTGAAAAAGGGGAGTCCTCCGTTATATAGTCCTAAACCTCTCAATAAATTTCCAATTACAGTATCGTTCACGTTCAAAATTTAAAAACCTTTTGATCTTACCCTTCTCTAAAGCAACTTTCCCAGTCAAACAAAAATGTAAGGTTTAAGAAAAATAATCCAAAATAGAGGAGGGAATTCCAAGAAATATGTACATATAAATAGGGAAAAAATAAAAAATATTTTCATTTATTTTTAAAAATTTTCCCCCATTCTGCGTAGGAAGAAGTCGCGACTTTTTAAAATAAAGGTTAATGAGGTCGCTGACAAGATGCCTACGCAAAATGGATAAAAAAATTAATTTTTTTCTAAATTTATTTAATTTTAAAGGATGAGGACATTTTTTAATATTTTAAAAATGAAAAGACTAAAAATCTTTTTTCTTGCGCGAGGTCATTCCTCAAATATTAGGTGGATATAACCGACACAAGTCGGTAGACAATCCTCTATTCATGTTTTATTTAAGAAAATATTGAGAGGGGAGGGACATTAGAAAATAAATAAAGTTAGTAGTTTTCCTTAAAATATTTTAAAACTTGTCCATCTATAAATCCTCTAACTTTATTCTTGATAATTATATCAATTCCTCTTTCGAATGGTTTTTTCCTTTAGTTTAAATCTTACAGGGACGGTTAGCCGTCATTTTAGTCTTCCCGATTTCGTAAATCTAAAATTCTAAACTATATATTGGCATTTTTGTTTGTAAAAAGCCTACCATTTTCGAAAAATACTCCATGTGTCCAAATGTCTTTAGTCCAATTGTTCTATGACTAACTATCAAAGTGTCCAATTGTCTTATAGGCCTAATGTCGTTTAGACCAATTGTCCATTGTCCAAATGTCGCATAAAATTTAATCGTTATTGGCATAATGTTTTTCGCAATATTTAATCTTTGATCATTTAAGAGTTACGCGTTTTCTATTTTTATTTTTCTCTTTTCCTTTCTAAAGAAAATAATTTCAAAATAGAGAGTTTACACTAGAGGTCGGCGCGGGACGGGATCCCGACGGGATTTTCCGGGATCCCGATCCCGAAATCCCGGATTTTTTTGATTTTCGGGATCATTCGGGATTCGGGATTTTTTCGGGATTTATCCCTCGGGATCCCGTCCCGGCATCGGTCAAAAAATAAAATCCCGACTCGGGATCCCGGATATTTTTTATAATTTTCGGGATTTTTATAATTTTCAAAATTTTCGCCTGCGGCGCTGAAAAAAAGAGGAAATTTGGCTTCTTGTCCTCCCAAAATTCTCAAATTTTTCGCCTGCGGCGCTGAAAAGGAAAAAATCTGGCTTTTTGCTCCTCAAAATTCTCAAAATTTTCGCCTGCGGCGCTGAAATAGGAAGTCCGTCGACTTCCTATTGTCCGTCGAACTCCCAATTGAGATTGTAAGACTGCTTTGATTTACAACAAAGCTTTGATATGACAGATCTTTAGACCTTTCAGATCATATCGGGGGACTTATACGACTATCTTCGATATAGTATGCTCCTAAGACCGGAGATATGTTGATATTTTTAGTCAAAGCCATTCAAATTATAAAAGATTATTAATATTTTTACAAATTTAATTTTATTTACTTATAAATTGCAGTATTTTATGCACTTTATTCATAAAATGTTTAAATTTTTTATTTTGAAAAAAATCCCGAATCTCGGGCGGGATCCCGGATAATTATTTTCGGGATTTTTGAAATTCGGGATTTTTTCGGAATTTCTCCCTCGGGATCCCGTCCCGGCATCGGTCAAGAAAGAAAATCCCGACTCGGGATCCCGGAAATGCGATTTTGCCGACCTCTAGTTTACACACATCTTTTCTCTTAAATATTTGTCGCGTTTTGTTGTCTTTATCAAATAATTTTTTAAAAGAATTTTAGAGAGCTTCTTTATTTTTCTTGAAAAATTTAAATAAAAATGAATAATAAAAATCAAAATTTAATGGATATTTTGAAGGCTAATGATTATGATTTGGCCGATGAGGATGCAGCAGGTTTTAGTCCTCATTTGTCTGAGGTTTTTTAAAAGTTTTTGTTTAAATTAAGTTTTATTTTTTTAAAAGTTATCTCGTCCAGTAATTAAGCGTGTGCGTGCTTTGAAAAAGCTTCAGTTGGAATCTTTACAAGTTGAGACTCAATTCTATCAGAAGGTTTATGAGCTTGAAAAGGTTTGGAGTTTTTCTCTGCTTATCAGCTAGTAGTTTGGTTAATCGGGATATTGAATTCGTCTGATATTTCGGTTCTGATATCGATTCAGAGGGTTGGGCAGATTCCGTTCTATCTGATGGGGTATTTGTAGTTCATTGGAGGGAGTATGATTGCTCCTCTATCTGGTCAATTATCACTAAAGTTATACTTCAGTTCCAATAGTAATCTGATAGTGAGTTGTGGTCTCATAATGGTCAAAAGTATAGGGGTTAAGCTGATTTTTGTGATAAGAGAACAAGCTCACAAAATTTATCTTTTACAAATTTTTAAGCAATTTCAACCACAATTCGATGCTGTCAACGCAAAGCGACGTGCTATTGTTGCTGGGGAACATGAACCTACTGATGAGGAAGCGGACACTCCGCTTTTGCATGGAGTCACGCAAGAGACTTTGGAGGTTTTTTAAATCAAAAATTGATCATGTTAAAGTTTTCTCAATTTAAGAAAATTGAGCAAGAGGCGCCTGTTGAGGGAGGAGAACCTTCTAAAGGGATTCCTTCGTTCTGGTATAATGTTCTGAATAGTGTTACTCACACGGCTGATATGATTAAGGTTTGGAATATTTTTTGGGGAATTTACACAAAATAATGTGCTCCCTTTCGTTCAACTGGATTCGGTTAACCCGACCTATGATGAGTTGGGCTAACCGAAACAATAACTTCTTTCGCAGCAAGCTTGGCCCGGCTTTCTTGCCAATTCAAATAGGGCTCCCGTATAGAACAAGGCATAGATTCGAGCCCACACACAAAGATTGGAGCCCATAACTCCTAAAAGTCATAATTGTTTTTAAATTTTAGGAATGTGATCAACCAATACTTCAATATTTGATTGATATAACGAGTGAATCGCATGAGAATACTCCGGTTTATTCTTAAAGAAATTTTTAATAAATTTATCTTTTATTTTTAAGGGATTTACTCTTTCATTCCATTTTGCCAAGAATCCGTACTTTACCGATTCTGTTTTGCAAAAGCATTATCAATTGCAAATTGGATTGAGTGAGGAAGACCCGTTTGTTTTTTTATTTTTAAATTGAACTTTGGGTATTATTACCAGCTCTGAATTTTTGATTCCACGGTACCAAATTAGTCGGTGTGATACATTAAAACCAAGCTATAGGGTTTATAAGACTCGGTCGAAAAAATGATTCCTGATTTTTTGGTTCTGAGGAGATGGGGAGAAGTTAAAAATTCCTTTCCTATATCATTCAATCTTAAAATTGTGTAGATCAAAAATTAATAATTTTCTTTTAAAAAAAGGTTTGATTATGATGGTCCAACTGTTGTTAAAAGCAAAAGTTTTGGAATTAATTGGAATACTGGTAAAGATGTGACTACAAAAATTATCAAAACTAAGAAGAAGAAAGGGCCTAGCGCCGGAAAATTTGTCACAAAAACGGTTAAAAATGAGAGCTTTTTCAACTTCTTTGAAAATGTTGAGCAAGCTTTGGATGATGATTTGGAGGTTTTTTTAATTTACTTAAAAATTGATGTGAAATTTAATTTTTAGAAGGAGGAAGAGGAGAAGATCCGTGATGATTTTGAGACGGGACAAATTATTCGGGATCAGGTTTAGTTTTAGTTCTTAAAAGGTCATTTGAGGGGAACTGTATGAGCAATAATTTGTCAGGGCCTGTCAGGTGCCCAGGTTTTTCTTTGAAAATGTTGAACGGGGGAACTTTTACCCCGCTAGTGGATGGGGGAAAATTTTGAACCACCATATTAGAATCGTCTCTTTATAATGTATTTTCTGCCCCAAATCATTTTTTCTATCTAGGTTGTTTCGCGTGCGGTCTTGTTCTTCACTGGTGAAGCTACGGATGATATGGATGACTTTGATGATGAGGAAGATGACGAGGATGATGAAGATGTAGAGGATGATAATGACGGGATTCATGACGACTCGGATTTGTCTGATGGTGGTGGTCACGAAACTGTTCGTCTTGGTGGAGCTGGTGGTGAAACTATTCGTGTTTTTAAGCGTTGAGAGAAAGAAAATTGTTTGGAATTAAAATGGAAAGGATATATTATGATTTAAATTTATCGTTTATTTTTTTTTGATCACTTGTTATTTTAAAAGAAAAAACTTTAGTTATTTGTTTATGAAATTTTTTGATTATATTGTCGTCTATAACACGAAAATATTTGAAGATAAATTCTGAAAGTTCTGAAATTTGATAGAATTTATAAGAGTTAATTTAGATAAACTTCCTCTTTTGCATGGAGAAAATTGAGCAAGCTACACCTGTTGAAGGAGGTGAACCTTCTAAAGGAATTCCTTGGTTTTGGTATACTGTTTTGAAAAATGTTACTCATACGGCTGATAAGATTAAGGTTTGGTATATTTTTGAGGAATTTATAAGAAATACTGGGTTCCATATTTCAACGCTCATTTTCATTCGCTCATCGTCTTTACTGTGTTCTATTGTTGGCAATTAAATAATTCAAAGCGATTGTTTTTGGTGGTAGTTCAGCGGGAATAGCTATGCAGTCTCCACATTTCTTTTAACTGTCAAGGCTAGAACAAGGAACATAATAGATTAGACCCTAAACTTCAAAAATTCTCAACTATTCTATTTAAATTTAGGAATGTGATCAACCAATACTTCAATATTTGATTCGTATAACGAGTGAATCGCATGAGAATACTCCGGTTTATTCTTAAAGAAATTTTAATAAATTTACTTTTTATTTTTAAGGGATTTACGCTTTCATTTCATTTTGCCAAGAATCCGTACTTTACCGATTCTGTCTTGCAAAAGCATTACCAATTGCAAATTGGATTGAGTGATAAGAACCCGTTTGTTTTTTTAATTGTAAATAAACAAATTTTTGGGTATTATTACCAGCAACCGAATTTTCGATTCCACGTTACCAAACGAGTCGTTGTAATCCCTTAAAACCTACTGAGGGTTTTATGACGCGGTTGAAAAAGTGGTTATGATTTTTTGGTTCTATGGAGATGGGGAGAAGTTTCAAAAATTCCTTTTCTATATCATTTAATCTTAAAATTGTGAAGATTAAAAATTAATTTCAATTCCTTGAAAAAAGGTTTGATTATGATGGACCAACTGTTGTTAAAAGCAAAGGTTGTGAAATTAACTGGAATGCTGGTAAAGATGTGACTACAAAAACGGTTAAGAACGAAAGTTTTTTCAACTTCTTTGAAAATGTTGAGCAAGCTTTGGACGATGATTTGAAGGTTTTTTCAATTTAAAAATTGAAATGAATATTTAATTTTTAGAAGGAGGAAGAGGAGAAGATCCGTGATGATTTTGAGACTGGACAAATTATTCGGGATCAGGTATTGGGGTACACCCCAACGTACCGCGAGCCCAACGTACCGCAGAGCTATAACTCTGTTCAAAATGGTCGAATACGGGACACCTTGGTATGGTTCGATGCGCCTCGGTGAGCTGAATCGAACCATACAAGGGCGTCCCGGATTCGACAATTTTGAACAGAGTTATAGCTCTGCGGTACGTTGGTATACCTGCTCCCCAGGTATTGGTACGTTGGTATACCTGCTCCCCAGGTATTGGGGTTTTTGAATTATTTACATCGCCCCATATATTCTTATAATAATGGCGTTCCTTATTAAAATACCTTGAATATTTTTCTAACCAAAAATTCCATTCTTCCCATCTAGATTGTTTCGCGTGCGGCCTTGATCTTCACTGGTAAGACTGTTAGTCGTGGTAAAATTCGTCTTGGCGGAGCTGGTGGTAGAACCATTCGTGCTTTTAAGCGTTGAGAAATTGTTTTGAAAGAAAATGGAAAGGATATATTATGATTTAATTTTATCGTTTATTTTTTGATCTCTTGTTATTTGTTTATGGTATTTTTGAGATTTAAAAATTAAAGATTTATTTTTAATTTGGAATATATAACAAATAAATCAACAATAACAAAAGACCTTTAAAAATTTTTAAACTTCCTCACTTCTTATCCTTTGCAAAGCTTCCTCTCTTCTCCTCCTCTTGAAGGCTCTATAAGGCTTAATTTCATCCATTTTCCTCATTCTTGTTGTTCTTTTACGTAAATGCCTTTTTTGTTTAATTGTAATTGCTGTTGATGGATTTAAAATTAACATTGCCTAAATTGAAAAAATTAAGTAATTCTCCTTTTCAAGGGACGTGTAGGTGCGAGGACGTTTAGGATTAATGACAATAACTCCAAGCATAGTTGGCTGAAAATTTTGAAATTTCTAGAGGTGTAAGCCATGGATGTTAATAAAATTTTGGAAAATTTTCTACAATTTAGGTCCAGGCTGAGTGCCAGTTTTGAATCGAGCTCAAACGTAAAGGCGCCAAAATGATACCTAAACCCTTTTTCAAACCTTTGCTTGTTCTCTTCGCTTCTGCTTTCGCTCATCTTTTTCCCGTTGACATTTTGCAAGTTGTGTTGAATATTCCCTATCTCCCAACTGTTTTCTAAAAAGATTTCCAACTTCAGATGCCAATATTTGCAAGTCTTCATTTTTATTTTTTTCTTCAGATATTTTTAAAGAGTCGTTCATTTCACGGTATAGCAAAGGCAAGAAATTGTTAACAAGATGTCCAAAACGTTCAGAATTTGTATCACATTTTAATACTAATACTCCAATCATTTTGAAGATACAAAGGCGCTGAGGAATTAAAAATTAGTAGGAACTGATTATAAAAGATACATCCAATATTAACCCCATGTGAAGGGAACCTAGGAAGTAGTCTGAAAGGAACATGGGAAGTAGTCTGAAGGGAACATGGGAAGTAGTCTGAAGGACAGGGGTGCCTCTTAAGTGATACCTTATTTAATATACACCTCATTATAAGAGACAATTCCCCAACAGTTTTTAAGAACCTTAAAGTGAGAGATGGGCCTTCCTATTTAAAAGATTAATTCACAAACCTTTTTCGTCTTCCCCGTTTCTTTAACAGCTTCAATCCAACAAATCCTAGACAATCGTCTACATAAAATTTCAAATTGCTTGGGAATATCCAAAGCCAGCATAAAATGGGTTAGTAAGCGTATTGCCTATAAAATAATTAATTAAATTTAAAAAAATAAAAAAAACCAAATCAGCCAAAGTATCATTCCAAAATTCTCTTTTTTCTTCTTTTTCAGTTTCCTGATTTAATTGGATTTTGTTGTCTTCACAAGTTTCTTCCTTCAAATTTTCCTCTTCTTCTTTTATAGATTTTTCTTTTTCTTCTTCACCCTCTTCTTCTTGTAACTTCTCTTCTTCATTTTTATTTTTTAATTCATCTTTTTTTCCTTTTCTCCCATTTTCCAGCAACGAAACAAGGCAAATACATAAAGAATAAAGCTTGCTGCCATCTTTGTTGTTTTCGTTTGTATTTGTTCTATAAATAAAATTTCGTTTCAAAAACTAAAAAAAGAAAACCTTTTATTTAATAAATTAATCAATTTTTCTCGAATATTTAAATGTCCAATCCATGTATTTAAAAATGTAGCTGCAGAAATGGAAAGTTTTAAGCTTTCATATGTTTGTTCTTGTTCATTTTGTTGTTTAATAGATAAAAAACAAAACTCCAAATTTTCTGGAAAAAAATATAATTTTTTAAGTAATCTCACCTCATTATAAAATAGATATACTCCGAAGGGTTCGAAAACTCATACCTTATTTAGTGTACCTTATAGTGAGGTATAGCTTTTAATGAGGTGTTTATTAAATAGAGGGTATCGCTCGGAAAGCTTTAAATTTTAAAAATCATCTGTTAAACAGAGGTGTCACCAATATTGAGGATATCTTATAATGAGGTTCGACAATATCTTAATTATTTACCAATAAAATTCACAAAGTTGTGCTGAGGGATGTTCAAATTTTCACTTCCTTCATCTTTTTTTATTCCCTTCAATTTTCGCTTTCTCAACGTTTTTTTAAATTTTTTTGCTTCATCAAGTTGATCATCAAATTCAAAAATTCCATTAAAAAGTTCCTCGGGATTATTCTCGGCAATAGCTTGAAGAAGTTCGCAAAAAGATAATTTACAATCAAGTGACACCTTTTTAAATTAAAAAAATTTTCAAAAAATTTCAAAAAAATTTCTTACATCTGAAGACGAGAATTTGCTTGGTTCAATACAAAACTCTTCAAAAGTTTTTCGAACAATTTTCAATAATAAATGTTTAGTGAAATGAGACGAATTAGAAAGCACAAATTGAGTAAATAAACGCCAAGCAAGAACACGAATTGATGGCTAGAAAATTTTTTTAAAAATTAAAAACTTATATTGAATTAAAAAAAACCTTTCGTGCTGAAAGCCAATCTGTTGCTGCTGAATGCAAATCAATAAATAAACTTTCAGTAATTGAGGTAAAAAGTTTACGCAAACAAATAACAATAAATTGAAGACATTGCTCGTTATCTTCATTTTGTAGACGAGCAGACAATTTTAAGAAAACTAACATCGCATAACGATCATTTGCTTCCTATTTTTGAAAAAAATATGTACAGTTTAACTTCGCTATAAGATACACCCTTGGAGATGAGTAAAAGTCTATTACTTATAATGAGGTTTATATTAAACAGAAGTTAACGCCTGGGCAGCTCCCCCAGCCCATTGGCCAACAAAACTTTAAAAAACGTCTCATAAACAGGGGTTATCTAAGTATTGAAGTTATCTTATAATGAGGTCTCTCATAATTAGGTATATCTTAAATAGAGGGCATTGCATAGGCAGCCTCGCCCACCTAGTAGCCCAGCCAAATTTACAAAAACGTCTCCTATATAGAAGTACATCAAATATCGAGAGTATACATATATTCAATGAGTTTCGACTAGTAAAAAATTTAAAATTAAAAAAAACAAACCTCCGTAAATTCACTCAAAATAGAATTAACAACTTCTAATGCAGATAAACGTCCATCAACAATTTCATATTCAGTCTGATTAAGAAAAAATTCCATCCAATACTCGTAATTACGCATTCCTTGAGGATGATTTATTAGGTAGAGAAGAATTGTCTGAAAAAATTAACTAAAAAATTTTTTTTGTAAAATAAACCTGTCTGCATTGGCTTCGAATATTTGTAGAAAGTGAAGTTATTGACTTTTCTGATAAATATTCAATAATATTTGTTATCTAAAAAATGAAAATTTAATTTAAATTGCTAAGGTTGTCGGTTCGGAGCTGAAGGAAAAAAAGACTCGAGATCATCTACGGTTCTCTTGTGATGATTTAGAAGAGATATGTATGGGTCGGGCTGAAAAAGTCGAATCGCATTATGGAACGGAGTCTCAAAATTTCCTCATATCAGGTTTCGGATTTCTGGCTTGGGATAACCTGCCCCACCCAACAAATCAACAGAACAAAAGAATCAAGGAGATCAGTTTCGGTTCTTATTTTAAGTTTCGAATAGAAAATTTCCCAGAACTGGAAAGCTAACACCCATTTATTTATCATTAATTTATTCATCATTAATTAATTAAAAAACCTTTTCATCATCAATTTTCATATTAATTATCGCCTTAATTAAATTAAAAGCAGTTGTTTGTTTTTGTTGATCAAGAATATCAGTCTCCACATAATTTAATAAAAGTTGTAATCTATCAGTATTTAATGAAGAAATAATTGGTGAAGAACGTAAAAGATGTGTGAAACATTTAAAAAGATTTAAATGTAATTCTATAATTGTTGGACGATTGCCAGATTGTCCAAGTGATGCATAATCATTAAGAACAACAAAAAGTAGATCAAAAAGCTTTGAGAGACGTGAATTTAATGATTCCAAAGGCCATTTAAATAAATAAAATATTGAACGAAGAGAGAGCGCAGTGATCTAAAAAAAGAAATAAAATCTTATTATAGGAGACAAGTTTCAGGCTTATAGGATAAAGTATTGGGATTAAAAAATTGTAGCTTTAATAAGGTCTGGATGCGTATTATAGCAAGGCTTGGAGGTCTGAAGAGGCCTACATTTTTTAAAAAAATCTGACGGATTTCACAAGTTTCAGGCTCTAAGGAAGAATAAAAACCTTAAAATCAGGACACAAAAATATCAAAAAGCCGAAAAAGCCTCATTATTACCCTCATTATTAGAGGGGACTGAAATAATGAAGTACTCTTAAACCTTACCTTATCATATTTCTTATTGAGAGCTTCCAAAAGAAGCGGGACAAACTGTTCCAATAATGGAATGAATTCCTTAGCCTGAGTTGGGTTATCATTTAAAACAAGAGAATTTTCCTCTTCAATCACTATAAAAAATAAATTCAAAATTAATTTAAAATAAAAACAAACAATTTTCATTTTCTGTTTCAACATTTACTGAACGTCCTTTTAATTGATCAACCAAAATTTGAAAAGCGAATTCAACAAAGATATGCATTTTGCTTTTAATTGCAATTCGATGGATAACTCCAAGTCTGTTAAAATTAATTTTTTATAAAGTAAAACTTAAAGTTTTCAAATTAAAGATTATATCTACTACTCTTCAAGAATGAGTGATTAAAAGTTGAGTTGTTGGTGCAAGCAGTTAATGTTTCCCTGTGGTGGCTCAAATATAGAAGAATAAGATATTTGAGCCACCACAGGGAAAAGCCGCCACAGGCAAAAATTAATCGGTCGCCAACAACCCTAGTATCTGACCAGGCACGAAAAAAGGAAAAAAAACCCCCCCAATGTTTTTCAAGGCCCAGACTCCCAACATTTTTGAAGAAAATCTGGCGGATTTCAAAAGTTTCAAGCCGCCTTTGCCCAAATAAATAGATTTTTTTTTGGGCCGATAATTTCGAAAGGTCGAATTTTACCTTTTTGGTTCTGTTGGTAATAGTAAACAATTTGGAGGTCTCAAAGAACTTTTATCTGCTGCCAAATGTTGTGAGTTGTTCAACCTTTGCTAAAATAAAAAAGAAAGTTTCTAAAGTAAGAATATTAATTCCAACCTTGTCTTCTTCCATGTGTCGCATACTTTTACGAGCCAAGGTCAACGAAAAATTAAGTTGTTGGAGAGGAGGAATACCACCAGCATTAATTCGTAAACCGGCACTTAGAGCTCTAAGCCACTCTGAGAGTTTCCTTATTGTTTCAGCTTTTGGGCTCGCTTCAACTATCTTTAAAATAAAATTTTTTCCTCATAAGTCGGACCTCACAATAAGAAACACCCACTATTAAATAAATACACCTCTTTTTAAGAGGTGTTTTAAAATTTGGTTGGTTAGCGGATGGATAGCAGCCTGATCAAACCCCCTATTTAGAATATACCTAGTAAAAGATGCTCCAGAGTGTATCTTATAGTGAGTTTCGACTGTACAAAAAAAATAAATACTTCACGAATATGTTCCAAAACAATTTCATTCAACGCCTTTTCGCTACCAATAAATCGTCCAATCTGTGTAAGCGTTTCAGATGTTTTATTGTTGCTCGTTTTTGCTTCAGGAACACCATGAGATTCAGAGCGAAGTTGTAATGTTTGTCCGTCTTTATTAAACGATTCCTCGAATTGGTCATTGCCAAAAGCTTCCCATTTACATATCTTTTAAAAAGAGAAATTTAATTTTTTTGTTATTTTTCCTTCGAAAAATTTTTTCAAAAATTTTTTTTCGAGAAATTTTTCTACAGAAAAAATTTTTAGAATTAAATAGAAACCTCCAATAATTCACGCAAACAGGAATCCAAATCACCCGGTTTTAGATCCTCTGCTATCGCGCTGATCAATGCATGAACCGTGAATATCATAACATGAATCTACAAATGAAAAAATTATTAGAAAATTACGACAGAATATTAAAAACCTGATATCCTTTGTTCATAGTCTGTTTAAGTTCACGAATTATATGAGGAAATTGTAAAGGACCAACGATTTTAACAAGATTTATCATTAACTTTCGAGCACCTTGCCTAACACTAATTGAACGACTCATCAACAAATGATTAAGAGTAAGAAGACAACTGGAATATTGAAAATGTTTTAGCAAAAAAGGATTAATTCAGTGCCTTCTCAATCCCGAAGGAGTTCGGGAGGCGATTTAAGGAACCGTGGAGCAGATAAGATTATGGAACCAATGGGAGACAGTTCCCAACACCTTCCGGAACTGCTAGATTTTCTGGAAACAAAAAAATAATTTCAGTATCTTTTCGATTCCAGGTGACGGCTACAGGAACCGTAGAATCATCAAATTCATAATAGTATTAAACTAACCCATTCATATTTTGATCCACAACACGTTGAGGAAGCCATTTAAAAAGCCTAGCTGTCGCTAAAACCAACGGAGCTCGAAGTAACTTTTCATCCTCATATTGAAAAATGTTTGAAGTAAAATTCTGAGCTCGTTTATGGCTGTTGAATTGGGTCTGAAAAAAGCGTGCCTAAATTACTTAAAAAATTCAACCTTTGGTCGAAGCAATTCTCTAAGTTTTGGAAGTATTTTTCCATTTACAAATGCAAAAATTTGTTGTTTTGAATTTTTAGATTTCTTTTGATCAAGCGTTTCTTCAGTAACTGCAATAGTAGAAGTTGATTCTAAATGTTGTTTTAAATCCCGTAAATCAAAATGAAAAGCATCAAGTGTTGCAATCACTAAGCTAAAAAAACGAAACATAAAAGTACATATATTTCAGGAATGTACGAGTTAGACGAATCCCGGACTTTTTTCCGATCCGGACTTTTATCCGACCCGAAACGCGATCCGAAAATTTTTCCCAAAACCGACCCAATCTTTTCCCTTTTAATCCTGAATGATGAATGACCTGACCCGATCTGACCAAACTTTTTTCTCACCCTGTGCATCCCTAGTATATTTATTATAAATATATTTACCGAACAGCCTGTTTTGTACGTTCTTCAATGTTAATTTGATTCATATACTTGATCAAAATTTTCACATATTTATGCCAAGGAACCCTTTTGAGAATAGCAGTAAACAAATTTAAAGCTTGTTCAGCTAGCGCTACACGATTTGGAGCATTTTCAAGGAAATAAGGTTCGATGATTGGCAAAATATATTGAATTAAAGGTACATGACTGATTTTAAGCTGTGGAATGGAAAGAAAAAAAATTAAAAATATAATAATTAAAAATTACCTCATCATTATTTAAACGTTTTGCAAGTTGATTAAAAGCTTGCTTGCGTTTATGTGTCTGAATATGTAATGCACATTCGAAAAAGTCCATTTCATGATCTAAAAATAGTACAAACAATTTAATTAAAATGGGAAGTCTAATAATATAGTCAGACCTCACTGTAAAATAGGTAGATTGGGGGAATCTTCTAATGAAGTGTATCTTAAATTGGGGTGTATTGCGTTAGTAGTTTCTCTCACACAGTAGGCAAGCAGATTTAAAGTCCTATCTTATAGTGATCTTATAGTGAAAAATAAAACCTTTCATATCACTATCATCAACTATCATTGAATCTCCACCAATTTCTCTCAACGCTGTCAAATGAGAATCCAGAGGGAATGAACGCATAAGTTGTATCAAACATTGAAAAAATTCTTGTCGAACAGGCTGAATTTAAAATTTTTCAAATTATCCTGTAAAAAATAAAATAACCTCCATTTTCTCATCATTACCAGACTGTATGCCTTTTATCACAAGTGGTATCAAATGCGAATGTAAAAAGTGACAAGGATTGAAAGAATCAGAATTCTCCAAATTATTTGGTTGTTTTGAGGCAAATATAATTAATTGTCGAAAACAATTGGATGCAGTACCTCGCAAGGAAATGTCAGAAGACTAAAAAAATTTTTTTATAAAAAATTAAAATTAAAATTTATTTTAAAAAATACATTAATCATAGCATGGGCATGTGAATGAGCAAACAAAGGTAAAAATTCATGGGCACCATTTACCAAAAGCTTGTCAAGGTCGCAAAGTTCGTACAAGTCGTGCAACGATAAAAGTGCTTCACATCGACGGTCAGCATCTGGCTCAGATATTCGTCTAGCATCCCAACTTTCAAATGACTCTATCAACTATAAATATGAATATAAATTAACAAGTTGGACCTTATTGTAAGATACTCCCTGGATCTCACAATCAGTACAATATACCTCCTGTGCCTCATTGTAAGACACACTTGGAGCTCAATAAACACCACTGGAATCCAGTAGAAGAGACCAAATAACCCCACTATAAGATACTTATGATGACTGACAAAATGACTGACAAAATCCCATCTTATAATAAGAGGTACTTTAAATAGGTTATTAGGCAGCCTTATCTACCTATAGCCCACCAAACTAGAAAAAAGTAGCTCTAGTATTGAACAACTTTGTCGATAGATTAAAAGTCCAACAAACCTTTAACAAATACACCGCTTCCTGCACCATTTGCTTGTTTGAACAAAGAGCTGAACAGATTCCAACAAGATGTTCTCGTGCCTGACGTCCATTAAGAATCGAGAAAAGAGGACTGATTAAACTTTAAAAAATAATTTATTTAAAAAAATTCTCAAAAACTAACCGAATTGCAATTAAAGGATTCTCCAAATAAACACAAAGTCTAGTAAAAGTTGAGAGAAGATTATAAACTTTATCCACAGATTGACGACGTAACACCTTTCCATTTTTATTTGTAATGTATAAAAGAAGTGTTTGTGCAAAAAGTTGACCAAATTCTGGATCGTTAATAAGAGAACTTAGTCTAAAACAAAAAAAAAATAAATCTAAAATTATTTTTTAAAAGTAAACTTGTTAATAAATTCAAAATAAATTGGTGGCAAACGAGCAATTTGTGAATGATCCCCAGCAATAAAATGAGACAAATGTTGAAGAATTTTGCTGACATTTGATTTGGAAAGAATTAGGCCAACTCCAAATGTAACTAAAAAATTTTTAAAAATTTAAATAATAAGTTGAACCTCAAATATTATACCCTAATAAATCTCAGCTTTAAATACTTCTTAACAGTTTGGTTGGGAACCGGTAGGGCGATCTGTCTAAAGTTCCCCACGGTTCAGGATTTGTCAGTGGAATCCAGGGTTTTAAGCATCAAAAGGGATGCTTAAGGGATGTTTTTGGTTCCAAGGGCCTATCTTATAATGAGATCCGAGAACAAAAATTTTTCAGGTTTATTACTTTTATCGTCTTCATTAATTGTTTCAATTTTCTCAAGTTGTATTTGTGCTTGAGGAAGTAATAAAGAAAAATCATTTTCATCTGGAACAAAAATTTGATCATCCTAAAATACAAAAAAATTAAATTAAAAAAAAAGGAAAAAATTACAGCAGAATTAAGCAACCAACTACAAGCTTGAACAATTTCAACATGTACATTTTTTATTCTGTTAACATCTTCTTTATTAAATATTAAAAGCTGATCACAAAGCAATGAAAAAGGTGTAGTTATTATTGCTGTTTTTTCAATAGCATCACTTTCCAAATTTGTTGTAGATTGAATCGATAAGGGGACATTAAGTAATGGTTGATATCTATTAAAATAATAAGAAATAATTTTTTAAACAAAAAAAACCTTCTTATTTTTATCCAAAAACAAAACAGTTTAATTAATGAAGATGGCAATAGAATCAAAAACTTTTGTTGAGAAGCAACAACCTTTCCTTTATTTTCGATTAAAGGAGTCAAAATTTCGTTGAAGAAGGTTTCAATTGAAGTAACAAAAATAATACGAGTCTCAAAGGTTTGAAGAAACTAAAAAATAATTAAAAGATTTATTACCCGAAAAATAATTTTGTATTTTCGGTTATCTGTTCCCATTTGCTTATTCGAAATTAGAGCAGCACAAGGCTGGTTAGCCGCCCGGTTACTTTTTACCTGTGGCTGGTCTTTTTTCTCTTTTTCCTTCTCTTTTTGACCCGGTACAGGGAAAAATTACCAGGGCGGTTAACCGGCCTTGTGCTACTCTAGTCGAAATATTACAAAAAAATTTCGAGTATTCAACCCATTTTTCTTTTCTTCATCCCTCCTTACCCTCTCACTTATCTAAAATTAGCAAGGGGTCAATCACCTATGACCTTTTATTTTGAGGAAAGGAAAAAAATAGAAAGTCAGGATTATTCATCGAAAGATAACCAAACACTCCAAAATATTAAAAATCTAAACCTTAGTAATCGTTTCCATAAAAAGAAGTCTCAAATTTTTCAATTGTCTGATTAATGGCATACTTTCTTCTTCTATTAAACTATTTTCACACAACATTTGGTCACGTAGCAGAATTATTTTTCCAGATAAAAGCAAAATATTTAAAAGAAAATTTGTTTGAAAATCATTTAGTGAAGGACCAAGAAAAATGAAAATATCAGTCAAGGAGCCAAGAATGCTAAAAAATAATGTAAAACGTGTAAAAATAAAAAAGTAAACCTTTTGATTTTATTTAGAGAAACTGATGAAACTTGTGACTTTTTATCATTAAGAGATTTCAAAGTTTTCGAAATAGAAATATCTGTCTTTGTATCGTCATTTTCTTAAAAAATTTGTATTAATTTATAAAGAGATGTTACAGTGAATCTCACTACAAGATAATATACTTAAGACCAGCCCTCTAGATAAACCCCACTTTAATATGATTGCCAATAAAAAATACTTAAGACCAGAGCCGTCGTTTCCAAAACGCCGAATACCTAACGCAGAAAAAAGTTTATGGCATTACGGCAAAATACTCTAACATAAGCCAAACTCCATATTTAAGATACACCTCATTATAAGCGCTTTTTAACCCCAAGGGTGTATCTTATAATGAGGTCCACCTGTAACTAGAATAAAAATTCAAACCAAAAAATGAACAAATAGGGCCAAACATAAGTTGAAGAAAAAGTTGCAATTCATCAGAAAAACAATTTGCCAAAAAACGAAAAATAGCAATACGTCTAGCCTTTCCTCTTTGAGGAACATGTGTGTGTAATGACCCATAAAGAATTCTAAATAAAAAAATATCAAATTTTAACAAAAAAAATTTTTTAAAGGAAACCTTAACAAAATTGGAATAAAATCTTTTCGATGTTCATCTAAAAGTGGAACTGCATTCGACGAATTTTTTCCAACTGTTCGTCCATGTTGTTCACTTGAAAGTGCTTCTGTTTGTTGAGAATCTACACTAAAAAGTACAAGTTGTTCACGAAAAGATTTTTCATTTAAAAGACGTTCCAAAGATGATCTGTAATTAATAAAATTGTTAAAAAGGAGTTTTAAAATTTCAAAAAAAAATTTTTTTATTGTAGGGGTAAATTTACAAATAATAACTTCTTAAAATATTATTTGCACCGTTTACCACAAAAAAATAATTTTTAAATATTATATAGCAACATATCGCATGAGAATATTGGGATTTGAAAATGAATCCCACACCTCGGCATTGTTGCAATTTTAGAAAATATGTACAAACGAAAATATAATCGAACCACGCTGATACACTCAAAACTAGCTACAACTCATTTTAAATACGTTTCCAAAAATTGGATGATCACTAGGAAGTTTGGTTTGTACAGTTTGGTATTTCGAGGGATTTTGGGGATTTGGCAGTTGAAGTTGGACGTCTCACAGTCGGACGTCAAAAGCTTTTATTATCAATAGAGCTCATTTTAACGGACCCTCTATTTTAAACTACCCTCCATTTAAAATACACTCCATTATAAGAGACGCTTTACAGCCTCATGAGTGTATCCTCTAATGAGGCCCGATTATAATTTATTTTTAATAATACCTATAAGGGGTTAGCCAATTGTACTTATAACAATACAAACATCCTAATGCGAGTCGCTGTATTTCAGATTCATTGACCAGAAGAAGCTTAAAATTAAAAAAAATATTTTCAGATTAGATTACAAAAAACCTCATAATACATTTCTTTTATTTCTTCTTCTTTGTAAATTTGCTTAGGATTATTAAATTTGCCAAATAAAGAAAGCATAGCTTTTAATGGTTTAATTGCTTCTGTTTTTGAATTAAAGTTTAATGGGCGTATACATTCTCTTCCTTGATCATCATCATTATTAGTGTTGCTCTCTTCATTTTCCTCTTCCATTTTTGAAGTATTAATAAATTCATCTATTTGAACGAACTCTTCACTAAATATAAAAAGGGGGGATGAGTCGAGTTCCCCTAAGCCGAGTTATCAAAAACTCAATCAGACCAACGACCCTGTATTTCAGATTCATCCGAAGAAATTTTTTTAAACCCCGGGCCGACTTTTTTCACAACAGGCCCACCTACCACGAGGACCAATGTGAGGAGTCCACAAAAAATTCACCAAAAAATCCTCTTGGTCTATATATCAGTCCCAAAAATAAAAAATATTAACCTGTATAGACGCAAAAATTTTGGCGATAAATAATTCGTTCTCTTTTCCGGTTTTATTGCATTAATTGGAAGTTTAATTAGTAGACGTAAAAGTTGAAGACGAAAAGCTTTAAAATCTGGAGGAAGTTGTTGACTGCTTTCATTATCACAAGTAGAATCTCCTTCCTTTTCCTTTTTCATTTCAAAAATCATTTCCCAACAAGAATCCATAGCATTTTCAAAACAATTCCAAAAGCCTTCAAAACCAATTCCACGAGCATAAGATTCTATTGGTTCAACAAGTAAAGGCCAATAAAGGGTAAAACGTTCGTAAAACTGCGCTAAAAGCCAATCTAATACCAACTAAAAAATTTTCAATTTTTATAAAAAAATAAAATAATAATACCATTGCTATATTTGTTCCATTTCCAAATTCTTTAATATTATTTGTAGTGTCAGAAAAGATTTTCTCAAATGAAGTAAATTTAAGACGCCTAAGGAGTTGAGCACGTTGTCGATAATTATTAAAATCAGCCGGACACTCTTCAACTTCTATTAGAATCGCAAAAAGTTCTTTGACTGATTCCATAAACTATTTAAAAAGAAAATCAAAATTATGTAAGGTAAAAGTTAGATAAAATGGATCGATTGTAGTTCCTTTTTTGTCATAATATCCGCAATTTTTGCAGTCATTAGGGACGGAGTTGTTAAAAAACAAAAAATAGTAGGGACGTTACTTCATCACCAGGGAAAGGGTAACAACAAAATTTCTAGTTCGGTATTTCGGCGTTTTGGTATTACGCCCCAAACCAAAACCTTGTGTAATTGCCTAACATACAACGGAATATCCCGGAAATTTTACAAAGAAAAAAAACGCAAACCTCCATTTCATAATAAAATTTAAAATATACCAATGAATATTCAAATGAATCAAAATTTTGCAAAAGCATTCTGAGGCAAGCTAGACGAATTGAACCATCAGGACTGCAAAGTGAAGAACGCATTTTTGACATTTCCTAGATTAAAAAAAATTTTTTTAAGAATAAGCAAAAAGCAACATAAATATGGAAAATCCATAAAAATTAAAAAATAAAATAAAAAAACGTTTAAAAAAATTTATTTCATTGTGTTAAATCAGTATTCGATGAAGAAGAATCTGTATTACATCTTGTTTGATATATTAACATGCTAAACAAATTTCGCAATTGAAGTAAACTCTTGTCTCCATTAGATATTTGATCCATAAACAAGGCACCTAAAATCAAGATATATTGGCTATTGATTATGAGTCGAATGAAGTGTTACGCGTCCCTTTACGCTGGTTATGGAAATTATCTCGCTTCAAGTTTGGCACTGGGTTCCAACAGAGAAACCGTTTACCTTTCAGGGATCCTCCAAAGATTTATAAACAGTGCTTGGACAATCGTATCAAACTTTGTTCTTGACGCGAAATAAAAGTAAAAACAAATTCGAAATTTCCAGGCACTAATCAAGTGCAAAATGTGAATTTAATAATACAATTTGTTAATTCCTGATACCCGGCCAATATGTAAATTACGATTTTGCTTGTATCTTGAACTTTCGTATTTTTGGCCTCGCACTCTTATTTCGCATCAACACGAGAAAATACTAATTTTGGTACGTGTACTAGCATCGCTCATAAACTGAACAGAGCCTATTTATCAACTAAAACAAACCTTCTCGATAACAACGTTCACTCAACATGGGGTAACGAGCATGAAAACAAAGGATAGCTCTTCTCAATGACAACAAAGCTTTCCTCTGCTTTTGTTCTAAAATTAGAAAAATAATCAAAACTTTTTTAAATTCAAACCTTTATTTAGAGCATTTTGCCCTTTAATTAAATCATCAGCGGTTGTTTTAAATTCTGAAAAATATTGTAGACCAAGCTGTAAAGCAAGTGAATCAGGAAGGGGTTTTTCTTCTGCTAATGACATTAAATTCTAACAAAAGTATTTTTAAATTCGGTAGTAAAATAAAAAGTAATAATCAAAAAAGAAATGAATAAAGATAATTAACACAAAAAAATTTAATAATAAAATTTAATATGTAAAAAATTTTAAAGATAAAAATCATAGCTATGAGCTAGAAATTTTTGGGTGCATTTACTTTCAGACATTTTTGAAGTTTTTTGCATACCCCTCAGTAGTGGGGGGTATTGGAGATTTTGTGGCTCAGGTTCCTACTTTTTTTCAAATTTTCTATAGCTCCTAATTTTTTATAGTTTTTATATTTATAAAGAATTCATTCTAATTCAGAATTTGTTAACAATTAAAAATGAAAATTATTTGAAAAAGGCCGAAAACCCCCAAATTTCTTTTCATGAGGCCCGTTTTTATTTTCGTGAACCCGAATTTATTTTCATGACAACCAATTTTTGATGCTTAAACAAAAAATCTGTTGTAATATTTAATAGTAAAGCTAAGGTTTGGATTAAATTTTTTGAATATTTTTGCTAATTTTAAATTTCTAGGCGCTCTTTAAAGAAAAGCTTTGGTGAGTAGTGCAGCATCACAAGAACAGTTGGTAGTTGCGGCACAGAAGTCTGTACGGTTAATTCTCAAATTAAAAGAGGCCTTAAAAAGTGGAGCTTTTAAACTCCCATGATTCTACTGAAGCTCAAGTCATGGTTATATTGATTCTTTTTTAAACTTTTCAACATCCAAAAATTGCTCAGCATCATCCATGGCTCTGCGTATATTTTCCAGCCCCTTATTTGGGTCCCATTCTTTCCAATTAACAAGAGGACCAGTTATACAAGCATCGACCTTAATTCAGATACTGAGAGTGTTAGTTTTAAACTTTTTATATAAATTAAAATATTTTTTATTTTTAAGGCACAGCAGGAAGAAAAACTAGTTATTGACCTTTGTGTCAACAAAATGGCTTATACATCAGCCATACCCAATGTAATTGATCGATTGCGAGATTTCATTTTAGATAGTTTTATTTTATTTAGTTTTATTTTCTAAAAATTTTATTTTCTAAAATTTTTAGAAAATAAAACTAAATAAAAAAATTTTAGAAAAATTTTTAGAAAATTTTTTTATTTAGTTTTATTTTCTAAAAATTTTAGAAAATAAAATTTTTAGAAAATAAAACTAAATAAAATAAAACTATCTAAAATGAAATCTCGCAATCGATCAATTACATTGGGTATGGCTGATGTATAAGCCATTTTGTTGACACAAAGGTCAATAACTAGTTTTTCTTCCTGCTGTGCCTTAAAAATAAAAAATATTTTAATTTATATAAAAAGTTTAAAACTAACACTCTCAGTATCTGAATTAAGGTCGATGCTTGTATAACTGGTCCTCTTGTTAATTGGAAAGAATGGGACCCAAATAAGGGGCTGGAAAATATACGCAGAGCCATGGATGATGCTGAGCAATTTTTGGATGTTGAAAAGTTTAAAAAAGAATCAATATAACCATGACTTGAGCTTCAGTAGAATCATGGGAGTTTAAAAGCTCCACTTTTTAAGGCCTCTTTTAATTTGAGAATTAACCGTACAGACTTCTGTGCCGCAACTACCAACTGTTCTTGTGATGCTGCACTACTCACCAAAGCTTTTCTTTAAAGAGCGCCTAGAAATTTAAAATTAGCAAAAATATTCAAAAAATTTAATCCAAACCTTAGCTTTACTATTAAATATTACAACAGATTTTTTGTTTAAGCATCAAAAATTGGTTGTCATGAAAATAAATTCGGGTTCACGAAAATAAAAACGGGCCTCATGAAAAGAAATTTGGGGGTTTTCGGCCTTTTCAAATAATTTTCATTTTTAATTGTTAACAAATTGACCAGAGCCGGAGAAAAAATTTGAAAAGTAGGAACCGAAGCCACAGAATCTCCAATACCCTCCACTACTGAGGGGTCCCAAAAAATTAAAAAAATGGCTGAAAGAAACTGACCCCAAAAATTCCTAGCTCACAACTATCAATCAATCAAGGAAAATAATGCTGGATCAGGAAGGGTCGGGTTATACCTAAACCCGGACTTTTTCGACCGGAACCTTACCCTGGAAATATTTGAAAAGGTGACCCAACCTTTCTTCAGCCGACCCATCCTGTAATGACTCAAAAAATTATTTAACAAATACCAGTATCAAAAAAATAATCAATTGGTTTAGCCTTTCCACATTTTAAAACAGAACTTCTTTCAGCAGGAAGCATCTTTTTTATTGATTCTTCCAATTGAAGACCATGACGCTTAATTTGAAAAATTTAATTTAAAAAATATATTTAAAAAAAACCGGTGATAATTGAGATGATTCTAAAAGTGCAATAATTGTACGACACGATGCAATTACCGTTCCGTTGCAAGTGTGACAATAACGCAGAGTATTATTGGAAGAACTATCAGATCTAATATTTAAAATCATAGTTTATAGTAAAAACTTGGATCTCACTATAAAATAAACCCATTTTTGGTTACTTCCCATTTAAGATTCATTTCTAAAATTTGGTTGGCCAACGGTTATGGGAGAGCAAGGCCCGTAACCAAGGCCGCCGACAAAAGGATTACCAATGAAAAGTCCTAGTTTAAGGGCCTGGGAAGAGCTGCCCAAGCGATATTCCTATTTTTAAGATACACCTCTTTATAAGATAACCCTCACTTTAGAATACGATTCACAGTAGGGTAAAATAAAAGTAGGGTAAAATCAACCTATCTACCAAATTTCATCTCGAAGTTCACCGACACCCCACAGCCTCTCCTTTGTTAAAGTTAAATCCCCAAGAGTGTATCTTATAATGAGGCCAGACGGTATTTAAAAATGTAAAAACCTATAAGAAATTTTAAGCCTTCGAGATTGATAATCTGTACAATTGCTAGCACTGCTAATCTCCCCCCATGATTTTCTTCCAGGCATCCACGTCTCTATATCAAATTTTTGAGAAGCTGCAGATAATTCTTCTTTACACATATCCAAAAGACTAAAAAATTTAGAAAAATATAAAATTAAAAAAGAGAAAAAATAACCGACAATGAAGCCCAAGGGAAGAAAATAAATTTTTTTGAATGTTAACAATTCTCTGTAGTTCATCCAAACTTTGTTTTTCAGTACAGACAACAAACATTTCAACCTTTAAAAAATAATTTTTAAATAAAAAAAACAAGAAAAACCTTTTTAAATTGATGAACTCTGTATAGACCACATTCCAAACCTCCTTTAGAAATTTCAGGACGAAAACAGGTACTTTCTGATAAAAAATATGTTGGCAATTGATCTTGATGGAAAACACGGTTTTTAAGTCTAAAATAAAAGAATTTTAAATTTGGGTAAAAGATAAGTTTGTAGCCGTTCGAAGACGTAGCCAAGGAATGATTTCGGAGTAGGGCTAATATTCACAACTGGATCAAAATTAGTTTGATACCCGGCCAACCCAAGGATCGGGTTTTCAGGGCCCATTTCAGGACGAAAACAGGTACTTTCTGATAAAAAATATGTTGGCAACACAAGCTCTTGTTGTAGCCCAATAGCCACAAACGTAATCTTCAGCAAAAATTATTAAAAAATTAAATTTTAACTGATTTGCAATTCCCATTTCTGCTGTTCCAGAAAGACAGAAGTCTAAATCATCAGATAATTCAATTTGTATTTGACTAGAATTGTAAATATCATCAGCATTAAAAATTCGATATTGCATTGGGTTTTGGCCAGTTTGAAAAGGTACACCACAAGCTCTTGTTGTAGAAACCTGAAAAAATATGTACGATTTTTAAATTGAATCTTATTTGTTGACTGATTGAAAACTTAAAGAATTAACGTAAAAATGGAGGAGAAAGTCCGCAAAAAAAAACTTGCGGACCGAAAAAATCCGCAAAACAACTCATGTAGGGGAAAAGTTATTTAAAGGCTTTTGTAGAAAGTCAGCAGATTTTATGTAAACAGATTCTGTCCCAATCTTTAGAAGAAACAAACTTAGCTTACAGGTAAAATATCTTCCACATTAACAATCTCCACATTCTTAACATTATCATCCAATTGAAGCTGTTTCCAAACAAAATCAAAGGCATAGTCCAACAAAGCACGTTCTATATCTGCAAGTGTTCCTTTAAAAAATTAATTTTAAAAAATTCAAAAAAAAATTAAAAAAACCAATCAAAGCATAACTTCTCCCACCACAACCATGTCTAGGCCAACGAATGACTCCCCAGTTTTCCACAAATTTTTCGGCTGGCACTATCCATCGTTCTTCTCTTTTTAATCCACCAAAGTGTTCTACAATCTTGTTTTCGTCTTTTGATTGAAATTTGTTGTTAACTAGAGCTTGGTGAGAACAAAAGTTTGAAGTTCTTGTGAATGTTGAAGACTTTGTAAAAGGCAAGAGAAAATATATTCGTCGAGTTGACATTGCAATATATTTATATCAGGAATGTTGTATCATAACAGAACCCAAACTGTAACTAAAATTTACAAAATTTTCTCTGAAATTTACAAAAAAACAAGCGGAATATGCAAAGTTGCAGGGTAAGCCCTAAACGGCGCGCGGCCATAACGGCGCAAAGCCATAACTTGCTAAAATATTTCTGACGCTTATCAATTTTAGTACCAATCTCCTTAGCTCAATGAGAGGAATCGTTAAACACTAAATTTGGTAAGATTAGAAAATCTTGAAGCATGTTATGGCCGCGCGCCGTTTTGGGCGCGTCCCAAAGTTGCAGTCCTTCTGCATTTTAAAAAAAAAGGCAAAACAAAAGCGAACAAAAACAAAAATGAGAGAAGAAAGTGATAAAAAAAGGCTTAGGAAAAAATGAAAATGATAAAACAAAATAAACAAAAATGGTACACGACAAAATGGTACTATGGCAGAAAGTGAGTATAATGGTAAACATAAATTAGGTCATGTGACAAAAGTTGTACAGTACCAGTAAAATCCTATCCCGTGCCGCTCTCTAATTCAAATAAAGCTCCGATTAAAATTAAAAAATCCCCGTCTTAATCTCGCACCTATAAAAGCACCAAATCCAAAACTTAAAACAACACCAACCAACAAAACATCACTTCACTTCTCTCCAATATTCGTGATGGGTCTCTCCCTCGCTTTGTTTTCTCTTCACGCCTATTACCCGTCTCTTCTGTTGCCGCTTCTGATTATTTCAACGGTCTTGCTCGTCAAATGCGCTAAGAAGAAGAAAGCGACACAGGCCAACGCAATGACTGTGAAAGCGAAACGACGTAATCTTTTTTTGACTTTTAAAAAAATAATTTTATTTTTTTTCAAGCTCCTCCAAGGATTCAAGAAGAAAAACCAAGAAAGGAAGGCGTTGCCGCTGTCAAGGACTATCAAACATTGGGCAATCTGGATGCAAATATCTTCCTAAAAGAGCAAAAGAAAAAGGGTGGCGGCGGCAAGACGCCTGAGGCTAAAGACAAAACAGCGGTCGAGAAAACGAAGGAAGGAGCTGATAAAAAGGATGATTCTAAGGACAAGAAGGATCCTAAGGTGCTTTTTTTGAGCCTTTTAATTCTTTAAAAAATAATTCTCAAAATTTTTAACAGGCTGACAAAACCGAAGCAGCGGGGAAGGATGGAGGAGACAAACAACCTGAAAAAACGGCTATGGTCAAAACCCAAACGCCTCCTGTCGCGGCGGATAAGAAGGAAGCAGCGCCTGCTGCTGCAACAGACAAACCATCACCGGCGGCTGAGAAACCGGCGGATGACAAAAAGGAAAAGGGAGGAGAGGAGGAAAAGAAGTCGAGTGCGCCGCCGCCGCCGCCTGCTGCTGTTGAAGATCAAGGAGGAGATAACTATGAGACGTTGAATGAACTTGAGAATCCTAAATAAATTGTGTAGATTCAAAAAGGATATATAAAAAGAAATTTGTGATATATATGTGTATATAATGTTGTTGAGTAAATATAATGTTGTTAAAGTAAAAATTGTTATTTTCCTTTGCCTGGTTATTAAATTACTTGTCGAGCCTACTAACTTTTAGGTACACCCTTGGAGTTGAAAAAGTTGTGTGATGAGTTTCTTAGAAACTCCAACATCCAATGACTGACCAAATTTTAAAGTCTCTTATATTGAGAGTGTCTTATGGTGAGGTGTTTTCTAATGGACGATATTGTTTAGCAGCTCTCCTCGCCCAGTGGCCAATTAAATTTAAAAAGCGTGTCTTATATAGAGGTGTAGCTCATATTGAGTGTATCAGAAGGCTTGACTTTAATGAATAAATTTCAACCTTATAGTCTAGAATTTTGTAACGTTTAACCAATAAACCGTTAATTTTTTGAACGGTAGGAGAGTCTTTCTTAATCTAGTTTTCTATTTATGCCAATGATCATAATAAAATTGATCATTTATTTAAAATTGCTTTTTTCCAATTTTCTCGCCAAACATAATGAGCTCATCACAACGACAGCTTAGAAAATACCACAATTATAGAGAAGAGGAACTTAAATTTACTAAATACAGCGAATTCTGATTAATAATCTTTTCTTTCTTCTTGTCATCTCAGAAAATCTTTTTTTCTTCTCAAAAATAATTTTTAGCAAAAATTATTTTTTGGCAGACCAGAATGTGTTGTTTACAACGATCATTCTTTTCTTTGAAATTATTTTCTTTACCCCAATTTAATTAATTAATTATAAATTCCCGCCCTTTAAAATTTGCTTTATAAAACGAGAAAATAACTTTAAATAAACATCTATAAAATACTTTTTGATCGTCTCACTTTAATATACAGTTGAGTGGGTGATTTTAAGGAGGGGAATTTCATGAAAATCTACATACTTTAAAAATTAACTTTTGCTATTTATAATTTTTAAATTTTTATAAAATCTTTCAAATTTAGATAAAAATGAACAAATCTTTGTTGATTTTCGTTTTGTTAAATATTTTGGCAATTTCTTTTAATTTTGTTGAGTGTGGATACAACCGAGGCGGAGGAGGCTTTGATTCAAGCAGTGGTAAATAATTCTCATTTGTTTATTTTATTCGCTAGATAGAGGAACTCCTTAAGCAAAAACCCCAATATAAGATACGCCCAATATAACATACACCCCATTATAAGAGACACTTCATTATAAGATACTCCCGATAAAATATATTCTTCTATTTATGAGACACCTTCACGAATCAGGTTGGCCTCTGGGTGTGGGAGCTTTTTAAGCATTAACCCTTATTTAATAAACCTCTCATTATAAGACACAATTTTTCATCCCCGCAGGGTGTAACTAAAATGAGGTCTGACTGATTTAATCTTTCATTTAAGGTGGCAGTGAATGGAGTCAATCATCTGGCGGTGGTAGCAGTTTTGACAACGGTGGTGGTGGTGGCGGTGGAGGTTTTGGCTCTCCTGGCTATAATGGGGGAGGAAGTGGATATAATAGAGGAAAGAAATGAAAATAAATTAAAAGCTAAAAAATGAGGGAATTTTTATTAAATTTGTATAAATTAAAAATTGTAAAAAAATTTTTTGATATACATATTTAATCAGATAAACAATTTAAAGTTTACAAATAAGCTGGAATTAGAATATTTATCAGGGATAGATCCTGCTGCATTTTTTAAAATTGGATGGCAGAAGAAAACGGAAATATCTTTAGATTAAGCTTGACTTCACTATAATGTACACCCTCTCGGAGATTGAAATACCTTAGAGGTCTTAAAATGTCTTAAACAAGGGGTATCGCTTAAGCAGCTACCCACCCAGTTAGCCAACCAAATTTTAAGGGGCGTATATTAAATAGAGGTGGATTTAGTGTTGAGGGTATCTTACACTGAGATCTGATTGTAAAAGATTTACGAATATGCTGAGCTCCTCGAAATATGAGTTTTCATATTTTTTGCTATGGGATAACATGTCTTTAGTCTCAGCATGTATTACAGGCCTTAAAAAGCGAAAGACGAACGTCTCAAAAAAAACAAAGACGATAGGCGAAAACCAAAAAAGGCGGAAGATGAAAAGACGAAAGGCACACCCTTGGCGTACGACTCAAGTCAAAACCTAGACTCCCCTTTAAGGTATTAAAGTAATCTTCCCACTTTTTATCACTCAACTAATCTACAAACAAAATACAGAAATCAAAGTTTATATTACAATCCAACTAATAAAAATATCGGCACAGAACAATTATATATAGGTATATTTTCTTTTCGTATTCCCCTCATCCATTGTTCACTCCTTCTGAACTTAACGTCAACTCTGCGTTCACCAAAATTGTTTTCTCGCTATTCATATATCTGCGGTAGCATAAATAGGCAAACACTGCAACAATGCAAATTCTGAAAAAAAAATTTTTTTTGAGGGAAATTTTTTTGAAAAAATTTTTTGAAAATTTTTTCGAAAAAAATTTTTAAAGAAAATTTTTTTTTGAAAATTTTTGAAAAATTTTTTGAAAATTTTTTTTTGAAAAAAATTTTTTTGAAAAATTTTTTTGAGGAAAATTTTTTAAAAGAAACTTACACTAGGAAAAGAGTCGCAAAAACAATCGCAATAGGAGGCACCATTTCGCTCTGTTCTGTTGTAGTGTAAAAAGAGAAGTTTAAGCTTGTATTGAAGAACTAAAACTTGAAAAAGTTTATTTATTTGTTTTTATAGTAAAACTTTATGAAAAGATAAAAATTTCTTTCCTTAGAGGAAAATTGCAAAATATTGCTGCTGAACGTGTCTATCAGGGAGAGGACATCTATCGCCCTAGCTTTTCAACTTCTGCAAGATTCTGTCTTCGCCCTTTTCGCCCTTTTGAAAGATCACCTGAAACAGCACTGCTGTAATATGTAGGGCTAAACAGGTCTTCAAACCAAATCTTTGATAATAATGGGGGTTTTTTTAACTTTCCATTTTTCGATGATTTTTCAGTTTCGATATCAAAATCCTCAAAAAAGTTACCGATCTTATGTTTGATGGGTGTTAAAGGAGGATATGGTTCTTGTGGATGTGTGAACAAATTTTAAAAAATGAATCGCGAAAGGCTAAAGAAAAAATAAAAAGCGAAAGGCGGAACTGGTGCTCGACTCCTAACCAGCTAGGAAATACGGAAACAATTTAAATTAAAATTTATCTTGTCTAAATAAAAACACAATAAATATACAAAAATTTATTTACAATCCATTTATTAATATTAAATCAACAAAAAAAATATTTTTATTTATTCTCTTCACTCTTCTGTGTATCTGAACTTGTTTCAACTGACAGCTCTGAATTTACCTCCAACGTTTGCTCGCCATTTCTGTACTTGCGGTAAAATGAATAAAGAAACACTCCAAGGATGAAAATTCTGAAAAAGAAAAAAATTTTAGAAAATTTCAAAAAATTTAAAAAAATTTTTTTCAAAAAAATTTTCAAAAAATTTCAAAAAAAAATTTTTCAAAAAATTTTCAAAAAATTTCAAAAAAAAGTTTTTCCAAAAAAATTCCAGAAAAATTTTTTAAGGCAAACTTACATTAGTAAAATAGTCACAGAAATGATTCCAATAACAATAAGCATTCCGGTCCCTTCTTTTACTAACATCATACATACAATATCTTCGATTGACGGTAACCCTTGCGGCCTTTATTGTTGTGCAGATGGGTAAATTTAAATAAAAACTTTTTTGTTTTTATAGCAAACTTTTTTCTAATTAAAAGTTCTTTTTTGATTTTTCTTGAGAATATCTCGTTACTCTTATTAGAGCTCGACACCGGGCCGGGCCCGGGACCGGGTTTTCCGGGCCCGGTAGCCCCAAACCATTGGGTCTTCTATCGACAGCATTGGGTCTTCTATTTATAATAAACATTTTAAAAAGAAATATGTAGAAGAGAGATGACTGTCCTAGACCGGCTTTGAGGGCACAAGAGCTCGTGAAGAAGGATTAGTCAATAACTCGGAGAGAGATGAAGGTTCTAGATCCATTTTCCTCGGTCGAAGAGCTACAGAAGAAGCAGCATTCAGGAAGTCGAAGAAGAATAAAGATTCTAGATCATCTTTGAGGGAGCTCGTGAAAAGCCCGTCTAGAACCCTTAGTCTTCTTCTAATTCTTGAAAGATGCTTCTTCCAGAGCTCTTCGACCGAGAAAAATGGATCTAGAATCATCATTCTTCTTCGATTTCTTCAATAACCTGTCTTCTCGAGCTCTTTCCCCCCTCAAAGCCCATCTAGACCACTCGTCTATCTTCGACTTCTTGAAGAGCTCGAGAAATAGCTTCAATAAAAATAGCTTCTCCGACACACGAAAGGTTTGTGGGGCCAAAAAGCTCGCAATTTTAATTTACTCTATAATTCCTCTATTGCATACTACTTTAAAACTATAAAGAAAATTTAAAAAAAATTTATTTTTCTAACCAATTCACATCGACCGCCGTCCACTTAATTTGATTTGGACTGCTTCTTGTCCTTTACTTTATTTTCTTATTTTGCCTCTTATGCTTGTTTACTAGCTTTGTGTGACACTCACAACAACTAGTGATGCTCGGGAGAAGAAAAAACCCGGGAATCGGGAAACGGGAGTCGGGTCGGGAAATGACCTCGGGAGTCGGGATCGGGAGTCGGGAATTAGCAATAAAAAATTTTGGCGCCTTCGGCGCCAAAAATTCCGATTTTTTGCAGCACAGGCAAAAATATTGAAAATTTTGGAAGGTAAAGAAGCCTTACTAGCGCCGCAGGCGAAAATTTTGAGAATTTTTAGGTCTTGAAGTCAGATTTCTTCCATTTTTTGCGCCGCAGCCAAAAATTTTGACTCTCATTGGAGTGAAATAGAGGAAAAGAGAGTGAAACAGAGAAAAATATTTTTACGTTCAATTTTGGTGGAATTTTGGTGAACTAGAATAACACAGCACGCCTTTTGTGGAACGTGCTGGCATGGGCCATTCCATTTGGGGTATTTGGTGGACTTCAATATAAGAGAAACCTACATCCTATCGGGAAGCTTAAAGGGTTGATCAAGTCCTCTGGCTTGCCGAGGCACAGATATTAATATACACAGGGATGTAATAGTGTCTTTATTCAAAGGGAAAATACATATAAATAAAATCAACAATTAAATGTATATTTACTAACTCCGACCAAACATAACAATCAACTGAACCAATTACAAAGGAAAATAAAAGGATTAAATATATGAGCAATAAATGGGCGGAAATGTGTTTAATGGGAAAATCATTTAATGGAAATATAAAATATCTCTTTGCTCTTTAACCTTCGGGATAAAGTCCTTCCTTACACCTCCAACCTCAGGGAAGACCGTCCCTGGTCTTAAAATATCTAATTCCCAAACAGTGCCAATTAACCTTAGTTTAAAATTTTTGTTCTGACTGACGTTCCACTCTTTCTCTCATATCACTCCTTTCCCACAAAGGATCATCCTTGATCCTAAATTTTGTTCTACAGACTGGTTTTTGCCGAGGCCCCCAGTCTGTCTTTTTTGACCCTTTCACGGTATTTTCGATGATCTTTTGTTTCCTAAAGCGCTGTTTAGAGTGGATTGTCAGTCAATTTTGATTTTATTTTTCTTCCTTGCAGAAATTTTGGCCTGCTTGGAAATTGGATTTATTTTAGTTGCCTATTTTTTTTTTTTGGTTTAAGAGCAAATATTTGGATAATGTGTAAAATAAAAACAGTCAGAATTACCTAAGTAAATGGGAAATAGTAAAATGCTCAAGTTCAAATGTCAAATATCTTAAAGTTAAAAACAAATAAATTTAAGACCTAAATTAAATGTTGGGATTGAATTGCTTTGAAAGAGGACAGGATAAGTTATTGTAGGAAAAGTATGCAAAAGTCAAATTAGAATTAAAGATACCTAAGTATCCAATATTCTCACCTAACTTTTGCAATTTTTAATGCAATAACTAGCTCCTTTAATTCTCAAAAAAAAATATAATTAAAATAAAGGTTGATAGCCATTATAAAATATTTTCCAAAATAAAGATATATCAATCCAGGTGGATTGAATACCTAGTTTTTGATAAAATATTTTATAGCGATTATTTGACCTTTATTGCCTATGGGGAAAATAAAAATATTTTAAATTGTGAATGGACAGGGAGTGAGGAAAAATGGCAAATATGAAAAATTATGTAAAATTGAGTATATATAGTAAATAACAGTTAGACAAGTAAATTGATTATATATGATTTGAAATTTTAATAAAATGATTGAATAAGGGATGAGATTTAAATTTGATAAATAGAATAATTATGAGGATGGATAGTAAATTAAAATAACTTGATTGATTAAAATAATTAATAAAAATAATTGATTAAATTGCAAAAATAATTAAATTAAAATTTATTTAAAATTAACAAAACAAATTAATATTTTCCTCTCCAAGTATTACATTCACGAGCAAAGTGACCAGCCTTTCCACAATTGAAGCATGTTCTATCTGTATTTCGCACAAAAGTCCGAGAATTCCAACCACGCCAACTGTCAGGTGCCTGCCTCTTGGGTTGATTCCTATAAAATTCAGTGTTAGTTTTCATATTTAAATTATTAAAATCGTTTTCAAACCAATCCTCTGAACGGTTACGTGAACTTGGTCCAGGTGCATTTGAGTTCTGTCTCCACGTTTCATTTGGTCCTTGTTGTTGTTGCCTGGGCCCTTCCAACACACCAGCGATCGTCTTGTCAGCTGTCACAAGTTGAGTGTTGAGCAAATCACGGCGAAGACCCTTCAAATAATTAATACCAACAATTTTCGTAAAGGAGGACGCTTTCTCGAAAAACCTTTGCCAAACAGACCCACCACTCAAACTTTCTACATCTCCGATAACTACCATTCCATGCTTGGCACGGGAGAGTGCAACCGTCGCACGTCTGGAATCGTGGAGGAACTCTGAATTCTCATTATTTTCAAATTTACTCTTCGACCTGGTGGTAACAAGTACAATCAAATCGCTCTCTTGTGCCTGATATCCATCAACCGACACTACCAGAACATTCATATTCAAAGCTTCAAATTCACGGCGGAGACAATCTTTTTGAAAAACATATAAACAAATAACAACAATATTTCGAGCAAAATTTTCATACAAGGCGGAAACAATCAGAATTGCCGAAGCAGTGTGAGCATCATTTGTTGAGGAGTGCGTTATTGTGTCCTGTCTGCAGTTACCCACTATATCTAACAACACTATTGGACAATCTTGAACAGGCAGTGGAAAATTCGAGCCGGTTAAAAGTGACCGTTCATTTTCTCCTCTGCCAGGCTCAAGCAACTCTCCATGTTGTTCATACGCAGCAAACGAAACAACCTTCACCAAAGTGGGGTGCATTCGATAACAAGTTACAAGGCGATTTTGTTTAACCATTGGTGAGACAACAAGTTGTTCAACCATGGATTCAAGGCCGTATCCTTCCCGAAGGACTTGTGGAAGCTCTTCTAGATGAACACCCAACTGGAATTGGTCCCCAGTGACGAGGACCTTTTCCAAATTGGGGAAGCGCGACATCAAGTGTGCTAATACGACAAAAGACCCCTGCGTTGCCTCGTCAAAAATCATAGCAGAAACACCACGAAGAGATGTATTAAACATGTCTTCTGCCATTGTGGACGTAGCAAACACTATTCGGAGATCAGAAACTTCAGACAACAACGACGCCATTCTTTTTTCCCTGGTCAATTTAGGTCTGTTCTCAAAATCTGTGCAGTATTCATCAATATCCTTTTCATCAGACTTCATTAATTTTTCTTCAATTTCTTCCAATTTTAATTTAGTTACCAGCATGTGTCGGCGGAGATTCGCGAGCAACTCTCTATATTTATCCTTCGCATAACCAGAAAAGAACGCAACCGCGCTGGAGGACTCCATTTCATCACCACCTAAAATCTGTTCAAGCTCATTTACCAGTTTCGCTAGCGGGAGATTTGCAGAAGTAATCACTGCTACCTTCATATTCTTAAACAAAGCCAAGATAAGTGCGACAACTATCGAGGCTACATAGGTTTTTCCGACACCTGGTGGTGCTTGTTGGTAAACAAGCTTACACCCATCCCCAAGAAGCATTCTCGCAGTGTTTTTCTGCCTCTCATTCAACAACCGCATCAGTGGATTCTGTCTTGCCGAAGCATCAACCTCAATTTCATCTTCATTTTCAGGTTCAATTTCTCTCCCAAGAAGAACGTTCATTAATTTTCCCTGGTTTGTATCCTGCCTGGCTAAATAGGAGGGAAGATTTCCCATAAAACACCCTCTTCTGCTTTCAAGACCCTTAAATATACACGGATACACAACCACAAATCCTCCCTCTTCAGCCATTTCCAATTCATCTTCAACATTTCTCTTTTTTCTGTATTGTATATTCACTACCTTCACTACAACACAGAAATCAAATTTTTTCTTCCCTAAGGAGTACACCTCATTTACTTCAATTCTTCTTATAACACCAATCGCAAAATGAGGAAAATGAAGACTGGACTTCAGATAAACCTGGTCCTCTTCTGTCCACACTTCCTTTAGTTTCTTTACCTTTAGATTGTCAATGTCCTTGAAACGAAGGTGGAATAGTTGGTCAAAATATTGTGAAGGACCTTCAAACCGATTTTCAATAATTTTATTTTTCTTATCTTCATAAGAAAAACCAATCGCCGCACTCATGACTTTCTCACAAAGTTCAATTTCATCGTAAGTCATTTCAGGCAGAATCGGATAGAAAACATTTTTACCATTTCTTTTATAAGGCCAAGGAGCATGTTTCTTTATACAAGCCAAAGCTCCAAACTCTTCACAAATTATTTCTTCTGTCCCCATTTTAAATTCAGATTCTGGTGGAAGAATATACGCATTGTCAACATAGCAAGCTTGAGGAAGAGTCGCAGTACAAACTGTGACTAATTGACCTTCTTCAAGTTCGTCAAGATCAAGATCAGACATTTGTCTACGATAACATCTCGAGGACACTTGTAAACCGGAGGAAATTATAAACGCACACGTCCTTTTAGTTACCCCACCAGTGACCTGATCTCTAATTCGGAGGACAACACCAGGTGTTTCAATCCAGTCGGCATACTCAATAAATTCAATATCCAAGACAATTGCCTGAGTATTGATTTTTTGTACGAACCATTTCTTTCTATTTTCACCCGTTTCGCTATCATGGTGGACTAAAAACCGAAAACCTTCTTTCCATTCAACCCTGCTGACATAAACAATGTCTCCCAATTGCAATTTCCTAGTGGAGTGAGGACTTTCTTCGACCGTTTTATTTTTAATTGTGACGAAATGAGGCCAACGCTTATTAGTCATAACACGAAGACGACCGGCGATGACTGAGTTTTCTTCAACTTGACAAACCAAAAACGACACAACATCTTTATCAAAATCATAATCATCATCGACTCGATAATTCACGACCGGAGGAACTTCACTATCTATTTCCATATCATTTTTACTTGCCGAAGCATTATTATTACTCACATAATTAGAAGATGATTGTTGTTGTTGTTGGCCCAGGGGAGGGAATTCAATGGTACTGTTGATGTCCAAGTAGGGAGTTTGAACTTCCATCACTTAAAGAATTTCGGTTAGTTTTTGATAAAATTAAACGGAACGGTATACGGGTCTCAGATAAACGGCATAAACGGTATACGGTTTATTTTTTTTAAATTAAAGTGTTTTGTGCTACTCTATTTATTAGTTTAAATTATTATATTTTATATTTTTGATTGATTTTTAATTTTTAATTTAAATTACCAAATAAATTTTATTAAAATTATATTTTTGACTGACTTTTTAAATTATCTCTAATCCTGGTAAGTATCCTTCCTAGGACGTTCAATCCTCTCCAATTTCGTCTGTTGTAGACACCACCAAGTCCGACCCCAACTCCCCAGTATGTGTCGAATGGCGATGCTTCCACAAGGAGGGAATCACCCGTCTCAAATAACAACTTTCTCAAATTTCCATTTTGCCTATATTTAGCCAGGTTTCCGATGACCATCACAATTATACATAATTTCCTCCAGATATGATGATTGAAGTCTTTAATTTTTGATCCAATACGTTTAATTGCGCCAGCATCCTTTGCCTCCATTATCATTTCTACACTTTTAAAATCGCCGAAAACCAATGCTTTGAACCTCATGTAAAACTGCTCAACGCAGAAATAAGAAATATTATCAATTTCAAAATGGCATCCATAATGATTGCTGAACACGTATTTTTTTGTAAAGAAAGGTGTAATTTCAGCTGACATCTAAGTAATTATATATTTAATTTTATATTAGTATTTAATTTTATATTAAAATTTTATTTATTTCATTCTTGCCGAAGCATTTAAAATTAAGATTTTCTGTTTTGGATTCTTCCTTAGATTGTATTTCGTTATTGTATTTCGCCTTCCTAACTCTTCTGTCCCTTTATCATTAACTTTTTCTACATTATTATCAATGTTGTGCGAATATCCAGGTTCGTCAATAAGCTCTTCTGCATTCACTTCGACCAATGCATCAGATTCCTCTTGATCCAAATTAGGATTTGTGCAAGCAGGCTCAAAATTAAGTGGTTCAACGCATTTCTTCAATTGATTGATGTGGACTATCCTAGGATTCGACTGAGGAGAATTACAACTTGTAATAGTTACTCTTACTCCGTCTATTCCTATAACACGGAAAACACCTTTCCAAGGAAGATGAAACTTCTTAGATGTACCAACTTTGCCGGTATAATTCCTCAGAAGTACGCGATCACCTATTGTTATAGTTGGATTTCTTATCAACTTATCGTACTGCGTTTTAGCTCTTAGCTGCGCATCCCTATTGGATTCTGCTGCGTATTTCCAGGCTTGCCTAAGCGAAACGATTAATTTTTGTTTTATCTCTGCTTCATCATTCAATGCTACTGGTTCTCGCACTTTTGGATCCAGAATTAAATCTACGCAGAAAATAGGATCTCTACCATACATGAGAAAGAATGGAGTTTCATTAGTCGAGTAGTGCACCGAAGTGTTATAGCAGAAGTTTGCAAATTCTAAATGCTCATCAAAGTCAGGCTGATCCTTATTGATGTATTTTACCAGGATGTTATGGAACGTCCTGAATGACCTTTCTGTTACTGCATTGCCTTGACTCCAGTGCGGTACAGCATAAGTTTTATTTATATATAGCATTGCGCAAAAGCTTTTGAAAAATTCTGAGGTAAACGCAGTCGCATTATCAGTGATTAATTCAGTACAACCGCCAAATTTCAAATAACAATTTTTCAGAAATGCCGAAGCGATAGTAGATGCCTTTGCATCTGGTATTGGAACAGAAATAACAAACTTCGTGAACCAGCAAACTATGTTTAAAATGTGCTTGTTTCCATTCTGTGTTTTAGGAAAGGGGCCAGCTAAATCCAGACCGACTTTTGCAAAAAGCGTATTAATTGGAGGCGTGCACATTTCTGCTCTATAAGGTGGGTTTGGAGAATGCCGAAGCTGACAAGTAATGCATTGCTTATGCCACGTGACAATATCTGCGTGCATGCGAGGCCAAAAATATTTTAAACATTTCTTTAACGTTTTGTTGAAGTCCATGTGTCCTCCCCCTAATTTAGTTGTGTGAAATGAATCGAATATCATAGCTCTTAGCGAAACAGGGACATAAATCCTTGGTTTCGAGTGCTTGTGGTGGAAATATAATACCCCTGATTCTAAACACAAATCTTTAGCTAATCTTGAGAAACTATTTTTCTCTTCTTCAGAAATGTCCTCAGGGAAATTTCCGGCTTTGAGAAAGTCTATTAGTATTGACGCCTCAGGATCTTCACTTTGTTCTTTCCTAATATCAATTTGGTGGATGTTCCCTTCCATTGACCTTATTGACATAGTTAATCCAAACTTTTCATGAACAACAAATGGTTTCTTATTGATTGCTAAACAGACAGGGAATTCAGCAATATCTTCTAATTCTTCTAATTTTTCAATTTCTTCTGGACTTAAATCTTCATGGGGAATCCTAGATAGAGCATCAGCAAGAGAATTTTGTTTGCCAGCTATATGAACTATTTTTATGTTATAATTCTGCAGTTCGACTAACCATCTAGCTAAATTTTGATGAGTCTCTGCTTTTTTCAAAAGAAACGCCAATGGCTTATGGTCAGTGTGCAGCTCTATACTAGACATAAAAATAAAAGGTTTGAATTGCCGAAGCGCGTAAATAATTGCACCTAATTCAACTTGAACAGGTGGCCAATTTCTTTCAGAACTTGACAGCGTCCTACTGCAATAACATATTACACAATAAACTTTTTTCTCCTCATCCCATTGCATTAACGCTCCACCTTGACCCACTGAAGAAGCATCACAAAATATGTGAAATGGTTTTGTGTAATCAGGAAATGTCAACACAGGCTTTTCAGATAATATTTTCTTAACTTTCTCGAAGGCTTCTTGCTGTTCTTTTCCCCAAATAAATGGTCTTTCCTTTCTGGTAAGCCTAGTTAAAGGTTCTACTATTGTCGAAAAATTCGGGACATGTTTCCTAAAGAAGCTTGCCATTCCAACTACTTGCCTAACTTCCTTGACCGAAGTCGGGATTTTTAGATTCAAAATTGTTTCTATTTTTCTCAGACTAGGTGTGTAACCTGACTCACTTACAATAAATCCGAGGAATTCCATACTTGCCGAAGCGAAAATACATTTCTTGGGGCTAAGTTTCAAATTAAATCGTCTGAATCTTTCAAATACACTCCTTAGTGCCGTTAGGTGTTCATCAAAATTTTCGGATTTTGTATAAATAAGAATATCATCCACATAAGCAATAACATTTTCAAGACCTGTCAATACATGCGCCATAACCCTTGCAAATGCACTTGTGGCATTTTTAAGTCCAAAGGGGAGATTGACCATCTGATAGACATTGTCTTCAGTAATGACTCCGCACTTTCTTGATGCTCTTTCACTTAGCTTAATTTGCAAATAGCCACTAGCTAAATCTAAAGATGTATAATATCTGCAATTTCCTACCCTTTCCAAAATTGTTTCAAGTCTGGGCAGCGGAAAATGATCCGGCACTGTTATCTCATTCAGTTTTCTAAAATCTATGCATGGCCGAAGCCCTCCATCCTTTTTCTGAACTAGCACTATGTTTGATACCCACGGGGTGTCTGACTCAATCATGACCCCTGAGGCTAAAAGCTGATCAATGTGCTTTTGTAATTCATCCCTGTATTTGAAAGGTACCCTATGTGGCCTGGAAGTTACTGGTTCTTCAGATGTTGTCACTATATCATGTTCGCCTGCGGTGCAATTACCTAAGTCATATTGGCTTTTACTAAAAACATCACCAAACTCTTCACACAATTCTTTTAATTTCTTTAACTCCTCATTCTTTACTGTCGACTTAGTAAAATCAATTTTAAAACTTGGATCAATAATTACTTTGGACTTCCCTAAGGAATTTAATTCTTGCTTACTCACATCAGACTCTTCTTTTTCAAATTCTGAAAGCACATTTTCATGACTAGTCTCATAAATTTCATTCACTAAACCTAGGCCTTTGCCCTTGAAAACTCTTTTTACTTCTCCCGTGGGGTTCGATATAATCACAGGTACTACTCCTGATTTTGGATTTGTGACTATTGGAACAAAACTCAAACCTTCATCTGAAAGTTTTTGGTCTATTGTGTGAAACATTATGTCTTGCCGAAGCAGTTCAGGAAATTGGACTTTACCTTTGATTAGACACTGTTCATTTGGTCTTAATTCATATGTAGCTAATGCTCGAACCTTGATATCCCTTAATTTACCTTCCATTTTATTATCAAGTTTTAAAATATTTCCTTTAATTATTAAACTTTTATTTCTTAAGTCTAATTGGATGGGTGGTAGTTGAGCCAATGCATCACATCCAAGAATAAAATGATAATCGTGCTTGTGCCAGTGAAACTTATCATTAAAAAGATTTATGATTATTTCAGCCCCTGCCCCTGCAATGCCGAGTTGCGCTTTCATTGCTTGCCTGGCGCACATAGGATGTTCAGAGGCGCTTTGCAGAAATGTTTCTACTTGAAATACTTGAGCTCCTATACGGTCTGCTAGGGCTATATTGGCTACCGAGGTGATTGCTCCCGTATCTACCAAACACCTTAAAGGCATATCATTCAAGTTCACATCAACTATTACTGTTGCTGCATTTGGTCCCAGGGCTCCAATAAAACCTCTTCTACCTACTGAACCTATATTAAGTGGGGACCTACATGGTGCCCCGGACTCTATTGCATTTCTAACTGTGGGTGGCCAAGATACAGATAGCCTATTTACAACTGGTTCCTCATAAGTGTCATCTTCTTCTATTCTTGGTTCGTTAATCCTCCTAATTTCCATCATCCTTTTTACTGGTTTTTCAATTTTAGTCCCAAATATAAGCTTGCCTAAGCGACCATTACCCGCATACATTTCAGCAAAAACCATTAATAGTCTCATGCTTAAATCAATAGCTAGAATTATGACGATTACAGAAATTATTATTGCCCAAATTTGCTTGTAATCTCCAACTACTCCTCTTACTAGTTGATTTTCAACTTCTTCCCATTCTTGGGATACAGATGTAGTGATACCAGTTTCTTTTTCTTTTATCTGGTAAGTTATTTGACTTGTCCTTACCATATTACTTACAAATGCATGATCTTTAATGTCAGTCATGTTCAATAGAACTAACTGATGAAAAGCATGCGATTCAATTTTTGGAATTAATTCGGTAAAGTTTAATTTCAGTTCATGAATTTTTAATACATTTGGTCTTACCGAAGTAATTTTTCCTTCAATCTGGTCTATTTCTAAAATCTGATCATTAATTTGTACCACTATATTTCTTGACTCATGACAGGGACTTTTCCTAGATGAAGGTGAGATAATCATAGTTGTGGGATCTAAGAATGCTAAGTGTTCTTTACTTTCAGTCCTAAGCGTTATAGGAATGAATTCAAAACATTCATTCATTTTTGTTGGACGGAATTCATAGTCCGATTTTTCTAAAGGTACACATGGCCAAACTTTCATAAGTGACATACCAGACCTTTTAGCAACAAGGTACGGATTAGAAAACATAGACCTTGCTAGTTCGGTTGGATTACTCATATATGTGGCTTCTGTCCACCGCTTAATTACCTCAAGCAATTCACAAAATGAACGCAATGACTGGTAAAATGCAAAGTTCATTGTTTTTGACATTTCAGTTTCCAGGTATGTGAGCTGCGACGCAAGCTGCGAGGATGTTACAACACCATCCCCATAATATTTTCGGGGTTTATCATAGGCATGTCTCTTTTTTCTTGTTATATCGGTTACATTAATTACAATGGACCCAAGACCCTGATCAGAAACTACAATATTCTTTCCACAATCATTTACAGTAGTTGCATTTTCAAATGTAAGAGCTAATCTTCCATCCTCAGAAAGCCAGGCCTTGCCCATGCATTGTCCCTTTTTATCCCCTATATGAATAAAGTTACATTTCCTTTCGTTACTTACTTCCCATATAAGTACTGTTTTGTCTTTAAGCATGCAATTCCCTTTTTCATAAGAACACTCATGTGCTATTCCTAATGGAGTTACAATTTCTGACGCACCGAAGTGAGAATCAATTCGACTTTCGAATAAGAAACAGTTTCTACTCGAAATGTTCTTCCACCCGAATGACCCCAAGAACCAGGTCCTAGGTGTCAAATCTATCTTATTTTCAGTTTGCCATAAGTCTGATTTTTGTTTGAGAATTCCCAAATTACAGCTTCGGTGTTTAATCATTTGGTTACATTCTTCTAAAGAAATATCTAACTCTTCATGATCTAATTTTTCTTCAATTGGAATGCCAGTGATCGTTGTGTACTTGCGCGCATTTTTCTTAATTTTTCTGCATGCCCAGGCCTTAGTAGAGAATTCAATGCTATTGGGAATGTATATTTTTCTATCTTCAATTGCTGGTGTGTACTTTTTATGAATGCTAATTGAGGGGCAAAACATTATTTCAGGTAACTGCCAAATCATTGCTTGCTTCTGCGTCTGGCATATCATTGGAGTTTTTGGAACTAAAGCCGGATTAAGTCCCATAACAGTACTTAGTATTGTCATTAGCATTAGAGAGGTACCTAATAATGAAGGGATTCTTGTCCTGCGTCCACTATTTTCCCAACTTTCTATTTTCTTTGGTTCTGCTTTCTTATGCTTAGTTTCATGTTTTTCAGACTCGTTAGTTTCAGTAACTTTAATAGGCTGAAGGGATCTTATATTTTGATTCGATGGTACATAATTCCTATTCATTTTTATTTCATGTACTTGTACTGTTAAATTATCTATTATTTCTTTCATTTCTTGATTTTGATTTTTCAAATTCTCAATTTCATTGCTCTCTGCATTTTTCCTGCCTTGATTTCTATTATTAAATGACCTATTAGCGTTGAACTGGCGTTCCCTACAATTATATTGTTCATGCCCTGTACGCTTGCAGTAGTGGCAGAATGGACGATTGTTCCATCTGCGGTCATTTTGTGGCCGCCATTGGTTACTAGGCTGCCATCTATTTCTTTGTCTAAATTCATTACTTGCCGAAGCATATCTGCCATTGTTATAATTTACCCTTTGCCCTAATGGGGTGTTGTTTGGGTTTATTGGTTTCCAGGTTGTGAACCGTCCCCGAGGCATTTGACTAGTTTGTGCTTGATCAGCTATGGCGTGTATGCCTATATCTGCGCGACCTTCCCTTTCAATAGCAACTTCTAGTTCTTGCACGTATGCTGTTAATTTATCAAAATCTTTCCTTCCAATAAGTGGACCAACTAATTGTAATGACCTTTGAAACTCAGGTCTGACCTTTTCCATAAAGCATCTACAAAGTGTTTCTTCCCTTACATCATTCGGGACATGTGATGAAGTTGTATTAACAAGTGGCACTAGTCTTTTAATGAATTCACTCACTGACTCCCCTTCCCTCTGGTAACATGCTGCTAATCTCTTATAAGCTAGCTCTCGGAAATGCGGACTGTCAAGTTTTGCTCTAACATTTTTTAATGCGTTTGCTAGAGTATTTCTTTCAGTAACTAATAAGTTTTCAAAAATCTGTCTTGCTTGCGCGCCTAAATACAGCTTAAGTCTATTTAACTTTTCCATTTCGGTCCAATTGCTACCAAATACTTCAACATAATCTCTAAACCTTATTGCCCATTCATCAAAAGCAGATGCAACTTCGCCTGTAAATACATTTAGTTGAGGACCAGACGTCCCAATTTCATTCAAAACATTTAATTCTTGACCTTTATTTTGGTTATTAGTATTTTCATTTATATTATTATTTGCTTTCTTCCCTAGGGATGATGACGTTTTATCACTACTACTACTGGTGCTCGAACTTTGGGAATTATGGTTGGGTGGTGGTGGAGGAATGACTGCGGGTCTACTATTTGCCCTTAAAAAATTAGCCGCTCCACTGCTCCTTAATTCATCGAACTCTAGGTTGTCCATGTCCTGAAACTCAGTTCTTATCCTTTCTACTTTCTCATCTAAGTTATCAACATTCTTTCCTAGATTATCAATTCTAGTTGCCACCTCTTTAAAGCCTGCATTAGCTCCTTTTTCAATCCCCTTTAAACTATTTTCTAATTGTGTGATGTTCCTATTTGTTGCTCTTAGGTCTCTATTAACTCCATCTTCTAAAAGAATTAAATCTTCATGCACTTTCGAGATGTCACCTATTTTCGCTTGTGCACTTAGAATCTTGCCCTCAAATAGTTTTCTATCTACTACATTTATATCTACTTTTTCCATTTTAGTTTTAAATATTTATTAAGTTATTTTGTTATTCTTATGTTTGTTTACTTTATTATTATTATTATTTTTAAATTTTATTTCAAGAGCTTTTATTTTTATTTAAATTTTATTTTATTATATATATTTTTTTAACTTTTAACTACCTTTTTCAATTTCTTTATTGCCGAAGCACCAGATTTTCTTGCCGAAGCACTAAGTAATTTGACCAAAACAACTAAATTAACCAGAAAATTCCAAAGGCACAGGTATCACCAAGCCTTAAAATCACATTTTTATTAGATTATATTATTAAAAAACTTTTTTTTTTTTATATAATAAGTATAAACTTGACAACATATTTAATAAAGTTAGCACTCGATAGAGAATTGGATAGATTTGAATTTATAGTACATTAGAGTGACTTATTATTTTTGACCCAAACGGAAATAAAACCAGAGAAGAATAAAACAGAAAATCACTAGCTTTAATAACTATTTGCAAGTGTAGAAGGAAATTAGAATGAATAATATTTATTGGAATATTTTGAGAATAATTAAAAATAATAGAAATTTTGCAAATAAATATTTTAATAGTTCTTTCCTCCTTTCATTTGAGAATATTGAGGGGTGTGAAAAGTATTTAATTTTAAAAAAAAATTTTTGACTGCCGAAGCAATTCAGACTCAATTATACTTTTTCAAAAAAAAATTCGCAAAAGAAAATACTTCAAAAAATTCAAACACTCTAATACTTTGAAAGAGAAGTGAGAGAAGAAGAAAAAAAAATTTTTTTTTTTTTAATAGAGAGTATTTTTCTAGAGAAGGAGATAATAATTAACAGAATAATTTTAGTTATGTCTTGATTTTAATTATGTTTAATTAATAATTACTCAAATAGAAATTATACAAATCCAAAATTCTAAAACCATTTTGCTAAAAATAACTAGGTTCTAAAGTTTCAAATAAACTTTATGATGTCTGAGAATATAACCTAAACTTATAAATATAACCTTTTTTTTGTATAATAATTGGTAAATTTTAGATTTGAGTAGTACAAAAATACGCCTAGACAAAATATGTATAAATTAACAAAATATAAAAATTTGTATAATTTAGAATGTATAATTTATAAATTATATAATCAAATATGAGAGCATAATACTTGTAAAAAAAATCAGAAAATATCATAACTACTCTATTAAACTTATTCAAAAATTTGGAAAAAAAAATTTTAATTGCCAAAGCACTTTAGTTTTTATCCGCTCCCATATACTGTAAGGAAATAGAAGAAAGATTGTAGTAGATTCAGAAAGAGAAATATTTATAAAAAATAATCAAAGCGAATAGGAATAAAGGGCAGTAAAACTTGATTTTGACAGAATGAAACGATAATTGAACATTTTAACCGCCAAAAGAAATTCCTCTCTTCTAAAGTAATCCCGACTTAAATAATTCCAGAAGGACAACTCCCAAAAAAAACTTCAAACTTTTCACGGTCTAACATTCTATTTAGAAGGAAAGGGAGAAAAGAAGGTAACAAAATTTTAAGTCATTATAGTATAGAAGAAAAGAGAAGAGAAACGATAGGGGAGAAAAGTGAAAGTAATATAATTATAATATTCCTTTGCAGTATTTTTGGAAATAATTCACACTAATCGAGATCATCCAAATAAATATTCTAAAAATTCTCTCCTTTACATTTGAAAACATTGTAAATTTTGAAGAATATTTAATTAAGTTGAAGAAGAAAATAAATTTTAGCTTAACTTCATAATTTCTAGCAAGTAAAGAAAATTTCTTAAAACAAAAACTTCGAAATTTTCTCACCCTAGGTCTTTAAAAAAAAGGAGAAAATTAAAAAAAAATTGTTAGAGTGGAAAACAGTATTCTAGAGCATGAGAAAGAGAGGAGAAAGAAGAGAAATTAATTTATTTTTACAATATTTATTTTTGAATTTTCCAAAACTAATTAATGATAATAGAAGTTACAAAAATAAATATTTGAAATCATTATTGTCAAATTAATTTAATTATAAAATTCCTCAAAAGAGCGATTCTGTATTTCCAATCAAACTCTAAATATAAGACTGTATAATTAGACATGTTCAGTATATGAAAGTATGTATAGAAAACCAGATTTATTTTAATTTCCCACTATTATTATCTAGGATACCGATCCAGAGTAGAAATTTCAACCAATAAATTATTTTATTCTAATTTGCCTAAGCATTCATAGGCTCACCTTCATAGTCTTACTCATTCATATACTGTAAAAGTGAAGGGAGAGAAGAAAGATTTAGAGAGAGAGTATTTGATTGGCTGAGCTAATTTATTCTGAAATATTATTAACCAAAACAATTTAAACCAATAGAATAAAAGACAGTTAAATTTGAATTTTTAGAAGAAATAGAAACGGTAATTGTATTTTGACAGCTCGTTTTTTTTTTTTAGTATCTCCATTTCAGAATCATTAAAAAATATCTTTAGAATTACTCGATTTCTATTTCCAGACTAAGACTAAAATATTGAAAATAGTAGAATTGAAAAATATTATCAACATAGAGGGAGAATGGAGGAAATCTACAGAAATATGTTTAAAAATAGAGTAAATCCTAAAAATTGAATCTAATTTTATTTATTTATTTTTTAAATTTATTTTCCAAACTAAAGTGCCAGCTGAAATTCATCCTTAAATTGTTCTTGCCTAGGCAATTGGGGTATTTTAGACAGAAGTAGATAAAAATATTATTCACTCCAAACCCTTAAAAATTTAGAAGAAAATTTTCAATCATAACTAGAAAATTTGAAAGAGAGGAATAAGAATTAAAAAAAAAAAATTTTTCTGATCGTTTGAGAGAATTATAATTTTCATGTTTTCAGAAAAATCAGACCCTGACATTTATTTTCCCAAGCTAAAATTAATTATTAAAAATCGGTTTTAGACTCAATAATTTGTACATAAAATAATATTGAAAAATAAAATATTTAGACACTCATTTCCAAAACTAAAAGAATCAAAGAAAAATTAAATTCAAAATGAATAAAAAAATTTTCATGAAATTGAATAAAATGAATTAAATCGTTAATCAGACTGGTACGTATTTTCCAAAATTCTATATTAAAATTTCCCAAAAATAGGTTTTAAGCTTGCCTGGACAATTCGTAAGTTTTAGATAAAAATAAATAAAAATATTGCCTACCTCTTAAATTTTAAAAATTAGAAGAAAAATTTAATTCATAAATCTCAGAAATAGAGAAAAAATTTTGTAATTGGAAGTACGGTACTTGTGGGTAATCCCTACGGCCTTTTGCTGATTTTTTTTGGAATTAAATTCTATAGATGCCCCAAAGATAGTCCTTAACATTTATTTTCCAAAGTTTCAGAATAGTACTTTGGTAATAATTTTAACCTTGCCTAGGCAATCTCGAACTAAAAAATGTAAATATAATACTTCTGAGATTAATAAGAATTAAAACATTAAATTTATGATCTGAATTGATAAAACAAAATTAAATTGAATAAATCAGCTCTTAGACTAGAAAAGAAGATTTAGAATAAATATCAGACAAGATTGATATAGAACTAAATAAAATTTGTGAGAATGTTATAGAAATGTTATAATTAATATATAAAATTGAATTAATATTATTGAACTTAAATTTTCTAATAGAATATATATTTTTACATTTTTTAAATTTTTATTTTACCTCCTCAATACAGTCTTTATTGCCGAAGCACAATATTCCAATTAAATATTCCACAACCAAGTAGTTTCAAAATTAAATTAGAATTAATCGAAGATCAGAATTTGCTTGTAAATAATTTTGTTGTAAATAAGATTTCTAAATATTTAATAATATTATTATAAATGATTAAAATATTTATAAATAATATTTAACAATAACTCAAATTGGAAATTAAAATAAATAAAAACAGAATAAAAATCAGAATAAAATCAGAATAAAGTTTGAAAAAAAAAATCAGAATCTATAGGATAGAATCAGAATTAATATTGAAAAATAATAACTAAAGTTTCAACCTATTAAAATAAAATATAAAATTATTAAAAAATAATAAATATAGGCCATTGCCTGATGAAGAATGAAAAACGAATGAATAAATGTGAAGAAGGAAGGAGGAAATGAATAACTGTGAAGGAAGAAATGAATAAATGTGAAGAAGGCTTGGCTTTAGGGAAAGCCAAGCCTGAAAGGCTTTTTCCTTTTTTCTTTCCTTTTTCTTCACCTCTAGGGAAGATAGGCCATTTAGTTTAACAAAGAACGTTAGACTGGCCTAGGCCATTTTCAATGAATAATAGTGAAGAAGGAAGAAAAAAATGCCTCCAGTGTAAAGGCTGGGAAATAAAGAGAATAATAATTTTTTTGTAATAAATAAAAATAGGACAAAAATTTTTTTTTTTTACAATAGATGGGAAAGGCGATAAAACGATTAAATGGAAAATGGAAGTATGTGCGCAAACAATTTTGCGTTTTGAAACACTTCGATGATACTGTATTTTTTTTTAAATCATTCAGACTTCCCGAAGGAATGTATATACATAACTATATTTTTAATTAGGGCTATGTCACATTTTAGGACAATCTTACTTATTATTATGACTTAGAATTTTTAGTTTTATTTTCTTACTTAATTTTCCTTTCTCTGTCCTAGTCTTATTGATTAACATTAATTTTATTTAGAGCTGATATTTTATATTATTTGACCGGTAATCTACATTATGCTTTTATTTTACCTAAAGCCCTTTTATTGAGTTTATATTTAATTATTTATTTTCTCTCGAGAGTCTGTCTTGCCGAAGCAATCACGCGCGCGAAGAGTTAGTCCCTCATCAATCTATCTCCGAATTTTGTCTACCGGCCGCCCAGGCCAATGGAATGTCGCGAAGACGCGCAACCATCCGGTGCTACCAATAACACAGCACGCCTTTTGTGGAACGTGCTGGCATGGGCCATTCCATTTGGGGTATTTGGTGGACTTCAATATAAGAGAAACCTACATCCTATCGGGAAGCTTAAAGGGTTGATCAAGTCCTCTGGCTTGCCGAGGCACAGATATTAATATACACAGGGATGTAATAGTGTCTTTATTCAAAGGGAAAATACATATAAATAAAATCAACAATTAAATGTATATTTACTAACTCCGACCAAACATAACAATCAACTGAACCAATTACAAAGGAAAATAAAAGGATTAAATATATGAGCAATAAATGGGCGGAAATGTGTTTAATGGGAAAATCATTTAATGGAAATATAAAATATCTCTTTGCTCTTTAACCTTCGGGATAAAGTCCTTCCTTACACTAGCCACATATCTCTTCATATCCCTCTATAGTATTAACACCCCCTGTGCAACATTAATCATCCATTGATATCTCTCTTTATTACTTCAAACCCCTCGTTATCTCTTCAAATTCACCATAATCTTAGTAAATCACCGAAATCTTCTATACTACAACTCCACAGATTCTTCAGTTTTCAGCGCAGCAGGCGAAAATTTTGAGAAATTTGGAAGATCCTTAAGCCAAAAATCTTCACTTTTCAGCGCCGCAGGCGAAAATTTTGGGAATTTTAGGAGACCAAGAGGCCAGATTTCTTTATTTTTTATAAATGAAAATATAATTTTGTCAGAAAAATCCATTCTTAGGGGTGTAAAAATTTCCCGACTTAGTCGGGAATTGACACCGGGAGTCGGGATCGGGATCGGGAGGCCAAAAACTCGGGAAATTTTCCCGAGTCGGGAGTCGGGATCGGGATACCCGAGCATCACTAACAACAACCTCCCCTTATTTTTCAAGATTTACCCTCTCTTCTTTTTATTTTTAAAAATTATTTACGCAATTCTTTTTCAATTGTATGTATTCGGTTATAAAAAAAACGAGAAAAAGGTTCTTAAAATTAGTGTACGAATATTTTTTTATTTTTGTTTAAGCTTGTTCTTTAAATTGTTTTTATTTTTAATTAAACTTAATTGTTCAACTTTAAATTTTAATTAAACTTAAGGCTATTTTTTCTTTCAAAAAAAAATTTTTTTAATCAGGGAAATGATTAAACAAGGCTCGTTTATTATTTTTTAATTTTTCTCGGTTCGACGGCACTTCTCCATTAACCTTCGTTTGGACTTGTCCGCACCAGGCCTGTATGCCCTATGCTCTCCACAAACTTGATACTATTAGAATTAGATCTCGACCAGGGCAACCCTTTCTAAAAGAATAAGGATCTCTCAAACATGTCTCAAAAATAAGGCAGTCAGTCAGAAGTCAGTCAGAAGAAGGCAAAGTCAGTCAGAAGAAGGGTCGATCCAATAAGGTCAAAAGTTTCGAGTTAGAAGTACTACATATCTTAACAAATATTTTTTAAATTTATTTATTCAACTTTAACCTAAATTTGAAAACAGTCTAGCCTTAAATAAAATTTTTAATTAAAATCTAAAAAAAATAATTAATCCGGAGTATGTATGTACAGCACACATATTTTATTTTTGATGAAAGCCGCAAATATTAATTTATTTTATTTTTCATTTCTCTTACTTGAAGTAATTCAATGCCAAGTATTAGGTCAAAATCTTCTCTTTTTTTATACGATTTAAAGGGAGTTAAAAGGCTTTAAGAAGACTTTAAGAGACCCTGGCAGCGAACCTGACATTTTGGGAGGTTGGAAGTTATTGCTAGGCAGTTTTTATGACCACGTGTAGGTGCTCTACCCCAATGGTGGGTCAGGAAATCTGAAATCCCTGACTTTTCGACCTGAAACCCGACTGGTCTACCGGACTGATCTATCAACTTATCTACCGGAATGCTACTATCCCCATCTTTTTTATTAGATCTTAAACCCCCCCCCCCGCCTAAGTAAGCTTTTTTAAATGCTAACCAGTTGGATCTCTCCCATCTTCCTTACATTTAGAAAGCGCTGAATAAATTATAAATCAACCAAAAAGCTTTGAAAAAAAAATATTTTTTTTTAAATTATTCACCTTTAAAGCTTTTTCTTATTCTCAGCTGGCATTAAAACTCTTCTCCTCTTCTTCCCCCACCTTTTTTCAATTTTTTAAAGTGGGAAGAAGGGGTAAAGGTCGCTTTAATACTTCCAGCTGACAAAACAACCTTTTTGGCATTTGTTGACAGATGTAATCGATTGCTTCTTTATTTTTGCCATTCCTCTTTTTTTCAAGCTACTTGAAAATTCCAAAAATGTTTTTGGCCCACATATGGGGCAAAAAGTGCGTACTTTTTGATGGCAAACAATTAATGTCAATGAAAATCAATGTCATTCAATTAAAAAATTTTTTTGTTGGCTATACCCCTTGACGTGACCATAGTCTGCCGCGGAGCTTATATCTAATCCTAAGATAGTGGGATCTAGACAATTTTGGTATGGTTCGACGCAGCTTGAAGAGCTGCGTCGAATGGTGCCAAAATTAAACTTCTATGACATTTTTACGCAAAGTTATGGCTCCGGGAGTAGCTGGGGTCGCGGTGGAGAAGCCTGCTCCTTTTATATTTAAGGGGCTTTTAAAAACTTTAAAAGCTTTAAATTCTTAATTATTCTCTCAAATTTTTTTTAATTTTTATAAACCAAAGATTTCCTTCAAAAAATGCCAAAACCTTCAAAAAATATTTTTTCTAATAAAACTTGACAAATATTTAAAGGTAGAGACAGAATGCCAGAAAATGCCAAAAAAAATTTTTCTTTTCCCAACACTTTTATTTTGCTTTTATTTACAGCTTCTTTGACTTATTTTTCCTTGTAAAACTCAAAACTTAAGAGGGCAAAGCCTTAAACTCCAAAATAAATCCCTCGAGGCTTTTTTGTTAGGCAAAGTACATATAACCATTTAAAAGAACTTTTTGACTGTCTTTAAAGGCGCTTTTCCTAAGGGATTTTTAAATATATTTTTTGGCATTTAACAAAGTTTTTTGGTGCAACTTTTATTTATTCTTACTTCCTTTAAATTTTTTCTAAAAATAAAAATTAAAATATGTACTCTTTGTTATAAGTTAGACATAACAATACACCTATGGAGATGAAAAATCATACCCATCTTATAATGAGTTGTATATTAAATAGAAGTTGTCGCTTATGTAGCTCCTTCCATCCAGTGGCCTATCATTTTAAAGAGTATGTTAAATAGAGGTGTACCTGGTTTTGTGGGGACCTTATAGTGAGGTTATCATACTGAGGTTATCTTGTATTGGGTTTACCCTGGTTTACCCTTGAGTATCATTCTATCGTCTCATTTTAACTTGAGTACCATTTTGTCCCTTATCAGTCAGTACCGTTTTGACGTATTTAGCCTGAGTATCATTTTGACCCTACCAGTCGTACTATTTTAATTTAAAATTTTTCTCTTCCTTTTTTAAATACCGCAACAAATAAAATTAATTTTTACAATTATTTTCTTGCAGAAAATTAATTCGTTCAATCATTTTCTTTCAAAAAAAATAAACATTTTTTTCCAATCTATCCCTCTTCAAGTAAAAAATATCATTATCGTCATTTATGTTCCCCTCCATTCTCGTATAAATAAATCTAACAAAAACGCCCACACGCTGTGAATGAATTAAAAAAAACCTTTTTTTGTTGTGTTTAATTTATTGCGATTTTACTAAAGCAAAGATTATTTTTTTTTGTTACTTTTATTTAAAAATAATCAAAAAAACAAAAATCATTTTATAATAGGGAAATGAAGCGATTTTTTAAAAAATTAAATTAATTTTTTAAAATGAAAGTAAGTAAAGGAGATCCAGCTAGCATTAAAAACGCTTATAAGATGAGGGTTTAAGATATATTAAAAATGATTTTTATTCAGCGCCTCGTTGGCTCAGTTGGTAGAGCACCCGTGTGTGGTGGGGAAGAGGTTGTTGGTTCGATGCCTGACCTGGATTTTTCATTTTTTTAATAAAAAAACTTTTCCTCGGTGTTTCAATTTTAAATTTTTGTAACACGCCAAATATTTTTAATATTTTTTAATGTTTGGCGTTCTGTTTTTTAAATCAAATTTACTTTTTAGTCTCTCCACTCTCCTTTTTCTTTATACTATTTTTATTAAAATTAGAAATTTGTAGTTTTCTTAGTTTTTTTTTTGATAAAAATTTTTTTGTTTTCTCTTAGTAATGTTTTTTTTCTTGTAAAAATCACCTTAAAACGCAACACAAATTTTCAGTTCCTTTAATTATCGCACTTGCGCATTTTAAATAGATTAATCATAATTTTGTTATTCTCGTTTCGCGTTCATTCAAAAAATCAAAAAATGTCTCTTCACACCTTCTAATTAATTAATTATAAAATTCAAAACAGACAAAAATAAACTACAAAAATTTCTCCCAATTATTAATTTATTTTTTTATTTTTTCCAATAAAAATTCACTCAACTAAAAATGTTAACGACTTTCAACAACTCATTAAAGGAAGGCGCCGGTACTTCGAAAAGAGAGTCTGTCCGGGAACAGCCGGACAAACAAGAAGACGAGGAAGAAGAAGAAGAAGTTATTGCCCTTCCTTTATGGCAGGATAGCGGTGGGCAACCAATAAAACTGCCGATGGAGTCAATTCCTGAAGTTGAGGAAATTGAGGGCGGCAGTTTTGGTTTGTGTTTTTGACAAAAATTGAGAAAAAATAACAGAAATTTATTAAATATGTAATTTAATATATTTTTGGTTTTTAAATTATTTGGTCTATTGCTTAGTAATTAAATGTGAAATTATATTTATAGTTTAACCTCATTGTAAGATACACCCTGAGGATTGAAAAATCGTCTCTTGTAATGAGGGGTATCTTAAATGGAGGTTATCGCCTAGGCAGTTCCGCTCACCCGTGGCCAACTAAAATCTAAGGAAGTGCCCCTTAAATTATTATAGAACTAGTATTGGGGGTATCTTATAATGGGGTACATTAAATAGAAGGTGTCGCATAGACTTGGAGGCCACCCTAATTTTAAAAAACGTCTCTTAAATAGAGAGTATCGTTTAGGCAACTACCCCACTCCGAGGCCACCCTAATTTGAAAGGGCGTCTCTTAACTAGAGGTGTATTTAATGGACATTATTTGAATTATTTTAAGGATCACCAAGTTCGTCATTTATGTCACAACCTATACAAAAAACAACAATTAATTTAACATCCCCCTCAAAGAATTTGGACGGACATGTTCAAGAAACAAAACAAAAAAGGCTAGAAATTTATAGAACAGAAGAAATTGATACGCTTGTTAGGTGGGTTTCTTTTATTAAAATAAAATTTAAAAATTCAAAATTACGTTGCCTTAGGCATTAAAAATGAGCATAATAAAAATTAATTTTAAAAAGGTCATATTGAGAATGAAAGGAAGGGAGAAAAATTTTTTTTAATTGGATTAAACTTGAAAATAATGAAAAGGGGTGGTTGGTTAAGCCGCTCACTAAACCACCGGAAATTTAAAATACCTAAACAATAATGCAGCGAAGCTGAAGTAATTATCAAATATTATTAAGCAGGGTTTTCCCCTGGATACTTGCGCAAAACAAAAAATGTTAAATTATTCAAAAATAATCCTCATCCTCTAATTAGGGGTCGAACCTAACCCCCATTTAATAATTCATTGTGTTAAGCCAAGCATCTTACCACTCAACCAACAGCTCCTTAAAGGCCAAATTCACCAACTCTCAAGACGGGAAACAACCTTAGGACTAAGCAGATTATTTCTTTAAGAATTTTGGATAGCCCTCCCCAAGCTAGGAAATCTTGAAAATTCCTTCGTTTTCTCGACCAGCCGTCTGATACGTAAACCGTTAAAAATTTTTTAACGGAGGAAAAGGTGAGTGAGACAGGACAGCCTGTCTACTCGATCAATGCTTGCGGGGATTTGGACACAAATAACATTAAATAAAAGAGAAATGGACAAGCAAATATACTATTAGAGAAGGAAAAAATATTTATTTAGAGTTTAGTTGAAAATGATGTGATGACATTTGCTGATGAATTTTTGTTGATGCTTTCCCTATTTTTGCTGTCCTAAAAGTCTCTTCCTCGTTCATATACCTACACATTTTCTCTCACCATCGACCAATGATGCAAAAATATTTTTAATACATCCCTTTATTTAAAAGTGTATTTCTTCTCTTAATTTCCTTCAAAAAATTTTCAAAAATTTCTTCGAAAAATTAATTGACCATTCTGAGCCATTTCTTGATGCGAGACCTTACATGCATTCGACTGTGTATTTAATTGAATCACAAAAATCAAAAAAATTTTTTTGATTTAATATTCTGAAATTAAGAAAATTTATTTTACATGTCACCCCCCCCCCCCCTTAGTTCTACTCATGTTTCCAAAATTTAATTGAAATTATTTTCGTTATGAGGAAAATCCGTCCGCTTATCTAAAATAAATTTAATCTGCTTTAATAAATATGACAAATACCCTCATTTGTTGATTTATAGTTTAGAGGGATTGTTTCCAATTTCCGGTGGGTATTTGTTGTGTGTTAGTGAGCGGACACCTTTTTTTTATTATTTTCAAGTTTAATCCAATTAGAAAAAAATTTTTTTCTCTTCCATAGTGCATGTATGACCTTTAAAAAGTTTTATACTTTTATTGTGTTCATATTTTTTTTAATTTTATTTTTATTTTATTTTTCGACCAGTCACTCTTCTAAATAAATAAATTTTTATTTTATGTACTTTTCCTCTCCCCCATTTTTCTCCTCTTCATAATTATCCCCCAAAAACTTTTTTTTCTTCTTTCTTTGACTCGTTGAGTGGCTTTGCTTTTCTCTCCCCTCTTATTTTCTTTCCCCTCTTCAATTCATTTATTTTTCCCTCATTTTTAAAGGGTTTTCTTCCCTTTAAAAAATTATTTTTTTTATTTCTGTTATCGCTAAAAACAAGGAGAAACCGTTTGCTTTTTTACAAATAATCTTTTTTTTCTGCTAATTTATACTTAATCATTTGCACATTTTTTAAAGAATTTTTTCTTTATTTTTTTGTTAAAAAATTAAATTAATTATTGATTAAATCGATAATTAAACAGAAAAAGTTTATTACCTATAAATCTAGCTTTTTTGGGTTTTTTGTCCTCTGAAACTTTAAAGAAGATCATGACATTTTGAATGATTTTCTGGCATTCTGACTAACATTTTAAAATTAAGATTTCTACAAGTTTCAGGATTCTTAATGGTTTTGGCCCTAAAAATTGGGTTTTTATTTATTTATTTTTCTATTTACATAGAAATAAGGCATGAGGAAGGTTCCAAAAATTTATCAAATGCCCTAACTCTAATATTGTTCTTCAAAATAAATTTTTTTTCTAATATTTTTTTCATCCTTTCTGGCGCTGTTTTATTTTTTTTTCGATTTTTAATTTTCAAAATTTTTAAAAAATTTTCTCCATTTTTCGATTTCTTATGTCTAAATATTTTTTTCTTTTAAAACAGCTCTGATTTTTTCCAAAAATATTAATTACCATTTTTTCTTATTTTTATTTCTGTTTTCTTTTCATTTTCTAAAGCTATAATTAATCTAATCAAAGCTTTGAAAGCAAATAAATTGAGGTATTAATGAGGGAAAATCTGGATATTTATTTATTTTATAGGAATTTGTGAAAAGAAAATTTTTATTTTTATTCGATTTTTGCACTTTTTTAATTAGAGTCCGGCTTTGAGATTTATCGTGAATTTTTTTTCGATTTTTTAATCTCCCCGACTCTCTCTATTTTTTAATTTATAAATTTATTTATTGTAAATGCTCTAATTAAAGCTCTGAACTTCTATTTTCCAATAGGTCCCTGTTGAATGCGCTTGTATTAAAAATGGGTTTCTAATAGAGATTGGGCTTTAATTAGAGTATTTACGTTAGTGAAAATTTTTTTGAGAATTTTTTTCGTATTTTGAAAAAAAATTTTTAAATATTTTTCTTTTACTTTTTTATTTTTTCAATTTTATTATTTTTTAAAAGTTTATTTTGCATTTTATCATATTTTTATTGTTTTTATTTTTATTTATTTTTTTTCTTGATAGAATTTTGGGGTCACTTTAGTACGTGGGTGCAGGCTTTAATTTACAAATGTTATACCATTCGAAAGAGCTCGTCGAGCTGAGTCGAATGCCACCAAAATTAGATCTAGGAAAAATTTCTGGACCGAGATATAGGTCCCTAAAGTTTGAAAAACCATAGGGGGGACCAAGCACTTTTTTGGGGTGAAAAATTCGAAAATGCAAATTATACCTCGTTCGAAAGAGCTCATCGAGCTGAGTCGAAAGACACCAAAATCAACGAAATCCGACTTGATTGGACCGAGATATAAGCCCCCTAAAAACCTAAGATACAAAGGGGCGATTTTTGGAATAAAAAATTTTTTATACAAATAATACCTCATTCGAAAGAGCTCGACGAGCTGAGTCGAATGAGACCAAAATCACCATGATTAAACAAGATTAGAAAAAGTTATGACACAAAAAAACAGAACCTAAACCTATGGGGCGTCGGCGAGGCGCTTGTGCAAAACCCGCGCTTCGCGCGGGGTTTTGCGGCACGCGCCTCGCGGGGAGTCTACGGGCGATGGGTCTGGGCTCGTAACATAAACCTATTCTTATCTCCCTTGTTCTGGACGTATTTGGAGCCTCTGTATCAGCAAAAATCTCCACAGATGCCATAGGTAAGGAGCTAAAAGAAAATATCAGAACTTTGTCCAATCAAGTCGGATTTTGTTGATTTTGGTGTCTTTCGACTCAGCTCGATGAGCTCTTTCGAACGAGGTATAATTTGCATTTTCGAATTTTTCACCCCAAAAAAGTGCTTGGTCCCCCCTATGGTTTTTCAAACTTTAGGGACCTATATCTCGGTCCAGAAATTTTTCCTAGATCTAATTTTGGTGGCATTCGACTCAGCTCGACGAGCTCTTTCGAATGGTATAACATTTGTAAATTAAAGCCTGCACCCACGTACTAAAGTACAGCCGAATTTTATTTGTTTTTTCTTTTATTTCTTTTTTTCTCTGAAAAATATTTTTTTATTTTAAATAAAATAAATTTCCTCTGATTTTATTTCAAATTTTAATCATTTTATTTTTTAAATTGCCTAATATCAATTCCTCTTTTTTTGTTAAATTTCGTATAGGGACAATACACCGTCCGACCAAAACACTTTCCACACAGAGTAAAGATTGATACATCCATTTTGCGATTTTAAAATTAAAATTTTAGGCAAAGACCTTAGCTTTGAGGTCTAAAAATTTTAAGCTAATATAATTTAGAAGAAATCGAAGCTAATCTTTGTCAAAATGAGCGGCAGTTTTTACTCTAATGTGTGGACGGTTTTTTGTCTGGACGATGTTTTATCCCCTCATTTTATTTAAATTGGCCTATTCTGCCATATTTTTCCCCCAAATATTTTTCTAATAATACTCTACCAATAAAACAAGAATTTCCAAAAAAAAATTTATTTTTTTTTGACTACCCACACATCTGTGCAAATTTTATTTATTTCTTTGATTTTGATCAAAGAAAAACTGACACGGTCTTTCACAAAAAATTACTCATAAAAATAACTGAAAAAATGTTAAACCAATTTGTCACAATTTTTAAATGCTATAAATAATACTAAAATAAATTTTTTTTTATTTTTTTTTCAGTACTTTGCCTAAAGAAAAAATTCCTCCGGAATGGGATAAATTGTCATCTGAGGAAATTGTTAATGATCCAAAGTAAATAATTTTTTTGAATAATATACAGTCAGACCTCATTATAATATACACTCTTGGGGGTGAAAAATAGTCTCTTATAATGAGGTGTATATTAAATAGGGGGGTATGCTAAAATGAGATCTATCGGTAAGCTTTCTTGATGTCCAACTGATTGTTGTTAATCTATGGAGGGAGCTAAATTAGGGAAGAAATCGTATTTTAAGGTGAGAGGTACCTTATAATGTAGTGTATTCTAAATAGACCTCTATTTAAGAGACGTCCTGGTAATTGTTCGGTTCGTACCCCCCACTCCTTTTTCTTTCCTAAAAAAATGGTCAGTCAGTCTTAGGATATAGAACTCGTCGAGCTGTGTCGGATGACACCAAAATCAATCGAATCAGCTCGACAAGCTCTTTCGAATGAGCTATTATTTGTTTAATCGAATTTTTACCCCAAAAATGAGCTTGGTCCACCCTTTTATTTTTCAAACTTCTTAGGTCTGTATCTCGGCCCAACATTAAGACCTGGGGTTGATTTTGGTGTCATCCGACACAGTTCGACGAGTTCTATATCCTAAGACTGACTGACCATTTTTTAATAGTTTTAGGAAGGAAAAAGGAGTGGGGGGTACGAACCGAACAATTACCGACGTCCTTTAAAATTTGGTTGCCTATAGGAGAAACCTATGTAAGAGCGCCGTCAGACAAAAAACCGTCAGACCTTAGTTGGTCGGCTATAGGGAGCTTCCTAAGTGAATACCCTCCATATAAGAGACTTCAGTATTAGGTACCTCAAAGGGGTATCTTGTAATGAGGTCTTGACTGTTCCTATATGAATAAAAAAAATTTATTTTTTTGAAAGAATGGCCCATACCTACATAACAGAAATACCTGGTGGACTTCCTCCAACAGCTAGAGGAAATAAATATTCATATATTTATGAATCTAAATTAGAAGGTGATAACAACGAAATAGAGGAAAAACAACAAAATAATTTGTTAAATAATTTAAAAATAAATAATGGAATAATAATAGAAAATGGAAAAACTGAACAAGAAGAAAAACAATTGGGAGAAGAAATTTGTACAGATGAAGATGGAATTGAAAGGAGATGTAAATCTACACAAAAGGTTAATTGTGTTTAATTTATTTTTTTGTGAAATTGTTGAAGGGCAGCAAATTCTGCGTACTTTTTTTGCGGAATTTTTAAGAGAATTTTTTGCGGACAGTTTTTGCGGACATTTCTTGCGGACTTCTTGGGGTCTTTTTTAGTTTTTCAAATATTTTTTGCGGACATAACCTGCGGAGTTTTAAGGACATTTTTGGAGCTCTTACGGAAATTATTTTTTGTATTTTTTCTTTTAGTTATTTTTGCGGACTTTTTTTTGCGGATTTTTTGTTTGGAAAATGGATAGAGGAATGTTTTATAAAATTTATTTTTTTTAGATAACAAGAATAACAAAAATAACAACAACACGTTCAGTAAAACAATTTCCAGTTGAACCAGGAGATTTGTATTTTGATGCCGATGGAAATCCAATACTTAATGGTTTTGATGGTAAATATTTTTGCGGACATTTTTTGCGGACTTTTTTAAAATTTTTTAAGAAGCAATTTCTTCACCATCCCCAGCAGGAGGAGGAAGAGCCTCAGATTTTAGTAGATGCTCCCCTTCTGAAGATGATTTTCTGCCTTCTAGTTCTGTTGGAACAATAATTGCGGATGATCATTCTATTGGCATTGATTTAATAAATACTTCCAAGAAGTCTTGTGAAAGGGAAGTATCGCCAAAAGGTTTGGATGAAATTGATGGGAGAAAGAAAAAAGGTTAGAAAATTAAACAATAAGTTTTTTTGTATGGACTAACTGTCTTTTTGGGTATTTTTCGGGTTTTGCGCATTTTTGATATTTTGCGGACTTTTCTTGCGGACTTATTGGGTACTTTTTTAGTGGGTTTTTTCGGACTATTTCGGATTTTGCGGACTTTTTTATAAAATTTTTTGCGGATTTTTTGATTTTTGCGGACTTTTCTTGCGGATTTTTTTTTCAGATTGTGGATTTCTAAAAAAATTATTCCTAAAATGCCAGCTAGTCTAAATAATCTTTAATTTTTTAAGTCTAAATAATCTTAAATAATCTTTAATCGAAAAAATTATAATTAAATCCCACCAATTTTTAGAAACTCCAAGCGCTCCCGGCATTCCACAAATAACAGAATGTTTTGAAGAAATAATTGAAGGAGAAGGAGATATTGGTATTTCTTTTAATTTTTAAAAATTAAAAAAAAATTTTTTAAGTTCCTTTAACAATTTCTTTGTGTTGGTCTTCCCCCGAATTTGAAGGAACTGCTGGGCAATTAATTGGTTATAGAGTGGAATTTAGACGTTCAGAATTGGAAGAATGGGAACCGGCACATGATGATTTGTTGGGAGAAAATGAATGTAAAAGTTGGTTTTCTATTTTTTTATTAAAAATTTTTACAGTTGAACTTCTCTATAAGATACCTCCGGTATAGGATATAACCTCTAGTTAACAGACGTTTCTTAACTTTTAGGTGGCAATGCCCCACCAATTTTGGTACGGCATTGTGTGTGTGGAACCGTTAAACGATATCCTCTATTGAAGGGACACCTCATTATAAGATAAACAAGATCTCCCAATATTGGATACACCTCTATTTAAGAGACATTTTTTTTTAAATTTTGGTAGGCCACTACTTGGGCCCGTACTATAAGAACGAGTCGTAGATTTGGTACTATAAGAATCTGGTCATTTGCCCAGGTCATTTAACCCATACAGAGAGCTAATTTGGTACTATAAGAGGCTTGGTATTTTTTCTTCTTGCTTACCACGAACCAAGTTCTTATAGTACCGACTAAAAATAAAAAATTATTTGCCTGTATTTTGACTTGAAAAGACAAGATCAAAATAAAGGATAATTATCTGACTAAATAAAAAAGTAAAAACTGAATGAATTTTTATGGTCTCTCTTTGATTGAATTATGAAATTCTTAACGAAACTACTCAAGGGAGTTGGGTCAAAAAAATTTCAGAAAGATAAAAACTTAAATTTTACACCATAAGATAGAGGAGATAATTCCCTATATATAAATTGAGAAATTTAAAAATTTCTCAATTTTCCTTAAAGTTATAGAATTTTTAAAAAGCCTACCACCCTTTTAAACGCTAAAATTGGCTAAAAAAGGGGTACCTTGCGGTTTTACTTATAACTCAAGAAATAATTATCTAAAAATTCTGAAATTTTTATAGGGTATTGAACATACTCTAAAGAATTTAAATTTAAAATTTTTTAATTTTACTATTTTTTCGAACCGAGTTATAGACTTCGGAATTTTTGCTAACCCTGCTATAGAGCAGGGTCTGAGATTTACCACTCGGTAGGGGTTAAATGACCAAAAAGTGCTTTTCATATAGTACGGGTTAACCAAAGGGCAAATGACCTGGTTAAATGACCTGGTCATTTGACCAAAAACCAGAGGTTTTTCTTATAGTAGCAAAGGTACCTCCGGTAACCGGTTAAATAACCACAAACCACGTTCTTATAGTACGGGCCTTGGTGGGGGAGTCATATCCTTTATTTAAGATACACCGCATTATAAGGTACATATTTTTAATTCACAAGGGTGTATCTTATAGGGAGGTTCGATGGTAATTTTAATTATATTTATATTTTGAACAACTCTCTCTCTCTCTTTTTAAAATATTTGGGAAAATATTTTTGTTGTTTTTTAATCATTTTATTTTTGATGAATAATCACTTTTTTTCTCTTATTTTTCCATTCAATTCCCTTTAATTTTATTGCTCATCCAAAAAAAATTTTTTTGGTGAGCTGGCAAATTTTTTTGTATTTCTAAGAGAATTTTCAAAATACTTTAAATTAGTTTAACTGGTACTTCATTCCAATTTTTGTCTTCTTTTTTCGCTTTTCCCCCGTATTTTAAAATTTGATTTTGACTACTTGGTTCTCTATTTTACAATTTTTACCCCTCTAAGATACAACTCATTATAAGAGACTAAATTTTGTTTCAGCCCCAAAGGTGTTCAGACAATTCTAAACAAAAATATTTAGTTATTTTCGTCTTCGCGTTTCGACTTTTCGTCTCTTTATAATTTCGTTTTTTCGCCTTTGATGTTTTTTTAAATTATTTCGGGGTTTTTCAATTTTTTAAAATTTCTAAAAATGTTTTTAAAAATACAAATCTTGCTCCTCTTCTCTATTTTACAATTTTTAAAATATTTAATTTAATAAAAAAATTTATTTTCTTCTCCCGATGGAAAAGCTTTGCTCGCGCAAAAAAGCATTTATTTACTATTTATTTATTCACTCACAAAAATTTAAAAAAATTTTTTCATTTAAAAAAAACCACAATTATTGTGTCCAACTAAGTATATTTTATTTATTTTATTCTCCCTCGTTTTAAATCTTCACACATTTTTATTTCGCTTTTTAACTAACAAAAAAAATTGGATTGGAAGGATTTTTTTATTTTGCGAATTTATTTGTGACTGACCCTCTTCAAAAAAATAAAAAAATATTTTTAATAGAAATATTTTAAAATAAAATTTTTTTCAAATTCATTTGCGCAGTTCTTTTCTCTCCCTCATTTTTAAAGTGTTCCCCCCTTTCTGTCCTTTTCTTTTCTCTTTTGATTGACTAAATAATATTAGCTAAAAATATATTTTTATAATTCTCTTATAATTTTTTATTCTTGATCAAAAACTATTCTCATTTATTATTTAAATCGAATCTTTTTAATACACCTCTATTTAAGAGACTTTTTTTCTATGACATGCAATCTCTCTATAAGATACACCTTAGTCTAAGACACGGTTTTAAAAGTTTTATTTGACCCCACTGGGCGGGAAAGGATGCCCTTTAGTTATTATTATTGTTATTATAACTGTCCCTAATTGTTGTTATTATCCCTTATATATCCACCCTTTATAAGATATCAGAAGCTATTCATTTATTATACTCGATTTTTTTTTCAGACTCGGAGCGGTATCTCTTATAAGCGAAACATATTTTTTTTAAAAGAAAATTAACAAAAAAAAGTTTAAAAAAAAAGAAATACAAAAGAAAAATATTTGTATATACAATATTTGCCAGTTTTTTAGATAAAAAATATTGATTCTTGTACAAATATTAGGGGATTTTTTTGTTATGCCGCAAACCTAGAAAGAAAAGTTACATATTTGTTGTTTTTACTGAATAGCAGACAAACAAAATTAAACAATAAAAAAATATTTTTGAAGAAGAAGAAGAAACATTTATTCTTTTGGAGGTATAACAGGGATGCGGTGTCTAATCCCTTCACTTTTTCTTTTGGCCCTCAGCTTACATCTTCCTTTTTTAAACTTTTCTTCCGTTTCATACCTTTTGTCTTAAAAAAGGAAACAAAAAAAGTTGCCAAAACGGATTAAAAACGAAAGGCGAAACCCAATTTAATTTGAAAAAATAAAGCCGAATCCAAAAGCACATCCTTTGTTATGGAACTGAACTTAAAATTAGAGACTGGACTGGTGGGATCCTACGAGAATGTTATTATTTTACGAGAAAAAAAATTCTTGATAACAGAGTTGTTTATTTCGAGATCCCCTCCCACCCTACCTCTACTTAAAATTGTTAACTCTTAACCAGGCTTGGTAATTTATACGGATATGGATGCAGATAAGTTCAAAATGCCTGCGGATATCCGTCTGTATCCGCCGTAAATATCCGGATCGGATACCAAAGTCCATGTCCATATTACCAAGTCTGCTCTTACCTTCTCTATTAATTTTAAAAAATTTTCTTTAACATTTACCTTGATTATTAATTTTAAAATTTTTTTCTATTCTCTTTTATTTTTTAAGATTTATAAAAAATATCCTAAATTAAACAACAAATAATAATATTTTTTAAAATGATGAGATTTGAAGAATTTAAATATTCTTTAGAATCATTTGATTATTACGGGAATAATAAACAATTTTTTAAAGAAAGAAAAAGTTTTGAGACTTTGAGTTGTTCAAATTATTGTTGTAAGGGAAAATAGAAAAATTTAATCTTTTATATTTTTTTAAAGTTACCAATTTGGACCCAGAAGATCATTACCAATTTCGAGTTGTTGGGGCTAATATGGCTGGATTTGGAATTCCGTCTGAAGCATGTCCAGCGATTCGTTTACGGCCAGAAAGTACTCAATTTGGAACTGAAGGTAAAAAAGGAAAATAAATTTTATTACGGTCCGACCTCGTTATAAGACACCCCTTGGGGCTTGTACTTATAATCAGGGGATATTAAATAGAGGACATCTCTTGGTCAACTTAAAATGAGGTTTAGGTGTATAAATATTTTTATGTATTTTTAAAATTTAAATTTAGCTCAATATCCATTTCCACCACCTAGTCAACCTCAAATAATAAATATAGGAACGGATAATGCAACAATTGAATGGAAGAATTTAACAGAAGGAAATTATAAATATTTGGTAAATAAAGTTTGGGGGAGATTTCACTTGCGGATTGACATTTGCGGACTGTCCGCAAAAATAAGTTTATTTTATTTGCTTGATTTAAGGAATAGGGAAATCCTCTCCAATATCCAGGGTTAAGCGCAAGTTTTGTACGCAAATTTTTATATCCGCAAAATTTGTCCGCAAATGTTTTCGCCCAAAAAGTAAATATTTTTTAATATTAATTTTCTAAAATTATAGGTGCAATATAGAGAAATAAATACATTAAATTGGATTAATGCTATTAATTCACCTATTAAAGAAAATAAATTTAAAGGTTTTTTTAAAGATTAAGAGAACAATTTTAATTTTTTTAAAGTTGCCAATCTACGCCCAAATGGAGAATACGAATTTCGAATAATTTGTTTAGACGAAAATGGCAAAAATTCAACTAGTCCGTCAACAGGTTTTGTACGTATTCGTCCACCTGCTCCTCTTCGAAATGGAAAAATTTCTTCACAAAATTTAAAATCGAAGGATTTGGCGGCACCTGAAGCGCCTGGAAAACCAAAGGTTTTTAAAGCTGTTCTTTTTTGATTAAATAATATAAAATTAATTATGAGTAGGAGATAACGATCTGAAGAAAATTTGTTGAATTCCTGGCCGGACCCGACTTTTATTTCTTAACCCGGCCCATCTAACAATAAGTCAGTTTCATTAACTCTGGGTTGAATCCAAAGCCTGGTGTGTCCATTAAAAGATTAGGGCTTCTAAAAATGTCTGGGATCTGAGTATAGGGAAGGCCTGATTGTAGGTCAGTTTCATTGGCCTGGGTTGGTTCATGGGCCAGTAGTTACCTAGGAAAATTTAAAAAATTAGTAAAATATGAGCCGAAAAAAATAACGTCTCTCCTTTATAGCTATTTAAATAAAATTTAAAGGTATTAGAATCTGGCTCAAATTGGATACATTTACATTGGGATACTCCAATTCCCTCAACTTCTTATGATATTTCTTCTTCTTCTTCACCTTTTGATTCAAATTTGGCCTATTTAATAGAAATACGTGAATTTGGTGTTGGTAATTCTGTTTGGAAACAATTATTTGATAGAACAACAAGGCAAGGAATGTTAAATTATACAACAATTAATGACCATTTTGTTGGTAAGTTTTTTTTTTAATAAATTGAATAAAAAAAATACAGTTAAATCTCATTATAACAAAAATGTTTTGTCTCTTATAATGAGGTGTATGTATATTATTAAATAGAAGGTATCGTTTGGGCAAATTCCCCCACTCATTGTCAGTGATCAACCAAAAATTTTTTAAAAACGTCTCTTAAATAGATGTGTGTATCTAGTATTGGGGAAAAACCTCTTTTCCCCAAAATCTTATATGAGATTCGAGAAGTCGAATCTCGAATGTACGTGTACCCCCCAGATTCATGTGCACTCTCTATTTACCTAAATTTTTTTCTTATTGGTGGGAGGGAACCTCTCTGTTTTCAATAACACCTCTCTGTCTTTCAATAACACCTCTCTGTTTTCAAACACTTTTTTGTCCCTAAGGGGGAGTACTTATTAGAGATTGGTCTGGATATGGATCCAGTCTAGATTTTTGGATCCAATACCGATCTCTAGTAATTACACAATTGAGATTTGACTGTATAAAATTTTTACAAATTCAAAACATTTCATTCTTTTTTTTTATCTATTAACTTTCTATTTAATTAATTAATTAATTAATTAATTAATTAATTAATTATTTTTCTTGCGCGAACTAATGGATATTTATTTATGTTTTAATGTATTTGGGGATAAGAGAAAATAAAGAAAACTAAAATCTAAATTTAGTAGCAGAGAGAGAGAAAAACCTTGAATAAGTTTTAACATTGAAACATTTATTCTCGATTTATCTTTTTACATTTATCTTTTTGTTTACTGCATCGCGCAAAACCTCCCTTTTTCTCCCTTTTTCTCTTTAGAGAATTTTAGAAAATCTCTCGCATAAATAGGAAAATTGTTGTTTTGATAAAAATACATTAAAAACATAATATTTACGATCAACAAATTTATAAAATAATTTTTAGAGAATTACCTATATGTATTTTCTGTTTCTTTTTAATTAACAATATCTTGTGACCCGTACAATAAGAAACGGGTTAACGACCAGAATTTTTCTGATTTCCTAAAAAATTTTGTTTCTGAAATATTCATAGAAGTTTTTCCAGGATTCATTAACTTCTCTTTTTTTTATTTTTTAAATTATTAATTTCTAGAAAATAATTTTTAGGCTTAAAAATCGAATAATATGTATAATCTTTACAAAAAATATTTTTATTTGCTGGTGCTCTTTTATTCTTATTTTTTATCATTTCCAGTTCCTGTTTTTTCTTTTATTTTTTTATTTTTTTTTTCCTAATTCTTCCAGTTTTTTTTTTCAATCAAAATTTTACTTCAAAAAATTGAGAACAATTTTTAATAATAATTTTAATTTCCTGCAAAATTAAAAAAAAATTTTTTTCCCTCATTTTCAGTGGATAATTTATCATCAGAATTTAAATATGAATTTAGAATTTGGACTATTTCTTTAAATAATGGATTACATTCTTCTTTGCCTTCACCAATTTCTGAACCTATTAATTTGTTAAATTCACAAAATGATTGGCAGCCAAAATTGCCTTCTTTAACTAGCCAAACTTTGAATAATAAAAAAGTGCCTGAAAGACCTTCAGCGCCTGAATATCTTGGTAAAAATGAATATTTTTTAAATCTCATTATAAGAGACTCCTTTGGGGCTTATAAATGAAGTATATATTAAATAGAAAGTATCGCCTAGGCAACTCGTCACTCAATGTCCAACAAATTTTAAAGAGCGTCTCTTAAATAGAGGTGTATCTAGTATCACATTGTCGCAGAGGCATAACTTGCTTCAAGATTTCCGAATCTTTCCAAATTTAGTATTAAACGATTCCTCTCATCGAGCTAAAGAGATTGGTACCAAAATTGATAAGGGCCAGAAATTTTTTAGCAAGTTATGGCTCTGCGACAATGTGGCCGCGCGACAATGTGGGCGTGTCCCGGTGTTATCTTGTAGTAAGGTTTGACTGTATTAGATACACCCAACATTAGATAAACCTCTATTTAATATACTTCAATACTAAATAATACACCTCTAGGAGCCATTGGTCTTTGGAGCTGCTTAAGCAATACCCCCAGTTTAATGAAATCCTCATTATAAAAAACAATTTTTAGATCCAAGGAAGTCTCTTATAATGAGGGTTTTACTGTATATTCATCTCAAATATTTTAATATTTTTTTTAGAATTTTTCCCAACAAGTTTAACTTTGTGTTGGCAACCAGCAAAAAGTTCACTTCCCGTACAAGGATACGAAATTGAATTTCGTGATCCAATGCAAGATGCATCCAATTGGTATCGTTTAACAACAGATTCATTAATTAAAACATGCAAAACAAGTATTGGCTCCCTCTTGTGTGGGCATCAATATCAATTTCGAATTTTGGCAAGAAATTCTGTTGGTCTTTCACAACCTTCAGATCCTTCTCCTCTTGTTACTATTGGAGGGGGGAATCAGGGAGGATCAAAAGAAACAACTAAAAATAATTTAATACCTTTAATGGAAGAAATGTTTGTTAGAGAATCACCTCCATTGCCTGATAGAGATGGTAGAAATTTTAGAGAAATGTTTTTTGGAGAATAAAAACAGTTGGTCCTCGTTATAAGTTACACCCTTAGGGCTGAAATATAGTACCTTATATTGAGGGGTGTTTTAAATAGAGGATACAGCTTTTGGAGCTCCCATACCCAGTGACCAACCAAAATTCTAAAACGTCTCTTATGTAGAGATGTATTTAGTATAGAGGGTATCTTATATTGAGATTGTCTTTAAGATGAGGTGTGTTTTGATAACTTTCCCCTATTCCTAGTGGCCAACCAACTTTTAAAAATCTCTTTTAAAAATCTCACCTCTTATATAGAGGTGATTCTAGTATTTTTGGGTTATCTTATAATGAGATTCAGCTGTATTTTCTAAAAAAAATTTCAGGGAAAAAATTTGAAAATTTGTTTAAAAAATTTTTTTTATTTTTCAAAAAGATTCTCCCCCACCAATATATCGCCAATCAGAATCTTCATTACAATGGAGAGATCCAACATTAAAAGAAGTTATAGATTATTTAAAAAGTCCAGATCCAAATTTAGTTTTGGATGCTTCTGGTTATTTACAACATTTGACGTTTAATAATGATTTAATTAAAGAAGAAACTAGAAATTATGGTAAAAAAAAAGAAAAAACTTCAAAAAAATTTTCGAAAATTTGCTGAATTTTTTGGAAATTTTTGGAAAATTTTTCAAAAATTTCAAAAAAAATTTTGTATTTTTTTGAAAAATTTTACGAAAAATTTTTTGAGAATTTTTCAAAAATTTTGAAAATTTTCAAAAAAAAATTTTTTTTTTTAATTTAAAGGAGGCATTGAATGTTTAATTAATTTATTAAATTCTTCAAATCAAGAAATTTTACGTAATGTTTGTGGTTGTCTAAAAAATTTAGCTTTTGGCAAATTGAATGATGCAAATAAAAGATTAATTTATCAAAAGAATGGGTTAAAGGTAGAAAATTGATAAATTTTGGGATTGATGGGGACCTTTCTAAACAATACTCTTTATTTTTATGATGCACCTCTTCTATTTAAAATACACCGTATAAGATACCTCTCACTATGACATACCCCCTATACTACCCTATACCTCTAATTAAGTTTACTCTCTTTAAAATTTGGTTGGTAACTTGCTGGAAGAGTTGTCAGTTTTCTAAATTATTGTCCCTTCATTTAAGTGACAGCTCATTATAGGGGCAATTTCCAACCCTATGGGGGGGGGGGTATCTTATAATGAAGTTTTGTATTTTCTTTTAAAAAATTTTTTTCAAAAAATTCTAATTTGAAAATTTTTAAAGTCACTTGCTCAACTATTAAAAACTTGTCAAAATTCACTTGTTCATGAAGAAGCTACAGGTGCTTTATGGAATATATCTTCAGCAGATGAATTAAAAGAACCAATATTAAATCAAACAGCGGAAGCTGTTATTAGACACGCTGTGTAAAATTTTTTTTATTTTTGAAATTTTTTTTAAATTTTTGAAAAATTTTTTGGAAATTTTTTGAAAATTCTTAAAATTTTTTTAAGACTTCCTTCATGGGAAATACTTTCAAACCAACAACAACAACAGCAACCTACTAGTTCTTCTTCTATTCAAATCAATCGCAATCCTGTAGCTATTGTTTTTAGAAATGGAACTGGAATTTTGAGAAATATTTCTGCTGTTAATGATCGAGTAATTAAATATTTAATTTTTATTTAAAAATAAGACCCGATAAGAAAAATTAATTTTTAATTTTGTGTTCCTCATTTATTCATGGAGAGATTTTGTTCCAAGACCTAATATTCATATTTTCTCTACTAGGATGGCGTATTTTAATTTGCCCTACTTATTTGTTTCTGAATTTAAGAGCAACAAAACAAAATCCAAAAATAAATGATAAAAAATTATGTATGTAAACCGGGATTGGGTCAGGTTACCAGAAGCCCGGTCTTTGTTTCGACCCCCTAAATCCACCACAAACCACGACAAATTAGCCCAAACTTTTTTTTTCATTTGCTGCTTATCCCTAATTTAATCGACATTAATTATCAAATATATTGGGAGGAGGGGGGGATTTTGATTATAAAAAAATTTTTTTATTTTTTTTTTCTAGTCTCGCCGTTTTCTTCGTTCAACACCCGGATTAGTCGAAACACTTTTAAATTTTTTACATTTTGCAACCTTAAAAAATCAATTAGATACTCGAAGTTGTGAAAATGTTATTTGTTTATTAAGAAATTTAAGTTATAGAATACAGGAAGTTGTTGATAGTAAATATGATCCAAATAAAATTAAATATTCAATGATGAAAGAAAAAGAAAATTTTGTTAATGGAGGACAATTATCTCCTCGTTCTAATGGTAAAAATTAATAATAAAATTAGTGTTTCGCCGGAACCGGATTCAATTTGAGTTCCGGATCCCGGAACCGAACTCAAAAAAACGCCGGGACTTTCCGGAACCGGAACTTCCGGTGAAACTCTTAAAATGAATCAAAATTTTTTAGAGAAGTTGGGTTGAGTCACGGCCCTATAACTCAAGAAGGGATAGATACTTTTTAACGTTCCTGGTATCATTGGATAGAGAATTAAATGGATTATAAGATATTAGAGAATCAAAATTTTTGGCTAATTGATAAAAAAAGTTATGTTCCAAAAACTAAAATTTTTCAAGAAAATAGGATTTTTTGGAACTTTTATAAATCATAACCTTTTTAGCGAGCAGTTAAGAATTTAATTTTTTGGTATTTTGTAGTCTATTTAATTCTCTATTTAATTAATATCAAGAAGCTAAGGAAATGGTTATCCATTCATACAGCATAAGGGTTAGGGCTCAGCTGAACCTGTGCACTCAGTTCAGGTAAGAGGTCGATCGGAAATGACGAAGGTGCCTGAAATCGGAACTGTCGGGAATCGGAAATCAGCTCAAATTTTCTGAAGTCGGAAATCGGAAATCCGATCGACCTCTACTTGAGGTGTCTATTAATTTTAATAACAATATTATTTAAATATATTTTTTTAAGAAAGAAGTAAATCAGCACCTTCAGGAAGTCCAAAATTAGATATAACACCAAACAAGAAAGGAGGAAAATTTTTTAGTAGAAGAAGAAAAAAATCGGAAATTGAGCTTTCTAACAGTAACAATAATGAACAAACCGCAACATCAATATCAGTTTGGAGAAAAAAATTTTTTTCCTTAATTTAAAAAATTTTTTTAAAGGGTCCACAATTACTTTGGAATCCTTCAACAATTCGTTTATATTTAAAAATTTTGGAAGAATCTGCCAATTGTGAAATTTTAGAAGCTTCAGCTGCAGCAATACAAAATTTGGCTGGTTGCCCTTTTTATGGGTCTTTATTAGTTAGAGAAACTGTTAGAATAGAAAAGGGTTTACCTATACTTGTTGAATTACTTCGTCTTAGAGAAGATAGGGTAGTCTGTGCTGTTTGTTGTGCTTTGAGAAATTTGGCTTTGGATAAAGTAATTAAATTTTAGACAGTCAAACCTCATTAAAATATAAGCCCATAAGGTTGATCAATAGTCTCTTATAATTGGGGTATTTTAAATAGAGTCTCGTATAATTGAGGGTGTCTTAAATAAAGAGGTCATAAGGAGGGATCTTAAATAGAAGTCTCTTTTAATGAGCTATTAATACAAATCCCTTGACCTCCAACTAAGTGTTAAATTAGATGGGGTGACCTAAATTAAGGGTCTTATAATAAGGGCTATCTTAAATAGAGGTTTATCTTATAATTAGGGTTACTTAATTTCGGGGTATCAATTCAGCTTCTGCCACCTAATGGTCAAGCAAAATTAAAAAAAAACGTCTATTAAATAGAGGTGTATCTATTATCGGGGGTATTTTATAGAGAGGTCTGACTATAATTAAAAATTAATTTAAAAATAATTTTTCAACTTTTTTTATTTTTTGTAGCGCAATTTAGAATTAATTGGAAAATTTGCCTTGTCTGATATTTTAATAAAAATTCCAAGTTATCAAGAATTAGAATTAATTAAAGAACAACAACCAAAACAACAAATACCTTCAGATTCAACATTAAATGCAATTTTAGGAATTCTTTGGGAAATTGTTAGATTAAATAGTGAAATGGCTAAATTAGTACATTCAACTATTGAGGTGTGTATTTCTTTTCAAAATTTTGAAAAAAAATTTTTTATTTCAAGAAAAAAGCCTGTTAGCATTAAGTTGCCATCGAGCGGCTCTATAAACTCTCCTTAAAAAATTTTTTCAAAGCAGAGACAACATTAAGTTGTGGTTATAACTAAGATATATCTGACATACAAAAATCTGGGATAAAGTTTCGAGTTATGAGAGACACTCGAAATTTCGGATTTCGAAACCTGAAATCTCTCGAAGCAGCTTTACCTATTAAGGGATGGTTCTTATTGAGCAAAAAAGTGTTTCGGTTAGCTTCAAAATTTTCTTTGAACGTCACAATTGTAGGAATGGTTTCCCACTCCTTCTAATTTTAAATCCCGATTTTCTTTTTTAAATTTAAATATTTTTTATTAAAGGGAACTGAAAGGCTACGAGCATTAGCTAAATCATATCCCATATATGGACGTAAAACGTGTAAATATGCAACTCAGGTTTTTCTCCAAAAAAATTTTTTATTTAATTTAATATTTCAAAAAAAAAAGGTTTTATATATGATGTGGCAACACAAAGACTTACACGAATTATTTAAAGAATCTGGTTTGGAAGAATCTGATTTTTATAGTGGAACAACAACTACTTCAAGTTTAAATAAATCTAGATCAACAAGTAAAGAAATTATTTCTTCTAAACAACAACAACATTATTCACCTTCTTCTTTAACTACTACTTTAGCTAGACCATTTTCTTCTCAAGTAAAAAATTTTTTTTAATTTTTAAAATTTTTGGGTCGTTTCGGCGCGAGGAGGTTTTGGCGCGCACCTCAAAAAATGACATTTGGCCTAGGCCAAATTTTTTGAAATTTTTACCAAATTTCTTTTTACACCCTAGCCTAACACCACCAGAAATTTCAGAATTTTGCTTCAAATATTTTCAAAGTTATGATCGATTTACTTCGAAAAATTAGGAAATTCTTGGGTAAATTGGCACGTTTTTAGGCATAATTCAAATTATATGACCAAAAATTTTGAAATTTTTGGAGAGAGTAGATAGGCATATGAGGATTATTTTCTAAAAATTTTTATTTTTTAGCTAATATTTTGACAATTTTATAAGCCTGAGAGTCCTACGACTCCTCGCGCCTTAGTGACACCTTGCGCCGTAACAGGGCTTCCCCTAGAAAAATTAATTTTTAATTTAAATTTTTTAAATTTAATTAAAGGGAATGGAGCGACCTACAAATTTATTATTAACACAACAAACAAATAACAATTATGAAACTCTAAATAATACTCCAACGTCAAAATCGGTAATATAAAAAATTTTAATTTTAAAGTCTGACATCACTATAAGATACTTGCAAAACTAGTAGATACTTGCCCTCTTAGGCTTTTTAAATTTTGGGTGGTCACTTGGTGGGAGGACTCTATTTTTAAGAAACACCTCACGACGCTCTTTAATTGGTTCTTGGATGGTGGGGTTGTCTAAGCGATATCCTCTATTTAAGGCACACCCCATTACAAGATACCGTTTTTCAACTCCAAGGGTATACCTATAAGTTAGTAGGCTCGACAAGTAATTAATCATGCAAAGGAAAAGAACAATTTTTACTCAACACAACAATATATTTACTCAACAACATTATATACACATCACAAATTTCTTTTTTATATATCCTTTTTGAATCTACACAATTTATTTAGGGTTCTCAAGTTCATTCAACGTCTCATAGTTATCTCCTCCTTGATCTTCAGCAGCAGGCGGCGGCGGTGCAACACTCGGCGACTTCTTTTCCTCCTCTCCTCCCTTTTCCTTTTTGTCATCCGCCGGTTTCTCAGCCGCCGGTGATGGTTTGTCTGTTGCAGCAGCAGGCGCTGCTTCCTTCTTATCCGCCGCGACAGGAGGCGTTTGGGTTTTGACCATAGCCGTTTTTTCAGGTTGTTTGTCTCCTCCATCCTTCCCCGCTGCTTCGGTTTTGTCAGCCTGTTAAAAATTTTGAGAATTATTTTTTAAAGACTCAGTCAAGAAAAGCACCTTAGGATCCTTTTTGTCCTTAGAATCATCCTTTTTATCAGCTCCTTCCTTCGTTTTCTCGACCGCTGTTTTGTCTTTAGCCTCAGGCGTCTTGCCGCCACCCTTTTTCTTTTGCTCTTTTAGGAAGATATTTGCATCCAGATTGCCCAATGTTTGATAGTCCTTGACAGCGGCAACGCCTTCCTTTCTTGGTTTTTCTTCTTGAATCCTTGGAGGAGCTTGAAAAAAAAAGAGGAAATTCTTTTTTAAAAGTCAAAAAAAGATTACGTCGTTTCGCTTTCACAGTCATTGCGTTGGCCTGTGTCGCTTTCTTCTTCTTAGCGCATTTGACGAGCAAGACCGTTGAAATAATCAGAAGCGTCAACAGAAGAGACGGGTAATAGGCGTGAAGAGAAAACAAAGCGTAGGAGAGACCCATCACGAATATTGGAGAGAAGTGAAGCGATGTTTTGTTGGCTGGAGTTGTTTGAAGTTTTGAATTTGGTGCTTTTATAGGTGAAGATTAAGAAGGGGATTCTTAAATCTTAATCCGAGCTTTATGTGGAATAGAGAGCGGCAAGGAACAGGATTTTACGGGATCCCATTTTAAGCGAGTAGCGGAATTACCGTGGTGTGGTGGTGACTTGTAGTCTCTACGGGAGTGTATCTTATAGTGATGTCAAAACTTTTTTTTAAAATTTAAATTTCAATTATTACAATAAAGGTTTCTGTCAGTCCATACCAATCCTCTTTAATTCAACAACAGCAACAACAATTAATTAGACAAACACCTCCACAATTTACTTATAATAATCAAAGAAATAATAATAATTTTCAAAAAGTATTTTAAATAATTTTCAAATTAAATTTTATTTATTTTTAAAGCCTCCAATAGATCAATTATATTCTTCTGTTCAAAAAAATAATAACGAAAATTTACAAAAACAACAAAGAAGGCAATCTATTGATAGTTGGGTTTAGAGAGATTTTTAAAATACAGTGAGGCCTCATTATTAGATACCCTCTATTTAAGAGACCTCTCTTTAAGAGACCTCTATTTAAGATCAAAGTGGGTTGCTTAAGATACCCTCTATTTAGTGTACTCCCATTATAAGAGACTGTTCTACACCCTCCATTTAATATACATTTATTATAAGAGACTATTTTTCATAAGGTATCTTATAATAAGGTCAAACTGTATTCATAAAAATTAAAATAATATTTTTATTTAAAAACCCCCATTATAATGTAGTAAACTTTCCTAAAATTCGAGTCAATTCACCCCTTTTAAAAATTTTAAATTTTATTTTTTATTAATTGTACCCTGCCACATTTTTACGTTCTTTTATCACTTTATCATCAAAAGATCACTTTAATAATAAAAAAATGCCGTATTTCTTGAAATACAGTAACCGCATCACGAGAATACAGTAACCTTATTAAGGCATTCAAATACAGTAGTCACCAGGGAAATACAGTAACCCTGCCACACGGAGGGTTACTGTTAATACAGTAGCCTTGCCGCTGGGAAATACAGTAACCCTACATTTTAGCTAAAAATAGGCCCCATGGGGGCTTTATTCCCAGAAATACGGTATTATTAAAATTTGCATTTTTTTTTACTCAAAAATTTTTTTAAACAAAGTAAATTTATTTTATTTATTCTCTATAAGAGACAGGTTTTAAATTAGAAAAAAAATTAAATTGTGAAATTTTGAATCTTAAAAAAATGAAAGTCGCGCACATAAACAATCCTTGAGAAGTGCAAAGAAATTTTGAAAAAAATAAAAAAAATGGGATTATGAAAAAAAATTCGGACCTCTATTTAAGATACACCTCTTTATAAGATACCCCGATATTATATCCCCTCTATTTAAGGTACCCCTCACTATAAGAGACAATATTCTGAATAAGGGTGATCTTATAATGAGATTTACCCTCCATTTAATGTACACCTCATTATAAGAGACCTCCTAGACTACGTATCCCCCATTTAACATACAACTCGATATAAGGGACGAATTCCAATTAGTTATCGATTAGGTTTACCCTCTATTTAATCTCTTTATAAGAGACTTTGTTACCTAGAAGTGTATCTTATAGTGAGAGGTCCGCCTAAAATTAAAAAAGGCATAAAAAATTTATTTAAAAATCTTCATCCCACCCATCATCGTCTGTTCCACAAGCAAAATCATCCGTAGAAGAAAAACGATCAAAGTTGCGAGTATCTGTTAGACTTAAAACTTTTGGTCTGATAGGGGGGCGCATTGAATGGTTACGAAAAGAAGTAAAATCGAAGCCTTCGAACCTTTAAAAAAAATTTTTAAAAATTTTCAAAAAAAAATTTTTTTGCTTACCAAATATCTTTGCGTAAATCATCAAAATGTCCATAACCCAGTCTTTGGGTAGCATTTTTCCGACAAAGTTTGAAAATTAAAAGACGGGAATTATCACTTATGTAACGAGGCCAAGACAAATTTTGAACACCTTTTATTATTGCACCGTAACTGAAAAAAGAGATTAGTGTATTACAGTAAGAACCTCAGTTGTAAGTATACCCTTTGGGGGTGAATGAAGGTATGTATAATTGATGGAGGAGGGGGGGGATATGGGATCATTAAGTAGGTTTGCCTGGCCAGTATAACCGAAGGAGTACGTAAAAACGAGGGTATAACTTAAGCTCTCCCCTTATTAGGGTACCAATCAATTTAAGGTGTACGTAGAATAGAGAGTTTATAAATCTGGGTATAGTGTACAACCGAGGTCTGACTGTCTAGATAGATTTTTGAGTCTAATTATGTTGGCCTTCAAAAAATTTTCCAAAAAAAATTTCAAAAAAAATTCTCAAAAAATTTTTTCAAAAATTATCTCACGTTAACATAGGCTCAGAAGCAGCAAAGGGAGGACTTCCCGTCAACATTTCATAAAGAAAAATTCCCAACGACCAAATATCTACTCCTGAATCTTGCCCTTCTCCCAAAATAACTTCGGGGGCAACATATTCCTTTAAAGAAATATTTTTTCTTTCAAAAAATTTTCTGAATTTTTACAGTAGTTCCACAAAATGTCCAAGCTCTATCCATTTCTGAAGGCAATCTTTTGGCAAAACCAAAATCTACTAATTTGGGTATTCCATTAATATCTAACAACATATTTTCTGGTTTTAAATCTCTGAAAAATAAAGAAATTTTTATTTTTTTTAATACCTTTTTTGGCTTGAAAAATTTGTCTCTTATAATGAAGGTGTATATTAAAAAACAGAGGATTGAAAAGTTAAAAATAAAAATACTTCCAATTCACAATTTAGCGTGTTAAATTAGAGAGTGGAAAAAATAAATCGTTACTTAAAAGTGAGAGTTATCTAATAATGAGAGGATACCAAAAACCAAAAACATATCTTGAGATGGATCCCTCAATATACTGCCAAAATTGACTAAAAATCTCAAGTTCCTATTTTTAAAAGGCACCATTTATTTAATTTTTTATAAACTCTATTTAAGAGACGCTTTTTAAAATTTGATTGGTTATTGGGTGGTGAAAGTTGCCAGAGCTATATACCCTCTATTTAAGAGACACCTCTCATTATAAGAGACAATTTCCCAAGGTTGTATCTTATAACGAGCATCACAAAAAAACCCTACCTATATATAATTAATCGTTTATGTAAATAATCAAAAGCCTCCAAAGCTGCAGCACAATAATATCTAGCCTTTTTTTCATCTAAACGCAAAAAACTTCTCAAAACAGTCCACAAATCACCACCAGGACAATACTCCATTAACATATAAACACGTTCTGAATCTCTAAAAGTTTTGTGCAGTCTAATTATAAAATCGCAATGACATTCCATTAAAATAGCTCTTTCATTTTGAACGTGCTCAATCTAAAAAATATTAACAATTTATCAAAAAAAGAGAAGAAAAAAATTTTTGACCCGAGTAGGCATCGAACCTGCCACCCTTTGGTAAGACCCGACTGAGCCACCGGGACGATGCTTTTTTACCCTCCCTTTTTGACGGTATTAGGCCATATTTCAGGCCATAACTTTGTTGATTCCTAACCGATTTGAATAATTTTTATAACAATCGAAAGCTCTTGATGTAACGAGTATTTTATCAAACAGGATTGATTCGATCAGATCATTCTACAAAAAGTTATAGCCAAATTAAGATCAAAAATCACGATTGCACGCACTTAAACGACTGTAACTTTTTGTAGAATGATCCAATCAAATCAATCGTTTTAGATAAAATAATCCCCACATCCAGAGCTTTCGATTGATATAAAAATTATTTAAATCGGTTCGGAATCAACAAAGTTATGGTTCAAAATATGACCTCAAGACTGATTTTTTTTCTCCCCCAAAACTTGCCTGATTTTTATTTTTGACATGTTGTTTATTCAAAATTTTGAGTGCATAAACTTTATCTCTATCAATATGCCTGACTAGATTTACACGTCCAAATCCACCAATTCCAAGGGTTGTAATTGTTTTTAGATCGGATAATTCAAAACCTTCAAATTCGTCTTCGTCTTCCACGAGGATGTTGCTTTCCGAACTGGAAAAAAATTAATTTTTAGATTAAATATAGGAAATAGCTATTATCCTAAGAGTTAGGGTAAGGGATGCTTAGCTGTATTAGTGCTTCACCGGAACCGCAACTTTACAAGCAAACCGGAACCGGAACAAAAAATCCCAGAACTTCCGGTGAAGCTCTATTAAGTACAGCCATTTCAAAACCATATTTTCGGTCATAACCTTTTTCATTCTAAACCGATCTAAATATTTTTCACATCAATCGAAAGCCCTGAATGTGAGGATTATTTTAGCTAACAGGGTTGATTTGATCAGATCATCCTACAAAAAGTAACGGTCGATTAAGTGAGCACAATCGTGATTTTTGAGTTTTATTAGGTTCCAACTTTTGGTAGGATAATCTGATCAGATTACTTCTTTTAGATAAAATAATCCCCAAATTCAGAGCTTTAAATTGCTACAAAAATTATTCAAATCAGTTGAGAATTAAAAAAGTTATGGTCCAAAATATGGCCTCGAGAAGGCCACTGTATTTTGAAAAATAGGGAAAACCCCTAAATTTAATTTAAAAAATTAAAAAACCATTTTTGAAAAACTTTTTCTCGTTTAGTCAATTTATTTTCAAATTTTTTGAGGGAAGATTTGGAAGATTTTTTAGAATTATTATTTTGTAATAAAGAAGATATTCGAATAAATAAATTGTTTAAAGTTATTTTATTATCACCAAAACAAGAATTTATGAAGACCATTTTTAATTAAAAAAAAATTTTTTTTGAAAAAATTACTAAAAATAAGAAAAAAAATTGTAAAAAAATTATGGACTATTAGAAAAAAATTAAAAAAATTAAATAAAAAAATTAAAAAAAAATTTATTTAAATAATGTTGTACTTTAATTATTATTTTTAGGTATATTTTAGACACTAAATAAATTTAAACTTTATTTATTTTTAAAATTAAACAAAAAAAAATCTGAATAAATATTTTAAATTTAAAATTTATTTTTTAAATTTTTTCAATTTATTTAGCTTTTAAAAATGTTTGTGTACTTTTTATAAATAATTTTTAAAAAATTAAAATTTAAAAAGTAAATTTGACTGACTGGATCAAATTGAATCCACGTATAAAGGAGAGAAAGGGGGACACACACACAAATTTATTTTTAAAAATAAACCTCATTATATTAACACCCTAAGAGTTGAAAAAATCGCACCTTAAAATGAAGTGTAAATTAAAATAGGGATTTGAAGAATCTCCGCTATAGGGGGTATTTTATCAGGGTTGACCGCAAGTAAAATTACCCATTTTTTGACTTGCTGATTTCAAATTGCATTTGCGGATTTTAAAATCCGCAAATGCGGTTCGGGATTTTTCTTTAATTGCGGACAGACATCTCTGATCTCCTTATAAGGTATGATTTTTTAAAGGCTGAAAAAAATATTATAACGAGGGTTGATTTTATATATTTTATTTAAAATGATGAGAAAAAGAATGAAATAAATTTTAAAATTTACCTATATAAAAATAGTATTTTTAATGTTATAATTAAATTAGTGGCAAAAAAAAATATTTTTTTCCGTAACTTAATCAACCTCAAAATTAATTTAAATTATTTTTTTTTCTAAAAATAAAATTTTTAATTTAAATTTTTACAAAATAAAACAAAAAGGAAAATATAATTTATAGAAGAAAACCTCGTTATAGTAAAACCCTTGGAGTTGCCTACTAAAATGTGAGGGGTAAAGGTTGTCTTTAAATTAAAAATTTTTTTACTCATATACGGGCCCAAAAGTCTGTCCCCAATTTCTAAATGTTGGTCCGTAAAATGTCCGTCCCCAAGTGTCGAAAGAATCGGATGTACACCCTCTACTAAATAGAGATGTTACATAAGTGGGGATATACTCCAACTTAATCCCGATAAACTCTATACAACAGCAGAATCAAGTCGAGCTTAAGTATTATCGAGCTTAAACACTAGAATTGACTGTGGAATAAATTTGTGGAAAAATTAATATTTTTAAAAATATTAACAAAATAAACAGACAGGGGGGGATTTGTATATTTATTTATTTATGTAATTCACGTTGAAAAAATTTTTTTTTATTTTTTAAAAACAAAAGAGACACACACACAGACATAGGGATAGACTTAAACAACTAAAAATAGATTTTTTTGAAATAAAAAAAATTTTTTTTTAAACAAAAAAAAATACAAAAGGTAATTTTACTGTTATTTTGGGGCTTAAATTGATTGTCTCAAAAATATTTATTTATTTTTGGATTTATTTTTAAAGGAAGAAAAATAGCAAAAATAACAAATAAAAATGTCCTTTGTTTAGTTAAAAAATTAGAAATATAATTAAAATAAAATAAAATTAAAAACCCTCATTACAGGAACCCCTTGCGACTAAAAATTTGTCGCTTATAACGAGGTGTATACTAAATTAGGTGCCTAACTTAAATAAACATGCATTGAATAGAGGTGCAATTCAATCCTGAGGGTGACGTTGGAAGTATAGTAAAATCTACTCTCGATCAGGGGTGAGCGCAAGAGACCCCTGCTCTCGATAACACGTTACTTTTTTGCCTGTTTAAAAATTTAAAAATTATAAATTGGATTTGACCCAAAAATAAATGCTAAAATAAAAAAAAACGTGTTAAAATTTAAATATAAAATTTTTTAAAGTTGTAATAAAAATATACCCCAAAGTTACTCAAAAAAGAAATAAAATTCAAAAAAATTCGAAAAAATATTAAGAAAAAAAAAAGTCGTTAAAATGCAAAAAAAAAATAAATTTTTCAAACAAAAAAAAGGTGTTAAAAATTAAAAATGATTTTTTAAAAATATAAACATAGCAACAATACACACAAAAAAGTTTTATATATTTAATTTAATCCCCTCAGCAACCTTTAGTTTTTTTTTGTAAAAAATAAAATTTTTATGTAAAAAGGTAAAAAACCAAAAATCATAAAAATAAAATTAGAAAGAGGAGAAGACAATAGATTGATTGAAAAAATTTTTTTTGGAAGACTAAACGAGTTTTTAAAACGCTCAAAAATTTTTTAAAAATTTTTTAAATTTTAATTTGTTTATTAAGAAAACGACATTTGTGAACATCCGACATTTGCGGACACCATCAAATCGAATTTACTGTAAAGGGTATACTGTATCAGTGAAATATTACTGTATGAAAATACAAAAATACTTGACAAGATCCAACGGCCTTTTAGCCCATTTTCTAGTTTTTCTTTTAGTTTTGTCCGCAAATGTCGGTGTCCGCAAATGTCTGTGTTCGCAAATGTCGCCACAGTTCATTTATCGAAAATAACCCACCGATCATCTCCACTGCTTCCCTGATCACAGCACAAATTATTTACATTTAAAATTTGTTGTTTATTTTCTTCTTTCAATTCAGGTTGTTGTTGTTTAATTATAGGAGTACCCAAAATTGTAGAAGACAATTTATCGGCAACTTGTTCAACAAGCATTGACAAAAGTGTACAAAATTCGAATGAATTTAAAAAATAATAATTAATTAAAGATGTTGTTGTTGTTGTGGGTGTTTTAGGTATTAAATTACTTAAAAATAAAATGAGAAAAAAATTTGAAAAAAATTGTGGGAACAAAACACCGTCCAGACAATTAGAGGAAAAATGGGCCTTTTCGGTATGCTCCGAAGAGTCCGCAATTTTTATTCAGAAAACTTGCGGATAAATCTTGCGGACTTTGTAAGTATAATAGAAAAGAGGGTCTAAAAAACTAAAAAGAATTTTTCTTAGAGAAAAATTTTTTCTAAAAATTTTTCGTTATTTTTAAGGTAATAAACATTTTGCCAAAAAAAATCGATGAATAAATATTTTTATTTGCGAAAATATTTTTTTTCAAGTAAGAAAGAGTAAAAAGAGTAAACAAAAAATTGATCAGAACATAAATATTTATTTAATAAATTTAAAAAAATATTGGACCTAATATTCGATAGTTTCTCATTTTAAACCGACCTTGACAAGGGTGTGTTTTCTTCAAGGCTAAAATCTAGAAACTCCGAGTTTAAAAAATAAACTCGGAGTTCGGGGCTATTTGGAAGAATCGAAAGATGGGAGGGTTCTAAACATGTCTGGGAAGCTCCTAAAATTAATACAGGAAAAAATGTCACAGTCTTTTTACATAACGTCTCCTATATTCCCCCCAAAAAATAAATTTTTACAAAATTTATTTTTTTTTTCAATTAATTAAAGACACAAAATTTTTTCTCTTTTTTATGTTTCGCCGAATTATTGATGTATTTAAAGAGGTTTTTTGTGTGGGTAATTTGTAAAAATAAATAAAAAGAAAAATGGTTCTTTTTTAATGAGAAATCGTAAAAAAGCGACAAAGCAATTCGGAAAATAATGATGAAATTATTTTTATAATTTTCCCCAAGTATTTTATTTTTAAATTGAGAAAACTGGAAATTTTATTTATTTTTAATTTTTAAACAAAAAAATTAATTTTAAGGTAATTAATTTTTGTAAAAAAAATTTTTTTCGAAAATTTTCTCATTTAAAATACAAATTACTTGAGTTCTTTGTGTGAAATAAATTTTAAAAAATAAAATTTTTAATAAAAATTAAGAATTTCAAGAAAAAAAATTAAAAGACATAGTCCGGACAATACACCGATAGACTAATCCCCAAATTTAACTTTGCGTCTATAACCTTGAACAAAAAGGAAACTTACACAAAAAGGAAAACGGGTTTATAGATTACTTAAATGTACATAAATATTTTTTGCATTTTTAATATCTTAGAATTTTAACATCAAAAATTATAATCTTAGAAATTTAAAAAATCAAAGGCGGTGAATTGTCCAGACGTCGGTGAGTTGTCTGGACGGTGAATTGTCCAGATTTTTCGGAAGACATGTTTTCACCAAAATGAAGTAAAAAATAAAAAATTGAAAGAAAAAAAGAAACGAAACTTCCTCCAAAAAATCGAATAAAAGAAAAAAAACGTTTCCGTTTAAAATTTTGGATTGTTCCTTATTTTTCAGTAAAAGAAAGGACATTTGATAAATTAAGTTTGTCTACTTCCTCTTCGTCACAGCTGGGGATATATTAAACATTTGTGTGTGTGTAATAATGTACTTGAAAAAAGGAAGAAAAAATTGAGTGGGGGGAAAGAAAATTGATTTTGTTTTTGACGAAAAATATATTTAAAGTCTTCGAGAGGGTTGTGGTCTTTCTCTAATAAATGAATAGGTAAATTAATTTTTTTCTGTTGTCTAGGAAAGGATAAAGTCAAAATATCGACTTAGAAAAGATAAACACGAAAATAAAAATTATATCAAGAGTAATAAAGGAAGGCAAGATTTTTGAAAAGCCTGGGCCTGTTGATTTATTAACCTAGGCCGGATCCTGGGCCTGGAAGACCCCCAGGAAAACCCAGGCCCAGGAAAACCCTAGGAAGGTCAAAAAATGCCTAGACCTGAACTCTGGGTACAGGAAAAACCCAGGCCTTGGTCCAGACCCAGCTCGATCTCTAATGGATATCTAGGCGCGGGTTATTCAGACGCGGACCAATAGTCTCAGAAAATAGTAGGACGGTGTATTGTCCGGACGGTATTTTGTCCTGACACGAGGACCTCTCCCAGTTTTTCTATTAATTCCTTTCCTTTTTTGTTCAAAGTTCAATCATTAAGTTAAATCCCAGATTAACCCAAATCTAATTATCTCACACGTACAAATTATTTTTGGTAACAATGGCAGAGTAGAAATAAGCGTGATAAATTACGTTATAGTTTAAAAATAGAAAAATGGAAACAAATGACAAGTCACACACACAATTGTTTCTTTAAATGTGTCAAAAATTAATTAAAATTTTCTTTATCTATTTAAGACCCCGGTCTCTTATTTTTCAATAGGCCTTGGGCTTCTAAAAATATGGGGGTCTATTAGAGTATTTCGGTGAATTGTCTGGGCAGTGAATTGTAATCGGTGAATTGTCTTGGTACTTCGGTGAATTGTCTGGACGGACAACTGTTCCAAAAAAATTTCTCTAAACAGTCCTTACCTACTCGTACTTGGCATAATCTCTGCTTGTTGTTGTTCTCCGTTTGATGTTGTTGTTCCTGTTGTTTGTTGTTGTCCCATATTAGAGGGGCAGGAGGATTTTTAATTAAATTTTCAAAATTTAATTTGGAATAAAAATTTAAAGAATTAATCTAAAAATAAAATTATGAATACAGAACCTCATTATAGGATACACCCAATAATAGAGTCACCCCTATTTAAGAGACGTTTTTTAAAATTAGGTTAGTCACTGGGTGGGAGGGTGTCTAGGCTATATCCTCTATTTAATGAACACCTCATTATAAGATACAATTCAATATAAGGTACACCTCTATTTAAGCGACACCTCATTATAAGATTCACATTCCAGTGAAGTATCTTATAATGAGGTTATACCGTCTATTTATGATAAACCTCTATTTAAGAGACCAATTTTTAGCTCTAATGTGAGAGGGGGCATTTACAACTGCGGGAGGTTCAGTGGGTAAAATAAAAACTAAAAAAAAATTTTCAAAGTTTGTGGGTAAAATATTAAGCCAAAGATTATTTTTTAATTAAATTTAAAGTCAGCTGAAGTAGAATGTTAAATGACAAAATTAAATAAAATGGTGATACACACTCAAAAAAAATTTTTTTTTGAGTGACATTGGAGGATTTTTGATAAAATATTAAAGAAAGAAAAGGAGTATAAATTAAATTTTAAAAAGAAACGTGAGGGGAATTAAAAAAATTAATTGCGAACTTTAATCTTTTTTTTGTTTGTGAACTTTGTTCTTTTTTTGATGTTCTCAACAGGTAAATTTATTTACAGTCGGACCTCTTCTTATTTACAGTCGGACCTTACCTTAAGATACTCCATTGGGATTCGTATCTTATAATGAGTGTCTCTTAAATAGAGGTGTGTCTTATATTGAGGGTATCTTATAATGAGGGGTATATTAAATAGAGGTCCTCCTCCCAACTGTTGTGACTCCAAGTACACAACAGAATATTTATCACGAAGCAAATACAATGAAGATGTAGATTGGGGTAGGTAGAATAAGAGTGAAGGGGCAGAACTAACTCTTGGCTAGCTTTTATACTATTCTACTTAAGGGCTTACACCCATACACAACACCTCCCCCCTTTGAAAAAAAGGTTCGGGTTTTACTTAAAGCCGAAGCTTTACAATATAATTACACTTTCGCTAGCCAACAACAACAAATAAAATATACATACAAATATTTTGGGAAATGGGGCAATAGGAACAAAGAAAATATACATTACAAACAAAATACAAAACAATAATTATTATATTTATTTATATATTTTCATCTATATTTTTTTTTGGCTCATCTATTGCTGCATTTTGTCATCTTCGTTTTTGTCCCGGATTTCTTTCATCTTAGCTTTGGTCCCATTGTTTGCCTCCTTGCTGCTGCTGCTACTAATGGCACTTCCACTAATACTTTCGACGATCTCTAACTTTTTCAGATCATCACTAAGCTTCTTCTTGTTATCACTGTACTTGTCTTTGCGAATTTCTTTGTATGTACGCGTCACTATACTTTTTAGTATAGGCACTTTAGTTCCATTTGAAAAGGCATTTCTTTTCTGTACTGATCCTTGGCGGAATTTACACTTCTTTTTCTGGGAACTTTTGACTTCTTCTTCTTCACTGATCTTATGCAGAACTGGTAATCCAATAATGTTTTTACTTCCTTTCACTACGTGCATTTCGACTATCAAGTCTTTCTCTTCAATCTCCATAATGCACTTCCATTTACCTTCGATTTCGAAGTCCTTATCGCCGAATCCTTTGCCTTTGTAATTCACTGGTTCTAACTTTGGAGATCCAATTTCTTCCCAAACTTCAGGGGTCACTGCATTGATCTGTGATCCACTATCAATTATCATCACTAGTTGATGTCCGTGAATCTTGACTTTCTTTTTGATCCACTCTTGAACTTTGAAGTTATCATTTAGATCACAGATTTCTCCAACTCCACAATATGGACCTGTTGGATAATTATCTTTTTTAGGATAATTCACTTTAGGAATTTTATACTTACTTTTGTAATGCCAACAGTCTTGTTTGACGTGACCTTTTTTGCCACAGAACTCGCACTGCACTTGTTTATGCATCCACTGTCGTTCTGGTTTCCACTTTTCTTCTTTTTCCTTCACTTCTTTAGGTGGCTGTTCGTTTTCAGCTTTCACCAAGTTCACTTTTAGAGCATGTTCTTTAACCACTGTTGGTTTTTCAGCAATCAACACTGCCTCTGCTTTATTGGCCAAATGCAATCGACACTCTTCGATGACGTCCTTGAGGATCACTGGCATTGCTTGCTTCTTTTTGGTTTCGACAAACCGCATAGCCAATTGACGCAATGACTGTTCTTCACTCGGCAAACCTGAAATATATATCAGGATTTTAATTTCCTCAATACTCAATGCCATTTGGGCCTTTTCACATTGGGCATTAACCCTACTCCCAAACTCAATTACATCTTCAAGACCCTGGCATTTGAGATTCAATGCCTCATATCTCTTCACTAACTGAGATTTAGGGTCCCCAAACTCTTTTTTCAATTCACTAACTAAGTCCCAAAATTTCATTTCACTAAGCTTAGTTGGCAGCATTTTCCGTTCAATACGGGCATACTCCTCACTACCCAACTTACTTAATAGCAATCGAACTTTCGAGGATTCCGGCAGGGCTTTCCCCTCCTCCTCAAAGTAAGATTTATTCTTACTGAACCAACTATCGAAGGTAATATCCCTTGGAATGTCTACACTAAATTCACTCATCAGGCTACTCAACTTACAATAAATCGAAGTTTCGATTTCCTCTGGACCACTTCCGGCTTGTTTTTTGAGCACTCGGGCCAGCATCTCTTCAAACTTTTCCTGTTGAGCATCTAGGATACGTTGAAGGTCCAACTTGTTCATTTTATCTGAATGAACAAAAACTTTTTTTACACTAACCCTAGACTTTTTCACTTATACTTTGTACTAATACTCACTTTTTATAGTCGATCGTTTGTCGGCTAATTCCTCCTTTTGTAGCTGTTGTCGATCTTTTGTCGAACACGCTGGGCTTTTGTAGCTGTTGTCGATCTTTGTCGAGAACGCTGGACTTTTGTAGCTGTTGTCGATCTTTGTCGAGAACGCTGGACTTTTGTAGCTGTTGTCGATCTGTCGACCGCGCCAATTCTGTTGTGACTCCAAGTACACAACAGAATATTTATCACGAAGCAAATACAATGAAGATGTAGATTGGGGTAGGTAGAATAAGAGTGAAGGGGCAGAACTAACTCTTGGCTAGCTTTTATACTATTCTACTTAAGGGCTTACACCCATACACAACACCAACCAAAAGCTAACCAAATTTTGAAGAGGGTACCTTAAATAGAGGTGTGTCTAGAATTCAGGGTAGATATATTAGAGATCTGACTAAATTAATTTTTTTTAATTTGAAGGGAAGTAAATGACTAAAAAAGAATAAAAGAATTATTGACCAATTATTTATTTAAACAATTAGTTCCGCGTTCTAAGCTTAAATAATAAACAAAAAGTGTTTAGAGTTTAGTAAAAAAAAAGAAATAAATAAATAAGTGCTGCTATGTATTTTTTTGTTTATTTGTTGTTGTCCGGCCATTGTACACATGTCCTTCGATTTTTTACCAGCAAACTTTGATACTTAAACTAAATAGTTGCAAAGTGGAGGGGAATTTAGTGGTGATTTGGGGAGTTAAAAAAGCCGAGAGTTGAGACCGAGAATCAACCCCGAGAGCTCAGGAAACCCGGGAAACTTCCCGACTCGGGAACCGAGACCGAGAGTTTCGAACATCACTAGAATTTAGTAAGAAAACGAGCATAATTGTTGACAATTGGTTCTAAAACCGTAAATTTCTTTCAAAAAGAAAACGAAAATTTTTAAAATTTCCAAAAAAAATTTTTTTTTGGACATTCCTACTTCTCCTCCTAACCAAAGCCGACAATTAAATAATACTCAAAAACAAAAACCGAATTTTTTTAAAAATCGAAATCTGAGGGGTAACGGATGTCGCCAACTATACCTTAAAAAATTAAGCACGAAAAAAAAATAGGAGAAAGCAGACAATAAGGAAGAATTTTTAGCTTCTTTCACAACATTCTTTTTATGTACATTAGTTAGAGATTAAAGCCGTTTGTAAGCAAAAAAGAGGAGTATATGCTAGTATATTGATAGAATTGAGTGCATAAAGGGGCAGATTTCAAAAAGAAATTCACGTGAATTTCACGAAAGTAAAGCCGTGTCTGGCAATTCACCAGCACTTTTACTGCCAAAATACCCATCAAAAAATATTAAGGTTGGACTCCAATATAAGATACCCATTGGGTCTTATAGCGATGCTCGGGTATCCCGATCCCGACTCCCGAGGTCATTTCCCGACTCCCGTTTCCCGGGTTTTTTCTTCTCCCGAGCATCACTAGGGTCCTATAATGGGGGTTACCGTATTTTCTCAAATAGTACGGCCGGCCGTACTATTTTTCAACCCTCTTCCAAAGGGCCGTACTATTTGAGGGGGCCGTACTAATTGAGGGGGCCGTACTATATTTCAACCATCCTTCTGAATTATCTGAATCTTTTTTTGTTGACCATGAATCTTTTTTTTTGTGTTTAAATTTTTTATAGTATCCACAATAGTATGCTCAGAAACTATCCCAAATCAATTTAAGACCCCGTTTATAATGACATCTGTATCAAGATTTTGTAGAAATAAGCGGATTACACAGGGTTAAAGGGAGTTTAAGTTTTGGAGTTTAAGTTCTCCCGATAGCCTCCTCAAATTTTTTTAACTCGCCTATATGTATTCTTCATCTAATTCCCTTTCCCTTTTAATTCTCCTTGATGCTGATTTAATTTTTATTTAATCCCTCCAAATCCACTCTGATCTTCTCTGAGCAATAGTGATATCAGGGATTAAAAGAGATACCTCTTAAACTCAAATCCCATTTTTTCAAAAATTTTGAGAATTTTGTATGTCCTTAAGTCAGATTTCTTCTATTTTTTTTGCGCCGCAGGCGAAAACTTTGAAAAATTTCGGAAGGCCATAGGCGAAAAAACTCCCTTTTTATTGGTACAATGAAAAATTTTAAAAATTTTAGAGGGCCAAAAACCCATAATTTCTCATGTAAAAATAGAATAATATTTAAAACAAAATTAAACTTATAAAATAAGTTAATTATGGAAAGAAAAATATGAAAAATCCCTGTCCTCTGACTAGGCATCGAACCCACCTCTAAGTCATTAACGTCTTTGGTGAAGCCTAACACCTTAACCACTCGGGCACTCGCTCACATAATGACTATATAAAAAATTAAACATATTTTTTTTTGGCCTCGTACTCGTACTTCGTACCTGCCCAATTTTTTGCTCGTACTCGTACTCGTACTTCGTACCAGGTACGAGTACGAGTACGAGGTACGAGTACGAATTTTGGTACGAGCTTCGAAGCACTGATTGCGAGGAATAATTACTATGATTAAAAATCAAATTTTGCCTATTTTTTATATTTTTTAGGTGGGGGCCGTACTATTTGAGGGGGCCGCACTAATTGAGGGGGCCGTACTATTTTTCAACCCTCTTCCAAAGGGCCGTACTATTTGAGGGGGCCGTACTAATTGAGGGGGCCGTACTATTTGAGAAAATACGGTATCTTAATAGAAGGCATCCTCCCCTTCAATCAACTAAACCTTAAAGAGATACCTTAAATGAGGTGTACCTAGTAGTGAAGATATTTTATAATAAAGAGGTCCGCTAATCATGCCTTGGAAAATCTTTAAAAATTAAATATTTATTCAATACGACATTTGCGTACGCGACATTTGCGGATATAAAATTAAAAAAAAAAGTCAGGGTTTGGTAAGCATTCCAGCCAACAGCACTCCATAACGGGCTGTCACTTTAACATTATTTTTTTAAATTTCACATCCACAATTGTCGCATTCGCAATTGTCGTAACACTCCTTTATTCTAAAAAAATTTCTTTGATTTTTTTACAAAAAATTTAAAATTTTTAATTATAAAATGCTGTTTTTTCTCTTCACTTCATTCTCTCACTAATTTTTTTATGAATCCCCATCGGTAGTTCCAGGTGCTCCAGGTGGCAAAGGAATCTTTTTATATAAAGAATTTTATACACAAAAAATTAAACAAATAGCAACCGAAGAATGAGATTCGCTATTTCGGGTTTGTGGCTGTGGGGGTGGTGGGATGGGTTGTTGTTGTTGTGATTGGTTGTCGTCATCGTTATTTCCATTGTTGTATTGCTGATAAGGCTGATAAGGTCGTTGCTGATTCCAATCTGGAGATTAAAATTAAAAATAGTTTCAAAATGGTCAAGAGTCGAAATGGTTAGGGACTCAAAAACTCAAAGGCTCGAAATGGTCACAACTTAAAATAGTCAGAGACTCAAAATGGTCAGAGACCCAAAAGTGGTCTTGCTCATAATGGTCAGAGGCTCAGAATAGACAGAGACTCAAAATAGTCAGTCAAATATGATACCCTCTATTTAACATACACCTCATTATAAGGGACAAATTTCACAGCTTCAATAGTGTATCCAAAAGTGAGGCCGACTATAACTTAAGAGTTTATCTTATAAGAATGTCCACCTTTAATTAAATTAGAATACTCACTTTCCCCATTATTAGATTGCCCCCACCCTCCCTGTTGTCTTCCTCCACTATAATAATTATTGTAATTATTACTAGGAGGTTGGTTGTAGTTATTATTATAGTCAACGTATCTGTTGGCTAAAAATAAAAATTAAAAAAATATTTAAAAACTAATTACGTTGTTGTCCATAACGAGAGTAGCACAGATTAAACATAGCAAAGAATACAAAAATAAAAAAGAGTAAATTCATTTTTAAGCCTGCTAAAATTTATTAATTTAGTAAGGGAGAAGTATTAAAAGTTTAGCCACAGGCATGTAAACCTCCGCCTAGTAATCGTTTTAAATTAGTCAGCCGGATCTCACTTCCTTTTAACACCCTTTTTAAAACTTCTCAGAAACCCGCCTTTGTCAATCCGTAAAAACAAGGGGCTTTGGAACTGTGCTACCAAATTATTTGTAGAAAATTATTTTAGGGAAATTTTTAAATAGAAAAATTTTTATCGAAAATCTAATTAAATAATATTTTTAAATTATAAAAATAAATTATTTAGGAAATTATATAGAAAATTTAATTCGCCAAATTAAATTACAAAAATAGGAAGTTTTTTTAATTTTTCTGTAAGATATTTAATAATAATACTCCTTAATAATTCGCCAATTTTCGTGTTTGTGTTTGTTGGAATTGACGTCATCATCATACAGTCAGACCTCATTATATGATTCATCCATTATTAGGTCTTCAAAACGTGGTTGGCCTTGGATGGGGAGGTGCTATCTGGGTGGGAGGGGCTATTTAGGTGATACCCTTTATTTAATGTACACCCATTATAAGGTACGATTTTACGGCCTCAAGGGGGTACCTTATAGTGAGAGTTTGCCTGTTATAAATTTGAGAATTAAATTTATTAATTAATTTTATATCGACTCGATAAAGTAAGAAAATATGCAGAAAGGCAAAATAAAAATCGAAGTTTATGCGTAAAGATTGTGAGAGCAAAAATTTTCGTAATCAAAAATTTTGATTAATAATGGGCGTTAATTAATTTAAAAACCAGTTAATTGACTATATTTTGTGTGCGGAAAATTGAAAAAAGAAAAAAATAATTTTTAAATTAAATTTTAAATTTAAAAAAATACTAAAGACATAAAAAGTCTCATTTGGTCAAGTCCCGAAATTCATCCAATAACTCAACTCGAGAGACAAATCAAACTTGATGTAATATGTATCCCTATTAAAATTTTTATAAATAAATCGATATATTCGAACTCGAGAAAGTCCGCAAATTTTGTCCGCAATTCCAAAACTGTCCGGAAATCAAAAAATTGTCCGGAAATCAAAAAATTGTCCGCAATATTTTTGCGGACAATTTTTCTGTTGGATTTTATTTTTAAAATATTTTGTCGTAAATTCTATTTATTTATCCAATAAAATTTCTATAAAAATATTAAAATAAAATATTAAAAAAATTCATTTTCAATCTTCTATCCAGTTCCAGGAGCTCCAGGAGTAAATATTAAATTTAAAGGAATGTGAGCAAGACTTGCTGGTGGTCTATGATGTGCTGCAGGAGCTCTCAATTGTCCAAAAGGCTTTCTAGATAAAAAGGAAAATTAAATTTTATACATAGAAGTCTGAGTCAACCAACTATAAGATACACCCCTGGACTGAAAAGTGATCATGTAATGAGGGTATATTAAATAGCGGGTTAGCGGTTAGGCAGCCTCACCTATTCAGTGACCAAGAAATTTTGAAGAGCGTATGTTAAATAGAGGTTATTTAATTTTGGGGGTATCTTATAAGAGGTTATCTTATAATGAGGTTTTACTGTAAAAAGTACCTAGAAGAGGCTAAAGGCAAATTTCTTCCTTTTACTCCAAAATTCCGTTGAACTGGTGCATTTGTAAAGGGACGTCCACGAGGTGGGGCTCTAAGCGGATTGGGTCGAGATGGATTGGGTCTGGGCCTGGGAAAAGTTCGAGAAGGATGTGCTGGAAGTCTAGCTGGAAGTGTAGGTCTTCCAAAGCGTGCATTAACTGACAAATCGTTTGACCAGTCGTTAATTAGAAAGAAAATAATTATTAAAAAAATGTGTTGAATATTAATAATAAAATAATACATTGTCCTGAAACGATAAATTTGCTGCCAGTCGAACCCCATTATAAGTTAACCGTAAAATCCGCAAATTTAGTCCGCAAACAAAAAACGTCCGCAAAATTTTTGCGGACGTTTTTCTACGCAATAGGTTGATACATTTCCTGAAACTGAGAGACAGGAGGAGGCACCTTCTATTTAATAAACTCTCATTATAAGAACCGACGTTATAAGATGCACAATTTCAGCCCCAAGGGGAGTACTTGATAATGAGGTTCGACTGTATTCAAAATAATTTATAAATATATTTTTATTTAGACCACATAAGTAGATTTTTAAATAAATGTTTTTAGTAGATAAGAACACGTTTCCATTTAAACTTTTTGTTTTTATAAATTGCCCTTTCTCTATTTTATTCTTTTAATTTGTTTAACGAATTGACTGAAAAGGTGAACGTTTTTGGTTTAATTTAAAGGTGAAAATTGTTTTCTTTAATAGACAAAAAAGTAAAAAAAAACTAGATGAGATTGAGAAAACAATTGTAATTAATAAAGTAGTATTTCTGATAGGGACGAAGTAGTATTTCTGATAGGAAAAGTAGTATTTCTGATAGGGACGATTCCATCTCATGCCCATATTTTGTGCCATAAATTTTTTCATTCTTAACCGATTTAAATAATTATTATATCATTAGAAAGCTCTGGATGTGAGGATTATTTTAGCTGACAGGATTGATTTGATCAGACCATCCTACAAAAAGTTACATCTGAATAAGTTCGCGCAATCGTGATTTTCGATCTTTGCTAGTCTATAAATTTTAGAGAGTCATTAGAGCAGATCGATCCAATAAGAAAAATAATCTTTAGATCGAGAGTTATCGATCCGTAAAAGAATTAGTCAGATCGCAGAAAAATAAAAAAAGTTATGGTCCGGAAAAGAGCCCCAGGTCATAACGACGAGATTGAATTATTAAATTTAATCATTTTTTATTAGTTTGGCATTGTGTTTTTTAAGTCAAATTATCCTGCTCTCAACTGGCTTTGCGTCGGTTGAGGGCAGTTTTTATCGGCTACACATTTTTATGGTTGATCCTACTCGAATGAATTTATTTAAGAATATTTATGAGACTGTCTGTGTTAAAGAATCCTCTAATCACGGTACATCCCAAAACAACGCGGGGCCACAACAACGCAATGCCATAACTCGCTGGAAAATTTTTTGGCCCTTATCAAAATGGTACCCAATCTCTTTAGCTCGATGTGAGGAATCGTTTATTACTAAATTTGAAAAATTCGGAAATCCTGAAGCAGAATAAAGATTTGCGTTGTTATGGCCGTGTGTTGTTTTGGGCGTGTTCCCCCTAATCTTTGTCATCTTTGTATTACAGTAATATATTTTTAAATTACAGTAATATTCCTAATATATTTTATTCATATTTCCTAATTAGCGTCCCTTAATGGCGATGTTTGCTTCAATTGGCGATGTTTGCGACAGGCCTATCCATAACGGTAGAAGGTCTACAGTGTACATTTCAAAACAAGAGTCAGAATGGTTTGCCCTCAAGGCTTCGTCTGAATATGCTTGGAAGAAGGAGGTTTATTCAATTAAACTTTCATTCAAAAAATTAATTTAAGATGGAAGTCTATCGTACTCTGCAATCTGTTCCTGGCAATAAATTCACTCGTATACAAGAATTGCTCGGCTCTGGTGAACTCCCAGTTTTCTTCAAAAGTCATAATAGTCAACATAAATTCTACATTCTGACGAGGTTTTTTAAACTTAAAAACTTATAGAATTTAATCTTTTTAAGATATAATAATCTGAGAGATGTCAAAACATGGCTTACACGGATACCTGGATTGTCTGAGGCAATGAGATTTAAAGCTGCTCGTGAAGTACGGTTTAATGTTTATAAAGATATCAGTTTTTATAAAATGGTCAGGTCTCAAAATGGTCAAATGTTTATTTGTCTTTTTGTCCAATTGACGAATACCTGGATTGACGAATACCAATTGACCGTTTTGGGCATGACTATTTTTACCTAAGACAAATTAAGCGAATTTTTATAGGCCTAAACTAAAAACAAATTTTTCTATTTTAGACTCTCCTTGCATTGAAGGAGCTTCATCAACTTGGCTTTGTCTCGAGGGATGTCAAATTGGAAAACTTTGGAGTTCATATAACTAAGGATCATCGTCTGAAATTCTACATCTACGACTTTGAACTGTCTCAAAAATACAAGGATGTTGAAACGGGCAAACCAACAGTTCAAAAAATACGCGGTTCAAAGGGTGATGGTACAACAGAATCTGCCCCTTTGGTTCAAATGACTGGATCGAGGGTTTATTTTTTTGAAGATTTTTTGAAAAAAAATTTTTTTTGAAAACTTTAGCGGACATTTCCTGTTGACGATGTTGAAGGTTTAAAAATTGGAATTTTTAATATAAAAACAAATTATTTTTTAGGATGGTTTTACTGCTTGTATCACATTTTATGTGACTCGATTCCGTGGGATATTGGATGGCCGCAACCGGAATTCCGTGAATCTACTTATGCGACGGCGGTTTCGGGGATTCGGTATTTTTTTGGTAGTCGGGCCTCACATCCAATACGCGTGAACTTCTCTTACACATGGCCCTCCCACACATCACTTCCTTCCATATGGCGACTCATTTTTTTCCAAGAGCCTCCACTATACTAAACAATTCCAAGCCCCAAAAGCTCCAAGAATACCTAACTGTGTTTTAGTTTGATTTGGCATCCTTTCACTTGTCATCTGAATTAGGGTTGGATTTTTCGAACCGGGCCGACGTTCGAGTCTTTTTTGGGCGAAAATTCGATGCCCGATTCAATCTGTCGAACCGAACCGGGCCCCCAACCCTAATCCGAATATCTATGGGCGGCATGTATAAGGGGGCGTATCGTTCGAAAAGATTTAACTATCTGAAAATATATTTATCTTTTCTTAAAGTTATACTAAACAACAAATGCATGAAACTGGACGAATTTATTGGTATGTTTATGTAGTTTAAATTTCTAAAAATTCCCTTCCAGTGCAAAGGAATATGATTGTTTAATGAGTGCAATCTTCAATGTGATTCTCAAATGGTCGAAAACGCCAGAAGTGGTAGAGGCGCGTTTCTATGATGAGGTTTTTTTGTTTTATGCGATTTATGGGGAATTTTAAAGTTTAAGGGCCCAAAATTTCATTTTGGGATATCCGCCAAGCCCGGGGTTTAGTTTATGCAGTTGGACTTTTCTAGCGTGTTCGGCCAGATAGCTAAAACCTCTGGGAATTTTTAGTGTTTGCTCCATACGTTTAAGTAGTTGTTTGGCCTCCAAATTGATAGGAGGATCTCATCATCATCCTCCACATTTCGTTTTCCATACAAAGTATCCAAAACTTTAGAATGTTGTCCGTAGTTAGGGGGGGGGGCTAAAGATGAACTCATCGAATGAAAAGAATGGATTCCCCACATTAATATCAAAATGTTGAATTCTACTAAAAACGAATTCCCCCTTAATTTGACTCAACCTTTTTAATTTAAATTTGCCCGCTAAAAAATACATTTCAGATATGCTCAATTTTGAAGAAAGGAGTGCACAACTGTGGAAAAACTGAATTGATGGATTGCAACATTCACTGCATGAAGCATTATAAGAAGCATCAACGTCATGACGCTTAACAGTTTTTTATTAAAATATATTTATTTCCTAACATTTATTTACTATATTTATTTCACATCCATTCTATTTACCCCTATTATTTCTGTTATTTTTTAGCCCGGTCAAGAATTTGGATTCGTAATATGTTTCGCATGATCTTCAAAATAAGTTTCTCTGTTATTGTTCTGTGTGAGCCTTTTTTTTCTATTCTCATTTGCAAAAATCATTTGTAATTGCAAAAAAAGAACATTTTCCAAAAAAGAAAATTGATGGGATGAAAGGGAAGGGAAAAACTGAAAGGGCAGTTACAGGAAGAACATCTCACTAGGGAAAAAAATACAAACGAAGCATGCTTATTTTGATCCTACAATTTTGGCATTTAGCCTTCCTGCTCTATAATCGATTGGAAAATGAAACATTCTTTGTTTGGCTAGATTGTGTTTTCATCTGTTCTTTAACTGTGTTCATCACTCGCTTCAGTCTTGGGTCCTTTTCACGTATAGTGCCATCAATTCTGTTTCGGAAATGTTCTTTTTTGCAGTCTATGATCCTTCTGTTCTCATGTATTTTCTCTTTATTTATAAAAATTATTTTATTTCATTTTTTAAATTATTTTAAATTGAAGTTTTATTCCTTTAATTTTATTTTTTTAATATTATTTTGTTAATTTTATTTATTTTTTAGAATTTAATTCAAAATTTATTTAAGGAAAAATGAGCTTGGCTGTTGCTAAAAAGAGGGGGTTTGACGATTCTTTTCAATCTGATGATAGACGTCTAGCTAAAAGATCTTTAATTATGCCTGAAGGTTTAAAATTTTAATTTTATTTTCTATTTAAAATTTTAGTTGCTGGTAAGATAACTTGCATCGAATTGGTTAATTTTATGTGTCATTCAAGCCTGACGGTATTTTTAAAAATATTTTTCATTAAATTAATTTCCTTGTTTTCAGCTTAATTTTGATGTCAATAAGTACAATTGCTCGTATATTATTGGGCCAAATGGAAGTGGAAAGAGTGCATTATTTGCTGCCTTAAATATTGGACTTGGAGGAGCTGGCCGTTCAAATGAAAGAGGAAAGCGAATCAATGATTATATTAAAGAGAATGAAAAGTAAGGTTTATTTATTTTATAGGACAAGTAGGAAAATACTCTGTCTTCTGATTAGCTTCTGAATTTTCATGTTTCTGATCTTTTAATCAATCCTAATCACTTTGGGCATGTCTCCGAGAGCTAGCATTGGAGCCGGCTCCCCCAATGAAATATTTTTCGTTGATTTGCCACCGGATCCAACTTGGAACGACTTGGAAAATCACTGTTTTTGGGGCCGGAGCCGTAATTTGAAAAAGGTCGCCACTTGTCCCGGTCCTATTTTTGATCTTTTCTGATTTTCTAATTTATTTTTATTTAAGTTATTCATTAATTCGAATTCACATTTCAAACGAAGGCCCAAACAGCATACCTGATTACGGCGACATTATAATTGTTGAACGACGTATTACACATAAAATTTCAACTGTCACAATCAAAACTCGTTTAAATGAAGGAAAAGAAGAAATTGTTGGGAAAAGAAGAGAACTTGATTTAATACTTCAGCAATTTAACATTGATTTGGAAAATCCGCTTTCTTGGCTTTCTCAAGATAGAGCACGACAATTTTTGCAGTCAATGAAACCACAAAGACTTTATGAGGTTAAAAATTTTTTTCTATTTTTTTGCTAGTTTATGCTTTCGGGGGTTTTAAGGGTGTCTTTGTGTTCCTTAACGATTCTTGAGTTGGGAACCTATATAGCTACTTGGGCTGCCCAGTGATGGTCTTTTGACTTTGTTATCATTTTTAGGGAGTTCTGATAGATTTTCTGAAATTTTTAGAGGTGACTATACCTAGCTAGAATTAATTTAAGTTAATGCCGGTCTCAAGATTGGACCGGGGTATCCGAAGCCTATCCCAAACCTATCCTTTAATCCAAAGGAAATCCAAAACTTTATGAAACTCATAAACTGAACTAGAGCCTATTCCTTTCATTTAAAAAATTTTCACTTTTTTTAAGTTATACAAAAAAAGCTCAGAAATGGACGGTGCTGAAGATTTATTTCGAAATATCGACACCCTTTTTGACGAATTGACTAGAGTTGTTAAATCTATGGATAAAGAAAAGACTGCAAAAGAAGCAAAATATCAACAAATGAAGGCGCGTTTTGATGCTGTAAATCAACTCTCAAACAAAAAAGAAGCAATTCAACGACTTTATTGGTATCAACTTTGGGCGCCTGTTCGTGATGGAAAAAATGTTTATATTTTTTAATTTTAAAGGTTTATTTTTAAATTTTAAAATTGTAGGAAATTGAAGAACTTGGAAGAAAACTTAAAGTCAATGAAGACAAGAAGAATGAACAATTGGCTAAAAAGGATGAATTGATTGTATATTTTTTATTTTTTTAATTTAAATTAATTAGGAGAAAGGTAAAAGTTTAGACCCAGGCAGGCGTCGATTCTGCGACTTTCTGACAGTTATTGCTTATCCCTTTCACTCAGCTTTAGGGTTGACGGTTACTGGGAAATCTCCAAATATCTGGAACTGATATCTGATCCGGACTTTTTTCGCTTTTGGATATCCGAAATCGCCTACCCTACTTACCTAGTACAGGTCTACCTCTTATAGCTACATATCGCTACTCCTCTTTTATGATTTTAGATTTTAAACTCCCGACTAGTACGCATTTTAAATGCTTGCTTGCTAAATCTGTTTTTTTCTACAATTATTTTTTTTCAATTTTTAGAAGGAAATTGGTGATATTAACAAACAACAGAAAAATTTTGAAGAACAACTCGGAGCTGCTTCCTCTAGATTTAGAGAACATAATGAAAATTTGAATGAACTTAAAAGGAAGGCTAGAGAATTAAATTTTGATCATCATGACTTGGTTGATAAAGTAAAACGGAAGCAATGGAATATTGATTTATATGAGAGGCAATTACAAAAAGCAAATAGAGAATTGAGGGATTTAGTTGGAAGGTTAAATTAAAAATACCTATATTTTTTTCAATTAAAAAATTTTCCTAAAAAAATTTTTTCGGTGGGCATAATAGAAGTTGGTTTTCCATTGGGAAGTGATTTTTGACTTTATTTTTTCATCATTCCTCTCCTAATTTTTTTTCTTTTTCACTATAAATAACTCATAATTAATTTTTCTAGTTCTGGTCATGATCCTGAAACTGAAAAGAATAAATTAAAAGAAAAATTGACTCAAATAGCTGCTCAAATGGAGGCTGCCGAGTTGGAACAAAAATCTTACACCAATGAATTGGCTTCTATTAAAGTTGAATATGAGAATCTTAAAAAGGAATTTAAGGTTTTTTAAATTTTTTCGAAAAATTATTCAAAAAATTTTTCTTCTTCTTAAGGAAAACACTGACCAGCATTCTTTATTAGAACGAAGGCGAACGCGTATTATTGAAGAGAAAACTTTATTTGAGCAATCAAAAGCTGATAAATTGGCTATTTTCGGGAAAGATGTGCCTCGTTTACTTGAACTTATCGACACAAATATTAATTCATTTAAAAAACGCCCGATTGGCCCTATTGGAAATTATATAAAATTGAAAGACAAAAAATGGGCGAATCCGATAGAATTTTGTTTGAAAAATATGATTGGAACTTTTCTGTGTGATTCTTCAGAGGATCGAAAAGCTTTGGATGAAATATGCAAAACATTACAAATTAGAAAGCCGAATGTTATTACAACAGAGTATTTTTAAAAATTATTTTTATTATGTTAAGCATCTCGCCAGTTTAGAGATATACTCGCCAGTTAAGATACGCCTCATTAAAGGAATACCTCGTTATAAGGTACATCCATTACTATATACACCTCTATTTAAAAGACGATCTTTAAAATTAAGTTGTTCATTGGGAGGGAGGGGAAGGAAGAAAGGACTCTATTTAAGTTTCACCTCATTATAAGGTACGATTTTTTCAGTCAAAGAGGTTATCTTATGTGAAGTGTGTCATATTAATCAAAACTTAAAAATATTTTTTAATAGATTTGCTGATCAAAAATATGATTTATTTGGAAGAGAGCCTCCAAACGAATTTACAACAATTTTGCGTGTTTTGGATGTTGAGAATCCAACGGTCTTAAATTATATTTTAGACAAAGTTAGAGCAGAAAGTGTTCTTCTATTTGAAAAAGATGATGTTGCAAGAAATGCAATGTATCCAAAGGTTTTTAATTTTTTAATAAAATGATTTTTTGGGTAATTTTGAACTTTATGACTTCCCTTTATTTTTTTCTCCCTAATTTTCCTTTTTTTTCCTAATTCTTTATAACCCAAATTAGCCAAAAAGTGTTTATTGTTAGGTTTATTTAGAACTTCACAACGAACATTTTCTGATTGATTACAGATATGTATGAAGCAAACGGTTGTCTTCCCCCTCTCTGGCGGTATGATAAAAGGAAGATTGAGAAACATAGAAAGGGGTTCTCATAAAATTCAAAATTTTCCGAATTTTTTTAAAAGTTTAATCTAGTAAAAAATTTATTTTTTAAGCCTCCAAAGAATGCATCTAAAGCAATTACCTTAGCCTGTTCAGAAGTTAACCCTCAAAGAGGATCTCGACCTTATCAATTTTTTCGTGACCATTCAAATTTTCAAGCTCGTGTTTTGGACAATCATTTTATGGCTTCAAATTTGAATGATTTTAATCAACAATTGGAACAATCACTTGAACAGTTGAGACAACAAAGTGAAAAAGTTGAAGAATCAAAACGTTCTTTCCAAACATTGGAATTTAAACTTAATAATTTGAGACAAAAGAAGACTCAAACTGAAGCTCGTTTAAATGGATTAAATGAAAGAAAATATGAAATTGAAGAAGAATTGAATAAATTGGAAGATGAGGGGTTAAGTGAAGATAAAATTACTAATTTGGTATTTTTATTTATTTTTTAAAATTAAGGTCGGCCCACAATATAAGAACACCTGATACTAATATCAGATATGCCTCTATAATATTTAGAAATAACTGGGTTCCTTTCTTTCCTCTTTCATCTGAATACTCAAATAAACAGAAAAAACGAATGTTTATCCGGCCATAAATCATTTTGCAAGTCGAAAGTCACTTCACAATAGGAATCGGGGTCCCTCTATCGAATGGTATCGAGAACAATACCAAATTTTTGCAAACAGTGTAGACGGTGTTCTCTTTTAAGTGATATACCTCAAATTTACGATACATATAATTAAAAATTTTAAACTAATGGGATTCGATTGATATTAAGATCCGCCTAATTATTTTACTAAAAATATTTTTTTAATTTTAGCGAAGCTCAATTCGTGAAAGTGAAGATGAAAGAAATGCTTTGCAAGTTAAATTGACTGAATTGGAACAATCGCTAGCAGAAAAGACTGAAAAAATGAATGAAGCTGAAAGTAAAATTGAAGCATCTACAAAAAGGGCTGATCATTTAAAAAATGATTATAAACAAATTGAGGTTTTTTTTAATTTGAAATAATTTTTTAAAAATTTTTCCAATTTTCAGAATGATATAAAAAGTTGTCAGATACAAATAGAAAAAAATCGTGAAAAATTGGAGGACTGTGAAGGATTAACTAAACGGGCAAATGATTTGATTTTGAAATATAGAAAGCAAATTGAGGACAAAACGTTTGAAATTTTTTTGTTTTTACAGTGGGGACCTCGTTTTAAGATGCTTTTAAGATCCTTGGGGGTTGAAAAATTTTGTCTCTTATAATGATGAATTTATTAAATGGAGGGATATGATGCCGTAATATCAGAAACAGTTTGGCATTTTGATGCCGTCTAGGGTTTTGGCTCTTAGTTAGTTTCTCCAGCCTGTGTTTAATCAAATTTTAAAAAGCGTCTTGTAAATAGAGGTGTTGGTGCTTCTTATAATGAGGATTGATTGATTTTAAACTTTCTTTTTTAAGTAAATCTTGTGAAAAGAAACGAGAAGAGGCTGAAAAGAATCGAGACTATTTATTGGAAAATCATGCTGAAATTGGTGATGGAGTGCCAGACTTTGATACAATTCCTGAAACGGTTCAATTGAATAGAGATATTGAAGCTATTCAAAATGAAATTAGAAATGCTGAAAAAAAGTTTGTTTTTTAATTTTTTCAATTAAATTAAAGTTTTTATTTTTTCAGTAAAGAGCCTGTACCAACGGAAGCTGATTTAATCAATTATAAAAATATTTATATAGAGTTTAAGTCAAAACTCAAAGTTTGGACGCGCCGATATAACGTTTGTTTTTCTAAATTAAATTATGATAGGAACTCACTATATCCCACTCCCTTTAATACTAATAGACCTCTATTTAATATGCGGGTTTTAATGCTGGGCTGGGCCATAGGGTGGGAGAACAGCCTGAGCCTCTATTTAAGAATACCTTATTATAAGCCACCTCTATTAAGGATGCACTCGTTTTAAGATACCCTCTTTTTAAGGAACAACCGATATAAGATACCTCCTATCTAACACATACTCATTATAAGGTACGTTTTTCAATCTCATAGTGTATCTTATAGTAAGGACCGATTGTTATTTAATTTCTCAATTCTTTAGATGTTAGAAAGTATGATCACTGCCCGTAAGAGACGCTTCGATTTAATCAGAACTAGTTTGCCTGGAAAATTGGAATGTTGGTTTAGAGACCATATGAATTATCGTGGATATAAAGCAAGTTTAGATGTTCGAGATGATGATGGAACTATAATGATTAAAGTAAAAAGAATTTTTTGTTGAAAATTTGAGAATTTTTTTAATTAAAAAAAAGGTTGTGACACACAAGGCAATGGAAGAATCTTTTGCTGAACAAAGCTTGGATGAAAGAGATTCGCGTATGCAGAAAAAAGTTTTGCAGGACCTTAAAGGTTTTTTTAGATGAATATTGGGAAATTGTATGGAAATGTCTCTGCGGATTTTAAGAAATTTTTTGTGTATTTTTCCTGCGGACAAAATTAATCTTTTTTTAGTTAGGCGGAAGTATTTTTTTTTCTTAAGGATTATCTGGTGGAGAGCGTTCATACACTACAGCTTGTTTTATCATGTCATTATGGAAATGTATGGAATCTCCTTTTCGTTGTATGGATGAATTTGATGTTTTTATGGATATGTAATTTTTTTTAATTAAAAATAATTTTTTTTTTGTTAATTTTTAGGGTCAATAGGCGCTACATTATGGAGATGTTGGCTGACATGGCGAAGGATAGCAAGGAGGTGCAATTCTTTTTCTTCACTCCCCAACCCATTCAAGAACTTAAAAGTTTGTGAAATTTAATTTTTTTATTTATATAGAGGAAAATTGGGTGTAAAGGGATTTTTAGAGGAATTGAGTAACTTGGGAGAGGGGATGGGTCGGGTTGAAAAAAATTTCGTTTCGAGTCGGGTTTTAGAATTTTATTCGTATCGTGTTTGGAATTTTGGATCGAAAAAAATTTTAAGGTTTGTGTTGAAAAAATCCTGATTTTGTGCTTGGGTAACCCCGGCCTGTCTCCGCTGTGGACCAGAAATTTCAATGACTCGGGAGTTGGGCAAATTTAAGTCCGCAAATTTTGGTCCCTCTGAAAAATAATTTTTTTAATTTTAGGGGATATGTTTGAGGTGTTTACGCTTAAAAGAATTGCCGGCATCTTTAATGAGGAGCAGCAGCAGCAGCAAGAAAACCAAGAATAATGTTAAGCTTATGGAGAAGTTTAGAATTGATAAATATCTCAAAATTTTTTTTTGAAAATTTTTCGACATTCAAAATAATTGCAACAATAATTTATTTGTCCACAAATGATTTTCCTCTTTTTTGAAATTTGATCTTTTTTACTTCAGTGCTTTATCTATTTACTTGAAAATTTTAATTTATTCCTTAAATCTCTTATAAATGTGAGGGATGTTTTGGCGCGGACTATTTTGGGCGATAGTAGAAAATAAAATTAATAGGGGGAAATTGAAGGCGGCGTCCTTATGGGCCGCGCCAAAAACGACAACCCTCACAAATTAATTTATTTTTTGTGTTGTTTTTTCTATAAATATTTGTTTTCGTTTTTTTGCATGTTTCCATGGAGAGACAGATTTATAAATACGCGTATAAATATTTAAAATTAAAAAAATGTTTTTAAATATTTTTCAGTTTCTTTTAATAATTTTTATTTTAATTTATTTTTTATTATTTTCTTTTAATTTTGATTCTCTTTTTACTATTCTCTTGGTTATTTTAATTGGAAGCATTATTTTGGAATTTAAAAGATGTGCAACAATATTGACTGGATTAAAGGCTATTCTTTTCTTAACGGTTTTTTTAAATTTTTTTTATTGAAGTAAGCCTCATAAGGTTCACTTACAATTAAGACCTCCATTTAAGAAACGTTTTCAAGATTTTACAACTTTAGAGGGGAACCTCCCATGTCCCAGTATCGCTTTGAGGCCCTTTGTGAGGGAGGCCTCTAAAACCCCTCACTTTCTCTAATTTGTTCACTCTTCCTCGTTTTAGGCAACTGCCAATGAGGACGTCGAGAGGTTTTTCGATTACTCTCATTTTAATGTTCACTCTTTTTAAAATACCCTTCATTATAAGAGACCATTTTGTAGTCCTAAAATGGTGAAATACCAAATTTATTTTAGCGTTATTTTTTGGGTATTTCGGCGTTATTCCTTCACTTTGGTGTTTCGGCGTCTCTTGCTAGATGACGTAGTATCATATAGTTTGACTGTACATAAATATTTTTAAATCTTAAATTTATTTTTTTCCAGAATTTTCTATTTTTTGGCGTATTATTACTTTTATGGCTACCAACCTCCATTTGTTTGCGCCTACCAAAATGCTTCTTAACAAGTTATTTCTGTCATCAACAAGACAATCCTTCAATTATTTCAATTTTTAGTTTATTAATTACTTCAATTATTTTATTCCAAAATTTAATTAAAAGATGGATTCTTTTATTACGTCAAAAAATAATTTTGGAAAATTTAACTAAACATCCTTTACTTTGTGCGACATTTTTTAATCATTTTTGTGCTAGAATGGAAATGGTCTGTGAAAATGATGAGGAAGACAAAAAACTTTTTGATAATTGGATCAATGGGTTTAATTTTAAATTTAAAAAAATTTTTTTTACGTACTCCGATATTTTAAATTCTGGGGTATTCAAAAATATTGTGAAAAATAATTTTTAAGAAAGGAGTGAACAAAAAACTTTTTATCAACAAAAATTTTAGCAGCAAAAAAATTTGTCCGCAAAAAAATTTTTATCCGCAAAAAATTCATAATACCTAAAAAATTTTAAATTTAGTTTTGGCAAGCAATTGAGAAGTAAAATTTCAGTGGGTGATGGTTCTACTAAAATATCTGATCAGAAGAAAAATCTTCAGAATAAAAAAGTTCAATTTGATAAAGCAATTTCCTTAATCAACTCAACACAAAAGGTTTTTTAAACTATTTTTTATGCAGTCTAGCCTCATTATAAGATACCCACAATTTTAGATAATGGGGGAGTCTCTATTTAAGAGACTTTAATTAGGTTGGCTCTCTAAATGGGAGATTTCTAAACGATGTCCTTCTGAAAAATTGTCTCTTATAACGAGCTTCTAATCGATACCTTCTATTTAATAAACACCTCATTATAAGGTACGATATTTTTCACTCTAAGGGGAACCTTATAGCGAGATAATACTATTAAAAAATTTTAAGATTGGCTATCGATTAACGAAGAAAAGTAAAAGTGCAAAATACATAAGTCATCACCATCATCAAGACGATTATTCTACAATTGAAAGTGCTGGAGAATTAGCAGCTGGAGAATCGCCCAGTAAATTTTTTAGATTATTCTTTTTGAAAAAAAATTTTTTTAAGAAAAAATTATATCAACAAAACCAAAAGTTCCAAGAACTCCAATACCCCAAACAACACCAACAGACCCGCTAGGGCCACCATTAAAACTTCAGCCAACGTTGTTATCTCCTATTACGCCTGAGGGTAAAAATTTTTTTTAAGTTCAACTCACTATAAGGTACACTCTCAAAAAATTTGTCGCTTATAACGGGCTGTACGTTAAATATAGGTGTCGCTTATAACGGGATGTATCTTAAATATCGGGTACCCATTGTGGTGGGCTTATAACGGGATGTGGCTTAAATAGAGGGTGTTTGTATTGAGCATACCTTATAATGAGGTTCGACTTTTAATTTTTCAAATTAAAAAGTTTTTTAATTAAAGAAAATAAATGGATATTTAATAGACATTCTTTAAAAAATGAAGAAAAAATTGTAGAAGAAAATTTGGAAGAAAATAAAATTTTAAAAGAAAAAGTTGAGGAAGAAAATAAATTAATTATTGAAACTGCCAAGTGTTTTTATTGTCCAACTGGGGTAAATTGTTGTGTTCAAAATGTTCAAGCTAGAAGTATTCATTATTATAGTCTTTCAACTGGTATTAGCCCAACTGATATTAGCCCAATTGATTAATTGTGTTTATATTAACGACATTTGCGGACAGGAATTTTTGCGACGAAATATTTGCAGATAGGAATATTTGCGGACAAAAAATTTTGCGGATAGAAATTTTTGCGGACAAAACTGAACTTTTATTAAAACTGGAACAAACGGCCAGATAGCATTGTCCTGCACCATGGAAGGTTCTTTAAAACGCTATAGGTGTCGCAAATGTCGGCGTCCGCAAATGTTGCTCATGTATTTTTGAATAAAATTAATTTACAAAAGGAATATAAAATCAAACAAATCAACAGCAAAAAATATTTATTTAATAGAGCGAAAATATAAATTGTGTGAATCATATTTATTTTATTTATTTTTTATATGTTGCTAAGCAATTGATTTATATTTATAAAAGAATATTTAAATATAATTTTATTTTTACAGCAAAAATAATGATTTTATTAGAGCAAAATAATCGAATAATTTGTGAATTATTGGAACAAAAATTTTCTGCTGCAAAAACAAAGTTTGAATTTTTTTAAATTAATTTTAAAAATATTGAAAAGGTTGTAGGAGGCCCTCCAACGAAGTTTTCAAAGTTTTTTTTCGTTATAAGACGAAGTCAGTTGTACCCTATAGCACTAGGGCCTGGTGGGATCGATAGTGGGGGATGTCAGGATTATTCAAAACCCGGACTAATTTTCAATTGGATACCCGATCCGATAAACTTTCAAAAACCTAATACTCATACACAACTTATTTACTTGTGATATTTCTGATTAGTTGATTGGTCATTTAACACCACTTTATCGGAGAGTTTTCATGCTCAAGTCCCGTCCAATCTTTTGCTATTTTCTGGGAAGTGGTCGGACTTTTTATAACTTTTTTGACACACGTTTTCTGCTTACTAAATTAAAAAAAAAATTTTTTTAAGTGGCAAGTTTGATTCCGTCAACGTTGTTTTTGCTGATTTTGATGGCGTAATGTACAAAGTATCTAATCCAGATGGAGATAGATTAAAATTAATGGTTAATTTTTTTATTTTTAACTTTATTAAAAATATATTTTTTAGTTGAGCATTTCTTTGAAGTTTTATAAAGAGTTACAAGAACATGGAGCAGATGAGGTTTCTTTAAAAAAATTTTTTGAATTAATTTGGGAATATTTATCACTTGTAAAAGATTAGTGTCATTTCTTACGGACATTTCTTGCTGTCATTTTGTTTCTTGTGAACTTCGGAATTTCCCTATAATTTTCTTATTTTCGTTAGTTTACCCTTATCTTTTGTCCGCGAGAAATTCTACAAGAACATGGAGCATATTTTTCTTTGTTTAATTTCCCCTTTGTTTTTTTTGTCCGTAAAAGCAGTCCGGAAGAATTCCACATTTATCTCTACAGATGTCAAATCATCCACAAAAAAATTTTAAAATTAAACAAAAAAATTTTTATTTAAAGTTAATCAAAAGAGAATATGAACATTTTTTGTCAAAAACACCCGAATCTGGATATAATATTTCTCTAATATTTAATTTGGCTGATATTTCTGATGATTTTATGGATATTGTTAAAAAGGCTTCTTTTTTGAAGAGAAATTGTTTTGCTTCTGTTTTTGAGAAATATTTTAAATTTCAAGAGGAAGGGCAAGAAGGAGAAAGGAGAGCTGTTGTTCATTTTAGAGAAGACGAAACTTTGTTTGTGGTTTTTTAATTTTTTTATTTTAAATATTGGGCTAGGGAACACCCCGCTCCTCAAAAAAATTTTTTTTTATCCATACCTCGCGATTTGTTGGCAAAAACTTCGATCCAAAGACCAAAGGCTTTACCCGGCAAACATTTTTGAACCTTAAAAAAATTTTGGAGCTTAAAGGGCCCCTTTTTCTGACTTCTTGTTTTACCTTCTTTTCACAACGTTTATGCAAGTCCAGCCCCCTAAGGCCTGTGATTTCCAAGTTTCGCCTCACCTTAATCCTATCCTTTTCTAAAATCTTTTCTTTTAAAGGTTTGTTGAAGCAAAATCTGATCGCGTTACTGTTATTTTTAGTACAATATTTAAAGATCCAGATGATGTTATTATTGGGAAAATATTTTTACAGGTTTCTTTACAATTTCCAATTTTTATTCTCAATTTTAAAAAAGGAATTTCGTGAAGGAAGGAAAGCTAGCCAAACAGCGCCTCAAATAATTTATTCTGTTGGAGAACCTCCACTTGAACTAAAAAATTGTTCAGAAGCTAAAATTGGTCCAAATGTTGGATATATTACTTTTGGTATTTTTAATCTTTTTAAATTCTTAATTCTTTTATTTTCAAGTCCTATTTCCACGACATACAAACAAAAAGGCTAGGGATGATACAATTAATCTAATTTATACTTTTCGGGATTATCTTCATTATCATATTAAATGCTCAAAGGTTTTCATTTTAAAATATTTTTTTGGCCTTGGTTCAGGGATAGGCTGGGTTACTTGAAACCCGAAACTCGGACTTGTTTTCGACCCGAACCCTAATCCGAAGTTTTGAGAACACCATTCTCTAAACCAGTCTTTTTACTCCTCGGAACGTCCAATAACGTTATTTGGGTTTTCGAGGTTTACTGACCGCTTGAGGCTCCTTCAAAGTTTTTTGGTATTCTAGGGCGCAATACATTCCCACGGGAATCGTACAATTTTAGATTGATCCAATACTCATTTCCCATTCAATTTTCTAGGCTTATCTACACTCACGAATGAGAGCCAAAACAAACGATTTTCTCAAAGTCTTAAATCGTGCAAGACCCGAAACTAAGGGAGAGAAGAAAACGATAACTGGAAGAACTTTCATACAACACTAAAAAAAATAAACAAAATAAGGTTCATTTTACCCACAAAATATTTATATAAAAGGCAAAAAAAATTTAAAAAAAAAGAAAATAAATTTGTGTCAATAATTTAATTTTTAATTTTATTTTTGTGTAAATTAATCACTCCCAACTCCTCCCTTCTTTTCACCAAAACCTTCGTTATTATCCCCCTTCTCTTCGCTGTCTTTACTTGTTCTCAAAAAACGTCTCTCAATTCCAAAAAGCTCATCTCCAGCTCGCGGCCCTCTCTTCCTAGAACGAGAACTTGGTGGAGTATTGCCACTTCCAGTAAAACGTGCTAAAGGTGAAGGTGAAACGGTGCTTCGAGAAGGCAATGAAACGTTCATTCGAACATCAGCAGGTGGTGACAAACCAGTTTCTAAAAATATGAAATAACCATTGAGTAAAAAAGAGTCTCTTATAAATGAGGTCTCTTAAATAGAGAGTATACCTAATAATGGGTACATCTTTTAAGGAGGTGTACGTTAAATGGAGGGTATATCACCCCAATATAAGATACACCATCGGAACTAGTATCTAATAATGATCTTAAATAGAGGATATCATATTTGGGCAGCCATCCCACCCAATAGCCAACCAAATTTTAAGTAAATGTCTCTTAAATAGAGGTCTATCTAATATTGGGGTAATTTATAAGGAGGTCTGTCCCTAATTTAAAAAAGATAAACCTTTCATACCATTTTCACTATAAGTCTTATCATCAAAATCCAAATGTTGTCGAAATGATGGAGTTGTAGGAACCGGAGAATTACTAGTAAATGGAGGCGAAGCAAGGTTAAATTCAGGCGTACGCTCCTTTAAAAAATTAAAAAAAAATTAATTCCAAAAAATTCTTTCTTAAAATATACTCTGTTTCGGTTATGTAGCAAAGAGTTGTTGTTCATAATTCGACCTTCCAAGAATGGAGTACTTATTTTTGGATTATTGAATCGCTCAGAACAAAAATTAATTACCCAAATTATTGGATAAAAAATTTGATAAAAAAATGAAGTTATGGCAAAATACGCGAAGAACATAAGATCAGTTAATTTACACATCTATTTAAAAGAAAATATGTGACGGTGGAAAAGGGGCATTTATTCAGAAAAATTCCATAAAATCGGAAATATTCTTAGGGGATTAATGTACTAAACCAAAGTCAATTATTTTCCAATAAACTATGATGTTTTTTCTAGGCTTGTCCCATACCCAACGAAATGGCCGTTATAATAGTTAGTAGGTAAAACCTATGGGTATTATAGTAGAAAACCGTCAACAACTAGGAAAACCAAGATTTTTTGAAGACTTTTTCCTAGGAAAAACTTTTCTTTTTCCCAAAATCTCTTCCACCGACACATATAACAAACATGTAAAAAAGGGGATTGTCGGTTTCAAATCATTGTTGAAGAAAAAAAGGTCCAAATTATGAACTACACTCATTGCCAAAACGGAATATATACATAGTTGTCGGTCTCACAAACTCATCCCAAAAAATTCAAGAATTTTCACTTTGGTTCCAGTCAGAAGGAAGTGAACTTGTTGAAACCGACAACCCCAAAAACAAATATAAATTTTAAAAAAACTAACGGCGCGATGTTTGAGAAGTTTGATTTGACGTCTGCTTCGATATCTTGAAACAAATGGATCTTTGAGAAGTTCAATGGCTTTTGGTCTATTCAAAGGACATGGGTCGATCATCCATGCAATAACACGGCGAAGATCAGTTGATAAAACTAAAATAAATATTTATTCGAAGATTCTTAATTTAGACATTTGTAAAGGGAAAGAAAGGGGACAATGCGGACTTTTCTTGTAATTTTCCGCAACTTTTTTTGTGGTCCAAAGTCCTAAAATGGATTCCCCTGGATACACACTTGTACATAGTAGGGTTTGATATTACGGAGCGGGGGCTGAGTTTACGGGGAACGGTGGTAACGGGGAATTCGAGCCGCGAGGACTGTGAACGGGGCCTACCCCCGTTCCCCGGGGAATTCCCTTCCTCGGGGAACGGGGATCAAACCCTAGTTTCATCAAACTCTAAATTCATCAAAAAGAACCTTTAATATATTTTTCGTCAATCATTCTATTACGAATTTCATGCCAAAAAACTCCATTATTCGGCAAGTCCAAATCGGTCGCCAATTCAAGAATAGTCATTCCAAGACTAAAAATATCAGCTGCCTTAGTCGGTTTATCATTAAGAACTTCAGCTGCCAAATATTTTCCATCTCCTTCCATTACATTTTTTGGATCGTCCTTTAAAAAAATTAATTTTTTTTTGCCTTTTTGTCCGCAAAAAAATTGCGGACTTTTTTCAAACTAAAAAAATACCTTGTTAAGATCAAAAACCAATCCAAAATCACCCAATTTGCAAATACCGTCAGACGTTATAAAAATATTAGAAGGCTTAATATCAACATGAATAAGGTCATGAGAATGCATATGCTCCAATGCCTACAAAAAATAAATGTGAAAAGAGGCATTTGAACGGGGTTTATGCGGACATTTTGATAATTAGTTGCCTGAGGACCGTGCACTCTCCCAATCATTTGGGGATTGCAATTTAAAGAGAGCTATTTTGCCGTTATTATATGGGGGGAAATTGACCGGTCATGGCGATGCCGATGAAGGAATTGCTCATGGGAAGTAATGAAAAATAAAGTCCAAAATCGTAAAATGGGTCCACTCCAGAAAGTCAACTCCTAATAGGTCAACATTAGGGTAAATGTCCTATTCCAGTAAAATGTCCGCAAAAGTCTGCAAAAAATGAGTCCGCAAAAATGAGTCCGCAAAACCCATAAGTACCCAAAAAAAAATAAATTTAAAAATCAAACCATAAGAATATCAATGAGATAATACCAAATTTCTGGTTCACCAATCTCATGTCTCTCTCTAGCAACATCATCCAAACTTCTACAACACAATTCTGTTTGAATATACAAACGTCCCTTCTCTTCCCATGCTTTGAAAAAATGAACCAAATTTGGATGTGGAGGCAACATTTCATGTTTAAGAACTTCTTGAAGTTTTTCACGTCTGTCAGCAATATTTCTATAAACTTCTATCGCGCATTTAATTGCATACGCTTTTCCATCATCTTTTGAACGAACGCTAACTACCTTTTTTGAAAAAAAATTTGAAATTGAAAGCTTTAGAGACCCCTCCAGTTTGACTTTGATTTACCTTTGGATATTAAAATGAGTCAAAAAGGGTCGAGTTTGGGCAGATAACAACGAAATTTTAGTCATTAAGAACCGCGTTGGGCTCAAAGGCTTGGAATGACTCACAGAAACTCAGACCCAAAGACAAACACAGAAAATGAATGCTATAAACCGTTGGAACAAGTACTCGCATGAGAAAAGTACAAAAATTAATCCTTCGATTGATTACTCAAAGGTAAACCAAAAGGAACGAGGAAGAGATGAAAAAAGGGCCCTAAAGTCCCCAAATTTCCCCCTAAAATCTAATCAAAATATAAAGTATAAAAAATTAACCTCGCCAAAATCGCCACGACCTAAGCGTCCGTGCATATTAAATCTTTGCTCAAGATACGTCTCTGGAGTATCAGGATGGTAGAAAGGACTGAGACGAGGTCCTGAAAAAGTTAAAATTTTAAGATAAATAGAAAAATCGTTTTTACGTTCTGTTGGACTTTTGAAAGAAACAATCCTTGCAAAAGGCTCAATATGTGCCCGTATCAAACTATAGCGTTGTACATTGGGTGCCGATTTCATGAGCCGTGGAGCTTGTGGAATTTTGTAGCGAGATGGAGTGCCACGGAGAAGCTTCAAAAATTATCATTTTATCAGTTTTAACAGAAAAAAACCTTTTCACGTTTAGTAGAGAGCGGCTTATCAAACATAAATTTCCCAGTAGGCGAACATCTCGAAGGGGTAATAAACCCTCCTTCCCCACGATCAGGAGTTCCTTTCATTTATGTTGTTATTTTTAATAGAAAGATTAAATAAAATTACAGGTAAATAAAGTAGAGAGATAAATTTCTGTATAAAAAAAAAGAAGAAAAAAATTAGAAAATGACCAAAGTTTGAGGAAAATGAGTCATAAATAGACTACAAAAATTGATTTTTGTTGCAGTCAATAAAGGCGCCAATGTTAAAGGAAAGAAGCCCGCCCAAACAGAATGCCAAAAAATGTCAAAAACATAACGCCAAAAAATTTTAAAATTTAAGAAAGGGACACTTGAGTCTCATCAATTCGGTCAAGAGCGGGGATCAGAATTTTGAAAAAACCGGGTCCGGGAACCGGGTTCTGAAGGTTATTTGACCGGGAGGGTCCCGGACCGGGAAAACCGGGAATTCCCGTTACCAGTCTAGTCAAGAGTTGTATTTTGGACCCCGATTTTTTCAGACTTCGACTTTTTTTCGATATTTGGATTACCGGACTACTCCTCCTAAAATAAAAATTTTGTTTTGTTTACCTGTGGTCGTTGGTGAGAAGATAAACAATAAAAAAAAGATAAATATAGAAAACTAAAATTTGAGAATTTACGTAGTAAAATCTAAAAAAGGAATTCTCATAGAATTTCCCTCTCGTAAAATGGAGGAGGGTGAAATTAAAGTATATCCATGTGGGTGGCCTGAATTTAAGAATAATTGACAAAAAAATAATATTTTTTGAACTTTAATATTCTTAAAATTATTTTATTAATATCAGAAAAAATATAAAATCAGAACAATTAATTTTTGAAAATCAGAATTTTTATTTTTTTCTCTGTCAGAATTTATTAAATATTTTTAATAATTAATTTCCTGGTTTATTTTTAATAATCTGTTTAATTAATTCTGATTTATTTAATAATTATGTAGAAATAAAAAATTACAAAATTGGCATCATTTGCGAGAAATGGGATATTTTACTTTTAAATACAGATAAAATTAATTTTAAAAAATAATTATAGAGTAGGCATTGTTCTCTCAATTTATAAATTTCCGCTATTATTATATGTCCTTCCGGGATAAAGCAACCAATACCTGCAATTGACGTTAGTTTTTTTGGTTTTATTTAATGATTGTATTCTTCATTTATTGCTTAAATATTTATTTTTATTTACATTTTCCCTTGAGAGATTGTTGCTTTAATATTACAAAAATATAATTAATTGTAAAACAGAAATATTAGAAAGAAAATATTCCAATATTTTTAATTTCTGATTTATGTAGTATAACTCTGGAATATTAATATACTCAGAAAATTAATGTTAACATTTCTGATTTGTGAGATATTATAATACAAAGTTCTGATTTATTTTAATATTAATATTTCTGAAAATCAGAAAATAAATTTCTGATTTATTATAAGCATTTCTGATTCTAATTTATTTCTGAGTTATTTTATTTCTGATTTATTTAAGAATATAAATTCTGATTTTAATATTTCTGAGTTATTCTACTAATATAAATTCTGATTTTTTAAATATTAATATTTCTGATTGAAAATATAAATTCTGAGTATTTCTGAGTTATTTCTTTCTGATTTTAATATATCAGAAGCAATTTCTATTTCTGAGTTATTTTAATTCTGATTTATTTTTATAATATAAATTCTGATTTTTAATATTTCTGAGTTATTTTACCATATAAATTCTGAGTTATTTTTACAGTTATAAATATTCTGATTTAAAAAATAAAATTTCTGAGTTATTTTTTCTGATTTTATTAAAATAAATTCTGATTTTTTAATAATAATATTTCAGAGTTATAATACATATAACCCATCAGATTTATTTTACTAAATTTAAAAAATAATGATTAAAATTGCTTCAAAATTTCTCTTTCCTTTTCATATTTCACAACAACATTCAAAGCTCCCAATTTTATTTATAACTATTTTTTATATTTTAATTGTTATGGAATCGTCTCCTCTTTTAACGGAGGGATTTGTTCTTCAAGTAATTTTATTTTTTAAATCTTTTTAAAAATAAATTTAAAAGGAATTACCACTTTATCGAAGCATCAGAGACACTGACGTAAAAGCAACACCCTTATTTTTTATTAAATCGCAACCAAAAAATGATTTATTTGAAAGAAAAACTAGAGCTTTTAATTTTCAACGACTAAATAAACTTAGAAATTTTTGGCAAAGAAATGAAGTAAAAAAATTTTTTAATAAAAATTAATTAATTTTCATTATTTTTAGGCGTTAAAAATGGCTTTGTTTCCAGAACAAAAATTTATTTATGAATTTTAAGGAAAGAAAAGTTCAAAAAAAATTTAAAATTTTTTTTAATTTGTAAACTTATTAAATGAGAAATTGATAAAATTTGTAATTGTTTTTTAATTACCTAAGAATATTAGAATTTAATTAACAAATATGTATGTAAATATTAAATATTAAGCGCTTACAAACTTTACAAACTTGAGTTAAAACTTTAAACTTAAAAACTCAAAACTTGGTAAATATAAAACTTTAAAGCACAAACTTAAAAACTTAGAAACAAACCTAAAACTTGGAAACTTAGAAATTTAATATTAGACTTAAAAACTTGTAAACTTACAGAAGTAAAACTTGAACATAAACTTAACCTTAAAAACTTGAAAACTTAAATTAAAGACAAAACTTGGTAAACATAAACTTTAAAGTTCAAACTTAAAAACTTAACTCAAAACTTGGAACTTAAGATTAAACTAAAAAACTTACAAACTTAAAAACATAACATAAAACTTAAAAACTTGAGAACTTAAAAATTTAAAAACTTGAAAACTTAAGAACTTATAAAATAAAAATATTTATTTTTAAATAAATTGATATTATGCAGAGTAAATTTCCCGACTAGAAAGTCTCGTATAAAGCAACGAAAAAATCAATAAATAACATGCACCTTTCAGCCTTCAAATTATTACCAACCGCAAATTATCTGACTTTGTTTCCTTTTTAATTTAAAAAAAATTAAAAATACTCCCAATTAAAATTTAAATTTTCCTTTAAATTAAAAATAAGAAAAAGAGAATTTTTCTTTAGTAAATTAATTTTTTCCTGTTACAATGGAAGACGATGATCATCCGATTAGCAATTTACCTTGGAGAAATAATCGAAGAGTTGGTATTTTTATTTTTTCGTCTATTTTTCTAGTTAAATTAAAAAAAAAATTTTTTCTCCCTTTCCCATTTTAAAAAATAAATTTTAAAAACATTTTTAATTGTTAAACATGTTTCTTTATCCTTTTTGAGTCAAGGCTGAAAAAATTTTTTCCGAGTGGGTAAAATGGCCAAGCGCTCAAAGTACTCAACACAAAGAACATTTAAAATCCTTATTATTATAGACAAATGATGAAATGGGGAGGAGAAAGAAATGAAATATTTAAATAAAAATATGTGTGATTTAAGTGCATTTCAATACCTCTTTATTTTCAATCTACAACCAAACCTCATTATAAGTTACCCCTAAAACAATGGCTCCCGGACAATCCGTCAGCGGACAATCCGTCAATGAACAAATTCGTAATTTCTACCCATATCCGCTGACGGATTGTCCGACCACTGACGTCCATTGACGTCCACTGACGGATTTTCCACTGCCGTATTGTCCACTGACGGATTGTCCGGTCACGTAAAACAATATTTAAGATACCTTTTTTAAAGGTTGGTAGGCCAGCTGGGGGTTTTTTAAATTTAGTTTGACACTGGATGGGAGGAGGAGCTGTCATTACCCTCTATTTAAGTGACACCTTATTATAAGAGACAAATTTCCAGCCCCAAGCCTATTAAATACTCAAATTTCTTTCAGAATCAAATGTCTTCGTTTCCTGCTGGTATGTCGCCAGTAGAAAGTTTACGCCATTCTTCTTTTCGAATACGTGATCGTCTACTTGTTAATCTTCTTTCTGAATTTCTTGGAACCTTTCTTTTAGTTTTAATTGGGTGTAGTAGTATTGCTCAATTTATACTTTCCGAGGCTAAATTGAATAATCATTTACAGGTATTTTTAAATAGAGTTGGACCTCTCTATAAAATACTTCCTTGAATAGACCCCAATATTCAAGGGAGGTTGGCCATTGGATGGGGGAGCCGTCTAACCAATATCCTCTATTCAAGACACGCCTCACCATAAGCTACATCTTTCCAACCTTGGCCAAGGTTGGCCATTGGATGGGGGAGCCGTCTAACCAAACCCCTCCATTTAACACACACCTCATCATAAGCTACGTTTTTCTAACCTTAATGGGTATCTAAAAGTGAGGTCCGAATATATTTAAGTATAAATTTTTTTAATTTTCATTTCAAAGGTTTGTCTGGCTTGGGGTTTTGCTATATTTCTTGCTGTTACTGTTACTTACAAAACTTCTGGTAAACTCAAAAAAATTTTTTTATTAAAATTTTTTTTATTAAAATTTTTTAATTAAAAATTAGGTGGTCATTTAAACCCAGCAGTTTCCCTAGCTATTTGTTCACTTGGAAAGCTCCCTTTTATTCACTATCCTTTTTACGTTTTGGCGCAAACTTTTGGAGGTTTTTTGGGCGCAGCTTTATGTTTACATGTTTATGTTGATTCTTTTGATAAATTTGATGGAGGAATTCGTTCTGTTGATGGAAAAAATGGAACCGGAGCTGTTTTTTGTTCTTTTCCTCAACCACATATTTCGTTATATACTGGTACCTCTATTTAAGATACAGTCAAAACCTCATTATAAGATACCCCCAATATTAAATACACCTCTATTTAAAAGACGCTCTTTTAAAATTTGGTTGGATATTGGGTGGGGGAGGTGTTTAAGCGATACCCTCTATTTAAGATACACCCCCATTATAAGAGACTATTTCCCAGCCCCCGGGGTATCTTATAATGGGGTTTATTAGTAAAATTTTCCAAAATTTTTTCAGCATTTATTGACCAAGTTGTTGGAACAGGCCTTTTATTACTCTTTGTTTGTGCTATTATTGATCAACGTAACAAAATCCCAGGATATTTACATCCCTTGTGTTTTGGTTTAACTGTCTTTCTGTTGACGTCCTCATTTGGAATGGTTCGGAAAAATAGAAATTTTTTTAAATTTAATTTTTAAGAATTTGGGTACTCCAATTAACCCAGCAAGAGATTTTGGTCCTCGCTTATTTATGCTTTTTGGTGGTTATGGATTAGAAGCCTTTTCGTAAAATTTATTTTAAATTAATTTTAATTAAAAAATTCACCGAAAGACAATTCACCGACACCTTGTTTACCGACACCTTTTCCCCCATTTCGTTTGTCGGTGAATTGTCTGTCCGTGAAAAATTTGTCGGATAACCCATTAATTCCTCTCAAATATTTTTAGTTGGCGTAATTATTATTTTTGGATTCCAATAATCGCCCCACTCATTGGAGCATTACTTGGTACTTGGATTTATCAATTTCTTGTTGGAATTAATATACCAGACGAAAAGGTAGAAGGAAAGGCAAAAAGAGATGAAATTGTTAATAATGATCATGACGCTTTAAACCTTCTTACACCCATTTAATTCTTAAATCCGCATTTTATAAAATGTCTTAAAGCATTTTTAACTTATATAAATTTATTTTAAATAAAAATTAATGAACTATTATCAAATTGTGAGTGCTAAAGTCAATCAAAATCATCTTCCTTTACTTGTCGGTGAATAGTCTTTCTGTGAGAAGATTGTCGGGATTGGAATTTTTTGAAGATTCTTTAAGGGAAAAATCTTTTCTCAATAAATATTCTTAAAGAAAGTGTATGTATTGTTTTGGAATTTAATTAAAAAAGGCACTCTTTAAAATTAAATTTTTTTATATTGTAAAGGATTTAGGAAGGAAGACATGTACATAAAAGTGCATGAACAAAAAATAGTAAAGTGGCGACCTTCAAAAAATTCTTTTTAAATGAATGGAAATTTAGAGGGGAACTAAACAGCACTACATCAATTTAAATTAGCCTTCATTAAAAATCAAAACCTTCACTATATTTAATTGAAAAAAAAAGATTTTTTTTCCTCAATATCCTTGGTAGGCCGCGTAAATAAATTTGGCTTAAAATAGTTGAAGAAGCAACATTGTGATGTGAGAGATAGTCCCAGTCATTGGTGGGCGCAAGAGACAATCTCAAAAGACGCAACGCAAGGCCAAAATTTAACGCAAATAACATAAAACGCAATGTGCCCACCCCTGGCCCCAATCACCCTTATTTATTAGGACTCCTTATGAAGTGTATCATAAATTAGCTTTCACCAGTTGCCAACATAATTTTTCCCAAAAAAATTTTTTTCTTCACTCTCAAAACTTTTTCCTTCAACTACTAAATATCCTGCTTTTTTTACTCTTAAAAAATATTTATTTACATATTTATTACCCCCAATAACCGCAAAAATGTAGGGGGAGAACATACCTACCTATAATATACACACTTATAGGTTAACTAGAAAGTAAAAAACAAACAAAAAAAAAGTAAATTTGTTTACACGGATCGCTTCGCGCGATTTACTTGAAGAAGGTTGAACAAGTGAAAAATGACTACTAGTTTTCCTTCCAATCCATCAAAATTATTTCTTCCCACAATTTCTCCCCCAAACACATTTTTCTCCCCCACACATTTTCTTCTCCTATAAAAGCAATAATCCATTTAACTACTTTTACTTTTCCGGAAACCTACCGGATCCAATTTCACGCAGAGAAAAAAAGACAGAGAAACGAGAGAAAATAGAAAATATATCAGAAGCCGTCTTTTTTGCGTGCGACAAAAGGGAAAAAGCATTTTGGGGACATTAAGGAAAATCTTCTTTTTTTGAAGGATTTTATGTTAAAGACACATTTTCCTCTTTAAAGCTTAAAAACAAAAACAAAACAAAAATAAATGTGTATTTCCATCATTTTTATTTTTCTCTTGGATTAGAGCCAATTGTTACTAACTTGTCTCTTTTAGCTTTGCAGCAGCTTATTTGTTCTGTATTTTGCAAATCAATTTTCTTTACATATGTTTTTGTTGTTTTTCAGCTTATATACTTACTAGCATCTTTTACTTTATACTCAGACAGTCAAATATCTCGATTTTAATTAAATACCTCTCGATTTTAGATACCCCTCATTTTTATGTACTAGGGTCATGCTTAAATCCCCCGAGGGTATTTAAGCCTGAGGGTCAAGGGCCTAGTAGATTAATTGTTTATCTGTCAATTCAAGACTAGGTCGATGCATGAGGCAGTCGAGGGAGTCTTATCCTTAATTTTAGAACCTCTCGTTTTTAAGTTTCCTCATCTTCAAGGATAACCCCGAGGGTATTTAAACCTAAGGATCAGGGCCTACTAGATTAAATGTTTATCTGTTAACGGAAGACTTTAGTTTGAAGCCTGAGGCGGGGGGAGTCTTATTTTTAATATAGTCCATGTATGATCCTTAAAAAGGTGTAAAACCCTAAATAGGGAGGCAATCAAAGACCTAATTTATTTGTACCCTTCAAATTCAGTCTATTTTCATGGGTTTTATAATAAACATTTCCCTCGCTTTTACACATCATTAAACTTAAGCTGAAAAAGATCATCGAAATGCGCATATTGTCAAATTAGAACGAGAAAAATAAAAATATTGAGCAAAATATTTTTAAAAAATATTTAATTCATAAAAATTTTTTTGAGTAAAACTTTTTTTAAATAAATTTAAAAAAATTTTTTTCAACCTTTAAATATTATAATTTTCTTAATCCTTTAGGAAAATAAATATTTTTATTTTTATTTGTTAGCTAATGACCACTCCTTTTCCGTTTTTATTTTGTTTATTTTATTTTTCAGAGCTTTTCTAGAGCTTTAAATTTTTGTATTTATTTTTCTCCAAAATTATTTCCCTCCAAAATTTTAAATTTAAATGACAGCTAATAATTCTTTATATTGTGGAACTGCTTATAGATCTGTTAGTTTTTAGTTAAAAAATTTAAGAAAATTTCTGAAATTTTTTAAAGGTAGCCTTCGGCACTTGGTCAGTAGGGGATGCTTCACGGCATTTTGAAGAAAAGAAAAAATGCCGTTCAAGTGGGGGAAGCGAAGGGATAAAAAGGTAGTTTATATGAAAAATAAGCTTTAAAAAATAAAGAGCTCCTCAAGTTTATAGGGAAAGGTCTGGAAAGTGCGACCTTTTCGAATTGTTGGTCCTGGTATCCTTGGTTTTTCTTTTCAAATTAACCCGGGCCGAGTTTTTCGAGTTTAGAACCCCCGAAACCTGGAAGCCCTAAAACCCCGATTTTTTCAGCTACGAGACTTGGAAACCCCTCAGTCCTAGGACAGACCCGGCATCTACCTTTAGTAGTATTTACCAGAGGTGTGCGAGTTTTGCCTTTCACTTTTTAAACTCACTCGTCATACCCCTGGTATTTACATGCTTAAAGGTTCTTTTGGAGGTAGTGCATTTGACAGATTCACTTATCTCCTCCCTTTCTTAATTTACTTTTTTGGCTTTTCTTTTGGAAGAGTTCCTTACCCCTACAAGCAATCCTTGCCCTTCTCGCTTTATAAAAATTAAAAAAAAATTTTTTTTTGGAATTTTACTTTACGATTTTGAATTTTAACACATTTATAGGTATATAAAAATAAAAAGCTTGAACATGAAAAAAGAAAAGTTTTTCGTTATTTTATAATTAATGACTCTTCAAGGTGTTTCTTGCTTATTTTACTCCTTCCTTTACTTATAATTTTTATTTTTTTTTTATTTTTTTTTCTAGCCAACTGTGTAATTGCCAGATTTATTTATAAGTCTTCTTACTCTCTTTAAATGATTTTGTTTTTTTTCTTCAATAAAAATTCTAACTGCAAAGGGGGGGTGGGAAATAAATATATAAATATAGTTGTTGGACTTGAATTTATATATTTTTAAAAAAAAGTTTTTTGTCATCTCTCCTATTTCTTTTCAAATATCCTTTCAAGTTGTCCTCAATTTTTATACACACATAACCGCCCACATTTTTTGTCAAAAAAAATAATTTTATTTGTTACATATCCAAAAATAAATATATACTATTTACTTTTAACGGGCGCGCTAATAAATACACTGAAAAATCGTTCCTTATAATGAGGTGTTTATTAGATAGAGGGTGTCTTAAATTAAGGGTTTAGACAGCTCCCCTACCCAGTGATCAACCAGAAAGGTTAAATTCAGCCAAACCTCACTTGTAAATACACCCTAAAATTCGTACTTTATAACGAGATGTATGTTAAATAGGTACTGCTTGCTTAAATAGAGGGGACAGCTACCCCACTAAGAGGCCAACAAGATTTAAAAACGTATCTTATAATGAGATTTTCCTAATTTTAGGGGTATCTTATAGGGAGGTTTTCCTTGTATTGCGGGTATTTTATAAAGAGGTTTCCCTGTATTGGGAGTATCTTATAATGGGGGTTTCCTGATTTTATTGGTATCTTATAAAGAGTTTTACCTTGTATTGGGGGTATCTTATAATGGGGTCAGTTCTCAACAAAAATTTTACTTAACTTTATAATTCTTTTTTAAAAAATTTCCCTCCCCAATTTCTTCTAGTAACCTTCAAAATATTTAAAAAATAATTTATTATTTTCTTGACAGTTCTCAACAAAATTTGCCCATTAATTCTCAACAAAATTCTAATAAAATAAAAAATAAAAATGAAATAAAAAGTGAAGAACCTAGAAGAAGAAGAAATTTGCTAATTAATAATAAAATGAACAAATTAAATAAAAATTCTGATTTTTATTCGTCAACAGAATATGTTAAACATAACAATAATTTTAATTCTGGTTTTTCTCTTCAGAATGGTTATTTAAAAATTCTGATTTTAAATATATTTAGAAATTCTGATTTAAATATTAAACAGAATTGTTTTAATGATTTAAAAATTCTGATTATAATAAAATTCTGGCTTAAAAATTCTGAATTAAGAATTCTGATTTTAAATAAAGAAATTTTGATTTTAATATTAAAGTGTAATTCTGATTGAAATACGAAAATGCTGATTATTTATACAGAAATTCTGATTTAAATATTGAGCAGAATTCTGTTATAATAATTCAAAAAATTCTGATTTAAATTCTGATTTTAATATTTTTTATTTTTTCAGCAATTTCAATGTCAGAATCATTTCCTCCTTTATTTAATAATTATTTTAATACTTCTTTGGAAACTTTAAATTTTTCTTCAAATTTTAAAGAAAATTGTTGCCCTGTTTCTAGTCGAACTAATGATTTTAAAATTTGTAATAATATTCCAGTTCATAGGCAAAGAACTAAAAGTTTGGATAATGGAACTTGGTTAATTTTGAATTTATTTTTGCGGACATTTTTTTGCGGACACCTTTTGCGGACTTTTTTTGTGGACAAATTTTTGCAGACTTTTTTGTGCATTTTTCCTATTTTGCGGACTTTTCACATTTTTGCGGATTCTGCAAAAAGACATTTTTTATCCGCAAAAAATTTTTTTAATGATTAATTAATTTTTTTCAAGTTTTTCACTAGCTACAAGCCTCACCAATAACAGAAATAATCCAATTAGACAAATAACCAATTCAACAAATATATTAACATCCTCAACAACCTCTATTCTACCTAAAACACGTGCAATTAGCGAAAAAAGAGAATTTATAGAAAATACAAAAATTAATTTATTTAATATTAATTATCCACGTTTAGAACAAGCAAAACAATTTATTAAACGTTTTTATAATTCAACTACAAATTTAAAATTGAAAAAGAAAAAAAGAAAAGAAAAAATTAATGAACAAAAATTAAGAATGTATGGTTCTGCTGTTGGGCCTTTTTTTGAATTTAGGTGCGGAGTTATTTTTTTACAAGGGGGGGGTTTAGTTTAGGTGGCTTCACCCAATGGGGAGCTAATTCTGATTTAAATATTAAACAATTCTTTTTAAAAATAAAGAAATTCTGATTTTAAATTCTGATTTAAATATAAATTCTGATTTTAATAAAATTCTGATTTCAAATACTACATAAAACAGAATTTTCTTTTAAAAATAAAGAAATTCTGATTTAAATATAAATTCTGATTTTAATAAAATTCTGAATTAATATACCCCCCTATAGATAAGGGTATACGCGAGAGGAATACATACGTGAACGTATACATAAATGGAAGTATACCATGAATGGGCCCTCCTGCATTTTAAAAAGCGGAAGTGGAGGGCGGAAGACAGCCCATCCCTGGGGTATACATAAGTGGGATCCGATCATAATATTAATTCAATTTTTAAATTATTTTTTTAAAGGAAACCATGTCAAGAAGAATTGCCTCTATTACCCTATAATATTCATTATAAAATTGATTCTTCACCAGAATGCTCTAATCACTCAAATTCTTTTTACATAAAAGAAAATGAACACCCAAAACCCTTAAAAACAACACCATCTAATCATTTAAATTCTCAACTAGTCAACAAACAAAATTCAAAAAAATTATTTTCTCAAAAATTACAACAAAACAATCACAACAACACTTCCTCCCCTTCAACCTCTTCATTTAATTCTTTTACCGTTAATTCCCCCTTTTCTTCAATTTCTGAAAATAAAAATAGATTGACTTTGCCTATTAAACAATTAGTTAATTCTCAGACAAAAATTAATTCTTTCCCATTAATATCAGAATCGCCTGATTCGGCTTTTGGTGATTCTGTTGATATTACTCCAACTAATAATAATTTTATGAATTGGACTGAATTGTTTGATTATTTACGGAAAGAAATTGTAACTTATATTTTTAATTTTAAAACCTCCATATAAGATACACATCGTTATAGGATACTTTCAATACTAGAAAACCTCGTTATATGATAAACCCAATACCATCTCTCTATTTAAGAGACACTCTTCAAAATTTAATTGGCTATTAGGGGGAGGAACTTAAGTGATACCCTCCATTTAAGATAGACTCCATTATAAGGTATCTCTTTAGAATACAATTTTTCTTTATTAGTTCGACATTTTAACGTAATCCCTAAATATCTCATTATAAGAGACAGGTCTCTTATAACGAAGTTTTATTGAATTAATTTTATTAAAGACTTAATTTAAAGGTTGAAATGAATGTAAAAGATACACAAATACTCCATAATTTAGAAGAAATTCAAAATGAATTGGAAGATATTTTATATTTATTTAAAAAATAACACAATAATTAATTCTTTTTTGTAAATTAAAAAATCTTTAAAAATTTGAAAAATATTTTTTAACATTTTTTCTCTAATTTTTAAAATTCTCTACCTAAATTCTAGATTTTAATTTTTTAGGATCCAATATATCCTTCAATTTCATTGCCTTTTTAAAATCTCCACTAATTTTTAATTTTCGTTGTAAAAATGCCTAAGAAATTTAGAAAATTTCTTTTTTCCCCTCAAAAAATTTAAAAAAATTACTTGGTCTGGTTTTATTTTTCCTTTTGCAATATTCATTAAAATTTGATCATCCAATGTTAGGGTAACTTCTGGTTTTGTATTTTCCTTGTTATTAGAAAGACCAACAAATGGTGGAGAACATTTTAAGTCGACAATCCATTCACGTTTTTTAGATGAATTTGGAGATGAAATAATAAATTTAAAACAAGACCCAACTTGTTTGACTAAATCAATTTCCTAAAAAGTGAATATATTTTTAAAGAACCTCATTACAAGAGAACAAAAAATCTTTTTTTGCTTGAGAACAAAAAAATCTCTTGTAACGAGCTGTATCCTAAATAGAGGGTATCCCCTCGTTATAAGATACCCCTTGAGGGTGAATAATTTTTTTTTATTAAATAGAGGGGGTATGTAGCATCGGGGGTATCTTATAATGAGGTCTTTTAAATAGAAGGTGTCACCTAATTATAGGATACACACTTAAAAACGTTCATTAAACAGAGGGTAATTTAAATGGGGAAGTACTTAATATGGGGGAACCTTATATTGAGGGTTGACTGAATTTTAAAATTAAAAAAATCTTTTTAACCTGTTCTGCTCTTTCCTTAATTTCTTCAAAAATAGCATCACTTTTAAATTCACTAGACATTTCTCCAATTTCTTCCTTGTTTTTATTAGCTAATTCGGGAAAACCAAGTTTATAAATAGCAACTACTCCAGCACCTCCGATTCCTTAAAATAAAGAAGTTTATTAAAAAAAGGACAGGGAGACATATCGGGATTGATGTGACAAAAATCCAAAAACATCCAAAAACAAAATCTCCTTTCTTCAATAGGACATAAAAACCCTACAAAAATTATTGGGAAAATTATATTTACTATTCAAGACCTAAGTTGTGAAATCAACAGGAAATCAATAGATATTAAATATCCCGATATGTCTGGCTCCCAAAAAAGCCTTCTAAAAATTCGAAATAAGTGTGCGAACCATTTTCGGGTGAGGGTTGGCGATCGGGGCGAAAGACGATCCTTGACCCTACAAAAATTATTTTTGGGAAAATATTTTTAAGATTCAAAAAAGGACAGAAAAATCAAAGCAAAAATAAAAAGCACTAAAAAAATAAAAAAAAGCAAAGAATAAAAAAGCCACTCGTAAATGATTTTCACACTCAAAAAAAACTAAAGAAAAATTTATAATTTAAAATAACCAATATTATGTTGAAGGGCATAAACTGCATTATTTACTTGTCGAGCTCCACATCTTTTGCGTAATTGATTACATAATTCTACTGCTTGGGCAATACCTTCAGAAATAAATAATTTTTTATATTATAGAATAGAGTCAAAAAATCAAAAAGGAGAGGAACAGGGAATAGAACTGTAAAACAATCAGGAAGGGCCCAAGACTGAGAAAACCAAAATTTTCAATCATAATTCTATCTCATGTCAGCATACTAAAAGCCTGGAAACAGGAACAGAAATTAAACTAGGTGCCTATAACATTACGAGTTCTAATAATAGGGCTGTCCAAAACTCTAAAATCTCTTGAGTCTTTCTTCGGCTTTTGTCTTGGATGGCTTTGGGATTGGTCTTGGACAGGTTTGGCTGGTTAGTTTGGGCGGCCTTGATCAAATCTCCAAAGCATGAAGATTTGAGTGGTCTTGGGTGGTCTTTACCGGGTGGTCCTGGGGTTGGACAGCTCTAGAAAAGTTATATTAAATACTGTTGATAAGCAAACCTGTAGCTCCGATTGGATGGCCTTTACTAATCAAACCTCCACTAGGATTAATTACCCACTTTCCACCATAAGTATTGTCTCCTTTATCAACAATTTCGCCTGCTTTTCCTGTTAATTTTTTATAAAAATTTTTTTTAATTTTTAAATAAACCTATAGGACAAAGACCCAAAGCCTCATAAGTTATCAATTCATTTGGAGCAAAACAATCGTGTAGTTCAATAACCTTTTAATTTTTATTTATTTTAAAGAAAGTAAATTTTAAAGTTAATAAATGATTTAACGTCCATTTTAAACGCCCCATAAAACTGAAAAATTGGCCGGTTCCCTCTAACCCTCTTTTGATTAACATGTCTTAAAAAGGAGTTCTTCGTATTAATTGTTCGATTTGGCGCGCCCAAAGAGTTTTTAGGCCTCCACCCTCTCTTGGGACCCAACGCTGACTAGCTCTTGTTAAAAGCTAGGATATTATAATAAACCTGAATTTGTGATGGATCAACACCAGTTTTTGAATACAAACGTTCAGATATTTTTTTAATAAGATCAAATCCAACCATTTTTATATTGCTATTTTCAGCAAACACGGAAGGTTCATCTTTTAAGGAAAATTTTTTATTTTAATTTAAAAATTAAAGAAAACCTGTTCCTAACTCAATTCCAACAATTTCAACTGCTTGCGGTTTTAAATGAGGATTTTGTTCAATATATTTTTCACTACAAATAATGACAGCAGCAGCACCATCACTTGTTGGAGAACATTCGAATAGACCCATATAATCATAAATCTTTAATTTTTCAAGGAATTTAAATTTTTGCTGACATTTTTTAAATAAAAAAGCCCATCCCTAATAGAACCGAAAAGAAACCCACTCAATGAGACCCATTAAAAAGACCCAGGGCTTCTACTAGAATATTTCGGTAAATGTCACTTGTGTAGTCTGAGGGAATTTTTGAGGACTTTTAATTGGTATAATTTGAAGTAAAATTCAGGAATTTATTTGAAGAGCCCTTTGTTTAAGTAGAAAAACCCCCCAGTATCTAACAATTAAATATAAACCTTTCTAGCATTAACAACTTCATCTAAAGAGAATTCACGTTGAAATTGTGATTTGTTATTATGGACAGAATGTAAATGATTCTTCCATGCAATTTTAGCAAAATGTTCTCTTGTTGTACCTTTTTTAATTTTTTTACAAGAAATTTTCAAAAAAAAATTTTTCTAGAAACCATATTTTTCCATATGTTCCCGGCCAGCATTTCCAAACATTTGGGAAGTTATTGGTGCTGCTTGTAATCCATAGGTATCGGCCATTAATTGGATATGTTTTTCTACGGGTAAGGCACGGTCGTCTAAATGTTCTGGAGAATTTTCTAAACTTCCTGGTTGCATCTGTAGGAAAAAATATTTTTAAAGAAAATTTTAAAGACCTAATCAAACCTCATTATAAGGGGGCTGAAAAAATGTATCTTATAATGAGGTGTATATTAAATTGGGGGTATCGCCTGAGCAGCTTCCTTACCCAGTAGAAGCCGTAATAAAACGATCTTACAATTAAAAGTGTATTCAATATTGGGGATATCTTATAGAGGTTCGAATATAAAAAATTTTTAAAAACCTTTTCAAATCCAACAGCAAGCATTAAATCAACATTTCCACTTTCTATAATTTGTTTACAAAGAAATATTCCACTGGAACCACTTGCACAGGCATTATTCAACTTAAATAAAAAATTTCTAAGGATTTCTATGATTTCTAAGGAAAAAAACATTAAATATAGGTATTCCTGTTAATCCAATTTCATATAATGCTCTTTGACCGCAACAAGATCCTCCATACATATATGAAGCGGTTGCTTTAGAAAAAAATTTTTAATTAAAAAATAAATTAAAAATAGCTTTAAAAGCCCAAACCTTGTTGAATTTGTTCATATCTTACACCAGCATCACTCAAAGCTTCTCCAACTAAAAAAATCATTTTTAGAATTAAGAAGAAAAATTTTAAAGAAAAAAACTCATTAGGTATAAGATACCCCGTATTTAAGAGAAACCTCCCCATAAAATACCCTCTATATAAGAGAAACTCCATTAAAAGCTAGACCCACTTTAAAAAATATCACCTTATAAAATACTATTTTTTCAGTCCCGAGGGTATATTTTATGGGGTGGTTTAATTTATTAAAATGTTAAAAAGAGTTACCTGCTTCTTTAACCAATTCAGGATAATCCTTGCCAGATGTAAGCGGTTTTGTGAACTGAAAACGATTCAATTTAAAAATTAAAATAAAAGATTTTTAAAAATAAAATACCGCTGTCATTCCAACACCAATAATATAAACTTTTGGCCTTTTAAATAAAGAAGCATCCTGAAAAATGGGAATATTTATTAAATTTATTTTCTCTAAATTATACCTGGTTTTGAGGAGGAATTTGTGAATCCACTGTCATTAGTTTTATTCAAAATTAATTTCAAAATAAAATTTCTTTAGAAATCTAAAATATTTAAAGAGAAGAAAAAAATTTTTTGATCGATCAATTTAATAAAAGGAAACTAATTTCTATATATGTACATATTTAATATAATCAAAAATATATTTGAAATGAATGACCGAGAATGCAAATAAAATCAATATACTAAAACGAGAATAAAAATTAAATGAGAATTGGTGTTTCTTATTTCTTATCACCTTCTTAAGAGAAAAAATAGATAATGTTATGGGGGTGAATTGAATAATCGAAAATCAAAAAAAATCAAAAAAAAAAATCAAAAAAAAATCAAAAATTTATGCATTTAGAAACCCAAAAAATTCAAACAAAAAAATTTCCACAAGTTTCATTGTGGTAAAAAATTAAATTGTTAAAATTGATAAAAAAATAATTTTTTCAAGATTTAAGGAAACACATTGACGCCTACATAGGTGTGAACCTGTTTTAACAAAAAAAGCAAAAAAATACGAGGCCCGCAAAAAATAACTCATGAAGAGTGCTAGATTCCCTCTTGTAGTGCGCACTTTACAGAACAATTGCACGGCCTAGCTGCGTTTAAATGGCCGCGAATAAAAGGCTACTTCTAAGATTTCGCGTCTAATCGTCCTTCGAGTCATATAATCGCGGTACTCAAAGAAGTAAAATTTTAACTTTTTGTAAATTTTGCCCCAGTTTTTCTGCGCCGCTAATTCTCCTAAATTTGACCTCGGCAAGTAAATCGATAAGAGATGCATTTGTGTTTTCTCGCTTGTTTTTTAATCTTATTTTTTAGATTTGTTTCTAATCTAAGGATATGGATCCTTTTGAACTTTTGGAACCTGTTGATATTATTCCAAAGCTTCCAGCTGATTTAGACACCAATTTGGCTAGTAAAAAGTGGCAGGAACGTAAAACTGTATTGGATTCTGTTCACGAGATTTTGTTGAAAAATCCTAAATTGGTCGATAATCCAGATTGTGGAGATTTGATTGATAAACTTACAAAGGTTTTTTTAAACTATTTTTGGCTTATAATATTTTTGAAGGTTCTCAAATCTGACGCAAATATTAATTGTGCTGCTGTTGCTGCTAAATGTCTTACTGGAATGGCTAAAGGATTGCGCAACAAATTTGGACCGCATACAGCTTCGTTATCTCCAATTATATTTGACAAATTCAAGGAAAAGAAACCTCATCTTCGTGATCCTTTGATTGAATTAATTGACGCTGTTTTTGCTACCACGGTTATTTAGATTTTTGTTCCCTATCTTTTTCTTTTTAGACCTTAAACAACCTCTCAGCTAGTATTTTGGAAGCAGCTAAAAAGCCCAATCCGAGCCAGAAATCTCAACTTGATCATTTCATCTACAGAACATTTCGGTCGCTTAATAGCAAGGATATTCCTAAAGGACTTTTGAAGGATTTGATTGCTTCCTTGACTAATGTAAGTTAATACTGCTAAAAATTCGGTAGATAGGACATAACCCTCCTGGAAAAAGAACACAAAAATTTTCATTCTCAATTTTTTTCCAGCATGCCTCTGACTCCGATCCAGAAGTTCGTGATGCCTCGTGTGCGGCATTGGGTGCTATACAAAAATGTATTGGTGAAAGTGCACTTGCAGTTTTCCTAGGTGCTGAAATTGTTAAAGATTCTACAAAAATGTCAAAGGTTTATTTAAATATAATTTTTATTTTCAATAACATTCTAGATTGCTGAATATCGTGAAAAGGCTGTCGTTGAAGCTGAAAGTCTAAAGGTTTTTACAATTTCTCTTTTTCCTTTTAAATGTTGTTTTTAGGAAGCTTCCGAGAATAATTGTGCTTCCGCAGCATCTTCTCAACAAAGTCAACAACAAATATCTACAAACACAAATAATCAGCAGCAAAGTGTCCCTGAACCACAACCACAGCAAATTGATCCTTTTGAACTTTTAGAGCCTGTTGATATTATTCCAAAACTTCCGGGTGATTTAGACACTCAATTGGCTAGTAAGAAGTGGCAAGAAAGAAAAGCTGTATTGGATTCAGTTCACGGCATTTTATTAGAAAATCCTAAGTTGGCTGACAACCCGGATTATGGGGATTTGATTGATAAGCTTACAAAGGTTTTTGAATTTTTTTCTTCAGATTTTTTCATGGGTTCCCCCTTTTTCCAACATGGGCTCTTTTTCAGAGAGAATAATATTTTTCTTTAGGTTCTCAAATCTGACGCAAATATTAATTGTGCTGCTGTTGCTGCTAAATGTCTTACAGGAATGGCTAAAGGTTTACGCAACAAATTTGGACCTCATACAGCTTCATTATCTCCAATTATATTTGACAAATTCAAAGAGAAGAAGCCTCATCTTCGTGATCCTTTGATTGAATTAATTGACGCTGTTTTTGCTACCACGGTTATTTAGATTTTATGGCAGCAGGTCAAACTTACCGTGCCCACTTCACTTAAAACATGACTGGTATTCAGACCTTGGAACCGGTTCAGAACCCGGTCCATCTGTCCTTTTTCTCGGTCTTATTTTTATGGCAGTTAGGCAGTGAGCTGGGCCACGGAGGAGGTTGTTCATGCGATGAATAGAATTTCAAGAAATTTTAAGATTTTTATCGGCTTATTTTTTATTTAGAATCTAACCAATCTCTCAGCCAGTATTTTGGAAGCTGCTAAAAAGCCCAATCCAAGCCAGAAATCTCAACTTGATCACTTCATCTACAGAACATTTCGGTCGCTTAACAGCAAAGATATTCCTAAAGGACTTTTAAAAGATTTAATTGCTTTACTGACTAATGTAGGCATTTTCCTTAAAAATTTTTTCAGCATTAAATCCAATCTCTAGCATGCCTCTGATTCCGATCCTGAAGTTCGTGATGCCTCGTGTGCTGCTTTGGGTGCTATACAAAAATGTATTGGTGAAAGTGCACTTGCAGTTTTTCTGGGTGCTGAAATTGTTAAGGATTCCACAAAGATGTCAAAGGTTTATTTAAATATAATTTTTATTTTGGAATATAAATAGTTACATATTATAATTTTTTAGATTGCTGAATATCGTGAAAAGGCCGTTTCTGAATGCCCTAACGCCAAAATTGAGGTTTCATTTTTATCTTCTATTTAATAATTTTTTGTGTAAATTTTGTTTTGTGTAGTCTGTGAAGTCTATCGTTGCAGCACCACCACCTCCTAATGTCAAAAAGGTTGATGAAACTAAATCTAAAGGGCAGAGCAATACTGCTAAACCGACTACTGCTGCTGCTAACAACAAACCTGAATCTGTTCCTGATTCTGTTGAGAATGTAAATTTATTCTTTCTTTTTTTGTTTTATATTTTGTGTTTTTTGTATGTTGCTAAGGTTTCTATAAGGATTGTTTACGATCGGTTAATTTTTGCCTTTGGCGGCTCAAAAGTCCATTAATTTCTATGAGTCGCTACAGGCAAAGTTATCCGGTCGTGGATAGTTTTAGGTTCTATCTGATTTTTTTATTCTACAGTCTGAAGATGATGCCTCTACTCAAGTTCAACAACCCAACCAGAAGAAAGCTGTTAAAAATTCTAAACAACAGCAGAAACCTGAACAGCCCAAAGTTGAGCCAAAAGTTGAAGTTTCGGAACCTGAATTTTTGCTATTATTTAAAAGTGATAGGGCTTTGCGACTTAAAGAGGAAAAGGCTCTTAAGGTTTTTTAATATTTTTTGGTTTTTAAATTTTTCTGTAGACTTTAAAATGGAACTTTGACACACCTACGGCAGAACATTTGGAACAATTAACGAATTCTTTGACTGCTGTGACGAAACCTCCTTTGACTGGACAGTTGTTTAATAAAGATTTTAAACAACACATTAAAGCTATTGAATATCTTAATGAGGTTGGTGCAACATTTTTTTGTTTTATTAAGTCAGGTTAGAACACTCAAACCGTATAAATGCACCCAATACTGGATACGCCTGCGCTCCTTAATCCAACGTTATTCAGCCCCAGGGGTTGTCTTATGGGGAGGTTCGACTAGTTTCAAACTAAACTTTCCCAATTTTATTTAATTTTTGTTTTCTAAAGGTTCATGCAGCTTCACCAGAATGTATTATAAACAATATTGATCTCCTTCTTAAATGGTCAACTTTGCGTTTTTTTGATACAAACCCTACAGTTTTGATTAAAGTATTAGAATTTATACTTGCTGTTTTTACACAAATGGAAGCAATGAATGAAGGTTTGAATGATTTGGAAATGCAATCTTTTTTACCTTATTTACTTTTGAAGGTTTTCTTTTTGAATTTTTATTTTCTTAAATTAAAAAAAATTTTAGTGTGGTGATTCAAAGGATATGATTAGAATTCAAGTTCGTAAAATTGTGCATGTACTCAATTCAATTTCTGTCCCAGCAAAAATTTTTCCACTTATTCTTGATAGTTTAAAAACTAAGAATTCTAGACAAAAAACTGAGGGATTGGTAATTGCTGAATCATTAATAGAGGTTTGTTTTGGTTCTTACTAGGGTTGTTGATTTCAGTTATTGTCTGGTAACAGCATTTTAGGGGGTGTCTTTAAAGCCGAAATCAGTTGGGGCATCCTTAGGCGTTTTTGGGACCAATTTTCGACCTCCCAGTTTACAATTCTGGTTAAATTTTTAAGAGCCTGCTTTTCTGTTCCCACTCCTGTTACGTTTAGTTTATCAATTGTGAACAGACCTGCTTCTATCTATATTTTTCAATTATTTTTTAAAGATTTTGGGTCTTTCAATAACAACAACACCACAAATAACTATGCGTACTTTTGGTGCTTGTATTGCTGAAAGAGATGCTGCTGTACGTAACGCGGCACTAAATGCTATAATTACTGTTTATCGAGGAATGAGTTGTGATCGAGACAAAATTTTCTCTTTAATTGGACAGCTTGGGGAAAAGGAACGTGCAATGCTTGATGAACGAATTAAGCGAACGGGAGCATTTGATCCAAAATCTGCTAATCGTCCACAAACAACCCGAGATATGTCTACTAGCCGTCTCAACTCTAGAATGCAAAATTCTAGTTCTCAACCAAATTCAACCATTAGAGCACGTTCTGCGAGCGGGTTTTTTTCTATTTTTTTAAATTAATGAAATGTCCTTTTTAAAGACCCCGACGACCTTTGGACTTGGCTTTACCCGGAAATAACTCAATGATGGTAGCTGGCGCTGATGATAATAACAACAATAATGTTCGTGCTCCTCGTCGTTCACATAACGTTACAGCTACGGGTCTTTCATCTGCTCATTCACATGCTGCTTTAAGCTCGGCATTGAATCAAGTTTGAATTTTTTCACTTTTTAATTTGAATTTTTTTTAAAGACTGGTGGTCGTTTTCAATTAGATCCTAAATTCTTTCAAAATGATTTTGATGATGGTGGGAGGACTTTAGTAGTTAATTCTGGAGGAGCAAATCAATCAACTAGTTTAAATTCTACTTTTACTAAAAATGATGTGGGGCAACCAGAACGAGGTGTTTTGGCAAATCGAAATGTTCAGCCAAGTGGAAGCAGTATTGATCAACAAGATTTACAACCAATTGTATATATTTTTTAATTTCTGAGATTTTTGATTTTAAATTTTAGAAGCCTGTAATTCGCCCTGTAAGCACATTTTCTCGTCGTAGTGAATCTGTATCTTCTATTTCTTCCTTAGAAAGTACTGAATATATTGATCGAGCTGTTCATAATGTCTCTTGTTTACAATTAAGCATTGCTGATGAAGCTATTGCGCAGGTTTGATTTTTTCTTTTCTTATTCGACAAGATCACAAAAAAATTCTAATAGCTCACAAATACCCTTTATTTTTTTATTTTACAAATTTGGTTAGTTGAAAAGCAAAAATAAGAAAGCTTACAACAAGCGGACTCGAACCACAGACCTCCGATTTTTCGATACCTGCCAGTTTTTTCCCTTGCCACACTTAACCAAACGATGTAAAAAGGGAACAAATTCTATTTTAACGGGTCGCACAATTCAATTCCTTATTTTAAATTCTTTTTAATTCAAAAAAATTTTAGTTGTTGCATTTATTGAATGATCCAAACAATCGCCAATATATAATTGATAGATCAGAGCTTATTTTAAAAATGGTTTAAAACTTAAAAAAATTTTTTTGAATTTTACACTTTTTTAGATTGTTACACAAGTTTTTCATATTCGAAGTCAACATCTTGAACAACTCGAATCTGGTAAAGAAGTCAACCGAGACGAACAAAATTTTTCTAAAGAAAATGAGCTTAATGAATTTTTGCGTTCAATTTGTAATTTTCTTTCTACGGTTATTTTTAGATTATTTTCTATTTATTAAAGGAATATTTTTTAAAGTTAACAAATGAAACTCATATAATGAAGAGAATCAGTGCTGATACATTACGTGGATTTATAGAAGCAATTTTGTCGTTAGTATGTGATCAACGACTTTCTGGATTTAAAGATCAGGTTTATATTTTGAATAATCTAAGAAAATCTAGAGTTTTGAAAATTTTTGAAAATTTTTTTTGAAAATTTTTGAATTTTTTTTTAGGTTTTTCGTTCATTAAATGTGGTTGTTATTCGTCTTTGTGAATTTACTCATCCAAGTGTTTGCTTTTTGGCTCTAATGAAGTTAATTATGAAATACCAAGCAGCTGAACCTAAAGGAAAGATGATGGATTTACTTCGTAAATGTATGATTAAACGAACTGAAACTCTTACAGATCCTGCTATTGTTGATATGGTTTGTAAATTTTTCAATAAAAATTTTTTAGCATTTGGTACATCCACTCTGACTTTGTCATTTTTTAAAATTTTATTGATAAGTTAATTTTGACGTCAGAGAAGACGACGTTCATCAAGATGCCTTTGAACCTTTTTAATTGAAAAACGCAATGCGTAGCCTGTGGTCGATTTCACCGGGCTATAATGAGTGTAAATGTAAGTTTAGGGTTGAGAAAAATCCGGGTAGGATCCGAAATTGTCTTCCAACCTTTTACGTTTACTTTAACGTTTCGAACTCAAATTTTTTTCTTTATCTTTTTATTTTTTAGATTGATATTCCCACATTATTGGAACATATAAATACTTACATTACTCGATTTTATATTACAACAAATGAGGGACATGATTCGGATGCTTCTGTTAAAGAGACTTCAAAATTACTCTTTATTTGTGTTCAACGAATTGTTGTTAAAAAGAAATATTCGGTTTATTTTTAAATTTTATTTTTAAACATTTTTTTAACCTTAAAGATACTTAATTACCTCGACCATCTCCCTGAAAATTCACATATTGTTCTTTATGTAAAGAGATGTGTCCGTGCTGTTGGTAAACGTAATACTACAGGAGATGAAAAAACTCCGGATGGAACACCGCCATTTATGGAAGAAATGGAAAAGTTATTTGCTCGTATTGACGATGATATTTTTTCTGGGGTTTCTTTTTTTTTAATTAAAAATTAAAAAAAATTTTTTCAAGGCTGTCGAGGACCTTTACAATTTTATGGATATTCACCCTGAACAAAACGCAAATTTGGAACAATTTATGTCAAAATGTATTTATGCAAGTCTCATTCGTAAAGCTTTTGTAGAAATTCGAAAATGCCGTTTGGAAAGGAAGCCGTTAATACCTGGGTGATTTTTTAAATTTTTTTGTGAAATTTTTTTCTCACAAGGGAATATCGTCTAGTCTGTACAAAAATTTTTGATTTCCCCCTTTCTTTCCGTATAACAAAAAAGTCCTCCAAAATCCCGAATGTTTGAACGGCTATAACTCGTCCTAAAGTATTTTGGACGAAAAAGACGGGCACTTCGCAAAAAGTAAGTCGAGGGTCCTCTATCGAATAGTACCAAGAATAATACCAAATTTTTGTACAAAGTGGATAAATGTTCCCTTGTTTTAATATTTTTTTAATCTAAAAATTAAAAAAAAAATTTTTTCTAGCGACTCTGTTCGTCGAATATTGCCAGAAGAAACACTTTCATATTTGGATAAAAACAATCAAATTATAGCTTGTATTGATGAATTTACTGCACTTTTAAGTGGAAGTCCTGCTGCAACTTTAGGACAACCTCATCAAAAATCTACTCCGCCATCATAATTTTTTTGAAATTTTTTTTATTTGACAACGAAGTGTGTGCCTTTGATTGAGAGGGAAGGAAAATATTGTTTGTTTAAAAATTAAGACATTGCCTATATTTAAAGTTTTTATTTATTACAAAAAAAAATATTACACAATTTTTATAATAAAAAATTTTTGCAGAATTTTGGAAGGGGTTTTAAAAAACAATCGAACCTTATTATAAGATCACTGCTTCTTTAATCCATCTAAAGGCACAAGTGGCATTGTTAAATCTTCATCATCTTTCAAGTTTTCTTTGAAATGATTTTTGTGGTGGATTCTTCCTTTCCTTTCAGTCTCTTCTTCCCCATTCCACCCACTTCCAACACTTGGCGGAAATTGTTGATCTCCATCATTAACAGCAACGGATGAGACATTCTCCTGATTTACTTCGCCTAGGGCTAAATTGGTTCTTTGGGAAGCTACTGGATTTTGTTGGTAAGCAAATTGTTGGCCAATTGGTTGGAACAACTTGGGAAGGGGATTTTATAACACAATTTTAGGAGGAAAAAAATATACAAACATTTAGGAAGCTTCCAAGGTCAAGTCCACGTCCATTTTCATAGCCTAACTGAGAATCTATTCCAAAGCGTTGGTTGCCCAATATCAATCCATTATCATCTTAAAATAGTTGAATTATCAGAAAATTTTCCGATCACTGATAAGACTTACTGATAGCGCCAAACCTGCCGGGTCCTATATTCAATCCAAGTCTCCTGTCCGCTCCAAAACCAAAAATGTTTGCTCCTTGCCCCAGGCCAAAAAGCAAATCCCCGTTGTGGTTACGTGTTAAGCTTAGAGAACCGAGGTTTACTTGCTGTGATTGTACTGATTGAAAATTTTTTTAAAATTTTTTATTAAAAATAATTTTGAGACCTTTCATTGCTACAAAATAAAGTAACAAAAATATTTTTAAAAATACTAATTTCATGTAATTTTGTATAGATTTTAAGGGGTTTAAAAAATAGTTTTTTTTAATGATTAATCAAAAACATCTGGTTTTTATGTAAACAACGACAAATGGTTTTGTATGTGAAGATTTCGCGCGATCATCATAAAAATATTTAGAGAAGAGAAGGAAAATGTTGAACGACCTTTACGTGCTGGATAAACGAATAATTTGGGTGTTTTTTGTTCTCATTTACTAGAGACGATAAAAAACTCTAATAATAATTTAAAATACCCATCGGACCACTCTAAGATAAGCCCTTCGGTTTGAAAAATTCTTACCTTATAATTTTTATCTAGATGGAGGATGTCGCCCAGACAGTTCCCCTGTCTTTTGAGAAACTGAATTTTAAAAGCGTCTCTTAAATAGAGGTGTACCAGTATTGGGAGTATATTATAGGGAGGTGTATCTTATATTAAAATTTCTACCAGACTGAGGTGTCTGTTAAATAGAGGAGAGAGCTCCCCTACCCAGTGATTGACTAAATTTTGGAGAGTATCTCTTAAATGGAGGTGTCTCCAATATCGGGAGGTATCCTTTAATGAGGGGCCAACACAAATATAATGAGGGGCCGACACATAATCTATATTCAAGATTAATTTCAAAGTAAATATAAAAAAAATTATTTATTATTAAATTAAATTATAATATAGGGAATTTTTAAAGGTATATATGGCATAAATATATAAAACGAGAAAGAGAAAAAAAGAAATTACACAGAATGCAAACTACACATAAATATATAATAAACAAAATATATATAATATTTTTTTATATAAATCGCGCTAGTCTCTCAGAGAACACGAGGAATAACTGCTGGAACAACAGCAGCAGAAGAAGCAGTAGTTGGAGTATTATGGTGTGGCAAACGATGTAATTGCTTTAAAAAAATTTTTTTAAAGAGGTTAAAGGCAACAAGTTTAGTACCCTTAAGCCAGAAATTAACCCCGCAATCTCTCCCCTTTTTTACTATTTTCGCTAGGCTCTTTGCCTCAACACGTTCAAGTGTTCTATCAAAAAATAAGAGGATGATGGCCCTGCCTTCCCTCACAAATCATACGTATTTTATAATGGGGTGCCTTAAATAGAGTATTACTTAGGAGAGGGTATCTCCTTCTTAAAATAGGGTTTAGTTGTTTACAGACAGGAGAGCCTTGGGAAAAGTCCCAGAGAAGACTGTCCCACAAGAGAAGGGGAGGGGAGAAGTCAAAAATTATCCCAGAAAGGCACCGGAGAAAAATTTTTTTTGAAAAAGATATACAAACTCAACTTATAAGAGACTATTTACAACCCTTTATTTTACAAAAAAAATTTCAAACCTTAGTTTGTTCACCCATTCTAACAAATGGCTTATGAACTTCACGAATTCGATTGGCACCTCCATAATGAAGACGATCCCAACAAGCCTCACAATAATATTGGAGACAACAGACATCTCCACAAAAGTAAGGTGCGTAACGGTCTTGACAAAGTTTTCCATGGCAATTATCACACATTTGGTCATTAACTACATATGGCTTGATTTCAACCTTTTGAAAGAATATTAGTGAAAATTTTATAAAGGTTGGACCTAATTATAAAATACCCCTGGGATAGAAAAATCGTCTCTTATAATGAGATATATTTTAAATAGAGGGTATTGCGTAGGCAGCTATCCCCCACCCGGTGGCCAACCAAATTAGAAGGTAATATCAGAGAGGTGTCTTAATATTAGAGAGAGGTGTGCCTAGTATAGGGGGTGTGAGGTCCGATTAATCAAAAATGATCAACAAACTCGTTTAGTACTATCCGAATGTGGAATATTAACAAAACGGCCAGCCATCGCAGCAACATAAGATTTAAAAGTATTGAAGGTAACTCTGGCAGCTCCTTTAGGATATTTCATTTCTGGGTCCACATCAATGCCTGCATAGCAAACTGAGCCATAATGACTTTCCAGAACAAAAGCTAATTCACTAGCTTTTGTTGGTCGTGGCACTCCGCCAATAAAAATCTAAAAAAAAGTTAGACTGCTGTATAGTTTATGGGTTCCATGAACCTATAAGAAATGAGACGGCTTGCCCGAAACCCATATCTTTTCGAACCCAGACCCGACCCAAGAAAACCTCAAAATCCGAACGGCTTATTTTCAGATGTTCCATCCTATAAACTTGTATGCTGATTCCCTAGAAAGGTTGGATTGGATCCCATAACGTTTTTAGGTTCGGAACTCGGGGCTTAACAAGAGCCCTAAAACAAAGAAAGCTTAGCTTCCGGGGTTACCCGAAAGCCGGCCCTTTTCGAACCGAAACTTGACCCAAGGAAAAATTTTAAAGTCCGACCAGACGACCCGCCCAATTTCTTCTCTCCCAGGACCATCCCAAGTTGCTTAACCTTTTCAGGTTCGAAACTTAGGTCTTAAGAGAGCCATAAAAATAATTCAAACAAACCGTGCGACGAGGATCCAAAAAGCTGGAAGGTCGAGGCATATAGTCCATATCTGTCAAACGCCATGGCCGAATCTGCACGGGTTTTTCACGGACAGTTTTACTAGATAAGAGCATATAATAACGGTCCCCTTCACGATAACATTTTGAAATGAGTTTCTGCACAAAGACTTCTTCAAGATAAATCAAAAATGCGTAACCAGTTACTTGTTTGCCTGAAGCTAAAAAAAGTTGAAAAAGAAGGAGAAATAACTTGAGATTGGCTGGTTACAGGCCAAGTACCTTTTCCTCAGACAAGTGTCTTTTTAAGGTCTTTGAGAACCCCTAAAGCCCAGGGGGGTTCTTGGCCTTTTCCAGGTCTTGGGCTTTTCTGGACTCCTTACCCAGGAACCGGAACCAGCTCTGCGGATTCGAGACCAGGTGTAGAACAAGAGACCTTATAAAAATTTAAACCTTGCTCCTTTTTAACTGCAAAAGAAAAATCCACAGAACGGCAAGGCCAATCTACAAGCAAAGCTCCAAATCTTTAAAAACAAAAATTTTTTTCTAAAATTATTTTCAAAATCAAACTTCTGAAAAGTCTGCTTAACCTCAGTCTCTGTTATGTCGATTGGTAATCCCCCAACAAAAACTTTCCTTGAAAATACTTCAGTGTCACAAAACATGTTTAAAAAAGATGGGAATAGGTGAGCAAATTTTGTGCTTAAATTTAATAAGAATAAAATAAATATCTAAAAGAAAATCAAAGATTCAAAGTAATTCGATTCTGAGAGAAATTTTAAAAATAAAATTAGCTTAAATATGAAGCGGGACATTTGGTCGCGGCCAGTTGGTCGCCTACCATTTTAGCGATAAGGCCGTTTCAGTATAGCAAAATTTAATCATATTTTAGGCTATAACTTTTTTGATTCCTAACTGATTTAAATAAATTTTATATCAATCGAAAGCTCTAAATGTGCGGATTATTTTATCTAACAGGAGTGATGTGATCAGATCATTATTTGTAAAGTTACAGTCAAATAAAGTTCAAAAATCACGATTGCGCGCACTTAAGCGTTTGTATCATTTTGTAGAATTATCTGATCAAATCACTCCTGTTAGCTAAAATAATCCTTGCATCCAGACCTTTCGTTTGTTATAATAATATTTAAATCGGTTAAGAGTCAAAAAAGTTATGGCCCAAAATATGACTGAAAACGGCCATACTCTAATGTCCCCTCCTTTCTTTTGACCATTTTGGTACTTTTTTTTGTTAATACGCGAACCTTTTTCTTTAATAATTTTATTTTGCTAATCTTCCCCCACCTTTTCTGTTACTTCCTTTCGTCTCCTCCTTCCAAATGAATAGCTCTATAAATTGTTGATTTAATTAACGGGGCCTATCTAAGCTAATTTTTCTCAAAATTTATTTCCTTTAATAAATCAAAAAATGTTTTTAGATTATTCTTTGTTATTATTAGCTTTCTTCTTCCAATTATTTATTTGTTCAGCATCAAAACAACAACATTTGAATGTCAACTCTTTTTGGAATTTTGAAGAAAATGCAAAAAGAAGTGAAAGGTCTGTAGAGGTTAAATTGTTAGATGAAGAAGAGCTGCTTTCAATTACAAAGACAACACCAACAAGTTTGCCTTTTTAAATAAATATTAGCTCTAGTCTTGTTTATGAGTCCAATGAATCTTTTGAGTCAATCAAATTTGAGGGGTTTTTTCAGTTTGGCATTTCTACGGCATTTTGGGTGGATTGGCATTTTGTCGTCTTGGCATTATGTCGCATTCCGTAAAAACTTCCCTAAGCTCATAAAATTTTTATTGGACTCATAAACTAGTCCACACCCAAGAAAATTTTTGTTTTTAATTTCCAGGTAGTTTACCTGAAAAATCAAATTTACCAATCGGCATTAAAATAGAAGCATTGGGCCCTGAGGGCCGGGAAAGTTTAAGGCAGCAATTATTGTATGGTGAAGATGATAAAGAGTTGGATGAAATGTTGAATAAAATGGAAAGTATTTCTAGACAGGGTGGAGGTTAGTTAATATTTAACAAAAACCTCGTTATAAGATACCCCCAATACTAGATACACCTCTATTTAAAAGACGCTCTTTTAAAATTAGGTTGCCACTGGGTGAGAGGAATTGCCATTGAGATGCCCTCTATTTAAGAGACCCTTGGATTATCTAATAATATGTCCATTAAATAGAAGGTATCACCTAATATAGGATACACCACTACTTAAGATTATAGGAGACTCTCATTATAAGAGACTTTTTTTCTATCCCATGAGGGTGTCTTATAGTGAGGACTCTAGACAGGGTGGAGTCATTAATCATAGACAGGGGGTGTCATTTAATCAAAATATTTTTCTAGTCAAACCTCTGCCTTCAGGCGTTCTAGAACCAATGCTAAACAAAACAGGCTATGACCCTAGAAGTGCTCCCCAATTTATTCAAGGCCGTCCAGTTGAAGTTCGAGTTGGTATTTTAGTTCAATCAATTGCTAATTTTCAATTGGCCACAATGGATTATGATATGGATTGTTGGTTAAGAATGAGTTGGAGAGACCCTCGTTTGGCATTAAATCTGACTACACCAATACTTGTTAATGACGAGATATTTTTAAAGTTTGTTTCCTTTATTTTTGAAAATAGGGCTAGACCTCACTATATGATGCACCCTTGGAACTGAGTCTCTTATAATGAGGTTTATTAAATAGAGGATATCTCTTAGGCAAATCCCCTCCCAGTCGTCAACCAAATTTTAGCTGTTGAGGGTACTTTATAAGGAGGTGTGCCTTATAATGAGTGTCTCTTAAATAGAAGGTATCGCTTAATTAACTCCCGTATCCATTGGTCATCCGCATTAAAAGCGTCTCTTAGTAAATCATAAAAAAATTTTTAAGAAAAATTTGGCGTCCAGACATGCATTTTGTAAATGCTCGTGATTCTTTGTTTCACAGAGTTACTCGTCTCAATTTTTATGCTTTTGTATTTCCAATGAGTGGAAAAGTATTTCTTGAGGCACGTTTATATGTTAAACCAAAAAGTCAATTAATTCTTTGTAAATATCCACATGACAGTCAAACACTTCAATTACGTATAAGTTCAAGTAAGTTATTCTTTTTTGAATTAAAATAGGTACACGGCTTTTCTTGCGGACAAACTTTTCATTTTTTGCGGACGTGAAAATTATCCGCAAAAAATAACCGCAAATAGCAGGTAAAGTCCACAAAAAATTTCAGCAAACACGGTCCGCAAAAAAGTCAGCATAAAAAATGTCCGCAAAAAAGTCAGCATAAAAAATGTCCGCAAAAAATGTCTGCAAAAAACGACCGTTAAAATACCAAAATTAAAAAAAGTTTCTTAAACAGTTGCTTCAACAAACGATTCTGTTAGGTAAACTAAAAATAAAGTTTTGACTAATAATTTAAAAAAAAATTCTCAAGTTTGCGTTGGTTTTCTCGTCAATCCGACGCCATTCGAATTTATAAACGTTTACAATTACCAGAATTATATATTGCTGGGTTGGAAAAGAAAAATTGTCAAACTCAAAGAAAAACAGGTTTCTTCTTTAAATAATTGTTTATCAAAATTTTTAAAGGAAATTTTTCCTGTCTTGAAGCTCGATTTTTAATGAAGAGAAGTATTGGGTATCATCTTTGGCAGACTTATGTGCCTACAGCTACTTGTTTGTCACAGTTTTCTTTATATTTATAAAAGCTCATTATAAGATACCTTCTTGGGGGTGAAAATTAGTCTCTTAAACGGGGTTTTTAAATTTGGCTTACTCTCTATTTAAGATTCACTCATTATAAGAGACTTTTCAGCCGTAAGTAGCGATTTTATAATGAGGTTTTGATCGGTTTTCTTTCAGGCCTCGCTAAAGATATATCCTTAGGGGTTGAAAATAGTCTCTTATAGGTGTACATTAAATAGAGGGTATATTGCTTAATCAACTCCCCACCCAGTGACTGACCAAATTTTAGAGAGCGTCCCTTAAATTAGAGGGTCTCCAATATTGGGAGTATTTTATAATGAAGGTATCTTAAATAGAGGTTTTATATTCCATTTTCTGCTAGGTGTTTTATTCTCTTGGATAAGTGTTTGGTTACCAGAAGAATTTGTCGAAGGACGCGTTTTTGTTGCCCTAACAGTATTTTTAACGCTTAGCGCAGAAAGCAGTTCAGCAAAGGAGACATTACCCAAAGTTTCTTATGTAAAAGCAATTGATGTTTGGTTTGGATTTACTTCTGTTTTTGTTTTTGTAAGAATTTTTTCTCCGCAATTTTTTTAAATTTTACGGATTTTTTAGTGTACAATGTTGCAAGCATTAATTGTTATTGGACTTGAACATAGAAGCCGTCAATTGGTATGGACTTTTAAAATATTTTTATTTAAAGTCGGCCTCGTTATAAGTTACTTTCAATAATAGATACACCTCTATTTAATGTACGCTCTTTAAAAAATCCGCAAGAAATGTCCGCAAAAATCTGACCGCAAAAAAGCTGTCCGCAATAAATTTCCAAGAAAGTTGTCCGCAAAAATGTGCACCCTCCATTTAAGGTACAACTCATTATAAGAGACTATTTTACCAAGGGTGTATCTTATAACGAGGTCCGATTATTTGATAAAAAATATTTTATCTTTTCAGAAAAAAATTGCAACAGAAGAAGCTGCTGAAATAAGTGCCTATAAAATTTCAATTCTTTTATCAGAAAGTCAAATGCATCACCGAAATGCTTTAAGACTTGATACATTTTTTAAGGTTTCTTTAAAACTTTTTTTTAATTTATTTTTTTTAATTTAAAAGGTCATGTATCCAGTTATTTTTATCATTTTTCTTTTTATTTATGTTTTTGTGGTTATTGAGGGAGAAGAAAATAAATGCCTTCAAAATGAATTGAATGAACAAAATAATAAACATGTTGAACTTTAAAGTATTTTTAATAGAAAATCTTTATATATTTAAAATCTAAATTTTAATAAGTATATACAATTTACAATAATAAAAAATCTATATAAAAATACAAAAAAAATTTTAGTTTTTAAAAAATTATTTTACTAATTCCTTAAGAAATTTTTAATCCCCGTTTTTAATACTAATAGAGCAGGGATGGGCCTGATTAAGAAAAAAAATCGGATGTGTTTCAAAAGTTCGGATTTTGTGTACTCACAATCAGCCCATCCCTTGTGTTAGGGTAACAGACATTTGCGGACACATGAAAATCTTTCTATGAGTACTATACTACCAAAATGTAAACCCAGTAGCCGTATGTTTTTTCCAATTTTATTTGAATTTAATTTCGTCCGCAAATGTTTGTCCGCAAGTGTCGTAAGTTGTATATATTAGAGGTCGGCAAAATCGCACTTCCGGGATCCCGAGTCGGGATTTTTTTTCCTAACCAATGCCGGGACGGGATCCCGAGGGAGTAATCCCGAAAAAATCCCGAATTTCAAAAATCCCGAAAATAATTACCCGGGATCCCGACCGGGATTCGGGATTTTTTTCAAAATAAAAAATTTAAAATTTTTATAAATAAAGTGCATCAAAATACAGCAATTTATATGTAAATAAAATTAAATTTGTAAAAATATCAATAATTTTTTATAATTGGATTGTCCTCCTCCTTTAATTCCCTCTATAATGGATTAAGAGGGATATCGGTGGATTAATCACTAGGTCCCTTGATAAAATCCCATTATGTATTAATATTCCTCCACTTTACTTCAATAATAACTCAAAACGTAGCCGTTTTCAGCGCCGCAGGCGAAAATTTTTAAAATTTTGGATGATCCTTAAGCCAAAAATCTTACTTCTTTGCGCCGCAGGCGAAATTTTTGAGAATTTTGGAGTTCCTTAAGCCAGATTTCTTTCTTTTTCAGTGGCGCAGGCGAAAATTTTGAGAGGATAAGAAGCCAGATTTCTTTTTTTTTCAGCGCCGCAGGCGAAAATTTTGAAAATTATACAAATCCCGAAAATATAAAAAAATTTTCGGGATCCCGAGTCGGGATTTTATTTTTTAACCGATGCCGGGCGGGATCCCGAGGGAGTAATCCCGAAAAAATCCCGGATCCCGAATGCTCCCGAAAATCAAAAAAATCCGGGATTTCGGGATCGGGATCCCGGAAAATCCCGTCGGGATCCCGTCCCGCGCCGACCTCTAGTATATATCACCGAGTATTATTTCCAAAATATCACCCCTCTAATTTAATATACATTTAATGACTTCTCATAAATATCAGAAACCGAATCAAAATCAATTTCTCTTGGTGAAATTGGATTTGACCGGAATGAATTTAGTGCAGCTTCTGCCAATTTATCTACATTGCTTCTATCAAAACCCATTTGTTTTAGACCGTTCGGGCAACCAAAATCTGACATAAATGAACGTAATTGATCGGCCAAAACGTTTGCGATTGTATCAGGACTTGCTGTATTCTATAAAATAATTTTAGTTTTGTCCGCAAATGTTTGTTCGCAAGATCCGAAAACCTCGCTATAAGTTACACCATTGGGCTAAAAAAGTCTCTTATGATGAGGTGTATCTTAAACAGAGGGTATCTTTTAAAAAGACTTCCACCGCATTGCCCAACCAAATTTTAAAGAATCATCTATCAGATAGAGGTGTCTCAAAATTGGGTGTATATTAAATAGAGATATCGCTTGGCAGCTTTCACACCCAATGGCCAACCAGATTCTAAAGAGCTCTACAATATTGGGAGTATCTTATAACGAGGTCCGATTATAAAAAAGTAAATTTACAGGTAAATCAGATCCCAATAATTGACTTGCTTCCAAATGTCTTTTTGGATCTGCGCACGTTGTAAATAGAAAATCGGCAGGCGCTGTACAAACAACAGACAATCCATGAGGAATTAGTGGATGCTCTTTTGAATAATGCTTGTCAAAATAAGATTTGCCTTGTGAACTTATTGGATAAGAAAGTCCGTGACATAAATGTACACCCTTAAATTAAAAATAATTTAAATTCTCATTTGTCGAACCTCACTAGAAGAGACACTCTTGAGGATGAAAAAATCGTACCTTATAATGAGATCTCTTAAATAGAGAGTATCACTTAGGCAGGTCTTCAATTCAACAGCAATACTTATTTAAAAAACGTCTCATAAAAAGAGGTGTCTCCAATATTGGAGATATCTTATAATGAAATTCGAATATATTAAATAAAAATACCCACAGCATTTCCAAAACCCATCCCAGCAAATGAACTAGCCATCATCATGTATGTACGTGCTTCTTCATCTTCTGGATTAAAGATTGATCGCCGAAAATATTTTTTAACAATTTGAAGTGCTTCTCTTACCCAAACATCGCTGACCTACAAAAATATTTTTAAAGAAATTTTTCAAAAAAATTCAAAAGAAAACCGGATTAGAGCCTTGATAGACAGGTCGAACATTTGGACTCGACGGAAGAGGAGAACGTTTATTGTAGGGTTTAGCTGTATAGGATTCCAAAGCGTGGCATAAAACATCAAAACCAGAATAAATTGCAACATTTCTAGGCATTGACATAACATTTAGAGGATCGATTATTGCCAAATTTGGTTTGATACATCGTAGTCTAATGCCTGTTTTGCATTGTTTTTCGGGTATGTCAATAATTGAAACGCCTGTTGTTTCACTTCCAGTACCCGCAGTTGTTGGGACCTTTGGAAAAAATTTTAAAAAAAATTCCAATAGAGTGGGCAGTTGGGAATTATTGTGAACACTCCGCAACCTCATGATGGGCCCTTTCAAATGTTGTTAAAAACGGAAGGTGAAAGAAAAAAAATTTAAAAAATGTAAACGGAAACTATGCTCGAAGTATCCTCCCTCGGATACATAATATAAAATGACTCCCCTCCCTCGAAAAAAGAATATATTAAAAAATAAATAAAACAAACAGCAATCAGTGGAAGCATTGTTTTATCAGGAATAAGTCCAAGGCCAAAAGGTTTTTGTACAAAATCAAATAATTCAGCGTTTGGGTTGTTTGCATACAACGCTGCTGCCTAAAAAATTTTTAAAAATAATTTTTAAAAATTAAAAAAATACTTTTGCAGTATCAATAACAGAACCACCACCAACAGCCAAAAAACAATCAAATGGCTTTTTTCGAGCAAAATTAATAGCTGATTGCATGCCTAAAAACATTTTTATAAAATAGCCCTGGTTTAGGACACGAAAGATGGACGGCACTTAAACTGACCATAACAGCCTGACCTTTTTTACATAGTTACCGAAAAAATTGACTAGAGGGGAGTAAATAAGTACCGGATGGACTGGGTTGAAAAAAAGATGGAGTGTCCTTAATAAGCCTAGCTTGAGGGCAGAGAGAAAAAAAAGGTCCGAGGAGCTGTCTCGAAACCGAAGAGCGACGAAGATTTCTCAATAACCAACTACCCTAGGATACATATTCTATACAAAACCCCAAAATAATTTTAAAACAAACTTTGTTGTGAAGGTTCACATTTAATTTCATCAAAAACTTCAAAAGCAATTCCCAATTTAGTTAATGAATTTGCAACATTTCTTTAATGAAAAAAATTTTTTTAATTTAAAAATTTAAATTTATACTCAAAAGCAACAGTTTTAGCCACATTTTTGTCAGTTACAATTAACGGATTTTTGGCTCCAAATGTCAAAACATCATAGCCAATTTCTTTTGTTACTCCTTTGCCAAAACGTAAAGTTGAGCTAGACATTTCAAAAGCATAATCGACATCTTCTTCGCCTTCAAAAAATTTTTTTAAAAATTTCAAAAAATAAAAATTTACTTGGAGGACAGGCACAACCACCAATTTGAGCTTTTTGAAAAATTGTTGGCGAATAGGGATTAAAAAATTTATTAAAAGATTTTTGGGTTAGTAATTTAAGAAAAGTCATTTTATTAAAAAAATAAGAAGGGTAAGTTGTTCTAAAATTAGTTTTTGTTTAAAATAATAAATGAAAAAATATAATTATGTGGTATTACGACATTTGCTGATTTGCACTAGCGGACAGATATTTTTAGATTTTAGGTTTTTTATTACTTATGTTAGCTAATATAAAAAGCTTTGACACGATACTGGAAAAACTATGGGTGTTCCCCGGCGAAGAGAAGAGGGCCTTCGGAAGCCACGTTGGCCGGAGAATTTCCAAAAGGTTCAAATTCGCCGAGCTTCGGAACGTGGAACATCCCTAAGAAAGATCCAATGCCAATTTATTCCAATAAATGCGGGTTAGGCTTCTCGTAACGGTCCGCAAATGCAAAAATCCACAAGTGTCGGGTAACCCAATTGTTTTCAAAAAAACAAAAAAATATTTAAAATTTAAACAACCTTTTAAAAAACAAAAATTTCTTAAAATAGTTTAAAACTACATAAGATTAAAACTTTGTTTATCATTCCTCTTTGACCCCTTCTTCCTTCCACCAAATCCATATTTTGTATTTCTAGCAGTTCTGTTCATTTTCTTTTTCTAATTAAAAAATTAAAATTTCTTTAATTTTAAAAATTACTAAAAAAAACCTGAAACCCTCCCTTCCTCTCAAATTTTGGATTTTTTAAAATTTCTTCTAAAGGCGCTTTATTTCCTTTCCGATGCTTTTTTGTAGCATCCAGCAACTTCTTTTTAGCTCTCAATTTTTGCTCCTCACGTGTTTTTTGGACTTTACGGGCAAATTTCTTTTCGTCTCGCAATCTAAAAATTTTTTAAATATTAAAGGCTTAACGTCAGACCTCCTTATAAGATACCAACAATACTAGATACAACTTTAATTAAGAGGTGCTCTTTAGGATGTAGGCTATCTGGTGGAGGTTGCCCAAGTGATACAAGCCTCTAATTAATAAATCAATACCCTGTATTTGAGACGTTCTTTAAAATTTAGTTAGCCAAAGGGTAGGAAAGTTGCCCAAGCGATAACCTCTATCTAACATAAGAGACACCTCATTATAAGAGACAAGTTTCGAACGCAAGGGGTATCATATAGCGAGGTCCCAGTATTTAATTTTTAAATAAAAACCTTCTAGCATTTTCTTTCCGTTCCTTGATATTCTTTGTTTCAAGAATTTTTCGTCTAATTTTATCCATTTGAGTGTCTCCCTTTGCCATTTCAGCAAAATAATCAGAAGGCCGATCAGTTGGAACACCCAGTGCTTTTAAACGTTGTTTCGCATTTTGAACGGAATTAAGGCTTTGTTTATAACTTGAAAAATTTTCTTTAATTTTTGAAAATATTTTTAATAGTCGGACCTCGTTAGAAGGTAAACTCTTGGTCTAGAAAATCCCTTGGAATCCTCTGAATCCCCTGATATACCGCATAACCCACCCAAATCCTACAATACAATATTAACCGTTAGTTTTCCATCCAGAGCCCGGAGCCAGCATTGAACGGCTCCGAAAACAGCCGACTCCGGAGCCTAGATATGGAAAAGTTGGAGTCACAAAATGCCTATATGAGGTCTCCGACAACAACAAACAAAAAATTTAAAAAAAACTAAACAAAGCAGCTTCCCGTTCCAAATCTTGATCAACAGAATCATTATAACACAATTCTGGACTAAATTTAATTTGTAAAGTATCAATCCAATCCCGTTCTGTATTAAAAGCTGACAATTTCCTCAACATTTCCTCCTTAAAAATAATTTTTTTTCTTTTTAAAATTAAAAATAAACCTTCTTATAAATCGGTTCACGCTTTTTAATTTGTGAAACAAACAGTCCAGGTTTATTTAAAAGTCCTTGCTTAAACGCAACTTGTAACTTAAAAATTAAATTTAATTTAAATTTAAAAAATAAAATCAGAAATTAACCTCATCCTGATCACTATTTTCACTTAAATCAACATCATTTTTATTTTTCCCAACATCTTTCCCCTCCTCTTGAAGTTCTTCAATATCAAAATATTCCTCATCCAAAGAAGACATTTTTTGTTAATTTTTAAAATAAAACCTTAAAAGAAAAAATATCGTGATCGTTTTTGGTGTACGGAATTTTGGTCACCGGAATTTTGGTCACCAAGGATTTTCGGAACTTTGGTCACCAACTTTTTTGGAATTTTGGTCACCAGCGGAATTTTGGTCACCAAGTCAAAAAACGGAATATTGGACACTGGAATTTTAGGCGCGGGGAATTTTGGCGTCGGAGCGAATTTTTTGATTTATTCAAAAATAACACAAAATCAAACTACGTAACTATAGGTTACAAATAGATTTGGACAAAATATGTCATTCGAAACAGCTCGTCGAACTAGGTCAAACGACTCCAAAATCATCCCGATTCAATCATTCTCAACAAAATTATGATTAATTGAATCTCGCTTGAATAAATAATTTTGTGCTGATACATAGCGGGTAGGTCGGCATTTCAAAGCTGAAAATCAGTAAAAAGGGATAGGTTTATGTTACTGTTGTAGAACCCAGCGACCGTTGACTCCCGCGAGGCGCGTGCCGCAAAATCCCGCGCGAAGCACGGGATTTTGCACAAGCGCCTCGCCGACACCCATAGGTTTACGTTATTAGATTTTGTGTCATTTTTCGGAAAAATTCAGTAATTCGCTCCGACGCCCAAATTCCCCGCGCCTAAAATTCCAGTGTCCAATATTCCGTTTTTTGACTTGGTGACCAAAATTCCAAAAAAGTTGGTGACCAAAGTTCCGAAAATCCTTGGTGACCAAAATTCCGGTGACCAAAATTCCGGCACTCATCGTTTTTAATTAAACTCAAGGTTTTTAATCACGAGCGAAAATATTATAGAAAAGAAAGAGAGACGGTTAGAGAGTGAAAGAAAAATTAAAATAAAAGCAGTGCTACATTTTGTCAAATTTTGCCTTTTGTTACATTATGTCATGTACCATTTTGTCGTATTTTATCCTTGGTGTCATTATGACGCAAACCATTTTGTCGAAATTTTGTTTTGATTTTCCATTTTGAAATTTTATATTAATCAAAATGCCAAAAATATTTTTTATGATTTAAAAAAAAATTGGCCAATACATTTGGGGGTAGGCAAATTTGTCTCCCGCAATTTGTCTCATCCTAGTTCGTCCTACTGAACAAAAATCCCTAATTCGTCACGCACCAAATTCGCTGCATTAGCTCAGGGAGCCCCAACCCAGTTCAGTTTATTATATTTTAATTTTTCCCTCAATAAACATTAAAACAAATTTGTTTACATTTATGAGAGGTTTTTTACTAATTTTTTTTATATTTTTAACTTTTTCCCTCATTTTTTCCATTTTTAGTAATATACCAAAACTACATAATTAATTTAAAAAATTGTTTATCCATTTTCTATCCTTCATTTTCCCCTCATTTTTGTGCTCATTAATGTCACTCTCGTTAAGTTGTTATTTTCCTCTTTTTAGCTTTTAAAACTTTTCAGCTTCCGTTTAGTATTTTTACTAAAATTGATTTTGCTTTCTCTAATGGTCAAAAGGGAAAAAAGGGGATTTATTTTTATATAGAGATTTGTGAGGGAAAGAAATTGAGAAGAAGAAGACGAAGGGGCTCCCATACAAAATCTCTATTCCTTAAAATCGCTATTCCTTAAAATCTCTACTAGGCTAAAAATGCTTAAAATCTCTATTCCTTAAAATAACTATTCCTTAAAATCTCTACTGGGGTAAAAATAATTAAAATCTCTACGGTTGAGTCTCAAAATGGACGGTTGAGTCTCAACTAAAGTGTACCATCTGCATCTTTCGCTGGAAAAACCACTTGGTAATAGATACGGATATGGATACAATTAATTTGAAAATGGCTGCGGATATCCGCCTGTATCCGCCGTAAATATCGAAAATATAATACGCGACTGCTTCGCTGCGGTCGTGTTCATTTTGCTTGCGGTGATCGTATTGACGCGGCTGCTGTCGTTCTGCTGGACATGACCTGGGTTCAACCACAGCGGCAAAAACTATTCAAGCAAAATAATACCAAAAGATAAACCAGAAATCAGAAAAACGTTTCCGCACTGAACGTTTGCACTCAAAAGGCTTCCGAATGAAAAAATAGACATTTTATCCTATTTTTGGCCGTGTAGAGATTTTAAGGCATTTTACCCGTGTAGAGATTATGAGGAATAGAGATTTTAAGGAATAGATATTTTCATCATTTTTAGCCGAGTAGAGATTTTAATGCATTTTAGCCGCGTAGAGATTATAAGGCATTTTAGCTGCGTAGAGATTTTAAGGAATAGAGATTTTGAGGGGGCACGGACGAAGGGGAAGGGGAAAACGGTCAAGCAAAAAAGCTGTAAAAATTTAGAGAAATTAACCAAATAGAAAATTAAAAAGAGAAGCCACCAGCTTTAAAAACATTATAAAAACATTAGGCCAGCTGCCACCACTTTTTTTCTTCTTTAGACTCATTTATTTGTCAGTTGTTGGACTAGTATATAATTTATATATCCCTTCCTCCTTTCCTCTTTTTTCTTCCCCAGATTTTCTCATCTACACATTTTGCCAATCCATATTTCGCCAATAAGGCCAAAAATACACATTTTGTCAACAAACTTTTTGGCAAAACGTGCATTTTTAGCCTTATTGGCAAAATGTGGTATTGGCAAAATATGTTAGAGCCCAGATTTATTATTTATCCTTCTCAATTCCCAATCCTCTCCCCTCCTTTATTTTCACAAAATTGACCGTGACCAACTGACCCCAAGGGTATCAGGCTTATTTTTAGTCTTTTTAAAGAAGAAAAGATTTTTTGACTTTTATAGGGCCAGAAGCATGGCAGAATTTTAAGATGGCAATCAGTCATTGAAGCGACGAAAATTTTTTTTTCAAAAATTTATTTTGTTATTTAGCCAATCTGGGCTTTTTATTTTATTAAATGCTTGAGGCATAAAAAGAATTAAATACTTTATTTATTTATATCACAAGAGATTATGTAGTTATTTTAGAAATTCTAAAGCTTAAATAAGCTAAATAATAATTTTGCCTGGTTGCTTATTTCAGCCTGTGTACAGTTTTGTCTTATTTTCCCTCCGTACCATTTTGTCCCCACCAGTCTTATACCATTCTGTCTTATTTGGCCTACGTACCCTACCGTCTCATTTTATCCTATGTCCGTTTTGTCTTATTTACTCAGAGTACCGTTTTGTCTCTTACCTGTTTGTACCGTTTTGTCTCTTACCTGTTTGTACCGTTTTGTCTTATTTACTCAAAGTACCGTTTTGTCTCTTACCTGTTTGTACCGTTTTGTCTTGTTTTACCCTGTGTACCGTTTTGTCTTATTTACTCAGAGTACCGTTTTGTCTTATTTACTCAAAGTACCGTTTTGTCCCTATCAGTTCCGCACCATTTTGTCGTATACCAATTTGGGCGACTCTTAGATAATTGCTCCAACATTCTGTCACGCACTATTTCGCTTCCAAAAGGAATCTTAGAGTAATTTTTTTTAACTTTTACAAAGGCTCAATTTCCTAGGAAACCAAAAATTTTAATAGACTACAATAATTGATGTTTTGATATTTATTTTCTCTCTAATATTTTAATTTTAATATTTAAATATCCAAAAATAGTTTTTGCACACATTTTCCCGATAAGGGCCTTTAAATTGGGTCAACAACATTTAAAAAATATTTTTTGACCAATTAAAAAAAATTTTTTTCAGAGATTTTAGGAAAATAAATTCTCTTAAAATTTTTCAATTTTTTTTTCACTCCATTTAATTTTTATCTCCCTTTTTTGATGTGTTGAAATTGTTTTTGTGTTATTTATTAGTCCATTAAAACCCCTTTTTTTATTATTTCCCCCCTCATTTTTTGGGAGAGAATTACCTCAAATACCTTTCTCCCTATTTATTTATTTATTGTTACTTTATTTTTCTCAAAAAAGTTTACAAATTAAATATTGATTTGATGGAACGCAAAAATTGATAAAATACGAGTGTGTTCATTTTTGTTTATTAGTCCATTAAAACACAACAACCATTTTATTCTAGAGAGAAATAGTTGTAAAATATGTAGTTTATATAAGATGAATCCTTGGACTAAAATCGGCCATTATAATATTTTTAAATTTTACTTGGTCATTGAGTGGAGGGAACACTATCCAATTTAATAAACACCTCATTATAAGAGAGCTCTCTTCAGCTCCAAGGGGTATTTTATAACTTCGTGAGGTCAAGACATCCTATAGGGTGTTGATCTTCTATTGATCCCCTATGTTAATCTCTTGGAAATCTTAATCTTCTAGGGTGTGGTTCCTAGGGGTGATTTTTCATATTTTTTAAATTAAAAATATTTTTCGGCAACACCTTTTTTATTTTCTCTCAAAAACAATTTTTTTTATTTTTTATCTCTCAAAAAAAAGCAATAAATCTTTTTATTTATTTTTGCTTTCAATCACCGCTTAAATGGGCCCACCCAGAGCAGACTTTTTAAAAAAAATGTCGCCAGAAAAATTCTTTTTCTGGCTTTAAAAAAATAAATAAAACCGCGTTTCAATTTATAGTACAAAAAGCATATATCGGTATTTTCAATCAGAAAAAAATTCCTTCAGAAAGGAGTGTAAAAATGCAAATGAGAGAATAAACAATTTATTTTTTTGAAGGGCAATTAACTTTAAAATTGTTTTTTTTTTCCAATATAACCAATAAAAATCAATTTTTTAAATTTTTGTTTGTCGGGCCTTTGGAAATTTTTGAAAATTTTTTTTTGAAAATTTTTTTAGAATTTTGTGAAATATTACAGAGGAAAAAAAAGTCAAAATCCTCACAACATACATTTTTCTTCTTATTTTTACATATTTTTCCATATTATTTAACAACTAAAAATTAATCTAAAATCAACACCATCAAAATAATGGAAAAGGCTAGGAAAATTAAAAAAAATTTTTAAAAATTAATTTCTAAATTTTTAAGTTGCAAACCAAATTGCGTATAAGGAATGAATTGGGCAGAGCTCTACTTGGAGAATTTTTGGGAACTTTTGTTTTGGTTTTAACTATAGCATGTGTTTGTGCACAGGCAATAATACCCAAACCTGCACTTAATCAGACTATTGGAGTGAATTTGGGTGTTGGGTTGGGGATTGCTTTTGGGGTGGCTATTTGTGCTAAAATATCTGGTAAGAAACATCACTTTGTAGGATACACCCTTGGGGCAGAAAAATAGTCAGAAAAATAGTCTTATAATGAGGTGTTGCTTTTTACCTCTATTTAAGAGACGCTCTTTTAAAATTTGGATGGCCATTGGGTGGGGAAGCGGGAAGCTGCTTAACTGATACCTTCTATTTAATAGACACCTCATTATAAGACAATTGGCACCAATTCGCTCATTATAAACTACGGTTTAATTTTACCCCTAAGAAGAGGGTGTATCTTATAATGAGATTAGACTTGAATTAAATTTAAAAAATAATTTTATTTATTTTCAAAAAAGGTGGACATATAAACCCAGCAGTTTCTTTAATGTTTTTAAGCTTCAAACAATTGGCACCAATCCGTTTCGCTTTATATTCATTAGTTCAATTATTAGGAGCTTTCTTTGGGGCGGCAATTGCTTATTTGGTTTATTGTGGTAAATAAAAAATTAAATAAAAAATTTTTCTGAAAAATTTTAAAAAATTTCGAAAAAAAATTTTCAAAAAATTTTTGAAAATTTCAAGACGCCATCAATAAATTCGATGGAGGCACCAGACAAGTTTACGGAACCAAAGCAACCGCCCACATATTCGCCTCGTATTCCTCCCCCCATTTGGGGGTGTTTAATGGATTTATTGACCAAGTTGTTGCTACTGCTGTTTTTTGTCTTTTAATTGCCCACATTACTGACAAGCGAAATCACTACCCAACTTGGGTTCAACCTTTTTTGGTTGGGACATCTTTTGTTTTGGTTGGGACGTCTTTTGCTTACAATGCTGGGTAAATTTTTTTGATTTTTTTTGCGGACATTTTTTGCGGACAAAAAAAGTCCGCAAAAAATGTCCGCAATTTTAATTAAAAAAATATTTTTTTCTCTTCAAGTTATCCGTGCAATCCAGCACGTGATTTTGGACCTCGCTTATTTACTTTAATTGTTGGATATGGGTGGGAAGTGTTTTCGTAAGTTTAAAAAATTTTTTTAAATATGGAGAGAAGAGTGTCACGCGGAGTCATAAAAAAGTCCGCAAAATTTGTCCGCAATAAAATTCGAAAAATGTCTGCAAAAATTGTCCGCAAAAGATGTCCGCAAAAAATATCCGCAAAAATATCACCCAAAAGACACTCCATTCTTCACAAATGCTCAAATATTTCCCACATTTATTTATAATTTCAGCTATAATAATTATGGTTGGTTTTGGATTCCAATTATTGCCCCATTTATTGGCGCTCTCCTAGGTAAATTTTTTCCAAAAAAATTTTTTTTCTGTAAAAAAATTTAAAGGCGCCTGGATTTATCAATTTTTCATTGGAATTCATGTCCCCACAGATGAACAATATGAAATCGTTACAACAACAATAACTACTTCACAACATCAACGAGAAATGCAGCCGTTAGCGCCTACAAAAGAGTAGAAAAAAATTAAAAAAAAATTTCATAAAATTTATTTTAACAGATCTACTCCACATAATGAGGCACAACCATAAAAATGATTAAAAAAAACAGTTTTGAAATATTCGTCCAAACGTTCTATAAAACTTTTCTATATCGTTTTAAATACAGTCAAATCTCGTTATAAGTTACACTTCCGCTTATAAGACGTTTTTAAAAAGTCCGCAAGAATTGTCCGCAAAAAAAGTCCGCAATAATCCTCCGCAAAGAAAGTCCGCAAAAAATCCTCAAGAAAAAGCCCGCAAGAAATTTGTCTGCAAAAAAGTCCGCAAAAAATTTTGTCCGCAAAAAAAAATCCGCAAGAAAATTTGTCCGCAAAAACCCCGAAAAGGTCCGTTCGCAATAGATGACCTCAGAAGTGAGTTAAAATGAGGTTTAACTGTATTATTTTTAATTTACGATTCTTTAAAATAATTTAGATAAATTATGCCTACTAAAGTGGATTTTTATAAGAAAATTGCGGACATTATTAAAATAGTAAAAAAATTAATTTTCTCCCCTTTACAATAAGGGAATCTACCTAAATTAATAATTATATTCTCAATGACCTTCATCTCTCAAAAAAATCTGACCTAAAAAGCAGAGAAAAATTAATTTAAGAGAAATGTTCTCATAATTAGAAGTAATTTCTCCCCCTTTAATTGTGTCTATTATAAAAGTCAGCGTTATTTTAATTGGACTGATCCAGAAAAATTAAGGAAACAACCCTCACTTCAACCTTTTCCTACTTAGGATAAACTGTTATTTCTCTCCGACCTTAACAAATATCTTCGGACAGACCCCCCAAGACATTCTCTTCTCCCTCGCTCCTTCCAATTAATTTTTAGAAATGCTTTTATTTAAATTAATTTTAATAATAATTTTATTTATACCACCCATCAATTCTTTTCTATATAAAAATAATTGTTGTGGCTATTATTTACCTGGAACTAGATGGAATATGGGAATTGACCCTTTTACTGGATTACCAGAAAATGGAAATGTTGGATGGGGGAATAATATTGCTGCTTTTTTTATTACTTGTAAAACTTGTAATAGATCTGGATAAAAAATTATTTAAAATCTTCTAATAAAAAATTACAATAATATTATAAAAATTGTCCGCAAAAAATTTGCGGACACTTTTTGAAAATATAAAAATCCGCAAAAATATTAATTCAATAATATTTCAATACAAAACAATTTTTCATCACATTTTTATAAATAATTTATAGGCACTTAACGTAATTCAGCCAACAAAATTGCTGGATTTTCACATAATTGTTTGACTTTATTACTAAAACGGGCTAATGTAGCACCATCAATTACCTTTAAAAAAATAAAATTTAGTTGATACGAACGAAATAGAGTGTCATTTTGCGAATATTTTTTGAAAAAAATGTCCGCAAAGAATTGCAGACATTTTTTTGCGGACAGAAAAAATCCGCAAAAAACGTTCTCTTCTCCAATTAATTTAAAAATAAACAAACTCTGTGATCAGCAGCCCAACAGATATTAACCACTCTTTTATTTTCATGAATATATTCTTCTTCAGGATCATCAGAATAAGGAGTTCTTCTAATTTTTCCAATTGCTCCAATAGCAACTTGTGGAGGGAATATTATCGGACTCATAAAAATTCCACCAATCTTAAAACAAAAATACATTTATTTAAAAAATAGAGCCAGACTGCATTATAAGTTACACCCCTTGGAGGGTCTAAAAAGTCTCTTATACTAAAGGGTATCTTAAATAGAGGGGCTAAAAAGTAGTCGCTTATATTGAGATATATCTTAAATAGAGGGTGTATCTTATAGCGAGGGTGACAATATTTAATTTAAAAAAATTTTTTTGCAAACCGATCCAATATTTGATATTGTAAAAGTTCCATCAGACACATCTTCAGGTAAAAAAGCTGCTTTAACCCCTTTTTCCTTCAAAGCATTCAGTTCTGAAGCAATTTCCAAAATATTTTTATTTTGACAATTTTTAATATTTGGGACAGCCAAACCATTTGGTGTGTCTATTGCAATGGAGATATTATGAAAATTCTTGAAAAAAAATTTTTTTTAATTTTTGCGGACATTTTTTGCAGACCCCCAACCCTGGATACGCCCTTGGTGTCAGATTAGACGAGTGTGAACCAAAAACCGTGGTGGTATATTAAAGTGAGAGTATCGGTCTTATATAGACGACGTTCGATGGCATTACAAAAAAAGTCCGTAAGAAAGACCAAAGAACTGTCCGTAAAAAAGTCCGCAAAAAAATTGCGGACATCCGCAATAAAATTGCGAACAAAAAATTTACAGTTTTAATTAATTGTAATAAAAAAACCTTCAAAATAATAGATTGATTATCCAAATCCAACGAAGAATTTAAAATAGGAAAATCTTCAAGTGCTTTTGAAATTATTTTAATAAAGAAGGGCAAATAAGTTAAATTCATTGACTTCTTTTCTTTTAATAATTCTTTAATTTTAATCAATTCTTCAATTAAAAATTCATCTCCATAAATAAAATGTGGAATTTTTAGAGATTCTGTCATTGTTTTGATCATAAAAAGGGTATACCCTTTTATTGGAATTTTTGTTGTTTTTTGAGTAGTCTCTGGAAAATAAACCTCATTATAAGATAAAAGGGGGGTAGTCAGGAGGTCGATTTCAGGGGGAGGGGAGGGGGGCTAACACGGGGTGTCTCTATAATTAATTCACTAAAATTAAACGTAGATTCGAAGCCAAGGATATTTCTTTAAAATGCCCTGAGCCTCAAAGAAATGAAAACCCCCTGATTTGAGTAGACGCTGACCCGAGCTCTAATTATTAAAAAATAAAATTAACAAACCTTCTAAAATTTCCATATTAATTTCTTCTTTATTAATCATTTTATAAATATCCTCTTTTAAAATTCGACCATTCTGTCCCGTTCCTTTAATTTCTTCTAAATTAATTTTATTTTCGGATAGTAATCTTCTAACTGCTGGGGATGCTAATATTTTTGTTGAACTTTTTTGGTTTGTTACGGGGATAGAAGTTTCTGGAAAAAGTTTAAATTTTGACAGACCTCACTATAAAATACTCCCAATAGTAGATGACCCTCTATACAAGAGACAGACTTTCAGAAATCCGCAAAAATCTGTCCGCAAGAAAAGTCCGCAGAAATCTGTCCGCAAGAAAAGTCCGCAGAAATCTGTCCGCAAGAAATGTCCGCAAAAATATGTACCCCCTATTTAAAATATACCTCGTTATAAGAGACGATTTTTCAGATCAAGGAGAGTATTTTTATAGTGAGGTCCGACTACAAGTAATCTAAAAAAATTTTAAAAACCTTCATTTTCCAGCAAAATTTCATTCAAAAATTCCTCATTATCTTCTTCTTCTTCATTTAATTCAACATCCAACAAAGTCTGTCCAACTTTAGCAATATCGTCAGGTTGAAAATACAATTTATTTATAATTCCTTTATATCGACTAGTTATTGTAACTGAGGCTTTGTCGCTTTGCACAGAACAGATTTCATCAAATTCGTTTACATAATCACCCTCTTTTACATGCCTAAAAAATATTTAGAAATTTTATTTTGTTTAAAACCTCAGTATAAGATACACTCATGGAGTGAAAAAATCGTATCTTAAATAAAGGGACTAAAATTTTGCGGACAAACTTTTTGCGGACAGGTTTTTGCGGACAGATTTTTTTGCGGACATTTTTTGCGGACAATTCTTGCGGACATTTTTTGCGGACAGATTTTTTGCGGACATTTCTTGCGAATTTTTTTAAAAAAGCATCACCTAAATTGAGGTGCATAAAATACTACTTATAATGAGGCTGACTAATTTTAAAAAATTAAAACAAACCACTCTTTTAGTTGTACTTCAGCAATACCTTCACCAATATCTGACAATTTAAAATTAATTAATTTTCCAAAATAAATATTAGAAGTATGCAAACATTCAAAATTATAATATGAAATTAAAAATTTATTTTTAAATAAACGTAGAAAATTCATAAAAAAAATTTTTTTTTATTTAATTTGTTGTTAAAAAAGGAATAAATTAATTATTAAAATAAATTAATTAACACTAACACTCTCTAACCTGTTAATTAACTAGCTTGTAGAAAAAGAAATAGTATAACAGAGAGACATAAAAAGAGAAAGAGACAACACAATAAATGGGTACGGCCCAAGTAGGCGCGCGGCCAAGTAGGCGCAAAGTCATAACTTGCTTCAAAATTTCCGAATCTTACCAAATTTGGTATTAAACGATTCCTCTCATCGAGCTAAAGAGATTGGTACCAAAATTGTTAAGGTCCATAAAATTTTTCAGGTAGTTATGGCTTTGCGCCTACTTGGCCGCGCGCCTACTTGGGCGTGTCCCACAATAAATATGTCGTCACGACAAAATGGTCCTCAAACAAATGTTCCACAAAATGGTACACGACAAAACGGTACATAGGACAAAACTAGCCTTTTGAAAGAAGGAAAACTAACAGCCTCACCTTTTGTTAATGGGCGTTCCATTTTGTCGTGTACATTCTGTACAAATACTAAATATTGGCAGCCTTTGCATCCCCAAAATGGTACACGACAAAATGTCACATCGTCCAAAATTATCATTTAAAAGAGGGAAACACAACAGCACTTAAGCAGCCCCATAATTGAGTTCCATTTTGTCGCGTACCGTTTTGTACGCGGAATAAAATATTGGCCAAGCCTTTGCAATGTGTTTATTATTTTTTTATCATGTGACTGATAGTTACTTCTCCGTTCATGTATTAAGTAAAAAAAAGTGGCAAAAAAGACCGCCGTGTAGAAAAACTAAAAAAGAAAGCTTTTTTGAATGCTTTAGCATTTTTAATAAAGAAAAAATCAATAAAGTTTAGAGATTATCCGTTTATTTTAATACAAATTCCTTCTTACCTGAATTTTTTTTAATTAAAAAATTTTTTTTTAAAGGCGCAACTTTATTTTTTTTTTCTAAAATTGACTTCAAAACTTCAAAAAAATTCTCTCAAATTCCTTCAATTTTCCCCCTAACAAAATTCTTACCGACACACTTTTCACCGAAAGACAATTCGTCGATTAATTGTGTTAATGAGGAATGCTTGTGGATTAATTGCAGAATCTTCCCCTTCATTAATTTCGGGATTCAATCACAACCAATTTAACAATCCTCAAAATTTTCGTGACGAAATTATGGAAAATTTACAAAAACTTATCGATTCGCATCAAAAAGCTGAACTTGATTCACAACAGCCGGGCTGTAGTTCTTCAATTTTTAATGGAACTACAAACAATTTAAGCAATGGATCTCTTGGCAATAAAAACAATTTTGCTGCTAGTTTTACTTCAAATTTGTCATTTTCTTCCTTGGATCCAAGCAGCAGCAATTCTACTGTTCTTAAGTCGACAATTGTTGCAGGTTTATTCTTATTTTTTCTTTGGATTGGGTTTTACGGGGTAAGATCCCAGGGGTGTTACGGGATGGGGAAAAAAAAGTCGGGTCCAGTTTTTCAAAATTCTTATCTCAGGACATCTTTGCTATATCCCCAAGTCGCCCTGAACCTTGTTTAAATTTGTCGAGTCTCCCACATGCTTTGGTATGGTTCTCCTCTTAAAAAACGGAATTGAACAATACCAAGATGTGCGAGATTCGAAAGGTCTAAAGCAGGTTCGGGGTGAGACAGGCTGACGATATTCTCTCACGTTGATATGTCACTGACATTTTCACTCAGAAGCAGGACATTCCTTACCTTGAGAATGTCCCGCTTCTGTTTAAAACTATCCTCCTACCTTACAGCTTTACTTTAAATTTTTAAACTAAAAAAAACTTCAATTTTAGGCAAATTATTGTCATGTTTTGTTATTGGCGGGGAATGCCGTCTCTGTTTTCCACAAATGAAAGCACTTTGTCTTGGAGATATTCCAACCTATAAAATTGATGAAATGATGAAAAATTTGGCAATAATAAATCCACATTCAAGTGAAGAACAATTAAATGTTTTAAAAAGGAATCAAATAGTTCCGTCCTATTTGCCAAAGTAATTTTTTTTATTAAATTGGTACTGATTTAGAGCGTCCCCCCATTTCCTAATATGTAGACTTCACCAACAGACTATTCACCGAAAGACTATTTGTCGATTTTCTCAATTAGTCGGTGAATAGTAGGTCGGTGAATTACCCCTAATTTCTATTAAATTTTTACTGCTATAAGTAGGGCCTGTTTGATATTTCACCGACACTCTTCATAGAAATAGAGTTTGTCTGTTTCAGTGAATAGTAGGATCTCGAAATGCCCCCTCAATTCGTAATTTTCCTTTCCTAACCTGCGATCAGACTTTTCGCCGACAGACTTTTAGTCGCCACACCACAGAAGGACTATTTTTCGATTTTCTAACTTAGCGGTGAATAGTAAGTCGGTGAAATGCTCCTCTCCCCCATTTCACAATTCTCAATCCTCTAAAATTTTATTTTTTTAAAGATGTGAATTAATAACAAAAACAAATGCTGAAAGATTAATAGCAATGTTAAAATTAACTGGATCTCCAGCACCTTTCGACCTCCTAAACAACCAACTACGAAGTTTATTGCTTCCATTAAAAGTTGCCCACGACTGTTTTGGTGGTTGTAAAGGATATCTTTACCCAACATTAACTCCAAATCCCTGCTTAGAATGCAAAACGTGTCATAATATGTTTAAACCCGAAGATTTTTGTTTACACACCCACTCACCGACAAACGGGAAAAACACGTGTTTTTGGGGGTTTGATGCAACAAATTGGCCATATTATATCAGAATTGATGATGAAACAACAGAAGGGGATGAATTAATATTATTTAATAGAAACCAAACTTTAGAGGAAGAAGAAAATCGTTTAGCTATATTTATCCAAACTTATTTGGCTAGACAACAACAACAATCTATTCCTTAACCAAAATTTTTATATTCCCCTTTCAAGGGCGTATCCAGAGGGTCTGTCTGATTCAGGAATGTGGGCGATGGCGTTTGTCGTCCATTTTTTTTACCTATTTTTGTCGTTTTGCGCTTGGCCATGTTTTAAACATTTGAAAAATGGGCGTTTGGCCCCACGCAAAAATTTTGCGCACAGCCTGACGGATTTTAGTGGTTTCGAACGCAAAAAATATTTTTCTACCTCACAGACCGTTGGATACACCATTAATCCCTTTTTATACTATCACCTCTTTCTTTTTTCTTCCCCCTGTGAAATTTTCTTCAGAAACGTAAATCGGGCATTTTTCTATATTCCAAAAAGCGTAGTACTCAAATATATTTTTAAAATTTCTAGCAATTTTATTTTCAAAATAAAATTTTAAATACTTATCAAGGTTTTGTTTAAAATTTGGATTTACTTAGTGGGTTAAGTTGAGGGGCATTTTAAGGAAGAATGGAGATCTGATGCCTTAGCAACAGCTACCAAGAAGTCACAGTATCGAAGCATGCCTGACACAATAACAGTCTCGCTAGAGCTCAAATTTAATCGTGATAGTTGTGATAAAACAATCCGAAAAGTCTCAACTTATTATCCTATTATTATGTCCAGATCACAGTGCATTCAAATTAATTTATTTCTGTCACATCATTAGCTTTTGCATCCGATATGAGAAAATCCAAGTCATTCAACACTTGATGTATTTGCATTGGGGATGCCTTAAAAACAAATTAGAAGGTGTTTTCCTCGTTTCACTGTTTACATTAAACTCCCGTGCAACAACTTCTAAAACATTTGAGAGTCTCATTTGTTTATGACCGAACCAAACCTTTAAACAATTTGTTTTTTAAAATTAATCGGGTCAGGGCAAAACGCCGTCCGACCAAAACACCGTCCATAGACTAAAAGTACCCTTCACTTTTAAGACTACCTTAATATCCTTAGATCATTTGGCTAGTGGGTCTTTATTAGTACTCCCTTACCTAAAAATTTTTTAAAAATTTGTTTACTCACATTGAAGGGTGAGCGTTTTATTTTATCTAATGCCCGGACGGTTTTTTGTCAGACGGTGTATTGTCCCTCACTCAAATTTTAATAAATCTATTTATTGCCTGAATATTCCTAGCATGTCGAAATCGTCGTTTTTTATAGCAAAATATTTTTTGTAGCCAATTCTTTACTAATTGGAACCAAACTCCCATCGCTATAATGCCCACACTAAGAAGACAAATGATCCCAATTAATCGGAATACATTGCCTTCCGTGTTTGGGTACAAGTCACCGAAACCTAGAGTTGTGAAACTAACAACAGCAAAATATAAATGGTCTGTGTGGAAGAGGGGTGTTTCTTCTGTAGATAATAATGCTGCTGATCCACATAGAGATAAAATAAAGAGTGTTATTGTTGCGATTAAAGGCAATCTTTTGTTTTGGCCAATTGAGTGTGAGAGAAATTTCTTTTTAAAAATAAGGGCTGATTACTTGTCGGACCTCGTTATAGGGTACACCCAATATAGGAGAGACCTCTATTTAATGGACGTTTTTTTTAAATTTGGTAGGCCATTGAGTTGGGAAATGTGTTGGGAAGCTGTCAAAGCAAAAACCTCTATTTAAGATGCCCCTCATTATAAGGTACCCCCAATACAAGATATCCTCTATCTTAGATACACCTCTATTTAGAAGACGCTCTTTAAAATTTGGTCGATTACTGGATTAGGGAACTGTATAAGCAATACTCTTTATTTAATAGACACCTCATTATAAGAGACTATTTTCAGCACTAAAGGTGTATCTTATAACGAGGTCCGACTAGTCAATTTTTAAATAAATTCACCTTATTCCTCAATGATAAAGTCAAAGAATTATAAGCTTTTGTAATATGCTTTCCCATATTTGCCAAAGTCAACATACACAAAGGAATGCCTAAAGGGGCATATATCATTGTAAAAAGTAAAGAAACTGAAGTTGAAGGTTTGATATTTCCATAGCCAATAGTTGTTAGTGTTCCAAAACAAAACAAAAATATTTCGGTGAAAGGCATGTTTTTTAATTCTCCATCAATTAAACGATAACAGAAAACACCAAATAACAGGTAAACATAAAGTAGTAAAGGCACGGCTAATTGGGGGCCTACAAGGCGAAGGAACTGAAAAAAAATAAATTTTTTGAAGGGAATACTTTTTGATTTTAATTAGTGAACTCTCTCTATAAGAGACCTCCTCTGGGGTGAAAATTGTCTCTTATAATGAGGTGTATATTAAATAGAGTGTATCGCCTGGGCAGCTCCCCTTCCTCCAGTGGCAGCCCAATTTAAAGAGCGTCTCTTAAATAGAAGTGTACATTAAATAGAGGTGATCTTATAATCAGGTGTATCTTACATTAAGACTCCTTATATTGAAGTGTATCTTAAATGGAGGTTATCTCTCGGAGTCTCCCACTCAGTGATCAACCACGTTCTAAAAGAGCGTCTCTTAAATAGAGGTATTTCTAATATTTGGGGTATCTTATAACGAGGTCTGATTGAATCAAACGTACTCTTTTTGTCTTCTCCCCAATTTTAATTTTATTTTCGTTTTCTTCAAAATGATCAAAATTTTCGATATTAATTTCTGGTGTAGGTAAGGTCATTAGAATAATTAGGAAGAAAAGCGCAATCAATTTATCACAATCGATTGAGCATTTATTTTGACATTAATTTACTTGAACTTATTGATTAAATAATTAAATTACCAAACAAAGATAAAATAAAATTTTTTTTTATTTTTCAAGGTAAAAAAGGAAAGAAATAAAATTGTAAAGAATAAAAGAATTAGCAAAGTGCACGACATTTGCGTACAGACATTTGCGAACATTAGCTAAAACAAAAAGAAAAATAAATGACATTATTTAACGTAACAGGGGATGTGTTCAAATGTCGTTAACGCAAATGTCGTATCTCCGAATATAATTTAAAACTAAATAATTATACAACATTTTCTTTTATGTACAGCAACTTCTTGGCAATTTCCAGTTAAATCGTTTGTTTGAATGTTATTTTGAGTGTCTTCAAAACGTTCAGAAGCTAATACATCCGTGGCTAATGTTTGTTGTGAAGATGGTTGGAGGGAACTTTTGGCTGTCGAAGGCCTTCTGATTTGATTCAGTCTTACCTTAATTGAATGAGAATAAGCTAAGGGGATGCAGAAGACCCTGGAGGACCTTGATTGATCCCGTCTATTAAAAAATATCAGACCTCATTATAAGATACACTCTTGGGCCTGAGTCGTACCTTATAATGAGTGTCTATTAAATAGAAGGTATCTTATAATGAGGAGTATCTTAAATAGAGGGTCTCTTATAATGAGCGGTATCTTATAACGGGGTGTATATCGGGGGTATTTTCTAATGAGGGGTCTCTTATAACGAGGTCATTTACTTGTTCAAGAAGAACTTCAACATCAGGCCAATCACTCGAATCCGTGCACAAATAAGAATACAAAATTTGCCCTTCGTGATTGAGCAAAATACATCCACTTTGTTGTTTCTCCAACACCCCATTATTTCCATTATTTTTAGAAGAAGCAATTTCCAAAGGATGATCGTTACACAAAAATTCTGTGTACTAAAAAGAAATTTTAAAATTTTTTGTTTTTCTTCGAACCCCCCGTCGAGGGCATTTTTGCCGAAACTTTTTCAAAAGAAAAAATAAAAAGGGTATTAAAAATAAAATAAATGGTAGTCTTTCTAAGTGGAAAATGGAGACTAAAAAATAATAAATAAAATTATTTATTGTCCAGTTATTTTATAAAATATTTCTTGGACAATAAGAGCTTTTTTTCCTATTTTACGGAAATTGACAATTTTTGACTGTTACTGGAAATATGTATACAATTCAGACCTCATTATAAGATAAACCCTCGGGACCGAAAAATCGTACCCTATGATGAGGTGTCTATTAAACGGAGGGTATCGCTTAGGCAGTTCCCCCACCCAGAGGCCAATCTAATTTTAAAAACGTCTCTTAAATAGAGGTTAAACCTCACTATAATATAAACCCTTCGAGAGCGTACCGTATAGTGAGATGTCTCTTAAATAGAGGGTATGTATTAGGCAGCTCTCCCACCCAATGGGCAACCTAATTTTAAAAACGTCTCTTAAATAGAGGTTTATCTAATATTGGGGGTATCTTATAATGAGATTCGCCTCTATATTCAAATAACCAACAATGTGTAATGCTCTAATCCCCGCCATAGACAAAGCCGACTGTCTGTGCATTAAAATTTGTCTCATAGATTCACTTTCATTTAACAACATTCTGAACGGCATTCCAATTAATTTGAGAAAACCTCCACCTCCAGTTGTTGGTCTCTGTGTTAATAAAAGAATATCACATCCTAATTTGTGAAATTCGGTTAAGGAGTCGAACATTTTCTTTACGTGTTCGTAACATTCTTGGACGGCAAAGGAAGATACTACTTCTAAAAACCTGAAAAATAAAATTTTAAATTGGTCAGATTTCAATATAAGATACCCCCAATAATGGAGACACCTCTATTTAAGGGACGCTTTTTAAATTAGGTATGCCACTGGATGCGGGAACTGCCCAAGCAATACCCTCTATTTAAGAGACACCCTTGGGGTATCTAGTAATGAGGTGTATATTAAATAGAGGGTAGTCCCCAATATAAGTTACACCACTATTTAAGAGACGCTTATTAAAATTCGGTAGGCCACTGAAAGGCGTGAACTGTCTGAGCGATACCCTCTATTTAATATACATCTCATTATAAGGTACGAATTTTTTCATGCCCTAAGGGTGTATTCATAGGTGAGGTCCGCAAAAATAAAAATTTTGAGCAGAGGGAAAATTTTAGGGTATAAAATTATTTCATACTTAAAAGTGGTCGAACCCCCTTCATTTTCCACTAGTAAATTGAAAAGTATCCCACTACACCAAAAAAGTCTTTTTTAATTTAATTGAATTTAATATTTCCCCCTTATAAATCCCCCCAAAAAACAGACATAAGAGAATAGCTTGATGACTGTACATAAGATAAAAGAGAACCATTCTGTGCCAAACGACTTAAATGGCTGACCAATTGAATATCTGAAAAATTAAAAATTGAAAAATATTGTTCAGAAACCAGTTCCATTCTTTCCCAATTCTGAACGTTTTTCTGGCCCAGCTATACGTTCCAATTCTTTATCCAGTTCTGATAAAAATTCTTCCCATTGAATAAATGATTCTTTTAATTTTTGAATGATTCTAGCTTGAAAAATAAATTTTTATTTAAAATAAAATACAGTAAAATCACCTATAAGATATCCCTAGGATCTGAAAAAGTATCTTAGAACGAGGTGTCTATTAAATAGAGGTGTTGCCTCTGCGTATCTTATAATGAAGTCTCTGGTCTATTAAATAGAGGTGTTTGTTATAATGAGATTTTTCGTCTCCTAAATAATTGTACCTTATAAAGAGGTTTTTGGTTTGTTAAATAGAGGTGTCTCTTAAATAGAGGTGTCTCATATAATGAATTCTTAAAAATTAATTTTACCTTTCTCACTACTATTTTCACTCAATTCTTCCAATTTTTGATTAAATTCTTCCAAATTTTTAACTTGTAAAGCCTCATACAACTTTGCCAGTCTAACACCCACATCCGTACTAACAACACGTGATTGAAGAAAATTAGCCGTAAAACTAACGGCTGAGGATTGTGATAACTTTAAAAACAAAAAAAATTTTCTTTGGAAAGGTTTACAAATTGTAACATTTTTGAGACAATCCCCCCCCCCCCCCTTTTGGTTTTTAATTCAAAAAAATGTTTGCCCTCACCTCCCTTTATTTTATTAGTCTGGACAAACACACACCTTTAAATATTTAAATACAATAGAACAAAAAGAAATGATCTGGTTGATATTTTATCTGTTAAGTTTTCCTCTAGTCCCGTGTTTCGAAAAATAACTTTTCTCTCATTATTTCAAGGTTAATTTTAGGCTTTTTTGTAACATTTTTCCCTTAAAAAATTTTAATAAAAAATTTAGGGTACAAAATGGTCAGCAAGTCTGCCAATATTTTCTTTAGTGTATATATTGTCCTATTACCTCTATATTGTCTTTCTCTAGATGTGAGTTTTTAAATTTTGTTTTTAACCAAGTTAGGTACTGTTTAACCTATCTTAAAGTGAGGTGTTCCTATATAGGGTAGTCTCTCCAAAATTTGGTAGTAAATTGGGTAGTCTCTCCAAGTGAGTAATCAACTTTAAAAAAGCGCTAAACTGAGTAATATCGAATATGAAGGTGTCTAATATGAGCTGTAGAAATAATATTAAGCAGGGGTGGCCCAAAAGTGGCGAAGGTGCCGGAAATCGGACTGTCGGAAGGAAAAATCGAAATTCTAATCCAACTTATGATAGTGAAAGTAATTTAAATATATATCAGATTTATTGGGCAGTTCCAAGTCAACAATGCTTAAACAAAACGAGGAAACCTATAGAACCTCAAAAATTTGGAATTAAAACAAACAAAAATCAAAAGTTTCATGGAACTGAGGTGTTCTTCTTAAATTAAAAAATTTTAAAATTTCCTTTAAGATTGTAATATTTTATGAACACCAACTTGGATTATATCCCTATTTAGAATTTAATGATTTTGACGAATCTACGAATGATGACAATTTAGAATTAAATAAAACGTTAATTGTTAAATATATTAATGGTGGTCTACCTCAAGTAAAAATTACTAGTCTTTAAAATAGAAACCTCAATATAAGAAACACACTTAGGGCTGAGAACCTTATAATGAGATTTTCTTATAATGAGGGGTATCTTATATTGGGGGTACATTAGATTAAAGACCTCACTACAAGATACACCCTCAGGGCTTATAAATCGTACCTCTAAATAGAGGATATCGCCTAGGAAGCAGGTGTAAAAGATCGTATCTTAAATAGAGGGGTATCTAACATTCGGTGTATCTTATAATGAGGATATGTGGGTATCCTAAAATGAGGTGTTCTTGTATCAAGGGGTATCTTGTACTGAGGGGTATCTTATAATAAGAGCTATCATGTAATGAGACGTGACTTATACTGGGGGTTATCTTAAAGAGAGTATCGCCCAGTAGCCACCCAAATTTTAAAAGATCGTCTCTTAAATAGAGGTGTATCTAATATGAGGAGGTACCTTATAATGGGGGTTTACTGAAATTTAAAAATCTTTCTCTAATTTCTATTTACAGAACATAAATTTAAACGACCACTTGGAAAAGGCCAAGAACGACATTTTAAAAGCAATCCCCGACCCCGACTTCTCCGGACCAGCAATAATAGACTACGAAAAGTGGAGACCCGAATGGTCCCTAAATTGGGCAGCTCGACGGATTTACCAATTGGAATCGACAAAAGACGTTCTTGAACGTTTCCCAGGAATTAGCGAAAAATCGGCGACAGAAATAGGCCGGGAATTATTTAATAAAAGAGCGAGGAAATTTACTGTTGAAACGATTAGATTGGGAAGGAAATTACGCCCAAAAGCTTTGTGGGGATTTTATGATACGCCTTTGTGTAATTATGATGCTGGAGAACGATGGCCTGTTGGTTGTTTGGAATTGTTTAGAAAACATAATGACAAGTAAAATTAAGACCTCCTTATAGGATACACACTTGGAGGTGAAAAAATGTCTCTTATAATGAGGCGGTCTTAAATAGAGGGTAAATAGAGGCTCTCATATCCAGTGGCCAACAAATATTGAAGAGCGTCTCTTAAATAGAGACGTATCTAGTATCGGATTCTCCTTATAAGATACCTTCATCTGATACAGTCCTCAACGCTAGATATACCTCTGTTTAAGAGATTTTCTTAATTCGGTTGGCCATCTCATTAAAGGTACAATTTTTCAGCCCCAATGGTTATCTTATAATGAGGTTTTAGCTATTTCTACAACAAATAAATATTTTCTAGGCTATGGTGGCTGTATGCAGAAGTTAGCGCTCTTTATTCATCAATATATTTATATCCCGGTGATCGAAAACGGAAAAAAATTCTGTGCGAAAGACATATGCATGCAAAAGTAGCAGAGGCTGAATGGACTTGGTTTTTTCTTTAAAAAAATTTTTCCTTCAAATTCTTTGCAGGTCGTTACGTCGAAAGGATCGTCCAGTTATTTTGTTTACAAAAATGGAATTGGACCCTTATTCTCCCTCTCAAAATTTGTTTTATTCGAAAGAAGAGCTTTTTTGTAGTTATGAGTGGACAGCTCAATTAGGTGTTGATGGCCTTATTATTTGGTCAAGTTCTAAACAAATTGGAGAAAGATGCCATTCAATTTCTGTGTATTTAAACAATGTTTTTGGACCGTTTGTACAAAAATTAATTGAGAATACAAAAGAGTTAAGAGACAAAAACCCCCATTATAAGATACCCGTGGGGGATGAAAAAGTCTCTTATAATGAGGTGTGTTAAATAGAGGGTATCGGTTAGATAGCTCCCTCCTCTAGTGGTCAACCGAATTTTAAAGAGCGTCTCTTAAATAGAGGTGTATATTATATTGTAGGTATCCGATGCAGTCGACCTCACTACTAGATACACCCAATAATAAATACACCTCTATTTAAGAGACGTTTTAAAAAATTCGGATGACCATTGGGTAGGCGAGCGTTCTAAGCGGTACCCTCTATTTAATATACAGCTCATTATAAGAACCGACCCTAAGGGCGTCTCTTATAACGAGCTCTGAGTGTTTATAGAATCATTTTAGTTGTTCAACACGAATCTGTCATGGACGTGGCCGTTGTATTTTACGCGACAGACGTAGACACCAAAAACCTTGGCATGGACACGACCATTGGCCTCGAAATAAATTTACGTGTATATGTCCAAGAAATGAAACTTATTATGGAGAATATTGTGATTTACCTGGGCCTAGAGGAGAGAATAAAGAGAACAAGGATTTCCTAGGAAAAACAATCGTAGCTTAAAAAAGCAGCTATTTTCACCGACTGGACCTATGTCGAAATTTCGACTGCAGAATCTGATTTCTAAATTACTATTTCGAAATTTCGACTTGTAAATTTTGCATTTCGTTTTGAAATCGAAATTTCGTCTGTAACTTCGATTTCGAAATTTCGATTTTTTCGAAACTGCCCTCGTACATTTGTATACTAGTACAATTAAATTTTCATTACCCCAATTTTAAAAATCGCTTAGAATAAATTAAATTTTTTTTTATTTAAATTCCCACCTGTCTACATTCAATAATTTTTTCACTCATAAATTCAGCCATTTGTCCCAATATTTTATCAATATCGTCATTACCCCCATTTACTGAATTAATTATTTCTGGGGGTGGAAGGACTATAATATCTCTAATTTTTTCTTGTCGGTGGTCATTAGTTGAGAATTGTCCTTCTTGTATAGTTGTTGTTTGGGTTGAAGGGTCTTCAGACATTTTTTCTTTTTTTAATTAAAATTTTGTTTGGAGTAATAATATTCATTTAAATTTTTTGATAAATAAAAATAAATTTTAAATAAAGAAACTAAAAAAAATAAATAAAATGAATTATTAAATAGTGCTTATAAATACACCTTATTTAGAAGGATTTTAAAAGTGTAATTTATTTTCGAAATTTCGACTTTGTATTCATTAAGCCAGTTTTAAAAATCCTTCTAATATATTTCCTGACTAGAAAATTCACTGACTAGAGCTATGTCGAAATTTCGACTTCAAAATTTGATTTCGAAATTTCGAATGAATTCGAAATTTCGCGAAATTTCGACTTAAAATTTCGAGTTCGACATTTCGATTTCTAATAGAAGATACACCTCTATTTAAGAGACGATTTTTAAGCTTAAGGGTTTAGAGTGGGTAAGCTGAAAAAAAGATACCTTCTATTTAATAGACAGCTCATTATAAGCGTATTTTTAACCCCAAGGGAGTATTTTTTAATTAAATAAATAAATGAGAAAATCTGTTTAAATGAAAAGGAAATGGGTAAAAATAAATTCCAACAAATAAAAAAATAAAAAAAAAGTATGGCACACACCTACAATTCTATTAGGCATATAAAATACTCGGCAAAAGAATTATTTACCTATATTTAATTAAATTAGTCAGCTATTAATATATTTATTTAAATTTTAAAAAATAATTGAGAGAAAATAATTAAAAAAAAGAATTTTAGTTATTTAAGAAAAAAAATATTTTTTTTGAATAAGAGAAAAAATTCTTTTGAAAATTAGCATAAAAGAAATTTAAAAGAATATTCTTCATAAATTAAAAAAAATTTATTTTTTAAGGGTATTTTATTTTAAGGGTCCAAATAGGCGCGCGGCAAAGTAGGCGCAAAGTCATAACTTCCTTCGAGTTTTACGAATTTTTCTAAGTTTGGTATCAAACGATGCCTCTCATCGATCTGAACAGATTGGTACCAAAATTGTTAAGGTCCAGAAAGTTTCAAACTAGTTATGGCTTTGCGCCAACTTGGCTGCGCCAACTTGGCTGCGCGCCTACTTGGGCCCTTAAAAAATATTTTTTTTATTTAAATATTTTATTTTTTAGTTCAAAAGGGGTAAAATACCTAAATGATATACTATTAGAAACGCTGTTAGTCAATTAAGAATTAAATACATAGGTTGGCGGCAATGGCATTTTTATTTATATAAATATTAAAATTGATTTAATAGAAAATTCTTTTTTTTAGTTTTCACACGCAAATGTTAATAACAATAAAAAAAGGGAATGACGAATTTTTTAAGCATTGGAAAAAAAATAAATTTTTTTAAGTGCGCAATTTTGTAGTAAAAAAAGAGTTTGCCAGATGAGGTCTACTAAATTGTTTGAGAGAGTAAAATAAAAAAATTAATTTAATAGAGAATTAAAGAGAATAATCGTATCCTGTGGAATTTTAAAGGGCGAGGCAGGAAATTAATTTAGGAATTAATTTGCGAGCTAAAATTGACCTCTCAGTTGTAAATACTCCCTATGATGAAAGGAATCGAAGAAATCGTATCTTAAAGCGAGGTGTATTTAAAAGTAAGAGTTCTGCGGTATCGAGATCCCGGCCACTCAGTAGCCAGCCAAATTTTTAAAATCGGATCTTAAATAGAGGTTAACTTAGAAGGTTTTACAAACTGAGGAATGACTGTATTTATAAAACAGTGTATTTTGTACTGGCGATGAAACGTCTCAATTTTCGATGAAATGAAGGCAACAAAACGACACGGTTGAAAGTCTTTTGGTAAAACGACAATTGGACAGCGAGAAAATGGGTAAATATTAAGAAATCTGTTTTTTCTTGAAAAACTTGTTGCAAAATTTTTTGGTTCAATGGACGAAAACATTCCAAACTGTTCCCAACTCAACAATGAAAGTAACAATCAGTCAATCCACTACCCTCAAAAACGTTTTTATCGTCAAAGAGCACATAGCAATCCAATGTCTGATCACGATCTTGTTTACCCTATTTCTCCAGAAAAGTATTTTTTTCGAGTAGAAAATCTTTTAAAAATTTAATTTTTAAGAATGGATTGGTCTCAACTTTTTTCTTCTCCTTCAAGCAATTGTTTGCCCCAATTTGCTGATATTGGTTGTGGATATGGGGGTCTGTTGGTTAGACTTTCGCCCATGTTTCCTGACATTATGATGGTTGGAATGGAGATTAGAATTAAAGTATGGTTAAAATTAAATTGTGGGGCCTCATTATAAGTACCCCTAATATTAGATGAACCTCTATTTAAGAGACTCATAAAAATTGGTTGGCTGCGGGGCGGAGGAGGCGCCTAATCGATACCCTCTATTTAGAGACACCTCTTTATAAGGAACCTCATTATAAGGGACGGTTTTTAAGGCCAACGGTGCCTCCTATAGTGAGGTCAGACTTTTCAATCATTTTAATAAAAAATTTTATTTAGGTCTCAGATTTTGTTCAAGATAGAATCAAAGCCTTGCGGGAGCAAAACCCTTCAAAATATGGAAATATATGTTGTGTTAGAAGCAATGCAATGAAGAACATTACAAACTTTTTCTTCAAAGGACAACTTGACAAAATGTTTTTTCTCTTCCCGGACCCTCATTTTAAGAAGACAAAGCACAAGTGGAGGATAATTTCAACAAATTTACTCTCAGAATATGCTTATGTGTTGAGGCCTGGAGGTTTATTTTTGCTTAGAAATTGATTGAAAGTAAAACCTCACTATGAGTTCACCATTGAGTCTTCTTAAGGCGTGTTTTTGTAAACGTTAATTAGGCAACATCCCTCTTTTTAAGACGCTTTAGGGGTTTGGTATTTTGACATTTTTCATCGTTTGGTATTCCGGCGGCCTTGTGGGAGTGAGGTGGTGTTATTTCGGCACCATTTCCACAGTGTGGAGTCGTTTTGACATTACGGGGTACTACTTTACGGCTTGATTGGCGTTATTGGGGCTACAGGCTTGATTAGGGTATAGCTTGTAGTGAGTTTGATTTCGAGGTCCGACTTTATTCTACTTTATTCAGGTAGAATCTATACAATAACTGACGTAGAAGAAGTACATAAATGGATGGTAGACCAAATTGGACAACACCCTCTTTTTAAACGTTTGGAGAAGGAAGAAGAAGAAAAAGATGAGATTGTGCCTTTACTTTATGATAGCACAGAAGAAGGACAAAAAGTTACTAGAAATTCAGGTTTAAAGTGGCTGGCGTTGTTTCGGCGACTTGAAAATCCATAGTTTTTTTTTGTATTTTTAGAGTACTTTTTGGATATCTCCTTTCCCGAGCATGTATTCAGGAAAAATTTTCGGGGAGGGGAGGGGGGGGGGGTGATCATTTGAAAAATATCCTAAAGATATCCAAATAAAAGTCAAAGAAAGTTTTATTAATTTTTTAAAGGTTTTAATTTTTAACCCCATTCCAGGCAACATCGGATCAACTTGAAGAAATAGATCCTAACACTGAAGAAATACTTCTCAACGCGGCCTGTTGTTATATCATTCTTCTGCACCTACAAACTTGGCCATAGCGAAATTCCACTCCATAGTGTCCTTTGTGTACTGAAAAGTTAAAAATAAATTATCATTTTTAGAAACAAAACCTTCTGCAAACTAGCCAACGCCTTCTTGTAACTAGCTCCACTAATAAGTTCCTTCAATTTTGTACCACGTAGCCGTTTGAGAAGCGTTTTAAGAAACCAATTTGGAGAAGACACATGATAATATAGCAGTCCTCGAATAAGAGGCAGCTCCTCGTGTTGAGAGTCCATCTCCTCCAGCTTGTCCATTGTTTCCTGAAATAGTTAAAAATTAAATTCTTTAAAAAAACAATAAAATTACCTTCACTTCAATCGCCTTCACAACACTATACTCCTAATACTCGACATCTTAAATAAAAATTTCACATTTAAAAATTGGACTTGGCACTCTATGGGGGTGGAAGGGGGTCTCAGTTTTGATAGTGTTGTGAAGGCGATTGAAGTGAAGGTAATTTTATTGTTTTTTTAAAGAATTTAATTTTTAACTATTTCAGGAAACAATGGACAAGCTGGAGGAGATGGACTCTCAACACGAGGAGCTGCCTCTTATTCGAGGACTGCTATATTATCATGTGTCTTCTCCAAATTGGTTTCTTAAAACGCTTCTCAAACGGCTACGTGGTACAAAATTGAAGGAACTTATTAGTGGAGCTAGTTACAAGAAGGCGTTGGCTAGTTTGCAGAAGGTTTTGTTTCTAAAAATGATTTTTAAATTTATTTTTAACTTTTTAGTACAAAAAGGATACTATGGAGTTGAATTTCTTTTTGGCCAAGTTTGTAGATGCAGACGAATGATATAACAACATCCCCCGCGTTGAGAAGTATTTCTTCGGTGTTAGGATCTATTTCTTCAACTTAATCCAACGTTGCCTGGAAGGGATAAAAATTAAACTCTTTAAAAATTTAATAAAATTTTCTTTGACTTTTAATTTGGATATCTATAGGATCCACCGTTGTCTGGAAGAGGTAATATAGGGGGAGGGACGGGATACCAAAAAGTACCTTTTTTAGATTTATTTTTTTAATAAATTGATTGTTAAAATTTTTTGTTCAAGTTTGATTGTTTTTATTACATTACTACTTATGTATTTTTTTGCTCTCCATTTAATTTTAAAAAATTTTTTAAAGTTAATTATGTCAGAACAAAGCAGCGGAATTGTTGAGTGGGATTACGAATCGCTAGGTCTTTCTTATTCTGTGCCTGTTCACATGGCTGCTGGTGCCGTAGCTGGGATGGCAGAGCATTGTGTTATGTTCCCTTTGGATAGTGTGAAGACTCGAATTCAATCTCTTTGTCCGTGTCCTGAGTGGGAATGTCCAACACCTTTTCATGGAGTTGCTTCAATTGCGAAAAGAGAGGGGTTTAGAAGGACGCTTCGTGGAATTAATGCGGTTGCTTTTGGATCGATTCCAGCACATGCCTTGTATTTTACATTTTATGAAAAAGTCAAGGTTTGAGTTTACATATATTTTGTTTTATTTGGTTTGACTCGGGCCTACCAAGTGTGTCAGGTGTACCCAAACTTTACATCAGATATCTGGGAAAGTTTTGAAAATTCGAACCGGACAATGACTTCTCAACCCGAGATGTGTCTTTCTCAATTTGGATACTTTATACGATTTCTGGGTAGGAGCTTGTCTGGACGTTGCTTCGTATATACGACCCATCTTCATGAATATTTTAAGCCCCAAAAACTTTATCTTATGCTGAGATCCGACTGATTATTTTTAAAAAGTATTTTTAAATTTTTAATTATTCTTAAAGGGCATGCTAACTGGAAATACTTATGGACATTCTAATACGGTGTCGTATGCTATGGCTGGAGTTGCTGCAACAGTTGTCCACGATTTAATAATGAATCCAGCCGAAGTTATCAAACAACGAATGCAAATGCATTATAGTCCCTATGGAGGGTCTTTGGAATGTGTACGTTGTATTTACAAAACTGAGGGTATTTCTGCATTTTACCGGTCATATTCAACACAACTTTTGATGAACATACCTTTCCAAGCAGTCCATTTTATGAGCTATGAATTTTGGCAACAGGTTTTTTTTTGTATTCTAAATTTGCTTGGACGCCGTAGTTCCAGACTATTGTTGGGGGTTCGGTTTGTAGGATCGAATCGGGCATCGAATTTTGGCCCGAAAAAGGCTCGAACGGCCCGATTCGATAAAAATGAGGCCTGAACACGATTCAAACCTAAGCCCGATTTGAAAACCACAACCCCATTCCAGACGCTTTAGTATTTCGTCATCTTTAAGTTTGGTATTTCGGCGTGGCGTTTTGGCATTATACTTATAAAAATAAATTAAAAAATATTTTAGTTAATAAATCCAAGCCATCGTTATGACCCAAAAAGTCATTTACTTTCCGGTGGACTTTCTGGAGGTCTCGCAGCAGCATTAACGACTCCTCTAGATTGTATTAAAACGGTATTTTTTACTTCTTTTTTAGCTAAAAAGTAACCTTTAAGGTGCTAAACACCCAACAGTCTCCACAACCATTGTTAGACCAAAGGGGGTCTATTCTATATTTTGGAGGTTCTTATAGAGGTTTTTTATAATTTTTTTTTCTGATAATTTCATTTTAATAATTTTAGGTGTTTTTGATGCCATTTGGTCAATTTATTCAAATCGCGGATTTCTCGGTTTCTTTTCTGGTATTCAAGCAAGAGTTTTATATCAAATGCCGGCAACAGCTCTAAGTTGGAGTGCTTATGAATTATTCAAATATTTGCTTGGTGAAAGGACTTGTGTTGATATTTATAGCAAAAATGGATTGTTATCCTCCAATAGTTGTTGACATTTAAGAGCATAGTAAAATGTGCATATTTTTTTATATATTTTACCTCCATAAAAATATTTGAGATCAAACGAAGGTTGCTTTTTATTTTTTGTTTGTGGAACATCTCGTAATTAACTTTTCATTTGTTTTTTTTCTGAAAATTTTAGGTTGTTCTTTGTGTTGATATTTTAAATACAAATACATAAATATATTTTATACGTTTTTGTTGTTTTTTTATGAGTTTTCTTTTCTCTTAATTTTTTTAAGTTTAAAGATTTTTAACCTAAAGACTAGAAAACTTTTAGTTACATTTGGAAGAAGATGTCAAACTCAACTTTTCCAACTGATGCATTAGGTATTTAAAGTTTTTCTTCAAGTTTTTGAAAGCCATCGGGCTGTGGGTGTGGACCAAGGCTTCAATTCCGTTTTTGATATTCCAGGACTATACGTCAGAGAATACCGAGCGTCTAAAATTTTAAAAATTTTTTTGTTCATTTTAAACTTACTAGTCCAAAACTTTTTTTCCCAGGTAAAGCACAAATCGCCCTTGCTATAACATTCCTCGCTGGTGGCTTAACTATTGGTTATATTATTGGACGTCGTACTGGACTTGCTTTTGCTGTTCGTCATAACAAGCGAATTTCGTTAGAAAAAGACAAAATTGCTGATAAAGTGGATTTGGAGGATATTGGAGATAAAAAAGTTTTTTGTCGTTGTTGGCAATCAAAAAAGGTTTTTTTAATTTAAATTTTAGATTCCATTTTATTTTTAGTTTCCATTTTGCGATGGAAGTCACATGGCACATAATAAAGAGACCGGTGACAATATTGGACCTTTGATTATACAAAAGCGTGCCTCTTAAAAAATTTTTTTAGAAAGTGATAAAATTTTAACTTATTTTGGAGTATCTGGAATTTTGGACATTGGCGGATTTTCGAGATTAATAATTGAGTTTCCTTATATTCTGGCACTTTGAACGAATAGCCTATATTACCAGTGACCATATCTTCTGTACCCTTATAACTCGGCCCAAAGTCATTTTTGGAAGTAAACTGAAACACTACCAGTAGACGATATTCCCTTGTCGGTGACCAAAATTCCAGATTTTATCTTATATCTTATAAAATATTAAAAAAATTTATCTTGACTTTTATCGTCCTTTCTGACGTAGAATATATTAAAATAAAATTTGTTGTTCTAAAAATATTTTTGGTGTATTTTAATTACACAATATACCTTTAACTGTTTTTTAACTTTAAATTATTTTCCAAGTATATAGATGCGTTTTACTGCTGTACTTGGAGATTCTAAATCAGTTGAAATTTTTTCAAGTTTGTTTATTCTTTTTAAATTAAATTTTTTTAATCATTTAGAAGTGTTAGGAATCGCTTCAAAAATATGTAGAAAAAGGATTGTTGTGAGGATTACACCAAATGAATTTAGTTTTGTTAATGTTTACAGCATTAGAGAAGGAATTTGTTTGGATTTTCGTTTGTTAAAGGTTTTTATTTTTTTTAATTTTCTTATAGGCAGACCTTATATTGATTGTGAGTTATATCTGGAAGGGTGTCATGGCTTAGGAAGCTCCTATACCCAGTGGCCTCCCCTTCCCTTATATCTAGTCTAGACTGTATTTATACATAATAGGGTTTGACTCTAATAAAAGTTTAAAAATTTAAATAGGACCAACTTTTCTGTTCTTGGGTATTTGAAGGAATTTCTGTGGAAAACAACGCAATATTCTTTGAACTTTCCACTGATGATTTAATTGGTTCAATACAATCTCGTGAAAATCAAGCAAAATTTAAATTGGTAAAAAAGGATAATATTCCACATTTGAGAATTGAATTGAGTGCAAATGGATTGGTTAATGAAATTCCGATAAATTTTATTCTTGTCAGAAATTGGAATGATTATAATCCTCCAAATATGGGAACTCCTTCTGTTGCTGTTACTTTGCCTCCAGTCAAAAATTTGTCGAAAATTTTGTCTGCTGTTAAAAACATTGGAGCAAAGAATGCTGTAAGGTTTTTGGAATTTTTTAAATTTTTTTTTGATTTAATTGAGTTAATCATGTAGGGTTTTAGGTACTTTTGGAAGGGAGATTTTTATGAGTTTATATTTGCTTGTTAGGTCAGTGACTTGATCTTGTCTCAGGGTTGAACAGCAAGAGCTAAAGACCTGATTACTCCCCCAAATTGGACCATTCCACCATCTTCGATCAGGCAGCGAACCTAGGCCTTCCTTTTTATTTAGAGTCAAGACTGTTAACCACTACTCCACGGCTGTCTGGAATTATTAGTCCCCACCAGACATCGAACCTTCGACCCCTTATTAGTCCAAGTCAGGACTGTTGACCACTACACCACAGGTTCGAATTGAGCTGATTTTTATTTCAGGCCTTTAGAGTAAACAATTCTGGAGAATTTAGTGTTTGTGCTATAACAGATATGGCAAAAGTTGATATTTATGCTGGCGATTTGACAAATTTGTCGTTAACTGGTTCATCAACAACAACTCCAGGTTTATTTTTTAAATTAATTTTCTAACCTTAAAATTTAAATTTTAGTAACCCCAAGAAGATCTATCGATGAATTTTCTTCAGCTATTTTGGATATAAGAGCATTATATCCGTTTGTGAGCAGTTTGTCGCCGTATATTGCTAGGCTTGGAATTAGTTTTGTTTTTTTTAATTTAATTTTTTTTAATAAAAATTTTTTTGTTAGAAATTGTAAATGGAAAAGGAGCAATATTTTCAGCTACTGAACTTGAATGTCATTTAACACTTTATATTGCTGGTCAACAACAAGATTAGAAAAATTTATTTTTGTGTTTTGTGTATATTTTTTCTTCTTCGATCTCTTTAATTTATTTGAAAAGATTTAATTTATTTTAGAAAAATATTTTATTAAATGTTGACTGATTTTTTTAATTTTAAGCTTTTTAAATGCTTTAATTAATTAATTTTTGTTGATTAATTTATTTTCAAAAAATTTTTAGCAAAATTCGATTTAAATTATATCTTGCAAGGATGGTCTCAATTGACAAGAGCTTTGTCTGTGCTTGGCCTTTTGGTATTCTGAAAACAATGCATTGGGTTTGAGTTTTTAATAATTTTTTTGAGTTTTTTGGGGTGAATGATGGGTGATTAGTTGTTAAAAAATAGTCAATAACTCAACAATGGTATATTGCCGAACCAATGGAATTATCTTCTTTTATGTTAGCATGTCATGTCTCTAATTGACTAGTCCTCAGTTTTGAATATTTGAGATTTCGATGGAACTACATTTATCAGTTCCTTAGTGTCTTTCCGTTTCCTCGGGGTTCTGTGTTTTCCACGTTTCCTAAACCGTGGAAGCACTTGTTAATTTTTATTTTTTCAATTTTTAGTTGATTCCTTTAATCATTGTGATATTTACTTTCTATGCGGATTACTTCTACAACACAATTGGATTTATTCTTTTCATAAGCTGGAATTCGCTTCTTGTTTGTCTCATAAGTTGGTTTTGTTATCTTTTTGGCCTTCAAAAGATTGATGTGCACTTTGTGGGTGGATTTGCATTTATTCCTTTTGCTCTTCTTGTGAGTTTTTCTTTGGCATTTGGGAGAGTTGAGCGTTGTATTCGCGGAAATTTTTTGAGGACTTTCCTTTTTGCGGACATTTCCTCAGGGTTTTTTTGACTTCTTTGCTCTAAAGTAAGCCCTATTGACTGTCATCCGAGGAAACAACACTCTTCTCGTTGCAACCAGACGTGGGCGAAACGTTTCGTTTCGTTTCGTTGTTTCGTTAGTTTCGTTATGTTTTTTACTGTTTCGTTTCGTTTCGTGACGAAACAGTTTTTAATTTGTTTCGTTTCGTTTTGTTAACGAAACACCTGTGTTTCGTTAACGAAACATTACCTATTTTTAAGAAAAAATATTACCCAAAAACTGAAAAAATTTCACCTTTGGCCTTCCAAAATCCGCAAAATTTTCGCCTGCGGCGCTGAAAAGGGAAGAAATTTGGCTTCTTTTCCTTCCAATATTCTCAAAAATTTCGCCTGCGCGCTGAAAATGAAAAATCTGGTTTCTTGGCCTTCCAAATTTCTCCCTTAATCTACATAAATTAAGGGGGAAACATAAATTAAGGAAGGTTTCTTGGCCCACTTAATCTACGTAAATCCCCGAAATATTTAAATAATATTATTTTATATTTTAACGAACATACTGGGATTTGGATGAAGATCCACCGCATTACTGCCAACAAATGGCCAATACCCAACACTGACAATTGTCAATACCTTCCAAATTTCTCCCTTAACCCAGCATACTCGAGCTATTTTTTTCCCAATTACTCGGTACTCGACGTACTCTAGTATTAATAGAAAAATCGACTGGGTAATTATACATGGAGGGATTATGAGTTTTTGGCCCTCTAAAATTCTTAAAAAATTTTCCTTTGACCAATAAGAAGTGATTTTTTTCGCCTACGATCTTCTGATTTCTAAAATTTTCGCCTGCGGCGCTGTAGAAAGAAGAAATTTTGATTCAAAAATTATTGCACATGACGCTTTAAATTTAAACCTAGATATCCTGGATAGAGAATTAGATGAGATTAAGGGAAACACTGGCGTTTGAACTGATTGGGCCTACAACAAATGGCTAATGGGACCACCATTTGTGTCCCACATAATTATATGATAACATATATTTCACTAGTGGCCCATTAACATCATTAAACTTGGATAGTTAATAAAATAATTAAGTTTTTTGAGATTTTTTTGAAAATTAAAATTTTTCGTTTTGTTTCGTTTCGTTTCGTTAAATTTTGACTGTTTCGTTTCGTTTTGTTAACGAAACGATTTTTAAAAATTTTTGTTTCGTTTCGTTTCGTCGGAAAAAAATTTGGAGTTTCGCCCAGGTCTGGTTGCAACTGCCAATTTTTCAAATTAAAAATTTCTTAAAAAATTTATATTGAAGGATACTATCGTCGCATGTATTGGCACTGTAGCATATGGAATTGGTTCAATTATAAGCGCTATAGCAGTCTTAAGTTCATTTCGTTATAGTGGCGGTGTCATTTTTGCTTATATTTCTGCTACGGTTAATTTTTGATTTTTTAAGTTTAAAATAGCGAAAAATTTTCTAGGCTCTCTGTTTGCTGGCATTCTTCGCTTTTGCTTACTTCGTTATTCTAATTTACCGTGCAATTCCGAATGGACAATACCGATATCTTTTTTCGATGATTATTGAAGGGAATCAAGTGACTTCGAGAAATTTGCCAGGACCGGGAGGGCCAAACAATACAGTTCCTCATATTTAAATGGAAAAACATGGTGATTTTGTAAATTTTTTGTGGATAAGGGATCGAGCTGGGTCTGGGACAGGGTCTATGGTTGGAGGGAAGACCCGACCCTGGAATTTTTGAGCTTCCTAGGTGATTTTCTAAGTCTGAACCTGTTCTTTCTGAACCTTTTGGGTTTTATGACTTTTTCTGAACTTTTAATATTTATTCCAGGATTTCCTGCCCTGGGGGGACCCCCTGGAGATTCCTGGTTTTCTTGGTCTTTTTCTGGATCTTTTTTGAACTACATGTCCATGTCAACGAACCAACCCTCACTGTCCAGTTTCAGGCTCGATCTCTCTTTTTTGAATTTAAAATTGCGGTCATAATCTTAAATCAAAGGCATAATTATTTTTAATTTTTTCCTTCGTGCCTTCTATTTTCTAATTTAAATCATCCTTTAAATGTGCACTTTTATTTTCTGTATAAAATATATAAATGACATTAAATTGTCTTTAAAAATTGTTTTAAATCCATTTTTATCTTTTTAATTTTCTTTGTCATTTTATCAATTTTTTTCTATTTTTTAAAAATTAATTAATGGCATCAAAAAGTATTATTCGTCCGTTAGAAAATAAAGTTGCGTTGGTGACTGGGGCATCGCGTGGAATCGGTAGAGGAATAGCCTTGCAATTGGGACAAGCTGGAGCAATTGTTTATCTGACTGGAAGAGCCCCTTCAAATTCTTTTTCACAAACTGAATTGCCTTCTCTTGAACAGACTGCAAAAGGTTTTTTTTAATTTTTTGTGTTTTCCTATTAACTTCCAAGGGATTTTGAATATCAAGGGCGTATCCAGGGGGTCGGTTTCGGGGGGGGGCTAACACTGGGTGGGCGCAAAAATTTTTGGCGTTTACCTTGGCGTTCCGGACGCAAATTTTTTGTACATAAATTTTTATCTTTTCTGCGCCGCAGGCGAAAATTTTTTGAATTTTAGAAGGCCGTAGGCAAAAAAATTCACTTATTTAGCGCCGCAGGCGAAAATTTTTTGGAATTTGGAGCCCAAGAAGCCAGATTTCTTCCTTTTTTAGCGCCGCAGGCGAAAATTTTGAGGATTTTGGAGCCCAAGAAGCCAGATTTCTTCCTTTTTTAGCGCCGCAGGCGAAAATTTTGAGGATTTTGGAGCCCAAGAAGCCAGATTTCTTCCTTTTTTAGCGCCGCAGGCGAAAATTTTTTGGAATTTGGAGCCCAAGAAGCCAGATTTCTTCCTTTTTTAGCGCCGCAGGCGAAAATTTTGAGGATTTTGGAGCCCAAGAAGCCAGATTTCTTCCTTTTTTAGCGCCGCAGGCGAAAATTTTGAGGATTTTGGAGCCCAAGAAGCCAGATTTCTTCCTTTTTTAGCGCCGCAGGCGAAAATTTTTTAAAATTTGAGGGTTGTAGGCGAAAAAATTTCACTTTTTCTACAATCCTTCTCCTAATTTTTTCCCCCTTTCCCCCATTTCGGGGGGGGGGGGGCTCTAGCCCCCCCAGCCCCCCCTGGATACGCCCTTGTTGAATATTAGGGACTTAATCTGATTCATTCCTTGCTTTACCTTTTACCATGTGGAAATTCGGCCTCCACATCCATACATATTAGATTAATTTCCCTGAAACACCTCGAAAGGCAGCAAGTAAAGAACAGGTCTAGTGTTGGCAACTGGTTAATATTCTTTTTACTCCCCATTCGAGTTGTCACCATCTTATTATTCTCCATTTAATCATCACCCTAAGGTGGACCTTAAACTTCAAAATTCCCCTTTTTTCAGAAATTAAAGACAATGGAGGCAATTCACATCCAATATATTGTGACCATTCAAAAACTCAAGAAGTTCGTTCACTCTTTAAACGTATTGAACAGGAACAAGGCGGACGTTTAAATATTCTCGTTAATAATGCTTATTCTGGAGTTCCGGTAAATTATTTTTTTACTTAAATAAATCTAGCTTTATGTAAAGTGGGGGCATACTTATGGGGGGGGCTTCCACTTATTCTTTCTGCTCCAGGGTTGGAGGAGGGTGTACATAAGTAAAATCTGACTTTAATTTGATTTTTGCTACGGGGGCGTGGAGGATGAATCTGGGTGAGAATCTTCTACAGTTCCAAGTAAATTGCCATCCTTCGGGACGGTGTGTGTTTCGACTCGCATTTTAATTTACAAATTTTTCAATTTTTTAGAGTTTAATAAAAAATGCTGGCAAAAAGTTTTGGGAATGCGAACCTGAATTTTGGGATGATATAAATGAAGTAGGCCTTAGAAATGCTTATTTTTGCTCTACATTTGCAGCACGTTTAATGGTTCCAAAAGGTTTTTATTGTAAACAAATTTAAAAGAATTTTAAAAATTTTTTAAGGAGATGGTTTAATAGTAAATATAAGTTCAGCTGGAAGTTTACAATATTTATTTTCTGTGCCATATGGAGTTGGAAAAACTGCTATAGATAGAATGACTGCAGACATGGGATTTGGTATTTATTTTATTTTTAGATATATATTCGGGGGATTTTTAGAGTTCCTTAGAATTGTTCAGAATTTTTTTTAAATTTCAGATTCACGAAGCGACATTGGCTGAGGATCATGTCTCACTAAATGTGTGTCATTTGTGAGTAAATGTCGCTTCGTGGAATTTTTTAGTTTAGTACCTAATGACAAAATAGATTTCCTTTTTATTGCCCACCTTGCCATCTTTTTCTTTATTTCGGTTGGGAAGGGGTTCTTTAGTCTCATTAGTCCTCTCGAATAGCCTTACCCAGCGAGGATGTTTTTTTGACTTCAACAAAATTTTTAAATAAAATTTCAGAGCTTAAACCATTTGGTGTTACTTGTGTATCGCTATGGCCAAGTTTTGTCAGAACCGAATTGGCGACATTGGAGGCTAATGAAGTGCAATTTTCTAAAGCAGCTGGAATGACTTCAGTTTTGTATTTTGTTTTAGTTTAAAAAAAATTTTTTAAATTTTAAGGAAGCATTTAAAAATTCCTTAGCAACTGCAGAAACAACTGAATTTGTTGGGAAGGCAGTTGTGGGATTGGCTTCTGATCCAAAGAAGATTAAAAAGACGGGAAGAGTACACATTACTGAAGATTTGGCGACAGAATATGGATTTACTGACAAAAATGGTAAACTAAAATTCTCATAGAACCTCACTATAAGATACCCTCCAATACTAGACACGCCTCTGTTTAAGATACGCTCTTTAAAATTTGGTTGGCCAAAGGATGGGGGAGCTGTCCAAGCGATACCTTCTATTTAAGTTACACTTGGAAGTATCTAGGAATGAGATGTATTTTAAATAGAGGGTATCACCCAGTATAAGACACTTCTATTTTTAAGAGACTTTCAAAACTTGGTTGGTCAAAGCGTGGGGAGGCTGCCGAAGTAATATCCTCTATTTAATATACCCCTCATTATAAAGGGACTATTTTCCAATCTCAAAGGGGGTGGTATCTTATATCTATGTCAGATTTAACTTTAACCATTAAATTTCTTTTAGGCATTACTCCATCCAATTTTCGCAGTGTTCGTTCAGCACTTGAATTTCTGGGATGGGTTACATTTGCAAAAATTTTCCCAAAATTTCTCAAAGTGCCAAAATGGGCTTTACATTTTTCATCCTACAAATTTTGAAGAAAATCAACAACAACAATTTTTTAGGACAACAAAAATATATTTTACTTTAAAAGTAAAAATTATTTATTTTTATTTAAATTTAAATAAATGACATTCATTTAATAAAAAAAAGAGTCCATTTGATTAACAAGTTTTGTAACGCAATGAAAACTGATTTTTAGAAGAATCAGAACGATAGAGAATAAGTACTTGGCTTCCTTCGCTTGTAAAAGTTCGCCGTTGAGTATCCATGCAGAACCAGAAAAGAAAGTTTAAGGCGTTTAGTGATGTTAATAATAATAATACCTCAATATAACCCCAATATGGATACACCTCTAGGAGGAGAATCCAATCTTATAATGAGGTTCATAAATGAAATAGGGGTACAATCGAGTTGGGGAGTTGTCTAATCGATGCCCTCTCTATTTAAAAGGGTCTAAGTGAGGTATAGTGAGGTGCCAAATGTAATGAAAACTTACAAAGCTCCAGTTCTCCCCAAAGAAGTTTGGTAGTGAATTTCTAACTAAAAATAGAGTCTTCTAAATAAAAATTAAAAAAATTTTTACAAAAGAATTTTGTTGGCAATGATCTCTAAAATGAATAACATCCATTGAAAGACAAATACGCGAATCCCTTGGAGCCTTAAAAAATTTTTTGAGGAAATTTTGTAAAAAAATTTTAATTACCGTATATCTGCACCTTTAAAATTAGATCTCCTGTATTGAGCGAAGGCGCCTATCAATAATTCAAGGATGTCGCAGGATCGATACCTACTCGGGGCTAAACCTTTTACTTCTCTCTTACGATCCCCCTGTTGCCCCCCCCCTACTGTTAGATGTTGGAAAATAGAACCCTTGGGGCTCTATTAGTGAATATTGTACATACTTTTACCTTAATTAAATAATTGCATTCTCCAACACCTTTAAATTGTAACTTTTTATATTCTTCTTCACTTTCAAAAATTAGTTGGTCTCCACACAGAGTTTTTGTCCGTGCAACTTTGCTGCATAAAAGACCTGTTAGGCCGTCAGGACATCGACATTTTGAACAATTTTTGGGGTCTGTATAACCGGAATGAAGACAAGGAAGTTGAAAGGGGCAGCTTGCTGAAAAATTCAATTTTTTCCATTTAAATTCCCTAACCATTGCAATAAGCAAAATTCATCTTCTTAACATCGTCAAATGACAAACGAAAACGTTGGCCTATAGTCTCCTGATAATTTACATCCTTAGTAAGTATAGTAGCCATTCCTTCTTTAGCATACCCCTCAAAAACATTTTTAAAAATTAAAAAAATTTTTTTCCCTTACAAAAGCATCGTAATGCATAACAGAGCCCAAATCATATTTAATTCCAAATGTTGTAGTTAAGGAAGAAGAAAATTTGAGGAATTGGTTTAAAAAGCCGGGGAGAATGTTGTTAAATTGAATTTCAACAAAATCATCTCTATCCCACCGAGATTGTTCGTGGAAGAAGCCGAGAGCGTGTGCTGGAAATTAAAAATTTTTTAGGTTTAATACAGCCAGATTAATACTTAATTTAATAATAGATACTTTCAGTACTAGATAGAGGATTGGAGGACTGCCTAAGCAATACCCTCTATCTAAGAGACACCCCATTATAAGAGACTATTTTTCAAACAATGCATCTCATTATAAGGTACACATCATTCTAAGGTCACATCATTGGAAGTTACCTTCTATTTAGACGATTTATAAAGTATAATTTTATAGCCCTAAAGGTGGCATCTTATAACGAGGCCTGGCTGTATATAAAATTCTTTTCAACCTATTTCATGGCTAACCACAAAAGGATTATCACAATTCTTTCCAATCCCAATTCTTTGATTACGTCCTTTAACCATTCCAACATTTGAAAAACAACTAGAAAAATAAAAATATTCTTAAATAAACCCCAAACCTACCCCTCTCCAAAAACAAAATTTAAACCAGACGAATCAGAAGGCAATTCTTCTTTTTCTTCAAAAGTTATGCAAGTAGTTCTTTGCCAATTTTCAATTCCTTCAAGTATAGCTTGTCGATTAACGTCTTTTTGGATAATAAAAGGAATTGGGAACTCCTTCCAGCGACGGCTTAAATCTGACGTTAAAATTCGCTTCTTTCTTTCATTACAATTATTGGCTTGACAATACTCTATTTTGGATAATTGTGAACGAAAATCCTCAACAAGTAATTGAATTTGTTCTGCACTCAGTACCATGTCTCCTTCGAGAAGGTAGGGTAACTGTTCTGGGTTTCCAAGTGATGTAGAAAATTGCCAATCATTTAAACTATCCTCACTGGGCAACTAAGAGAAAAATTTAAATTTAAAACCTCTTTATAAGATACCCCCAATAAAACCCCAGTTTAAAATACCCCCCATTATAAGGAATTATTAATAAGCCCTAAGGGTACATTGAGGTCTTGGGTGGGGAGAGCTATTCAAGAAATACCCCCTATCTAAGATACGCCTCAGTTTGATACTCTCAATATTACATACCTCCTATTTAAGGTACATACCAATACAAGATACGAATCGGAATGGTGTATCTTGTAATGACTTTCCTCTCTATTTAAGATATACCTCGTTACAAGACTCCATTATAAGAGAAGATTTTCAGCCCCAAGGGTGTGTCTTATAATGAGATTCCCCTCTAAGATACGCCTCGTTATAAGAGATCCATTATATGAGACCATTTTTCAGCTCCAAGGGTGTCTTATAATGAAGGTCTATTAAAATAAAAATATCCTTTACATCTTCACGTTTATAAGCCATAATTTTTCTGTGAATTGAACACAATTCATTCATTCCTTGAACATAACTGTCAACATCTTGCTTTTAAATAAAAATTGATATTTAAAAATTTAATTTAAAATAGAAACCATAGTTTTGAATGTATCATAATGTTCATTTAATAATTTATAGTACAAAGCAATATTTTGTTGATAACCCTAAAAGAAAAAATTTTTTTTGAAAATTTTTAGGAAATTTTACCAATGTCCATCCAAACAGTTGAAATAATAAAATTAATTTAATAAAATTTTTAAACATTTTTGAGGAGAGAAAAGACTATAAACTAATAAAAAGCTTAAAAACACCCTTAAAGAGTGAACAGAAAAAATGACTAAGAATCAATCAAAAACTCCTTCCCCTAAACCCTTTTTAAATTTTTAAAAATAAAAAATTACTAAGAGTTATTTAAAATTCAACAAAAAATTTTTACTTCCTTTAAATAAAAATTTAAATAATATATCTAAAAAAAGTTAAAATCCAAGTTAAAATAGGGGGGGGGGGGTTGAACCCAGACCCTGAAAACACCACGATCTTTTTTCTTTGGCTAAAACTTCGATTCCAAACTTTTTGACTCAGAATGGGTCCAACCCATAATTTAAAAAAAAATAAAGAACAATAAATTAAAAGAATTGTAAATGAGAGCACGATAAAGAAAAAAGAATTCAAAGGAAGAGGAATTTTAAAGAATTTTTTGAAATTTCCGAAAATATTATTTTCACCCAAATATAAATTTTAAAAAATTTCATCCCCAAAAAATTCAACAATAAAAGAAATTAAAAAAAAGAAAACAAACCCAATTTCCAATAGATAATAAAAATTAAAAGAAAAATAAACAATTAAATATTTGGTTGTTGTTGTTCATCAATAGGTCTATAAACATGCCTCTTTTGTTTGGCAAACGGGAGTTCCATTGCAGCAACATAAAAAAAGAAAAATTTTTATTCAAAAAAATATTTAAAAAAAACCTGTAAAGGCCACCCATTAATTACAACACCAGCTTGAATTGCAACACCAATAACAACTGCCAATTCAGGAAATACACCATAATTTGGAACTTTGCTTAAATTGAAAAGATTTTTTTATTAATAAAGTCTGACTTCATAATAAGAAACCTCCCTCAAGTCTAAAAAATCGTAACCTACAATGAGTTATAAGATACCCCCAATATTAGATACACCTCTAATTAAGAAAATCTTTTCAAGCCTTTGGTTGGTCATCAGATTGGAGAAGCCTGATACCACCAGGATTGGGTCGGAATGATACCACCTCCCCCTTTTAAAAAGAATCTCATTTTAAGAAAATTTTTTAGTCCCAAGGGGCATTTATAAGTGAGTGTATCTACAATTAAAAAATTAAAATTAAGAAAAATAAAACCTAAAAAACTGTCCAACAATTTTTCTAATTTTTGGAATTCTAGTAGAACCTCCAACCAAAACAATTTCATCAATATCATTTGGTCCAAGTTGACAATCTGCCAAAGCAGCTTTAATAGGCTCAACAATACTCGAAAATAAATCATTGTTGACTTGTTCAAATTCTTGACGAGTTAACTTTGAAAAGAAATTTTTTTAATTTAATAAAAAATTTATAAAAAACCAAATATTCAAATTTTCCAATTGACCGAAAATTTAAATTAATTAAAGTTTCAGGCAAATTTGTAAGTTGCAATTTTGCTTCTTCAACGGCAAGTCTTGAGAAAAAAGAAAAATTTTTTTGAAATATTCATTAGAGAACCAAGGGTGGGTCGGGTTGAGAAAAGAAAAATTTTTCAATCATTGAGTAATGGATCAAAGAAAACCAAAAAATCTGAGATGTAAAGGAAGGATATCCAAAGATTTCCCAGTATCCGAGACAAATCTAGTCATCCCTAGTTAACTATTATGCCCTCCAAACTCCTGGATATTTTTAAAATATAACCTCAATTGTTGTAAATCTTCTCTGTTGTTTAAATCTTTTTTTGTCTGTTCTTTTATTTTCTAAAATATTAAAAATTAAATTTAAAATTATTAGAGAAAATAAAAAAAACCTTTAAAAGTAATCTATAAATTCGTTCATTAAAATCTTGACCTCCCAAACGGTTATTTCCTGCCATTGCTTGGGTGACAAATACCTTAAAAAGAATATAAAAATTTTTAAAAAAATTAAAATAAACCGCATTATTCAACCAAAGAACAGAGACATCCATGGTTCCACCACCTAAAATAAAAAACCTCTTTTTTAGATACTCCCAATATTAGATACACCTCTATTTAAGCGACGCTCTTTAAAATTTGGTTGGCTATTGGGTGGGGGAACTGCCTAAGCAATCCCTTCTATTTAAGATACAACTCATTATAAGGGACTATTTTCCAGTCGTAAGGGTGTAGCTTATAACGAGGTTCGAATGTGTTAACAAAAAAGAATGTTCTATCTAATATTAATAAATCCAGTTTCTTCAATGAATTTACTTGTTTAAATAGATAAACTTTTTAATTTATCCACATGAAATACCCAAAGAATTAAAATCAGAAAACTTTAGGTTTGGACAGTGGAAATTCAAACATAACCCACTTAACTACAATTTAATCCTGTTAATAAAACCCTTGCGAAGCCTAACAAATTACAATACTAATTCTCTAGTTGTTCAAGTGGGGTGCCTGTCCTCAATAATAAAAAAGATTTCTTGACCCAAGGGTGCAACTTAAAAAGCATGATCCGAAAAAATTTTCAATGTATTATCTAGCGATCTAAATTCATCGTTATTCAATGAATTTAGTAAATTAGATAAACTTTTTAATTTATCCACATTTTATACCCAAAGAATATAAAACTAGAAAACTTTAGGTTCAGATTAGTGGAAATTTATAGTAAGAACACCTTCGGTAGGATTCGAACCTGCGACCAAGCTGAAAACTAAATAGACGGTCTACCACTTAACTACCGGAGCCACGATTAAATTCTCTCTTTTCGTCTTACATGTATTTTAATTGATGGCAGAAAAATCATCCTTACAAAATTAATCAAAACTTAACCCACTTAACCACAAAATGCCTTAATAAAATTTAATAAAAATAATACCAATATCAACAACAAGAATATATTCCACACCCTTTTTTTCATGTAATCCATAAGCTAATGCTGCTGCTGTTGGTTCACTTATAATTCTTCTAACATTCATTCCAGCTAAATCAACAGTTTTGTTTGTATATGTTCTTTGCATTTGATCAAATTCTGTAGGCACAGAAATTACAACTTCTTTAATATTTGCACCATAAAATTCTAGTACCATTTTTTGAAGATAAGAAATTATAATTGAACCAATTTCTTCTGGCCGGATTAAACTTTAAAAAATTTAATTAAGAAAATTTTTTGCCCAGTGTAGTTTACCCCCCATCCCCTCCTTTTCTCCGTATTCTCCCCAACATTTCTCCACCTTTTTTACTGTTAATTAGGGATGAACCGGGTCAAGAAAAAAGTAGTTTCTGCCCCTCTGTTTTCTATCTCTCTCCAAAATTCACCCTACCATTTTTGGTATTCATCAGGAATTGGTGGAGTTGAGAAAATGGGCTTCGGATTTTCAAAAATTTCTTCGGATGAGGTCGAAAAATATAAGTTGAGAATAATAAGTTTATGGTAACTCGGCCTATTCCCCATTGTTCATTTAAAAAAATTCCAAACCGTTTAACACCCTTCTCTTCAATTTCAAACAAAGCAAATCCTTCACTATCCAATTTTATAGTAAATGGGTAACGATTACGATCCATCTATAGCTAATTTAAAATAAAAATTATAAAAATTTATTTTTAAAATTAACCTGAAATTGCGGATTATTTTCTTCAAAACGTTTTCCAATAAATCTTTTGGCATCATAAATGGTATTGGAAGGATTTGTCTCTTGTTGTTCTACAGCTTTTGTTCCAACTACAATTTCGCCATTTCCTCTAAAAATTTTTTTGAATTTTTAGAAATAAACCTCACTATAAGAAACACTCTTGCGGTTAAAAAATAGTCTCTTATAATGAGATGATCCTAAATAGAGGGTATGCTTATTGTTAGATTGCTCCCCCAGTCCCATAGCTTCACCAAATTTTAAGAGAGTCTCTTAAATCGAGGCGTATCTAGTAGTGGGATGTCTTATAGTGAGGTTACTTATAATGAGACGTCTCCTAAATAGAGGTGTATCTAGCATTGGGGCATCTTATAATGAGGTCTAACCATTGAGGGTATCTTATAACGAGGTATAAAATTTTTTAAAAACCTTACAGAAATCCAACAACACTCGGAATAGACTTCTTCCCCAATTTATCTTCAATAACAATAGTTTGACCACTAGCCGGTAGAAAAACAGCTATAGAAGAATAAGTTGTACCCAAATCAATTCCAGCAATTTTTGGCGGTGGAGGAGGACCATACTTTTGAAAATAATAACCAAGCAAGGAAACTGCTATTGCTGATATACCTTTAAAAAAATTAAAATAAATTAAAAAAAAATTTTTTTAAATAAACCAATTAAAGTAAATGTTGTTGACATTGACAGACAAAAAAATATTAAAAAGTGACTAAAAATTAAATTAAAAGAATATTAAAATATTACACAAAGTTATCAACTTTGTCGATGATTTTTAAAAAAATATTTTAAAAATGTTTCAATTTTTAAATTATAAAACAGTAAAAATTTAAAAAACATTGAAAAAATATAAGTACACAAAGTAAAAATTGTAATTTTAAAATTCCTTGAGACTTTGAGTTAAAGAGGTTTTTAATGAATTTGTCAGTGTTTGCAGGCAGAAGAGGAGTTTCGAAAAAAATTCGAAAATAAAAAAATACTAAGAAGTCGTAAACTCACGAAAATCGAAATTTCGAAGCAGCCCAGGTTCCCAGAAAAAACTCGAAAATTTTGGACCCATCATGAAACAAACCCGCGAAACAAATTTATTTTAAGTCTAGTCATACTCTCAAGGCTATCAAAAATATCTTTTCAAAAATATAGAAACCCGTAAAAATGAGTTTATGGGTGGAATTAGTCTCGAATCCTTTACAAAAAAATAAACCTCAAAAATTTTTTTAAAAATTCGAAACCTCCGAAAAAAATTTCTTCAAATTTCATCATTATATTGACTGGCTAAAAAATGTTGTTCTCTAATAACTTCAGCATACATAAAATCTGCTCTTCTTTCAATTTGTTTACATCCAGAAGTTGAAAATATTGGGGTGTCTTTTGGGAAATACTTGAAAAAATATTTTTTTTAATTAGAAAAATTTTCAGAAAAATTTCACAAAATTTTTAAAATTTTTAAAATTTTCAAAAAAAATTTTCAACAAAAAATTTTTCAACAAAAAATTAAAAAAAACCGAAAGTTGATCAGCCAAATTTTCCAATTGTTCTTGTGTATAAACAATATTTTTTGAATGTAAATAATCTCTAAAACACATAATAATATGCCTTCTTTCCAATGGAAGAAATGGTACAAAATAATCAATTAAATGTTTACTTATTATTCTACTCATTTTTAATCCACCTTCTCCTGAAAAATAATAAAATTTCGTTTAAAAATTAAATTAATAAGAATTAAGGCTGGAATACCAGACGGATAAAACAGAAACATCAAATAAATTAATTGAAGAGGTCAAAAAAATTTTTTTCTGAAAATTTTAGAAAACAAATAAATCACCAAAGAGTCGAAATCGATTTCGACTTTTTGTGGATTTTTTAAGTTCGAAATTTTCAACCGGTTTTTTGTAAAACGGGAACATTTATCCAAGGGCTATTTCTCACATATTTCTATTTTAAGAAGTTGGATTTCCGGAAATTTAACAAGACTTGGAAATCTTAACCCCCCAAGAAGGTGATTAGTTTGGTCAACGTTTGAGCCCTTCAAATTTTAAAATTTCCTATAAAAACCTTCATTATAAGCACTTAATTGCATCAATTCTTCCAATTCTTTAAACGTCATTTGTTCTCTAGGTAGTCCTCTCTTGTAATATTCTAATGCATGTTGAGCAATTAAATTAGAACCTCCATTACTTGAAAAAAAATTTCAAAAATTTCCTTAAAAATTCAAAAAGAAAACCTCAAAAATATAAAAATACTTTTTCTTGCATCAATACCATTAACGTTATCATAAAAATCAACAAAAGGCACAATAGCATCAAGTAACTGTAAAGGCAATTTATCTGCTTCATCAAATATAAACAATGAACGTTCACATTGTGTCAAATTTCCGGATATCCAACTTCTTAATTGTCTCTGAAAAATATTTTTTTCTCCGTACAATGACGTAACACCCGAAATGCCAAATTGGGAATGACGTAATAATTTCAATTATAAATTTTTGGTTATTTGTTTATACAATCAACGTCGAAACGAAGCAAGCGATCCACTATAATCTTCCCCTGTTCTTATTGTTAGCGCTTTCTCCAAAAATTATACATGGTCTCAAGGGTACATAATGGTAAAGAATTAACTTTTATTTGGTTGACAATTATGAACCTTTGACCATTTGTAATTTTTCGAAGAGAAAAATAAGGGAGTAGGTGACGGGAAACCCCCAAAAAAATCTTTAAATTTAAAAAATTTAAAAGGAAACCTTGTAATTATTAATTTCTTCAGGATACGGAAAATGTAAAGTTGCTACAGAAAAATGTACAAATTGACTTTTAAATCCTTTTTTGTAGACAGCTTTTGCAATCATTTGAGTCAAATAATTTTTTCCTGAACCTGTCCAACCATGAAATGATAAAACTAATGCTTTGTTTGGGTTCCTAAAAATTTTTTAAAAATTTCAAAAATAAAAATTTTTTCAAACTGTTTAGAAATATGTGCACGAACAGCATTAATTACAATTTTTTGCGCAATGTGTTGACCATAAAGTCTTTCTTCAACTTCCTCTTGCAATCCTTTAATAGTAAAAAATAATTCTTTTCAAGACCTAATAAACGATTTCGGATCTCACGATAAAATAACTAGTTAGCTGAAAAATTCTCTTATAATGGGGTCTCTTAAATAGAAAGTGTCTTAAACGTATCCTCTCTCTCCTCTAAAAACGTATCCTAAACTTGTGAGATGTTTCTAATTTTTCAGGTCTTAGTGAGGTTCAAATTGTACTTACTTCGGGCAACATCTTTATTAATCCATGGAGAATTGCAACATTCAAAAACTAAGAAATAAAGAATTTTTTAAAGTTATTACAAATTAAACAAATACATTTGCATTTTGCAAAAGAATAAATTCCAGCAAAATCTCCAATAAACATTCCAAGAGCACTCACTGCCCCAGCACCAACTGCTAGCGTTACAACTTCTCCAAAAACAAAAATTAGTTGAGCAGTATATAAAAATAAAATTAAAAATAAAGCTTTGCTCCTTCTTGACATTTCTAAAAAAATAAAATAAAAAAAAATATTAGTTCAAATTAAAAGAAAATAAAAAAATATTTTCATCGTGGGAGAGCGCCGTAATACCAAACGCCGAAACACCATCCACAAAACTTGCAAAATACCAACCTGGAAAAATACACAAACCAAAGGTAAAAGCACATCAACGTGGAAAATTGTTAACAATCAACATTTTGGTATTTCAACGTCTTTTTAGGAGTTTGGCATTTCGGCGTTCGATATAACAGCACAGATACCCATCTTTAAATAAAAGAAAAGTTAATAAAAAAAATTTTATAAAATAAAAAAATTAGTTTGAAAGATTTTCAGCAATTAAAATAGAAGTTAAAGCATCCTCAATTTTATTTGGACCTTCTGGCATTTCATCCTTCTCCCAAAAATTCATTGATTTGCAAGACCCTTTCAGTTGAAACGTTTTTATTTCACAATCATCTAAAAAACTATTTTTATTTTTATCTAACAATTTTATTTAACAATTAGAGTCCGACCCTATTCGACATAATCAATACGTCGATCTTAAAAAATCAATTGCAAATATAAGGAAGATCCAAGTAGCTAGACTTCAAAACGTCCAATAGACAGGGATTTAAGATCTGTTAGATAAGGCAGAAGAGAAGGCCCGGTAGCTCAATCAGTCAGTAGTAATTCACCTTTATCAAGGACGAGTCGGGTTACCCAATGTCCAGTTTTAGACCCAATTTTTTAAATTTTTTTCTCAATACGACTTATCCGCATCCTAAGCAAAAGTTCCTAGTAATAACCGCAAGAAAGTCCCAGGTCCGAAAACTTTTCTCTTACTTAAAAAAATCAAATAAAAAACCTTTAGTTTCTGCATTCGACTCACTCACTGTATAAATTTCATAACCTTCCGGAACCTTTACAAGTTTATTCAAAAGCATATGCCCTCGAAATGAAGCTGCCCTCACATTTTCATGATGTAAATTTTCTTTATTGAAGTAAACAGAAACTGGAGCAGGTCCAGTAAATTCAATATGACAGGGAAGTGAATGAAGCAAATTTTCTTCTTCTGAACAATTTTGAGAATTTTCATCCTTTCTTAATTCATTTAAAATTGTTAATTCTGTGTTTGAAATTGTTGCGTATAATGAATCTGTTAATTTTTTATTTTCCATTTCTCTAAAATATTTATTAAACAATTTTTTTAAATAATATATAAAAATATTAAGAATATTTAAAAAATATCTTTTTAGCAAATTATAACAAATATTATAGTTGAACCTCTCACTATAAGCTACCCCCTTGCTAAAAAATTTGTCTCTTATAATGAGGTGTATCTTAAATAGAAGGGTATTGCTTATTGTTAGGCAGCCCTTTAACCTAATCACAAAGAGCATTTCCTAAATTGGGGTTTATCTAATAGCAAGGGTAGCTTATAATGGGGTGTAGGTTCTTTTAAATAGAGGGTAAAACAAACAACAAATTTAAACAAAATTCTAAAAAAAAACTTTTTTAAATTAATATTTTGTTTATATTATAATAACCAATACCAACACAAGTTAACAAACATTTATCTTCACTTCCAGTACATCTCCTCTTCTTTTCTTCGTCAAATTCCTTTTTTTCTAATTTCCATAATTCATCCAATTTAAATGTATGATTAAAAAATAAACGTAAATTTCTCATTGTGTGAACACTAAGAAAAAAAATTTTAATTAAAAGAAAGTTTAAAAAAATAAAAAAAACCAATAAAACGACAAAGGACCACACAGAAATTTTGAAACGTCTTTGTCACAAAGCGTCATAAATGTTGTAGCTAAAGCTTGGGCCGAGGAATCGGTACATCCACCCTTAAAAAATATTTTTGTTTATTGTCAGATAATAACAAATCAGCTAAAAACCGTCGAAATGCCAAACTATGGAAATGTTTGGCATTACGGCGTTTTGGTCCAAAATACTAGATAATTTAAGAGTTCTTAAATTTGGCAAGCCACTAGGTGAATGAGCAATGATGTGCAGAAAGTCAATTAAAAAGATTCCAAAAAGACGAAATCAGTGAAGGTAAAACTGTCACATTCTCTGGTGGAGAGGGAGGAGCTCATTTAAGATGGAGAAAAAAAACAGAAAAAGGGACTATAATAAAATCATTAAAAAAACCTTATAAATTTCGTTTAATAAACGCTTTGCCGCTTCTGCTCCAATTTCTTCAGGAATTAATTGAATTTTTTGAGAATCTTTTGGATTGGACATTGCTTCACCAAAATAACTGACACCTTCTGTAGTCGAGGCAGTTATAAAAATTCCAAAACCTGGGGACCTAAAATTTTAAATTTTCTTTTAATTTTAAAACACAAAAATATTTACAATCCTCCTTGAGGTCCCTTTCGTTGATCAATAGTTATGTAAACATCAGAAATATATCCATGTAACATTTTCTTTGCTCCTTCAATCTACAAAAATTTTTTTAATAAAACAAAATTTTTTTAATAAAAAATTTTCAAGAAATTTAAAATACCATCCTCGAAGCAATTGAAGGAGAAACTTTACAAACATAAGCAAGACCTCGAATTTTGCATATTTTTCCAGGTTTGACAAATTGGACAGGTCTCAAATTCTTTTTTATTGGACTACAAAAGGTTACTGATCCGCCTCCATCTGGTAAAAAACCTCTGGCATTAATCTTAAAATTAATAAAAAAAATTTTTCGGAGCATGTCACAATGTCAGAACGTTGAGTTCACCGTTTGACATTTCAACGACCTCCAAAAGCCGTTGTTATTCGAAAATTCACCGTTTGACATTTCAACGACTTTTGTGGATTTGACATTTCAACACCATACCAAATTTTTTAGTCTAAAAATTAAAAAACCTTTAAGTATAAATCATCATCCGTTGGCACAAAACGCGAAAAAACGGGCAACCAAGTACTATTAATAGCATCTACGCTTAACTCGTCAGGCACATTTGTCAGTCCTTTAAGGTTTCCATTTATTGCAATTTTACAAAATGGCGCAAGAAAAATGAGGGGCTCAAGAAAATAGCTGATACAACGTTCAGTTCCACACTGAAATTCAAAACTCCCTCCTTGCAAAGTTCCAGGCGAGAAGTCAACTTGTGTGCCTAAAATTGCAAAATATTACAATTCTTAAAGCCTAGTTCATTTTTAGCTTAACAAGGTTACACGCCTACGGGAGGAGACAAACAAGTTTCCTGGGTTAATTGTGAATCCTGGAGGCCAATTTATCGACTTAACTAGGGATCGGACAGATATAAAATCTCACACAAATCAAGTTCCTCGATTTTTTTGTAGATTTCGTGATCTCGATACTCTTACGATTAAAATAAGTAAACCCTTAACACTCCTTTAATATGTAAGAACCAGATAAAGATTAATTTAATTACAAATACTTGCCAGTTTTGTTTATATCAATTTCTGAACCATTTGTTATTAGATCAATCAACGATAACAATTTATATTCAAAATCTAAATTTCGTTATCAATTTACTCTTGTCAAAGTTTAAAAAGAACCTTTGATTCCAGGAGAATCATCATATGGCCTAATATTTCTTATGGATATCCTTCTTCCACTTAAAATTGAATAAACCAAATATTGTCTAAAAAAATTAGAACCTTCCAAAATAATTATTTCTGATTCTTGCATCTAAAACTCTCTTAATAAAGATGATTTTGATGAAAAAAATAATTATTAAGTATATGACGGTACGACCTTTTAATGCCAAAAAGCCCAAATTTGGAATAACATCGCCCTAGCCCTTTGTTGGAACAACATTCCACCGACAGCATTTCAAAGCCATTTCCAGCGTGACATTTCGTCAGATTTTGGGAGTTGAACCTTTTGGCATTAAGGCGCAGTCCTGTATATAACGAATCAATCAAATCAAAAAAAGGAAAAGAGAAAATTTATAAATCAAAAAAGAAATCCCAAACCTTTTTAACATAAAAGAGATCTTACACAAAATTAAAAGAGCTTTTTAAACAAACAATTTTTTTCTCAAAAGTTTTCTCTACCATTCAGCATCTCCATTACATCGACGAAAACAAAATTCTTTTCCGCGAATAGTCATGATCTTAAAATTTAAAAGGAATTTATTAAAATTTAAAACTGATTAAAAATTAAATTTTACCCCTTCTTTCAAATGAAACTTCCACATCTTTCGAGTTCGAACTATCTAAAAAATAAAAAAAATTTCAAATTTTTTCTGGTGTCCAACAGGGATGGGAAGAGACGAGGGAAAAGTATGGGTTTCGGGTAATACGTCCCATCCCTGGTGTCCAAATTTCGAGAATCGGTTATGTGGAACCGTCAAATCTTAAAAATGAAAGAAACTGGACACGTGAAAACGTCCAATTTTGGAAATGTCCAAAAACAGATCCTCAACAGATTGGAGTAACCGGAAATCCAAAACTTTCGATTTTTGAAAAGCGGTACAACAAAAAATTTTTACCTTATCAAATTGACAGAGGACAATCTAAAAAAATATTTTTAAATTCATTTTTTAAAAGAAAGTAAATAAAAAGGAAATATACATTGTCCGTCTCAAAAATTGTTTCAGCATTTTCATCTTCTCCATCATCATCCGAATTTAGAGGCGGTTCTTCATCACCAGAACTTTTGTTTGCATCAGTTTCTTTCAAACGTTCTTTAGCTTCGGTTGATTCACCTTCTTTCACTTCCTCTTCTTCAGAAGAGCTGAAAAATTTAAGAGAAAATATTTATAGGATCGATAAACTCTAAAAAACCTGTCATCCATAGTTGGCCCTCCACCATCCAACTGTGAAATTTCAGTTCCAGTTTGACTCTGACAGAAGAAAAATAATTATAAAGTCAATCAGTAGCCCGCAGCACTATCAAAACGCCGAAATACCAACTCCCCAATGCCACCGAAATACAAGCAAAAAATCAATTTTGGTTAATCATTTAATATTGCTCACATTCTGGAACAACTTTACCCGTTGTTGTAAAAAACATCCGAGTCTAATTTCCAGTTTGGTATTTCGGCGCTTTGATCTTCAATTTTTATTTTTTACCTTAGACTCTGACGCACTACATCCTGACGATTCTATGAAAATTTTATTATAGCAAAAAGATTAATTTAAAAACCATTAGCAGTTTGAAGCCTCTCTTCCCAAGCCTTCTTCAAATGTCGCAAAATTTCAATATCAACGCCCTCATCAGCAAATGCTAGACGTACTTGATTGATCACATCATTGATAACTCCATCATACAATTCCTCCTTGAAATAACAAAAAATTTTAAGAAAAAAATTAAAACATACAATTCCGTACACATCCATTTTCCAAAATAAATTTTCTATAAGCAAAATTAAAATAAAATATAAAATTTAAAAAATAAATTTGTCAAAATTAACAAATAAAAAAAAGAAAGCAAATTTTTAAAAATCAACTTTATAATTTAAATTTCCAAAAACTACATGTTTAAACAACCAAAAATTTTTATTTTGATGTACAAGTTGATTATCAACCAAATTATTTCTTTTGATTTGCGCGACAAGCTAAAATTACAAAATATATTTTTAATGTAATACTTTATGAAAAAAACGTCGCGCCTCCCATAATATATCCTTATTACTCAATGCAGCTTGGTTGGCAATTGGATTGGATACTTCTATGACAAGGATTGACGGTTTTTTCGGCGATTTTTGGTTCGGATCCAGAGATCCGAAGATTTTCCAAGAACGGAGCCCACCCCTCACTATAACTTGAATAGAGTGATAGGTCCGACAGTTACATATCTTTCATTTGGTGATCATTGGGTGGGATCTCACCACATAATGAACAAAAAATTTTTTCAGTCACAAGTGTGCATTTAAAAGTGAGGCCTGCTTTAATAAAAAAATACAAACCTTTGCATATTTCTGAATAAATACTTGAGTAATTCTACATTGAGAAATACCAAAAAATTTTCTCGATACATTTGGATAAGCTGATAAAGTATTTACAAAATTCAAAAAAGTATCATCATCAATAAGAAAGAAATTATCTTGCAATTGATGATTACGTGCAAAAGCACTTCCAAAAGAAAAAACTTCAGCCCTGAAAATTAAATGAAAATTACTTAAAAAATAATTTATAATAATTTTTAAAAAATACATTTTAATTGAATGTTTATCCAAAAGAGGTTTGCTAACATGCACGGGCAGGCAATTTGTTAATTTATCAATAAAATATTTTTTTGGTGAAAGCTGATCCAAAAGATTGTGGAAAGAATCAGAATTTATCCGTCGCAAACTACAAACTAAAATATTTATTTTTACGAGTTCACCACAGAAAGTCTTCACCAAGATGGTCAATTCCCTTTGAGACCCTAACAGACAAATTATCTTAAAGGTTAACTCCAAATATTTGGGCGGATAAAGGAACTCAAGAGAAAATATCCTTATCTGACCGTTGCACGATAGAATTTCCGTTTTATTATATGTCACTTAGTCCAACTTAATCAACAAATCCATCTTAATCAGTATAAATATCTGGAGTTGAGCTCAGGGTAATTTGACCTTTAAGTCATTTGATCACAGAGAGTGACCATTTAGGTGTTGACCTTCTGGGGTGATCCCATTTTTACTATTAAAAAATCGAAAAAAATTACAATGAAGATAGACAACATCCAAATGTTTAAAAGGCCCTTTTACATATTCAAAAAATTTCTCGACAAATAAATCGGTAAAAGTAAATGATTGGAAAACAAGACGTTTGACATATCCATTGTGTAACATTGTCTTAAGACGCTCGTAAAAGCCAAGAGGAGGAGTGAACAATTTTCGAGAATAATTATTTCTGCGATGGTACATCATGAAATTTATCCTTTCTAAAAAATATAAAAAAGAATAAATTTCCTCATTATGAGGTAGGTAATATTTATTTATATATCCTCATTATATGTACCAGTAGGTCACAGAGCTCGGACCTTACAATGGGGTGTATATTATATAGAAGGTGTCGCCTAGGCAGCTCCCCAGCTCAATGGCCAACATTTCCAAAGAGCGTCTCTTAAATAGAGGTGTATCTAGTATAAGGGTATTTCATAACAAGGTTCGACAGTGGAGGGAAACTGCACTAGAGCAAATTCTACTGACTTACTTCTACACTCCAAATCATGCATGTGATCGAATAAACCAAAGTTAAAATGATCATAAACACAAGGAAAAGATTCTCCACAAGGAAACCTGTAGTTATGTTCATCGAACAACTGCGGCAGTTTAGTAACTCTTTTAAGTTCAATTTCATCAATATCTCTAAACGAGGAATTTTATTAAACTTTAATCAAAAGAAAAATAAACCTGTCATAAAAATATTTTCGAAAACAATAGACACGTCTAACGTCTTTATAGTAAATTGAGATTGTATATTCATGATTTGAGCTAAGAACAACAGCATCAATCGGCCTTTTAGGCAGTTGTTTATCAGCAAACTCGACAAGTTGTTTCCAGCCACTGCAAACTTGTTTACAAATTTCTATCTCATCTCGCGTTAAATATGTAAAGATTTTTATGGCAGCATTGAGAGGAAGTATTATTTGAGTTTTCTAAAAAACAAAAAATTTGATTTTTTAATTTAAAAAAATACACTGTCTTCTGGAGAAAAGGCGACTGCCACACTTTCTGTTTTATTCATTTTGTTGTCTCAAATTTTTTAAATAATACAGTTCTTTGTATATTTTGACACAGATTATTCCTCAAAAAAGAAAATTAAAGGAAAATTTTTAATTCTAAAAACCCCAAAACTCCGAAAAAAAATTTTTTGAGAAAATTTTCATCGAAAATTCAAACGATTCGCCAACTTGGAAGAATATTCATATTGCCAATTAGAGTAAATTTGGACATTTCGTCACAACAAAGATGTCGCGACATTACGACAGCGGATTTTTCGTCAATGGAAAAGACCCAATTATACTCTAATGACCGGATCGGCTAATTGAGTATCGAAAGCTCGTTGACGAAGTATTCATTGACAAAGTGTCTGTTGACAAAATGTCTATTACGATGTGTCGATTGACAAAAAGTCTCAAATATTATTGACGTAAAGCCTATAATCGAAAAGTCCAAAGACAAAAGGTTATAGAGCCATTTTAGTATAATGGTGTGATTTGATTAATTTGATTGGCATCTTTTTCTGATTTTTGTGCTTTTGTTTTATTGTTCTTTTTCTTTTTCTTAATTAATTTTTTAATTTTTAAGGGTATAATATTTCTTGTGATATTTAATTATTGTACATAAAGCTTCAAATTATGGATATATCTCTAAAAGAAAATAGTTCTGGAATTACAAAAATTAAAATGGATAGCAACAAAGATGTGGCGGTAGCTAAACCAACAACAACTGAATTTTCTTTGTTTGATATTCTAATTAGGCTTATTGTTTCTATTTTAGTTGGTAACCAATTTTCAATTTTTAGCTAAAATATTGGGGTAGAAAGGGGAGTCAGTCATTAAGAAATAATTTCTTCTTGGGTGAGAGAGGTTTCCCTTTTTTACGTAAGAACTAAAACTAATTTTTATAAATTTATTTTTCAATTGCTAACGTTTATGGGCCTCTTTTTCCCTTTTCGCATCTATTTCCCTTATTGTGCATAATTATTTTAGTGTCCGAACTTTCCACATTACCAAGCCTGTTATCTTTTTTTTCTTCCAAGCTGACCCTGGTAGGGTTTTTCGGAGAACCTCGCTTATCTTTAAAGCCGAATTCTACCAAAATACCCTGTTTCTCTGCAACCAAGCCCGGAAAATACGTCACGAGCCCGGCCTAATTCGTCTAATATTGGCCAACTGAAAAATTCCCAAGGTTGATAAAAACACAAGATTTTAACAATTAATTTAATGGAAGCTTGTAAATTGGCTCATAAATCTAACTTTATATTTCTTCAGGTATTGTTGGATATCATTTGAGACGATTTTTTCCAATAACTCTTCGTGGATTCTTTTGCCAGGATTTTTCTATTCGATTTCCTTATCGCGATTCAACTGTTGAAACAAATACTATTTTTTATGTTTCTATTGCAATTCTGGCTGTTTTGGTTTTTTTGAAATTTTTTAAAATTAAATTTAAACTCCTTAAAGGTATTTGTTGGCGAATTCTTTATTAATAAGCCGAGGGATCCGACCAATCCTGAATTCTGGAAATTGGACGTTTTATTGTGGAAATTGTTACAATTTGGGGGATTTACAAGTTTGCTCTTTTCTTTAAATCTAATTTAATTTTTACAATGGTCATTGCCACCTTTAGGGGGCAATTGCTTCTTTTTTGACTTTTTCGCCTCTTTTCTTCCCCTTTTCCGCAATGCCATCTTTTTGCACCCTTTTTGGCAGATTTCGCCCCCTTTTGGTGATTTGGAAAGGGCCACCCTGCAATGGGTCCTCATAATAATACCCTTTGGAAAAAATCGTACCTTATAACGAGTTGTATTTTAAACAGACGGTATCGCTTGGAAGACTCCACCCAGTACTCCACTCCACAAGGGTGGATTTTAATTTTCTGTGATTTTTATAAACTTCTTTTAGCTGTCTGGATGTTAGGCGCCGGAATCAATTTTCTGTTATTTAATGTTATCAAAATTTCTGTCGGCCGTCTCCGTCCAAATTTTATTGCAATGTGCCAGCCATATACCAACGTCACCAATGCAAAGGATTGCTTAATTAATAATTCAAATTATTTTTTTCCTGGTGATTTATTTAAATGTAACAAAACAAATGATATGAATAATCCAAGAATTGTGGATGGGAGATGTAGTTTTTATTCTGGACATTCTGCTCTTTCTATTTATTTTGCTGTGTTTATTATCGTTTGTTTTCTTTTATTGGGGGGGGGGGGTTTCTAGTTTAATTTGAGAATGGGTACAATGGTCATCCCATAACATCCTCCCATCCTACCTAGCTTCTCCTTTTACGTAAGCAAAATTAGGCTTATTCAAGGGGTGACGTAAGAGAGATTTCACTCTCTTTTTATGCACCTCCTCCTTTTCTTCACATTTTCTATAACGTAGTCTCTTCCCATGTCACTTGCCCTCTAACATAAGCGAAATCCGGCCCTTCCGAGGGGTGACGTACCGTTCGGCCCTATAAATGAAAGGGAACCTTGATTTTATTCAAAATTTTTTTTCCAAATAAAAGGGCTTTTACTTCGATATAGGACGGGGAATGTTCTCATTTTAATTTTAATATTTTTAATTTTTTAGTTATATACACACATTCGTGTTTTCTCAAAAAGTTTTGGTTCTTTTGCTGCCCCAATTCTTCCTCTTTTAATTGTTTTATATTCAATAATTATTTCTCTTGGAAGTTTTGTTGCTGTTTCGCGAGTTTTTGATCATAAACATCATCGTATGAATTTTTTTATTTTTTTTTAAATTTTTTGTGAAATTTTTGGTCAAAATTTTCAAAGAAATTTCGAAAAATTTTTTTCAAAATTTCCAAAAAAAATTTTTTCAGCATCCGACGTTGCTGTTGGTTTTTGTGTTGGTGCAGCTATCGCTATCTTATCTGTATTTTTTCATAGAAATTTCTTTTTTTCTGCTAGAGAAATGAAGAAGAAGGATGTTGGTAAGAAGAATATTTAGTAATAGTGTTGTGGAAGTTAATATTATTTCTGAAAATACTCGGGTTTAGAATTTGAACTAAAGTCTGTTCCAAAATAGGTTGACACCCCCTAATTTTTCCGATAAGTCAACTTAGGTTTGTCCAATTTTTATAATTTCTTTAAATATTGATTCAGCAGCAAAAATTACCCTATTTTACAAAAAATTTTAGAAAAGCAAAAATTTTAACAAAAGTTATGAAAAATTTTCAGAAAATGAGGTGTTCCAAAATACATTGAACAGTTTGTAAAACCTAATAAAAAAGCCCTTAAGCAATTACTAAAAATGAAATAAAAAATTCTATGAACATTTCTATTGATATTGAGTTAAAAAGAAAAAAGAACGAAGTCTATAACTGTTTTCTTCATCGAGATCTCAAATCTCGAAAATCAACGGGAAACCGGGGTACAGTACTTCAAAAAATATTTTAACCCCTTTAGGGCATATATAAAAATTTTCTTTTAGGCCTATCTGAAAGCCCATAAAATTTGCTACAAAATAGAGCAAGCTTAAATTTCACAATAAAGAACACATGGAGATATTGTTCGTGGAATCATTAAGTGATCATTTTTGGGGTATTTTGGAGGGTTTTGAGCATTAAGTGGGCATACTTCAAACAGATATATTTTAGAAACACTAAGGCCAGGACTATTTTATAGCAAATTTTATGGGCTTTCAGATAGGCCTAAAAGAAAATTTTTATATATGCCCTAAAGGGGTTAAAATATTTTTTGAAGTACTGTACCCCGGTTTCCCGTTGATTTTCGAGATTTGAGATCTCGATGAAGAAAACAGTTATAGACTTCGTTCTTTTTTCTTTTTAACTCAATATCAATAGAAATGTTCATAGAATTTTTTATTTCATTTTTAGTAATTGCTTAAGGGCTTTTTTATTAGGTTTTACAAACTGTTCAATGTATTTTGGAACACCTCATTTTCTGAAAATTTTTCATAACTTTTGTTAAAATTTTTGCTTTTCTAAAATTTTTTGTAAAATAGGGTAATTTTTGCTGCTAAATCAATATTTAAAGAAATTATAAAAATTGGACAAACCTAAGTTGACTTATCGGAAAAATTAGGGGGTGTCAACCTATTTTGGAACGGACTTTATATAATATGCCTTAATTTGGAGTGTGACACTTGCGGAGCACGACATTTGGGGACAAAAGTTTGAAAATTTTAAATTTTAAAAATTCGGAAATTACTCTGAATTTCAAATTTAAAAATTTTGTTTGAAAATTTTGTTTGGATCAGAAAAAATTTTTCTGTTGAAAAAAATTTTGTTTTTATTTTAATAACCAAAAAAATCCAAAAAATTTTTTTAATACTTTCTAATAGTAGACCTTTTTACACACAATTCTATCGTGCCCTTCAAGTGTCGCATTATTCCTTCAAATAATCTTAAAAAATTTTTTCTTCTTTTCCCCCCAAAAATATTTTACTTAAATTTAGAGTTGTTTCTACTTTAATTTTGGTTATTTAAATAATTTAAAAAAAAATTTTTATAAAAAGAACAACTCTATAAATATTCCTAATTAAATCACTTAATTTTAATATAATTAGCTTGCCCAATTTTTTTCTTTTTTTTCCTCCAACCGAGTGCTCAATAAACAAAAAAAGTACAACATATCCATTATATTTTTATTGTTATTTATTTTTGAGCTTTATTTAAATAAAATTTAAAAAAAATAAATTTTTTTGAATTAATAAAAATTAATTATTATTAGAAAAAATTTTTTGTTCAATCATCCATAAAATATATATATATATTTAATTGAAAAAAATATATAACCTTTTTTATTAAAGTCCTTGAAAAACTCTCTTATATTTGGTAGAGTACATGTCATTTTCAATTAGTATCTAGTACGTATACATATGTATAAAATAAATAAAAAAGTTTAGAGTGATTTTATTTAAAACTTTGTATTTTAATATATCAAGTTTATTTTATATTTAAGTTTAAGTTTTTATTAATTAATTTTAAGTTTATTTTTTTCTCAGTCCAAGTTTATTTATTAATTATAAGCATATTTTTCTATTCAAGTTTATTTTATTTTTAGGCTTTATTTTAGGTTTATTTTAAAGTTTTCTAAGTTTTATTTACAAGTTTATTTATTTTTAAAGTTTATTTTATTTTCAAGTTTTAATTTCAGGTTAATTTTAAGTTTATTTTAAGGTTTATTTTCAAGTTTATTTATTTTTAAAGTTTATTTTCTTTTTAATTTTATTTGTTCTATTTTATTTCCAAGTTTATTTTTTATTTATTATTCAATATATAAATACTCTATAAATAATATATATAATTAATTTTAAAAATAAAATGAACAATTGGCTTTAAAAACTAACCAACCTTTTCTCGTTAGCATTTTTATTTTTTTTCACCATCCAATATTTTTTATTACAAAATAAATTTTTTTGGGAAAAATATTTAAAATTTTTTTCCAATTTTTAGGGCTATTTAAAAATTAAAAAAAAACTTTTTTTAACTAATACCCCTTAAAAGTCCAAAGAAATATATCAAATTTCCTTTTTTCCCTACAAATCCTCTACCGATTTTAAAATAAAGGATATATATATTTTTACTCAAATTTCAGGCGAAAAAAGCTTTTCTCTTTTTTTAAGGCTTTTAACTGCTGGATTTTTTGTAAAGATTGGTAAAATAATATACCCTTATAATTTTATTTTAATAATCCTAATACAATCCAACCTCATTTTAAATACCCCCTTGAGATTGAAAAAAATTCCTACCTTATAACGAGGTGTCTATTAAATAGAGAATATCGCTTCGAAGCTCCTCCACCAGTTAGCTAACCAAATTTTAAGGGGCGTTGATTAAATAGAGGTGTAGCTAATATTGAGGGGATTTCAGAAGGAGGTGGACCTACAAAATACCCCCAATACTAGAGACACCTCTATTTAAGGCACGCTCTTTATAAATTAAATTGGTCACAGGGTGGAGTTTTCCAAACGATTTCCCCTCTCTTTAAGAACACCTCATTATAAGAGACTTTTTGAGACTTATGGGTGGGGAGGGGGTACTATCTTAAAATGAGATCTAACTCTCTATCTAATGTTTATTTTTCAGATTTTCTTTATCTATTTTTTAATTCACACCAAAAAATATAACACAAAAATTGCCATCAAAAATTCCTTCCATTCTTTACTCTTTTAAAAACATTCTTTTCCCCCTCTAAGAGATGGCAAACAATAATTACTTTATACAAACTCCCCCCTTCCTCTTCATTCTTTTCTACCTTTTGTCAATGAACACAAACAAATACTTATTTTTACTTAATATAGTATATTATTTTGACTTTTTGTGTCGTTTTGTTGTTCTAACTAAAAATTTGTTTTTACTAAATTATTGAGAGTATACATATTTTATTCTTTTTCCTATTCATTTACTTATTTTTTTGCAACTCTTTTCCCCTTTTTTTAATTTATTTATTTCATAGGGACATTTGGGAACACCGACATTTGCCCACAGAACTTTTCTGTATGACATAATAAACTAGGGATAATAAACTCTTTCAACCCCCATATCCGTTATATAAAACTCGAAATTTTCACTCTGAACACGAAGTCTTTTGTTCCAATTTCAACAGATTCCAGTTTTGTGCGCAAATGTCGGTTCGCAAATGTCGTCTTTTTTATTTAAAAGAAAATGCCGAAGTTTTTAAAAAAGTTTTAAAGTTTATTTTTGATCTCTTTTATTATACAAACTTTTCAACTAATTTCATTTTCCTCTTTTGACCACCCCAAAAAACTGTTTATTTATTTTTGTCAACTAAAAATGCCCAAAATGTCATTGCCAGAAGCCACCGCTTTTATTTTGCTTTTAACTCCCGGCGGCTTGCAAATGCAATTTTTTGTCCCCGCGGATAATAAAAAATATTTTTCCCTTCCCACAGATCCTGAGGGGATTTTCAAAAAGTTTCTCTCTTCCTTTTTCCCTCTTTCCTCATATAAGACAAGTCACCATATTTCACCAATTCCACATTTTGCCAATAAGGGGAAAAACCTCATTTTGTCAACGAGCATTTTTGACAAAATGAGGTTTTTCCCCTTATTGGCAAAATGTCGTATTGGTGAAATATGGGAAGTGCTTCTCAAGAGAACTTCAAAAGTGAATAAAATAAACAGACAGCTGACAGCTTCTTTTAAAGGATGACACTTTTTAAAAAGAGGAAAAAAGCAAATGCTTCCGGGAAGAGGAAAAAGAGAGGAAAGAAAGGAAGGGGAGATCATCATCATTATTTATTTTCCTCATTTTTTAGTTCATAATTTACAGCACTCACTCAATCATCGTAAAGTTTTGTGTGTCTTTTTAGAATTTATTTCTTTCAAATTTATCTTCATTTAACTACTAATTTGTTTGAAAAATAATTTTTTCTACAATTAATTAACCATCGAAAAATGATTTATGTTTGGGGTAAAAAATTTTTTTTTCAAGGGAGACCCTTCCCTTCCAGCCTTAATTTATATACTCGTATGTAATACTGACAAATCTCGACTATAAATCGTACCTTATAAAGAGTTATATCCTATAATGGTGTCTCTTAAATAGAGGGTATTTCTCAGTCGGTTCGCCCATCCAGGGGCCTATTCAAATTATATGAAGTTCCTGATTTGACGTGTCATATCTGTGACTAAAGTCCGACATTTGGTCAATGATGGTCAGTTAGTGGGTTAAATGTCGGACTCTAGTCACAGATATGACACGTCATATCAGGAACTTCATATAATTTAAATAGGCCCCAGTGGCTAATTGAATTTTAAAGAACGTCTCTTAAATAGAGGTGTATCTTATAGAGAGAGTATCTAGTAGTGGGGGGTATCTTATAATAGGTGTATCTTAAATAGAGGGTATCCCCTAGTCGGCTCCTCCACTCAGTGGCTAACCGAATGTTAAAGAACGTCCCTTAAATAGAGGTGTATCTTATAGTGAGGGTACTGGGAGTATCTAGTAGTGGGGGTATCTTAAATAGAGGGTAAAATAGTGGGGTTTTATTTGGTTGACCATCCTTGGGAGGGCGAGGATTTGTATCCATCCAATATCTCAATATCTCCATTTCAGTTTATTATTAATTTTAGAATACGAGTTTGTATTGGGGGTATCCTATAAGCAAGATTTCAACCTCAATTTAATATTTTTCTTCTCAAATTTCTCTCTAAAATCCTTTACATTTTCCCTTAAACTTTTTTCAAAAATATTTCCCCCTTTAAATTATTTTCCTTCATCATAATCCTCTTATTTATTGAACAAAGGTATTGCTAGTATTTAATAGGTAGCTAGCACAACCTAAACCCAAGTATAAACGAAGGATGTGATCATTTTCTTTTTTACTTTTTAAATTTTTCTTTGTTCAAAAATATTTTTATGAATAATTTAAGCTTTTTTTAAACTAAACTTTTGATGAGAACAAAACATAAAATTTTAATAAAACTCAGTTTAGTTTACGTTTTTAACTACATTGGTGGGCAATTATTGTAAGGTTGGACATAATTGGAGCCATTATATTGGCTCAGACTCTCGCTATATTTTACTCTCTTGAGGGTTGAAATTAGAGGACCGAGACGTGATCTCGATCGAAAATCTCGGTTATCGAGATCGAGAATTTTTCGAGATCTTGATCGATCTCGAACGACACTCCCAATCCAATCTCTAGTTGAAATAGGGTTACACTAAAATGATTAGCTGTACATTAAATTGGAGTTAACTCCCTCTGATAGTCAACCAACTTAAAAGCTTACACTAAACTGAGTCAAAGGGACCACAAAACGCCTAGGGCCTTAAATCACTTACCACAACGATTCTTCAGGCAATAAACTTCTTTTAGCAATAGAAGGGCTCTAAGTTTCTACCCCAAAGCTAGGTAAAAATAATTTCTTCCCAATGGGGCACAAAAGGAAAAAATAAAATTGCGAGCTTTTTAACCTCCCGCCATTCAAAACAATTTTTATATTTTATTTTTATTTTTCATAAATTTAGTTACTAAAAATCTTTGTTCATTCCCTCTCTTGTTAGCAATTATATCCCCCCCCTCTCCCTTCCCTCCCTTCTTCCCTCCCCCCCCCTTCCCTTCTATTCATTCCCCCTCTCCCTCAATTTTTGTTGTTCAATGCCAAAATTTTTTGTACCTAAAATTGCCCCTATTCTTTGTGTTTAAATAATAATTTTTTCTTCTTTTTTACATTAATTCTTGACAAAAAAAACATGGCCACCTGCCGAGATTTTTTCTTGTAAAAAAATTTTTTTTCTCAGTTTAGAAAAAAATTTATTTTACAAGGGGAAATGTTGCTATTTTTACACCCACTAATTTTTTTTTCTACTTATTTTTTACCAGCTCCTCCATAACGTGGACATAACCTAAATTAGTGGGTTTTTCTAAAACATTATTTTTTTTTGACGCATATTATTTTTTCTTTAGACAATTTTTTCTTTTTTTTTTTAACTAATTTTAAAGTTCACCCAAACAATTCTTATGTCCTTTTTTTAACAGCTAGCGGGGAAATCGGCATTAATTTTTTTTAATTAATTTTTTTTCTAAAATTCGACTACCCTTTCCTCTTACCGTATTTACTCGATTAATTCCCCGCCCTCTATTAATTACCCATGCCACGGATAGCTTGAAGAAGACCCGTTCCCCGTCCCTAAACATTTCGAAAGAAAATCCCGTACCCCCCCCCCCACCCCCCAAACGTTCGGGAACCCTAAGTACAAACGAGGTCCGACTTTATTATTTTTTTATTTTTGTTGTGTCTAATTATATGTGTGTATATTCACATTAAAATAACCAAAAAAATAAAATAATCCAATTAGAGAATCGAATAAACTAAAAATTGAATTTATTTTGACATTAATGGATGGATATATATAAAATAAAAATTATTTTATATTTAAAAAAATTAGTCTAATAATTTTAAAATATTTATTTGGAGACCGTTAACCGACATTTAGGGTTCGTACGAAAATCGAGATCTCGATAATCTAGATTTTTGTCAAGTCATTGACCAGTACTTTCAGTTTACGATCATCTCCGATTTTCGCCTCTAGTTTTCGACGTTTGTGTCCAATCCTACTCTCTACCTAATTTTTTTTAATTTAATTTTTTTAAATTTTTAAATATTTTTTTTCTTGTTTTGTTTGAGATAGTGAAGGGATTTGCATTTTTATTTTATTTTTAAAAATATTCTTTTAAGTAAAATAAAGGGGGGGGGAGGTTAAAATAAAATTTCCTTTCTTTAAAAGCTTTTTTATCTTTACCCTTCGGCATTTAAAAAGGTGTTTAGCTGTAAAATGGACAAAAGCATAGTTGAATTATATTTTTGTTGGCCTTAGCAACTAAACAATTTTTAACAGCTAAAAATAAATGACAAAAAAAGTAAATAAATATTTTTCTTTAAAGAAAAACAAATTTGAATTAAAAATAGGTAAGTACAGTTGAATCTCATTATAAGATACCCCTCCCAATTTAGGGGTATCTTCTATTTAATAGACGCTTTTTTTTAATTCGGTTAGATCCACTGATTAGGGGAGCTGCTTTTAGTGATGCCCTCTGTTTAAGATATACTCATCAGGGATGTGCGTCATGACATTGCGTTTTCGCGTCCATCTTTGGCGTCCATTTTTAGCAGAGTTTGGCGTTATAGCGGTTGGCGTGTTTTTAAAATTTGAAAAATTGGCGTATGGCGCGCCATGAAAAAATTTTTGGTGCACATCCATGATACCACTCATTTGTTCATTGCAAGACCTCTTTATAAAATACCCCCAGATACACCTCTATTTAAGAGAAGCTTTTTTAAAATTCGGTTAGATTCACTGGTTAGAAGAGCTGCCTACACCTTCAGTATAATAGGGTAATCTTATAAAGAGGTTTATCTGTAATATCCAAAATTTTTAGCTAAAAACACTTGAAAAATATATATAATTTTTAATAAATATAAACGAGAATTTGCTTGTTTTCGCGCACCCTCTCTCCACTAATTTTTTTTCTAGTCTTCTCATCAACCACTCATTTGTTCTCTTGCTTTTTACTTATTTTTCAAGTGGTACTTTTGCCATCATTTTCACAAAACCTTCCATTTACTAGTTCACAAAATCCATGAAAAATTGGCAATCCTTTTTGGTTTATTAGACAAAATGACCACAAGAAAAAGAATTTTTTTCTAATCGTTAAAAATTGCTGATTTTAAATTTAAAAAGGGCTGGGCTTTATTCCATCTTGGGTAATTTAATTATCACAAGACCTCTTTTATAAAATACCCCCAGATACACCTCTATTTAAGAGAAGCTTTTTTAAAATTCGGTTAGATCCACTGGTTAGAAGAGCTGCCCTTTCCTTGAAATCAGCTCTTTCCTCAATTAATGCCTCTCCCTTTGAATAATTTCTCCCTCTCCCTCCCTCAATTAATTCCAACACCTCTAGCAAAACTTTGGTTACAAACGCGATTCGGAGTAGTAGTCGTTGTTGTGCCCAGACCTGGTCACTTTTGGTATCTGTATCCGGATATTTACGGCGGATATCCGCAGGCATCTTGATATATGTATCCATATCCGTATCCCTGCCCAGGTCTGGTTGTGCCATAACTTTTTTTTCTATATCACAAATTATTTCCAAGTTATGGTCCCTGAATCGTCTGTCTTTACATCGCTTTACCTCGCTTATTTTCAATTTTGGCGCCGTCATTTCGGCGCGAAACTTTAAAAAATATTTTTAACTAGTACCGGATTTGGAGGGTCTTATCTCGAAAAATATTACTTTTCTATAACTGATATTTTTTGTTCGAGATCTCGACTCGTTTTTTCCTCTATTTTTAATTTATTCTTTAAAATCAGCTCTTTTTTTTTTATTACCCAAAAAACTGAACAAGACGTGGAACGACTTACTTTTACGTTTTTATTTATTTTTAAGGTTAACAACAAACAATTTTATTTTTTTGAATAACCACACCCTAAATATTTTTTTTCAGAATTTTTTTTTAAATTTAATTTATTTTCTTTATTAATTATGCCACACCAAGCGACATGAATTTAATCAAAAAATTAAAATTTAATTAACTACATTAAAAAATGGGTCCCAAGCCTTATGATGATGGGCTTTTTATTGAACCTGCCGGAGATTATGATGTTGTTTATGGGGATTATAATTCTACGTGAGTTTTTTTTGATATTTTTCTCGTCAAAAAATTTTTCTTGTGGTCAATAATAGGAGAAATAGTACACGAAATAAGTAGAGTAGTTAGAGAAAAGAAAAAAACTAGAAATCCCCTCGATTTTTTCTAGTTCTAGCCACCAAAACGTCTTTTTTCTAGGAGCAATCGACAGCTTTCGAATGATATAGGTTTCAATCCGATTTAATCGGGTTAACTAAAGTTATAGCCATCAAAGTCGGCTGGCGCTAACTGGCCCATTCTGTCTAGTTTGTCTAGGAGCCAAAACGTTCTAGGCACCGGTCCTTTTCTAGGCACCGATACGTTCATTGTTTTAGATAGGGTAGCTCCCCGTCCCCCAACCCTGACGATTTTTTTGGTAAAAACCACGACCCGAACCCCGAGGGCTCTACCCCTACAAACCCCATCCCCGGCGATTCCCCCGAGGGCTCGGGGAGTTACCCTTGTTTTAGACATAAAAAGCAATTTTTTCGATGCCAAAATGTCCATAGGAACTATCGGGTTGTTCGATTCTAGCTTTTTTCGACAAAATTTCGAGTTTTTTCGACCCAATATTTCTCTACTTTTTTCCTTCTCATTGGATTTTCGCATTCTTCCCATTCGTTGAAGTGTAGAGAAAAACCTTAAATCTATATAGAAAATTGAATGATGCACTGGAGCGATAAGCTAGTTTCCTCTGTTGAAGAGAATTTATTTTGAAGGAAGGAAGTGAAGTAAAAAAAAGGAAAAAATATTTTCTTTCTCTCTCAATGTCCACTTATTTTTCCTTTTTTTTCTTAAGGCCACTTCAGTTTTCTCTTTTTACTCAATAGCCCTCTCTCACTTGCCGAAAAATTTTCTAGAGGCAGTCAAATTGCCAATGGTCTAAAATGGACAAATATTGATGAAGAGAAAATTAGAGAAAAGTTGGAGAGAGATAAGGGGGAAATGAGAGACGACAGAGAAAACAGAGAAAACATTTTTATAATAATGATGACAACAAGGCTTGGGCAAATCCTTCCTCTTTTTTCCATTCTTCATCGTCCTACTTTCCCATTGCTCTAATTTATAGGCCACTTCCTCCCCCACTTCTCTTCCTTTTTCCCCTCTACTCTTCCTCCTCTTTTTCTTCTTATTTTCATATTTCACCAATTCCACATTTTGCCAATAAGCCTAAAAATTCCCATTTTGTCAACAGTCTTATTGGCAAAACGTGTATTTTTGGCCCTATTGGCAAAATGTCGAAGTGCTTTTTCTTCAAACATTCATCGACCGGACTCCCGAAAATTTATGAGGAAGCAAATTGTTTTTCTTGTCTATGTCCTCTAGAAAAACCCTTCCCCCTCCTCTTTTTCCTTTCCTTTCATGTCATCAGCTCATAAATAACGTTAGCTATAAGGGATTTTATATGTGTTATATTTTTTACAATTGATTAATGAATTTTAAGTGAAAATAGGTGGCGCGAACAAAAAAAGAGTAAAAATAAAAATGCCGCAACTTTTCTTTTACTTTTTTCTTTTTGAAATTTTTGAGATTTTTTGCAAAAAGAAAAGTCCAAAAATTGCCTTTTTTTATTCAAAATAAATTTTTTTTATTTTTCGTTTTAGTCTGTGGATTATCCCAAATAGTTTTAGTTGCCCCATTTTCTGACTAGAAAATAAAAAGTAAAAATAGGAAAATTGAACACAAATGGGAATATTCATTCGATTTTATTATACAGTCAAAAACCTCACTATAAGAATCCTCTTGGAGCTGAGAAAAATTTTCGAGAGCATCTCTTAAATAGAGGGTGTGTCTAGTATTGGGAGTATCTTATAGGGAGGTTTCTCTGTAGCTCCCTAAGAGGGTCTCTTATAATGAGTCTTTTATATTTTTATTTTTCTAGAATGACAGACGCAAATACAGGCAAAAGGTCTTATATTCGCCTAACTGGAGGACTTCGAAATATGTCTAGACCTATTGGAGGTGAAGTTAGAATGCGTTGTGAAGCAACTGGTTCTCCTCTTCCACTTCAATTTACGTAAAAATAAAATTTTTTTCTATAAAAATTTTTTTAAATTTTTTTCAGTTGGTTAAAGAATTTAGCCCCCTTAGAGAAAAGTAGAAGATTTCGCCTTAAAACCAAAGAAATGACTAGCAAGTTGGTTATTGTTGAATTGGATGTTTTGGATTCTGGATATTATCAGTGTTCGGCTAGCAATGCTGCTGGAAGTGTTAATAGTACTGCTGTGCTTAGGGTTTGAATTTTAATTTTGATTTAATTTAAAAATAGAGCATAACCTCGTTATAAGATACCCCTAATATTAGAAAACCTCTTTATAAAATGCCTTCGATATTAGGAAACCTCTTTATAAGGGACTCTCAGTATTAAATACACCTCTATTTAAGAGACGCTCCTTAAAAGTTCGGGTAGACATTGAGTTGGGAGCTGCCTAAGAATACCCCTCTATTTAATAGACAACTCATTATAAGAGACAAATTTTCCAATCATAAAGAGGGTATCTTATAATGGGGTTTAATAAAAAATTAATTTAATTATTCTCTCTGATGAATATTTAAATTTTTATTCCTCCAATTAAGTTGACAAAAAAATCTCTCATGGGAAATTAAGCTAAATTAAAGGGGAATGTATGACTAGTAAAATAAAAATAGTAGGGGTAATTAAAAAAATAAATTTATTTTTATTTTTTTTTTCTAGAAACTGATAAGAAAAATTAATTTTCTAATAAATTAACACTAGAATTTTTTTTAGATTTTTCAAAAACTAGTTTTCGGCCTTTCTCCTTTTTCTTTTAAATTTTCTATTTTTGTTTGTTTATTTTTCCAAAATTTAAATTTTATTTAAATTCACATCTGTAAACACAAAAAAATTTTTTTATTTCAATTTCCAACCCTTTTTTAATGCATTTTTGAGGGAATACGAAATTCTTTCAATAAATTTAATATTGCTAAAAAAATGACCAAAAGCATTTTTGTTGTTGGCCATTTTTGCATTTATTGAAAGCATTTTTAATTTTCTTTTTTCAAATAGAAAATGTAGAGAGACACTCATTTTTATTGAATTTTGGCTTATTCCAAGAGCCACAAAATAAAATTTAATTAAAAAATAGTCAAAACCTCATTAGGATGCATAAACCTCTATCTAATAGACGCTCTTTAAAAATTTGGCTAATCCTTGGGGTGCCTGTCTAGACAATATCCTCTATTTAATATACACCTCTATTTAAGATAAAACCTCATTATAAGGAACCTCACTACAAGATATCCCCAATATTAGATACACCTTCTATTTAATAGACGCTCTTTAAAAATTTTGGTTGGCCCACTAGGAAGGAAGTTTCTTAACCAATGAACTCTATTTAACAGACACCTCATTATAAAGTATGATTTTTTCAATCCCTTTGGGGTATCTTATAATGAGGTTTTTGATTGTTTCTTATTATTCTTTTTCTTCATTTTTTCTCAAAAATTATTTTTATATTTTTCTAAATAAAGTAAATCTTATCATCGGCGAACACTTTTTTTCAAAAAAAAAAGTAATTTATTAAATATAAATCACTCACCGCCACTCAACAACAACCTTCCTTCTCCTCCTTCTTCTGTTCCTCGTATTTTTCTACAATTTTTTTCCATTCGTAGTAGTGCCCATAATCGATGAAGAATACAAAAAAAAATAATTTTTTAATAAAGTAACAGATGGATAGTTGGTCAAAAAATCTTCCCTCTTTTTTCATTAATAACCCATTAAGATACTCAAATAATTAAAAAATTCCTTTGCTTTTAAGCTAAACTTAAAAAATAATTTCCTTTAGAAGGGCCACTCTGCCGCGAACTATTCCGTCGCATGCCGCAGGTCTATAACCTGAGTTAGAATTTCCAAACCCCTGAGGCTCTACTAGTTTTCCTGAGGCTCTACTAATTTTCGGCGCAACTCGAGGAGCTGAATCGAACAATACATAACTTTAGCCCAAGTTATGGCCTGCGTCGGAGTTAGCTCGCGTTGGTTCGGAACTTTTTTTCCCTATAATTTTATTTTAATTTTTGCAGCTTTTCCCAACCTTTTTTATAACAAACAAAAATCGATGTTTTTTCCTCATTTTTCCTCATTTTTTTATTCTCACCAACATTGGGACACAATAACAATTAATCAATGACCAATGCCCTTCCAAATAAATTAAAATAAAAATACTATCTAGTAGTATAGCCACTTTTCTAACACACTCACAAAATCCTCTCTTTTTTCTTCTTTAAATTTTTATCCTCCCAATATTTTTTTCGTTTTAGCCATTTTCTTTGTCTCTCAAAAAAAATTTTCTCCAGAAAAAAATTTTTCAAAAAATTTTTTCGAAAATTTTTTCATTTTAAAAAAATTTCAAAAAAATTTTTCTTAAAAAATTTTTTAAGGTCTCCCAACAACCAATTTCAACTTTTTCTTCAAACAACAAAAAAAGACCTCCATTAACAACTGACGAAGGAGGAGGTCGACGTGGTCATCATCGACACCATTTAAAACAAAAACAGCAACTAGAAGAAGATTTGGGTGAAGACGAGGAAAATAACGATTACGAAGGATTTTATGATAATTATCCGGATGATGAGGTTGTTTGTTATTTAATAATCCCTCTATTTAAAAGACGATCTTTTGAGGTTGAGTATGGGAGGGGAGCTCCTAGGCCATACCCTCTGCCTTGGGAAGTCTATTACTAAGGTGTATATTAAATAGAGGGTATCACCCAATATAAGATACTCCGCTTTTTAAGTGACGCTCCTTAGAAATTGGATAGCCACTGGATATTGGATGCTACCTAAACGATACCCCCTATTTAATAGACACCTCATTATAAGAGACCAAATTTTACAACCCCGAGGAGGTATCTTATAATGACGTTTTTTAATTTTTAGATGAATGTCAACAACAATAACGACCATCACTCACACCCAGACAATTCCTGGCGAGTCCCCAGCAATGCAGCAGGTCCAGGTTATGTCCCTTTAAGAAGAGGGACAGATTCGGATGGACGTTGGTTAGATGGACAAACAATTAGAAAAGGAGATTGTATTGTTTATAGAGGAGAGGCTTGTTCTTCCTTTCTTGAAGGCAAACATGTAAAAGTTTTGGTCGATAGAGAAAGTATTTATGATGCAGAGAAGGATTTGTTGGCGGCATTAATGACCGTTTGTTGATTTTTTTTAATTTTTTGAACTTTTTTTTTGAAATTCAAAATTTTTCCAGTAAATTTTTTTTTCGAAAAATTTTTCAAAAATTTTTCGGAAATTTCAAAAATTTTCAAAATTTTTATTTTTCAGGTCCGTGTAGTCCCAAGCATTTCAGAACAATGTAAACATTATATGCATCAAACAGCTTGTTATCACATGTTTAAAATATGTGAACCTTCCATTAATCCACTGGGAAGTTTGCCTTCTGGTTCTGATATTGTTTCTCTATGTCGTGATGATTGTGATAATTTAAAGGTTTGAAAATTTAGTCGGATTTTACTATAAGATACCCATTTTGAGGGGAAAATAGCCTCTTAATGAGGGTCTCTTATAATGAGCGTCTCTTAAGTAGAGGTCTATATAGTAATGAGTGTATCTTATAGCGAGGTCCGGCCAAAATTCCGAATATTTTTTAATAATTTATTTAAAGAATTCTGTCTGTCCAAATGAATTTTCAATGGCTTCTCATCACGAATTAATCGGCGATGGACCAAAGGCGCTTCTTCCAAATTGCGAATCACTTCCTCTATCAGCACAAAATTGTTTACATATTTTTGAAGGAATTAAGGTTTATTTTAAAGAAATTTTGGTGAACCGAAATAATTTTTTGTTAATTTTTTCAGTCTCCCTCAGCTCCAAATAATCCTTCACCCGCCTCGCATTGGTGTTTCAAAGGTTTTGGTACCAAATATCAAGGAACTGCTGCAATTACCCGTAGCAACAGGCCTTGTATTGATTGGCCAAATTCAGTCAATGGAGAATTCAATACGGGAGTACATCCAGAGCTTAGAAACGCAAAGAATTATTGCAGAAACCCTTCAAGGCATTCACAGTTTAGTGAGCCGTGGTGCTATACTTTCTCTCCAGGCGGTCAGTCACTGCTTGCTGAGCCTTGCAATGTAAGAGAAAAATTTTTTTAATACGAGAAAACCTTATAGGATATCCTCAATTGATCATAGGTGGAGGACACGTTACTTCCTGTTTAGGCTATAGAGATATGTACAGATTTTTGAAAGGCCTGGGCCTGTCCCTGGGTTTGATTTGTTGACCTGGGCCGGATCCTGGGCCTGGAAAAACCCAAGAAGGAAAGAAATGCCTAGGCCTGGACCTGGGTACAGAGAAAACCCAGGCCTTGGTCCAGACCCAGCTCGATCTCTATTAGGGGTACACCTCGATTTTTTCATCCCAAGGGGTTATATGTTTATGAGTGAGGTTTAAGTTGAGTAAAATTTAATATTTTAGGTGCCTCGTTGCCCTCCAAATATTTTTAAAGAATTGGATGATTCTCCTCTAATAGGAACAACAACAACAAATAACAACATTTTCGACTCATTTTCTTCCTTTTGGAATTCACTTTCAACCCAATCACAACTTTTAGCCTTTACTACAGCACTTGGAGCACTTTTAGTTTTCTTATTTTTATTTTTTATTTGTTGTGTTTGTTGTTGTAAAAATACTGGAAGAAGTAGAAGAAGAAGAAGAAAATATGCAAAAAATAATAGTGGGGAAGGAGAAGGATTAGGAGGTGGAGGAGGAGAAGGAAATGTTGTTTGTGTTGGACAATGTTTACAACAACCAGAAAGTGCAAGTTCAATGCTTTCTGGAAGTTTAGCTCAACAACAAAAATTAGCAGCTATACAACATCAACAAAATATTTTGTTGCATAATTGTAATGGAATAAACCCCCAGGGAATTGTTGGGGGAGGAGGAGGAAGTGCTGGAGGAGGTGGGGGGTCAACAACACTTTCTGGAAGTGATATGAATTCTGCTTTTTATAGAAAAGTTAGAGATGAAAGAATGAGGCAAGGAGGTGGAGGAGGATGTTGTAATGAAGAATTACTTAATCCTTTACTTTCTGAACAATATCATGTAGCTTCTGGTGGATATCAACAACAACAATTATTTGAAATGCCCCAACAACAACAATTTAGATATTGGGAAAATAGTGGAACTTTGAATTCTGCAGTAGCATATCCTCAACATGGGTCTTATTATGCTCCACAATCTATCAAATCTCAACAGGTTTTTTCTAATTATAACTTTTTGAGGCATTTGCAATGTCAAATGTCATTGTGGCATTTTGTCGTTTTTTAATAAATTTAAAAAATTTTCTAGCCATACAACAACAGTCCACATACTGAACCGCCACCTGCCGAACCGTATCAAATTGCACATATACAAGAACGTCAAATCAAATTTTTGGACCGAATTTTGGGTGAAGATGCAAGTACACAATTAATTTTGGGTGAATGGATTGGAGGAATGTTGAGTGGAGCTGCTTTACAAGTTTGTTTTTTTTTTGAAATTTTTTTTGGAGTCAGACCTTATTATATGATAATCTTAGGGATTTAAAATTGTCTCTTAAAATGAGGTGTCTATTAAATAGAGGCGTCTCTTAAGTGGAGGTGTTTATTAAATAGAGGTGTCTCTTATAAAGAGGTCTGACTGAATATTTTTATTTTTACGAAGATTTTTTATTTAATCAGGTTGTTCTAAAAACCTTAAAATCAAATATTCCTCAACACGTAGCAGAAGAACAATTTAAAGAAGAAATTCAGGCCATTGGATTTTTTGAGCACCCAAATGTTTTACGCCTCTTTGGCGTCAGTTTTCTCGGTGGAAGAAATTTGTGTGCCGTTTTTGATTATATGGTTCATGGAGATTTGATTGAATTTTTGAAAGTTAGAGAACCTAGAGGAGAAAATGAACAAGATGAGCAAGAAGAAAGGCAAAGAAATGTTCAAGATTTTCTCAAAATTTCAACTCAAATAACTTGTGGAATGGCTTATTTGGCTTCAAATGGATTTGTACATAAAGACCTTTCTGCAAGAAATTGTTTAGTTGGTGATCAACAAATTATCAAAATTTGTAATTTTGCGAGAATGAAAAGCCAATATGAACGGGATTATTATAGGGTTTGCATTTTATTATTTCTAGGGTTTGAAATTGTCTGTTTTGTAATTGTGTTTACAAATGTTGTTCTTGCGTTTGGGTTCGCAATTGTCGGTTTTTCAATTGTGTTCACAGTTGTCGTGTTTGCAATTGTGTTTTCGAATGTCGTTTTTACATTGAGTTCGTATTGTCGTATTCGCAGTTGTGTTCGAGATTGACGGTTTTACAATAATGTTAGCAATTGTCGTATTTAGAATTGTTTTCGCAATTGTCGGTTTTCCAATTGTGTTCGCAATTGTCATTAAAAATTATTTTGAAAATTTTTTCTTTTTTTTCAGCTAAACAGCAGTTGTAGAGGTGTTCCACTTCGTTGGATGTCAAAAGAAGCATTAAATGAAGGAAGATATGGACAATCTAGTGATGTTTATTCTTTTGGTGTTTGTTTATGGGAAATTTATACTTATGGAAGTAAATTTTTTAAAAAATTTTGAGGCCTTAAAAAATTTTTTCTTTAAAGGGCAACCTTATGAAGGCTGTACAGACGAACAAGTTATGCAATTTGTGCAAGAAGGAAGTTATTTAGCTATCCCAGAATTTTGCCCTCCTGCTGTTTATGCACAAATGGTTGAATGTTTTAATGAAAATGCTAGTCGTAGACCTACATTTGCTGAATTAAATTCGAAATTTCAGGTTTTTTTCTTAAGTTTTTTATTTAGGAAAAATTAAATTTTTGGGTTTTGAGATATGTCTTTGATTTTCTGGAAAGATTTCGGATAACCAAAAAATTCTTGATTAGCATACCGTTGGTAGAGCAGGGAACTTATGTAAATAGTTTAAAATTAGTGATAGAGCAGGGAGGGTCGGGCTTTGATAAAAAAAAAGTCGGGTCGTTTCGGCTCGTGGTTCGGGTAACTTGACTCATCCTTGTCGATCGAGTACTTGAACGTGTGTAAACGAGAGCTTCTAGCAATAACTGCTTGAGCGGTTATTTCTAACAATAACTGCTACAACTTTGCAGATTTTAAGCCTGCCTTGGGTTAAACCTTTGCTTCTTTCTCTCATTATATTCAAGAAATTTTTCTTATAGAAATGGTGTCAATCAAACCAAACTTCTGCTTTACATATCCAACAACAACATCGAGCTACAAGTAGTGTAAATTCTGGAGGTTCTGGAAGTGGAATAACAACATCAAACATTGGAGGACCAACAAATGGGTATTTGTCTAATAGAAATTTAAGACAAGGAGGAGGTTATTCTTCTGTTAGTGGTGGAATTAATGTTCCTTCACCTGCTCCTTTAAATAATTGTTCAAATATTTTGGCTGGAAATTTTATTGTTGAAAATGGAAATGTTAATAAAAATGGAGGAGGATGTTGTTCTAATAATAATATTGTGCATAGTACTCCAATAGGTTTGCAGAAAAATTTTTTGTTATTAACTCCACCACGCGGGTTCGAACCCACGACCTTCAAATTTTTATATTTATGCAATCATCTACCCACATAGGCTTCCCCACCCAGTAGACATTATTGATATCTCAAGGGTGTAGAGAGATCGCTTAGGCAGTTCCCTCATCCAATGGTCAACTAATTTTTATGGAGTGTCCCTTAAAGATTGGGGGTTTGACTGTGTTTTATAATTAAAAAATAAATTTATTTATTTAGCCCAACATGCCAACAACAACAACAACCAAATTGAAGAAAATAATATTAAAAAGAAAAATTTTAAACCAATTCCAATGGCAAGACGGCGACAAGCATTTACAGATGAGGACGATTTAGATGAAGAAGATGATGATGATTATAGTAGTGAGGAAAGCAATGGAAGTTGAAAAACAACAAAAATTTAGAGGAAGGATGAGGAAAACTTTAAAAGAGCTTGAAAATATTCTTGTTTGTACAGGGTTTTTTTTATTTTTAAATTTTATTTTAAAGCCGGACATCTCGTTATAAGATACCCTCAAAATTAGGAACAACCTCTATTTAAAGGACTCTCTATTTAAGATACACCGCTATTTAAGGGACACCTCATTACAAGGTTCTCAAGGTTATCTTATAATGAGGTTCGGCCAATTTTTATATAATTATTATTTACCTCTCCTTTCCTCTCCTTCTCTCAAATTTTTTTCGAATCTCTAAAAAACGAAAAACTCATCAACTCTATATCAGGGATGAGCCGGGTTACCCGAGACCGAAATCCAGGTCTTTTTTTCGACCCTAAATTCGATCCGAGAATTTTTTTTTAAAAACCCGATCCGAAATTCGACCCGGCCCATCCCTGCTTTTATATTCAAACAATTCAAAGATTCGCCCTTACACTAAAAATCTATAAAAAGCTGCCTAACTTTTAAAAATTTTTTCATAATTTTTAATTGTTTTTTTCTGTTTAAAAATTAATTTAATAATTAATTATAATATTTTAATTTTTTGCGTGTGATTTTATTAATTAAAAAATTAATTCCCCACGCGGGTTTGAACCCACGACCCCCAAACTTTTAGTAAAAAAATTTTCGAAAATTTCAAAAAAAATTTCAAAAATTTTTTTAAAGATTTTCACATTTTTAAAATTCATTTTGACAATTTATTTCATTAATAATTCTATCAATTCCTCCTTGTTGAAACATCCATTGTCCACCAACACAATCTAAGGTGGCTGTAACTAATTGACTGCCTGGATTACTTATAGGCCCTCCTTCGTTTATATTAAACTTTAAAAATTAATTTTTTTAAATTAGAATTAAAAATTAATTTACATGCATAAATACACTAGCGCCATTTAATGCCATACAAGTAACCATAAGGTGTGTGCAACCACTTGGGTCGAGTACTATGCCTGAGGGGATCTAAAAAAAATTAAAATAAGTCCTCTTAGGTGATGCACCTCCCATTTAGGATACACCCCTCTATAAGAGACTCAATGTTACGTATTCCTCTATTTAATATATGCCCCATTGAGGATGATCTTATGAGGTCTGACTTAAAATATTTTTTATCTAACCGGAGTACTTGATGTCATTCCATTCCCAGGTGTTAACATTAATTGGGTAAGGGAACAAGCAGCACAAGCTAGGAAAAATTTTTTTTTGAAATTTTTAAATAGGGGAAAAACCAGGTATTGGTTGTGCTATCATAGCCGTCATACAAGCATTTAAATATTTTATATTTAAAAATAAAATATAAAAAATAATTATTATTGTTACTTTTTGTAGGAAAATAAAAAAAGAAAAAATTATTTTTTTCATTTTAATAATAAACCACGAAAAATTCCCCCCAAAAAACAACAAAAGAATGACCGGAACTGGAGAAAAAGAATTAATTTTCAAGGTAAAATAATAAAAAAAGGAAACTTTTTAATTAAAACAAGCTTAAAAAAGAGAGGCTTATTAAAGTACTTCCTCATTATAATACAGCGGAAGCTCTATAACGACACCACTTGGGATGATTTGGGCACTTAAGTGTGGACGTGATGGGTGAGAGGAGGAGGTGAGAGGCCCAAAGACTATTGGGCGGGCCCGGCCTCTTTTCGGGCCAAAATTCGATCTAATTCGATCTTTCGGACTGGTCCGGGTCGGCAACTCTAGTTATATATGATTTTTTCTGTTCCAAGCATGTATCTTCTAATGAGGATATCTTCTAATGTATATTTAATCTTTCTGGAATTTCCAAATATTTTTATTTCCATTTACCTATTTATGCGTCATCTCCATTCCATATATTAACGTCATCAATTTATGTTCCTCTGGCGGTTTCACAGCGCAAATGAAACAAGGAATGAAGGAAGAAATTTAGCCGGAGAAGGAAGAGAAGGGCCAAGGTCGCTAAATAGGTAAATAATACCCTTAGGCTATGGAAGAGAGGAAGGACAAGCTTTTTTAAGGGGCGCAAGGAGAGGACATTTATTGTGTGAACAAATGAATGGAATGATAATCGCATTCTATTTTGTTTGAACTATTTAAAAGAGGGTTTGAAAACACAATATAGATCAGTCTCATAAAATAAAATTTTAGAAAAATATTTTTAGAACAGTCGGACCTCGTTAAAAGATATGTACATACATACACCCCTTGGGGCGGAGAATTTCGTGGCTTATAATGAGGGTCTCCTATAATGTAGTTTATATTAAATAGAGGATATCACTTAGGCAGCTTCCCCAACCTAGTGATCAACTAACTTTTAAAAAGCGTCTATTAAATAGAGGTGTAGCCATTATTAGGGCTATCTTATATTGGGGGTATATTGTAATGTGGTCCGACTGTATATCCAAAACAGATGTTATTTAAATATTATTTAATATCTTCTCTATTTATTTTTACGACTGGACAAGGCCTTTTCGGTGGTTGTGGAATACGCCCACCCTTCCAATTACCTCAATTACAACTTCCATGTCCTCCTCCCTGCCCGCCTCCATGTCCACCAGCTATTGTATTTTTAAACTTCAAAAAATTTTCCAAAATTTTTTAGCCCTGCCCTCCACCAATACCCTGTCCACCAACATTTTGCCCTCCCCCGGTCATCTGTCCACCTCCACTTCCACCACTGCCATGTCCCCCACCTCTTCCACCGCCTCCACCCTGCCCCTTGCCAACACCCTGTACATGCCCTCAAATGGGTGGATTTGGAGGAGGTTTTGGAAGTCCACAGATTGGATATCCTTTGGGAGGTTTGATTAAATTTTCAAAAAATTATTTTAAACTTCCCCTCAGGCTATCCAAGCAATGATTGTTGCTGTCAATGCAGTACTCCTTGCCGATATATGGGGAGAGCTAGAACACACGGTGAGGAACTCTCAGTATTACATACGCTAAGAGAAAAACCTCTATTTAAGATATCCCTCATTATAAGGCACGATCATTTCAGCCCCTAGAGGGGGTACTCACAAGTGAGGTTTTGACTATTTATATTTAAAGGTTCCCAAATATTTGCCGCACCAACAGAAGACCAAACAGAGGACGACCCAACCTGCAACAGTCGAAAGCTTAGAACAGCTATTCAAGAAAATATAATTGGTGATGATCCGAATAGTTCAAAGAGTTAATTTAAAAATTTTTTAAAAATTTTAATTTTTTAATTTTTCAGGAGCAATACAAAAAGTAGCAGAAGAAAAACTTTTTGCAAAAATTAATGTAAAATAAAAAATTATTAAAAAAACCTCGTTATAAGGTACACTAAATAGGCATTCTTTTCTCCCAAGCAATACCCTCTATTTAACATATATTCATTATAAAAGACAAAATTTCCAGTGGTGCTAGACATGCTTCTATTGGGTGGGGGTAGGTATCTAATCGAAGCCCTCTATTTAACAGACGCTCATTATAAGGCACGATTTTTTCAGACCCAAGGGTGTATCTTATAATGAGGACAGTTATTTAATAATTTAAAATTATTTTTCAAAGGTTATTTGTGCAAAAGGAGAATTTTCTTATGTAGCATATACCGATACTTTTTGTCAATCGTCTCTTGGGAATGGTAAAATTAAATTTTTAAAAAATTTAATTTTTAATTAAAGTTACCTGTTATGCCTATCGCTCTCTCGGATTGGAATCAACAGAAAATATAATAAAAACAACAACAATGAGTGATGTTGATTTATTATAAAAATTCAGAGAGAATTTTAGTTATATTAAATGAACTCATTTTTAATTAAAAATTAATTAAAAGAGCTTTTAAATATTTTTATTAGTGTTAAATGCCTGAGGGCATTATTTTTGAACTGGGCAAATAACAAGTTTTTTAGCTCGCTGTCTCGGTGAGCTGATAAATTATGGGGGCTATTTTAAAATGAGAGAAGGACCTATTCCTGGCGAGTACCAGTAAACTTTCTGTCCCGAACCACTACCTTTTTTTAAATGATTATTTTTTATTTTTAATCCACAGATTTTTGAAGAGTTTTTAGGTATATTTCACGGAGCAAATGGAGAAAAAGAATCTCACTAGGCTTTATTTTCCATATTTAAAATATGGGTTAAACAGTGATATTCATTTCTCCACTTAAACCATGAAAAATTTTTCCTTTTAAAATTTTAATTAAAATTTTGTGTTGTTTTAAGAAATAAATAAAATTAATTTTTGTTGAGGGAAAAGGTATTTTTTTGTTTGATGTTGACTCAACAACGAACACAGAAAAAAATTTTTTTCTTTAATGTTTTTGTGTTGCTTTTATCGTTGTTTTAAGAAAAAGCCTTTTATCATTTAAGGCAAAATTTTTCTTGCTTTTTAAATGTTTTGTGTTGTAAAATACAAATAAAATGACTGGTTAAATATATTTATTAGTAATAAAAGGTGGAAAAAAATTCTTTTTTTTTTTTGCTCGATATTAAAATGTTGGTTGGTCTTATCAATAAATCGCTTGATTGGGAAGGTAAAAATAAGAGAGAGAAATGAAAGAAATCTAAAAATACCCCCCAAAAAATACCCCCCTATCTAAAAATACCCCCCAAAAATACCCCCTATCTAATATACACTCAGTATAAGAGACAAATTTTCCAAGGGTGCTAGACTTAAACCATGAAAAATTTTTCCTTTTAAAATTTTAATTAAATTTTTGTGTTGTTTTAAGAAATAAAATAAAATTAATTTTTGTTGATGAGGGGAGGGAAAAGGTATTTTTTTGTGTTTCTTTGATGTTGAGTCAACAACGAACACAGAGAAAAAAAATTTTTTTAATGTTTTTGTGTTGCTTTTATTAGTTGTTTTAAAAGAAAAGCCTTTTATCATTTAAGGCAAAATTTTTCTTGCTTTTTAAATGTTTTTGTGTTGTAAAATACAAAATAAAATGACTGGTTAAATATATTTATTACTAATAAAAGGTGGAAAAAAATCTTTTTTTTTTCTTGCTCGATATTAAAATGTTGGTTGGTCTTATCAATAAATTGCTTGATTGGGAAGATAAAAATGAGAGAGAAAAATGAAAGGATTTTTTGTAGTTTAAATAAATATAAGACATTCGCTATAAGGTACATGGACGTCCTTATTTCAGAAATAATACTCTCTATTTAACACACCCATTATAAGAGACAAATTTTCCGAAGGTGTTAGATAGACTTCAACTAGGCCAATGGGTAGGGGTGCCTGTCTAAGCAATACCCTCTATTTATGATAGACCCCAGTCAGACCTCACCATAATATAACCTAATGCCTCTATTTAAAAGACGCCCTACACCTCTATTTAAGAGACGCTCCTTAAAATTTGATTGGTTACTGGGTTGGGATTTCTGCCAGGTGATACCCTCTATTTAAGAGACACCCCAGTATAAACGATTTTTCAGTTAAAGGGGTATCTTATAACGAGGTCCGAGTGTATTTAATTAAGAGGTCTAAAAGAATTAATCGGAAAAATATTTTATTTTTGAATATTATGAAAATCGTTTAATAAAATAGAGAAAAATCATGGAGAATTAAAAACGAGATTCCTTTTTGATAAAAATGTGTCTCTTATAAATTTTAATACTTTGCATTTTTATTGAGCTAAAAGAGTCGAGAGAGAATTGGGACAACCCTAAAAAATAATAATAATAAAGAGAAAGATAAGGGAAACAATGAAAAATAAAAATTTATTTAAAGGCTTTGTGAAGGTAGAAACGTGGAAGGCAAAAAACCTTAAAAACTGATGAAAGAAAAATTGAAGCTTTAAAAGAATGATTGGTTGAAAATGGACAGAAAAATTTTTTAAACAGTAAAAAGGCTTGTTGGTTTGCTCAACTGTATTTTATTTATTAGACAGAAAATGTAGACAGTCTCGATAGACAGAAAGGTGTGTGTGTCTAGTCAATTTTTAATATTAGTGTGCACTTTTATTGTTATTTGAATAGAAGAGGTGTTGGGTAATTAATTAATGAATTGTATATAAAAGTACAGTCGAAGCTCATTATAAGATAGGTATCTACCCCTTGGGATTGAAAATTATACCCTATAATGAGGTGTAAATTAAATAGAAGGGTTCGCTTAGGCAGCTCCCCCACCCAGCTGGCCAAACAAATTTTAAAGAGCGTCTCTTAAATAGAAGTGTATCTTGTATAGGGAATATCTTATAATGAGGTCTGACTATAGAATGAAGCTTAATGGACCTAATATTACCATATTGGGTCTTAAAACAGGCAAAGTTTGAATGAAGATATTTTGGTGTAGTGGGAAAATGCTAGGGTTTATAAAAATGGGGCAGGGGTTCGAACCCCGACAGGGAAAATATTTTTTTTCTGAACAGATAAATAAAAATAAATATATATTTTTTAGTTTGATCAATTTTCCCATTATTCTAATCAGTTTTTTTAGATCACTTTTTAACTGTCAAGAGATTTAAAAAAAGAATTCTTAATATGGGAATATTTTAATGAGACAATTTAAAGAGTTGGAATGGGGAAATTGAAGATTAAACTAAAATAAAAAAGAACTTTTTTTTGTTTGAAAGTGGGGGAAACGATTGACAGATTGTTTGACAAATATGGGAAGAGAAAAAGAAACGAAGGAAAAAGTTTGGCAAAAATGAAGAGAAGAGGAAAGAGGAGGAAGGGAAGGCTCCCCCACATTTTGCCAATAAGGCTAAAAATACACATTTTGCCACAAGTTTGTTGACAAAATGAGTGATTTTAGCCTTATTGGCAAAATGTGGTATTGGCAAAAAATGGGAAGAGGGAAAGAAGGGTTGTGGTAGACTGTTTAGTTGGTTAGGCCGTTATCAACACCTTTTTTTTATTAAATTTTTTTATATAGTCAATCATTTACAGCCTTTTTCCTCCTCTTTATTTTAATATAGGAGAAGAACCGTTAATATATTTTATAGATATTGAGAGCGTGAATAAAGAGAAAAAAGAAGAAAAATTGTGAAATGTAAAAGCGAGACATTAGCAGCTGTACAAAATTGGTAATAAAATAAAGGGAAAAATGTTTAGAAGTAAAAAAACTTTACAAAAGCGTAAAATGTGAAGAAGTAATGATTGGAAAAAAAATTTTTAGTAAAAAAAAATTGAAAATAAAAAGTTTATTTTATCTTTGGCATTTTGTATATTTTATTAATTTAAGCGGACAATTGGTCGCGAGACCATTTAGTCGCAGACTGATAACTGCCTATGGTTCTGTTAAAAATTCTTCTGTTTTGTAGCTTTTCTGTGTTATCGATTAGTTCCAAAATCACCCAGGGTCCTTCCTTTCAAACGTTATAGGTCTGCGATTAAGTGGCTCATTTCTATGAAAGTTAACTGACCGAGCTCAACCGTCCCATAAATTTTAATTTTTACTGGCTGGCACTCAACCGGCCATACATGACTACCAAAAATTTTTAAAAAATTCTTTAAAATTTCTGTCAGATTTTTTTCTATAAATTTCTAAAAAAATTTAATTCAAATGTCAACTAATTCAACATCCACAACTTCAACAGATCAACAAAAATATTTGTCAGTACTCAATGAACTAAATTCTTTTCCCTGTTCACAGTCTTATTGGGCAAGAAAATCTAGAATGTTAACCTTAGAAAGTGAATTTGGACCTTTAGAATTTAATTTATTAGAATTTGATATTGCCCTGAAATTTCGAAATGCAAAAGATTTGAGTTTTACTGCACAAAAAATGTTTGTTTTTTTATTCTTCTAAACTTTAATTTTTTTCAGTTATCAATTAGACAAATCAGAAAAGGTTCGTCAAAGAATAGGCCAATTGTTTTCTGTTTTGCTTGATGGAAATTCTGATAAACTTTTTTCTTCAGGTTTGTTTTAAAAGTATTTTTAATGGGTAATACAAAGTTGAAAATTAAGCAAACATTAGTAAGCTGTGCGTGGTGAAGTGGTTTAGTCGCAAATATTATGTCTAGGGTTCGAGTCCGTTGGTCGTTATTCGATCTATTTTTGCTTTTTAAACATTTAAATTTTTAGAATAAACAAATTTAAAGAATCTGGGACCTTGTAAAATTTTTTTAAAAATTATTTGGTTGTCTGAAAGCACAAATATTTTAATTTTCAGAATTAGTAGGCGAATTAAATATGGATATTTTACAAGAAATGTTTTTCTTTGCCTTTCCGGAACAACGAAATTCAACAAAAGGAAGCTTACAAGTTTATTTAACCTTTGCTTGTAATCAACCAAACAGTTTATATAATGTTGCGGTTAATTTTAAATTTTAATTTTTTTTTAAATTCAATTTATTTTTTAGACAAAACTTTTTGCTTATTATCTTGGTGCTAGTGGGGAATTTCAGTTAGATAAAATTACAAAAGAAGGAAGAGAAGAAGGGATAACTGCTATGGATGCTGTTTTATGTAAATTTTTTGGATTTTAAAAATTTGTGGACAAAATAATGTCCGCAAACTTTATCCGCAAAAATATTTTATAAATTCTTTTTATTTTTTTAAGTTCGCCTCTTTGATAGCTTAATTCAATCAAAATTTGGCGATTTATCTCTCCACAATATTACTCAAATATATCAAATTATTTTAAAAAATTGTTTTGCTGATTCTATTGGAAGAATTCCTGATGATTTTTATAGGTTTTTATTTTGTTAAATTTATCAAATTTAGTCAAATCTCACTTTAAGATGCCCCTTTGGGTCTGATAAAACACAAGAGGGTTCACTTGTTAGTACGCCTCTTGTTGCTGGGAAAATCGAATCTTATAATGAGGGATTCGTTCCTGTGGCCAATCACATTTTAATGGGCGTCTCTTAAATAGAAGTTTCAGTATTGGGGGTATCTTCTAATGAGATCTGACTAAAATAATTTTCAAGCCGTCCAGGTATCTCAATTTTATCAAAATTTGACCGTCCTTCAAAATGTTGGCATTTTTGTTTACCAATTTTGCCTCATATATTACAACAACGCGGTCATTCAAATTTAGCCAAAATATTAGAACAAATTCCTTTTAGCAACGAAAAAATTGGAGAAAATTTGGAAAAAATATTAATTAATGATGATGCTAAACAATTGCTAGAAAATTCTGAATTTGTTAAATTTGTAATTTATTGGATAATTGCTTCTCCTTTAAAAGATGTTCAGAAAGGTTTCTTTATTAATTTTTATATAAAAGAGTAGGCATTTTTGTATGACATTTTGATTGATTCCCGTAGATATTAGGCCAAAATCAACCGTAGAAAAGGAAAAGAAGAATTCGCAAAAATTATCCGTAGAAACTCCACAAAAATATTAGCCCTCCTCAAGTTCCAAAAATTTTCTTCTTTTTTTAGATTTTTCTAATCAATTTGTTTATGTCCCAGCAAATATTTTTTGGGTAGATTCTAGTGGTTTTGAACATTTTTGGCTTTACAACTTGGATGTTGAAGAAGACGATTCTCCTGCTGAAATTGAAGAAATAAAACAAGAAAAGGAAGGATTGAAGGTTTTTTCTAATTTTTCGAGCTTAAATTGTACTTGGATCTTTTGTGGGGCTGATACCCGGACTTGTTTGGGGGCTGAAAAATTGTTTTTTATTTTGAGGGGGGTGTGATTGGTTCTGGGCTAAAAAGTTAAACATAGACGATCAGCTCTGGCTGTCGCTCATGTCAGTTGATCCATTCCGTCTAAACTGAGTTGTTTTTGAGTATTGACGTTTTTATTTATTTTTTAAATATTTTTAGATAAATCAAAACCTCAAATCACCAATTAAATTACTAAATTTACTTTTTAATTCCTCAATTAATAATTCTTTTAATATAATTAATCAAGAACTAAATTCTTTGAAATTATTAATTCCAAATATTTATTCAATTTCTATTTTGGCTTTAATGGCTTCAGAAAATTGGAAATTGGCAAAAGAATTTTATTTGAAGGTTTTTTTTAAAATTAATTTTGGTTCTTTTTCGATTTATGAGTTCCATAAAATTTTTTTGGATTTTCTTTGGGGTTTAAAGTTTGGTTTTGGATTTCTAAGCATTTTTTGGGATTCTGAATTTATGGTTAAACATTTGGGTTTTGGACTTTTTGCATTGGAATCCTGGTCTTGGACTCCTTAACCTCCCCAGTTTTAGTTTAGAATTTATAAATTGAAACCCAGACCACACAACTTCAGGTGTCTAATTTTCAATTCATGGATAGAAACCCAAAACCCAAAAAACTTTGAGGGCCAAAGAAAGCCAAAAAAAACACTTAAGGGACTGATAACTTGAACAAGAACCTTAAAAAGATAGTTTTTCATAGTTGTTTGATTTAACAAAAGAATTACCTCTTCAAAATTTATTTATGAAAATTTTATATTTGCAAATATTAATTGTTGAAAGAAAACTTAAATTGGCTTTTGAATTGGGAATTGAATTAATTAAAGAAATAAATAATTTAAAAGAAGTACCTAACGATGCCGATGAATTAATTAAATTTCCAGCACTTGTAATTTCTCAGGTTTTTTTAATTTAAAAAAATTTTTTTGTGGACTCATATTTATTTTTAGGAGCCAGTTTGGGTTCAACTTGAAAATCAAAAACACACTTTTTTGTATATACAGGTTTATTTCTTTAATTAAAAAATTCCTTAAAAAATTTTTCGTTTAGATCAAGTAAGGGGGTAACCAAGGGGGACTTTTTCCTTAGGAACTTCAAAATTTTGGGAAAACCCCCATTTTAGCCCTCCTCCTGAAATCTACCCCCTTGGCTATCTAACAAACCCCAAATATCCTTTTAAATTTGTGCCTTTTTCTTCTTTAAGAGATACCCTGTCGCGATACTCTAACTCTCACATATTGTGGAAAGTAGAGCTCGGACGGTACCGGATTTTCATTGAATCCGTAATTTTATCAGTACCGGTATTTTTCAATATTCCCTTCAAAATTCCGGCCTCTAGTAGAAAAGCCAATTAAAAACTGTTGTGGTGTAGTGGTATCTTTGCTGACTACACTTTATTCTTTCATTGAAGGTTCGAATCCTCTGTAAAATTTTTTTTGTTTTTTCTTTTAAAATTCATCCATTTTTTAAATTTTAAGTTACTTTTATTTCATATTTGTTGGTTATCTTTTACAAAATGTCAACGTTCTTTATCTGCCGAAATGAATGAAACTACAAGTTTTTTATTTTTAACAATGATTTTATTGGCACAATCTTGTTGGAAATATTTTGGTTTTGGTATTTTTGAACAATTAATTGAACATTTAAATAATAAGGTATTTTGAATTTCGTTATAGGCTACCTCCAATATTAGATAACCTCTATTTAGGGGGAAAATTTCGAGTTCTGGGAGATATATGTGGGTGGTTACTAGGTGGGAGAGTCTGCTTAAGTGATAGCCTCTGTTTAATGGACAGCTCAATATAGGAGACTTCTCAATTTAAGAGACACCTCAATTTAAGAGACGCTCTTTAAAATTTGTTGCCCTCTGGGTGGAGCCAGACAGCTGCCAAAGCGATGCCCTCTAATGACCTCTATTTAATAGACAGCTCATTATAGGAGACAATTTTCTCAGTTGAGGGTATCTTATAATGAGAGGGTTTCTAAATTAATTTTTAATTTTTTTAAATTTAATTTTTTAAGAAGCACTTTCATTGCCCAGAATTATTTTCTTATTTAACCGAGCCTTCACTAATAGATCAATTATTGGCTTTAGAAAACATTTTGTTTTGTTTTGACAAAAAAGGAACAGAAAACACTTTAAATTTCCTCCCTCCCTCAATTATTCGTTCACAAATTCAAGAAGGCAAAATTAATTTGGCAGCCAAAGAATTTACTTCTTTTCAAATTTTGATCAATTTTTTGGAACAAAATTATCTCAAAATTTGTGAAATTATTTAATTTTATTTTTGTAATTATTTAATTTGCCCTAATAATAATGCCAAAAAAACTCTTAATTAATTTAACTAATATTTGTTATAATTTTTCAATTTTGCATAAATTATTTTATTTTTGTTAAGCAATAGTATTCGCAATTATTCTGTACACTTTTGTCGTTTTCGCAATTGTCTTTTACGTGTTTTTAAAGCGTACAAGATAAGTTTACGTTCCTCATTTGTCCTGTACACATTTGTCGTGTTCACAAATGCCGTTCAGTTGTCATGTTCGCAATTGACGCATACACATTTGTCGCTTACGCATTTGTCCCATGCGCATTTGTCTTACCCGTAACTGTCTTTTACGCAATTGTCGTATTTGCAATTGCCCGTTACACAATTTTCAATTAATTTTTACAAAAAACAAACAAAAAATATTTTTGTGTATTGTGTTTTAATCATTGTTTAATCAAAGCAAAACAATTCACAGGAATGAAAAAAAATATTTGAAAAAAAATTTATTATTATTTTGTATTTTTTTGTTGGCAAGGAAAAATTGTGAAAATGCTGATAAAAAAGAAATATTTTTGTATTTTTAAAGAAATGATTGCTTTTGTATTTTTTGAAAAATAATTAGAAAATAATTAGAGAAATTGCATTTAGAAGGGAAAATAAAGAGAAAATATATTTTTGACTAAAAGAATATTTGGGGAAAATTAAAAAGAACAATTGGAAAATACAATCAGACCTCACTATAAGATACCCTCAATATAAGATAGAAAAGACGTAGAGACGTTTTTTAATGGAGGTATTTGCAAATGTCCCGTATGCAATTGTCCAGGTACGCAATTGTCGTATTCCCTAGTGTCGTATCCGCATTTGTCCCATTCGCAATTGTCGCATCTGCATTTGTCCGATATACAATTGTCATCTGATGGAGGCCATTTAAGCGATACTCTATTTAATAAACGCCCCATTATAAGAGGCAATCTTCCCTACATAAGTACATAAGTGAGGTCTGATTAAAGAGTAATTTAAAATCTCTCAATTCACCTAATTTACAGATTCATTAGTCTCCCCATTTTGCCCACCTCCTCCTCCATTACACAAAGCCTCTACTAGTGCAGAATTGTTGTGTGTTTCAGTTTGTGCTGGAAAACTTCTAAAAAAAGGTGCCGAAAAGAGGGAAAAAGCTGCAAAATTGTTTGGTTGAATAAATTGGGTTGTTGTGGAGAACTGTCCGGAAGAAACATAGTTTTCTGGAGAACAAGGACTTGAAGTGCCTGCAGCAATTCCTGATAGAGGAGAACCTGGGGAATTGGAACCACCAGCGTTGTGGAGGAAGGATGGTGAAATGCTTCGGTCAAAAGCTTCGGCTGCTTCTGATCTTCTACGGGAGGCCTGGTCAGCAGACTCACTTGAAAATTGAAAATTAAGTTATAATATTGACAGTAATAGAGGACCTCGGTATAGGATATCCCTTAGGACTAAAAATAGTCTTATAATAAGAGGTATATTAAATAGGATATATCGATCAGGTAGCCCGCCCCCCCCATATCCAAGGGCTAACCACATTTCAAAAAAGCGTCTCTTAAATAAAGGTGTAACTAGTATTGGAGGTCCTGGTAATTAATTATTACCAATACTAAATAATTAATTTATTTTTATTTATTAACCGTTTTCTCCATTTTGTTCGTCTGTTCTGAAACCACACCTAAATTTTTTTTTAATTTTTTAAAATTAATTAAATTATTTTTTCAATTTTTTGTAAAAAATTTTTTTTGACGGAAGCCAGGAGGGAAAAGAGGAATAAAAAAGGTGAGAAAACAGAAGAAAAGAGTAGAAAGGACAAAACCAAAAATTAATTTGAATTACAAAAGAATGAATTAAATTGGTATTTATTAAAGTTTGTAGGAAAGAATTTGGACAAATAAATATAATAAATACTTATTTACATATTTAAAATATTTGTTTTAAAAAGATTAGTACAAAAAATGGATTTATTTTTAAATAATTGAAATATAGAAATGACACGACAAATGTGAATTTGACAAATACGAATACGACACTTGTGGTATCGAAAATTGTGAACAGAAAAGGCACAATAATGTCCTTGGCGTGAATAAGAGCTGGGTATTATAGTCTTTGTTCGAAAAGGTCGTTTACACGAATATCGTGTTCGTAAATGTCGTACTTGCAATAGTCGTGTTCACAATTGTCAAATACACAAATGTCGCCCCCTCCTAGATCTTTTAATATCTGTTTTAATTAATTTTAATAATTAGAATAAAATTCCATAAAATATAATAATTTTTGTTTTAAAAATGAGATAATAACTTGAAGAAAAAATTAAATAAATGAGGCAGATGTGTTTGTTGATTTGAGGGGACATCTGGCATATTTGATTGGGGGCATTTTTATTAAATTGCATGACGAATTTTTTACATAATTTAATTTTTACTGTATAATATTCTCTCTTTAAAAACCCCCAATTCACACATTGTTGACTAACAAAAAACGCAACATTTCCGATTTAATTTTCAATTGCCCCCTTCCTCCCCCTCCCTTTTTCCTTCAAAAAATACATTTTTCATTGTTGTCCCGGGCGCACCTTTTTTTCAAAAAAATTTTTTTTATTGTACCAGGCAACATTAAAAACATCCAAAAACGGGTAAAATAAGAAGGTAAATAAATACCGACAAATCTGAGAAAATAAAAATAAATTCTTCCCCCCTTCTAAGCGGCGTTATAAAGGGAAGAGTAACTGAGAAAGTGCGCAAAAGAGGGGTGAAGAAATGATGAAAAATGAGAGAATATTATATGATTTATTATGCGTAGAAGGATGGGAATTTGTGGAAATTAAAAAAAAAGAAAATTTGAGATAAAGTAATTAGCAAAAATGAGCGGAAATAAGGAAGAATTTTTAATTAATTCAGGGGGAAGCACAAAAGTTTTGAGCGCCCCCAACATTCTTTTAACGGTAAAAGATTAATTGTTCTATACACCATTCGAAAGCTTAATTCAAGCCTTGTATGACATATTCAAGCATTTTTGCAAAAAAATTAAATTTAAAAAGATATGGGCGGTTAAAGGGGGTCAAGTAGCCCCGGATTTAGTATATCGCCTCTTTCTCCACGCATATCTCGTTGAATTTAATTTTTATGGGGAAAAGCTGAAATATGCCGAACGAGGCTTGAATTAAGCTTTCGAATGGTATATAGAACGGGCTGTTTAATTAAGTATTTGATGCTCTAATTAATAAAAATAGAGGCCGGACTGGGAGTGTCGTACGAGAATTCTCAATCTCGATAACCGAGATTTTCCATCGAGATCTCATCTTGGTCCTGTCTCTAATAAAAATAGACCCCCAAAGTCTATCAACTTAGTCCCCAAGTTTTTCTTTTCTTTTAAAAATTTTTTCTCAATTTTTATTTCCCCCAACATCTCCTCAATTTAAATATCTTCTCCCCCCCTTCCCCCTCAAATTTAAAAAATAATGTAATAAATTCATAAAAATTATCCCCCTCTCTCCCCTTCCCATGAAAGCGGAAAACGATGAGTTTTGCATTAAAAATTAACTAACTACATCTGGATATTAAATTTAAAAAAAAAGGGCAGAAGGACGGGAAGGAGAGGACAAGAAGAATTACCCGAGGGGGTAATGGACATGAAATTGTGTTTGTATTTTCTTTAAATAAATGTAAATATAAATGCATTATTATTTTATTGAGTAAAGGGAATAAATAACAAGCTTAAAGTTTAACCTCACTATCCCATGGGAAAATAATACCTTATAATGAGTGGTATCTTAAATGGGAGGTATCGTTTTGGAAGCTATTTCACTCATTGGGGTCAACCGAATTTTAGAAAAAGTATTTTAAATTGAGTTATCTGTTAAATAGAGGTTACCATGATAGGCATCTCCCCACTCAATGCCCAACCTAATTTTAAAGAGCGTCTCTTAAATAGAGGTTTATCAAGCATTGGGAGTATCTTGTACAGTCAAAAACCTCATTATAAGATACACCCAATATTAGATACCCCTCTATTTAAGAGACGTCCCTTATAAAAACTGGAATGCCACAGGGTGGAGGAGCATAAGCTATACACTCTATTTAATAAACCCCTCATTATAAGGTTCAATTTTTAAATCCAGAAAGGAGAGGGTATCTTATAAAGAGGGTTTTAATTTTTATTTTTAAAACACCGCTAATCTCTGTTCATTTTAAACCAAATAATCCACAAAATAAATATATCCTTTCTTCTCTAAATTTTATAATGTTGTAAACTCGCCAAACATTTCTATTTATTTTTAAAAAACAATTAAAAATTCCCCCGCTAACCAGAAAACAAAAAAAATTTTTTTAAGGATTTAAAACGAACATTTTATATTTTGGCAACATTTATTTATAGCAGATGCCCTGCCGCATTTTTTCTTTCTTATTTTAATTTTTTATTTTATCCATTAATTCTTTTTTTTTAACGGGCAATGAAATAATGTATTTTTAGTTGTTTTAGATAAAAAGAAAAGAAAGAAAGGAGAGTGATTAATATTTCACCAATTCCACATTTTGCCAACAAGGCTAAAAACTCGCGTTTTGTCAACCAACTTATTGGCAAATAGTAAGTTTTAAGCCTTGTTGGCAAAATGTGGAATTGGTGAAATATGGAAGAGACAAAGAAAAAAGAAGAAAGACAAGGGAAAAATAAAGGAAATACTGTAGGTGAGGGGGAGGATTTTGAAAATTTTATAGCTGGTCGAGAGTAAAAAAATATTTTTTTGTTATTTTCTAAAAAAATTTTGCCCACCTTAACCTGACTTTCAGTCATTGATAATTCTTTAGCCAATTGTGCCCTCTCTGTCCCAGCCAAATATTTTGAGTTTTCAAATTTTTTTTCCAGCATGTAAATCTACAAAGGAAAAAAAATTTATTTTCTCGTTTAAAAATTTTTCGAAATTTTTTTAAAATTTCAAAAAAAAATTTTTCAAAAATTTTTAAATTAAAAAAAAATTTAATTTACTTGTTGTCCACTAAAAGTCGGCCTAGACTGTTTTTTCCCAATAATTCCACCTCCTCCTCCATTTAAAGGAGAATTTGACTGATTAAAACAATTAATTGTTGGAGGGGAAGGGGAAGAAGAATTCTGATTATTTATTTGTTGTGTTGTTTCCATTTTTATTTGTTGGGGAAAGGGAAGGAAAAAAGTTGTTGTTGTTTGGGAAGAAGCTGAGGGGGGTGGGGGAGGATTTGGAAATGATAATAAATTTGTTGTTGAGGGTGGAGATTGAACTTAAAATTAATTTTTAAAAATTAAAATTTCTCTTTAAAAAAAAAAAAAAATTTTTTTTTAATAATTTTGAATGATTTATTTTTGTAATAAAAAATATTAAATGAATCATTTCTCTTTTTAATAATAATACAAGTTTTACACACACTTTTTTAACAAATATTATATACAGTAAGCCAAATAAAAAATCCTCCTACTTGAAATTTTCATTTTTTGATTTTTCCAGATTGAAAATTTTCCTAATTGAGTTTTTTACATTTTGAAATTTTGACAATTTCAAAATGGTGAATTCTCAAAATGTTAAAATTTCAAAATGGTAAACTTTTCAAAATGGTAAATCTTCAAAATGGAAAAAGTCAAAATGGTAATTTTCAAAATGGTAAATTCCCAAAACGGTAAACCTAGAGACCTCATTACCAACACCCCCTTAAGGGCTGAAAAATCGTCTCTTATAATGAAGTGTCAAAAAATATTTATTAAAAACACTCCCCACCTGAATTATTATTCAAATTATTATCAATAATCTGTTGTTGTAATAAAAGAGAAGATGGCCAATTATTTATTTGGTTATTTTGTAATTCTTGTAATTGAGTAAATGGAGGAAAATAATTATTTGAGGAGGGGGGAATTAATTGTTGAGTAGATTTTTGGGAAAATAAATTTTGAACAAAATTTTGGAGTAAATTTTGAATTGAAATTGTTGGGGGAATTAGGGGAAGTTGTTGTTGGGGGTGTTCTTCTTCTTCTCTTCTTTCTTCTTTTATTGTTTCTGATTTTATTAAATTGTTGTTATTTTCTTCCAAATTTTGTTCAAAACTAAAAAAATTTTTAAAATTTTGAAAACTTCAAATTGAAAAATTTCAAAATGGAAACTTATAAAGAATAAACCTCATAGTCCCGCATAGGGGCTAAAAATTCTAGCTTATAACGAGGTGTATCTAATAAAGGGGATATTTTATAATGAAAGGTCTCTTATAATGAGGTGTCTATTAAATAGAGGATCATCGCCAATGTGACATTTGGTCCCAAGAAAATGACATTTGGTCCCAAAATTAAATCTAGACAGCTCTCCCCTCCAATGGCCAACCAAATTTAAGAGCGTCTCTTAAATAGAGGTGTGCTTATAACGAGGTTTCTCCCCTTTTTTACCTCTTTTGTTCTTCCATCCCTTCCCCCTTTTTAACACTCTGCTCTTCCTCTTCATTTTTTTCTGACAAAATTTCATTAATTGAATGTTTAGGTTTTGTAGTTGTTGAAGTTCCAGGCCACTTTTCTCCATTACTATTTTCCCCCAAATTAATTCCTTCATTGTTAGACCAGACAGGGGAAGGGCAGGAACTTAGAGAACACATTCTTTTAAATGTTGTTTTTATTAAATTATTAATTTTTGTGTAGTCTTTAATTAATTACATTTAATTTTTGAAGAGAATGAAGAAGGGTGGAAATTAAAAATCTGAAAAAAAAATTTTTTTTAAACAAAAAAAAATTAATAAAAAATTTTTAGAAATAAGGCAAAAGCATGAGAAAAAGAAATAAATAAAATTTAATTAAATTTGTTTGGCGTTGTGCCCATTAAAATGACATTTCGCCAAAGGCCATCTCATACTCGTTGATTCACTCTCGAGGCCATAACTTTTTTGATTCTTAACCGATTTAAATAATTATTATACCATTCGAAAGCTAAGAATGTAAGGATTAAATTAGCTAGCAGGATTAATTTAATTGGATTATCCCACAAGAGTTACAGCTAATCAAATCATCGCAATCGTGATTTTTGATATTTATTTAGCTGCAACTTTTAGTAGAGTGATCTTATCAGATTATTCCGAACAGATAAAATAATCCTTATATTCAGAGCTTTCTAATGATAGTATAAAGATTGGACCGAGACGAGATTTCGATCAAAAATTTTGGTTATCGAGAATCGAGATTTTTTCGAAATCGCGATTCACGTCAGTCTGGCCTCAAAATAATTATTCAAAGGATAAGAATCAAAAAATATTGTTCAAAAGAAAGACAAAAAATCATTAAAAATCATAACAACATAAAAAAATCAAAGGGAAGGGCTATTGGTTAAAAAGTCAAAAATTATTTTGGAAAGGGGACATTTTGTCCCAATTTGAGAATTAGGGGGTATCAAAGAATATTTTTTATTCAATCAAAAAAATTTTTTTCTTATTAAAATCCAAATAAATATTTAATAAAATAAATATTTTTTAATATATTTATTTAGTTATAAAGCAATAAAATTGTATGTATTAGCGGGTTGATTCGTCAAAAATCGTAAATTGTATTTATTTATTTAAAGAATATTACGAGAAAATATAATAAAAAGAAGGTTAAAATTAAATAAAAAACGAGAAAAAAGTTGTTGGCAAATGAGGTAATTTTGTGATAAATATATAATTAAATAAATAAAAGAAATAATTTATTTTTTAAAAAAGGACATTTGGTCCCAATTTTAATTTTTAAGAGGGTACTTAGGAAGCCCCGCCCTCTTTTTGACTGACTAAATTTATAAAGAAAGTATCCTAAAATTTGGTGTCTCTTATAATAAGGTATTTAATTTAATTTCAATTTAAAGCTATATAATTGTGTTAAAAATAATATGAAAAGAAGAAAGAAAAATAAACTTAAAATTAATGGAAAGAAAAAAAGGGGCGTGGCCTCCCTTCTATTTTTATTTATTTTCTTCTCTATTCAATTAGAAACCAATTGAAAAAGAAATAAAGGTTAACCAATTCCCGGCCGTTTTTGAAAAATAATTTGAGGAAGAGGGGGAGACTCTCTGGAATACCCCGCCCAATTTTCTTTAATTTGTTTTAATTATTTAATTAAAAACTTTTTTAATTTGTGGGTAAATAAAGAGAGAAAATATATTTAATAAAGAGAAATACTGTAATAGACAGAGAAAGGAAAAACAAAATTGGATAAATTGTCTATTTATTTTTAATGACATTTACGCAAACGACATTTGTGAACAAATCAAAAGGCTATTGAAATTTATTTGGTTTGAACGACATTTGCGTACCGACATTTGCGAACAAGTCAAAAGGCTATTGAAATTGTAACAGGCTATTGGTACAGTATTATTTAAGAGCTACAGTATTTATTACAGTACTTTATATACATAATAAAATAATAAATGTTCGCAAATGTCGTTCTGCTGTTAACCAACATTAAGGAATTACTAAGGAATAATTAAAAAAGATTAATAAACTTTTTTTAAACTAAAAATATTTAGGTTAGAAAAAATAAAAATGCCGCAAAAAAAGGAAAAATATTAAATTTATTTTTATTTAATCCAAAAAATCGCCGTAATAGTTTTTTGGCACATAAAACGGTAAAAATAAAAATTTTTCCTTTTTTTTGTGTTTTGCAAGGATATAGAGGAAGGATTTGTGCTGTTTTTATTACTTATATTAATCTTTTTTGGCTTTTTAACGGTTTGTTCCGATTTCAATGACTTTGATTGTGTTCACAAATGTCGGTGTCCGCAAATGTCGTTAAAGAAAAATTTTTCTGACTTTTTTAAAATGCCTAAAAGCCGTTTGATCTAATTTCAATGGACCTTGATTATGTTGCAAAAGGTATGTTCGCAAATGTCGGTGTGCTCAAATGTCGGTGTACTCAAATGTCGCTGTGCTCAAATGTCAGTCAAACTAAAAAGACAAAAAATCCTTTTAAATTAGGGCTTCTTTACAATTAAAAAAATAAAGGTTTCTTTTCAATTGAAATTAAATAAAATAAAAAAGAAATTTTTTTTCACCTTCATAACATTTAAAATTGACATTTAAAAAAATGAAATTTTATTAATAATAAAAGGAAAAATAAAGAAAATATTTTTTGGTGATTATGAGCCGCCCTTTTATTTTATTAAATAAATTGCTCATCTAATAAATAAATAAATAAATAAATAAATTTTTTTGAATTTATAAGCTTTGTCAACCATGCTTACTGTAAAAAAAATAAAAAATTTTCATTTCTATTATTATGGTGATTTTTGGCTTCCTTTTCCTTTTTAAAAAATTCCCCCCAAATTCTCGGCCAATTTTTTGGTGAATGTGTGAAAGACACACTAAAAACTCTCTAAACTTTTCTTCAAAATGTGCCCTTTTCTCTTATTAAAATATTTGTTTGGTTTGTTATTTAACCAAAAAATTCGGTAGGAGAGGACAATAACCACAAATTATTAATTTATTTGGGCACAGCGACCTTTGCGAAACGACATTTGCGGACATTAAAGAAATTGTGACAAAGGAACATTCGGTCCTGTCAATAACATGGTCTATGTATATTATTCTGGAGGCACACTATTTTGAAGGCACAGTTACAATACTAGAAAACATTGTGGATGTTCGCAAATGTCCAAGTTCACAAATGTCAGTCCAATAGAAGGAAGGGATATTGGATCTTGTTCCGAAGGGACATTGGAACTATAGACTATACATATTAGGTATACTATTTTGGTGGCACGGTATTTATTACAGTATCCTATAGCGTATGTTCGTAAATGTCGATGCTCGCAAATGTCAAAACAAAAACAAGACAAAAAATGCCAAAATATTTTTAGTCATTTTTTACCTGTATTTTGTTTTTTTTTCTAATAATAAAAATATTTAATTCATCTCATGCTCAATTTAGGCTCTCCGATTAATTTTCCCCTCACTCACACAGTGTCATCACTCGTTCCGGCACATTTCCGGCTATATAACCATCAGCGCGTGGCTGACAAAAACAGCTTTAAAAAATATTTTTTTTATAAATTAATTATTTTTTCAGAGAGACAATTTCCTCTTTCCTTCCCTCCCATTATTTTTCTAATACAATATATAATAATTAATTTTTTGGGGAAGTTTGCTGTTGTATAACGCGCCATTCTACGGATCAGTGGTTGTAAATTAAAAAAGACTATAAATATTAATTTAATAATAGTTAAAGAGGGGCGTTGAAGAATTGTATCTTATAATGGTGTCTCTTAAATAGAGGGTATTGTTTAGACACTCTAAAATTATCTCTTAAATAAAAGTATTTATTACAGTAAAAGAAAACTTAGTGGCCAAACGTCGGTGTTCGCAAATGTCGCTCGAAAAAATTGAGGGGTATCCTACTATTTGGGGTATCTAATATTGAGAGTATCTTATAGGGAGGTGTACCTTATAGCGTACCTTATATCTTATACTGAGGAGTCTCTTAAATAGAGGTGACTCTTGAATAGAGGTGTATCTTGAATAGAGGAATCGCTTGGGCAGCTCCCTCCAATTACTGCCTAACCAACCCTTTTCAAGAGCGTCTCTTAAATAGAGGTGTTTCAACATTAGAGTTATCTTATAGCGAGGTTCTCCTATTCATTCAAATTAAAAATTCTCAAACATTTTCCCACACAATTAATTTAAACTAACAATTTTATTTTTAAAGTATAGAGCTTCGCGCAAAATTTCTTCATCCTTTCTCAATGGCACTCCCCCCAAAAATATAAAAATAATTGCTTTATTAAAAACTTAAAAGACAAACCCCGCTCCCAACTTTTTATTACTCTACTTGACTATAATCAAAAATAAATACCTTTATATTTCTTAGAGAAAATTAAATCGTTTAAAGAATTAATTAAAAATTCCCCCCCTTTTTGAACAGCAAAAAAGTCAATTTTCGTGTACGCCGACAAAACATCTAATTTTTGGCCCAGCGGGATACTTACTATTTTTTACTCGATCGATGGAAATGAACAGACAGTCGGCTAAACTTATATTCAGGAAAATTTTCATAAAAATTAAAAAAAATTTTAATATAGGGGTCTGACAGAAAGACATTTGCGAACATTGACATTTGCGGACAAAAAATAATTTTTAATATAGGGGTCTGAAATAACGACATTTGAGAACACAGACAATTGCGTACCAAATTTTTAAATAAAATATAGGAGTTCCGGGAGAACGACATTTGCGAACATTGACATTTGCGAACAAAAAATTAAATTAATATAGGGGTCTGACAGAACGACATTTGCGAACATCGACAAGGAGCTGTTCAATAAATCTATTTTTAAAATAAAAATTAGCAACACAGAAGAATTAACTTTAATAAATATTATTTTTAAAAATGAGGGAAGCTATAAAATATTTTAAAAAAATTATGAGGAATGGATATATATTTTTAGGTGTTGGATATAAGAGATGAAATGATTAATTAGGCGAAGGGATTAAAAGACGGGAAAAATTAATTTGAGGGAAAGAAAAAATGAAGAAGAGTAGTGGATTTTCTTGAATTTAATAAAATATTTATTATTAAATCTGGCAGAACGACATTTGCGTACACCAACAATTGCGGACATTTTCTGTCATATTTTTAATAAAGAGTACTGTAATGAGTACTGTACCCCCAAAATAATACTGTAGCTACAGGACATAGTTGTTGTTCCCAAATGTCTGTTCGCAAATGTCTGTTCACAAATGTCTGTTCACAAATGTCGTCTATCTGAAAATGCCAATTTTTGTTCGCAAATGTCGTCGAAAAATTTTTATTTATAATAAACTTAAAAATACTGTAGCAATTACTTTTTGGCGTAATTCGCCTTAGGCAACAAATAAAAATAAACATAAAATAAATTTACTGACAAATCGGAGAGTGCTCGTAATTTGGTAACGAGAACAGAAGCAACAAAAACAGAAAAGGAAGGAAGAAGCAAAAAAAAAGAGATTTTACGATCGGGTGACGGAAGAAAAGAAAGAATTGGAATATAATTAAAGTGATGGGCGGTGAATTAAGTAGGAGGAAAGAAGAAAAAATTTCTTTAAAGATGAGGGCAGATGGTATAAAATTGGGGGAATTTTTAATTTTTAGCTTTAATTAAGTAAATGAAACTTTAAAAAAATTTTTTATTTTAGATAATAAAATGGAAAAAAAATGAAAAATAAAACCTAAAAGTATTTTAAGTAAAACCCCATTATAACACACTCACAATTTTAGAAAACCTCTATTTAATAGACGCCTTTTAAAAATTAAGTTAGCTACAGGATGAGGGAGGCTGCTTAAGCGATACCCACTATTCACATACACCTCATTATAAGAAACATCTCACAATGAGATACCCTCATTATAAGATACTCCCAATACTAGATACCCCTCTATTAGAGGCCTTTAAAATTTTGGTAGCCACAGGATGGGGAGCTAATAAGCGAATATACACCTCAGTATAAAAGACTATTTATAGCCTGAAGGATGTATCTTATAATGAGGTTCTCGACACTATTTATATTTTAAATGATGCAATTTGAACCTTTAAAAATATTTTTATTTTTCTTTTTAAATCTCTCTCAAGCAACCCTCCCCCTCCCTCCCCCTCCCTCCCCTCACATCTGGCTAAAACAGATTATGAGAAATAAATATGTAATTAGCGGCATTGCTGTCCTTAACTAAAAATATATAAGAGAAGCAATGGACTTGACAGAAATAAAAATGAAAGAAAAATATGCGGGAAATAATGAGAAGGGTATAATATCTATATTTATTTGTGTTAAAAATAATAATTGTTGGGACAAACATGTGGAAATAAATTAGAAATTATTTTTTAAAAATATAGCCAGATCTCAGTATAATATTTACTTATAAAAATGGTATCTTATAAGGAAGGTGTATGCTAAACAGAAGGTATTTTGAAAAATAAATCAGGATATTCTCTTGCGACAAAACGGCCCCTGCGACAAAACGGCACATGCGACAAAATGCCTAGCGACAACAAGTACCAACGACATAACGGTACACAGGCTTAAATGGTAATACTAACGACAAAACGGTACATTGGACAAAATGGGACAATGACATAACGCCTCGCGATCTGGTCCAAAAGAGATCCTAATATTGGGGGTATCTTATAATGAGGTTTGGCTGTATTTTTTATTATTTTAAAGAATTAAAAACTCCAAACGGAAAGAAATCCTCATCTTATTTTTTAGCAATAGGAGGCCAATTAGTCTTTTCAACAAAGAATCTCTTTTTAAAGAGAGTCTTCTTTAATTTGCTATTATTTTTCCGGCAAAAATATAAAAAAGGATAAGAGAGATTTAAGAGAAGCCTGATGAGGATACATATTAAAAAAGAAAATAATTTACATTATTTAAATAAGGAATAAATTGGCTATTTTATAGTAAAAAAATAAATAAAAATTTATTTAATTTTTGGGGTGTTGTGACATTTGAGGATGCGACAATTGCGAACATGACAAGTGTGAACGCGACAGGTGCGAAATGGAAAAGAGGAAAGGATTTTTGTAAAGGTGCCAATTGCTTTTGCGACATTTACGAACAAGACAATTGAGTACATGACAATTGCGTTTGCGACATTTGCGTACAAGATAGTTACGAGCAAGACTGTTTTCTGCAATCTTTTAATTTTTATTAAAAAACAAATAAATTTTAACCAAAAAAATAAAAAATATACAAATATTAAAAAATCCCTAAATTTATTTCTTTAAATTAATTAAAAATCAAAGCAGTCAATAACGACAAAAACATTGACGGAATAACTAAAATCCATCCATTATATTTAATTGTAGATAAAGTTCCTGCAGGAACGTCACTCTGTGAATGTGAAGTAGAAATGATATTATTTGATTCAATTTCGTTTTCTGACGAAGTTTCTTCTTCTTCTGGATGAGTTGGAGTAATGTTTGGTCGAGGTAGAGGACCTTCCTTTAAATTGTTTAATTAATTTATTGCCAAATGAGATTGCGACATTTGCGGACATGACAAATGCAAAAGAAATATTTGTGGGTAGAAAAACGTGAATATAAGGGAATAGAATTGGCCCTATTCATAAGATATCCGTTGAAGCTGAAAGTTATTCCCCACCTTACTCCCCCACGCAGTAGACAACCTAATTTGTCTAGGTAATAGTCTAAATTTATTTTTAATTTTAGTCCTAATATAAATTGCCTAACAGTTTAACAGTGGTTGCGACATTTGCGGACATGACAATTGTAAACAAATCCAAAAAGAAATCCTCTAGTATTGGGTATCTAAGTGAGGTACTAGAGGTATCATATAATGACGTCCGACCTCTCCATATATTTTTAAACTAAAAACCTCCTCTCCACTCGTTTGTCTCAAACAAGCTTGCAATGTTCCCTCACGCAATTGAATACAACGCCCATCTTCCTTGTCAGTGCAAGTACCTTTTAAACAATTTTTAAAAATTCTTAAAAAGAAGCAACTAACAACTGCTAAAAGCTATTCCTTGTTGTGTTGACAATGTTGAATTTAAATATTTACGACACTTATCGGAACAATTTTGTATATCGTTGTTATTCTTGTTTGCTTCACATTCAGAAATAAATACTTCCCATTTTGAGTTGCACTATAAAGTTAATTTAAAGTACAGTCAGACCTCATTATAAGATACCCCCAATATTATAATACCTTAGTTAGATCAATTTATCTTGTTTTGCCGTGGGTACCGTTTTGTCGTGGGTACCGATTTGTCGTGGGTACCGATTTGTCGGGGTACCGTTTTGTCATGGTACCATTTTGTCGTGGGTACCATTTTGTCGTGAGACATTTTGTCGTGAGTGCTGCTTAAGCGATAACCTCTATTTTTAACTACACCTCGTTATGAGGTGCGATTTTTCGGCCCCAAGGGGGTATCTTATAATGAGATTTTGACTGTATTTAAATTTAAATTACTTGTAAATCAATTTCACAAATTAATTTAGCCAACAAACAATGCTTTGGCAATTTGTTTGGTAGGAATCCACACTTTTCTAGTTCGTATCTGCCTGGAACACAACTAGCATCCGTTCTTAATAAATTTCTTCCTTCACGGTTTTGATAGAGATTTAAAGCTGCTTCCCGGCATTGTGGCTGGCATGTATTTGTTACGCTAAAAATTATGAAATAATTGAAGCTAGTTAAAATGTATCAACTGTCACGAGCTATTTTGTCGTGGGTACTGTTTTATCCTGTGTACCGTTTTGTCAAAGTACCATTTTGTCCATAGGCGTTTTGTCGCGGGTACTATTTTGTCGCAGGTACCATTTTGTCCCTTGGCATTTTGTCTTTAGGCATTTTGTCGCAAGGGTATATTCTGGCACATTTTTCAACATTCAGTGCATATTTCGAAATATGCACAAAAAATTTTTCAGGCAATATTTTCCCCATCCCCTAAAAATATGACAAATATTCAGACCAAGCAGATTGCAATACAGCCAATCTGTGTACACAATCAGTTGAATTTTCACAATTAGTTGCAGCCTTTTTACACTCTTCTGATTGAAATGGTTGTGATTGTTGTTGTCCATTAATTAATTGAATAAATAAATAATTCAAATAAATAAATATTTTTGTTAAAAATTTATTTTTTAATGGAGACATGTCTAAAAAAATAGAATTTTAAACAAATAATTAGGCGTTTTGTCGCGTGTACCGTTTTGTCAATTAATTTATAAAATTTTTAAAAACAATATTTTGAAAGAGGATGAATTTAATTAATAAAGTTGAACACTGATTAGCTAATATTTCATGGAAAGAGGGTTTAGGCGGCTGGGAGTGACCCCCAGAAAATCCTCAACTGACCAGACTACCCATGCCGCCTCCTGCATAACTTTAATAATTAAATAAGAGATTTTATCTTTTATTTTAAGGAGGATCATAGCTTCTGGGAACTCAGGAATGGAAAAATATATTCCCCTCAAAAATTCGGGGAATTTTAAGTTTATTTTTAAATTTATATTAAATAAACATTCCATGATCGATTTTAATAAAATAACAAAGTTTTCGAATGATTTTGGATTTAATCTTCTCTTCTCTTTCATCAAAATAAATATTTATTAATCCTTTTTTGACAAAAAAATATTTTAAATTTTTTGTTTAAATTGTTTTTTTATTTATAGAGGGGAATAAGGGGATTATTATTGTTAAAAAAGAGTGTTGCTCTAAAAATTCCTCACATTTTTTAAAAAAAAATTTTTATTTTGAAATATTTTAAACAAATTTTTGAGGGGAAATAAAAATAAATATTTATTTAAAGCATTATTTAACCAAAAAAAACTTTTTCCCCAAAAAATCTTTGACTGGCCTTTCTCTAAGCTTTCTATAATTGATGAAGATTAAAAAAGGGGTGGTTGGTTGGTTGGAAAATTTTTTGCTGCGCGTTCAAACAAAATTGGCTCAAATCCTTGGGGTTTTTGTAGTTTTTTGAATCTGCCTGGAAGGAAATTGAGGGAAATTGGTGAAGGAAAGGAGGAAAAAAGAAGGAAAAAAAGTGAGGAAAGAATTGGTGAGCCGCGACGATTGCTGGGTTGATCTACCTAAAAAGAAATTCTTTTTTTCAATTCAATTACTTGCTAAACTAGCCAATCCTTTTCTCTCCTTCGCCTAAAAATGACCGCGCAAATAAAACAAATATTTACAATGTCCAAGGACTGAGAAGGAAAAAAAAGAAATCGGTCGGACCTCGTTATGAAATACACCCTTGAAAAATTGTCTCTTATAATGAGGGGTATGTTAAATAGAGGTTTAAGGCTTAGGAAGCTCCCCCAACCTTTGGAAACCCAAGAGCGTCTCTTAAATGGAGGTGTATCCAATATTGGGAGTTTCTTATAGTGAGAGTATCTTATAATGAGGTTTCCGGATGTGTGTCTGTTAAATAGAGGGTATCGTTTGTTAAATAGAAGACATGGCAGCTCTCTTATCTTTGTAAAACCAAGAATGTCTCTTAAATGGAGGGGTATCCAATATTGGAAGTCTCTTATAGTGAGGGTGTCTTATAATGAGGTTTCCGGATGTGTGTCTGTTAAATAGAGGGTATCGCTTATCTAGCTTCCCCAACCAGTGGCCAACCTAATTTTGAAGAGCGTACCTTAACTAGAGGTGTAACTGATATTGGGGGTATCTTATAATGAGGTTCTGACTGTTTATCTATTTAAAATCCAAATAGAAAAAAGAGTAAATGGATGAATTTAAAAAGAGAGAGGATTTTGCTTTTTCTCTTTTGTTTTACAATCCGGTTGTGGAGAAGCGCAGCTAAAAGAAAATAAAAATATTTTGTGTTTGACTGACCGGTAAATGAAATGAAAACAAATAGAAAATGGCCAGTTGGTCTTTAACTAAAATTAAAATTGTTTGCACAGCAAATGATGGAAAATGGGATTAATAGTAATTTTGAGGATTTTTTGGGATTGTATGTATTTTAGATGGAGTCAGACCTCTATATAAGACACCCAACAACTCCATTATAAGACACGCCCAATAGGATATAGCTCTCAGTTTAAGGTACGCTCTTTTAAATTTGGCCCCCCTCCCGCCACTGCTGCACTAAGCGATATCTTCTATTTAATAAACACTTCATAACAATAGACAATTTTTAGTCTGAAACGTGGATCTTATAACGAGGTTTATTATAAAAAAATAAATAAAAGTATTAAATTTACCAAAAAATTTATTCACAAAACTGTTGTCGAAGAATGTAAAAATGAAAAACGCACGCAGCAACAAAAACACCACTACAAGGTCAATATATTGAGAAAAGTATTCAGCATATTTTTTTAAAAATATTATTGACGAGGATATTGAAGGTATTTGGTTGTTGTCGATTGTCGGCAATTTGTACAGAAAAAGAGAAGGATGACTAACTTAATCCTTTCAAAAAAATTAGAAAAGTAGATCACGTTTTTGGTGAAAAAAGGAATTAAAAAATAAAGTACAATCGGTCACCTCGTTTATAAATACACCTTTGGAACCGAAAAAAGTGTACTCAGAAATGATAAAATAAAAATAATTTATTTAGGGATTTTATTCCAAGCATTATATCTTTGGAGTAATGGAAGTCTATTAATTCGGTACAACATTTTTATATACAGCTTTTAATGTACTTTCATATGAGCTACCGATTGTCTATATCCTAGGAAATTTTTTGAAAAAATTTTGTTTTACATTCACAAGTATGGGATAGCAGGATGACACTGCTACCACCTTTAGGTGGCATTTTCCCCTTTTTTGGCCAATTTTGCCCCCTTTATTTCCCCCTTTGAGAGGTCATGCCCCCTTTTGGTGATTTGGAAAGGGTCATTCGGGGGGTATAGGGTCACCTCAATGTCCCATCCAATTTAATTCCTAAGACATGAGGCGGCGTGGTGTAATGGATAATACACCAGCCCGGAAGATGCTGGCAGAATAACCCTACTTGGCTGGAGGATATACCGACAATGTTTTATTTAAACAATTTATGATTCATTAAATATATTTAATTTGTTCTTTAATTACCGGAAATGAGTAGATACGTTTTCTATTTATTACAACCTAAATTTATGGCAAAAAAAAATAAAAAAAATATCAAAGTCTGATCGAAAAAAATTTTTTTTTGTAATTAAAAAAAATTGTCATAAATAAATACAAAAATAGTTTTTAATCTATTTTTGGTTTAATTAATTAATTTTATTTGTCTCTAAATATTTAATATAATCAATCATTTAATTTTTAAGATGTTCAAGACCGGCAAATTTTTAATTAATTTAGTTATTCAATCACGCCCTTCTCTTTTATTTTAATAAAAATATTTAAAAAGGGGCAAAGTTAATCAGTTAAATTTAAAATAAAAAATTCCAATCTCGATATAACGACACCCCTTCGTCTCTCAAATATTGTTGAGATTAGAAGGAATTAATGTTGGGTCGAGAGTCCACTCGGTCTGGGATGTAACGAGTCCCGTCTCGGAATTGAATTGGAGAGACGTTAGAAGGGAATTGACAAAGATTGGGAGGACCTTACTTGAAGATTCAAAGCCCGGTGGATCTCGCAAACACCTCTCAACGTTCATCCACCCTCCTGTCCCCCCCTTCTCCTTTTCCAACTCGCCTCACCATCAACTCGCATTTTCCTAATTTTATGAAATATAACTGAACGTGTTATGTACGCCCTTGAGGGCTAAATCATACTCAAAAATCCATCCGTCCGATTCTTAAGAAACAGTATCCATAGCCGTCCGTATCCGGATATATCCACGAGTATTCCTGATGTCAAGTAGAAGGTCTCCTCACTCACCCAATAATGGCCAGCCTCATTTTAAAGACCTACCTGAAATGCCTAATGTATTGGGGGTATTGGGGGTAGTATAACGAGGTTTTGACTGTATTTCAAAATAAAATATATATTTCACCCATCAAATTTTTTTCTTAAAAATCGTCACAAATTTTTTAATCAATTTTTATTTTTTTTTGTTTTTAAAATTTTCACATTTAACTGCGCATCATTCACAAAAACAAAAAACCTTTCCTTTTTCTTCTCCCGTTTACCGTTGAACTCTCAAACAGAAAAAATTTTTTTTCTAAAATTTTTCCCCAAAAAAGGAACAACCACCAACTAAAAACTATCATTTACCGCGATCATCAATCAGTTAATTTTAAGAAAAAAATGAACAGAAAAAATCTTTCTTTCCGTTTAATCTTAAAATTAATTAAATTTTTTTAATTAATTTTTTACGTCCCTCCCCGCCTTCAATTTAACCATTAATTCTAAATAGTCAAAATCTAAATTCAACGCCCCCACCAAACAAAAAATTTCCTTTTATTTTTTCCGACATTTTTTTAAATTTAAATAATAAATTTTAAATAGATACCCTCTACATTTTCTCGAAATTTTTATTTTAAAAAATTTTTCTTCCCCCTTTTTTGATAGGGCGACATTTGCGAACACACCTGGATGGAGCGACATTTGCGAAATCCTTTTTAGTTTATTGTTTATATAGAGTACTGTAATTAGTCTGTACCGCCAAAATATTACGGTATGCAAAGGTGACCAAAATGACCTTTTTCCTACTGTCCATTTGTCCTAATGGCCATTTGTCCACTTTCAATAGGCGTTTGGTTTGTCCGCAAATGTCGGTGTTCCCTTTTGTCCAAAAATTTTTTTCCTATTTTTTATTATAAAAATTTATTTTTGTTCTCTCATCGACGAACTCTCTTCTATTAAATTTTTATATCTAAAAAAATATTTTATTTTTCTATATAAGAAGACATGTAACCGAAACCATTTTCTCCCATTTTCTCTTTTATTTTTTAAATTGCGCAACAACTATTAACCTTTTTTCGATTTTTTATCAATAAAAATAAATTTTTTTAAAGAGAAAAAATTATTTAAAAAATGTCAATTAATAATGAAGATGAAAATAATCCGCCAATGGCTAGCCGTACTCGATTTTTGTTGCTTGTATTGGTTGTTTTGTGTTTAATGATTAATTGGGCTAATATTCTGACTTTTAATTTTACTGTGGTAAATTTTAATTTTTTGGTAAATAAAATCAGAAAACTCAGAAAATATCAGAAATTCTGATTTAATTAAACCTTAAATAAATGGGGAATTTGTGTTTTTTGGTGGTGTTTTGTCGGCCAGCATTTTGGACATTATTTTTGACGGTTATTGTCTCAGTGATTTATCATTGGGTATTTTGTCTTCGGGCGTTATGTCGGGTCGACAACATTCTGGACAGACTATATTTTGTCATTTGGTATTTTGGACATTAGATATTTTGTCCTATCGGCGTTTTGTCGGTAGGATTTATAGGGTGGTCTGATCCTCCAGAAAGATAAGGAAATTTATTTTCTCCTAATCATTCATGACATAATAATTTAATTCTTAAATTTATAAAGATTTGCATGAGGCCCAGAGACCATGAAAATACTACTGAACACGATCAAATTAGCAATTTAACAACAAATTCTTTGCTGAATAAAACAATAGAAAATTCTGATGAAGCCTGGCTAACTAGAGAATTTACTAATTATGAGAAGGTAGTAAATTTAATTATAGCCGAAAACCTCACTATAAGATACCTCTTTGGGGCTGAATAATTGTCCTTTATAATGAGGTATCTCTTAAATAGAGAGTATCGTTTAGGCAGCTCTCCCTGCCCAGGGCCAGTCAGATTTGTAAAGGGCGTCCCTTAAATAGATATCTTATAGTGAGTGTATCTAATATTGGGGGTATTTTATAACGAGGTTTTATTCTATTCTTATTTAGAGCCAAGCAATGGCCTTAGTAGCTATTGGAGCTTTAATTACAAACATTCCAATTGTTACTCTTATTAATTGGTATGGGCCTAGATATTTATTCACTGCTGTTGGATTCTTTGGTGCAGCTGCAACTGCTTTAATTCCTTATTGTATGAAAATGGGGTGGAATTGGTTTTTACTTGCTAGAGCTTTGCAAGGAATGGCTTTTGCTGGTGATATGGCAACATTTGGACATTTTGTCACTTATTGGACTTACCATAAACAATATGCATTTTTTACTGCTACATTATGTAAATTTTACTGTTCATAAAAATATCTAATTGTCCACTGGCCATTTGTCCATTGTCATTTTGTCCATTGTCCATATGTCCACTGTCAATTTGTCTAGTGATCAATTGTCCACTGCCCATTTGTCAGGGGACTCGATCTTCTGGGGCTTAGCTAGACTTTTCCTTATTTTACCCTCTATTTAAGAGACACCTCATTATAAGAGACTATTTTTTAACCCCAGGGGTGTATCTTATAATGGGTGTCTTTAATTAAAAATGCTTAAATTTAAAATTAATTCATTTTCAAGGTGTCTACGTCCAACTAGCCCCAGTATTCACCAACCCCGTCTCCGGAATCTTATGTGAATCTTCATGGCGTTGGCCAGGAGTTTATTACTTCCACGCAATTGTTTCTGTTATTTTATTTTTGTGTTTCTACTTATTTTATCGAAACGATCCAAACAAGCACCCCTATGTTAATGAATTGGAAAAAAATAAAATTGCGAGGGGAAGGGATTCTCAGGATTCTCAAGCACAAAAATATGTTCCTTATTTGTATGTTTATTTAATTTTGAAATCAGAAAAATTAATTTTTAAAGAGAAATTCTTCGTTCGCCTGCTGCTTGGGCTGTGTTTATTGGAGGTATTGGGAATTTTACTGGAATTAACCTTCTTTATCAATTTACACCTACTTATCTTTACAAGGTAGAAAAATATAGTAAAAAACACGGTAAAACCTCAGTTATATATACCGGCGAAAAATGGTCCCTTATAATGAGGTGTCTATTAAATAGAGGGTATCGACTAGGATTAAACCTCTTTTTTATACCCCACCAAATTTTGAAGATTTTTAAACCTTAAATGATCTCCTACCGTCTCCCCACCCAGGGCCAGACAGATCTGTAAGGGGCGTCTCTTAAATAGAGGTTTTTCTACTATTGGGAGTACCTTATAACGAGGTTTTTCTGTATTTTAAATTAAATAGATTACTGTATTTTAATCGATAATTTCAGGTTCAAGGCTTTCAAGTAGTCAAAACAGGATTTATGGCAGCCTTACCCCCTCTAGGCCAGGCCTGTATGAAAGAACTAGCCGGATTAATTAACGACAGAATCCCTCCAAGTTTAATGGGGGAAACAACAAAAACCAAAGTTTTTAATTCAATCGCTTTTTGTTCAATGGCTTTTATTCTCGTTATCGCTTCCTTTGTGCCCCCAGGGCATGGAAATTTGGCTTTGTTTCTTTTAACAGCCTCTGCTTTTTCTCTCGGATTTAATATTGGAGGGTTCTATAAAAGTGGTTCAATGATTGCTGGGCCATATTCTCCTTTCGTTATGGGGCAAATATCGACTGCAATGACTGTTACAATGTAAATAAATCCTCAAACTTCATTATAAGATACTCCCTTGGGGTTGAAAAATGGTATCTTATAACGAGGCGTCTATTAAATAAAGGGTATCGCTTAAGCAGCTTCCCTTCCCAGTATCCAACCAAATTTTTAAAGAGCGTCTACTAAATAGAGGTTATCTGGTATTGGGTCGTCAGACCTCATTATAAGATACCCCCGATACTAGATACACCTCTATTTAAGAGACGCTTTATAAAGCCTGGTTAGCCACTGGACGGGAGAACTGCCTACGCATTACCCTCTATTTAAGATATACCTCATTATAAGTGACAATTTTTCAACTCCAAGGGGGTATCTTATAGTGATATTATTTGTATTTTAAATTTATTTTTTAGGTTAATGGTCCCCTTAATTGTCAACCCATTAACTCCAAACAATACTCGACAAGAATGGGCATTAGCATTTTATGTGCTTGGTGGTATAATGGTTTTGTGTAATATATTTTATTGTTTCTTTGCGAGCGCTGAATTGCAGCCTTGGGCTACCCCCCAGGTAAAAAAATTTTCAAAAAAATTTCAAAAAATTTTAAAAATTTTTTTAAGCATTTCCGTGAACGCATGCGCATTAAAGGAATAAAAATGAAAGTGCATGCTAATGGAAATGAACAAACAAAATCTGAAAGGCCATCAAATTTGCCTGTTATAGCTGCCTGATTTTCTTTTTTCAAGTTGCAAAATTCTTCATTATATTTGAAGAAAATTTTGATCAATCAACCCATTTTTGGGGTTTTTAAATTAAATTAGGGTAACGAACCCAGGACCGATTTCAAATCCAAAATACGCCATCCCTCGGGGTTGTTACTTTAATTTACTTATGTGAAAGCCTTTTTATTTATTTTTTTATTTTGCTCAAATATTGAACAATTTCCTTATTTTAAATTTATTTAGCAACAAAAAATGTCAATCAGGGTTGATTCCCGTCCCCACCCGACAATGATTTTTATGTCCTACCCCATCCGTTCCTCAAAAAAGGTCTCCAGACGGGTCGGGGATCAACACAAAACCTTCACATTATTTATTCACTTTATAATTTTTCACTTGAATTTTATTAGATAATTTTTAGTTATTGTATTTGATTTTTGAAATAAATAAACAGTTTAAATTATCCAATATTTCGAATAGTTGTAAAATCATCGTATTCAAATAAATGTTTATTTTGAGCATAAAAAACTCGGGGATCTCGAGGGAATCCACATCTTAAAACAAATTTGATTGTTGTGTTTATACATTCACCAGAACGCCAAATATACCTTTAAAAACTTTTATTTAAAATCTTATTTTGTAAAACCTTGTTATAAGATAACCCCTTAGGAACAGCTTCCCCCGCCCAATAGCTCCCCCCCCCCCATCCATTGGCTAATTTCTAAAGATCGCCTCATAGATAAGGTTTATCTGTTTATCTTAATAAAGAGGTTTTCTCTTATAATGAGATGTGTGTTAAATAGAGGGTATCATTTTTAGACAGCTCCCACGCTCAGTAGAAATTTCTAAAGAGCGTCTCTCAAATAGAGGTTTCCTAATATAGGGGATATCTTATAACAAGCTCCTCGACTGTATCTTTCCTACCAATCTCGTCTCCTTCTTTCCAAATTATACGTATGATAGGATGCACAAATATGATTATTTGAAGGCTCCTTCCTCAACACAGTTGCTTCATCAGATTCCTCACATTTTAGTCTGCAATAAACCAAAGTTTTGTTTTGACTGTTTAATTCGTCAAAACATCCAGGATTTAATTCTGTTATTCTTCCTTCTTCAAAAAGTGAACATCTTGAAATATTTAATCCGTGATTGATACATTCTAGCGATCTTTGACCTTTTGAAAAAATATATATTTTAACAGTCGAACCTCCTTATAAGATACAACTCCCCCCGATAATAGATAGACCTTATAATGAGGTGTACGCTATAATGAGGTGTAGGTTATAATGAGGTTGCCTTATAGCGAGAGGTACCTTATAACGAGGTTATCCTAAATTGAGGTATCAAGTCATTCCTCTATTTAAGAGACACCTCATTATAAGGTACACTTTATCAGCTTCAACGGAGTATCTTATAGAAAGTTCCGACTATCCATCTTTAACGATAAATAACTTACTCCAATAATAAGTCGATTTTCTGTTTAATATAGGCTCCAAATTTATTAATTTAAAAATAAAAAATAATAAAAATAATTTAAACATTTTTAAATACAGGGTGCGGCAAATTTAGCGCCGACTTTATTTTTTGAATAACTTTCTTGAAACTCAATGAAAATTGATAATTCTTTTTTTATTTGATTCCCAACACTCTAGCAAACTTTTTGATACCAAATATTAGAAATTTGGTTTACAGATAATAAAGATATGCCCGAAATAGTCTATAAATCGCATCAAGAAATATATTTTTATGCCAAAGTTTACTTTACCATAACTTCGTTTAAAGTCATCCAATCTCCCTAATTTTGGTACCAATCGACTCGTCTCGACGAGGAGCATCGAAATAGTCTATAATTAGATTTTTGAAAATTTCACCTAAAAAAGTCAAATTTAACATCAAGTTCCAAATTTATCATTCAAAGGCCCATATCTCAGCTCAACAACATGATAATCGTTTAGTTCTTACATCAATCGAATGAGACAAAAGAGCTTATTCGAATGATATAAACATCCTGAATATCAGACACGTGGTTTTTAAATCAGAAGACTTTTGGTTCAAAAATTTTTGCCAAAACTTTAAGAAAAAATTCTCAAATTAATTTATAAAATTTAGAGAATATTTTTGTATCAAAAAGTTTGCTAGAGTGTTGGGAATCAAATAAAAAAAGAATTATCAATTTTCATTGAGATTGAAGAAAGTTATTCAAAAAATAAAGTCGGCGCTAAATTTGCCGCACCCTGTATTAAAAAATAATATTATTTTTAGATTATTATCTGTTTATGTAATAAAATCAATTAGAAACTAATCTGGATTTTATTAAAAATAAATCTGGTTTGTTATATAATTTTGTGTGTAATTATTTATTAATTATTAGCTAAAAAGATTATTTTTTAATTAAAAACTCGAACACAAAAATTGAAAAAAAGGAGGAGGGGAAAGTAGGGCGTCTGATGCCCTGAGGGGTTTTATATCAGAGATGTGTCAGTTTCGCGTTCATCTTTCGCTTTTTACAAGTGATTTTTTCGTCTTTCAGGGAAAGCCAAAAGACTAAGGGGAAACACCAAAGCTAACTTAAAAAGCGAAGGACAAAGTCGAAACACCAAAAAAGCCAAAGGCTTAACGGCGCCACCGATGGCATTATATCCCCCAAAGCATCAGAATCGTATTTATTAAAATTTATTCATTAATCCAAAGAAATTCTTCTTGTTTTTGTTTATTTGTTTCCCCAATATGATGTTTTCTTCCTTCTGAATAAATTGTTGCTTTCTGAGCCACCCCAAATGCTAAAGAATTTTCTGATTTGGATCCATCAGGTTTTGCACTAGGTGCATGTCCCTTTTCATTTCCCGAATAAGAAGCGGAGTATGTAGGCGAACTATCTAAAGACTTCCAAACAGGGGATGATGTTGAAGGGGAGGAAGGAGGTTGTCGTTGTTGTTCATATGCGGATGGGGAAGGTAAAAGAACTCCGGCATTGGCTCCTTTAATTTAACTTTGATTTAATTTTGGAAAACTTTCTGACCTCCTTGACAATGTTGACATGAACCAGGATATCCAGGCTCTCCTGGGGGTCCTATCAATCAAAAGATCAATAAGATAATGATAGAAATAATATTCGAAACATACCTGGAGGCCCAGGCAATCCAGCATTCCCCTCAGACCCTCGGTCTCCAACAGAGCCGCGTATTCCTGGAGGACCTTGCATTCCTCCCTTTCCATCATGTCCTCTGCCGCCAGGAGGTCCTCTTGGGCCTTTAATGGACAAACAAATATTTTTATGGTTTAACTGAGCTTGCGTTACCTGATGGACCAGCCGGACCCGAAGGGCCGGGAGGGGCTCCATTCAACACCTAAAATTTTAAGTGTTAGGTTGATCAATTTTTGAGATAAAACTTACTTTTCCTCTATCTCCATTAGGTCCTTTGTCGCCCATAAATCCAGGATCACCTCTAGGACCCGGGGGTCCTGGCGGTCCAGGTCGATTGTTGTCTGAAATCGTTAAAATTCTCAATAAAATTATGCAAGAAGAAACAGACCGCCAGCTCTTCCCGGCTGTCCAGCTTTACCGGGAGGACCACGAGGGCCTATAATAAAGCATTAAATAATTAACACCTATTTTTGAATACCTTTAGTTCCAGGCAGCCCTGGAGGTCCGTTTGAACCTGGAGGGCACTAAAATTTTTTCGGATTTATTTAAAGTCATATAATGACAACTTTTTGACAACTGTCAGTGCCAGCTGGAGGTGCCGGCAGATATTTTCCATTCCGTCCAGGATATCCGTCTGATCCTGGCGAAGCGTCCTTTCCAGGGCGTCCATCTCGTCCAGGCTTCCCTCTCTCCCCAGGCGGTCCTTTATTTTAAAAAAAGATTTCCTTTTACATTTAAGACGTTTTAACCTTGGCTGCAAGAACAACAGGCACCGCGTGATGCCGACAAAATTGCGGCGTAACGCGCATAGGGGTTACTATTGCTGTCAATGTCTCGTTTAACACGGATAGGTCTTATAGCCAATTGAGACACAATATCTCGAGTTTCAGCTTTGCATAGCTCAACATTGGCAAGCAGGTAAGAAAGTCTTTGTTGGTTGTGAATGAAGCTGATTGGAATAAAAACAATAGCAGAAAGAAAACAAGTAAAGGAGAGAACAGTAGCCAAAAAGGTGGATTTACGGCAATCAAAATTTGAAGAAAACATTTGAGAAATGACCTAAAACAATTACTACATACTCTTAAAAATGAGCTGAAAATTTATCAAAAATTATTTTTCATCCTACAGAAAAAATGATAAAAAAATAATTAAAAGGAAGATGCCCTCTCAGAATGACCCAATTTCTCTCTGATCGTCTGCCCCCAATTTTTAAATTAAAAAAGGAAAAACTATTTTTCTTAATCAAAAATAAATTACAAATATTATATTTATGGATGGGCAAACACATTCAATTTTTAACCCTCGGAGTCGACATTTACGGATGTGACAATTGTCAAATCCAGAAGTGTTCGCAGATGTCGCCCGAAATCGTCGTTCGGATTTGTCGCATTCGCAATTGTCGTAAACCCCACTCCTAGATGAACACTTAGGCGCGAGCCACTTATACGCAAGGCAACCTACTTAACTGTAGCTTAAAATTAAAAGAAAAATTTTCTTCTTCCAAAAACATTTATTAAAAACATTAAATCATTAATTTAATTCATCAAACATTTAAAATAAAAATTTATTAAAAATAAAAAAAAAATTAAAAAAAATAATCATATAAAATTAAAATTTTATTTAAAAAATTGCTTCTTTCCTTCCTTCTTCCAATAAATTTAAAATTTATTTTCTCTTATTTTTGTTGGTTTCTCAAAATCATAAATATTTAATAAAGGAGAAATTAAAATTCTCAAATTTTTAAAAAATATTTTGTAAATAAATAAAATTAATTTTAAAGAAATTAAAATTATTGGAATAAATAAAATTAAAAATAAAATTAATCCAATTGGGGTTGGGGAAATTTCTAATGAGGAAAAGCTTTTAGGTAAAATGTAGAAACGCATCTTTAAAGTTTTTTTGTTTTTTAGAATTATTTTGTACGTGCCAGCTTGGGAAGAAGAATTTATAGTCTGCGACTAAATGGCCTCCCACAGGCTTTGAATTTAACTTTGCGGCTAAGTGGCCATTTAGGCGTTAAGGCCATTTAGCGCCTAAGTGGCCATTTAGGCGTAAAAGCCATTTAGGCGCAAACTTAGCACCGTTTGAGTGCCAAAATTTTTTTCTTAAATTTCTTTAGTTAATTTATTTATTTAAGAAAATGAATTTAAAATTAGAACCTCTATTTTCTCAATATTTAAATAATCAAAAAGAATTTCCTTCTTTTATATTTCATCAATTATTGAATGGACTCAATTTAATTTTAATTGGAACAAATTGTGGAAAATGTTTCAATTTTATGTTTAAAAATTTGGAATTGGTTAATATTTATGGTTTGTTTTTTAGTTTAAAAAAATTAAAAAAAATATTTTTTAAAGAGGATGGCAATAAAAGACATATTTTGGCAATTGGATTATGGCCTTTGGAAAAAGGTTTAATTTTTAAAATAAATTTTTATTGAAATGGTGGTTTTGGTGTAGTGGGAAAATGTTTGGATTTTTAGTGTAAATTGGGGGGAGGTTCGATTCCTGATCGCTGGAAATAATTTTCTATCATAATTAAAAACTAATTTTTAATTAAATTGTTCATTTTGGTGTAGTGGTAAAATTCTTGGATTTTACTTATTAGTGGGAGAGGTTCGAATCCCCCGTCGGGAAACATCTTTTTATTTCCACATATTCAAATAATTAAATTAAAAAAAACAGTAAAAACGTGCCAAATAAAATTTTCTTTTAATTTTATTTTAAAATTTAGAAACCTGCGAAACAATTATTTTTATCAATTTTCGAGGATCATCCATTTCTCTTTTCAAAATTGAACTTTCTTCGAATTCTTCAATTATTGGATTATTGCCTTTAAAAGAATTTTCAACCGAACATTATGGATTTTGTAGAGCTTTGGCAGACTTAAATAATAAAAGAGTTTTTGTTCCTGATAAAGAGGTTAATTTTTAATTAGTCAATTTAAATTAGAAACCGGGCCTGGACGAGATATTGAATAAAAATTTAGGTTATATATTAGAGGGTGTTTTTGTACGACCCTTATAGTTCAGTCTTGTCTCTGCTTGAACTGAGTGGAGTAGCATTTTGTGAACACTTTTTGTGTGAATAATGATTGGACCAGAGCTGTCAGTTCGGACCGAACCCAGGAACCGAGAATTTTCGTTTTGGGTTTTCAGTTCGGTTCCGGATATCAAGGGCGTAGCCAGAGTCGAATTTTAGGGGGAAATTGGACGTGCGCCAAACTTTTGTCGTTTGGCAAATTTTAGCAATTTTTTAGGATTTAACAAATATTTTGCGTGTTTACCACAAAAATGGTTTTGAACAAATTTTGCTTCTTTCTGAAGAATTTTTGACTAAAAATGTGTCTAACAATAAAAATAAACAAAATGAGGACATATTTAAAACTATGTTTAGAGGTTTATTGATGGGAATTGAATTAATTGAAGGTTTTTTTTTAAATTAATTTTTATTTAAAATTTTATTTTTTAAAGACAATTTAATTTTGCTTGCTTTTGAAGACAGCACAATTTGTGTTTTTAATTTGAAAACAAAACAAGTAATTGATGCAGTATGTTAGTTTTTATTTTTAATTTTTTAAATTTTCTTTCACGGGAAGTACTAGGTATTTTTTCGGGAGTTTGCCTCTTTTTTCTTTGGGTTTACAAAATTGATGGTGTGTACCTTTCACTAATATTTCTAACCCAGGCATAGGTCTCATTGTCAGATCTTTTAGTGGGGCTCAGTTCCTGTAGACGGAAGTCCCAAATCTTCAAAAAAAAGTTACAAAACCTAATATCAACCTTAAAACCCAAGGACATTGAAAAATAATTCCTGTCCAAAATAGCTAGGCTCTTATTCAGTTTTCAGAAACACACAAAATAGGCAACCATTATAAATTTTTTTTAAAAAGCTAAAACATCCAAAACATCACCAATTTATTTGTTGGTGTGTCCTCAACACTGAAAATCAAACTTTAATTTTTATTTCTGTTATTGGACAAATTTATTTAATTTCTTTTTCCTCGGAAGAATTGAGGGTTGAATGTGTTCTACAAAAAATTAAAAAGTTTTTTTTATTTTTAAAAATATTTTTAATCTTTTCTTTTTAGTAATACAAATTGTACAGCATTAGCCATTACTTCTAAAAATTTTGAAGAAAATCCAAAAATAGCAGCAGGATTAAATAATGGAGAGATTCAGGTATGTTTTTTGGCGAGTTACCAAAACGACATTTGCGAATAACGTTTGTGGACTGACCGCAAATGAGCTAATAACTCAGTTAAAGTTGTGTCCGCAAGCTCAGTCCGCAATTTCAGTCTAAAATGTCGTATGCGCAAATGTCGCTTCTCTTTTTAGATATTTTCTTTAATTCCTTCAAATGACCAACTACCAAAATGGTCAAAACAATTAAATATTTGTTTAAACAATATTCACAGTAATTCAATACAGTGCCTTAAATGGATAGTAATTAATGAAGGAGAGGAAGGGGATGATTTTTTAGTATTTTTGTGTTGTGGAGGTTTGGATGGAAAAATTGCTTTTTTACAATTATTAAATTTATGAAAATTTTACTTTTTTAACTTATTGGTTTTAAATTTCAAAAATATTATTTTTATTTTTTACTATTTTTAGAAGAAAAATAAATTGTTATAAAATCAGAAAATTAATAGGAGAATTTATATACAAATTTTAAAATTCAAATAAAAAATTTTTTAATTTCCTTCAAATTATTTTTAAAAAATACAAATTAATTTCCAAACGAAAGATTATAAAATATTTTTAAAAATTTTAATTTTTTAATCAAAAAACTTTTTTTCTTTTCACAAAAATTCATTTCGCCTCAAAATATATTGGCGCTAGAACACAAAAAAGCCACCAAAGATTCAGGCGATCCCGGCTTTGGAGTTCTCTTTCTTTTAAGCCTCGGCATGCGAGCACAAATGCTCCGCATCCGAGTAAAAATTTCGGTAGAGCGTTCCTGTGCTGTTCTTTTGTTTAATTGGTCAGAATTATTTTTAATTAAAATTTCATCTCCAGAATTGTCAATTTCTTCTTCTGGCAAATAAATTATTGAAAGTTTTTGTTGTTCTGATTTTGGCGGCGGGAAGCTATTTTCTTGTTCTTCAACAAAATTTAAAGGAGATTCTTTAAAAAACAAATAAAAATATTTTTTAATTAAGAATATAGTCAGACCTCCTTTTAAGATACCCCCAATATAAGAAAACCTCTATATAAGAGACGCTCTTAATTTGGTTAGCCACTGGATGGGTAAGACGACATTTGCAAATACGACAATTGTGAACGATACCCTCTATTTAACATACACCTCATTATAAGAGACTTTTTCCAGCCCTGAGGGTGTATCTTATAGTGAGATTCGACTATATTTCTTTAAAAAATATTTTTACCTTTTTTTAAATGACGAATGTTAAAAGCTTCTGAATTGGCCAAAATAATTAAAAAAATAATTTGCAGACATAAATTATAAAAAAATATTTTATTCATCTTTCTTTAAAAAATTAATACTTAAGAGGATTTAACTAAAATATTAAATAAAAATTAAAGAAAAAGTTTTTTAAAGTTTGAAAAATATAATATTTTGCGTCATAGACATGAAACATTTTTAATATGCTTCTTCTAGGAAATAAAAAATAAATAAAATTTTTCTATAAAAATTAATTAAAATAGAAAAATAAAATTGGAATGGCAGAAAAGAGAAATTATATATAAAAAATTGGTTTTGAGCTTTCCACTCATATTTCTCTCAAAAATATCTCACGCTATAATACAAAAATAAATGATTTTGGCCGGATTTGATTTTTCCTTTTTTTAAGAATTTAAAAAACGATAAAATACATTTTTAACCTTTGTTAAATTATAAGTTAATTGACTTGGCGTTAAAATTGTCGTTGAGAGTTATATAAAGACTAATTTAGCTATTAAAGGTAAAAATAAAGCTAGCGGAAAATGAAAAAAATTAAATATAGTTAGTTTTTATAATTTATTTTAATTACTATTTTGGGGACGGATTAGAGCTCCCATTATCTACCAAAAAAGAATTTTTAAACATTTTTGCAGTCTAGCATCAAATAGATTAATTTTACCTTTTTTCTCTTTTCTGACGTAAATTTGGATTTAAAAAAGTAATTTTACCTAACAAGGAAAATTGGTGTGGATTAGACGAGAGCTGTATAAAATACACTCTAAGGTACACCCTTGGGATTGAAGGAACCGTATCTTATAATGAGGGGTATCTTAAATAGAAGGTCGATACCTTCTAGTACCTTCTATATACCTTTAGGCATCTCTCCCACTAGTAGCCAACTAGGCTTTTAAAGAGCGTTACTTAAATAGAGGGGTTATCTAGTATTGGGTGTATTTTATAATGACGGTATCTTATAATGAGGGGTATCCTAAATAGATGGTAGGGCATCCATCCCATTAGTAGCCAACTAGGCTTTTAAAGAGCGTTACTTAAACAGAGGGTTATCCAGTATTGAGTGTACTTTATAGGGAGGGTATCTTATAGAGAGGTCTACTCGACGAGTCATTCATTACCTCATATTTATTAGATGTAAACCTTCACTTTTAAATATCAACAAAAAAATTTTTTACTCTTTAAAATAATAATCAACTCAAAAGAAAAAATGAAAAAATGTCACGAGAGCTTGACTTGAAATAATAATTTTAAATAATTACTGCTTCTACCCAACAATTTGTAACCCACGTTACGAAATCTAATTACCTGTTTTTGACTTTAAAAGAAATGGATGACCATTCACGTCATTACAGAAGACGGAACTCGTCGTGATAAAGTTAAATAAACATCACTAAAATACTCTCTATTTAAGGTACACCTCATTATAAGAGACTATTTAATGCTCTAAGGGTTTATCTTAAATTGAGGTTTTCAAGGGTGTACCATATAATGAGGTTTTTAATTTACTTTATTTAATACCTTCATTTAGGGACAAATGACAACCCGAGGTTATCTTATAGTGAGGAAGTTCAGATTCACCTCGTTATAAGTAACATCTTATTGGCCCTATGGATGTACGTTATGACAAGGTACCTTTAATAGAATTATCCCTTTTCTCTAAGAACTTTTCCTAGCCTACTAAATGTCTCAATAAAATTTTTTTCTAATTTTTATATCCTGAAAAGAAAAAAAACAACAATGTAAAAATAGTCAAAATAAATGTGTGTGAAAAAAAAAGATAAAATAAAATGGGGGAATTTTATTAAAAATCATTTTTTGAAGCTTTCTTTTTGATTTCTTTTGCCGCAAATCTTCAAAATTTCTAATTCTTCAGTTTTGGCATTTTTCATTTTCATTCTTTTTCTATTTATTCGCCTTTGAACATAAGCCAAACACGAGGGCTTTCGATGTAGCCTAAAAGCTTATTTAAAGAAAAAAAAAGCTGAAAATAATTATTAAAAAAAATAAAATTTTTGAAAAAATAAATGAAATTAAACAGTGAATATATTAAAGTAAATTATTTTTTTGGAAATCTTTATTTTAAATGAGATCACTTTTAATTAAAATAAAATTCTGCTAAAAATTAAGTTATTTTAAAGGGCTTAAAATTTATTAATTAAATCTCTTTTTTTTCTCTGCAATCATTTTTTCCTTCTATTAAATTTGGCTAAAAACAGATTTTTCTAAAAGCTTGTTAATTAGAAAAAATTTGAAAGAAAAAAGAGTACTAGCCCAAGGCGTAATTTTGCCGGCTATTGACTCTATATAAAAAAGACCAACAAAATTTTTAAAAATTATTAATGTTGAAAAAAAATATTAATTTAGAGTGGTTAAATAGACCCCACACCAAAAATGTGCTAGTCTCTCTACCACCTTCCGCCGAATTATCGTCTTTTTTGGTCGATTTTCCGCCTTTTCAACTTTCGGTTTTTAAATTAATTTTCAACAAAAAACCGAAAGTCGAAACACGAAAGAAAAACGAAATACGAAAGCCGAAACACCAAAAAAGTCGAAAATTCGGCAGAAGGCGAAAGGGACAAGTACATCCATGCACCACACCAAATATATACACAAAAAATATATTTTCTTGTTCCCTTATTATTCTACATGACACTTTTGAACCTGAATTAAATTCTGAGGACAAATAACCGCCATGTTCAATTAACATGTGATTTTTCAAATCTGCCCATTCACCCAATTTTGATTGACAAATTGTGCATAAATAGCCATGTTCATCTTTTCGATGTTCTTCCATATTTAGAAAACGATTACATTTGAAATCACAAATTTTGCATTCAAATTTTATTATACCAGTATGAATACGTTCATGAGTAGTGACCTATAAAAGAAAATATTGTCTAAAAATAGAAGCAAAATACAAGCAGCAAACTCATTGAAAGGTACCCTTTGGGGGTAGAAATAGTCTCTTATAATGAAATGTCTCTTATAAGGTGTAGCTAAAGTAGAGGGTATTACTTTAGGCAGCTCCCTCAACCAAGGGCTATCGAAATTTAGTCATCTAACATTGGGGGTATCTTATAAGGTTCCCCTATGATGGGGTATCGCGTAGACAACCATCCCCATCCCAGTAATAAAATATTCTTTACCGCAGTTTCGCTGATAAACAATTCCTCGCAAAAATGGCATTGATAAGTTTTTGTGAAGACATGAGACATTTTCTTGTGTTTTCGCAATTTTCTTGGTGTTAGGAATTTTTGTGTGCAAAGATTGCATTTAAATCCAGAATGTTGACCACGATGAAATTTTGCACGATGATTAAAAAGTCTAACTTCCGTACATAAATTACGAATTGGAACACATTCAAAACAAATAAAGACCTATAAAAAGTGAAAAATTAGAAAAAAAAATTAAAAAAAAAATTTTCCTAACCAATTCACACAAATGATTTTGCATTTCTTCTTTACTTGGAACAGGCTTAAAACATTTCAAACATTGAACCCATTCAGCAGATTCTGCATGTTTTTTCGAAATATGTTTTTTCAATGAATGCTCGTTTCGATAACGTTTATCACAAAACATGCATTGCGGAGAAACTTTCTTTTTGTAAATACGTTTAGGTTGAAATAAAACACCATAACGATCAAAACGTGCAGGAATTCCGCCTGTTAATTCACCGGGAAGTGGAATTCTAAAAATTTTTATTTTAACAAATTAAAAGACTAAAAAGTGGACTATTTTTGGATTACATAAACTTTAAGGACCCAGAGCAGTGATAATTGTCATGGGATAAGGTGTTGCAAGTCGGGATCGAGACTTGGGGAACTGGACCTGGGACCGTACTTGTACCTTTTTTTATAGCTTCCGAAAGTCAAGAACGAAGCCCACAACCCCCTAAGCCCAAATACCCCAGAAAATTTTAAAAGAAAAAAAACAAACTCATTAATATCAACTTCATATTTCGAAGCATCCAAATCTTCTTGCGGAGGAATAAATCCACCAGAAATTATTTCATCTAATCTATTTGTTTCCAACTCTTCTTTTCTTTGTTGAATCATTTCCTCTTCCTGCTGTATTTCATAAGCCAAAAATTCAATTGGATGTTTATCACGTAAATGTCTTTCATACAAATGTCGTTCCAAAAACCGATTTTTACAAATACGGCAACGAACCATTTTTGAACGAATTAATTTACGAATTTCAGAAGGCTTTGTTGGGTGAAGAACAGCAGCAGAAATCTCATCGGAACTTTGGGAGTGAACGAGGACAGGAATTGGTTTTAATGTTGTTACAACATTGCTTAAGCCTTTAAAAAATGATTTTTGATTAAAAATAATTTTTGATTAAGTAACCGAACCTCGTTTAAGAAGATATCCCCAAATAAAATATATCCCCATTTAAGAGATTTTTAAAAAATTTGGTTAGCCAGAGGGTGAGAACAAGGGCGTAGCAAAGGGGGAAACCCCCCCCCCCCCCCCACACCAAATGGGGGAAAATGAAAAATTTGTGGAGAGGAATTTTAGGCCCATGGACCCCCTGGCTACGCCATTGCTGTCTAAAGCTAGTAGAATTCTCCAAAAAAACTAAAAATTATACCATTAACAAGATGATTATTAGAGGTAGAAGGCAGTGCAGTATTTTCTCCAGTTGCTGAAGCAATAAAAGAAGCTGGTGCCCGGTTTGCACTCCAAAATGAAAAAGATGTGCCATTAATGGGCGCTCCCAACTCGTTTAGAATAATACGCTGTTTTCCTGAAGAGCGAGGATCTCTAATTTGTTTCAATATTTCGCCAACTCCAGTAATTCCTTCCTAAAATTTTTATATATCAATCACAAAGGCTGATTGATAAGCCATTTCAATAAATTAATTGGCACGTCAATACCTTGCTGACTCGAGGCTAGACACGATTGTCTCCCCACTCGGGGTGTACCACCTAGTACATGGACACATATGTATACAGGGACAACGCTAAAGGAATCAAAAACTGCACCAGGGACTCCCACTAAATGCAAGTAGTAATGTTAACCACACAACACGGCAGTGGTGTTTTAAATAAATTTAAGAAAAAAACCTTTAATCTTGTTCTCCTTTTTTCTTCATATTCTTCTTCCAAAGCAATTTTGAGCTTTTCACGTAATTCTATGCAGTTTAAGCCGTTGTTTCGATAAGCCATTTCAATAAATTGACAGGATGAATTTTGGGAAAATAAAAAGGTATTCAAGACATCTAAAACTGAAAATACAACAGCAATAAAAATACTACAGTAAAATAAAATGAAAATACAACGAGATTTACTGTAGAAATGGCAAAAATGGAGAAATCCGTTTGTCTAAATCTTTAGCAACTCTCATCAAAATGCCAACTCTTTCTTTTTAGACTAAATTAAAGAATTAGAGGCTGAGACAGAAAAGTCCTGAGAAAATCTTCTGATGAGACTCAAGCGATCCCAAAACGTTTTTTATTGGTAAAGAACGCTTCAGTGCAGGCTATTCAGAGTCTGCTTCTCTGAATCATCACTGAAACGTCTTTAATTAAATTCGGCACTGAAACATCCCTTACCCAGTTATCTTGTTTTCTCTTTTTCTCGTTGTCTTTTTCTTATTGGAATTTTTTTATTTTTGTAGGCGTTGACGGTATTTTAGGCTAAAATCAATTAATTTCTGTTTTAGATTTTAGTTTTTAATATTAATTTTATTGTTGTTGAGTGCTGCTATCATGGGCAAAGGAGACAGAACTGCTTGGAAAGCAAATTATTTTACTCGAATAATTGTATATTTTTTGGTATTCTTTTTAATTAAATAAATTTCAGTCTCTCTTTGACGACTATCCAAAATGTTTGTTAGTTGGAGTTGACAATGTTGGTTCTAAACAAATGCAGGAAATTCGTCAAGCAATGCGAGGTTTCTTTAAATTTAAATTGCGTAATGTAATAGAGTGTTGGGATGATCCATTTAAAACGCTTACTAAGTGAGGGTTTAAGCAATCAAGGCATTGACCTGATTTTTGTTCAACCTGACATCCCTCTTGCAATTGATGAGCGAGAGCGCTGACTAGCAACTCCCAGGGAGTCGCATGATCGATCCCTGCTCGCAGCAAATTCCTCTCTCTTACTCAAATTTCTATTAAGGACATGGCGAGATTTTGATGGGAAAGAATACAATGATAAGGAAGGCAATTCGAGGTCATTTGCAGAAGAATCCATTGCTTGAAAAATTGCTTCCTTATATTGTTGGCAATGTTGGATTTGTTTTTACGACTGAGGATTTGTCTGAAATTCGTAAAAAGTTGCTGGAAAATAAGCGGGTTTGTTCGTCTTTATATTTGTTTTGGGAAAGTTTTTTAGGGTGCTCCAGCCAAAGCTGGTGCTTTAGCACCTCTCGATGTTAAACTGCCACCGCAAAACACTGGAATGGGACCTGAGAAGACTTCTTTCTTCCAAGCGCTTCAAATTCCAACAAAAATTTCTCGTGGAACTATTGAGATTCTGAATGAAGTTCACATTATAAAACTTGGCGAGAAGGTTGGCGCTTCTGAAGCTGCTTTGCTTAACATGTTGAACATTCAACCGTTTTCTTATGGTCTTGCTGTACAACAGGTTTTAATTTTTTAAAAAATTCTTGGGCTTATTTCTGTCGGTAACCCTCCTTTTTCCTTCCTTAAACTATTAAGAATTGTCAGACTTTTCTCTTTCCTTAACTTCACTCTATTTCCCTATGGCACAAACAGTCAATAAGAGGATTACTAATTTTAAAATTGATATTATAAACTTTGAGGGAGGAAGGGGAGATATTATTGATTTGGGAAATAGGGGGAAGTTGAGGGAGGAGCAAACTCACATCAGACCATTTTCATCTTTGATTAAGGAGGAGGGTGGGTGCAGACTTGAATTTTACTCTTCTCATTTATAAAGGTTTTTGACGCTGGAGCAATTTATTCTCCTGATGTTTTGGACATTACTATGGATGACTTGAGAGCTCGTTTTATGAATGGAGTTCGAAATATAGCGGCCGTCTCTCTCGGAATTTCGTATCCAACAAAGGCTTCTATTCCGCATATTATTGCTAACGCATTCAAGCGTTTGTTGTCTGTTTCTGCTGAAACTGATGTTACGTTTAAAGAGGCTGAGAAGGTTTTTTAAAATTTTTTGGGAAGAAAATAAATTTTTTAACAGCTTAAAGAGTATTTAGCTGATCCTTCAAAGTTTGCATCAGCTGTGGCTGCTGCAGCACCTGCTGCCGCTGCTGCACCGGCAGCTGCAAAGGAAGAGCCAGCCAAAAAGGTTGAAGAGAAAGAAGAGTCTGATGACGATATGGGCTTTGGTTTGTTCGATTAAAATGGAAGTTTATAATGAAATAATTAATTTGTTGCTATTCTGTTGAAAATATATTTTAAGCTGTTTTTCTAATTGAATTTTTTTATTTGTTTATTTTTCAAACATTTATCTTTTCCTTCTTTTTATGTTTAATCTTTGTTTTTAAGCTTAATTTTATATAGTTTTTAAAGGAATTTTTGAAGAAATATGATTATTTACAAGGACGTTTTCACAGGTATATGTTTTTAATTGAGGGTTGGGTAATTCTTAGGTTGGTACTACCCATTTTTCAGAACGTATTTGCTCGGTGGTTTATCCTCTGAATTGGGAAGGGGGGGGGGGGAGTGAGATAAGAGAAAAATGGAGGATTTGGGAATGACAAAGGATTAATTTTCAACATATTTAGAGGACGAGCTCTCCTCCGACTCTTATCCGATGAAACTTGTGGACGATCTCATTTTTGAGTTCAAAGGACGCCAAGTTGTTCGAAAGGAAGGAGATATCGCTTTGGCTGGGGCAAACCCGTCAGCTGAAGAGATGGATGAAGGAACTGAAGAACATGTTGAGAGAGGTATTGACTTTGTACTCAATCATCGTCTTCAGGAGATGAATTGTTATGAGGTAAAAATATTTTTAGTAATTGTGGAGGGGGCGGGATATTTTTTGAAGACAAAATCCGAGTTAAAAGTCATTCCAGCACCAATTGTGCTGTGCCAACTGATTAATGTTTCCAAATAAAATAGGGTGCTGAAGAAAAAACCCCCGCAAATGACAATAATCTTACCCTCTTTTAAACTTCAAAATTTCTTTTTCAAAGGATCAAGCAACTTTCAAAGCTTACATAAAAGATTTTATGAAGAAGGTTATTGAGCATATGCAGAAACAAGGAAAGTCTGCTGAACAAGTTGACGCTTTTAAGAAGAAAATTCAGTCTTGGGTTGTTTCTTTGTTAGCTAAGGATCGTTTCAAAACTCTTGCATTTTTTATTGGTATTTTTTTTTTAATTTTATTTTTCAATTTAAAAATTTTTAAAGGTGAGAATATGGCTGAGGGAAAAGGAGAAGGGCAAGTAGCAATTGTTGAATATCGTCAAGAGGGTGATGAGGAAGTTCCAACTCTAATGCTAATTAAAGAAGGTTTTGAATTTTTAGATAATATATTTTTTGTAGTAGAGCTTGGGTTGCTTCTTTGGTGGCTTAAAGCCCATAGAGCTCTTTTCTAACCCACAACAAAGGGAAAAACAGACGAGGAAGTTTTCAACTATTCCATAGAGTGTCTTTATCAGAAGGGAAGCTCTAATACAATTATTATTTTTAAATTTAATAATTTTCTTGTTTAGCTTTGGAAGAAGTGAAGTGCTAATGTTTTTTGATTGACACGGAGAGGAGAGAAAAAATGGAAATTTTTTGAAATTATATAATTGATTCAAGAATTATATAAAAAATTGTTGTTTTTGGTTAATATAAATATTGTTTGAAGATACATAATTTAAAAAAATATATAAGTGAAAATATTCAAAAGAATCAACTAAGTAAGCATTCGAAAAAATCTACACGTTTCTGAAAATTATTTGGAAAAATTCAATTTTTTGAGAGCATCTTCAAGCTTTGCCATTTGTGCTAGAGAAAATTGGAAGGAAATTAAAAAAATTTTTAATTAAAAAAAAAACAAACTTTTAACATCTTTTGCCAATTTTTGAACAGCTTTTGGATGATCCAATAATTCAACTCTTTGAGTATAAGGATTATAACTAACTTGAAATGTTCGAGGAATTGTTGCTGCCCAAGCCCTAAAAATTAATTTTTTTTTTAATTTTTTCTAAAATTATTGGAAGTAACGTTAATTTATTTTTAGCATCCGTAAAAGATTCAGCAACAAAATATTTTGGTTGATAAGAAGTAATTGGATATTTTGTTTCTGTAGTCATTGCTGGGTCGAAGGGGAGTAATTCTGGCTTTCCACTTAGTGCATATTGTAATTCTCCAAAACTAAAATGAAAAATAAATAAGAATTGGTCATTTAGTTGTTGCTAGTATTTTAGTTTACTCGGGCCATAAAATAAAATTATTTTCCGTCAGTGGGATTCGAACCTTCACCCCTTTTATTAAAATCCTAGCATTTTCCCACTACACCAAAAGTGACTTTTGTGGGATTCTTATGTTACTGCTAGGTTGCATCCCTGCCAATCCTAATAGGCAAATGAATATTAAAAAACAAACGAGCTAAGTAGACCAGCTCCATAAGCCTTTTTCTCCCCTTCTTGTACACAAATACCAAATTCAACAGTAAACCAGTATAACTTTAAAATTTTTTTAAAATCTTTTTAATATTTTTCTCTCACAGATGCAAGCTTCTCTATCATTTCATCAGAAGCCCCTAAAGATGCCATTCCAATTTCTTGAGAAAATTTGGCAAAATCTGGATCAGCAAAGAGAGGAACGTGCCCCAAAAGTTCATGGCAAACATCTGGTTCTGGCGTATAGTCTGGCTTGGATGAGTGTCGAATATATTGGGTTGAGTGGAAGACCTTTTTAGAAAATATATATTTTGCTGGGAAATTCAATTTTCCAAAAGTTTACTCGAAAAGCTAATCCAGCCAAAAAGTCTCTTGAACTGAGCAAACCGGCTACTGGACGCAATGTAAATCCAGTACAATCTTTTAGAAAATCAGAAACATTTTGTAGTTGTGGAATATGGTCTGGGCCGTATCCACAATTCTGTTGCAGCAGAGGGAAGATCTATAAAAAATTTAAATTTTATACTGTGGATTCTCACTATAAGATACACCCCTTGATGTTAGAAATAGTCGTTTATAATGAGGTGTAAGGTGTATCTTAAATAGAGGATATTGCCTTAGGCAACTCCCCCACCAGGCCAAAATTTAGAAATGTGTCCGTTAAATAGAGGGTAAATATGGGGGGGTGTATCCGAGGTTCGGCTATATAAAATACACATACATAATTAAATTCACGACAGGCATGTGTTGGATATAGCCCCACCAATTCCTCATAAATTTTCTTCCAAGTCCCAACTTCTTCTTGTGTATATTCCACTTGAGGGATTTTATCCCCACTAAAGGAATATGTTAATTTAAAAATTAAAAATCTCCAACTAGCGAAAAGAAGCGGCAATATCTGCAAATTCCTTTCTTCGAGCTCTGTATATTTCATCATGAAAACCCTTAAAAACTTTTAAATATTTTTGTTCAAATTTTTTGAAACCGGATGGTCAGCATCAAGTTCAGCGCCATAGCTTAATACACGATTGGCAAAATGGTCAATATCTGATATTTTCATTGGGAACCAAGGCACACTTTCTGTATAAAATGAGGAATTAATTTAAGTCTTGGGCATTTCTTTTTAATGGGGTGGGCTTCTATAGGAGAGGAGATGCTGTTGAAATGAGTGGGCGTCTATTGGAATATGTGGGCGCCTATTGGAACGAATCACCCCCAATAGCTATCCAAAGAAACCAACCAGGATTCTGACGTATCTGCGAATTATGGTCATGCACTCTAGGTTTGTGTAACCCCGCACTTTCTGCACGCCTTCGAAACAAAGAAATAACCTCCTCCAAACTCTCAGGGTTTGAATCTTCTGCACATTCCACCATAAATTCGTAACATCCTGGATGAACTTTTGAAGGTCTGGACTCAATGTGGGTTAAATTGAGGTTCTTCAACTTAATTTAAAAAAATATTTTCTTCAATTTAAAATTTTTTCGTTATACTTTAAAAACTTTAAGTGTTTCTGCAAGAGCCCCAGCTTCTTCTTTAAGCGTAAAAATAAGTGTTGTGTGTGCCTGGTTTGGATCTACTTCAGCTACATATGAGTCCATTGCAAATGCCTTAAAAATTATTTCTTTATAAACTCATTATAAGATACTCCCAGTAAAAGTTACACCTCTATTTAAAGGACGCTTTTTTTAAATTTGGTTGGCCATAAGGGGGAGCTTCCTAAGCGATACCCTCTATTTAACAGACACCTCATTATAAGGTACCCTCACTATAAGATACTCCTAATACAAAACACCTCTATTCAAGAGACGTTTGTAACTAGCCATAGGTGAATACCCTCAGTTTAATATACACCTAGCTGTAAGGTGCGAATTTTTTCTACCCCTAGTGAGGTTTTGTTGTATTTTTATATTCTTTTAATGAATATTTTCAACAAAATTTCTTAATTTCATCATTCTGATAATTCCCTGAAATAAAAATAATTAAAAATCACCAAATCGTAATCATTTTCATCATCAAATAACGCCTTTGTTTCACATTCAGTTATAAGACAGGGAACATTACTTAATGCTGTAGCCATTTTTTAAAAGAAAATTTTTTTTGAATTTTTTTGGACTGAAAAAAATTTTATAAAAATTTAAACAAATAAAGCATTTGTTGATGTACTCCTCCACAAAATATGTTGTGATTTTTCGAAGCGCGTGTATTAAACAAACACGTGTGTGGAGAGGGGGGAATTAAGTAAATGACCTCTTAAATTTTTCTAAATTTTCTTTGAAATTTAAACAGGCAAAATTTCAATGAAATGGCCAATATTTGGAGAGGAAATGGGGAATTTAATTATTTCGTTGTGATGAGCTTCAAATGCAATGAAATATAAACTGTTCCCCTCAATTTAAATAAATGCTTTTCTCCTCTTTCTAATACGCCGCCCATTTTTATTGTTGCAATGAATTTATTGGTTAAATAATTAAATATTTTTTGAGATAACAAAAAAGCCCTTATTCCCATATTAGAACAAAACCACATTTTGCCAATTAGGCTAAAAATACACGTTTTGCCAACAAAGAATTGGCAAAACGTGGGTTTTAGCCTTATTGGCAAAATATGGTTTTGGTCAAATATGAGGGAAGGCAAATTAGCCACTTTCTCTCCCTTATCATTTTTATTTTAAGTCCACGGGAAAGTAGATGAACAAGGAACAAGTAAAAAGAGGAGTGTTAGTGAACGAGGTTGACCCTCCAATTTTTTCAAATTTAACTGACATTCATTTTTATTATTTTCCTATTAAAATTAAATAATCGTATGATTTTGGCTTTAATCTTTTAAATTTTTTATTATTTTCTTAAAAAAATAATTGTTGACTAATTAACTCCAAAGTATATTAAAAAATAATTATTTTCAATTTTTCTTATCATTTTTTAAGACTAGACTAAAATATTTGAATTATCAGATATTAAATAAAGCGTCAATAAAAGTGCCAATATTTAAAGAAATTTTTTGGGGGAACTCGGTTCCAAGTTCGGAGACATATTCAAAAATACCCCTTGCTAATTCCCGGTCTTGTATCTTTTGGTATAGTTATTGTAGACAGATCGGAGCCGACGTTTTAGATAAGGTATTTTATGCTCTTTCGAATGAGGTATAGAAACCTTAAATGGCATAAGAATTCAGCGAGATATGCCCCCTTGAATGAACCCATATTAATTTTTTTTATTATCAAGTAAAGTCAAAAAAACAAAAGAAAAAAATATTTTATAATCTTCTCAAACTTTTCTGGGTGTTCTGAATTTCCTCCGGTTCTTCTTCCTTTATATTTTCTTCACTATTTTGTTCCTTTAAATAATTTTTAAAAAATATTTTTAATTTAAATTTACTTTTAAATTTTTTCTGAAAGGTCCAAAACGAGGAGATGCGGCCATTTGCATTACTGGCTCAGCCCAATTTGGAGGTGGAGGAGGAACATAATTATAAAATGGGGTGGCTGGTCTCCATGCTGCTCCATATGTTGACCCTTTTAATTTGAAAATTATTATTAATACCTCTATTTAATATACCCCCGATAGTAGAAAACCCTCTATTTGATATACTTCTCATTATAAGGAACTGTTTTTCAGCCCCAAAGGTGCATCTTTTAGTGAGCTCCGACTGTATTTTACTTAAAAATACAGCCAGAGCTCACTATAAGATATACCCAAACTGATTAACCTCTATTTAAGACACACCTCGTATAGGGTACAAGGACGTATCTTATATTAGCAAGGTTCGATAGTATTTTAAATTAAGAAAACTAACAAACTGGACAGCAATAATAAGGTCCAATATCAACAGAATTTGTAGCGTAACAATAACTCTGAGGAGGGCATTGGGGCCAAGGCCTTTTTGGGTCACACTCAATAGGCAATGGAGGGCCTCCTGGACAAGCACTTGCTGGAGGGCCTGGAGGACCTGCTGAAAATAGAATTATTTGTTAAACAAATAAAAGTTTGGGTAGAAGTTTACTGTACGTACCACTCATGAATACTTATTAACAGAAATACCTATGGCATTCGAAAGAGCTGAAGGAAAGACTGACCATTTTGTACATCAATAAAAAAATTTACTAGGGGGAATACAAAAGTACAAGCAATCCCATTACGGTCTTTGACCATTTCGAGCCCTATATCTCAGTCCAAATTTGTAATCCCCTCAGAATTTTGGTGTCATTCTACTCAGCTCCGACGAGCTCTCGCATGACATTACGTATTTATGAGTGGTCGTTATTCTAAAAATTTCCCAAAATTTTTAATTTAACCAATTCCTGTAGGTATTTCCGGCATTCCTCCAATTTGAGCCGCTCCATATTGGCTAAACTGTCTTCTTTTAATTAATCCTTGTGATTCTGATGAGGAAAAATTATTTTTTTCTTTTTTGGATTTTTTCAACAATCCATCCATTTGCTCCTCTTTTTTTAAATTTTGTCTAATTTTTAGATTATTTATTAAATTATTCTTTAATTTTTCTTCTTCTTTTAAAGAAGATTCATCATACAAGACTTCACTATTTCCTCCAATTTCATCATCATTTTGTTGATATTCTGATGCCAAAATTGGATTAGGCTCTGCTGGGGGTGAATAGGCTGATTGGTGAGAAAAGTTAGGATCGGCTAGAACAAGGGAAGATGAAGAAAAGGGAAAGGTAGAAGAAGTGAGAGATGAAGATGGAAGAGAAGATATTCTTTGTTGATTTGATGAGAATGTTTCTATTAAAATAAATATAATCGGACCTCATTTATAGATAGCCCTTTAGGGTTGAAAAAATAGTCTCTTATAAAGAGGTGTTCTTTAAATAGAGAGTATCCTTTAAACAGTTCCCTTACACATTAACCAAATTTTAAGGAGTTTCTCTTATAATGAGGTTTCTTAAACAGAGGGTATTTTCTAGGAAGCTTCCCCACTGTGGCTAATCAGATTTTAAAGCCGTCTCTTAAATAGAAGTGTATCTAATGTTGGTGGTATCTTATAAAGAGGTTCGACAGTAAATTTATTCTAATAATATGTATGAACCTTCTCCATAAATTCCAGTAGATACCCAGAAAGCCATCAAAAATAATTTTAATAAAATATTATTTAAATTAAAAATATTTCTGTAAATGCCTGAGGATGGAGACATTTTTTAATTAAAGGATTAGAGATATTTTTTAGGAAGAAGAATGGCCTGGCTTCTAAATGATTTATTTAATTTAATTTTTGTTTAAAATATTAAAAGGAAATTGTGGGGGAAAAAGGAGAGAATTATGGACATTGTCCATAGCGAGAAAAAAAAATTTTTTTTATTTGTTTTATTTTAAAGAATTAAAAATAAGGAGAGAACAATAAATAAACATAAAAATTAATGGGTATTTTTATTTTTTCCCAAAAAAATTTATTTTCCAGTGTTGGTGGTCCATTATTAAACATGAAAATATACAAAAATAAGGATATGACGTTTCTCTAGAAAAATATGAGAGAACAATAAAAAAGAGAAGGAAACAAGAATAATAATTATTTTGTATGATATGTGCCATTGTCTTTTTTCTTGTTGTTGTCCACTTGAAATATTTTTTTGTTGTTAATGATCAGCCTTCCTTTCTTTGTCAGTCTCTACAAGAAGAAGGAAGAATAGTCAAAAATTGAGGGATTTTTAGTTTTTGTCACGTTACAAGTATTTGTTTTTTGCTGTATTTTTTAAGTTTTTTACCTCAAAAAATTTTTTTAAGCAAATATAGAAGTATGGGAATTAGTGTCGTTTCCCTCCCATGGGTTAGGTTTGCTGAAATATTTTCACTAAATCTTTGGACAATACAATGATCGCAATATGCTTTACTCACCCTGAATAAAGGTACTCTCTCCAATACCGGACCATTGGTTCTAACATCCAAAGATGGGTAGCTAGTACGTCATAAGTACCCATGGGGGGAAACTGCACTAGATATCCGGATATATAGAGGAAATAAAAAAATTTTCTTTTAAACGAATTTTTTGAACTTTTAGGGACCCCAATTTAATCCTCTCTTATTCCCCTTGTTTTTACCCTTTTCTCTCAATTTTAAAATTAATTTTCCATGAAAATATCCAATTAATTTAATTTATATTTTTAACTAAAAAGCACTCAAATACACTCAATTTATTTTTTTCCCATATATCTACTTTTCCTTTCTCCTTTTTTGCTCTTAAAGCCTTTTTACTTTCATTCCCGACAGTCTTCAATAATCAATAAAAATATATATCCTCTCACTCATTCTTTTTAAACATTTCCTAAACAAAGAGGAAATAATGGCCAAGAAATTTTTTTGTTTGTTTTTACTTTGTTTTTTGAATATTTTTGAATTAAAAAACAAAATAAAAATTTTTTAAGGGGCTGTAAAATAGTCCCAGAAATTCTAGCATGAAAAATAAGAAAAACTTTAGATTATAAAATCATTTACCTTCAAAGGGAATCGAACTCTTTCCACTCTCCCTCAAAAAACTGAATTTATCCCACTACACCATGGTCAATGTATTGGAATGAGTGATTATGGGGGGATAAGGTATATCGTGATTTGCCAGAATATTTATATTTACTATGTACTTTTAATTCTTTTGCTTTATACTTCCGTGTTTTTTCTTTTCATTTCTCAGAAAAAAATAAAGAATTTAAAAATATAATTTATTATATTTTTTTAATCCCCTGCTTATTTGTCTTTTTTATGTTTAAAAAGGATTTTTCTTTCGTTCTTTTCTCTTTAAAATTTTTTCCCTTTTTTTTAGTTTTATTTTGACTGGAAATACCTTTAAAAATAATTTTAAATTTAAAAAATTTTATTTGAAAAATGTCCGCAAGTTTTGTCCGCAAAATTTTTTGCGACAAAACTTGCGGATTTCATGTTTTTGTTGTATTTCACTTTTTTGTTTTTTAGAACATTAATGGCAAGTAGTAATTGTACAAACACCACTAGTTGTAGTACCAGTTTTGCAGAAGAAAAGCATCCACATCCAAATATGCTTATTTACAGGAAAATGGAAAAATTAATCAAGTAAAAATTGAAAAATAAATTAAAAATAAAAATTTTTTTAAGTCAAATGTTACATTCTGAGGATGGAATTAAAATAAAAACTGTCAAAAGCTTTCTCTCAAAGTATTTTTTTATTTTAAAGAAAGTCCGCAAATTTTGTCCGCATACTTTTGCGGACAAAACTTGCGGACTTTATCGTTTTTTATTCTATTTTTTTTAAATTTTTTAGAATAGTTTCTGTATTCTCAGGCCAGGATTTAATTGTTTGGTTAATTGCTGTAAGTATTTTTTAATATTTAATTAAATTAATTTTCAGCACATTGACGTTTTTGATGAAATAGATGCCAATCATTTATTACATTTATTTGCTTCACACGGATATATATTTCAAGTTGATGATCACGTAATTACAATGAAAGGAGGAGATACTTCTTTTTATCGTTTCCAAACTCCCTATTTTTGGCCTTCGAATTGTTGGGAACCTGAAAATATGGATTACGGTTTTTTTTATTTTAAAATGTCCGCAAATAAATGTCCGCAAAAATTAAAAAAACTTGCGGACATTTTTTGCGGACTTTCAAAATTTAATTTTAAAAAATTATTTTTTAATTTAAATTTCTATTTAAAGCCGTTTATTTATGCAAAAGAACAATGCAAAACAAAGCACATTTAGAATTGGAAGATTTTGAAGCAGAAAATTTGGCAAAATTACAAAAAATGTTAAGTAGAAAATGGGAATTTGTTTTTATGCAAGCAGAGGCGCAATATAAGTAAGAGAAATAATTTTTAAAACTATTTTAAAGAAATTTAATAAGGAACAGGTTCTCACATGGAAAAATTCAAATTCAGTCTCAAAATTCGGGTTTTTTTTTCAATTTTTTCAATAGCACGGAATTCTGCCCCATTCAAAAATTTTCTAAAAAAATTTCAAGACCCCTCCTTTAGAATTCCCGAATCTTCTTTAAATTTTAATAAAAATTATTTTCAAGGGTTGACAAAAAACGGGACAGAATAGAAAGACAAATTTTGGATAGTCAAGAGAGAGCATTTTGGGATTTGCATAGACCCGTGCCTGGATGTGTTAATACAACTGAAGTAAACAAAATTTAATTTAAAAATTTTTTTTTTAATTTTTAAAGGTGGATATTAGAAAATTAAGTCGTTCTGGAAGATCTAAGCAATCTACTTGCAATACTTTGGTTATTCAAATGGAAGACAGTGAATCTCAATTAAATAATTCAAATAATTTAAAAACGCCCAATATAAGGTTTTCTTTTTTTTTAAATAATTTTGTTGGAAAAATCGGCGTATATTTTTCAGGGAAGTCCGTTTTTATCAAAAACCTGGCAGGAGAAGATATACACAAATAAAAGATTATTTAAAAATTGAGGTATAAATTAATTTCATTTTTAAATTAAAAATGATTTTTTAAAAAAGATTTCTGAATTACAAACAAGATTGTCTAAAAATGTATTGAAGACATCAAAATTAGCAGAAAGTTATTTACAATATTATGGACATCGGTATTATTTTATATTTTAGGTCTCACTATAAGATACATCCTTTAGGTAGGAAAAAGTCTATTATAATGAGGTGTCTCTTAAATGGAGGGTTTCTTAAATAGAGGCTTGGGCAGATTCCCCACCTAATAGTCTCTTATAATGAGGTGTCTCTTAAATAGAGAGTATCATAAATAGGGGTTTAAGCAAATTCCTTATCCGATAGTCTCCTATAATGAGGGTCTTAAATGGAGGGTGTCACTTAGGCGACTTCCCCCTCCCAGGATATCTTAATTAGAGGCTAGTATTGGTGGTATCTTATAGGGAAGTCTGACTTATTAAAAGTAAAGATCTATTTATTTTCTACAGGGTTTCATTTGATGCATTTATTGTCCAGCTGGGTTCAGCTACAGATCCATTTCAAGGACAACCAAATCCCTGGATTTCAGATACTGTTGATTTTTGGCAACATGACAAAATGTTTTTTTTTTCGAAAAATTAAAATTTTTTAAAATTAAAATTTTAGAACTGGCGATATTTCAACTAGAAGATTAAAATTGTGGGAAGAATCTTTTGAAGAATTATTAATTGATCCGGTTTTAATTTTTCTAATTAAAAAATATTTTTTATAAATTAAAAGGTTGGAAGAGAAACACTGCAAAAATTTCTTGATAAAGAATATTCTGGAGAAAATTTGCGTTTTTGGATGGAGGTTATTTTTTATATAAATTTTTGGGGTATTCTACGGATCCTTTTTTAGGGGTGGATATTTTACGGATTTTTGCCCGCAAATTTCGCCCTTCGTTTCAACCTGTCAAAAATTTATCTTCAATTTCCAGGTCCAAAAACTTCGTAAATGTAGTTGCCGAATGGTGCCCGTCCTAGTCACAGAAATCTACAATGAATTTATCGACTCCAACGCTCAATCTCCAGTCAATATTGATTGTAAAGTAATGGAAATAATTGACGAGAATCTCAAAAATAATCCAAATCGATGGTCATTTGACGAGGCTGCTGATCACATTTTTTGTTTAATGAAGAATGATAGCTACCAGAGATTTCTTCGTTCAGACTTGTAAATTGGGGGGAAGAATCGGAAATTTTTTAGAAAATTTGGAATTAATTTATAGATATCGTGATCTGTTGAACATTTCTGGGAAAAAGGTTTTTTAAATTTTTTTATTTTTTCCTGCTTTCTAGTTTTAGAACTTTGCTTTTCTTTAGCTTCTTTACTTTTCTGCTTTAATTTTTAAATTACTTTTTTTGCTTTTTTTTCTTTTTTTGCCTACTAATTAATTTCCAGTACTCCTTCTCAACGTTAATTTCACGCAAAGCTTCTCGCAAAACGCCTTCAAAAACAACAACAAATCAACAAAGTTTGGACAATCCACAATTTCCCTTGAATACTTTAAACACCTGCAAAGGATTGAGAGGAAGTTCAGGCTCAAGATCCGGCTCTTTTGTTGGAATTGAACGAGAAAAGAGGACAAAATGTCAACCAAATTCCTTCGATTCTTCAACATTAACAATGACTAAAAACAATGTAAATAGTAGTAATAGAGGAATTAGAAGAGATTCTAGTAGTTGTTCTTCATCTAGTGTTGCAGCACAACAACGTTCCAACAACAACTAAAATTTTTAAAGAGGAAAAATAAACCTGTGATATTTTCTATTAGCTTTATATAGCTTTTTGCCGTCTCTTTTTTCATTCATTCCAATCATTTTTTCCTCCCTTCATCTCCTTTTGTAGGCCCCAGGTCTTCGTATCGCTGCTCGCGAACTTGGCAGACAATTAGCTTCCGCGGCCACAAACATAACTGGCGGAGGTAGTTCAACAACTTCAAAACAACAACAAAAAGAGCAAAATGAAGAACAACAAAATACTGGTTTTCTTAGTTCATCAACATCTAGAGCCTCAAAAAAATCTTCATCTCAAAGTATTAATCAACAACCTACAGAGATAATTCAACAAAATACTGGCAGTACACGTTCAGAGAAATAAAATTTTATTTACCTGCTGGTCCCAGTTTACACAGCAATTTAAACCACTTAACCATCCAAGGAAAACACTTTGGTGTAGTGGGAAAATTTTCCGATAAAATACCCACAGGGTCGGAGGTTCGAACCCCGGTGGGGGGAAAATTTTTTGGTTGTTGGTTAAATTGCTGTGTTAACAAATAAATGATGTCTAAAATTTTTAATATATAAAAATATTACTATTTTTCTTCTTCTATTCTTTTCAATATTCCCATATCCTTAATATAATCATTAAATCTGTCCCAGCTATAAAAGCCTTCAAGTAACGAGTCCGTAACAGTATGATTAAAACTTTTTTTGTTTCCATCACTTCCATCATATAAGCGTTCATCCAGCATTTTAAATAAAGAAAAATATTCCTTCGAAATATACTGAAAAATTTTAAAAAATGATTTTTTTACATATATTTTGTAACACGCTAACATAAGTGGGAATCAGGGATGTCACGATTTGAGAGAAGTCTGGTGCCGAGTAAGCCAATTCCTGGTAGGATTATGCCTAAATACATAGATCCAGAAAAAATTGTGAATTTTCGGAAATTACCTATATCCTTAAAAAACTTAAAGAAATTTTGTTTCCGAGGGTATACCCAACTTTTATTTTCTTAAAACATATAAAAAATACCATAAAAATTTGAGGATCAATAGCATTTATAACATTAGAATCATTTAAATTAGGCAAACGTTTTTGAATTTGAGATATCTAAAAATGAAATTTATTTAAAAAAATTTTTATTAAATAAAAAACCCTCAAATAACAATTCCAATGAATATTCCAATCCATATGGAGAAGACGATAATAAATACAAAACAATTTTGCATGTCGAAAACAAACGATGAAATTATTAGGCTAAAAAATTTTTTTATTAGAAAAAATTTTTTGAATTAAATAAAAACCTTTGGATCATCATTTTCAATTAATTCAAAATTATTTCTATATTTATTTCCTTCAAATGTAAGAACACATGTCGTAAAAGTTACCTTCTCACAACAAATCTTAAAATTGAAAAGAAAAATTAGTGAAAAGTTTGGAATGACCGAAGCATGGATGTCACGGGTTATCCGAAACTCAATCTTATTTTCGCCCCGGACCCCGATCCAAAGAAAATCTTGAAAGCCCCCTCGATCCCCGTGACATCCATAAGCGGTAGAGAATCTTTATCTAGGAATGTTAGGATTTCGAAGGTTCTATCTCTGTCTTGGGCTTCAAATATTATTCTTCAAAAATCCCAAACCTTGCAATATGAAGAAATTCTCAAAGCGTTTTGATTATTTTTTGTTTGTTTCATAAAAGCTCTTTTTGCAGCATTTGTCATTTCAGAAGGGAAATTAAATAAAGAAGACAAATTTTTAAGAATAATTTTTACTTGTTGTCTAATATTTTTATAGGAAAGAAAATAAGGATGTTGAGCTTAAAAAAATTTTTTTCAAAGTTTAACTTTTATAAAAAAAACAAACATTTTGAATTAGCAAATTGATATTCAGCATTAGGGTTAAATATTTTAATGGCATGGAAATATGCATAATCACAAAGTTGTTGTTCCAATTGTTCACTGTCCCACATTAAAATGGCCTTAATTTGAATATAAATATTTTAGTTAAATACAGTCAATCCTCATTATACGAAAATCCCTGGAAAAATCGTCTCTTATAATGAGGTGTACATTAAATAGAGGGTATCCTTATAATGAGATGCATCTTAAATTCGGTTGTCCACCCAGTGGACAATTTTTAAAGAGCGTCTCTTAAACATTTTTGGAGGTATCCTATAGCGAGGTTAATAGAAAAATATTTCCGAACCTTTTTTCTTAAATCAGCTCTAATCTCCAAACAGCTAAAACAAATATTCTCTTCATTTGCTTCAAATAATCCAAAAGGATCACATGTATCAGTATGTGCACAATTTGTAAAATAACGAGATTTTTTCTTCCATTCATCAATTTGGCTGTTTGTCGAGTTATTAGAATTGGTCAAATTTGGACTAGCATTAATTGACAAAATATTATCATTGTTACATGTTGAGCTTCTTGTTTTAACATGGACATGGCCATCCAACTTTTTAATACCCTTAAATCATGTGTAAATCTGACAGGACAGAAAAATTGAAAGAAAACCTTTTCAACCTCATCAGGAAAGATGGCAAAATTAGACAAATCAACAGTCATAGAATTCAAGTTGTTGACAAAATCTAAAAGATAAATCTATTTTAAAAAAGTAAATTAGAGATCGAGCTGGATCTGGATCCAGACCTTGATTTTTCCTTAACTCAAGGTCAAGAATTTGGTCAAGGTTCTTAACCTAGAGCAAGATCAGGATTTTTTTAATTTTCGATCTTTATAGGAAATTGAACAAACCTTTTTCCTTTTGAGAAGCATGATGATAGTTATCACTCGTAGAAGGCTAAAGATTAAACAAAAAAGATTTAAAAAAATTTTTTTATTTACCTCGTTTATTTGTTCTTCTTCTTCCTCTTCGCCCGCTTTTTTTAAATTAAGAAACGACGCTTGCTCGGGCCTATAATATTAAAATTTTATTTTTTTAAATTTAAAACTTGAATACATTCTTATATTTATTTTTGTACGCTCATATTCTTCAATAAATTTCAACTAAAAAAATTTTAAAAAATTCTAAAAAAAATTTTTATTTAACCTTTTTCCAATAAATCCAAGTAATTTTACTATCATCTCCTCCATTTGCAATAACCTTTTTCAACTTGTCTTGAAATGCATGACGTAAATTATGCCATAAATATTGCATTTCTGGTCCTAAACTTTGTTTTTAAATTTTAAATTATAAAAGAATAACCTGTATATTTTAATTTATTGTTGGAAAGAATTTCAGCGACTTCATTATAGGCAGCTCTCCTTTCTTGAAACTAATAAAATAAAAAAAATAATTAGAACGGAAAACCTTATAAGATAAAGCTATTGGGCATAAATTAATTGTATGTATCTTAAACAGAGAGAATTTGCTTGGGCAGCTCACCCATTCAATGAGGGGTTCTTATTAATGGGTGTCTTATATGAAGATTTGACTTAATAAAACTAACCTCGTTGAAGTAACGTGGCATAAAACCCCAAATAATTTGACGTTCCCGAATAGCGTCAATAAAAGCTTCTTTTTGCTCGGAAGTAAGAAAAACGTAGTCTTGACTGCCTTTGCAAACAAATTCTTTAGATAATTTTGATTTTTGTGCTTCAGTATTTATTTGCTCGTTATTAGCAAGAAATTGTTTATTAGCAAGAAATTGTAACTAAAAACGCGAAAATAAAATTTAAGTTTTAAGCTTAACCTTGTGCCAGTGCTGCCAAGTAACTTTATCATCAGCACCACCATTTGATTTAACTTTCCTTAAAATGTGTCTAAAATTGCGAATCCAACTTCTCCAAATCACACCTATATCTGGTCCTTAAAATAAATTTGCTCAATAAAAATAAATTAAAAAATACCAGAATATTTATGATTATCATCAGAGACTATTTCAGCCACTTCAGCATAAGCATCGGATCTCTGCATCCTCTGAAAAAACGAGTAACACTATAGGTTTTAACGACAAAGGTCGGTCGGAATTCATCTTGGTCATTTCCGACCGCCCTCTAGTTCACGACCGGCAATTTTTTGTCTGTGGCAGACAAAATGGAGGAAAATAAAAAATTTTGGGAGGGAAATGATCAAAAAAGTGAATTTTTTCACCTACAAAAAAAGAAGCCACGCACTTGGTGGCTGCTCAAAAGCTTTTACTATTATTCATTTAAGCTGTCATAGACAAAAATAAACCGTTCGTTCCTAATAGGCAAAAAAAGGAAAAAAACTGATTTACATTATTGAAATAAGGATGAGAAAGATCCCAAATAATAGGACGATCCTTGATAGCAGATATAAGAACATCCTTTTTTTCTTCGGGAATTCGATCTTGATTTATTTTTACTGGGTCTTGTTGATTTTTTGCCTTTGCAGGAGTTACAAATTTAGCAATAAATTGCAACTAGAAATTTTTAAAAAATTAGGAATTATTTAACTTTTCAATAAACCTTTTGCCAATAACGCCAAGTAACTTTATCATCAGCAGTTAGGTCATTTGTTTTAACTTTTCTGAAAGTGGCAAGCAAATTTTTCCAGACCATCATTACTTTTCTTCCTTAAAATAAATTTGCTAAATAAAATTGAAAAAAAACCAGAATATTTATGATTATCATCAGAGAGTATTTCAGCCACTTCAGCATAAACATTGCATCGCTGTATATTCTGAAAAAAAAACGAGTAACAATATAGGTTTTAACGACAGAGGTCGGTCGAAATTCACTTTGGTCATTTCCGACCGCCCTCTGGTTCACGACCGGCAATTTTTTGCCTGTGGCGGCCAGGGGAGGACTTAGGGATATGAAGCCCCCTGAAATGGAGGAAAATGAAAATTTTTGGGAAGAAAATAATCGAAAAGTGAATTTTTTCACCTACAAAAAGAGAAAAAGAAGCTACACCCTTGGTGGCTGCTCAAAAGCTCTTATTATCTATTTAAGCTGTCATAGACAAAAATCAACCATAGACAAAAATCAATCAATCAAAAAATAAAACTGATTTACATTTTTGTAATAAGGATGAAAAGGATCCCAAATAACAGGACGATCCTTGATAGCAGATATAAGAGCCTCATCTTTTTCGGCGGTAAGATAAATTTTTCCTGTTGGTTTGTCTGGTGTTGCCTCGTTTGTATATTCATCATCACTTTGTAGATTTTCTGCATTTACAAAAGATTTTTCTGGCAAAGGAGTTACAAATTTAGCAATAAATTGCAACTAGAAACACAAAAAAAAATATTTAATTTTTCAATAAACCTTTGGCCAATATCGCCAAGTAATATCATCACGACTTCCTCCACGTGAAAGTCTTGCCAATATTGCATTGAAAGTATCGCGCAAAGTTTCCCATTCATATTCTATTTGTGCTCCTTAAAAATACAATTTACTCGGTCTATTAAACTTTAAAAAATCATACCAGTATAATTATAAGTATCGTCAGAGAATAATTTAGCAACTTCTGCAAAGGCATCAATCCTATTTTGAGGCTGAAAACAAATATTGTTTAATAAAGCAAAATTAGACATTTTCAAATTTCCGTGACGGGGTTTGGTTTTAAGGCAAGATCCAGGCCGGGTTTACCATTCTAAAATACTAAAAACAAAACCCGGATTTTATCAAATAATCGGTTTCCGGAGCCCGGCGTCAAATTCCATAATAAAAAGATAATATTTAAAAAATACTATTTAATGCTAACATTCTTGTAATCAGTCTTAGAAGAATCCCAAATTAAAGGACGTTGATAGATCACATCTATAAGAACATCTTTTTGATCAGCAGTAAAACAATTGTTTTTCTTTGGTGCGAATGGAAAATGAAGTTGACTTCGGGTATTTAAGTGCATTTGTCGACATATATAATTTAGAATAGCAAGAACAATAACCTAAAAATGTTGTGTACAATTAACAATAAATCAATTATAGAAAATATTTAGATGGATTTAAAAAACAATCTAAAAAGGAAGGAACAATTATAGTCATCAATTTATCACAAAAAATAATAATCAGCAAAAACACATAACCAAATTATCAGTAAAAAACAAATAAATGCCTAAACTCACAAAATGTTTAGCCAATAATATAAATTTTTTTATTTATTTCAAAACACTATTCTCAAGATCCTCTGCCTTTTTATCATCAAGTTCTAAGTCAAATGAATATTCGACTCCACAAATAAAGTCTTTGACCTTCTTTTTATTAAAATAAAGAATTCTTTGAGTTTCTTCATATTTTCCTTCTTTCACATAAGTAGCTAAATTTGCTACAATAAATCTTTTGTAATTGTCCAGCATATTCAATTTTTTAATGTAAATCTCTATTTCCTCAATGCCTTCCTCAATTAGCTTATGGGTTATATAGCCATATTGGAAATAATTGTAGCAGCTATAAAATTAAAAAGGCAAATATATTTGTAAAGTTTAGGAAAGCCAAAAAATTTTGGCTCTTGTCCAGTTTATGCGTCCGATGACGATTTATGCGTCCCATGAAATGAATTGAAAAAATTTGAAAAGATATTCGAAAATTAAAAACACAAAAAACAAGCAACATAAACCTATGGGGCAGGGCGAGGTGCTTGTGCGAGTTTTGCTACTCAATTATCAATACTAATGATATTTATAAATATGAACGAACTCTTGAGCGCATACTGCGGCACGTGCAAGTTCAAATTCGTCAAAAAAATTTGATGCCATATCAGCCAAGAAAAAACCCATACTGATGATTGCTGAATGGCTTCGTAGATTTATACCAACAAATTTTGACCCACCAAATTCAATCACTTCTAAGTCTTTTAAAAACAAAGCTACAGCGGAAGCAAAACCTTGATAAGTCTAAAAAACAATGCATTTTTAAAAGTTCAAAAAATCAATACCTTTTCACTGCCCTCAATCAAATTTGGCGGATTCTTTTTCAGACATTTTTTGGCTTCTTCAATGAATTTAGAAGGCGTATAGATTTCCTGCTTAGACTAAATTTAAATAAAAATTGAAAAAAAATTTCTTATTAACTTTATCAGGCATAGTTGTCCAACCTTCCCTTATTGATAGTTCAATGGAGTTGTAAAGATCAGAATTCTCAGCAAGAAGTTTATCAATTTTTTCCTATAAATTAATAAAAGAAAATGGATGAGAAGTTCAAACCTTCATCTGGATTTCATTATATTTCAGTCGCAAAAATTCTTCCAAATTAAAACTTCCTGCCTAAATTGTAAAGAATTAACATGGTTATTTAAGAAATAAGAATTAAATTAAAATGTTTATAACTGAAACTTGTAAAAAATGAATGGAAAGTTTAAACCTTCGTCTCGATTTGAGTTTGTTTCCACATGGTTTCCAAGTTTTTCAACCTTGTCCATTCTTCAATGTTAACATCTATCATCTAAATTGAAAGGGATAAAAATGTTGATTTAGAAAGTCAAAAATTTGTTTGGCTAGTTTCGCTATCAACAACTAAAAATGTGTTTTTGATGTAATAAAATGCGCTGAATTCGAATATCACAATATAAGTGGTCAAAACGATGGCAAGTGTATTTCTTCGACCTCAGAAAACTGAAAACCTCTGTTTTTCAGCTAAGATTTAGTTGGTCATACCTTTGTCTAGTATCATCCTATCGAGCTGATATCAATGTCATTCGACTCAGCTCGTCGACTCAGCCTTTTCGGGCGTGTCCGAACAATTCCCGTTAAATTAAGCATAATGCCAAAAACAAATAGCCAAAAAGGGTAAAACGCCCAATATGTCAGCAAGGACAGAGTCTTTTATCTAAAATTTTCGCCCGATTTACAAATAGATGACTAATATCTACACGTTTGCGTTTCAAAACAGAGAAATGTAGGTAGTTCTCTAAATAATATTTAAAAAAAAAATTAAATTTATATTTTTAATAGCGGTAAAGGAAGTCGTCTGGATCGGCTTGAGATAATTGATCGACGTATTTCGACTTTACGTTCAAGTTGTAGGCATGCGATTAAAGTTACTACTGATTCAGGAACATCAACTATGGCATTTGAACGGATTGATGGCCGATTGTAAATTTTATATTTTTTTAAGAAAAAATTTTTTTAATAAAATGACGATTAGATGACATTTTTTCATCTCTCCCTTTATTCCTATCCATTTTCTGATGATATAAAATCAAGCTGGGATCTGTGGGGATAGGTACCAACTCTGATTTTTAGAACTGATGGTTCGGTATTAACAACAAATCCTTCCAGATTCACTTTGTACCAGCAGCAAAAAGCATTGAATTATGGGAGAGATGAAAAAAGGTGCCACATAATCATCAATTAAAAAAATTGTTTTTTAGTCTTCTATGCGGAAATTCAAGAGGAGCAGTGTCACTTATTGATTTTGAATCTTATACTAATTATAATTCTATTTCCGAAACTTATCCTCTCAGCTACAAAATAATACAAACTCGAAAGAAGAATAATCATCACCATATGGTTAATGGCTGTCAGTGGTATCCTGTTGATACTTCTATTTTTGTTACTACAGGAATGGATAATTTGTTGAAGGTTTGTGTTTTTTAAACAAATTAAAGTATGTAATAGTACTTTCAATGTTTATATAATTTTTGGGCTCATTGGACAATGCATAGTCGTTAATTTATTTCCAATGTTTGACTTTCTTGCTACGGAGTTATGTATTTTCAGACAATTTCCCTTATTTTTAATCGAAGCACGTATCCATTTAGTATACAAGGGAAGGGACCCTTCCGAACGAGCCGTAAACTTAACTAGTACCCAAATAAATTAAAAAAAACAGATTTGGGATTCGTCAGTATTTACATCAATTGAAGACTTTAAATTTATTCAACCAGTTTCACATTTTCATTGGACTGTTTCGAGCACTAATGCTTCTTCATTAATTGCTGTAGCAACTGCTTCCTCAAATATTTCTTTTATTGATCCACGGTTTTTTTTGTTTTTATAAAAAAATTTTTTTCCTTAGGATTGGTCACATTCCCCAAAATCTTCGTGCAAAAGAGCAAAGAATTTATAGTGTTCGTTGGATTTCTCCATCAAAATATATTTTGGCAACGGGTAGTGATTTGGGAAAGATTGCTCTTTGGGATATTAGGTAACTTTTAAAGTGTTTTTTTTACGTTAAACAAATTATTTTAGAAGCGGAAAGGCAAAATTGAGAGAAGTCTCATCTCCTTTTTTGAGTCATCCTTCTCCACCAAAACGACGGAAATTAGCACATACTGATAGAATTACTTGTCTGCGTGCTTCTAGTGATGGACGTTTTTTAATTTCAATGTCACATGATCAGAAGCTTTGTCTTTGGAACTCAAATTTGAAACTTTTATCATGGATGAAGGTTTTTTGATTTAAAATATTTTTACGATTATTTTAACTTAAGTTAACAGATTTTGACGATTTGCCTTCTCAAGATGCTCTTCCAACAAATTTTGAAATTAGTGATGAGGGTCATAAACTTTGGGCCTTTATTCCCTTTGCAAATGATCTTTTGTTAATTAATGTCTATCCTTCACAGAATTCTAGTAAACTTATTCCATTAAAGTCTGACAATGTTCTTCGACTTCATGGACATTTTCAACGAGTAATTTCATGTTCATATCGTTATAATTATCAGCAGGTTTTTTTTAATTTTTTTTGTTGATGTACTAGAGAAAAGTAGGCGGAGGGGGTGGATTTCACGTTCTATTAGAAAGGAACGTGGAAGCCACCCTGGAACCTCACTGCCAGGAGGTCTCAGGCCTGCCCTGAGCTAACAACATATGCTTTTACCTTTTATTTTAACAAAAATTATTTTTTAGATTGTTACATCCTCAAATGATCGTTCAATTTTAATATGGGAACCAGCTATGGACAATTTACTTTCTGATTCGACTGAATCACAAGTTCAACAAATTTATAAAGATGCCTTTAGTGATGACGAGTTTGATTAATTATTTGATGATTTATATTCCATTTGCGTGACAAGAGTCCGTTGGTTAAGTGGTATATTTCTATGTTGGGTATTTTATGCTTTACTTATTTTCTTGTTATTCGCGCTATGATGATCAAATTTTGTACAATTTTAAGGGACGTAATTCCGAATTAAATGTCGACAAATTATTCTGAGCGCTATTAACATTTTTGTTAGAGTACGAATCCGGACTGGGTTTTCCGAGTTCGAACCATTGCTATGTTGATGAAATTAGGTTTTTCGGGGTTGAAAAATTCCCGGATACTGACTCTGCAGTGTGAAAAGTTCGAACTCTATTTTTTATTTTTTTTTATTCTTTTATTTTTATTTATTATATTTTTATTCTATTTTGCTTCGTTGCTTTTTTATTTTTCTTTTGTTATTGATCTTCATAAATTTAAAAATCTATCATCTTTTTTGAGAAGTTGATTTCTTTACTATTTATTTTACCCTTGCTTTAACAAATTAATTTTTATCTAGTTATATATAAATGTTTTCAACCAAAGTTATTGTTCGCTCGTTTAACTCCAGGTTTTTTTGTTTTCCTAATTTATTATATTTTATTTTCAGTTCGCGAATGTTTTCTCAAATGGGTGACATGGGTAGTGGTGCTGGAAAAGGAGGTGGAAGTGGAGGTTCGATTCGTGATGCTGGCGGTGCTTATGGAAAGATGGAAGCTGCACGTGAGGAGGAATATTTTCACAAATTGGTTTGCTTTAATTAAAATTGGGGATTGGATACGACCGGTTGGTAATGGGTACACTCGGCTTTTGGTTAGTCCAAATATAAACGCGATCGCTTCTAACCCTGGTTTCAAACATTTTTTATTTATAGAAGCAAGCTCAACTCAAAGCTCTCAAGCAACAATTGGTCCGTGAACAATCACACCATGAGGAGCAAGCAAAACATCATCAAGATGTGATTGAACGACACAAGAGGCGCATTAAAGAATTGGAGGAGGAAGAAAAGTGAAATGAAAGAATTGAAGAAAAGTAAAGAAGAAAGTAAAGACTAAGTTAAATAAATTGATATTCTTTACTTTTGCTTGTTAAAATATAGATGATTGGACTCTAAAAATTAAATTTGCTCTAAACTTATATTTTTTATTTTAGAGAAAGTTTTTTGGTTTTAAAACCATTATATTTATCTTTTAATTAATTTTTTTTAAATTTCTTCTTGATTTTAGAACTCCGTTTTTTAAGAATTCTTGTGTTTTGCTATGGACGTTGCTTTTGTAGTGAGTTTTTAATTAGAATTATCCAATAAAATCAAAAATCTATTTAGGTTGACGAAATTGTGAATCCAGAGGATTTGGAAAAATTCAGGAAGCAATATGCTGAGGAAAGCAGGCGTGGGGCTCCAGCTGCTCAAACAGCCTTTTATTATGCTCATGCTTTGATTAAGTCAACCAAAGAAGATGTTAGAACAGGAATTTATATTCTCGAAAGTATTTTGTTTTTCAATTTTTATTTAATTTTTTTTTTTTAATTTTAAGGTCTTTTGAAAAGGGTTGAGTCTGATATGCCAAAACGTGATTATGTCTATTACCTTGCTATAGCTCATACTCGTATTAAAGTATAAATTATTTAATTTAAAAACAAATTTTAAAAATTATTTTTAAAGGAATATGACAGAGCTTTGGAATATATTAATTTGTTGTTATCAGCAGAGAGTGACAATCATCAAGCTTTGGATTTGAAAGAACTTATTGAGCAACGAATGAAACGAGGTTTGGGAAAGGGATGGGATTTTTTGGTAAAACAATCAGGCTATAGGTCATTTTAGGAGTTTCAGGGTTTCAACAGTTTTTCTTAAATCGGTTTCGGGTTGCAGAAAAGTGGGGTTTTGGAGTAGGTCATTAAGGGGGTAAGAGGTAACAATATTAGACTGGGTTTTGGAAATTTTACCTGTTTGTGTTTCTTGCAACCCGTGAAATCCCTAGTTTTATCTTTATGGAATAAACGAAATAAAATAACATGAAAACTAATTTTAGATGGGCTTGTTGGTTTGGCCTTAACTTTTGGATTTGGTGGTGCTGCAATTCTTGGTGTAGCCGCAGCTGCTGTTATGGCGATAAAAAAGAAATGATGATAAAAATATGGGAAGATTTTATAAAAAAAATTTGAATTTTCATTTGAGATATTTACATAAATTTTAAATTAATTTTTCTGTTTCAACTTTCTCTTTTATTCCCGATAATTTTTGTCTGAATTTTTTCTTTATTGGGTAAATTATATTTTCTGTGAATTTTTTTTCTTATTTTAAAAGATTTTTTTAATCTTGTTAAATTTCTTTTTTATTAAATTTTAATTGATTTTAATTAATTTTTAAAGTTTTTTTTGATGGAAAATCAACGAGAAATTCAACCAGATGTTTCCATCGAGTGTGGCGAATTTAATAACCGTACAACAACAACATCAACTTTTATAACTAGAATTGCTTCGTTTCTTGGATTAAAACCAAAAGCTAAATTGCCAATTAAACGTGTTTTAATCAATTTTGCTCTGATTTTTATTTTTGGTAAATTTAATATTTTATTAAGAAAAATGATTTTTTTGTTGTAGCTGCATTAATTGAGGCGTTCCTTCACATTCTTGGGCCTTTCACTCGTGGATTTTTTTGTGATGATAATTCAATTCGTTTGCCTTATAAAACTGGAACAATTCCTCTTTGGATGTTAATTCTTTATTGTTTATTGGTGACTAACTTGGCTGTAAGGTTTTCTTTTTTTCTCTGGGTCGAATTTTTTCTTTATTCTGGGTCGGAATATGATTTGGTTTAAAAATTCGAATCAGGGACGCCCTATAATTGGTAAGAAATGATTTTCCTCTGAATCAGCCTGATTTCCGTTCTTTCTTTTTACTGGGTGGCTTTTTTCCTTTTTTTATTGTAATGCCAAAACATTGAAATTCCAAACCCTCAAAAAACCATTGAAATGCCAAATAATGGAATTACTATATTTCAGTTTATTATTGGTGAATATTGGCGTTTAGTTGATCAAAGAACAGCTTCAGAACATTTGGTGATTTATGAACATGGAGAATCTTTTCGTGTTCGTTTGCTTATCCGTTTGGTTTTCTTTCAAGGTTTTTTAAATAAAAATATTTTATTTTAATTTTCTTTAACAAAGGATTTTTCTGCATTGCTATCCTTGCTACATTAATTTTCACTTCACTGGCCAAGTTTTCTGTTGGACGACTTCGACCAAATTTTTTGGCAATATGTGACCCTCTAATTAATGGAAAGGAAAAAGAAGCTCATTTTTGTTCTCTTCCAGAAAATCAACATTTTTATGTTGAGAATTATACTTGTGGAAATACTTCAAATTCTTCTTTGATTTTTGAGGGTCGTCTAAGTTTTTTCAGTGGCCATTCAAGTTTATCAATGTGCGCTGCTGTCTTCACTGCTGTATGTAATTTATTCTTTTAGTTTTTTCTAAAATATAGGAAGGTTCATCTATTGTTCCAAAGCTTGGTAGTGGGGCTAGTTCATTATGGAAATCTCTGGAGTCCTCCAATATTAATTACCTAATAAGAAGGTGCATCTATTGCTCTGAAGTTTGGTAGTCGGCTTAAGAGGTGTTTTCTACTAAGGAAGTCTCTGGAGTCCTCTTCGAGTTTTATGGAGTCCTCATCCCATAGGAAGGTCCAATTAATGCTCTAAGACTTGGTGGTGGGAGTGTCCTCTTATAAAGTCCTCTTCCTATATTCAAATTTGAAATTTTTTTATTTACAGCTTTATTTACATTGATGATTAAAACCTTTAATTAACTACGTTGTTGTAATACCTGTTTTACAAATTTGCGTTCTTTCAACTGCCATGTTTATTGCATATACAAGAATTAGGGATAATTTGCATCATTGGTCAGATATTTTTGTTGGAATGGCAACAGGATCAAGTGTTGCTACTTTTGTGGTTTTTTTTTATTTTTTAATTTTTAAAAATTTTATTTTTAGGGTTTAACTATTGTTGGATTTAAATTAAATACCCATACTTTTGAAGAATCTATTTCATTAAAAGAAGGAAGAAGAAATGTTCCGTCTGGATAGGTTTATTAGTATATATCTCTTTTAAGTTCCTTTAAGTTAATAAGCAGTTACAGTCGAACCTCTCTATAAGATACACCCAATATTAGAAAACCTCTATTTAAGAGACGCTATTTTTGGCTAGCCATTGGGTCGGAGGAAACTGACTAAGTGATACCTTCTATTTAAGGAACACATCATTATAAAAGACTATTTTTCGAGTGTACCTCTTAAAGTGGGGATGTGTCGAGCTGAGAAAAGAAAAGTCGGACCGGGTTTGAAAAATTTTCTTTGGATCAGGGTGTATCATGTGGTGTGGTTTATCTATTCTGTTTATATTTTTATTTTTCTAACTTTTCTATTTTGTACTAAATGTTTGCCATTTTTCTCGTATTTATATATTTGTTTCACACTTAATTTAACGAAAATATAAAATATTTTACAACGAAACGAAGGATTATTTTTAAAAATTCCCTAGAACCCCCCAGACAAATTGATCAATTAAATAAATTTAAAAAATTTTTGTTGGGTAATTTATTTTTGGATTTTTAAAAAAAGATCCTTTGAGAATAAATAAAAGTATATTTATTATATTTTATTTCGGTAAACTAAAAAAGGAGATTTTTTAAAAATAGTTTTTTAAAGAAATATATCCCCCTTAAAATATATCAAATCTCTCTAAACATATATTTATTTATTTTTCTCTTGTATTCTCCAGGGAAAATGTTTTTTTGAGTAATAAAAATGCCTGAAAAGGATGAAAAGACGCAAAGAATTTTTAAAAGAATTTTTGTGAAAGGATTTAATATTTTCCTTTTAGAAAACAAAAATTATCTTTTTATTCTTTTAATAAATTAAAAGGAAATGCGCGAACACGTAAAAAGCTTTTAAATAACGGAAAAAATATTTTTCTCAGAAATTATTGTCCTTTAAAAATAAAATAAAAATATGTTGCCATACTTTTAATAAATAGAAGGAAAGGGATTTGTAGAAAAAATATTCTACTAATGAGATATCCCAAGAAAAAAATTATTTTTATTTTCTTTTTTTGCGCAAAGACGTCAAAGAAAATATAGGCTGAGAATTTCCAATACTTTTTCGTTTTTCTTCAAATTTTAAAAAAAGGAATTACTAAGATCCCCATGATGTTGTTCTGTAAGGTGTTGATCTTTTGGGTTAATCATAGGATTTTTAGTGTGTTGCTCTTTAAAGTGTTGATCTTGTGGGTTAATTCATATAATCCTTAAGGTGTTGAACTCTAGGGCGGTGATATTTTGGGTCAATACATGGGGCCTTTAGGATGATCTTTTGGGCAAATTCCCGGGATCTTAAAATTGATGTTCACATGGGAGTTGATCAAGTGTGTTGTTCTGTAAGGTGTCGATCTCTTGGGTAAATTCCTAAGACTTAAGGGTGTTTGTTCTTTAAGAAGTTGATCTTTTGGGTTAATCCCTATTTAATTAAAGTAAATATTTAATAAAATATCAAATCCATTTATGGTTTTTATTTTTTTGTTCGTATATTTTTTTATAATTTTTAAGTCTTCTTTTTTACTTAACTAATCCACCCGATAAAAGAAAGAAAAAAAATTTTTTTAAAGGAGAACATTCCCCCCAATTTGTTCCCCTCCCGTCACATTTTCTTTTCTTTATATTTTTTGGGTTTCCTTTCATTGGACACACAAATAAATTCTTTTTGGAATAAAAGAAGGACAACCAGCAATCTCGTCATTTGGCGGGGCTAGTTTTGTTTCCTTAACAAACAAACAAGCAAAATAAAATATAAAAAATATTTTTCCTTCCCCAAGTTTTTTCTTTCATCTTTGCTTTTTTTAATTTCCGTGAAAACATTTTTTATGCAGATTGAATTTATTAAATAAAAAAATTTATATTAAGTAAATATTTACATAAAAAAAAGAAAAAAAAGAGTGTCAGATTAGATTTAAAGAAGAGTTAAAAAAGCTTCTTTTCTCGTTTCAAAAAAGCTCGTCATTCATCTCCTTTAAGGAATTTTTTTCTTTTTTTGCCTTTTTTCTGCGCTCTTTAATCCTTCAAAAATGATGATGCTTGGAGGAGGAGATAGACGAAATACTACGACAACTTTTGCTTCCCCAACAATTTCAAGCAGTCCATCTAAAAGAAGAAGAAGAACAACAACAACTCAAAATAATTTAGAAATTGCTGCAACTAACAACGAATTTAATTTGCCAATTAATACGGGTATTATAAGGACAAATAATACAATAAATGGTGGTTGGACACCGACAAATGCTATAAAGTTTGTTTATTCTAATATATAACCTTGTTTCTGGATATCCCCTCGGGGTGAAGAGGTGTTTCTTAAATAATAATAAGAATACGCTCAGTTACCTCCCCTCCACCCAGCCAACCAAATTTTTAAAAGTATCTTGAGTAGAGGTTAAGCCTCTAAATTGAGGGGTTCTTAAATAAAGGGTCCCCAATTGCTACCTCCCCTAATGGCCAACCAAATAATTTTAAAGACTGTCTCTTAAATAGAGGTGGGAGTATTATATAAGGTTTAGACTGTTTTTAGTGGTCCTCCTTTTTGTGGCCCTCCTTCCAAAAATTATCATTATTATCTCCTCCATTTTTACAGCTTGCCAGGCCCATCAACTACTCGTTCCCCAAATCTCAACCAATTAAAAAGACAAAATTCAACATTTAATCGAACAACAAATATTCTAAATTCCCAACAACAACAGCAACAAGAAACAGAAAGAGATAGACGTAAATCCCGTGCAAGTTCATTAGCAGCAGCAATGTCAACAAGAAAATTAAGTTTATTTAATAGATGGAAAAATCAAGCATTGGCTGACACGGCTTTAGATGGAATTAGTGAAGAAGAAATGATTGAATATAAAGAGGCTTTTCGATTATTTGATAAAGTAAGGGGAAATTTTTTTTTTAATTTTAAAGTTTAACCTCTCTATAATATATCTCCAAAATTAGATAACTCTCTATTTAGGATACCCTCATTATAAGGGACCTCCCTATAAAATACCTCCCAACATTAGATACACCTCTATTTAATGAACAACTCATTATAAGAGACAAATTTTTAACCCAATATTTATAGTGAGAGGTTTACTAAAAAAACTAATAATTAAATTTAAAAATAGGACGGGAACGGATCAATTTCATCAAAAGAATTGGGTGTTGCAATGCGCTCTTTAGGTCAAAATCCAACAGAACAAGAATTATTAGATATGGTAAATGAAGTTGATATTGATGGAAGTGGAAATATAGATTTTGCTGAATTTTGTCAAATGATGAAAAGAATGAATAAAGTAGGGAGAGTTAATAGAAATTAAAAAAATTTTTATTTTTCAGGAAAATGATAGTGAAAGTATGTAAATTAATTTGTTTTTAATAAAAATGGGCCCAACCCAGAATGTCAACACCCAGCGAGAGAATTTCAGTCTTCTGCCCCCCTTAATTCTGGGCTGATCCTAGAAAAAAAAATATTTAAAAATTTATTTTTTTAAAGTGATTAGAGAAGCCTTTAGAGTTTTTGATAGAGACGGGAATGGATATATTACAGCAGATGAATTTAGATATTTTATGACGACCATGGGAGAACAATTTAGTGAAAATGAAGTTGATGAAATTATTGAGGAAGTTGATATTGATGGGGATGGACAGGTAGGAAATTTAAAGGATTTTTTAAAATAAAAATTTAATTTTTAAAGATAAATTATGAGGAATTCGTTAGAATGATGACTTCTTAATTTAATTATTTTTTGTTCAAAAATCTGTCAGGGAATTTTTAAACTTTAAGGGGATCATTGACTTCACGGGGTGAGAAAAAAGTAGGGCCTGCCAGGTTTCGGCGGTTTTAAAATTTTCTTCGGATCGGGTTCCGGACGAAAAAAACCCCTAAAGTTCACAAATTTCCTTAAATTCCTTATTATTGTAAATTTCGATTTTTAAAAATTTTTTTTTAAATTAAAAAATATTTTTTGTACAACACACAGAAATATATAAAATATTTAATATATATTTAAACAATTTTGTTATAAAAAAAATAAAATATTATGACCTTTTATTTAAATAGGCAAGACTAGAGTAGATGTTTGTTTAGTACAAAATGCCATTTTGGCCATTCTACCCATCCATTTAAGCCCATTTTCACCTCCTGGAACATAAGAAAGGAGAAACCTGAAAATAAAAATTAAAAAAATTTTTTGGGATCTCGCTATAAGGCACGCCTTTGAGGCTGAAAAATTGTACTACATAATATTAAATAGGGAATATCGCCGCTTAGGCAGCTCATCCCACCTAATTCGAACTAAGCCCACAGATAAAAAAACACCGAAGTCCAAAAATGCCTGGGGATCCGTTCTCTGGACATAGAGCCAAAATCTAATGAACGTCTCTTAAATTGAAGTGCATTCTAATTAAATATGTCCTTTATATAATAGAAAAGTTAAATTTACCAAATTAAAGCAAAAGCCTCAAAACTCGAAGCAATAATTGTAAGAACTGTGCTTTTCAGCCATAAAGAAGTATAAAGGGTTGTAATCACACTGATTAAATAAATAGCAGTCACTAATCGTCTAGATTCAGAGAAGAGAAATTTAAAATAAGGAACAGGTCCCCAAAGAAAGCCAAAACTAAAGGGAAAAAATAATATTGAAAGAGAACTTCAAAAAACCTGACAACAAAAAAAGCAGAACCAAGAGTATTTAAAGCTGCAAATTTTCTTGTTTGAATAATCAAAATAGGTAACAACATCATTGCCTATTTATTAAAAAATATTTTAATTTAATTAAAAAATTCAAAAAAAACCGTGGTAAAACAAAATCCAGCAGCAAACAAACAAAGAAAAAACGCTGCAATACGTTGAAAACGGCTAAGTCCGCATGGATTAGCATCTGCAGTTACTTGGCCATTTACTGAAGTTGAGGAAGAGGAGGAAAAGCTCATCCAACCAGTACGTCTAAAAATTGTTTTATTGAAATTTATATGAGATACAACCCAAATACATTTTGTTGTATTTTAAAGGTCTGGATTTCCGTATGGATTGTTTAGGTTTGGACAAGCTGAACCTGAGGCTTAGAAAACATAGGAAATCAAAAATGCTTGGACCATATAGGAAAAATAAAACTTTAGCCCAATCAATCTAGTTTTGGATTTAAAGGACGATCTGTAGTAAGAAAAACCTCAGACCTAGAAAAAATTATCGACACGTTTCTGGACATAAAATCCAGATAAACTCCAGGCCTAGAAAAAACCCTAGGAATTCCAATCTCCCAGAGAACAGGAAATTTTGTAAAAATATTAAAAAAACCTATTTCTATTTGAAGGAAGTTGTCCATTTTGTGCAGGTTCACTCGTTAATCTTTCTGTGTCATCAATACTATCGCTTGTTTTGAAGAATCCGTTGAATGATTTACTAACTTTAGAGCCAAATGTCGCCACATTAAAATAATTTCGATTTCCTGATTTGTTCTTTTGTTCGTTTACAAAATCGGCTAAAGACATTATTTTCTAAACAAAAATTATTTAAAAAAATTTTTAAAATAAAATTAAAAAAATATAAACACGTTAAGGGCCTTAAAAACCTTTTTGTTATTTTGGCATTTTTAAATAAACTAAACGAAAAATAAAAAATATTTGAAACATGGCTTGTTGAGTGCCAATAGAGAAAAAATAAAAAATTTACTTTATAAGTCATATTTATTTCTAAAAATTTTTAAAAATAAGAAAAATTTCAAAAAAATTCTAAAGACTAGAAAACCATTTTGATCAATTAATCTTCTCGACATTTATTTCTTCTTTTCTTTTTTCAGATTTTATTGGAGCTCCTTTCATTTTCACACTTAAATACCAATTTTCTGACTGGGCAATTACAACAGTTAAAATCTTTAAAATAAAATTTTTCTTAATTTTAAAAAAGAGAAGATAAAAAAGAGAAGATATCGCAATACCAACAAATACCAAACCTCCAAAAGAACATGCCAAAATGACAAAATATGGATTGTTAACAACCTTACACGTTAATTGGAATAACCGTTACCTATACATATTTGCACCTTCCCTAGGGTTGGTATTCTGGTAGATTTCGGGGAGGTTTAGTATTTGGCGTTTGACATTACGATGTGCTCCCTTAAAAAATAAAACCACAAACCTGGATTATATTTGGCTGAACTTTTTGGTCAATAATTAATTCTTTTCCTTCAATATTTACATTATTTGAACCTCTCAAGTCAAGTTCATAATGTGTTGTTTGTTTTGTTTTTCCAGCTATCAACACAACATAATAATCAGCTTTAAATTGGCGAAGACTTGTAAATTCTTTCAAATAGGGTAACGGCTTTCCTTGTTCCCAAAAATGTTCAGCTAAAAGATTGTCTATCTCATCTGAATAAAATCGGTCAACACGAAATGGTTCAATAAGCAATGGGCCTTCAGAACAATGTAATGTTAGACGAAGTGGACATGTCTATAAATTAATTAAAAAATTGCCGGTGGTCTAGTTTATGAGTCCAATGAGCCCTTTAATGAAGCAAGGTACCCACCGATTTTATTGTACTTATAAACTTTCAATGGACTCATAAATTAGACTAGCTCCAAAAATTTATATTAAAAAATTTTTTTCTTACTGTGCTCATAAAAAATCGTCGATTATGTCCAAGCGCCCTAACAGCTTTCCACATTTGTTCTAAATTTCCTTTTGGGCCATAACTTTCTGCCTCTCTTTGATGCATTTGTACAAATGTTTTCATTGGTATATGTTGCTGTCTTAATTCAAAATCTGTACAAATACGTGTCCATTCCTTTAAAAAATTCATAAAATTTTCAAAAAAATTTTTTCTTTACTTGTTCACTAACAGGTCCAGTACCAGCAAGAATACTATAAGCTTCAAATTCTCTTCGACTTAAAAGTCCATCATCATCCAAATCAAAAATATCAAATAAATTCATTAGCATTACTCTTTAAATTTATAATTAAAAAATTTTTAAAATTAAAAAAATACTTGAAAGGTTTTGTCAATCTCCCAGTTTTTTCATCAATAATTCTATCAGATTTTTCCGTCTCAACCATTTTTAATGCGCGACAAAATTTAACTCTTATTAAATGATTTCCAGCAGGCACCTTAAATTTAGATTTTTTTAAATTTTATTTTAGTTGAAAACTAATTAAAAAATATTTTTAGTGGTTTCGAGTTCACCAAAAAATAAATTTAAAACAAAAAATGAAAAAAATCTTTTTAAAAATTAACCTGAACCCATTCTGTTGTAGCCATCTTTAAAAATAAAATTATTAAAAAAAACTTTTTAATAAAATTTACTCCTTGTTCTCTTCGTTTAGTAACACCATAAATTTTTTGTTGTAAATCCAATTCTGAAGACATCTTTATAAAAAAAATTTTGAAATTTAATTTTTAAAATATATTTAAACTTTACAATAATTCCTTGAATTGAATTATGAAAACGATTTAATGAAGAATCAACTAAATTTTTAAAAATTAAAAATAAATTTAAAAAATATCGTAAATGCTCTAATATAAGCCCACTCTCCAATATAAACCCGAACTCTAATAGAAGCCCAGTCAAAAGACATTAATAGAGACTCAGGGCTTTATATTACAGATTTTATGGCATTTTAAAATAAAAAAATAAAATTCTTAACTTACTCAATTCATTAACACAAATTCCCAATTTTAATTTTCTTGATTTTTCCAAATTAAAAGAAAAAGCAATACAATTAGTTTCTGTCATCTCTCTCTGGATTATTAAACTTTTTAATTGAATTTTTTCTTCAACAAATTCTTTTAATTGTTGTTGAGTAGTCAAATTTCTTGGTGAAGAATATTCAAATTCTTTTATTTGTTTGTTGTTGTTTGTGTTGCTATTTCTATTTGAAAAGAGAGATTCTGCACTCTCACAACGAGACAACATTTTTGAACAATTGGAAACTTGAAAAAATAAAATTAAAGTTAATTTTTATATTTATATATCAGGTTTATTATATTCTATTGATAAATAAACTTGAATTATAACATTCAAGTTTAGTTTAATTTATAATTAAAGTTTGTTTATTTTATTTCAAGTTTATTTTTAATAATTCAGGTTTAAACTTTATAATACAAGTTTATTTCTTATAACTCAAGTTTATTTTTTAATTCAAGTTTATTTATAATTAAAGTTTGTTTATTTTATTTCAAGTTGATTTTTATAATTCAAGTTTGTTCTTTATAATACAAGTTCATTTTTTATAATTCATTTTAAATAATTCAAGTTTATTTTCTATAATTTAAGTTCAATCTTTATAATTCAAGTTTATTTTAAATAATTCAAGTTTATTTTAAAAATCAAGCTGATTTTGTAGTTCAGGTTTATTCTTTATAATTCAAGTTCAGTTAACAATAGAATATATTATAATAAACCTGACATATAAATAGAAAAATAAACTTTAATGTGAAGGTGGAGAAAAAGATATAAAAACAAATAAAAATGTTTGAATACATTACCATATATTTTTATTATTTTCCAACTTTTTTTCTCCTTTTATTTTCCCTCCACCTTCACATATATTTAATTAAGTATTATTTTATTATTATTTTGCAAAACAATTCATCTGGTCACGAAAAAAAATTTTTTCTATTTTATTTTTGCACAAACTATGGAAATACAAAATTAATTGTTTTTTGTAGGGAAAATTAAAAAAAAATAATTTTTTTTTAAATTTACCTTTATGTGAATTATTCCCTTCACCAGAATTATTATTATTCAATTCAAGCCCTTCTTCTTCAACAATTTGTGAATTTAATAGACGTAATCTCTTCTTGGTTTCAATTAATTCATAAATTAACTTTAAAAGAAATAAAATTAAAAGATAAATTGTTTTCTTTGGACAAAGAAAAAAATTTTTTTGAACAAAAAAACAAGAAAATTTCGTGAGCGGAAAAATTTTTCAAAATTATTTTTCTGAATAAATCTGTTCCTTTTTGTTTTTTTAAACAAAAAAATTTTTCACACAAAAACAAAAAAAATTATTTTTTGAATTTTTTCAGAAAAATTTCTTTTCAAAAAAAAAATTTTTTTAATTTCTAAAAATTAAATAATAAAAAAAAAACCCTATTTTTACATTTTCAATATCTGTTCCCTTTTGTTTATTCAATTTTAACCAATTAATTAAATGATTATTGTCGTCGTTATTGTTTGTTGTTTCAATTAATTCCAACATTTTATTATTTAATAATTCCCAATTTATTTCATTTTCAGTTATTACAAATAATTCAAATAAATCGTAAATTTCGTCTAAACCAGTTGATGGAATATTTTGATAAATCTTTAAAAAAATTTTTTTTAATAATTTTTAAAATTCAAAAAAACCTGAAAACATTCTTCAAAAGAAAATATTTCGTCTAAAAAAATTATTTAAAAATTAAAAAACTATTTCTTCAAACAACAACCTTTTTCTGTTGCGTATGGACGCAAACGAAGCAAATCCTGAAAATTTAATGTTCTAAATTTATTTGCAATAAAATGAAAATCACTTGATAATAGAAAGTCGGGGGTCCTTATCGAGTGGTATCAAAAACTATTAAATTCGCAGTGAAAATAAAGAATGTCCCTTGTAGAATACGTTTTTTCTAAAACTTTTTCCCTTATTGCCATTTCTCTTATTTGGCATTTTAATGGCTTTTGGGGGTTTAGCATTTCAATACTCTCCTTATCCTACAATGAGGTCCAATTTAAATTATTCTCAATTTTTCAAATTTACCTCAATTTGTATATCCTTTCCACTGCAAATAATCACATCCAATAATTCACGTAATGAAATAAGTCGTCCATTATTATTTTCAAATTCAGAAGGACCAATTTCTGTTAAAAAAGCTTCTCTAAAAAATTTAAAAAAATAACTAAAATTATTTTAAAATAACCTAAAAATACGTAAAGCATCAGCTCCTCCACGATGTAAAGTTCCGTCCAGTAAAGGATCCATAAATTAATTTTTTTGGAAAAAATTTTGAATAAAAAAACCTTTATTTTTGTTTCATATTTCCTCTCCCTTTTTCCTTTTTTCCTCCTCTCCTTTTTTATTTTTTTTTAATTTGAATTAATTTTGCGCATGTGTCACCTTGACAACCTAAAAATTAAAAAAAAATTTTGAAAAGAAAAAAACCCTTTTAATTAATATCTTATTTTTAATAAATTAAAAAGGGTATAGGTATTTAAATGACAAAAAAATATTAAAAAGAAAAAATTTAAAAAAAAATTAAAAAAAGATGAAAATTAAAGACGAAGACATTTTTAAATCTGTATATAGCAGGGGTGCAGCTCGTCTCGCTTCTCGCCTCTCGCTTCTCGCTTTTTCTCGCCTTTTTGGGCAGTCTCGCCTCTCGCTTCTCGCTCTCGCTTTTTAATTTTCATTCTCGCTTCTCGTTTTCTCGTTCTCGCCTTTCAAAATTCAATTCGCTGCACCCCTGGTATATAGTGCTTTAATCTTTTGGATATAATTAAAAAAAGAATTTTTTAAAATTATTAATCTTCTTTGAAAAATATCAAAATGACGCTATCTAATTGTCATTTGAATAATTTAAAAGTAAAAGTTAAAATAAAATTTATAAAATTGCTAATTCGATAAAATGTCGGTGACGAAACGGCTGTTATAGTACCGGAAATAGGTCACTTTGGTGCCTCGCCAAGCAGACACATTCATGGTTAAGTGGAATTTGCTTGTGATCAGCAGTGCATTTTTGAGCAGGGTTCGAATCCTTTTTGGGGATAATTTTTTTATTTAATTAATTTTTTGTTAAATTTTTAAAAAATCGATTTTTAATTTATTTTTTAAATTTTTTGAATTTTTTCTGACCCTTTTTTAATCTTCTTTCTCTTAAATTTTTGTGCCAAATGAGAAGAAAGTAAAGCGCATCAAATTGCATTTTCTCATGACAGAAATGAATTAATTGTGTTATTTTTTCACATTCTCATTAGACATTTAAATAAAAATAAAAGTACATCAAAAAACTATTTTTTAGTGCAATTTGCTAGAAAAATTTTTTTAATATTCCCATACATCAAATACGTAAATAATTAGTACACCTAATTTATCACCAACTTTTTACTTCATTTTTGGAGGGAAATATTTGTAGAAATTTTTTGTAAACTTTTTTAGAAAATTTTTTGTTGACAACAAAATTTTTTGGGCGACGAAACGGCTAGTTTTTTGCCTGTATTAAGAAATGTTAATTAAAAAATATAAATTATTTTTTTAACATTTACTTTCTTTGTTCTATTTTTAACTAAATTTCAATTAATTTCTACAATTTTTTAAAATTAATTGTTTTAACAATTTAAGCAAGATATGCACACATTTATCTCCCCCCTTTATTTTATTTCTTTCTCAATTTAAATAATTTATTAAAAATGGAAAAAAGAGATTTTTGATATTCGGAAGAAGACGATTAATTCTTGTTCAATAAAAACATGTTCTTCTTCTTGTTTACACGTAAATTTTAAAGAACAAAAAATTTTTTTAAATCCCTCCTCTCAAATTTCTCTTTTTAAAAAAACATTTCTTCCCTTTCTTTGTTATCTTTTAAATATTTTTTTATGAATTTATTTTTCCACTCCTTTCCTTTAAGTTGTTCACTCATTTCCTCCCCCTCCTCTCATTTTCCTTTCCTTGCGCCTGTCATTATTTTAAAAATTTCTCAAGTTCTTCCTTTTTAAGCACCTGTTGCTTTTATGTAAAATAATTCTTTTTTGGCATTTTTTCTTCCAAAAAAGTATATTTTTTTAAAAGTATAAGTACTTTGTCTTAAATTTATTTTTAAAAAACAAAATTTTAAAAAATCGAAAAAACGCCAAAAGAAAAAAAAATTTTCAACAAAATGCCAAAAAAATCCAAAAAATGCCATAAACGCCAAAAACCCCAAGAAAATCCAAAAAAAATTTTTTTTACTTTTCCATAAATCGCAACTATTTTTTCCTTTAATTCCGCATCCTTTCTAGTAAATTATTCCATTTTATCTCTTCCGGTTATTAAAATACTCCATTAAAAAAGGAATTTTGCCCTTCAAAAAATTGAGGAATTGTCTAAATAAATTAGCTAATTTATTTTTTTCTAATTTTTTTCCTCCTCATTATTTATTTATTTATTAGCTTAAAAACTTTCTTTTTACTACATAAAAGTTTTTTATTTAAAAAATAAATGTTACTATCCCAGTGGAATTAAAGTTGTTTTACGTAGAAGGTAGAGCGACAATTGCGTACCGACATTTGCACTCATCCACAAATTTTTGGTTATATAAAGTGCTGTAATGGGTACTGTAATGGGTATTGTAGTGCCAAAATATTATTGTATGTTTAGAATAAGGTGCTTGACAAGAACCAGATCTTGTCTGGATCTCATCCTCAATAAGGCTGCTTTGTTCGAAAATGTCGGTCCGCAAATGTCGTCAGAATAATTTCCAAGTTAACGTTTACTAATTTTTGAAAAAAGCTTAGGTCACTGTTTTTCAAACATAAAAACCAGACAAACTTCCTTATATTATTTAATTAAAGACTTCTTCCCCCTTTAAAAAAAGCTTAGGTCATATTAATCCTTATTTTTCAAAAATTATTTTTTAATTATTTCCCAAGAGAATTTGTGTTTTGCCGTTTATTTGGCTTCTGATATTTTTAAAATAAATTAAAGAAGCCCTCCTATTTTTTATATAAAATTAATTTGTCAAAAGTCTTCACTTATTAGCGTCATTTACCTCATTTTGCAAGCCTGCCCTTTTTTCTACCAAACAAACAAAATTTATTCAAGCGAAAATTTAAAGTAAAAAATGATGCTCCTCCGTCTCCTTAGAAATTTACGAGCCATGAAAATACGCGTTCTTCTTCCACCCACCTATATATCTTTTTTGTTATTTTTAAGATTGATTATTTTTATTTTTAAAAGTATTTTTAGCTTATTTTTTAAATTTTTAGAATGAATAAATTAAATCAACAAAATTCGTGTTCTCCATTACAATATTTATTTGAAAATATAACTGAATATGTTTTGGAAAAGTTGGGTGAACGCTGTGCTGTTGTAAGTTTTTTTTGTTTATTTGTTTATTTGTGGACCTCATTTTTGGATATCCCCTCGGGGTGAAGGAATCGTATCTTATAATGAGGGGTCTCTTAAATAGAGTGTCTCACTTGGGTAGCTCCCTAACCCAATCCAACCTAATCTTAAAGACGTATCTTAGGTAGAGAGTATATCTAGTATTGGGGGTCTCTTATAAGGAGGGTTTTATAGAGAGAGTACCTTATAGAGGGATTTATCTTATAATGAGGTACCTTTTTTAAAAAAAATTTTTCTTTAAAAAATTTCTTTTAAAGTCCTCAATAATTGTTCCAACAGCAATAATTTATGGCCTAATTCTGTTAATTGGTTTATTTGGAAATATCTGTACTTGCCTAGTTATTTTAAAGAACAAATCTATGCAAAACCCAACAAATTATTATTTATTTTCTTTGGCTGTTTCTGATTTACTTATTTTAACTCTTGGCCTTCCAATGGAACTTTATGGAGTTTTTGATGTTTTGTATCCTTACAAATTTGGAGAATTTGTTTGTAAAGGCAGAGCTTTTTTAATTGAATTTACTTCTTATGCTTCTATTTTAACGATTACTTGTTTTTCTGTTGAACGGTGGTTGGCTATTTGGTTGGTTTTTCTTTTTATTTTTTAATTGTTTTTTGACATCCGATAAATAATGACGTTGTTCCGGGTTCGGATTCTGGGCCGTAATTTGTTCAGTGGTTAAACACTGACGGCTAAGTGTGAAACCACCTTCCAGCAAAGTATGCTATCACCTCACGAATAAAATCATTTTTAGTTAAGTGGGATAATTTATTAGATTTTTAATGGGTAGAGGTTCGAACCCCGTCGATAGGAGATAATTTAAACTGACTCGAAATCCGTTCCGATAGTTTTTCTCATCCCGGCCCATTTTAACAAAAACAAATTTTTTTAAATTTTTAGTTTTCCTCTTCGAATAAAACTCTTTTCTACTCTTGATCGGGCAATTCGTGTAATTATTGCTGTTTGGATATGTGCTTTTATTGCTGCTCTTCCTGTTTTGGATATTGTTGTGGTTAATAAATTGCCTCTCCCAGATTGGGCTATTGGACAAAAATGGTTGTTACCTCTAATTTCTGATGATAACTCTACTCTTAGAAATACTGTAAGGGATTTAAAAATATAATAAAGTAGCAGAGATTAACCCCAGCGAAGTGTACAACCACCCCAAGAAAAAAGTCGTTTTTAGTTAAGTGGGATAATGCTTGGATTTGGGGACAGAGGTTCGAATCCCACCGAGGGAAATAATTTTATTTGAACGAAATAAAGCGTTAAATAACTTTTTAAATGTTTTTTAATTAAAAAAATTTTTTTTTCGCAGGATACTTGTGCTTTAGACTTTCACAGACCTATAGCTCAACGCAATTTTATTTTGACAGCATTTTTTCTTTTCTTCCTACTTCCAGCATTATTAATTACACTTGTTTATTGTCACATTTTACAATGTTTGTGTTCATCAGTACGTTCTTCAAAAGCAATTTTTGGCGGAGAAAGAGCTCAAAAAATGCGGTCAAGAAAAAGTTTACTTAAAATATTAGGTTTGATTATTTTAATTTTTGTAAGGAAGGGAAAAGGGATTTAGCTGGTTGGTAGAGCAGGCATGGGTCGGGTTGAGAAAAGTCTGGGCAATTTCGGTCTGGTCGGTTTTGGGTCAAAAAAAGTCACTTTCAAATTTCGGAGTTTTGGGTAATCCGCCAATCCTTGTCGGTAGAGCACCAGTGCGCCCAGCAATAACTGCATGAGGCCGCAGCATCGACGCCTGCTTTAGGCTAAACTTTACATCTCTCTTACTTAGATTTTTTAAATATTTTTTTTTAATTTTTATAGTTTCTGTTGTTGTAATGTTTTTTCTTTGTTGGCTACCTTTTCATATTCAAAGACTTTTAAGTATTTATTTAAATGAAGCGGGAAATGTTAACAACGAGGAAATTAGTCAAGAACCTTCTTCTGCAGTATTTTCTCTTTTTAGTGTTGTTTTTTATATTTCTGGATATTGCTATTATTCTAATTCTGCATGTAATCCAATTCTTTACAACATTCTTTCTGCTAAATATAGAAGGGCTTTTTGCCGAACGGTTTAATTTTTAATTTAAAAATTATTTTTTTTTGAGGACTTCCTTGGGGATTGGAAGAAAAAAGGGGTCACTCAGGGTCCCTTTCTCGAGGGTCAGGGACAAAAAAGGGGTCATGACTTCCCATTAGCCCCTTCTCCTTTTCTCGAGGATTGGCGAGACTCCATTTTGAAGACCTTTCTCTCGGGGATCGGGGGAAGAAGAGGGGTAGTGTCATGAATTTCCCCCATTGTTCCTTTTATCGGGAATTGGGGAAAAAATAAAAAATGAGGGGTGGGCTCATGCGTTTAAAAATAAAAATTTTTTTCTTCTCAAGATATTGGGCGAAAGAATGGCCAATAAATTATTAAATGAAAAACATCCTTCCTCAGTATTCGGCCCAGCTCTTCATTCTCATTTAAACACAAAATTGTCAGCAAGTTCAGCACTTAGGCATACAATTTCCCCAAAAATTTCATCAGCCAGCAGACTTTCACTTCCACCACCTCCAACAATACTTTCTTCTTCTAAATTAACAACTACTAATACTCGTCCTTTACCTCAACTAGACCGGTATGCTTGGGAACAATTTTGTGGAAATACACTAATGACAATGGCTGTGGGATCTGTTACTAGTCCAATCAAAACAACAAACCTTCTTACTCGTAAACGTAAAAATGGATCATCAACAAATGTTGAAAAACAAAAAACTAAAAATTCAAAAAATCGGAGAAGAGATACAACACCAGCAGATTTAACTAGACGACAACTTTTTGTAGAGGATTCTCGGCCATTTTTGGAGAAAAGAAATCTCAAAACTTGATAGATAGGCGGAAGATTTTCTAATTAAATTTTACTTAATGAACTCAATTTTGTTAGTTTAATATAAATATTATTAAAAATATAATATCAAGAGGATCTTCCAGCAAAGAGAGAACATCTTCATAATGTTCATCCTTCCTAATAGAAAACATCCCTTCCTCAACATTCTTCCTCATGTCAGTCACTTAAAAGGGGAATTCGAACAGCAAGAGACAAAGGAAATTTGGTTGTCTGACAACGAATAGGGATGTGATGTCCTTAGTGAGACCTTTCTCATGTCTCGTAACTAACATATGTATTAAAAGTCTACATTATCCTTACTAGTCTCCTAAACCCCAAAATATTCAAAAATAAATAAACCTGTTTAATTTATATAACAAAAAAATATTTTCTAAATAAAAAAATATTGAACAAAATTTAATTTGTAGGTATTGTCTTTCCACTGTCATCCACCATTAATTCACCCCTTTCAATAGCAATTTCTTCATCAATTTCTTCCAAAAATGTTTCTTGTCCAAGTGCATAACATCCATAGAAATAAATTGCAAAAACAACAAGTACCCAAAAAGTGCAAACTTTCATTCCTCGATAAATTCGAATAAACATTTCTTTGACTCTAACTTCATTGACTTTATCAAGTTGTCGAGCAATTCCTTGGTGTACTCTAGAAAGTTCGTTAATGTCGACAGGATCCATCATTTCATATTTTTCAAATTCTTTTTGGAGATTTGCATCTTTATAAATCTTCTTTAATGGCTCGTTTGATCCTCTAACGGTTAATGGAGCATCAGAAATTAAACGGGTGATAAAAACTAAAAAAATTAAAATTTTAATTACAACTAGTGTTTTAAAAAATAATAAATTTAAAAACCTGTAGGACATCTTGAGACCAATTTCAGGCGAAAAAGCATTTTTAATTATTTTTTAAACCTTTTAAATAATTAAAAAAATAAATTTTTGGTATTTAAAAAAATGTTTAAATATTATTTATAATTTCAAAAAAAAAATTTTTTCTATGAAAAAATAAAATTTAATTTTTAAAAATACTTTTATCTCTAAAATAAATTTAGAAAATTTATTTAAACTTTTTCAACAAATTTCATCGCCCTTTTTAATCTATTTCGATCTAGCCACTGCTCCAAAACTGTTTTTTCTTCCTCATCTTTTTTATAAATAATTTCTTCTGTTGAATAATTTAAAGGATTATAAAATGGAGTTTTAATTAATTCATCCAAAAGTTCAAGTCTTAAAATATTTGTAAATCCAAACAATTTTTGATTATTTGGAATTGAATCAATACGTAACCAAGGAATTGATGTTATCTTTAGAAAAACAGAATTTTTTATTTAAATTGTATTTTAAAAGGTGAGCAGGAAAAGCAAAAAAAGCCACCGGACAGGAAAAAACCCGCTACCCCGTGGCAGTTATTGCCTTACTCGCTCTCACTTTCTGCTATCAGAATCTCTATTGACTGACATGAGCTACCTGAGCGATGGCTTTGCTCTCTCTTCTCAGTTGCCAGATAGGGAGAAAATTCCCGAGAAAATTTTTTGGGAGGCAGCCCATAATAAATTAAAAAAATACCCTTTCTTCAAGCAATAAATGTAATTCTCTTGAGACCATATCTCTATGATTTTCTCTATCATCAATATGCATTATAGTTTTGTCTAGCTCTCCAAAAGGAATTCCAATTTCACGGCCAATCTAAAAAAATTTAAAAATTTTTTTAAAAAATATTTCTGAAAAACCTTAAAAAAATGTGCTGTGTGTGTAAACGAAAGTAATTTCACCCAAAAATCTTCAAATAATTTTTCCACCAAATTTTGATAATATTCTGGATGTTTTTGTCTCATTAAATTTAAAAATAAATATAAAGCACGAGAACTTCTATGGATCATTAAATCTGTCTAAAAAATTTTTTAAATTTTAAAAATTAAATAAAAACAAACAATTTCAAAATTTGTTTTTTCCAAATTGTAAAAATCGCAAATTTGATTTAATTCATTAATTGCATAATTCTTTTTATTGACAATATCACATAACAAATCTGTTCCATCTGTGAATATATTTATTTATAAATTTTAAAAAATGTTAGGGAAAAATGTTTTTCGCAGGGACCCCAATTCTCCGGGATTGCCTGCCAAATAAAAATATCGACCAAGAGTACATGAAAAAGAATGGACACATTCAAAGATGAGAACCAAATATGAACAATTAAAAAATAAACAAACCTACATATCTCTCTATGCAAAAAAGTAGAATTAACAGGAAAATATTCAATTGTTATTTGTCGATATTTCCTCCATTCTGGTATTTTCTGTCTTAAAACCTTTAAAAATAAATTTAAAATTAAATTCAACAAAAATATAACCTTAAAGAAGATCCAAGAATTTGGAGATTTTATGTCGTAAAATAAAGATAATTTCAAAGCCATTGCTGAACCAGCACATAAATAATTAAAAAATAAAAGTACAAATAATTGGCTTTTAAAATTCCCTAAAATTATCTCTTGCTTGGCGCTCAAACAGCTTTCTTACAAGTTATTTCTCGAATTTCTTCTGATGGCTGTTATGATTTATTTTTATTTTCTCTTTTTCTTTTACAACGCTATTTTGCCGTTTTATAAACATTAAGTATGGCCGTTTGAGTGCCAAGCATTTTTAAATAAGAATCGTTTTCAATTTTTGTTTTGTTAGTTTTCTCTGTGATAATGTCGTCTAATGAAGATCAAACTACCTTGTTAACACCAATTTCTAATGCTTTATCCCTTTCTTTGGCGAAGAAATGCTCAAAAATTTCCGATATTGTAAAAGAAAACAACAATTGTTTGGATGTCCATCTTCAACATTTTTGTGGATTTGCTATTTCATCTGGTGGATTAATATCTGATGATTTTAGGAAAAAGTAAAGGTTTTTTTAAATATCTTTCATTAATCAATTTATTTTAAATATCGAAATAAATTTGGTTATGTTATAGGATTTGGCCTGTATTAGCTAAAAACATTCCTTTAGCTAAACGCTGCAATTCAACATCTCGCGAACACTTTGAAATCGTCGAATTTAAGTGTAACAACAATAGTGACAAAGCAAATACTTCTAACATATCTGACTCTGATTTTGAATCTGCTCTTTCAACATTTTCGGACTCATCAGAAGAAGAAGATGATGACGATATTACTCTCGACAATTGTGTTGCCTCTAGTTCACAGGTTTATTTTATTTTTAAATTTATAAAATTAATTTATTTTTTAAAGCCTCTAGAAATTCAAATAGAAGAACTACAATCACATCCAGATTGGAAACAGGTTGAATTGGATGTAATAAGAACGCTTTCTCGATTTCCACCTAATATTGAGGATGTTGAAAGGGAAAGGCTTCAACAACAGTTAACACCTTTAATTGTTCGAATATTATACCAAAATGAGGATTTTCATTATTATCAAGGTTTATATAATTTATTTTTGAGGGGTTTTAAGATCACTAAAAAATAACATTCGGCACGTTTTCGCTCACTTCTACTTATAAGTGAAAGCTGCGAGGAGGTCGCTGTACCCTAGGTTAAACCTTTACCTGTCTCCTACTATTTTTAATACTTTTTAAAGGCTTTCATGATGTTTGTTTAACCTTTTTGCTCATATTGGACGCAGATGAGGCTTTTAAAGCAGTGCAATCTATTTGTCAGCGCGGGTCTTTCGGCAATTATTTATCCTGTTCATTGGAAGAAAGTGTTTTAAAAGAATTGGATGATATTTATGTTCTTTTATTTTTACATGACAGAGAAGTTGAAGAACAACTGCGTGGTTTGGAGTTGGGTACTTTATTTGCTCTTAGTTGGCCATGTAAGGAATTTATTTTATGTAATGTAGCGAGGGAAATTTTTTGGCAATTAACCTGTTCGTTAAACCGGGTAACAAGATTGCTTTTAAAGCACTTATTGGTAGTCCGAGTTTCAATCGGTATAACACTTGGATATGGTGAGCGAATCTTCTAGCAATAATTGCCAGGAGTGTACTTTAATAAAATATTTTTAATTAAGTGACTTGGTTTTCACATGCTTTACAACATCATTCTCAGGTTTTTTTGAAATTATTTCCCTTAAAAATTTCTTTTAAAGGTGACTCTCTTCTTTGACTTTTTCTTATGTTCTGATTATCTTATGCCTATATATGTTAGTGCAGCTTTAATTTGTGAGAGAAGAGAAGAAATATTAAATTGTGAAAAAGAAATGCCATTAATGCACAAATTATTAAATCATGTATTTTTTAAAATTATTTTTTTCTTTTAGAAATATTTAAATAGGTCCCAGCAGAGATTAATTGTAATCGAATAGTTTCAACAGCCCGTTCTCTCTATGGAAGTTACCCTCCAACAGTTCTTCATGAATATAAAAAAGAATATGACAAAATCCGTGAACGGCAACGTAGACAAAAGGATATAATGGAAAAGATTGATAATGTTAATAGAGAGGTTTTTTAATTTTTTTTATAAAAAATTTATTTATTTATTAGAATATGCAAATGTTGCTAGAAAGAAGGGGAAGTTCCCTACGTCTTAACGTGTATGAATTTGCTAGACCTTTTGCTGTGTTTGGAGGTGTTGCAGCAATTGCTGTTGTATATTTTTATACTAAAAATGGATTTCCAATTTTTTAGTCAAAAGATTAGTTTTTTTAAATATTTCTCTCAAAAATACCTATAAATATAAATATAGACATATAAAATAGTTTTATCTTAAAATAAAATTATTTAAAACAAAATTTTATTATTAAACAAAAAAAACACAATTTAGCTCTATAATTTATATTTACCATTTCCCACCCTTCTTTTTCTTTATCTTTTTGGCTTGGTTTGGTCTTTGTTGTCGAGGTCCTTCTGCAGGTTTTTGTGGTGCTTGTGATGATGAAGATGTTGGTGGAGCAGTCCCAACTGTGGCAGATTTTGTGCTGTAATCACTGAAAATATAAATATTTTAAAGAATCCCTTATCTAAAATTTTGTCAACATTTTTAGTTCAATTAATCACTTAAAAAATTTAACAAAATTTACATATTAGCCGAAGTAGTTGCAGCAGCAGCTCCTTGTGTCCCCTTTCCAATTTCCCGATCCTTGAATTTTTTATGCATTTTCTTACGATATGCCGTACGTTCCTGTCGAGGCAGCCAACGTTCAGGATCCGGTTGAACTGCAGGGTCGTAATTTGCTGGCAACCGACGTTTTCGTTTTCGGAGTAACTTTTTAACCTTTAAATTTAGAATTAATTTTAAAATTTCTATTTATTTTACCTTTTGTTCTTTCGCGAGTTCAGGCTTGGGCTTTATAGCTCTCCAACGCTTCCCAAACTTTTCATAACCGGCCTGTAAGTTATTCATAATTGTTGCTCTTAATTTCCATTCCAAATTTCTAAAAAAAAATATTAATTCGGTAAAGCCTAACAATAAGAATACGGGTCAGTCTCGTATATGAACTACATATTTATGTCATTCAAAAAAGCTCAGCGAGTGGAGACCAAAAACACCCAAATCAATGAGCGGTCTCATTGTCAACTATGGGCCAAGTTACAGATCTCTGAAACTCTAAAATCCATAGGGAGAACCAAGCTGATTTTGGAAGGGGGTCAAAAAGTCGAATGACATATAAATGGTCATATTCAAGAGTTATTCTTAAGTTTTCCCATTACTTATTAAAATATTAAAAAGAAAATTTCTTACTTTGTTTTCAAGACTTGTAGATAAATTTTTAATGCTTCCTTGTCATTCCCCATTTCCTTCAGAACATAAGCAATTTGCGTCCTGATAGGAGCTTCCTCTCTCTTAATAGAAAGTTCATCAAGTCCTTCTTTAGCTAAAGAGTGTTTACATTCTTCTAGAAAAAAGTAAATCTTTATTAGATTTAATTTTTAAACAAAACCTAAAGCTTTGCAAAGTAATTCATGTGCCTCAGTTAATTTCCCACTTGCAATTAAATGACAGCTTGCATTGAACATCAAATTAAATGTATCCAGACTAACAAGATCTACTTCTTGAGTATTTCCTTGGGAGTGAAGACGGGCTTGGACTGCTATAAAATTTGATCGGCGGATTTCGTCAAATTCGTCACTATGTGTTCGCAATAATTTTCTAAATTAACTAAAATTCTAAAAAAATTTTCTAGAAAAATAACCTTAATAAATTCATTGCTTCCTCAAAATCTTTCATTCTATAAGCAATTTGTGCCTTAAGTTCCATAACTCGTGGCTCATCTTGATTCAATTTTCGAAGCACACCAATCGCTGCTTTATCATTTTTGTTGCGATAGAAGTTGTAAGCTTTGTCAAAAGAAGCTTTCTCAACAATTTTTTGTGATGTCATTTTAAAAAAATATCTGAAAATAGAACAAGATTACTGAAAAATTCACAAAAACCAAAAAACAAGTATGTTAGGCGTGGATAAACAGACTGAAAACTTACTCAATTTTTTTGACATAATAGAACAAATTTCCAATTTAAAATTAGAAATCCATAAATCGGTTTAAAAACTGTTATATTTCTCTTGCCATTTAAGAATATTTGTTTCAGGATTCAAAAATTTGCCCTATTTGGCATAATGCAAAACATTAAAAGTAAATGACACTTCATCCCAAAAATCAATAATCGATTTTTGATGCTTCTTTTGGAGTCCTCTGTTGTCCATTTATAGCAAAGATGTTCTACAACAGAATGCGGGGCTTTTCCTTTTTTTGGGGATTAACTTTTTGAAGGGTGGGGAGGAGTATAACTTGCGGACAAGACTTGCTTTTTTCAATTTTTGAAAAACGTATCCAATTTTTAGCAGCAGCAGCAACAACAGCAGCAGCAATAACTTCAGCAGCAGCAGCAGCAACAACTTCAGCAACAGCAACATTAAAAGCCCCATGTTAGCTTCGGCGAAATATGGGCAAAAGCCCCATGGTTGCTTCGGCAATAGATGGGCAAAAGACCCATGGTCGCTTCGGCGATAGATGGGCAAAAGCCCCATGGTCGCTTCGGCGATAGATGGGCAAAAGCCCCATGGTTGCTTCGGCAATAGATGGGCAAAAGACCCATGGTCGCTTCGGCGATAGATGGGCAAAAGCCCCATGGTCGCTTCGGCGATAGATGGGCAAAAGCCCCATGGTTGCTTCGGCAATAGATGGGCAAAAGACCCATGGTCGCTTCGGCGATAGATGGGCAAAAGCCCCATGGTCGCTTCGGCGATAGATGGGCAAAAGCCCCATGGTTGCTTCGGCAATAGATGGGCAAAAGACCCATGGTCGCTTCGGCGATAGATGGGCAAAAGCCCCATGGTCGCTTCGGCGATAGATGGGCAAAAGCCCCATGGTTGCTTCGGCAATAGATGGGCAAAAGACCCATGGTCGCTTCGGCGATAGATGGGCAAAAGCCCCATGGTCGCTTCGGCGATAGATGGGCATGACTTCACTTCATTAAACTCCAATGCTTTCGTCAACATGGTTAGCTTTTTTACTTTATTAAATTCGCAAGTTTTGTCCGCAAAGTTTCTCCCTTAAATAAGTTTATCCGTTCCCAATGTTAAAGCCAATTAAATGGTTGCCAAGTTCTTGTCAAACGAGAAAACGTACAGCAAATGTTTCATTGGTTAAATGCATTGATTTGCTTGTTTTGAATGGTTGATCTTTTTACAGGTTGTTTTTATTTTTAAGAGTTTTTCAATTACTTAATTTTCAGCTTTGATAGAGTTCCAGAAGCTATTAAAACTTTTAAAGAGGTTATTTTTGGTTATTTACTATGGATTCAAGATCATTTTTTAGGCCGGTGAATTGTTGCGGAAAGACCGTCTATTTGATGATATGCATTGGAAGAACAAGAATCAGCAGAAAAAATGACTGAAGAACTGCAATCTTTCGTTAGAATTCAGCAAATTAGGTTTGAAAATTAATTGGTTGGTTTGATTATTTGGGTTCCATAATTTTTTGTTTGACTTTCAAGATTTGTCCCTTTTTAGAACTTATTAATTTAAAAAATCTCCGTTATCGATATTTAAATCTCCATCCGGTTGCTTCCCTTGGGTAGTAACTATAGAGGTTTTGTTGCCCCCCCCCTTCGATTTCGACAAATTACCGTCATTCGAAAAGCTCGACGAGATGATGTGAGTCGAATGACACCAAAATCAACGCGATCTAACAAGTTTGACTAATTGTAAGATCGTTTGTTTGAGCTCTTTTCTTGTGGTCATCGTGGAGATTTTTGTTGCTGCGGAGGAAGCCAGGCATGCCGACCGCAGCAAAAATAGGCATAGGTTTAGGACCGTAGCCAGGGGGTAGAGAGAGGGGGTTTCTTTTCCTTTTTTAATTTAAAATTTTTGGAATAAAATTTTAATTTTTCAGAAAAGATTTTGTTCACACCGATGTTGACGAACAATTGCTTTTTTCTGTTCCTTTTACTGGTTTCTTATTTAAATTTTTTTATTAAAAATAATTTTTCTAAATTTTAGCCAATGTTAAACTTACGGGAGTTACATTTTCTGGGCCGTTGAGTGGTTCATTTGCGTCAACTGTTCGGCTTTTTAAAGATCGAGGAAATGTTATTACTTTGTTTTGTATAAATAAACGGTTTTTTGTTTCTTTGTTTGAGTTTTACAAATGATAATTTAAAAATTGTCAAACGTTATCGGTTTTTTGGGGTGGAGGATAATTGACATTGAGTCTCGGGAATCGCAAAAAAATTTCACAAAAAATAGTTTTCATTTTGTGGAAATTTGAAATTTTATTCAATTTAAAAATTTGCCAATTATTGGCGTAATGTCACTTGCGTCAAATAAATGACAGTTTATCCCAAAAATTAATTCTGTTATGTTGGGGACAGTTGAGTCTGCCTGCTGAAAATTGAAGAAATTATATAGGACGGTTGGGTGCGGCAGTTGAGTGCGATGAGGGAAATTATTAAAAATTTTATATTTTTCAAAAAATCGATACTAATCGATAAAATCGATATCAATCGATAATTATTTTTAAAATTAATTCATAAATATTTATATTTTCAAAAAATCGATATCAATCGATAAAATCAATACTAATCCATAATTTACTTTTAAAAAGTTCAATTTTAAAAAAATCGATACTGATCGATAATTCTTTTTTAAACGATTATATTTTCCAAAAAGATCGATAAAATCAATACCAATCGATAATTTATTTGCTGGAATTCTTAATTTTTTCAAAAAACGGGTTTTCAACTTTTGCCATTCCGCTCTCAAAATGAGCACCGAACTGGCCATAATTTTTAATATTTATTTTTTTCTCTAACTACACTATTTCTTTTTTCTAATTTCTCTAAACAACAGGGAATCATTTACTCGAGATTTTTATTAAGGAACGTCCAAGCTAAGCAAGGACAGTTGAGTCCTGTCTAGGTTCATACAAAACACAATGAAAACAGCCAAAACATTTTATAAAACAAAATAAAAACCCATCAAATTAAAAAAAAAAGAAAAAAAAGAATGAAAAAAACAAAAAAAGAAACAAAAATTAAAAAAAGGTTGCTGTAGAAGCACGCCTTAAATCCATTGAATGACAAACTTGTTGTTGCTTTTCCTGTTGATGTTTCTGCTGGGAATTGTTCAAGTCTGAAAGAAAAAAAGCATTTAGTGTAATTTTGGACTCCATTTAAAGCTCAATATTTCCGTAAATTTTTGATACACTTGACTGGGTAGATTGGAGGGGGATTACACAAATTTTTCTCCTTATTTTTACCTAAAGTATATGGAGGTGCCCTACAAAGTTCAAGGAAAATAGTCTGTTATAAATAGAACAAAGGGTGAAATGTTCTTTGGGGAATACGAATATGTCAACGAGGAGTTTAGACGATGTTTTGGGACAATAAAAAGTAAAAACAGATACATTCAATTGTATCGGAAACTTGAAATCCCAAAATTATTCAGAAATCAACTCAAAAAACCCCTCAACTAAAAATAAATAAATTACCATTGTCTCAATCACGCTTTCCTTCCCTTCCAAACATTCACAACCATAAGCCGCCTTGTCTGTCTCCGCCAGGAACGTCCAACCAAGGAGTGTGTCCATCCGCAGTTGAACATGTTAAAAAAAAATTTTTTAAAAGAATTCTTAAACTTATTAAATAACCTTTCAAGCCAGCTTTTCAGGAGCATGTTGTTGTAGGCCAAAGCAACATCAAAAAATTGTCCAGAGGGCGTCGTCATCAATTGGGCTCAAATCTAAAAGAAAATAATTATTTAATGAAAAATAAAAAGGAAACCCCCAGAGTATTGAACCCGCGACCTATTCTCATATAACCATTAACGCTACCAACTTAACCAAATGTCAATACGAAAGACTTTCACATTTTTTTCTCTATATACAAATGTGAATTTTGAATTTGAGGGATCTTTTCTAATCATTCAACTCAAAAGCCCGTAAAAGAATTAAAAACCTTTCAAACTTCAGAATCTGCACATCTCCAAGCCAAATAAATGCAACCAGCAATTCTGACTTCTTGTTGAAGCGAATGCACCATTTGCCATTTGTCCTCTGTGTTGTGGAATGTTGTGATTCAACCGTTCAGCCATTTCCTAAAAAACAAAATATCATCTCGACCGAACAAACAGAAAAACCTGAACAAACTCTGCAGCCTCTCTTCTATATTTAAGTTCAGCAATCAAATCCATGGACATTCTAGATGGAAGCCTAGCAAGCTCATCGTCCGCAAAATACCATTTTGGTTTCTTTCCAAGTTTGCTAGATAATGGAACTGGTTCTGTCATTTTTCAAGCTCCATACTGAAAGCTCTAAAAATGTTTAAAACCCCTTCCCTATACCAGACAATTGCTAAACACAATTTCAAATCGAATTTGGAAAAGAGGATTAATAAAGGATTAACTCAGGGATTATTTGCGGACAAAACTTGCTGGTGCGAAAAAAAGCAACAAACAAACCTTTTCATTTTTAACAAGACTCCCTGGACGTCCAAAGTGCTTTGATGATTTTATTGCTTCTTCTTTGTTCCTTGTTCTTCTTTTTGTTGATTTTTTTTGTTCTTCTTTTTGCTGATTTCTTCTTTGTTCTTTCTGATTTGTTGTTCTTCTTTTTGTTGATTTTTGAGTTTCTTCTTTTTTGTTTCTTCTTTGTTTGTTGCTGCTGGACAATTTTTAGAGGCATGGCACTAAATAAGTTAAATGAGTTTGTTTAGGCAAAGTTATAAACTAACCATAAAGCTGATGAGCAGTTATCAAAGTACCATAGAAGCAACAAGTCCCATGAAGATGCCAGCCAGACCTCGCAACCCCATACAGAAGGAAGAACTCCAAGCAGATGCCAGGAGAATTCCATACACCGTCCGTTAGAACTCCAACAAAGACAGACTCCAAACAAATGCCAGAAGAACTCCTACAAATGCCGAAGCATTTGCTAGAACATTCCCCCAACATCTGACGGAACATCCGCTCATTGTCGCAAGAATCTTTCGCACAGTGCTGGGTTATTCCCCCGCACATTAGCCGGAACATTCCCCCACATAAACAGATGAAGAACTCCAAGCAGATGCCAGGAGAATTCCATACACCGTCCGTTAGAACTCCAACAAAGACAGACTCCAAACAAATGCCAGAAGAACTCCTACAAATGCCGAAGCATTTGCTAGAACATTCCCCCAACATCTGACGGAACATCCGCTCATTGTCGCAAGAATCTTTCGCACAGTGCTGGGTTATTCCCCCGCACATTAGCCGGAACATTCCTCCACGCAACTAAAACCCTCGCAACACGCCTAAAGGACGCACGCAACGTGCCAAAGGGGACTTGTGCTTTTGATGTTGGAGAAGAGAGCTCCACATCCGCCTCTACTGCTAAAAATGTGATTTCATTTCGAAAGTTAAAGAAAACTCAAACTAACGTTTTAACACAAAACCAGATTGATGAAGTCCAGATGCAGCAGCTTCTTTGGTTGCAAAGCATACAAAGCACTGAATGAAAAAATATAAGGAATGTTGTTGTATTAAAACACGGCAAGTTTTGTCCACAAAATGGGAAAAGATAGAGAAGGGGGAGTGAAGGGCAACTGAAATTGCCCCAAATACAAGCCAACCACCATCATCATCGGTCATCTAATAGTTCTAAAAAGAAAAATAAACATGAGGCAATTAATTAGTTGAATAAAAATTTAGGATATCGACCCCGTTCCGATATTACGTGTGTCGGCAACAGGAAGTCAGTTAACAAGGGTTCGATGAATCCCCCGCGTTTCAAGAGAGTAGCCCGAAAATACTCAATATTTACAAAAATCGGTTAACTAAGGTTTCGTGGAGTTGAGGGAGCTGGTCTAACAAAAAAACTTTTGCAAACCTGATGATCAACAGCTCCAACAGCATTTGAAGCGACGACAATTATGTTTCGAGGGCTCAGAATTTGTCCTTGCGTTAAAATGGCTGAAGTTGTTCCTTGTTGTATTTGAAGTTGGAGGATGGGAGCCTGATGTGATGTTTTGTAGCACCTAAAAGACAAGTTTGATAAACTTGAAGCATTTCACAAAAATCCAAACCTTATCGAATGTGCTGGTTGAAAAATTGTACAGTTGTTTAGAAGAATTGGAATATGTTGTTGAGGCGAGCCAGTGCCTTGAATGTTGAGCATGGACAATTAAATTAGTCCTTCGAAAAAAAACATTTTTTTGTCTAAAAATAAAAAAATATTGTTTACCCCCTCTATGGAATAAAAAAGAAAAGGCGAAAGAAAAGTGTGAAAGAAAAGTTGAGGAAAAACAAATGCTCAAAAAAAGTATCCCTCTTCAATTATTGATCTTTGTTGTTGAACTTTGCTCAGCTTGCAAAAATATGTACTGGTTAGAGAAAAAATCGATATTTTCCCTCATTCTCGCGTAGAAAAACAAATTTGTTTTCTCTAACCAACACATAGTTTTGCTTATCTGAGCAAATATCGACAATAAAAATCAATAGGAAATACTCTCAAAAAGGTAAAACAGACGAAACATTAAAATTTTGGGCAAACCGCCCATATAAACATGAAAACACAACAACGTTATGGCCAAAAAACAGCTATACTCAAACTCCCCTACCCTTGCGAGACGGTTAGATTTCCCGTTTAACCCGCCGTGAGGCGCAATGAGAAGCCGCACTGAAATTTCGGCACTGAAAACTATTTTTCCATTTTTATTTTTCTTTCGTTCTCTGACCGTCTCTCTTTTTCCTATGTACTCTCTCTTTTCAAGAGCAATTTTGCAGCAACGTCTAAGAAATTCTCGGATTAATTTTACATTTTTTTTATCCAGATTTTTATCCAGAAAATAATTTAGTTTGCAAAATGTCTCAAATCAGAGGTAAAGCTCGTCTGGATCGTGTCGTGGATTGGTTTCGTAAGGAGATGCCACCAAAGCCGTATTTATTCGAAAAACCTAAAAATCCTCGGGATTTTCCAATGCCTTGGTTTTATAATACGTATGTTTTTTTGTTAATTTTATTTCTAAAAAAATATTTTTTTTCAAGTTTTAACAAGGCTTTTGGACGTTTTATGGAGCGCCAAGGAGTTCACTTTTACAATAATGTGTTTAACAAGACAGAAATTGGACTTTATTCAAAAGATTGGAATCCTCGTGTTCATGGAATTTATTGTCATTGGCGTTATTATGGGAAAAATCGTTTGTTATTTTTTTATTTTTAAATTATCAAAGTAATTTTTTAGAAGATATTCCTTTCTCCGAAGTAAAACTGCGTGATCTACGTGCTTGGTTTGGACGTCGTGATTATTCGCCTTCAGCCATGTAATTCTTTCAGTAATTATCTAGTCTATTGGTCCCTAGTAGAAAATGAGGAAGAAGTGCTCTTTTGATGTTTTTGATTTTTTCCATAAGAATTCTATTCTTTCCCGAACCTGAATTCTGCCAGGTCGAATTCGGTTCTCTCTCGGCACACTCGATTGCCTACTGCCTACAAAAATATAGAATGAGGACTTTCTCCTCATTTTTTCTAGGGCCAGTAAACTAGATAATTACCCTTCTATTAAATTTATTTTTCAAGTTGGGCGGAATTTTGTCGTTTGATTTATCTGTATCGCCGTGATTATTTTAGTGGTGCTTATTTTCCGAATCCAGTTGAGTTTTTTGCTCGCTATTATTTCCTTATAATGTTGTTGGCCTTTGTTATCAGGTTTTTTAGACTTTTTTAACTCTTTAAAATTTTATTTTTTTATAGAGGACTTATATTAAATGATTTTGATCATACAAAGGAGGCATTGTACCATTGGTAGATTAAACAGGAATTAAGGAAAGATGAGTATATTTAGATGAATATTATAAAGAAAAGTAAAAGCAAGTTTTTTTCTTTTCAGTAAAAATAGTTGAATTTTGTTTTTCTCGTTTTTTGACTTTCTTTAAAGGAGAAATGATTTGTTTGTTAGATAAAGTGAGGAATATTTAAATGTTTGCAATTTCGTTTATAAATAATTATATTAAATTATTATAAATATTTTTTATTGTTTTTTAAACAACTTATATAAATATAGCTATGGGAAGTTCACAAAATACTCTCACATCAAGAGGTTTATTAATTGTTTTAGAAGGGCTTGATAGAAGTGGAAAAACAACTCAGGCACGTCTCTTGTTTGAACATTTTAAAAGTTTGGGTATTGATGCTAGAATTCAACGTTTTCCAGGTTAATTTCTTTAACTAATTTTTAACAATTATTTTTAATAGACAGAGAAGAACCAACAACAGGACCAGCTATCAATAAATTCCTCAAAAATGCAAAAAATTTAAATGAAAATTCTGAGGCTATACATCTTCTCTTTTCTGCAAATCGATGGCTTTTAAATTCAAAAATGAGGGAAGAATTGCTTTCTGGAAAGAATTTAATTGTTGATCGGTAAATATTTAAATTAAGAAGATTTTTAAAAAAATTTTTGTAGTTATAGTTATTCTGGAATTGCTTATTCTATGGCTAAAGGAATTAATAAATGCTGGGCTTGTCAACCAGAAGTTGGTTTAATTCGTCCCGATTTGGTTTTATTTTTTGATGTTTCTCCTGACAATACAAGCAAGCGCGGAGGATTTGGAGAGGAAATAATGGAAAGAAGGTAAAATAATTAATTGGGGTACTCCTTAAGATAAGATTGAGAAATTTGAGATTTTTGAGAATGCCCTTCCATTCCTTGGCACTACCTCCTCCTTCCCCTTTTCCCGTCTAGAAAAATCCTAGTAATATATTTTTAATTTTAAATTTTTAAAGTGAATTTCAACAAATTGTTTATGAAAAAATGGCAATGCTTTTTGACAAAAATTCCTGGAAGGTTTTTTTATTTTGATTTATCTATTTTTTTTAATCTTTAGAGAATTGACGCTTCACTTTCAATAGAAAATGTTCATGAAAATATATTGAAGGAAGTTTCTCTTTTATTGGATAAAACAAATAAACCATTAAAGAAGTTTACTTTAAATGATTTTGGTATTCTTAATTAATTTTTTTTATTTTTTAATTTTGAAAAGACAAATACCTATATTTATTTAAAAATTAATTTATTGTAAAGAATGTGCCATAAATTTCCCTCACAATTTTTTTCGAAAATCGAATTCTTCGACGCTCATTATATGGAGGTGAGAATTTATGGGACAATATATTTGTATTAATTAAAGACATATTTATACAATATATCGAAGAATAATATAAAATTGTAAATTTATATTAATAAAATTTTGTTGCCATAAAACGAATCGAAAATATTTTGGGTTTAAAAAAATATTAAAATTTTGGGTAAAATGAGTAATAAATGTTAGAGGAAATATTAAATTGTTGGAACAATTTTTAGCATATATTAAAAATTATTAGGGAAATTAAATAAAATATTTTTTTTCTGAATTTTTTTTAATTATTTGAATTATTATTAATTTCTGTCTGGGAAGAGAAAAAATTAGAAATACTGCTAAACATACTATTGTTGTTTCCTTTTATTTTTTTATTATTTTTTGCCGATTGAATGATTGGTGGGGTAGAAGAATTGTTTGAAGAAAAAGAATTTTTTCTGCTTAATAAAATTTGTCCACCACTAGTTGTCGAATCTGCAGGCATTTTTTCAGTTTGTTCGTGATGTCCTTTAGCATTTTTTAAATGTCTGTCCAAATTTGTTTGTTGCCCAAAACAACGGTCACAATGTGAACATCTAACTAGTGAAAATTAAATATTTAAATTAAAAATATAATTAAAATAACGAACCGAAAAGGTTTTTCTTTATTGTGTATATTACGTACATGTCGTTGTAAATTTGAACTTATTGAGAAAGACCGTTCGCAATGTTGGCACTATAAAGAATTTTTATAGAATAAATTAAAAAAAATTAAAATAATAATTTAAATGGGTTGGCAAACAAAAATGATTAAAGGACAAAAAGGAACACAAAAGGAATCGAACCTGGGACCCTTACTCATTCCGCAGTTTTGAATACCAGTCCTCCAATTTTGTTTCTTACCTTATATGGTTGTTCACCAGTATGCGTTCTTAAATGTCTCGTTAAATTAGCTGAGCGTGGAAATACTTTTTGACAAAATCTGCATTGATAACGTTCTTTAATTGTTTGTCCCGTAATTCTTGTTCCATTAATTTTGCCTTCTCTACTTTTTCTAATGCCTTTTCTTTGATTAATTTTTCCAATTCCTTCTAATTTTCTTTTTGATATTTTTTGATTAATTTTTAATAATTCATTTATATTGTTCTTTGTTGTTTCTTTTTGCTGTTTTTGTCCCAGTTTAATAACAGATGGAGAATTATTATCATTAATATTTGTTGTTGTTGATTGCCATTGATTTGATAATGCTGACTTAAAAAAATTTTTTTAATTAAATTTTCTTTCAAATAACCCCTTTAACCCTAAAGAGGAGATCTTTACTTTTTCAAGAAAATTAAAAAAAATAATTTCCCCAAGCGAACTCGAACCCACGACCTCAAGGTTATGATTCTAGTCTCGAACTCATGAGGGCATGGGCTCGAGTCCGCTTAGGGAAATAATTATTTATTTTTTTGAAAAGGCAATATACGAATTTTCTAAGATAGAATTAACTTACAAAAATAAATAAAAAATTAAACGTACAAATTGCTGTGCACTAGGAATATTATTTACACATCCTCCTCCAACTCCTCCTCTTTGAAGTAATCCAAGAAAAGCACTAGCAGAATATAAAGAAGCTAATGTTGGTTGATCTATAATTGTTTGTTGTTGTCCTAATTCATATTTTTCTTCCTTTTCATGCTTCTTTTGTTGTCCTTCAGGAATTGTTGAAATTGATAAATCAGAAAGTGGAGATGATGATGATATAATTAATTTATTTCTTCCAGAAGTGTTTAAAGAAGAATTTGGTGATGATGATTGCCGATGCTCTCTATTTAAATAAAAAATAGAACTCTTTTTCTTAAAAAAATTAAAAAATAATTTCTCCAAGCGGACTCGAACCCATGACCCCCAAGCGGACTTAAGGTCATAGACCTTGAGGTCGTGGGTTCGAGTCCGCTTGGGGAAATTATTTTTTAATCTTCTTGAAAAAAGCAAAGGCTTACATATCCAAATGAGATAGACCAGAAGATCCACATTCTTCTGTTGTAGAACTTGGATCTGGTGAACTTTCCCCATCAGAATTTGTCAATTTAGTTTTTCGAATAGAGTCGTTATTATTAAAAAGATTAGACGATGTAAACAAATTTTCATTTTCAATATTTATTCCATTGTTTAATTTAAATGAAGGAGCATTAACTTTAAAAAATTAAAATTAAAAAAACCCTCTTTAAAAAATTACCTGAATTTAAATTTCTAGCCATAGCAGCGGCTGCTGCCATTGCCAAAAAAGAAGAAGAATGTGTTAATGATGTAGTAGATGGATGTCTTGGTAATAAATAACAAAAATTATTTGATGAAGGGAAAAGAGAAGATGAAGAAGAATTATTTTGATTATTATTTTGCCAAAAATTTGGAGAAGGGAATATTTGTGTTGTTGTTGATTTAGGTGTTAAAAATAAATTATTTGAAGAATGAGTTGATTGTTGTTGTTGTTGAATTTGTTTAAGAAACAATGAAGATGCTAATGAAGAATTTGAAGAAGAGGAAGAAGAAGAAAATGGTGTTGTTGATAATTGGTTAGATAAAGAATTATTTAAGGAAAATGGGCTATTCATAATAATTAATGGATTTGTTGGTGTTGTGGATGAGGGAATGAATAACTTTAAAAATGAAAATTTTCTTTAAAAACTATAGACAGTTGAATCTCAGTATAAGGTAAACCCTTGGGTTAAAAAATTCGGATCTTCTACTAAGATGTATATTAAATAGGAGGTATCACTTAGGTACCTCACATTTACCTTCTCCCCCTCCCGCACCCAAAGGCAAACCAAATTCTCTTAAATAGAGGTATATCTAGGGGGTATCTTCGAGGTTCTTCTATATTTTTAAACCAAGAATTAATTAAAAGAACCTTATTATTCTCCTGTATTTCAATATTTTGTTGTTGCTGTTGAATTAATTGTAAATTATTGTTTAAATGCAATAAAGGTTTAAATAAATTTAAATTAGCATTTGAAGAAGAATTGGAAGAAGAATTAAAAGCCTTCATTGATATTTCTGTTGTTAAACGTTCAGAATGTATTTTTTTGTGTCTACAAAGGTTTGAATGTTGAGTATATGCTCTGGGGCAATAATTACAACGAAAAGGTTTTTGAGGATGTAATGAACTGGGTGAATGATGGACTGAACTTCCGTGTTGTTTTAAGCCCCTAAAAATTGTTTTTTAAGGAAAAAATATTTTTAAAAAATTTATTTTAAATTTCGAATAACCCGGCAGAAGAAAATTTTTTAGAACAAAGTAAACAGCGATGTCCAATAGTTGACGAGGGAAGACCACAAAGTGATGCACGTCTTTGACGGTGTTGATGAGGATTAGAAGATGATGATTGCCTATAAAAATAATTTAAATAAGGAGAATAATTAAGAATAAACTAAATTGTGCCCTAACTTAATTTTTAGAGTTAGACATTTTCAAATTTCCAGGCCTGTTGCCTGGGGTTTTTAACCAAAATAACCCGGGCCGAGGTTTCCGGGCCTAAAAACCTGAGAAATCGGGTTTAATCAAAATACCCCGTTTCCGAACTAAAAATCCAAAAAACAGAGGTAAAAAATCCTTAGAAACCGGGCTAACCCCAGTCCGGGTGTTGAACTCCAACATTTTTCCTATTAAATTTTATTTAAAATAACCTTCTATTTAAATTCAAAATTTCATCATCTTCTTTATCACTTTCACTTTTTATTTGATAATTTAATTCTTTTTGTTTATCTTCTTCTAACAAATCTAAAGAATTAATACGAGGTCTCGGTTTTGGTTGGCTTTGTTTTCGACGACGATGACGACCATCTTTTCTTTTTTGTTCTGAATCTGTTGAGGTTTTTGGTTGTTGTTGTTCTGTATTTGTTGAAGAACGATAATAATAACGACGTTTAAGTAATTGACGTGAAAGGGATTCTAATGAACGTGAATTTGTTGTTGATATTAACGATGGACTGCTTAAAAAATAAAAATTATTTTTTGGATTTTTGGAAATTTTTTTGTGAATGAACTTAATTTCTAAAAAGGAAGGGAAGAAAACCCTTTTCACTTTCTTGCACATTTTTTTAAAAATTTCTATTCATTTATTCCCTCTCTTTTCTTTATCCTTCTTCGCGCATTGCCAGTTCCGGATGAAGAGCAATTATGCGGATGAACCCAAATAAAAAATAAAAGATTTTTTCAATCTTTTCATAAAAGTTAGATCATTAAAAGGGCAAAGGAGGACAGGATGTAAATTTTTCCTTTTTTAGCTTTCACTTCTTTTTAAAGAAAAATGATCGAGAGAGGATTTCTCTCTCCCTTCCTCCACTCCCCCTTCACTTTTTAATTTTTAGAAAAAAATCTTTCTTTTTTTTGTAAAGAAGTAATTGCACGATCATTACGTTTCTTTAAATCTGCAGGCATTCATTCACTCTCCTCCTTTTTACTTCTCCACGCGGATGGCGCAATCTGGGTCAGCAGCGGATGAAAACAAAGGAATAAAAGAATGACTGGAGGGCTTAGGAAAAGTGAATGGAAAAATGAAGAAGAAAAGTGAAAATTGTGCCGCTCGTCCCATTTTCGGCGTTGAATGAAAAAATGGAAGAAAATGAAAGTGCGAGGTGAATAGAAAATTTATAAAAAAAAATAATTGAAAAATATATCTTTACGTATAAGGAAAGTAAAAAGAAAAAAATTTTTTAAGAAAAAATTTTCTAGCTTAAAAAATATACAAGTCAAAAGACAAATTTTTGGGGGAAAGGTAAGAGGAAAAGGACACAAAATAACGGTCTTAAATGATTGTAAATTAACAAGGATTTGTTACAATTTTTGTGAGATAAACACAAATAAAAATAGAAAATCCTTTACATTTTTTATTTAAAAATCTTTTGTGTCCATCCTGACCTTACAAAAGCAAAATGAATATTTTGAATCCAAAAATAGGCGAAGGAGACAAATAAAGAAGAGAGGTCAGGCAATAATGCGCGATATATATAAAAATTCTGGAGAAGAATGGGGAAAAAAGAAAAGGATATTTGGAAGGACTTGTTGGAAGAGTTTTATTGTTTAAGAAGAATTTTTAGAGCCAAATAAAATAAAAGTTTTTAAGAAAAGGTATTGAAAAGGTTAGTTTTTTGGGGAGGAATTTTTTAAGAGGATTAAATAGAAACTGTAAGAGAAGATTTGTGGGCCCAAATCATTTTAGTGTAGCTATTTACTATAAATAAATCCAATGAGATTGACTATACATCAGGGAAGGAGCCGTCACGATTCCCAAAACGGGAATTTATTTTTTATGTTGGCTCGTTCCCTGCTATACATATTCGCTTCTAAAAGTTAAAAAATAAATTTAAAGGTGTTGGAATTTCTCAAAGATTTTTTTAAAATGAATGTTGGATGAACACAGTTTTGAGAGTCAAAAAATTTTTTCAAAGGCGTGACTAAGAAACTTAATCTGCAATATCGAGATATGTGTAAATATATAATTTTGTGGATAAAAATATCAAACACTTAAGGGCTTTTGTTGCTTAAAAATAAGGAAAAGAAGAGTAAATACACAACTTATATTTTGTGTTATTTTTCTCCCATCTCAATCAAAAAAAATTTTTTTTCTAACACCTAATATTACATAAAACATTTCCTCAATCCTTATAAGAAAGTGGCAATTCTAGAAAAATAAAAAATTATTTTTTATTTACCTTTCTCTTCCTTTTAGTTCTCCAAATATTTCCGTTCGTTCCATATTACTGTTCTCCCCTGTCATCATCATTCGTTCTTTCTCAATAAGTTGTTGTTGTTCTTGAAGATTATCAATATAATTGCTTTGGTTTTGATTACTTTCCTTAAAAATATTTTTTTTTAACTTAAATTTTTATTTGAAAATTTAGTTAGTATGAATCCCCCAAAACTTTAATTTCTGGTGAGTCATTTCCGACCGACCCCCTGCTTCCCTTGTCCCATTTCAAAAATTTTTTCTAGCAAATTTATCCTACATATAAAGGTGTTAATTTTATATTTTCAAGTAAAACAAATAAAAAGGTATATTTTTGCTTTATCCACAACAAAAAATATATATTCGGCTGGAAAATAAATCTTTTAGGCAGAAGTTCTACAAGAGACAAGCTAAAATATATTTTCTTTTAAAAGAAGAAGATAATTGTTTTGTTGAATGATTATTGGTTGGAAGCATCCGGGAGAGTAAACCAAAAAAGAATCTTTTTAAAAAGAGAATATTTAGTAGTAGAACCACCCCACATCATCATCGCGGTTGGACGCATCTTTTGGAAATAATTGAAAAAAGGGCCTCAAAAAGGTTGAATGCCGACGGCAATTTGTTGCTTCCTATTTTCTTATATTCCTCCTCCCCCTACTCCTCCAATATTCTCGGTAAACAATACAAAAAAGAGATAATTGGTTGTAGACCGGCTGTTGGCCAATTCCAATTAGATGGGCCTTACGGATCGGAATTCCTCTCCCTTTTCCTCTTTCTTCTGCCAAAGGTGAGTTTATTTCCTAAGAAAGGCCAAGTGGGGAGAGCCTAAAGCAAATATTGGCCTAAAAAGGATTGAGAGAAAAGAAAATTGAAGAGCAAAAAAGAGGAAATGGACGAAAAATTGAAAAGACGGCCCAAAACTAAGGAAGAAGAAACGAAAAAAATTTTTGGGGGAAAAGGTGAATATAATAATAAAAGTCAGTCCATTAGTGTTGTTTATTGTGTTGTTAAGGAGGGGAATATAATAGAAAGGAGGAAATGCTCCTTTCTTGAATTTATATGCCTCAAAATAAATATACAATTAATTATTTGCCTTATTTAAAAAAACAACATTTGGAGGTTTATTTTTTGAATTTAAAAAAAAATTTTGTTAATGGGACATCTGGCGGGAAAGCATCTTTTCTACAAACAATTTTAATTCAAAAATTAAATTTAAAATACCTCTTGTTGCTCGCATTCCTCTCCAAATAAAGCATTTTCTTGATTTATTGATGAATTTACTTTTTTTGTATTTTCCTCGTTTTGATTTAAAATTGAAGACATTTTTTTAAATTCTAAAATAAAAAAAAAGATTAAAATATATTTTAAAAAATTAAAAAAAGATTTTCACTCTTTTTGCGGCCATTCATTGCTTTTTTAGCTCTAAAATTATTACGGTACGGAGAAGAGGCAAAAGAGAAACAAAGAAAGAGAAGAAGCTAAAATAAATTTGAAAGGTAAAAATAAATTTTAAAATCTCGAAAAGACTCAAGATTGAACTTGAATTTAAAAATATTGTGGATAATGAAATTTTAGAAAAATTCAATTACGTTTGGCCAGCGGATAGAAGGACCAAAGACAATTGGAAAAAGACAGAACATATTATGGAACAGCTGTTGAGTCTTGACTCAAGACTTCTCGGATTCTTCTAGTCTTATTCCTGATCTTGTGGAGTATTGATCTTAGAAAATATTCTAATTTTAACAACTCGACGACACTATGTTTTCCAATCGAGCACTGGAATTTTCTCTATGTTTTACCTGTAATTCTCATTTGTGGAGACACCGTCCTATTCAATTTTCCCCCTATATACCAATTAAATATTTAATTTTTAAGTTGTTCAATAAGCCGCGATCTAAACAAATTTATTAGTCGAACACCTGCTTTTATTTTTTAACCTCACTTATGTCCTCAATATGGCAATTTTATAAGAAAAGAGATAATCTTCTCTAGAAGGCCAAATTGACTGGTTAAAAAATAAGGAGAAAAAGGTTTTTATATTTTTGTTGTTATTGGAGTATTATTATTGAGGGAAAAGGAGGAGGAGGGGTATGGGAAGTGTAGATTTACTAGTATTTTTCTAATATTTTAGTAGACTATGGCAATCAAAAATGCAAGGCATTCCCGAAAAAAGAATGAAGGGGAAAAAGAGATGGTGGGGTGGTTTTTATTAATTAAGAAGATTCAAAAAATTATTTTTGGAAAGATTTTTTAAAATAAAAATATTAAAAATAAAGATAAAATTTAAAGAAGAAATGGGAGGAGTGTTTAAATATAAAAATACAGTATTTTTAAGAATTCAATGAATTTGAAGATGTTGTGTGTGTTTAAATGACGAAGCAAAAATACTAGAAGAGCCTAGTCATGCATATTTTTGATTTTCACACTTCAAGGCGTTAAAAGCTTTAAAAAAAGGTTTTTTATTAGAGAAGAAAAAAGAAAATGTTAAAAAGAATCTTAAAAATTTTTGGGGATATTTTTATACTTTGAAGGATGTGCCAACAATTCTCTTATTTATTAATGGTTTTGAGGATGTGCAATATTAATACTTAAAAAGGAAATGAGAGAAGAGATTGATGGGAGGCAGGTGAATTCGGACAATTATTTTTATGTCAAAAATGCAGCCGATGGTTGTCACTTGTTTAAAATCTTATTGTTGGTTGAACCTCTTCCCTAACTTTTTTACTTACCTTTATGCCCCCATTCGTTTCGGCACACATCTTCATTGCCTAATTTGCATTCCAATGATTTAACTAAAACACTAAACCAAATTATAAAGAATGAGGCATCCCTTCAAAAATGCCTAAAAAGAAGAAAGAAGTTGGGTGAAAGAAGAGCTACAGCCAAACAAACCAAAAAAATTCATCTCCAGCCAAACTAAACTGATTTGGCCACAACCGATGAGCAAGCGAAAAAAATATTTATTAGAACACATTTAAAAAGGTATTTAGGGGAGGGGGAAGGCAAAAAAATATATTTTTTTATTTAAAGGTTTATGCCCTTTTCCTCAATAAATACATTACTCTCTCCTTCTCTCCATGTTGTTAAGAAATTGGAATGATGATGATGAAGAAAGGGGGAGACGAGAATAAAGAAGACGAGAATGAAGGGGTTTTAAAAAAAAAGAAGAGGAGGGAGAGGACAGTATACCTCTCTTTTATAAAACATTGCTTCCTCTTTTTTTTTCACAATTATTTATTGGATGACTTTCTCATAATCATCTCATAACTAAAACACCAAACGGCCACCAACTTTATTGCATTACCTAAAACACCCATCCCTGAAGATTTTTATTATTTTAAATTGGTCGTCTTGGAAACACGTTAAAACATTATTTTGTCCGACCAATCATAAAAACTTGAAAAGCTGGCAGATGAAATAAAAAGAAATGATAGAAAATTTAACAGATGCCTTAATAAAATTTTCTATTTTCTCCAAGAAATGCTTAAAAAGAATAAAGAAAATATATATTGTTTAATTAACGTCACTACTCTCTTTATAAAAATTTCCCACACGAAGACGTTTAAAGCTTTGAATTAATAAAATGAAAGAGGAAAGATGGCTAATAAAAGAATTACTGTAAATACATTATATAAAAAATATTTTTTTAAATAATATTAATCAAATATTATCGTGTTTTTGAATGAACTTTGACAAATAAATGTTAACAATTTTTGCATTCTTCTATAAAAGAAAATCATTTTGAGAGAGATCCTCAACTTTCAATAAAAGAATCACATTATAATTGAATATGGAGTTATTAGACCTTTCACTCTCATAAAAATAACAATAGAAAGTTTGGATGATCCTAAGGAAGACAAACATTGAAGTCAATATAACCTCAGTCGAGTAAATAAACAAATAAAAATTAATAAATAAATCAACAAGTTTATCCAGAAGAAAATTTTTTTATTTTTTGGTGTAATCAAATAAACCAAAAAGCACATAGAATTTCAAAAATTTTTAAAAATTCAAAAAAAAATTTTAAAAATTCGAAAAAATTTTTTTGAAATGGGCACCCAAACATCCCATACCATCGTAAGCGCCCATCATGGTGCTACAGTTACAAGGAGCAAACAAAAGGGCGCGCAAAAGCAAATTTTTCGGCGCGGCACGGTTTGGCGTAACCCATCATAATTTAGTTCAAAATTGTCTAATCAAGCTGATTTTGGTGTCAACGACCCAGCTCTTTCAAATAAGCTATCATAGCATTTCAAATTTCTGACCCCAAAATCAGAATTTTTCTGACCCCATTTCTCTGACCAATTTCTGACCCCAAAATCACCCTACTGCGCCGAATATCTGGCGCTTGTGCGCGCCCTTTTGAGGTGTACCCTGCCATGAATTACTTTATAAATCCTAAACAAACTTTAGCTAATTTTTAACCAATTTCTATTTTAGATACAAAAAATTATTTTAAAATGTGTTCGCGTGTCAATGTAGTTGGTGTTCGTATTTTAGACAATCCTTCAAAACCAACAGATCCATTTAAATTGGAAATAACTTTTGAATTATTCGAGAATATTAAAGAAGGTTTTTTTTCAATATTTTAAATTTTTATTTTAAATTTAATTAAGAGGTTGAATGGGAGCTTGTTTTTGTTGCAACTGACGGAAAAGAAGAACACGATCAAGTGCTTGATTCTGTAGTTATTGGACAAGTACGTGAAGGACGACATAAATTCGATTTTGAAGTTTGCTGATTAATTTTATTAAGATTTATATTATTTTTTAGGCTCCGGCACCTCAATTACAAAATCTCCGTCCAGAGGACTTTATGGATGTTACGCTTTTATTGTTAAAGTGTAAATATCGTGATCAGCTTTTTATGAAGATTGGTTAGTCTAAAATAGAAATATTCTTCTTTGTGGGCTTTTTACGGACTTTTTCTTTCTATGACGAAAGAGAAGTTCGCGAGCGCTCAGAAAACGAAAATTGATTAATCCTTTAGTTAAAATTTCATTGCAAAAAAATTAATTTAATTTGTAGGTTGGTTCATCACACATACTTATATTGACGCTGAATTGATCGAAAATCCACCTCCTCGTCCAATAATTGAAAAGGTTTCTTAATTTACTTTAAACAATTTTAAAAATATTTTTAAGTTACAAAGAACCGTTGTCACTGAAGATGTTCGTGTAACAACTTATCCAATCAAATGGGACGAAGACCTTAACAATGGGACAGTAGCAGGTCTGTCTTATTTTTAAAAATATTTTTCCCTAAAATTTCTATTATTTGTAGAGGATGAAAACGAGGCGATGATTGACGAAGATAATGATTTGGATGGAATTAATGGAGATGGTGACAATTCAATTCAACAATCACAGGGGGATCAAGTTCCGCCGGTTGGCACAGATTTGTAAGAATTTTGAAGAATGTTTGACTTTTGGATTTTATTTAATTATTACAGGTCTCAATTGATGTAAAACATTTTTATTTTAATTTATTAACACAATAAAAATCTGTTTTAAAATCTCGACATTTTTGATAAATTTAATGTAAAGTTGGTACTTGTTTTTATACGAAATAGAAAAGTCAACAACAATCCTTTTTATTCAAATTTATCCCAACAAAATAACAATTAATTCGTAACACACAATTTTATAATCTCATACTTCTTAACGATAAGATTTCTGATAACGAGCACGAGCACCAGGTCCTCCAAACTTCTTCGGCTCGTGACGTCTCGGATCGGCAACAAGCAAATTACGATCATAAGCAACAAGTTGATCCTTCAATTCTTTCTTGCTTTGCTCATCCACATTTTTCTGGTAATAGGCCACCAAAACTTTAGCAATTGACTGTCGAATTGCATAAATTTGTGCAACATGACCACCACCTTTGACACGGATGCGAATATCCATTCCAGCAAATTTGTCCTTTCCTACAATCAACAATGGCTCTTGTAGCTTAATACGAAGAATTTCAGGTTGCAAAAATTCTAAAGGACGGCCATTGACCTGAAATGTATTATAGGAAGTTATTGAGTCCAAAAATAAATAAAATTTTAAACCTTGATTAATCCTTTTCCCTTTTTGGCATATGCCACAGCAGTAGCAGTCTTTTTTCGACCAAAAACTTGAACAGGTTGTGCAGTCACTTGAGGCTTCTCAACGGTTGTCATTTTTAAAAACTTAAAGGAATTAAAAGTAAAATTAGTAAAAAGCCATAAAGGACAATAAAAATATTTAAAAGATAGAACTGCTCATTAGAGGGAATATTCAATATAAATTATTTTAATTCAAAAAATAAAAAACAATTTTATGATTCAATCTGTTCTTCATTTTCATTCATTTCTTGTTTAACCTCATCAGAAACAGCGGGATCCCACCAATCAACACATCCAAGTCCCATATCAAGCATAGAAGCCTTAAAAAATAAATTTTAGAAATGAATAAATGTAAAATATTCAAACCTCAATTGTCATTGCACTTGTTGAATCGCTTGAAGTTCCCGGCTCCAAACTGTGATATTTGACAGAGACAACCTTAAACCTGTGAAGGGATAGAAAACAAGCATTTTGGTTCAATACCTAACACGCCTTCCTGGATCCATATAAAATTGAGTAACAGTGTCGTCATTCTGATATTCCCAATACCATATTTGAACCTTCTCGTCACTAAAAAAGAATAAAATAAGAAAAAACCTTTAAAAACAAACAATTTTGAAACGTCTGGAAGTTTATCTGGCGCAACTTTAATATCATTGAAAAAATGTAAAGTTAAAGTTAATCCATCTCTATTAGATTGTGATATAATTCCTTCAATAATTTCATTAATAATTGGTTGGAAAACAACATAACGAAAAATTATTGGAGTATGAGTAGAAGCATTGCCAGGCTAAAGAAACTTTTTTTCAAATTAAATTTCATAAAACTTACAAGAATGAAAGAATCCCCAATCTTTTTAAAATCATAAAAGGTTATGCAGAGACCAACATTAGGAATTACCTAAAAAATTTTTAAAGCAATTTTTAAGTCTAAAAATTAAGAATTACATAATTAGCAAATTGTTTATTTATTTTGCCAACTAGTGTCGGCACAAAATCTTCACCAAGAACATTTGGAGCAATTTCTACAATATGGCTTATCGTTGACAGAACAAACATTTTCTCCAAGAATTTTTTGGTCACTTTAACGAGGTACTTCAAAAGGTTAATTAGGGGAAAAATGTTAAAAGGGTAAATGACAAAAAGGTAAACGACAAAAGGGTAAGTGATGAAAAAGGTCAATTTTCCAACTAATGATTGATAATAAAATTTTTTATGAAATTTTAGCCTCATGATTTTAAATCATCGGATATTCCGAATTATTAAACAAATGGATGCTATTCAAATAGCAAAACGTGGATTCAAAACAGAATTATTGCCACGTGGTGGTCGAGCCTTTATAAATGGTTTTTTAATTTTTAAACTATTAAAATCACAAGTATTTAGGTAAATGGATTGAAGCTTCAAATGGCCACCGCTTTGATGTTGTTGATCCTTATTCAAATGAAACAATTATCGATGTTTCCAATTGTGGTCCTCAAGATGCACAAATAGTAAGATTAATTTTTAATTTAAATGTTCTAATAGAAGCCTACTCAATGGAACCCATTGAATAATAGGTGCCTAGGGTTTCTATTAGAACATTTACACTAAATTAAAACTAAAAATTATTTTTTTGTAAGGCTGTTGCTGCAGCTCGCAAATCCTTCTCTAGATGGACAAATGAGTTTACTGCTAAAGAAAGAGGCGCAATTTTGCATAAATGTTTTGAAATTATGAAGGTTAAAGAGGAACAATTAGCTGAGTTATTAACAATGGAGCAAGTATTTGTTTGAATCCTCAATGTTAATTTTAAATATTTTTATTAAGGGAAAACCTCTTTCAGAAGCAAAAGCAGAGATTCAATATTCAGCCTCCTTTTTTGAATGGTATGCAGGAGAGGCACGTAGAATTTATGGTCAAATTGTTTCCCCATCTAAATTAAATAGACAACATTTACATTTGCGGGAACCTGTTGGTGTTGTGGCTGTTATAACTCCGGTTGAGTTTTAAATTTTTTAAAATATTCTTTAAAAAAATTTTAGTGGAATTTTCCATGTGCAATGATTTCTCGTAAAATAGGAGCTGCCTTGGCTGCTGGATGCACTGTAATTGTTAAACCTGCAGAAGACACACCACTTTCTGCGCTTGCATTAGCTGAAGTAATTTATTAATATTTTATAAAATTCTTTTTTTTAAAAGATCTCTCAACAAGCAGGAATACCCAGCGGTGTTTTTAACGTTATTCCAGCTGACAGAGAAAATACTGCAGAGATTTCTAAATTTCTTTGTTCATCTCATGATGTTGATTGTATTTCTTTTACTGGAAGTTCGGCTGTTGGAAAAATACTTTTAAGTCAATCTGCATCAACGGTTAAACGAGTTTGTCTTGAATTAGGAGGAAATGCGCCTTTTATTGTGTTTAAATCCGCAGATTTGGATCAAGCCGCTCAAGTATTTTTTAAATAATTTCTTTTTAATTGTAAATTTACAGGGAGCAGTTGCATCTAAATTTCGTTGTTCTGGACAAACTTGTGTATCAGCCAACCGTTTCTTCATTGAAGAATCTATTTTTGAAGAATTTCTTGACAAATTAAAAAATAAAGTTGAAACATTAAAATGTGGACATGGAATGGAGAAAAATATAGATCAAGGGCCTTTAATAAATAAAGCTGCGGCAGACAAGGTTTTTTTCATTTTGAAGGTTTTTCTGTTTATTAAAAATAATTTAAGGTTTCAAATCTTTTAAAAGATGCGTTGGAAAAAGGTGCTGAACTTGTGACTGGAGGTGAATTTATTCCAGACACTAATATTTTTAAACCAACAATAATAACAAATGTTAATAACGAAATGGAAATTGCAAATGCTGAAATTTTTGGACCTATAATTGCTTTACAAACGTAGGAAATAGAATAGTATAGTTAATTTTCAAATATCTATGTTAGTTTTGAGACTGAAGATGAGGTTGTTGAACGAGCTAATGCTACAAGAAATGGACTTGCAGGTTATGTTTTCACAAAGGACTATTCGCAAATTAATAGAATTAGTAAAGCAATTCAAGTTGGAATGATTGGAATTAATGAAGGTAAAAAAATAAATTTTAAATTGGTAAATATTTCCCTTTCAGGAATGATTTCTTGTGCTGAAGCAGCATTTGGTGGAGTTAAAGAATCAGGGCTAGGGAGAGAAGGGGGTGGACAAGGAATTGATGAATTTACCCAATGGAAATACGTTTGTATAAACACTGAATAGACTTTATTTATTTGTGTCTTTTAAAAATTTATATTTTGATAGAGTAAACCCGATGAAATACTTTTAAACATTTTTACTAAAAAATAACATGTGTAAAATAATCTAAAAATATTTAAATTTATGAAACGAAATTTTTAAAGACAAAAATCACATATTTATAAAGCTGCAAAAACGAATCGAGAGTGATCATTCCCAGGCTTTTTGAATACTTTGATGACGAGATATCCTCTTACAAATATAACTGGCGACAGTCAAAAATACCATAACAAGAAAAATGAAAGCATAATCGAAATCGTCCTTCAAAATGTCAAATGTTCCACTAAAAAGTAATGATTGTTCTGAATTTAATATTTAAAGAAACCTCGGCATAACACGGGTGTAAAAGAGATCTAATCCAAATACAAAAATAAGTGAACTCGATTCAAGTCCTGACGGTCTAAAAATGTTAAAGGAATTGAAAAAAATAAAAGTGAAGAAACTAACGCTGATCTAATTTCTCGAACTCTCATAGCCGTTTGATTATAATTTATAAAATCTTCAGTAGCAAAAGGTAATTCTGGAATGTATGGAATGAGCATTTCCTCTCTATGCTCTGGTAACATTTCTAAAGGTCTCCGAGCATCTAAAAATCTTCTAGACATTTCTAAAATTCCTCCAGACGGAAGAGCAATCAAAATACTTCTGGAAGTTAATCCTTGCACTAAATTTAATTAAAAATTTTAATTAAATTTTAATCTTAAACTAAACTTGTTTGTGTTGTAGAGATTGCACTTATTCCTTGAGGGAAAATATAAGTTTGTGCAAGCACCATGGGTGAATTTACACTAGCAGATAACGAATTAAAGGCACTCGAATTTACTTGTTGAAGTCCTTCAAATAATTCAATAACACCAATTTCTGTTCTCCTTGCTTTATCATTCCAATAACTTATCTAATTTAAATGTGTTTAAAAATTTTTTTTGAATTTTTAAAAAATACCACAATCCAATTTTCACAATGAACCATATGAAAAGGAGGATTTGCTCTAGCGTATTTTCCACTATAAACCAAAATACCACTAACAGAATCAATTAAATTAATCCTAAGTAAAGATTCAGCAGGATTTGAAGAAAGTATTGCAATTAAATTTGGATTCGAATATTTGTAAAGAACAGAACGATCACCAAGAACTCTACCTTGGCTATGCACTTTTTCTAGAAAATTTATTTTAAAAATTGTCATGTCCGAGTGTTCATGCTGTGGAAAAATTGTGGATGGGAGATGGAATTGAACCATCACGGAAAGAGCCCAAACCGAGAGCACAACCGACTGTGCCACCATCCAACCCAATGCTGGGTTATTTATTTTCATTTATGTTCTTTCTGCAAGTGCGGACACAACAAAATAAATAAAAGAAAATAAAAATAACCATTGATATCTTTCCCTTTAATGATCTGAATAATTTCATTAGCCCTTTCAGAATCGCCAAAACCAGGCAAAGTAGATTGCCAACGTTTACTAACCAAACCATTTTTGTTTAAATTTACTTCATTTCCCATCTTAAATTTAAAAAAATTAAATAAAATTTAAAAATAAATTAAACCAAAATTCCAGAATTTTCATCAATCATACAAAGAAAAACTGGTTTTGAGTTTTCAAAATTTTGGTCTTTAATAGACGGTATAAGCTCTGCTTTATTTGGATTATTATTACGCAAAATTAATAAAGAATGGAGCTGTTCGGCATTAACGGAAGGCCATAATTCAACGCGAAAAATTCCTCCAGAAATCTAAAAAAAGTCTAAAGAAAAAATATTTTCTAAAATAAATTACCTTAAATTTTTCAACCAACTTTCCAGTAATTGGATTGAATATTAAAATAAAAGAATCAGCAGAATCCTGCAAAAATAAAACAAAAAATTATCACCAAAAATAAAAACCTTAGAATTAAAAACAACAGCAGCTTGACTGGCCCATTGATAGAATGAAGTACCTCTTAATAGAAATAGAGGAGCTTTATATTTCCTATAAGCAGCAAATTTATTTCCCAAATAAAAAGTCCAAATTAAACGTCCATTTCCACTGTCCAATCCATGTAACGTTCCTTAAAATTAAAATAAAATTAAAAAAATTTTTTAAATGAAACCTGCAAGTGTACTAACAACAATCATTTTTCTCATATTAAAATAATCTCTTTCAATTGGACCATCTTTTGAACGATCTGCTTGATTGAAAATTTGTTTAATAACAGTGGAAATGCCAAGCTCCCCTTTGAATATTAAATCTATTGTTTCAGCAATATTCTCTGATGTTTTAAGAAAAAATCTGTGGAGCTGTTCTAATTGACTACGAATCCGAAGTAGGAAAGATCGCAAGACGGACTCTGAAAAATTGTTTAAAAATAGACAAGTTTAAACACCAACCATTCTGATTAAATTCCGATTCAATCTGTGCTTGCGATTCTGAAAGTGGAAAATCTACCATAAGAACATCGCTAATCATAGATAAAGATTCGTGGCGAATCCAAATTTGAGCTAAAGATTTATTTGTTTCAGTAAATTCATATAAAGCAAGAGAACAATCAACACGCTCGACAAGAATCTAAAAGAAAAATAAAATATTTTTTAAATTGACAAAGCGAAAAAAATTAACCTTGTAATTTCCTTCTGAAAGTGGAAGAACTTTTATTTCCTTAATATCAGCACCAGAATTGTCCAAACGTATTTTGAACTTTGCATATTCTTCATTTTCGCCTCGAATTTCTACTTCGCCTGTAGTTGAATCAAAGTGTGACTTAAGAAGCCCATTTTCTTTAAACTTTTGTTTCAATTCTGTACTTGTCCTCTTCTCCTCATTTTCTGATAAAAATGCCCCTGTATATAAATGGAATTTGCGACGTCTTTGTCCAACATTTATAATGAGCGATGAACCATCAACACTAAGAGAATCAATTTTTTTGTCGTTCAACTGTCTCCAAACTAAATTTATTATAAAATAAATTATACTTATAAAATAATTTTTTTACGAATATCTCCATTTTCGACGCTAATCCGACCAAGTACATTCATATTCGTTGCTACAGCCAAAATATCATGCGACCCGATTCGTTCGAACCAAGTTTGAGTTGGGCATCCCAAATAGCGTGACTGCCTGAATAATGAAAAATATACAAGTTTAAAAATTTCAAAACCAATCAAATTTGCCAATTTGGTCCAAATAAATAGCAGAACATAAAATTTGAAGTTCCAAAAGAATAAAATAATAGATTAATTTCATGAGTCTAAATTTAAAAAAAATATTAAAATCAACGTAAGAAAAGGCCATTACCTTTTTGCTGACTTACCATTTCCTCAATTACCCTCTTGTCTCCAGAAGAAATAGCGTAACTATAGATAAAAAGTAAATTTTTTGAATATCTCTTTTGGCAAAATGTCTGATTTTTCGTCTGCAGAAAATACTTGTTTAAAAAATATTATTTAAGCCAAAATTTTAAGCCGGCTTCTATTTCGAACAAATCCTTCTTGAGATATTTGAAATCCATGTAAATTTAACCTCCCGAAGCTTTATAATTTATATAACCTAAGTAAGAATTTTTTTAGATTAGAAAATTTTTTTCTGCTATTAAATATTATCATTTTTAATAAAATTTGTTCTTTTAGGTTAATTAATAAATAAATCTGATTTTACTGAATGGATTTAAGCAACTCTTTTCCTTTTGCTAGCTTTAATTTTTCTGAAGATTTCCGAAACAAATCTTGGGTTGACATCATTGAGGAAGAAGAAAATAGGCGAGAAGCAGCTCTAGCCAAAAGCAAGGAGTCAGTTTCAGGCGAACCAGAGATTGTCTCGTCAAAGCCAAATAATGAAGTAAAGACTGAATTAAAAACTACTGATTCCTCTTCTGAACGCCAAACAAAGAATTCTAATACTATTGTCACTTCTGGGCCTCGTTCAAGTAGGAAGAGAGGTTTGCCTACACCAAAAGCTGAATGGGCCGAACCAACTCAAGTAAATTTATTTTTATTTGACTGATATTGTTTCTTATTTCCAGGGGTGGTGCTGGAAGAAAGAGACAATTGCTCGTCGTGAAAAGGAAATCAATAAAATGAAAGATCGTCCAACTTATGTGCGTTACGTAGAACAAGTTCCAAAGGATGACAGGAAGAAAGGAGTTCATCCTAAAACACCTAACAAATTTCTCAATTGGAGTAGACGATCGTGGGACAAACAGGTTTTGTATATATGAGGCATTCTAAGAAATATTAATTTCCAGATCAAATTATGGAAACTTGCAATATATGAATGGGCGGGGGAATCGCCATCTTCAAGTGTTTACGGCTCTTATTGTTCATCAGAATGTAGTGACGAGGATCGGGCGCAGTCTTTGGAACGGCCGCATTCGGCGGAGCCTTCGACATCAAAAAAGATTAAAATTGAGAGGGACGTTGAACCGAAGAATAGGATTGTTAATATTCCACCATCAGCCGACACTATGGCTTCATTGTTAGGTTTGTTTTCTTCGTTTTTTCTATAAAATTTCCATTAATATTCCAGGTCATTTTGATTTGGACACACTTCGCGAAGCACCAGCACCTATTATGATGAACACAACTGGAGATGAATCAACATTGAAAGATATTCCAAAATCTAATGGCCCTGTTACTCGTTCAAAAAGTTATGCTTCAGCAGTGGTTTCAGGACAGACTTCGAAAGGGCCAACTGATTTTAGTCATCTGATTGCTAAGAAAGAAAGTTCTCTCGCAAATAAGGAGCGAAAGAAGAATTGAAAAACAGGAAGATAATTATTGAAATTGCCAATTTTTTCCTAAATATATAATAAACCAAATCCTTTCACTTTAAATTGTCACAGTCTTATTTAATTTATTTATTGAACTTGACAATCGAATAATTTTTCTTGATTTTTTTCTTTTTAACAATTTTTAATTGTTTAATATCTGATTCCTTGTTTATTTAACTTGTTTAATACATTTTATACAGGCATAACATGTACCCTATTCTTAAACCTGATACTGCTCCGGAGTTGAATCTTGATGTTTTGCTCAGTGTGGCTGAAAAGCTACTTTTCTCTGTATGCTAAATTTACTTGAAATTTTTTAATATAAATTTTTAGCCAGATAACGATTTTCGTTTGGATCTGAGGGACCCTAATGCAGATGTCATCAACTTCATGGTTGTATTTTTTAATTTTAATATTTGATTATAATTTAAGTTCGCTGGTCCTATCTGTCGTTTGGCTTTTTTCATTCAATTCAGAAGGCTGGTCAAATTGAGTGTCAATCTCACAGAAATTCAGCTCAGTTGCCCAACTCCTATTCAAGGCGTCAGGGGTATGCTCGCTAATAATAAAGAGGTAAAAGAAAATATTTTAAAAAGTTGGTGTTTTTTAGTTTTTTCAAGGCCCTTTTGTTGTTAGTGACCAGTTCTTCCTTGTTCTGTTTTTGAAAGGAATTTTGCAACCAAAGCTTGTCGATTCTTTCTTCAAATTTGGACTTAAATGCAATGGCAATGGAAGCAGTACCGCAGGAGATGGGTCACAGCCTTCGAATTCCCTTGATGATGTTCAGAATACTTTTTTGGAATCTCAGGCTGAGTCACTTGTTCGCCTTTTCTTCTTTAGAGGCTTTTACTTTATTTTGGGGTTTTATAGATTTTTATTTGTCAGGTTCTCCAGAAAGTATTTCTCGAATTCCAAAGGAAGACTTTGAGCATTGCAGCCTCGAACTTGACTTTGTAAAGATTCAGGATGACACTTCAATTTTTAGTATAGAATTTTTTAGTTTTTTTTTTAATTCTTTTTTTAGAGCATATTACTCGCATCCTGAATTTGAATGCTACAACTCTACTGCTTGACATTTCATCGGAATTTCATAATTGCGTTTCTTCATTTAATCGTCCAAAGTTTTTAGATTAATATTATAAATTATTCAGTTTTTTAGGGTTTTTGCTGGTCGGACTCTCTTTGCTACTCTTTCTTACACGATCGATGCAATTTACTCTGAGAGTGTTACACGCTATGATTTTCCTTTTGATCAGTTCACTCTTCTTCTGTTTTATGTGGCCGATTGTTGTCCAAACTTAAAGGCAATGAATGTCCATTTTCAACTGCAGGGCGAGTTTTCAGATGACGACTTCAAAGTACTTTCGAAATGGTTGAGCAATACATTTAAAGAATTTATTTCTGGAGGTGTGCTCTCATCTATGGGCCTTAACTGTGACTTGATAATCTCTTTTCGAGTTTTCTTTCCTGAATCTACTTTAATGGTAAATTAATTGTATTATACCTTAAATCAATTATTATTTAGGAGGCAGTTAAAATGGAACATGAATTGGTGAAAATGGGTGAACAAAAGCAGATGGAAGGCTCTACAGCAGATTTGGATGTTCCAGACACTTATACTATTTCTAGGCAGATAAAAATCCAGGAAAATCCACCAATCAATGTTTGTTTTGAAATTTTTGAATTGATTTAAATTTTGTTTTAATTGTAGATTGTTTATTCGCTAATTGGCATCGAGGATGACAGTACGAATAATGATTGGGATGGTATGAATTTTAAAAATAATTTTTAAATAAAGTTTATTTATTAAAGGCTTCCATGGAAATATGCCTATTATCGATCATTTCCCTTTGGTGGCATTGGAAGATGTCGACTTTGTTGGTGCGAATTATCAGCAAAATAGCCAAAGTGATTATGATAGCGGTTAAACATATAGTAAGATAAATTCAACTTATACTCCTTCGCTTATTTCCTATTTATGTGAAATTATAAGTCGAAAATCTGCATATCCCTTCACTTTAATTTTTGTCTTATGCTTGTATTTCTGAGGAACTGTCTCTAATAATTAAAGTAGAAGGTTAAATCGAAGGGATTTTGTTGTAGATATGTACTTGATGAAATTGTGTAGACAGTTCTTCGAGCTGCACTTTTTCCGTGCTTTTCATGCAAATAAAACGAAAATAGATAAATTGACCTACTGGCTAGTTTAATTTGATGTATAGAATATTAGAATTTTTTTAAATCTGTCCAATTTGGTAAAATTTACTTTAATTTTTTTTTCAAAATTCGAAGCCATTCTCTAATTCATTCTAATTTGATTTAAAAAATAAATGAAAAATTATAGAATAGATGCCTATTTTTATACCTTTTTTGCTTAAAAATTGAAAATAAAAACAAGCTTTGTTTGTTTAAAAAAAGGTATAAATGGGTCAAGAAGATTCTTATAAAAGAATATTACTTTAAGTTTTCGGGTATTTAATCAATTCTTAAATATTTAGCAAATAAAAATATAAATTGGCAATTTATTTACGGATCTTTTTTTTATTTATAATTTTCCTCTAATTTTTTATATTGCGCCGAAGAAAAATAATTCCTGGAGATGAATTCTAGTTTTCCTGTCATTTTACTCATCTACCGATAAATATTATAATTATTTTAAAGCTAAAAAAATGTACAATTTTATATTTGATTTAATATTTATAAATTTATTTATTAAAACTGTGAAAACAGAAAATTTTATTAAAAATTTTAATGATGGTTGGCACTCTCCACAAAAAGATAAAATAATCACTTCATCTACTACAAATACAAAAGATGTACAGGAATTGGAATTGATAATTAATCAAGTAATTTTTTTAATTTATGAGTTTAAATTTTTTATTTTAGATTCAAAAATTAATTAATCAAACGGAGGAAAATTTAATTTTATCCTCTTCATTTTATTCACCTTTAGATCCGTTAGTGTCTGCACGCAAACTTTGGTCTGAACATGCATACTCATTTCCGGTTTGTTAAATATTTTTTATAAAAAAATTTTTTTAAAGAAAGCGAAACAAATAGCTACAAGTGCTTATATCTCAATAGAATTAACTAAAATATTAAAAGGAAATAATAAATTTTCTAATGTATTGTATTCAAAAAATCAACATATAATTAATAATATTTTACAAAAATATTGCTATAAAGAAGAAAATGAGGAAGAAAATTGTGAAATGTCTAGCCCATACAGAAAAATTGATGGGAGATGTAACAATTCACAAAAACCATTACTTGGTTCTACTGTAAGTAATTTAAAAATTATTTAAAAATTGTGACAATTGACGGTGCACAATTGTCGCTATCCGCAAATGTCAGTCATATTTATTTACCATTATGTGATTGTTAGAATAATTTTTATTTAAAATTTTTAGTAACCTAGAAAAACATCTCAAATTTTTAATTTAAAATATTTAGTTATTTTAAAATTTTAGTTTTCCTCTTTTCAACGTTTACTGGAAGCTGATTATAGCGATGGTTATTTTAATTTAATTTTACTAATTTTTTAATTATTTTAAAGGTATTTCTGAACCTCGTAAATCATCATCTTCATCAAAAAAATTTTCTTCTTCAATATCACTACCAAATGTTCGTTTATTATCAAATTTACTTTTTCGGGAACCTAAAGCAATCAAGTTGAACTCTCCACCAACAACAGCAAATTCGCTTATTGCACATTGGTAAAGAATTACAAAAATAATTTAACAAAAAAGAATTCTTTCTTTCACAAGGAGTGCCTTAATACATACAGATTTGGTACATATTGGGAGTACACAATTAATTACAGAACATGGAGGTAAGGAAAATTTTTACGAAAATAATAAATATGTTTCAAAGAGAATCGTTTAATACCTTGTTGTGCAATAGAAAATGGTTTGGGGGCACCAGATATTGAACAACATTTATTTCATCCGGAATGTTATTCAATTAATTTAAGTATTGATGATCCCAAATTTAGAGGATTGGTAAAAAAAATTTATTTTAAAATAAATTTCTAAAAATAGTTTAAAGATAAATTGTTTCGATTATTCACGGACTTTACCTTCACCGAGAACTGAAAATTGTTCTCTGGGTCAAAGAGAACAATTAAATCAGGTTTTAAATATTTTTAAAATTTTACATATTTAAGGTTTTATTTTTTTAATTAAGGCTACAAGTTTTTTGGATGCTTCTTTTTTATATGGGAGTTTAGCTGAACAAACGAATTCTTTACGTTCTTTTAAAAATGGTATATTTAAATTTATGTAAATAAAATATTTAATAAATTATTTAGGTAAATTAATTTCAAGTAGAGAAAATGGTCCAAATTCACTTTCTAAAGAATTACCGCCAACATTAGAAATGTTAAAAAATGGAGGAAAAAATCAAAAATTATTTTGGAATAATTATTTTTGTTCCAGTGGAAATTTTGGTATTTGCTTTGGCGGTGGAAATGGTTGCAATTTTTTAAATTTTTTAAAAATTATTTTTAGTACAAATAAACTTTTTGCCTTCGTTGACAGCTTTAAATACAATGTATGTTTTTATAATATAATTATGTTTTCAAATTGTAATTCTGAAATTAATCCGGAAAAATTACAAATTGTAATTCTGAAATAATTCTGGAAAATACAAATTGTAATTCTGATACTAATCCGGAAAAATTACAAATTGTAATTCTGATATTAATCCGGAAAAATACAAATTTTAATTCTGATATTAATCCGGAAAAATACAAATTGTAATTCTGAAATTAAACCGAAAAAAATACAAATTGTAATTCTGAAATTATACCGGAAAAATACAAATTGTAATTCTGAAATAATTCCGGAAAATACAAATTGTAATTCTGATATTAATCCGGAAAAATACATATTGTAATTCTGAAATAATTCCGGAAAATACAAATTGTAATTCTGATATTAATCCGGAAAAATACAAATTGTAATTCTGATATTATTCCGGAAGAGTACAAATTGTAATTCTGATATTAATTTGGAAAAATTACAAATTGTAATTCTGAAATAATTCCGGAAAATACAAATTGTAATTCTGATACTAATCCGGAAAATTTACAAATTGTAATTCTGATATTATTCTGGAAGAAGTGCAAATTGTAATTCTGATATTAATCCGGAAAAATTACAAATTGTAATTCTGAAATAATTCCGGAAAAATACAAATTGTAATTCTGATATTATTCCGGAAGAAGTGCAAATTGTAATTCTGATATTAATCCGGAAAAATTACAAATTGTAATTCTGAAATAATTCCGGAAAATACAAATTGTAATTCTGATACTAATCCGGAAAATTTACAAATTGTAATTCTGATATTATTCTGGAAGAAGTGCAAATTGTAATTCTGATATTAATCCGGAAAAATTACAAATTGTAATTCTGAAATAATTCCGGAAAAATACAAATTGTAATTCTGATATTATTCCGGAAGAAGTGCAAATTTTAATTTTGAAATTATTCCGGAAAAATACAAATTGTAATTCTGATATTATTCCGGAAAATTTACAAATTGTAATTCTGAAATAATTCCGGAAAATAAAAATTGTAATTCTGATATTACTCCGCAAGAAAACTTTCATCTTTTTACGCTAATAAATATTTTTTAAAGTTTTCTTAGACAACATAATTCAATCGCTACACATTTATTTGTAAGTAAAAATTATTTATATGTATAAATTTTAAAATAAGTTATTTATTAAAGAAATTAAATAAGGATTTGACCGATGAACAACTATTTCAAGAAAGTAGAAGAATTATTATTGCACAATTACAAATAATTACATTTAATGAATGGTTACCTTTAATTATTGGGAAAGAAAATTGGATTAAATTTAAATTAGATGTTTTTAATGAAGAAAATGGTTATACATTAAGTGAAAATCCGACAACGGTTTAGTAGAATTAAAAAAAATTAATTTTAATTTTTTTAGTTAAATGAATATGCAACAACTGTTGGATTGGTAATTTTTATTTTGTAATATTTTTGTTAAAATTAATTTTTAAAGTTTTTCTTCACAATGTTTGAATCAAAATTTGCACATTTGGAACCTAATGGAATTTCATCAATGGAAAAACCGTTAAGTGAATGGATGTATGAAGTAATTTAAATTAATTTTAAATATTTTATTTTCGTTTATTTTTAGCCTAGTTCTTTAATGTTTAGTCAAAGAATTGATGGAATTTTGAGGTTTTAATTATATTTTTAAATATGTAAATCTCGTATTAGATTTTTATTAAATCGTCCAACATTTCCTTCTGGCCTTTATATGTCATCAGAATTAAGGGATAAATTTCTTAGTCAAAACAATCCTAATGGGTTAGATTTGGCAGCAATTATTTTACAAATGGGTAGAGATCATGGAATTGCTGGATATAATTTATGGAGAGAATATTGTGGATTTAGCAAGATTTATGAATGGAAAGATTTAGAAGAGATTATTTTTGAACCAAAAAGAATTATACCAATAATTTCTAAATATTTTAGAAAACCTCAAGATGTTGATTTATTTATTTTAGGTTTAATTTTAATTAATCTAAAATAATTCTTTTAGGGTTAGCAGAAAAACCTTTGAAAGGTTCGCTTTTAGGACCTACATTTGGTTGTTTACTTACTAAACAATTTCTAAAGGTTTTTTTAAATATTTAAAAATATATTTTTATTACTAAAAAAGACAAAAAATGGAGATAGAATTTTTGTTGCTAATTTAGGCCAGCCTTGGTCTTTTAATGAACAACAAATTAATGAACTTAAAAAGACTACTTTAGCTCAATTAATTTGTTCTAATACAGAAATAGAAGCAATTCAACCCAGAGCTTTTGAAATAACTGATAGTTTTGAGTTTGTTTATATAAATATTTTAGTAAATTTATCCAAAAAAACATTTAAACAGTAATTATCCAATATCGTGTAATTCAACGATGATTTCTGGTCCAAATTGGATTGTATGGAAAGGTGAAGAATCATTAATTCAAATGCCTTTTACTTCAAATCTTGTTAAAAAAGCTATTCAATTGGGTGTTGAAAGAGCAATGGAAAGGCGTAGAAGAGAAGCAAGAAATATTTCTTTTTATAGTTAAAATAATTTTTATTTGAAAATTTTTTTTCAATTTTTAGAAAAAAATAAACTAAATAATGATGATTCTCTTTTTGCATATGCACAAATGGTTATTTTTTAATTTAAAATAATATCTTTTAAAATAAATTTTTTAGATGAGACCAAAAAGAGAAGCAATCTCTATGGGAAGAAGGGGTCATGTTTTATTGGAGGCAACAAAAATGTTATTAAAAGGGTTAGTTTTTACGAAATAATTGTTTTTTTTAATTTCTAAAGGGATCCACAGTTGGGCGATTCATCATTTATAAGAGAAATGGATCCACAAGTATTACAACAACTTTTACCAAAATTGGATATTACTTCGTAAATTTAAAAAATTAATATTTGAATTTAAAATTTTGTTTTTAAAGAATGTTATCAAGTATAGAGCCATTTATTAATTCAATCGAACACAAAGGTATTTTATCTGAATGTTTGCCCAGAGATTTACCATGTGATCATACAAGTCCATATAGGTAATATTTTAATTTAAAAATACTTTTTATTTTTTAATTTAAAAAAGAACTTATTCTGGTTGGTGTAATAATCTTCGATTTCCTCACTATGGTGCTGCTTTTAATACCTTAAAACATTTAATGCCTCCAGTTTATGAGGATAAAATTGATATACCTAGATCTATAGCAGTTAGTGGAGCACCTTTACCTTCTGCTAGAGCAATATCTAATGCTATACATATTGACAGAAATTTTGAACATAAAAAGTTTACACATATGGTAATTGTTTTGAATATTTTTCTACCAATTTCTCTTTAAAGGTAATGCAATTTGGACAAATTTTGGATCATGAATTAACACATTCACCTGTGGAGAGAGGTCCAAATGATGAAATATTAAACTGTACACATTGTGATTCTCCAAAGACGCTTTCAGAGCATTGTATGCCTTTATCTATTCCTGACAATGATCCTTTCTTCCCAAAGTAATTTTCTCTATAAATTTTTGATTAAAAATAATTTTACAATTTAAAAGAATTGACGAAAATGGAGAACCTCGTTGTTTACCGTTTGCTCGTTCCTTACTTGGACAATTAGTATTTTTAAAATATTTCAAATTAATTTGTTCTTATTATTTTTTCAGACTTTAGGATATAGAAATCAATTAAATCAATTAACTTCATTTATTGATGCTTCTGTTATTTATGGTTCTACACATTGTGAAGCACCTCTTTTAAGGACATTTGAAGGAGGACGTTTAAATTCGACAAATTTGGGACATTTTAACCCGTAATTTTTATAATTAAATTCTTATATTTAAAAAAATCAAAGAGAAGCACTCCCACAAGGTGATCAAGAGCAGGATTGTCGGGTTAGAGAATTTACTTTATTGAAAATAATTATTTAAATATTTTTAGGGAAAGGTATTTTAATTTAAACATAATTAAATAAATTGCTCCCCTCAAAAGCCTTTATTTCCTTGTTTTATTGCTGGTGATGAAAGAAATTCACATCAACCAGGATTAACAACTTTACATATAATATTTTTGAGAGAACATAATCGTATTGCAAGACAATTACAGGTATAAAAATATTTTTAATGAGTTTTTAAAGTAAATAGACTCAATTTAAAGGAAATAAATCCCAATTGGAATGATGAAAAAATTTACCAAGAAACTCGAAAAATTATTGGTGCTATATTTCAACACATTGTTTATAGGTTTGAAATTGAATTCTTTAAAATTATTTTAAAAATTCTTTTCAATATAGAGAATATTTACCAAAACTTATTGGGCAGAAAGAGGTTTGTGAAAAAATTAATCTAATAAAAATAAATTTAAAAGATGATTAAACATGATTTATTACCAAAAAGTTCTGGTTATTATACAAATTATGATTCAAATTGTGATGCTTCTATTTCACATCCATTTGCAACAGCGGTTTTTTAAATTTTTTTTTCAATTTTAAAAAGTATTTTTACAGGCTTTTCGTTTTGGACATACATTAATCAGAAGATATTTCCCTCGTCTAGATCCTCGTTATAAAAATTATTCTTTACCAATAGATTTGGTTGAAAATTTTAATAATATGGAAGAAATATATAATGAAAGAGCAGGTTTCTTGAATTTTATTTTAAAAAATATTTTTTTAAAAAAGGTGGCTTTGAAAGTATTTTACTCGGTCTTATTGGAACAAAAGCGATGGCTTTTGATAGACATATTACTGATGCAGTTAGAAATCATTTATTTGGGATTAGAGGATTACCTTTGTCTGGATTTGATTTAATTGCTTTAAATATACTTAGAGCTAGAGATCATGGTGTTCAAACATATAATTCTTTTAGGTTATTTTTTAATTTTTTTAATAATTAAGAATTTAAATATGTAGAGAATTTTGTGGTTTAACAAGAGCTCGAAATTGGGCAGATTTAAATAATGAAATGGACCAAACAACAATTGAAGCTCTTCAAAGTGTTTATGAAAGTTATGAAGATATTGATCTATTTCCTGGTTTAATTTCTGAAAGGCCAATGCCTGGGGCTTTAGTAAATATCTTTGAAGGTTTTTAATATTTAAATTAAATTTTAGATGCCACCAACAATGGCTTGTATTATTGCAGAACAATTTCAAAGATTAAAACGTTGTGATCGGTTTTATTATGAAAATGATGTTCCAGAAGTGCGCTTTAGTTTAGGTATTTTTGATAAATTAAAAATTTATAAATTAAAAAATTTTTTAGAGCAATTAACAGAAATAAGAAAGATCCAATTTGGCAGTATTTTTTGCCAGGTAATAAAATTAAATTAAACTAATGTGTTTTTTAAATTTAAATAGAATGTTCCTTTGTTAAAAAGAATACAACCAGATGTGTTTTCTCTACCAGATCAACTTTCGTTAGTTTTTTTATTTTAAAAATTGCTAAAATATTTTTGAAGAAATACTCAAATTCCTTGTAAAGATTGTCCAAAAATGGATTTAACTAAATGGATGGAAAGATGTTTGTTTTTTAAATAAAAAATTGTTTAATTAATTTTAATTTTTTAAGCTGTTTGTCTTATTGGAAATTCTCAGGTTGTCAGAGGTTCAACAAAACTAAAAAGTCCCTGTGTTAAATGTACTTGTACAATTGAAGGACCAAAATGCAGAGTATATTTTAATTTAAAATTTTTCTTAATAATTACATTTTTAGGCGATTAAAATAATTAGTTGTGCAAATCTTTTGGATAATTTTTTGATTAGTGAAATACGTGAAGACGGGGCATGTATGGTTAGTCTTTTGACATTTCTAATTTTATTCTAATTTTAAATTTCTATCTAGATGCAGTGTGGACAACAGATTAAATAACGAAAGAAATTTTAATTTAAAAAATTTTTTGGATTAAATCATAAAATTTATTTTTTAAAAATTAGAACGAAAAATACAAAAATCAGAAAAAGAAAAAACGAAAAGAAAAAGATAGGAAATATACATTATCGCAAGCACGACTTAAAAAAATTTTTTTGGAGGTTGGATTTAGATGGGTGTTTGACGATAAAAAAAATTACCTGATTTTCTGCAAAAATGAATTTAATCTTCAAGTTCGTCTTGAAGAAGTTCTTCTCTCTCATCAGTAATTGTTGTGGCTGAATTCTTTTTATTATAATAATAAATTTGGCCAATCATTATAACATCAAAAGCACAACATCCTAAAGAACCAGCTAACCAAGGGAGATGCCGTAAAAGATAACGCCAACCAGTCGTTTCAAGTAAAACAGAAAGGCTTTAAAAAATAAATTTATTGAACAACTTTTAAATCTACAAACCCATATGTAAAATTTGCCAAAACAATAATGTAAAACATTGCCAAAGAAAGCCCCTCACAAGATTTTCTATAATAATTACGCAAAAGTTGAGGAATTCTACCAGCAAAATAACAAAAAGCAGCAACAGTTCCAATTAAATAACCAGCCTAAAAATATCTTTTATTTTACCCATAGAACACTATCGAAGACTTACCACATCCTTATATCCTTCGAATATAGGTGGAAACATCAAATGAGTACCCCTTTGTGTAACAAGAGGAATAGATTCAGAAGAAAGGCTAATAAAAATTTAAATGTTAGATTATAATCTAAATTAGAAAAACCTTCTGCCCGTGTGCAAATTTGAAAAATAAGAACGATCAGCAATAAAAGAGAAAATACCAAAAAATCCAAGGATTGAAGCTGGTATAATCACAGCTGTATCAGTTCGAGTTGATTCTACAAAAAATTTTAATTTATTGAATTTACTGAATTACCTCCAATAGTATTTGAATATATACGGGTATAATAAAAGAATTGCCCAACCAAAACCATATCTTGTATAATATAATAAAAGCCTATCCACTCTAAAATATTTTACTTAAAAAATAGTAAAAAATTTAATAAACGTTGGAGTGGCTGTTGATGTGTAAGTAATGCACCAAGTAAATTACATGTATCGCCAATAAGCCTAAAAATTGATTTGTAATTTTTGAAAATATTTAAAAAAATTACCAAAACATTAAAAAGAATATTGAAAGTCCTTCACATCTTTTTTGTTTGTAATTTTCATAAAGTTGGGGAAAGAGAGGAACTAACCAAAGGAAGAGTGAAATTAAGCCAACTGAAAATCCCAACATTTTTAACGAACTGTCAACACAATCACCAAAAACCTTTTAAAAATTATTTAAAATTTAACTAAAAAATTAATAAAAAAACATTTAAAATCCATTTAGTTCCATTTGGACAATCAGTTCCATTACTATCTAGAAGTAAGTTGTGGTGATTACCATTATGAGACATGCCTATCGCCTCAATATCGGCAATTGGGAATGGCCAATAACGAGAAAGCATTAGAATAACATTTAAGCTGGCAAATAAATAAAAAAGTAGGTTTTATTAAATCTGAAAATTTTAAATTTAAAAAAATGTAACAAATCCGGCCGTATTTGTAAAAAAATCATGACATTAAACTGATTTTGATTGGGATGTCGATTGATTTTTAGCAGAACATAAAACTCTAATTGGGCATTCTCGTTTGGTACTCGAACGGTTTTTACAATGTGAAATTAACCACTTTGAAATAAATTCAAAGTGTAAACTTAATAAATTATCAACCGTCAAAACATCATGTATCAAAACGGTAAACGCAAGATAAATTTAAAAAATTTTTTTTTTAATTTTACATTCTAAAAATTTTCAGAAAATTTTGAAGGTGAAAATGATAGATTCTGACTTTAATTTCCTAGATATTGAAAATGAACCTGAATCAAATTTACGAGGATCAAGAATGGATGGATATTTATACAAAGTATTAATTTTGTTTTATTTATTTTTAAAAATTTTTTGTAGCATGAGCAACGCCCAATTGTTGGTCTTACAAAAAAGAAATATTGGTTTGTTCTTCCAAAAGAAGCGCCTGTATTATATTGGTATTTTTTAATATTTTAATATTAATTTATTTTTAATTTTAAAGGTACAAAAGTCCAAGTGATTTTAATTGTGCTGGAAGAATAGTTTTGTCTGGCGCTGCATTTACTTTTAATCCTCGAGACTCTGGGATATTTGAAATTCAGTTAATTTTTTTTAATTTAAAAATCAAAAAGACATTCTTTAGTGTTGATAATGAATGCTACATTCTGGAAGCACCTGACAATAAATTTCGGATTGAATGGCTTAGTTCTTTGCAATATAATCGAAAACAGTATTATCAACAAAATTCAAAAGATAATTCAACTGAAATAAAAATTTCTGAAAATTCTCAAGTTTGTTTGTTTTATTTTTTAAATTATAGTTATTTTTAAGGGTGCTGTTTGTTCAAAAAGTGATCAACTGGATAAATCACCCACTAGCTTAAATAGATTGAGCCGAAATTTGGATAGGAGCATTGATGTGGTAATCATTTTTTATTTTATAAAAAATCGCTTACTTTTTTAGTCTGAACCAAAATCTGTTTTTTATTTGAATGAGAATGGTGGATTACATCCTGGTAGTCTTGAAATTCCTCCTCCAATTTGTAATATTCAATCTATAGAAAATTTAATAAATAAGGTTAATGATGAAACTAATCAATTGGATTTGACAACAAAATTATTTCGTAGAACGAGAAATTCTTTGAGGTTTATTCAATTCATTTTATTTTTAAATTTCATTTTTTTTAAAGAAATAATTCGCAATCAAGTCATTGTAATATGTCAAATTTTGCTTTTCCACAACCTCGAGAAAATTGTGATAAATGTGCGGAAGTAATTATAATTTTAAATATTTATTGTTAATTTATCTTTTTAAAGTTTCTCAAAGCTTTTGATCAATTAAGAAATAAATGTTTTGAATTAACTGATGATTTGGTTGTTTATCAAGACTTGGTTAATTCATTAAAAAGGAGTGTCGTTTCTGCTCATAATGAAAAAGAGGCCTTGCAACAATATTGTGTTGATGCTTCGTCTGATATGGATAAATTAGCTTTTGTTTTAGAACGAGAACAAGCTTTCACAGATATTCAGTTTACAGCTTCGGAACTTAGAAGAGATATCGAAACCTTAAAAGCTGATAACAGGTTTTTATTTTTTTAATTTTATTTAATTTTATCCTTTTAAGACAATTAGAATTCGAAAATAATTCATTAAATGTAACAGTCGAAGCATATCAAGAATCTGTTCGTACTAAAGAAGAATTAATTCTACGATTAGTTGATCAAAATTCTATTGGTGTTCCTGTAAGAAATTCAATTAGAAATAGATCTACTGGACATATAAATATATCACGTTATTTTTGAAATAATTTTTTTGTTTCTATAAATTCATATTTTTTTGTAGCAGAAGTCCCTGAAGCATTACTCGTTGATTATGGAACTCCTACCGATTATGTTACCAAAAATGTTTTGGCAGAGACGGCAGTGAGTGATTTAAATGAAATGCATGATTTAATTGAAGGATATAAAAATCAGAATAATTTTTTGAATAATGAAGTTATTGGTTTGTTTGTTTTTATATTTTTTTAATAAATATTTTTAAAAAATATTTTAAGAACTCCAAAGAATTATTCAATCATTGGAAGAACGAGAACGTCGTTTGATCAGACAAAATTTTAGTCTTGAAGCTTTTTATTATCAAATGAAAAGTCGTTATGTTATGGTAATTTATTTTTAAATATTTAACTATTAATTTAAATTAAAAAAGCTTTTAAATCATTTTCGTTCTTCTGATCAACCTCCAAAAAGAGGTTCTATTTACATATTTTTTTATTATTTTTTTAATTCTATAGTTATTGAACCCTCGGTAATCCAAAACTTGGTGGAAGAAGTATCTCGACCTCTTTCTCCATTTAGAGCAAATAATTCAAATACTTTGGCTTCTGAAACTGTAAATACAATTATTTTATTGGTTTAATTTTTTTAATTAGTTGAAGTCTCGTGCAGCTCTTTCCACAGCAATTTCAAATCCTGAAGGAATTCCTGTCGCTGCTTTTGAAGATTTAAATGCTGGAATTTTGCAAAATGCTGATCCAGAAACTGATTCACTTGGATTTTATTTGACACCGCAAAAATCTAGAAAATCTGATAATTCTAAAAATGCCTGCCAAGAGCCTCCTAAAGATTTACAATCTCCTGGAGAGGTTCAAATAAATTCTAAGGATGATCAACAAACAGTTACAGAGCAAAATGTATTTTATTTTAAATTTTATTATATTTGTTTTATATTTTACTAGACTTGTAAAGACGATTTTGAACAAACTGATCCTTCCTCTTCCGTTCCATCAACTTCTTATTTTGCCTATTTTAATGAATTAAAAGAAAAACCTGCCTTCTTTTCTCAAAACAAAGATGTATTATTACGTTTGGCAGCAGATTCACAAAAAAGAGCTGATGACATTCTTTCACTTGTTGAGCCAGGAAATAATCAGGTTATTTAATTCTTAAATAATTTATTTTTAAAAAATATTTTGTTTAGGAATTTGTCAATTGGTTAGCACGATGGGATTCATTTCTTGTTAACCATGTTTCACATCCACTTAGCCCTGACCCTAATTTAAAAGCTTTGGTTCGTTGTGGTGTTCCTCATGCTTATAGAAGAAGAGTTTGGAGCGGGTATTTTGCAAATATTTTTTTGTATAAAACAAAAATCTTTATTTCAAGACTTGTTGATTTTCATGTTGGTTCAACACAAGTAGAGGCAGGGAATGGATATTATGAATGTCTTTTGCGAAAATCACAAAAACTACTTTCAGAGGATGATGCTGCTCTTAAACAAGTATTTATCTTTTAAAATTATAATATTAAAAAATATTTTTTAGATTGATTTGGATTTGGCTCGTACTTTGCCAAATAATAAATTATTTGAAACAGAGCAAAGTCCAAAAGCTGGTGCCTTAAGAAATATTCTTTATGCTTTTCGTTTTCACAATAAAAGTGTTGAATATTGCCAGGTTTTTTTTATTTATACTTTTTTTATTTAAAAAATTTAAATATTTTTAAAGGGATTGAATAGAATTGGTGCTATCGGTCTTTTATATCTTGAAGAATCTGAGGTTATTTTTAAAATAGATTTATATTTAAAAAATATTTTTTAAAGGCCTTTTGGTTTTTGGTTGCTAGTGTTGAACATTTACAACCATTAAATTATTATTCTTCAAATTTAGTTGGAGCAGTTATAGATCAAAGAGTTTTACTTGATTTAGTACAAGATAAAATGCCTGCTTTACATGCACATTTACAAAAATTGGAAGTTAATTTGTCTTTATTTACACTAAGTTGGTTTCTAACAGTTTTTGTTGATGTTCTTTCTCATACAGTTAAATTAAAAAATATTTTTTTAATTCTTATTTTTTATTTTTTAAGGTATACATTAAGGTTACCTTTATTTTTTTAATTATTAAATTTATTTTATAAAAAGATTTTTGATGTTTTTCTCTATGAAGGCAATAAAGTTTGTTTAATTTTAAAAATATTTAAAAAATTAATTTTGTTTTTTTAAAGGTATTGTTTCGTTTTGCTTTAGCAATTTTAAGACTTGTAGAGCTTCGCCTTCTTGAATGTAATTCATTTTCCGGTGTTCATACTTGTTTAAGTAATTTATCTTCAATTGTTACAGATTATAAAGCTTTGGCAAAGGTTTTTTTTGAATTAAAAATATTTTTTTAATTATTTTTTTTAAAGATTGCCTTCAATCATCTTAATCCATTCCCTTCAAGGCTTATTGAATCACGTCGTCAAAGCTATTATTTCCAGCATAGAGTTTGTTTTTTTAAATTATTTTTAAATATTTTTAATTATTTTTCTAGTGTGGAAAATTCAATATTTAATCTATTTTGGTTGAAAGGAGGGATTTTATTTTTCTTCTAAATTTGTAATTAGCAAATGCTGGGATTTAAAATTTTGAAAAGTATTAATTTCCAAAATATACTCAAAATCATTCCATCTAGTATTTCCACTTCATTTTTAACTATATAATTTTAATTACTTCTACCTGTCTCTTATTTTTGTGATTTTAAATTTATAAATTTACGTATTCTTTTATTTTTTGCCCAATTTTGTTTGAGTATTTGCCTTATTCTGTAATTATAATTTTTGTTTCAATAAATTTTATGTACCTGGTTCACTTCGTGAAGTATAGGCCTGTGCCTGAGACCCCCAAATGAGACTGGACCCTTTTGTCTGCATTTCCATCTTTTAATTATTTTTGCCGTATCTATCTTTTAGTGCATCTATATTTTGTTGCGTCTATCTTTTAGTGCATCTATATTTTGTTGCGTCTATCTTTTAATTGATTTTTGCCTATCTGTCTTTTAGTGCATCTATATTTTGTTACGTCTATCTTTTAATTGATTTTTGCCTTATCTGTCTTTTAGTGCATCTATATTTTGTTGCGTCTATCTTTTAATTGATTTTTGCCTATCTGTCTTTTAGTGCATCTATATTTTGTTGCGTCTATCTTTTAATTGATTTTTGCCTTATCTGTCTTTTAGTGCATCTATATTTTGTTGCGTCTATCTTTTAATTGATTTTTGCCTATCTGTCTTTTAGTGCATCTATATTTTGTTACGTCTATCTTTTAATTGATTTTTGCCTTATCTGTCTTTTAGTGCATCTATATTTTGTTGCGTCTATCTTTTAATTGATTTTTGCCTATCTGTCTTTTAGTGCATCTATATTTTGTTGCGTCTATCTTTTAATTGATTTTTGCCTTATCTGTCTTTTAGTGCATCTATATTTTGTTGCGTCTATCTTTTAATTGATTTTTGCCTATCTGTCTTTTAGTGCATCTATATTTTGTTGCGTCTATCTTTTAATTGATTTTTGCCTTATCTATCTTTTAGTGCATCTATATTTTGATGTGTATATCTTTTGTATAGGAGCCGATTTTGTCAGTTCGCTGCTACTTAATGAGTGCTAACCGGCAAAAATTAAAAATCAATAACCCAACGTCAAGTTTATATTTTCAAAAAAAAACTATAAAAAATCAATAAATCGATAATCAAATTTATATGACATCCTTAAATAATGATGTTCACATATGTATAAACACTAAATCATGAGGGAGAAGAGAATTATAGAGATCATAAAAAATTATATATCAAATTTAGATTCCTTTTTTGAGATCATTTTAGTGTAATTTTGCCAAGAGATCATTATATTCCTATAAAGATAAAATGATATTATCTTTTGATAAAAAAACCCAACCTTTGAATTAATAAATCTAACATAAGGATCATTTTTAAGAATTTGCTCAACGTGTTTAACAGCTTCATCAAAAACTGTGTCATCAACATTTTTCTCTCGTATTTTCTTCTCAACACGTTGGCGTAAACCAAATGGTAAAAAAACCTGGAAATTATCTTAAAAACTTTAAACATTAAATATTAACCTCATTGTGAGCTCCTTCACGTAGAAATTGTTGTTGAATTGTTCTGCTCATATTTAACATGGCGATGGACTTATTTTTTAATTGTCGAAATTCAATCACAGATTCCTTTAGAAAATATTTTAATTTAAAATAAATATCTAAATTACCCAAAAACGTAAATTTTCTTCAGCGTGTACATTAAAAAGAAATTGACGAAAGTGATGTCTACCAACTTGATTGCCTAAAAGAGCATCAAATGAAGTCATCCAACGTTCAGCGTATGAACGAGGCAATAATTGTTCAAGAAATTCAAGGTACAATTTTGAACGTCGAAAGCGTGGAAATTGGTCATTTTCGAGTAATTTGTATATTTCCTATATATAAATTGAAGTTTAATAGAAAAATAAAATCATAAATTTAAAAACCTTGTGGGCACATTCCAACGCCTTTGGGTCTGGCACTTCTGATTTTGTTGCTTCTCTCAATTTCTAAAATTAAATAATAATTTATTTTTTATTAAAAAAAACAAACACTCATAGCAACACTGCTTAAATTAATATATTGCCCATATTTATCCAACAACATTTTTATTCCTTGACGAATTTTTTCTGGTTGTTTTTCTCTCTTCATTTTTTCAACTTCTTCAACAAAAAGCAAATTTTCTTCTGCAAGAGATTCGTGTAAAAAACAACGGAAAACTTGACGACCTAGATTTTTTAAAAAGTGATTTTTTAATTTAAAAAATCAAACCAATTTGATCCCTCATAATTTCTGCAACTGTTGAAGAACTCCAAGACGCTGCTCGAGGATACTATGAAAATAAATAAAAAATTATTTCTCTAAAAACAATTTATTTCCAGGCATGTCACGGTCAAAAATTTTAAATCCATATCCGGATATTTCACGGAAATGATCTTCATATCCGTATCCGCCTGTATCCGCGGATATTGTCATTACCCGTGAACATGCCCGTTTACTTACCTCAATTCCTTCAGTTGTTGGCATTTCAGGAATAGGTGCGTCACTACGAGAGTCTTTTTCAAACATATTTGCAGTTGGCTTAATAAAAATAAAATATAATTGTTATATTTAAATATTAAAAATAACCTTTCCGTCATTAATTCCATTTATATCTTTAACTGGTGGCATTTCAAATAAATTGTTATCTTCGTTTAAATTGCTAGAAATATCTGTTGTTGTTTGGTTTTTAAATGACAAAGAACAAGAATTACTATTACTCGATTTTATTGGTCTAAATGTTTTAGCAGAAGAATTAGAAGGAAGATTATTTAAGCAATTTTCTTCTTCTTTAATTTCTTCTTTATTTAAATTTAAAACAGAATTTTCTTCTTCTTTCTGGTCAGAAGAAATATTATATTCTTCAAATGAAGAAGTAAATGAAGATGAACGTCTATTTAATTTATTAATATATTTATTATTAAATGATTTACGTCTACTATCTGTTGGTGTTGTTGACAATGAATGGGCGGATATATTTTTCCTTTAAAAAACGGAAATTATTCAATTTTTAAATAGAGTTATAATTACAAGTAGAAAAAAAGAGGAAATATATTCTACACGTAATAAAAAAATAAATTTAAAAAAAAATTATTTTGCAATTTAAAGTCTATTCACTTAAATCAAAAAATAATGTCGCTTATATTCATCATTCTCTTACTTAAAAAAATAATTTTTTCAAATAAAAATTTAAATAAATCAAGTAAAAATTTTTTTTATTAATTATAATTGTTTAAAGAGAAACTTTTACCTATTTTTGTACAAAAAACGAAAGAGGAAAGAATATAATACCCCAAAGGAGTTATTGTAGTCAAGTAATTGTTCAAAAAATTAAATACTTTATATTAATTTTTATTTTTGTTGTCTTGACAACAAAAAATTTTTTGTTAAATAATCTAATTTTAGATAAATTTTACTTGGAAAAGTAAAAAATAAAGAATTCTTTATCAGTTAATTATAATTAATTTGCATGACAATTAATAAAAATTAATATAAAGTATTTGATTTCAGGACCTACGGCATCTAGATCTTATAGTCATTGTCCTATTGGGAAGTTTTTGTTTTATAACCCCCCCCCCCTGCCCATCTCGGTGTTACCCTACCAATCTTTCAGAATTTAGCTAAAAACGAAAATCTTGGCGGGGCCCTTTCAACCAAAAATTATTTTTTTAATAAAATAAAACCTTTTTGGAGTAAATGTATTAGTATTTGCAGCTGCATAACTCCGCCACATGGAGAAGACTATCCTTTAAAATTACTTGTGTTGGTTTTTACATAATATAAACAAATTTACATTTATTTTCTTGTATTTATCTAAAACATTAAAAAGAAAAATTTAATTTAGAAAAAAAGACTAGTAAAAGAAAGATATGTACGTTTTTAATTTACATTTAATTACTAATTTTCCCGCCACTCCTTTTAAAACTAAAATATTTTTATATTTTGTTACCCAGGCAATATAAAAGATTTTTTTAAATCAAATATATAAACCTAATTTATAAATTTAAATTAAAAAAACAAAACAAAAAAATAAATGAAACAAAAATATTGGAAAAGTAAGTTTAAATAAATTTGAGAGAAAGAGAATTAAAGAAAATTATTTTAATAAAAACAATTTTAAAAAATAGATAGAAAGCTTAATCTAATTTTTGTATGAGTAAAATGAAAGAAAATAAATAGTATTTTAGAGGAAAAAGAGAATTGCACATTTTTAAAAGTGAGCAAAAAAAGCCTTTTATTTTTTTAATTAAATTAAAAATTTATTCAATATCACTTTCCCAATCAGATTCCATTCCAAGAGACGAAAGAGGAATTGTTTTAACCAAATCACCATGTATTACTCTTTGAACTCCAGATGGTTGATTATTATTTTGATTTGTTGTATAAACATATGGTGATTGTATTGGGGATCCCATACGACCGAGTACTTTAAAAATAAAATAAAAGTTATTTTAAAAAATTGCTTTAAAAAACCTTCTTGAGAACTTTGCGCTTCAGCAGCAGAAACCTATAAAAGAAATAAAAACAAATTAAAAAATAGAAACAAAAAAATATACATAAATAACTTCAATTCCATTAAATTTGCATTTTCTTAATCTTTGTTGTTTCTTGTTTCTTTTTGTTAAATTAATTTGACGTTCTTCAGCAATAGCAAAAATTGTCAATTTTCGATTAAACAATAATTTATTACAATTTGAAGATTTCTCTCCAACTTTATTATCTTTATTTTGTAATAAATCTGTGCTTAAAGTACACCTAAAAATATAGAAAAAATTTAAAAATTTTCGCTTCTTTCTCTTACCAAGTCGAAGAAGTTGCAAGAGAAAGTTGTTCATCTTCTTTAGTAGAATTATTAGTTCCCGGCCATGAAATTGTTGAACAAGCAGAAGAAGGAATACGTGGTGAGGAATAAGTATGAAAAGTTGAAGATTTTTTTAAATTTATTAATTTTATATTTTGCTGTTGTTCAATAGTTAAATTAATATCATTATTAGAAGAATCAACAGAGGAATTATTTGAAAATAAAGAACCCTTTGAATACTTTTTTTGATAAGATGAACTTGTAGTAGATGACGAAAAGTAATTAGAAAAAGATAGAGAAGGTGAAGAACAACTATTTAATGATGTTTTTGTTGTTGTTGAAATTGGGTCTTGTATTGGACAATTTGAAGACATTCCACCAATTTCAGCAAAATTTGGAATTCGTCTAGCATTATGATGAACACGTAAAACACGAATATTTTTTGGTAAATAAAATTCAATAAAACGAAATAAAGCGGAAGAATTGAAATGTCTTAAAAATTAAAGTATTATTATATATCCTAGTTCTATACCCCAGAACTAGTCGACGTTGGGCCCCAAGAGTGGAAATCCACTCTTGGGGCGCGTCGAACCACCAATTAAATAGAAAGCTTTCTTTTTAAGGGTTTATTCAACAAACAAATTTATTAAAGTAAAAGGGAGAGGGAACCGGCCAACTTTTGGGTCGGTGTAAAACTTGAGATTGAACTTATTTGGTCGGTTCTCGCTCGCCTTTTATGGGGCATTAAAAATGGGCGTAAATAATTATTCTTAAATATGACATTCTATACGTGGGGGGTAGGGGATACAACAGGAAAAGCGGATATGGCAAAGTGTGAAAAATATTATCACGATTTTTTTTTAAATTAATCTTTTTTTTGTTCCAATGTGCGTCTTATCGTTCATGTTTCTCATCTCAATCTCTTTTCCATTCTTAACAGCCAAATCCAGTCATTGTAAAAATTTTACTCCAATTTATCCAATTCTTGCATTCCTATAAATTGGACATGCGAACAATATGGCGATGAGGAAATTTTTGTGAACGCAGAAAAAATTGTATATCAACAGAGCGTCAGTCCAGATAAATATCCCCAGATTGGGTAAAATAAATGCCAAAATCCACTCTCCCTACTCTCCTAATCGGGCCGGGGTATTGTAGGAAAATGATTATAGTCCAAAAAATGAAAATTAATCCAGTCAACAAGTTTTTTTTTCAATATTCGTCAAAATTTGTTTCATCAGTGCCCCACACTTGATTATCATAATTCCCCGTGAAATTTTCATCATCATAACATTGATCATCGTCATTTCCCCAAGTTTCACTATTTCCCTGTGGCAACCATTGGCTTTCATCATAATAATATTGGTCATCGTCATAATTTTCACCACAATTGTATGGGCCGGGATTTGGGTCATTGTCATAATAATATTCATCCCCATAATAAGGGCAAAGATTCGGTTCAACTTGTTCATCACCCCAGTTTTCATTCTCATCCCCATTTATTTCCCAAACTTGATTGATTTCTGCTAGGGCTTCCTTCACCTCTATTTCATCCCATCGTTTTCTAGCATCAACTTTAATTGTACCATTTAACTCTTCAACCTTTTTTGCTTGTCCCACTGCTTCTGACAAAGTAGAGGGCGATTTCATAAAGATGACTTTTTCCTTTATTTCAGGCAACAAACCGGCTTTGAATCTTTCTACACAAATTTCCTCCCTAAACCTTTTTGCCATTTTCTCATTTTCATTTTTCAACCCCGTCTTCTGCTCATCACTTAATTTAAGTGAAGACAAGTCCATTTCAAAAGAGCCCCCGGGATAAGCCGCCTCTGCTAAATTTTTCAAATCTCGTGAAAATTCATCAATTGATTCCCCCACTTCCTGCTTCCTTTCCACTAATTTTAAGCGAGCGGTTTCTTTATTTGACGTCTTTATTAGCCTTTTTGCCAACCCTTCTAGCAAAGACTTCCAATTAGATTTTTCCTCCCCGGGAATCAACTCATAAATTGCAAGGGCGGTCCCACGAAGGTAAAGTGGTAATATCTGAGCGCATCTTGGGGGAGTCCAATTGTGGGCTGTTGCAATGCGGTTAAAATTTTTTAAATAAGCAGTGAAGTCTTCAGTGCCGTTATAGAATCTCGGATAGGGTAAGCCACTGGAACCCATTGAATTATTGTTCCCTTTCGAATTTTCCCCTTCATTTTTTCCTCCGGGTTCTAACTTCACATCTTTCATTTCGGTCGTCCAAATTTTCAATACAGCCCTTTTTTTTTAAAAAAATTCTTCAATTTTAATGATTGCTCAAATTTTCACAACACTTAATATTTTATCCTTTTCTTTTTAGCTAAAGTTTGCCCACGTTTTGGGAACTAATAGGTGGCCCGGCCGTGCCCCTACTAGCCTGTTGCGAAGGGATTCGAGCTTGTCTTTTATTCTTCTTTTTATTTTGGCCAATTTAATCTTTTCTAGACGTGCACGTATTAATTTAACTCAAGGCTGGATGTGAAAATTAAGGAACTAAGCTGCCTTCCGGTAAGCAGCTTCCCTCATAAAGATCCCAAATTTCCTTTCCTATCGTCCAATGCCCTCCAAGATTCTTCAGATTTCAGAAAAACCCCAAAATCTTCACTCTTATTGTTGTTCAACGGCCTTTCACCCCCCTTTCAAAAAGTACTTCTCAATCCCCGAACTTCCAACAAAATTTTCTCCCACAAAATGTTGTTTCCCCAAAACTTTTTTTTTAAGTGTCGGTTTCACCAAATTCTTCCCTCAGTCGTTTTCCCTCAATCCTTTCAATGTCGGTTTCACCAAATTCTTCTTTATTCTTCAACCTCTTTTATTCTTCTTTTTTTCTCCCCCAGAGAAATATCCCCAAGTCTTCTTTATTCCCAGAAAGCGTTTGCCCAATTCTTTTCTTCAGGTCCTTCTTTTCTTCTTTATTGATGAACCCCTTTTTATTCTTCTTGTTAGTTCACCCCAGAATGAATGCCCAAATTTAGTTTACAACCGCATCTTTATATAAACATTTTTCCTTGCTCAAAAAGTTGCGGGTTGTAATATTTTTGGTTTGATTGGCACCCTCCAAAATTAGGCGTTTACTTTCATTTTTGATAAATTTCCGCCCGATTTTACCTTTTCCCCATTTTTTTAAACTAATTAATTAATGCCCATTTCCGCCCAAATTTCAGTCACACTAATGTGAAAAGAGAACAGGACTAGTTTAATCATTTTTCACCGCTTCGCCCAAATTAGTATTTTTGATTGATGAGTAGAAGAAAAGATTTTAATTTATTAATAAAGTATATTTGGAGAGTAATTTTAGGTGAAGAAATAAAAGAATTTTTAAATAAAGGTGGAGGTGAAGGAATATATTGTTGTTTAATTAGGTGGTGATATGTTAATTCCGGGAGCACCATATTATATATCCTAGTTCTATACCCCAGAACTAGTCGACGTTGGGCCCCAAGAGTGGAAATCCACTCTTGGGGCGCGTCGAACCACCAATTAAATAGAAAGCTTTCTTTTTAAGGGTTTATTCAACAAACAAATTTATTAAAGTAAAAGGGAGAGGGAACCGGCCAACTTTTGGGTCGGTGTAAAACTTGAGATTGAACTTATTTGGTCGGTTCTCGCTCGCCTTTTATGGGGCATTAAAAATGGGCGTAAATAATTATTCTTAAATATGACAAGTATAATGTATCACTTTTTAAAGAAATACCTAAATCCAATTGCTCGTAAATTTGTCATTTCTTTTAAAAATTTTTGTCCCAAAATATCAGGTTTTGGTTGATCACCAAGATGAAAAATGAAAGGTGGTAAATCCAAATCATTTAATTTTTTAAACTGACATAATAATTGTAAATATTGAATTTTTTTTTGTTCTTTACCAAAAGTACATCTTTAAAAGTTTAAAATTAAAAAAAAGCATTCTAATTAAAATCATACCCAATTGATAATCTTTTAAGAGACTCTGAACATTTTGGTAAAATTAATTCCAAAGCACTAAGAGAAAGCCTGCAATTTGTTAATTGTAGCTCTTCTAGTGGGGCATTTATAGCCTTTGCTAAATTTTTAGAAAAAATAAATTTGGATGTTGAAGAAGAAAAAGAAGAGAAGGAAGATGTTGGTGAAGATGAAGAAGAAAAAAATGAATTAGCAGATTCATTTGATGAATTATTATAATTAATTGTTGTTGAATCTAATATAAATAATTGTTTTAAGGAAGTTAAACCAATTAATGAAATTAATAAAGGTGATGGATGATATGTATTTAACCAACGGCCACAATTCTGAAAATAAATTAAATTCTGTAATAAATTGAAAAAACAATTTTGAAGGCTGTAGGGTCAAAAAATCTTAGAAATACGTGGGCATTTGGATAATCAGAGGTGCCTCGACTCCAAACGGAAAATCCACGGGTACCAGGCATTTTTCAGTTTCCTATTACCCAAAACCTCCATTATGGCAATCTTATTAAGAACCTGAGGATTTCTCAAATTTTTAATTTAATTTAAAAAATCATTTACCCAAAGACGCAAACAACGAAGTGATTGAGAACAACGAATAATACAATTTCTTAATCTTTCAGATAGACAAGCATCCCAAATTGTTAATTCTAAAAGTTGTCCATTTGCTAGTCGACAGAGTAAAATTTTTAGAAGCCTCTCGGGTTGTTCAGAATCCTCTAATGAATTTATTGTTTTAATACGAAATGAACGGCCTGAAGAAAGTTGTAAACGTAGATGAAAAGATTTTGGTTGGTTTTTTGGTTTTGAACGGAGAGAGGGAAGACGTCGACGATAGCCAGAAGAATGAGGAAGACCTGTTGGAATTGTCTGTGATTGTGCTGGCGGTGGAGGAGGAGGAGAAGGACAAATTGAAGGACCTAAGTCTATTAAAAATGTTTGAATTTTTATTAAAAAATTAATTCCAAACCATTTGCCCATTCTGGACGTATTTCCAAACTATTAACATCAAGCCAATGAGAAGTTATTAATTGAAGCCTTCTAGAACATTGTCCCAACGCTATTCTTTCCTGAGGTCCAAGATAAGAAAATATTTTAATCCATAATGATTCTGGCAACTGTTCCGAAATATTTTTGGGTTCAAGACGCGCTTTTTTACATCTTAAACGGCATAATTCGGCCAAAGGTTTGAGAGGAGATGTAACTTGTGTAAAATCAATTGTGTCGAAAATAACAGAAAGTTGCCTTTCTACAATTGGCATAGAATTTTGTTTTTGAAGTTTTTGTTGTTTATTTGAATTATTATTATGCCCAAGCATCAAAATAGCTGTCATTTAATTTGTAAATATTATTTCTGCTAAAAATAGAAAAAAAGATTTATTACATGTTAAATATATAATATTACTACTATGTGAAAATAAAAGCTAAATATAGTAATGAAAGATAAAAAACATTTTCTGCACAATTTTGTTTAGCAAGAAAAGGAATGTTAAAGCAAATAGTGATATTTAAGATAAATATAGTTTTAAGAAAACTAAAAATAGTGTTGCAGCAGAAAAGGAATGAAATTCAATAATGTCTACATTTTTTGTAAATAAATATATTCTCGTGTGACAGCTGAAATTTTTTTTTATAATTTTGTATGTTAAAAGGCTATGAAAAAGCTGCGCATTTTAAACGTTTAATGAATATTTGATGGGGAAATTTAGAAAAAAAACAGCGAAGGTAATGGAAGGGAAACGTCCATTGGCACTATACAAAAAATTAAAGACAAAATGATACTAGACGAAATAGTAATTTGACAAAATAGAACTAGACAAAATGTTAAAATGGATAAAATTAGACAAAATGGTACATGAAAAATGGTCGTTAAACTACCATCTGTAAAAATCAGCGTAAACTTGAGAGACAATTTGTGTAATTTCACCATTTGGGAGGTTATGTTTAGTAGGTAAGAAGTGTAGTAACATTTCGTCTATAGACCGTTTAGTTTGTACCATTTTGTCTAATACGATTTTGAGGATGTGCCATGAATATGTAGTAAAATACAGAGGGATATTTCTTGCAAAAATGAATAATGAGGAGAAAAACGCGCGCATGCCAACGTGAATTAGAAATGACAATAAATTATGAAAGATATAGAGAGAAATGCCTCGGCATTTTTGCTTTACTCCTCTCAATTTTTTGCAGAAATATTCGATTTTCTTGCTTTATTATTTCTCTCGCTCCCTCCCTTCACATTTTGCTGCTGCTGCTTTTTGGCCGCCCACCTTTTTTCCCGACAAATGTTTGTCAAGAGTTTTGTTTTATGTAAAGGGAGGAGAGAAATTTATAGTTGTTTGTTAATTGCTATTAACTAAATGATGACATGCAGCAGTAATTTTTAATTGCAAAAGGTAAAAATAATAATAATTTTATTTTTTGCAATTTAATTTCTGCAAAAGAATAGAGAGAAAAGGGTAATAATGAAAAAATAGAGCAAATATTAAAAAATAGATTTAAATTTAATAATTAATTAAAATATATTTTAATTCAAGAATGGAATTGGAATGAGGAATTAAAAATTGAAAATATATGGAAGAATATATGGAAGTGGAAAAAATTTAAACTTAAAAATTAACTAAAATTGCAAAAATTGTAATAAAATTCTTTTTGGATTTTTTTTCTCTTTGTTCATATGACATTTTTAATTGCCTAAATTATAAATTGAATTTGTTAAATGATGACAATTTGTTAGTGTTTTAAGATAAAAAAATTTTTTAGTTTTTATTTGTCTCTTTTTGTAATATTAAAAATTAAATAATTATTGATGGTAAAAAAAGGAAAAAAATTAAAATAAAATATTGCAATATAAAAAATCAATAAATAAATTTTCACATTAAAAAGAAATTAAAGATTAAAAAAACCTTATTTCCAGCCGATAAAATATTTCAGAATTTCCTAACTAAAGAGACAGATTTAGGTCCTATTGTGAGATTTATGAAGGAATTTAAAAATTTATTTATTATCGAGTTAGGTTATAAAAAAGTTGTCGGAAAGGATATGTGTAGTTGTACATTTTTTAATCTTGTTTATGCTTTTTTCAATTAATCTTTTGTTTAATTAATAAGCAATAAAAGAAGCCTACAATATTAAAAAAGGAAAATTTCTAAAAAAAATAAAATATATTTAAAGATTTGCGTAAATGAATATATAATATGAGTCAGTAAAATTTAGTTTTCAATAGAAATAAAAAGAAAAATGTTAATCAAAAATAATATAGTAGAATATTTTAGCTTTTAATACTTTTTCTTATTAAAATAATAATCCCCCTCTCTCGCTATTCTCCTTAATTCTTAGAAAAATATTTAACAAATAAACAACAAAAAAGAAAAAGCAATGAGGAAAGAAGCCACAAAAATAGTTTTTTAAAAAAGAATTTCTTAATAATTATTACTAAATTTTTAATTATTACGCAAAAAAATAAAATGCCATTTAATTTGTTTTAGCAATTAAATATTTTTTAGACAGGGAAATTTGAAAATTAAATATTCTGTGCAAATAAAAAAATTAAAAAGGATGAAAGCCTACAAATTAAAAATCGTATTTTTTCGATTAATTCCCCACTCTTGATTAGCAATTTAGAATTTTCCCCGTGTTAGGGATGGGTTGAAACAATAACTCCCTAACCTGAAATGCCCTAATGCACATTCAAATTTCAAAACTCGAATAATTCCCTTCCCACGGATGGGTTGAAATATTAATTCCTCAAAGGAATCATGGAAATACGATAGACATATTTTAGAATTATAGAATTATGAAGGTCAAATAAAAAACGCCCTAAAGCCTCATGAATAAAAAATGTCTAAAAAATAATTTTTCTCTTAAAACCTACGGAAAAAATGCTTTAAAACTTTTAAATAAAAATATAAAACTCACAAACACATAAATTATTGTTTTTTCACCTCCACATCCACTTAAAATTAATCCTCCTTTTTTAAAAATTTAAAAAATAAAATTCGAACTCTCAATTAAATATGAGTAATGTGAATATAACAGGAAAATCGTCATTTTAACTAAATATTTCAATAAAAAATTTTATAAAAAAATTATATCAAGGATAAAAAGATAAAAGAAAATTTAAAATAAAGCTGACAAGAAACTATAATAAATTAAAATTTAATAATGTTTATTTAAAATAAACGGGAATTCCTTAAAAGGAATTTATTTAGTCGGCTGCAAATGCAAATATAGATAAATAACTTTGAAATGATTCATTCCTTAAAAGAAAACAAATATAAAATTTTACAGTTAAAAAAATAAAATTAGTATAGAAGCACTTTAAAAACAATTAGAAATTATAAATTAAATATAAAAATTAAAAGCAATTTTTAGTATTTTCATAAATAAATATATAACTGTTAAATGAAAGCTTTGAGAGAATTAAATAAGTACAAATGAATTATTGGAATTATTGCAATGACAAGTTTTGTATATCTGGGAAAAAAGCAAAAAAATAATAGAAAATTTGAAAGAAAAATAGTTAATGGCAGCAAAATGCGAATAGTTTTTAATAAATTATTTGGCAGAATTTAAAAAAGAACAATATCGATATAAATAGCTGAGAAAATTTAAAAGAAAGCAGAGATTCAAAGATTGTGAGGTGAGAAAAATGTTTTATACGGAAGTACTTCGAGGCCATTTTTGCTTATGCGCAGCGGAAATTAATCATCCTCTGCCTGTGTAAATTCATGTTGTAATTGTTGTAAAGTGTCAATCTGTAATTTTAATTTATTAAAAATTTATTAAAGGAAGCTGTAATTAAACCATTTGGTCTATCTCTTGCACACTCAATTCTTCTGCAGAATCAACAGACTAAAAATTAAATTTAAATGAAAAATGATCATGTATTTTAATTATTTTCGGGCACTATTTATTTACCTTATTATTGCATTGTGGCTGTGCTTGTTGTTGAACATTTAAACTAGAAACATCTTCCAATTCACCTTCTCTTTGAACGCGTATACTTGAATATGGAGAGGCTGATGTTTCTATCTGGTTAGCAATATTAACGCGTCGCTGTGCCATTGCACGACCAATAGGGACATTTCCATTAAGAACATTCCCTAATTATTGATAATTGAAAAAAAATAAAATTAATTACTAGTCATCAATGGAGATGTTTTAGGTTTGTTTGAAGAACAAACATTACGAAACGCAGATGGCGAGGCATTCGCCGCTTTAATGGCAGCAATAGGCCTAACAACATGAGCCACCTTAGGTTGCTGACGATGTTCTTCCAGTTCCATTGTATGATGATTTGATATTGACGACGGATGCACCTTAGAAACAGATCGATCGTTATCGATCAATTCTTCGCCTAAATAAGCGCCATTTCGTTGATTCCCAACAGCAAGATCCACCTTGACTTGCTAAATTAAAAGTTATATTTTTCAAAGTAATGACATTATACCTGTCTATCAGTTCTGGTATGTACAACATGTGGATTTCTTGGTGTTGAATTAGGAGTTGGGTGACCCAAATTCCTTCCATGAGGACTTATTATCGCTGTGTTGTAACAGTTTCGTGACAAATCTGAAAATTTCAAGTCTAAATGGTAAAGAAAAATTTTAATTGTGTAATTCATGTTAAGTCACTCCCACTGCATAAGGAACGCCATGTCAAAAAAGAACTAAAAATTTAGAAGTCCACTCACTCAACAAACTTTTTACTCACTTCTATCTTGCCCTTCATGAAATGTATTATGAACAATATCATCGCCTTTATTCTCTGCTTCATTTACATCAGCATCCAAAATTGGTGCAAAATTCACGCATTTTGTGGGCATCTTTGGCCTATCATTATAAAAACCATTACTATGTTCTGTTATTAAAGTTCGGCGAGCAAGCTTCACAGACAAGGCTGGGATACCAACTGGAGTAGGTGATTCAGTGGTGGTATCAACAAAATGTCTTTGGCGCCGTAGTGGAGAATAGTCGCAATCATTGTTGAAAAAAATGTTTTTTTCTTCATTCGTTTGGCGCGTCCATACTGGATATAAATCACCAGCAGAAGTTGGAGAACCCATATAATTCTGTCCAATTTTGTTGGATTTGATGGCCAAAGGTGTTATAGACGCAGAAGAGCAGAAACGAGGAGGAAGTGAACTTCGATTCTGACGGCCAATCTTTTTAGACTTATGTGGTGGTTGATGCTCATCAACAGACTGGACAGAATCGGCTAAACGCCGATGGAGTTTCGAGTTGTAAAACCCATTCCCCAATCGTTCAGCACCTTTCAAATCTTTAACATTAAACGACTAACATAACAGCTAACAGAAACAGCTAAAGGATACCCACCCGCTAATTAAGATTTGATGATATGTACTTAACAGCTCAAATACAAGTTAAATTTTTTACAGGTAGATTACCTTGACCATCCGAAGGTGGCAAATATTGTGAGTTATATTGTGGTGAAGGTGAACCAAAGTGACCATGTGCATTAGAAGCAATAAAAGCGCGTTGTTGTCGATCAACCAAAAGAATTCTCCTCTCTTCACCAGATGATGTTGGCATTTCAAAGTTCTGTATAAACCATTCAATTAGTTTGTTTTTAAACAAATAACCTCGCAAACAGCTCGTCCAAGTGTACCGGAATTATCCAAAACAGCGGCAAATCTTGTACCATTTTGTTGAATCCACAAATTATCATCACCAGTTTGTTGTGAATATTTTCTACCAGGTATATAACTATATTGAGGATGTTTTACATTTGTCTGTCGCCTAGGCTTCCTGCACGTACAAGCAACAATAACGGCCACAACCAAAACTAATAAAACAATTGTAACAATTCCAAGAAAAACGTTTGTTAGATTTTTACTAAATATTAATCTTTTATTTTTAAATAATTTAAATAAAACCTCAAAAGTTGAACAATTTGTTGGGAAAATGTTAAGTTAACATCCTCAGAAAATTTATTATTTTGGTCAGATATTGAAGAGATATCCAAAGTTTCTGGTGTCAAAAAACTCGTAATAGGTGTAAAAGGCCCAAAACCTTTTGAATTTTTTGCTTGTAATTTAAAATAATATGTTGTTTTTGAAAGAAGTCCTCGAATTTGTAAAGATAATCTATCACCTTTAATACTTTCCATCGTCCATTCACTTTCAGGTGCATCAAATTTATTTGAATAAAATAAAATATATTCTTTAAAATTAAAATAATTTTAAAGTTACAATAAATTAAAAACCTTTAATTTCTCCATTTGAATATTTTGGTGGCTGCCAATTAAGCGTTACAATATTTGGATCATCCTTTTCTGATTGAGGACCAACTAAAGTAATATCTCTAGGTGGGGATGAAGGAGGTGAAGAAAATGTTCGATTTATTGCAATAAGACTCCAATGATTTGTTCTAGCTATTTTTACTGCAAATTCATATTGAGTATCAGGACGTAAATTGTCAAAAAGATAATCAGTTTCACTCGTGTTTATTTCTTTTGCAAGTCCATCTGCTTCACCACTAAAAATATTATATCAGTAAATGAATAACCTAATTTAACCTCATTGCATATTTAATTGTGTAATATTGATTGAAGGCCTCATCATTTGGATCAGTCCAATATAAATGTATTTGTGAGGCGGAAAGAGTTTCAGCAAAAAGTCCAACAGGTGCATGAATGTTTTCAACAAAATTATTTGGTGGTAAAGTTGTTAAAGAGCCAGATGAATAAGTTCTAGACAAAAAAATTTTAATCAATATTTAAAAATTTAATCTTACTTGACGGTTTCATAAATAGGAAAACCTTGACCTTTCTTATTAAATGCACGTAATGAGATAACATATTCTCTATTTGGTTTAAGATTACGAATTGTATATTGCCTCACATTTGAATCAACAATTGTTTTCTCAATATCTGGTATATTTATACCCCAACCAATCTAAAAATTAAAAGAAAGAATTTTTCAAACAAATTAAAAATACTTGAAATCCTCTAATTAAAACATTATCCTCTCGAGGTGGTAACCATGAAACTTGTATTGAATCGTGGTTTGCAAATGCCTGAAGTTCTGATGGAGTTCCAGCGATTTGTGATTCGTCTTCTTCTTCGGTGTAAATAAATTCATTTATCTCAATGAAAAATAATGCCACAACAAGAATAGAATTCAAAATCATTTAACAAGAAGAAAACGGCAAACAGAACGTAAGGCTAAAAAATTGTGGATCGCATCTCAGACTCAAAAAACATCGAATTGAATTTTTTGAATTTACACTATTTTTAGCGAAATGTATCTTTTCTCTTTTTCTTTCTCAATGTCTCCATCCGGAACCTCGCAAAAATGGTATTAGACAAAATGGTACAAGACAAATTTCCCTTATGAAACTGAACATTCTAGTGGTAAAATAATTAAAGGGCAAAAGGAGACTGAAGATTGGCTAAATCGCTGTTTAACATTTCTTGTTTACCATTTTGTCGATTTTACCTTTAGTACCATTTTTGTCTTGTACCATTTTGTCTTCATTAACGGTATATTTTTAGACGCGAGTTCTCTTCTTTTCTTCTCGTCTCTACGCGATGAATAATTGTCTGAAACTAACTTTAAAAAATTTTAAAGTTTTTTGAAATTTTTATCCTTATTTGATATTTTAAGGATTTTATTTTACATATTATGTTAATTAAATTCTTAATTTAGAAATATGTCGAGAGATCTTTATCCGTCAAATTCGAATATTATTGATTTGAGAAGTAAAATTTTATCAACGCATGCGCCTTCGAGGACGAAACAATTTGTTAACGAGTTGGATAGGCTTTCGAGTTCATCATTTGGACAAAAGGTTTAATTAAATAGTAGTTTGTTTTGATTATGAAAATCTTAAGGACAAAACGAATAATTCTGGATTGGCGTATGAAACCGAGCGGTGGTTTTCTCCAAGACAAAATAGTGAAGTGAACACGTCATTGCCTCCTAGACGTTCAATTTTTACTCCATCAAGACTTTCTGCTCGTCGAACTCGGGAATCTACAAAACCTTATTGGTATAATTAACATTTGATCTTTTAATATTGTTTTTATTGAAGGCGTTGTCCTAACCCGACTTCATCCAAAAACATTACTCCATCTTTGGATGTTGATGGATTCTTTAACAAAACTACATCTGCGAGAAATGAGACACCCGTATTTAATGCTTCTTTTTTCAACAATATTACGTCAGTGGCCAATACTGCTTTACCGGTAACCACTTCTGTCAGCGCTTCGCCTGTGGTCAATTCTTTACCAATGAATGTTGTTCCGTCGCTGACCAGTGCTGCACCTGTCGACAACGCAACATGTTTTGATGTTCCATGTGTAGAAAATGCTACAGAGCGTGAAGATGCTATTTCAAGTGGAGTTGATATATCTGAATCCTATCCTGCTTTTACTTTTGCTGAAGCGATTATTCGAGGGCCAAAATGTCCATCACCTCCACCTAAGCCTAAGCCAACTTATCAAGATAAGGAGATTCAAACAGATGAAGTTCAGAAAGTTCAGACTGTCAATACCTTCAAAGATAAACAAACGAACGACAAGCCATTTGAGCCTAAACCGCAACAGACTTTTGATAGCGTTCCAAAAATATCCGGCTTTCAACCTCCTCCAGCACCTCTCAATGGTGGTTTTCATTTTGGAACATCAACATCTGAAGGTACTTTACTATATAATAAATAGATATTTTTTCGTTGCTCAATTCTTGTGAATTTCTTAACCGTAATTTTGTTTTCGTTTATGGAACGACTTGCAATTAAGTTCTTTTTTGGGTAGATATTCTTCCCCTCGAAGTCAGAAAACTGAGAAAAATTTATACCAATGAATAAAGAAAACTTTTTTAATTTTCAGCAACTGAGTCAACAATGGTTATTGATACGAATATTAATGGACTGACAACAATGAATGGAGTCCCGGACCCCACAATGAATGGAATCGCTTGTGCTCCTGTGGTTAGTAGTTTCCAATTCTCTGCTCCTCTTACTGGAGTTTTTCAATTTGGAACATCAACATCTGAAGGTTTCTAATATATTTTTTTCAATAAAAATCTAAAATTATTTTTTAATTAAGTCTCGTCGAATAATTCAAGTTTTTGTGATGCTAATGGATTGGCATCAAGAAGTGGTGTTTCAGTTAGGAAGATGCTGCACGCGAAGAGGGCGAAGAAGCGTTAATGTATTCGAAAGAAAAGAAAACGACGTTTTAATTTTTTCCATTTAAATGGAAATATGACATGGAAGAATTGGATTATGTTTATCAATAATGCAGGTCTTTAATTATTATCTTAACAATTCTTCCATCTTTATATTATTACGTATTTTGCATTGATCTTTATATATATGAAATATATATTTAAAATATATTTTAGAATTAGAGAGGGACATATTTCCATATCAGAAAAAATTAAATATTTTTTGTTATCTTTTAGTCAAAAAATTTCATTATTTTTATTATAATATGTTCGTCTCCGGTCATTTATATATGTATTTTACAAACCAAGAAAAATTTTCCTCACACTCAGTTTTATGCGTTGTTTAATTCAAATTTTTGTTAGTTTTATTTTTAAAATATATCGGAAGCAGCAGATAAATCCAACCCGATTATTTTATTTCGTGTTTATCTTATATTGTTTCACGTAAAAAATTGTGTTAAAATAAATAACGAGGTTGATTTTTGATTTTATTTTTTATTTAATTTTTGATTAGTTCTTAAACGCATGTTTGTACCTAAATAAGAGAAAGAAATTATTTTATATTTTTTATTATTATACATAAATTTATATTAAAGTACATTAACGTCGTTTTGCATTATTAATGTGCCAAACCACTTTTAATGTAATGTCGGGATTTATAAAAGATTTAGCCGGAAGAAAAGAAGTCCTCCCATTCTTTTTAATGATTCTCATCCTGGTGGTAAATAAAACAAAGATTCCATTACTTTTATCAATTGTCACGCAAGGTTTGTTTTTTTTCGTTTTTTCTCTCATTTATTTGCCTTTTTATTTTTAATTTAGAGGTTATAATATTTGAAATCATAAAAGAATATTTAGCCATAGACTAGATTTTTAATTTTTTATAAGATTGAGTCAAAAATATTTTTTAAATTAACCATTTTTGGATAAAATGAATTTAATTATATAGACAGAATTTCAGTAATTTTCCCTTCTTTTTTTAATTTTCTAAATTAACAAAAGAATTAATTTTAAGAAATTGGTTGAAATAAATAGATATATTTAAGTGTTGCAGAACTGAACAAATCTCTTAAAATGTACTTGAAAATTAAAAAAAAATAGGTAAGGGGAAATAAATAGATCTTTTTCTTTGATTTAAGTACTAAAGTAAGATTTGAAGTGAGAGACATTTAAAAATTTTTTCAATTAATATTTTTAAATATATTTTAAAAAATAATTTTAGATTACGCTATTAAACTACAAAAATATTTGAATGTACTATTTTTATTAAACCAAAGTCACTAACTACACAAATTTTGGCGATAATATTAATAATATTAAATATGCGTCGTATCAGCTATTCAGGTACATTTAATATATTTTTGCATAAATATTATATTTTTCTACATATCAATCAAATTTTAATTTCTATATTGATTTTTTATTTATATATTATGTTCCACTATTTACTCTTGGAATTTAATTTAAAATTTTTTTAATTATTAGCATTCCAAAAATGTTATAGTTTAATTAAAATTACACAATTTTTCCTTTAAATTCCAATTTTTTAAATGTAGTCTGTATTGTAATTAATTTTCCCAAAATTTTTTCTCTCTCAAATCTTTAAATTTAGGGTTTTAAGAAAACTACGATTAACTTATACTTTTAAACTTTCTACAAAAATAAATAATAAAAATGTTTTTGTAATAAAACTTCTGTTTTGATGTTCACATTTCTCAAAACAATTTTTTTATTACTTTAAATATTTAAATCTTTTTTTATTATTTATTTTTTTAATTCCCATTTATTTTTATTATTTACTACTTTTAAATCCCTGCTGTGATTTTCTGATATTTTTTTTGCAAAATTTTTCATTTTTAATTACCTTAAATTTAACTTTTAAAAAAGCATTCATGCATTTATATTTAAAATCTTAAAAAATTGAACAAAATACAAAATTAAAAAATTACAAACCACTAAAGGATATTTTGGCCTGGGCCCTTTTTTAATGTGTACTATTTTTTTCTCTTTTCAAAGTAATTTTAAAAATAAAAATTGTTTAGGGGGAGAGGGAAGATGCGCAAATGCGTGTACATAATAGGCAACTTCGCCGATCACAAAAAATGTTTTTAATGTAGTTATTTGGTTAAGAAGAAGAGAAAAAAGGGTGGGATCAATCTAGCCAAATAACAAAATAACAACAACATCTAAATTAAAAATAAAATGATCAAATTCCTTAAATTGTTCCTTATTCACGTAGTTTAGATGAAAAAATCTAAATATATAAATACTTAGAAATATATTTATTTTATTTAAAGTTTATATTATAATATTTTCAAGGACACATCTCTAAATAAATAAACTTGGAATAAATAAAGATATGACTAGAATTTATATTATTTTTTCTATTTTTCCTTGAATTATGTTAATTTAATATTGGTACTTTTCCATTATATGCCCAATTTATTTAGTCGTAATTTTGTTCAGAATTATCGAATCACGTTGATTTTGGAATCACTTTCGAATGAGCTGTAAATCGAAATACTGAAACTTAAATAGAATACTGGAACTGGCCAATGACTGAAGTACATCCAAAGAATTTGGAAAAGTACCTTAATATCTAACATTAATTTTTCATTTTTCCTCTATTGTTTCTTTTTAATAAAATTAATTTTTAATTAACTATACTATTTTTATAATATAGAAAAGCAGGTATTATTATCCTACGCCCAAATATTTGTCCCAAAAGAAACTCGTTTTATTTTAGTTTGCTGAATGAATAACACATGAATTTATTGTTTTAATGTAGTGATTAACAGAAAAAAACTAATTTTAAAAAGAAAAGCCGCCTATTATTATTCACCCGATTGCGCAAATAGAGAGAGAATCTGAGGCAATATAGTATAACCTAATGACCGAATTTATTTTTCTTTTTTTTGGTAGTAAAAAATTGTATGAGAATAGTTAATGCCTTTTAATTATTACATAAAAATTCCTCTATTTATTTTTAGTATATTAAACTAATAAATTAATATTTTTACTTCTATTTTTAAATTTTTGGGACTATTACGTTATGACTAATTAGCACTTATGATTAAAAATGAGAAAAAATTTTAATAATTAATTTTAAATAATTCTTAATACTTAAATGCAGAATTTTAAAGAAAGAAATTTTTGTTTGTTCCGTAAATTTTTTCTCTCCAAATAATTTTCTTTTTATCATTAAGAATATTTTAATCCCCTTATTCAAATTCCATTTCTAATTTTTTTATAAATATTATCTTTGTTTTACCAATTTTTATGATTTAAAATACACCTAATTAAATAAATTTTTTAATTGTTTACGTTTTTAAACTTCAAATTAAACCATGCATTTTTACTTTCCTTTCTTATTTTTGAAATTTAATTTAAAATTTTATACATTTATTGATTTGTAGGACTAAAAGAAAAAAAGGAGACTGGTCGTTCAGATCAATTTGGAACAACAAGGCCTTTATATTTTACATCAGCAGCTGAACCATTAATTATTGAAACACCGCTTGAACGAAAAATAAGTAGAGCTAAAATTGAAGTTTAATTTTAATTTAATTAAATAAAATAAAATTAAAATATTTTTAGTTACAACAACAACAACAAATGGTTGCTATTTCGGATACTAATAATTCTGATAAACAATTAAATAATAATGGAAATAATAAAGAAAAGGGGATTACTGAAAGTATACTTTCTTATCCCAAAGGTGTTTTCTTCATGTTAGGAAATGAATTTTGTGAACGTTTTTCTTTTTATGGAATGAGAGCAATTCTTATTATTTATCTAACTACTGATTATCAATTATCAGAAAAGTAAGTAATTTAAATTAAGCAGATTTTATTAAATTTCCAAATCTTTCTGTCTCTGATACTATTTTGTCTAAAAACATTTTGTCTATTACCGTTTTGTCTCAAGTACCATTTTGTCTAATACCATTTTGTCTCTAGTACAATTTTTCTGTTATTATTTTGTCTGGTGCTATTTGTCTGAACACGCTCAACTTTATCAATTTAAACTAATTTTAGTGTTGCAAAGCAGTATTATCATGTTTTTGTTTCTCTTGCCTATTTATCTCCACTTTTTGGTTCAGTTTTGGCTGATAATTATTTTGGACGTTTTCACGTAATTCTTTGGGTTTCTTTAATTTATGTTCTTGGACACTTACTTTTATCAATTGGTGCCATTCCATTTCTTGAGAAATCTGCAAAATTAGGGCTGGATATTTCTGGATTGGCAGTTATCGCTATAGCTACAGGTGGAATTAAACCATGTGTTTCTGCATTTGCTGCAGATCAATTCAGGTAAAAAATAAAAAATGTTTTAATTTTAATTTTATTAATTTTTAGAGATGACCAACATCGTGAAAGAACACAATTTTTTTCTGTAAAATAAATTATGAAAAATTTGAAATAACAATTTCTTTTTTCTAGTTTTTCTATTTTGCTATAAATGCTGGTTCTTTAATTGCCATAGCAGTAACACCATTACTTAGAAGAGTTAGATGTTTAGATTCTGAACATTGTTTTCCGCTGGCATTTGGTTAGTATTTGTTAAAATGTTTTTATTTTCTTTTTTTTAAAGGTGTCCCTGGTGTTTTAATGCTTCTTGCTTTCTTAACATTCTTGGCTGGTTGGCGTTTTTACAAAATAACACCAGCTAGTAAAGGGAATATTCTTTGGAGAGTTGTTAAATGTATTTGTTATGCTTTACGGGCAAAATTAAATTCTAATTTAAGGTTAACTTTTTAAAAATTTAATAAAAATATTCTTTTTTTTCTTTTTTAGTAGAAAAAGAACATACAATATAGAATGTCAACCTTCTCATTGGTTAGATTATGCTTTACCTAAATATGATGCGCATTTAGTTGCTGGAGTTAAAAGTATGGTTTCTATTGTTGTTTTATATATTCCTGTTGTATTTTTCTGGGCACTTTTTGATCAACAGGTTTTTTTAAATTCTTTTTTCAGTTTAATTTCTATTTTAAAGGGAAGTACTTGGGTATTACAAGCAACTAGAATGGATGGACATGTTGGCTGGTTTACTATATTACCTGATCAGATGAACACTTTGAATCCTTTATTTGTTCTTATACTTGTACCAATGTTTGAAGCGTGGATATATCCAAGTAAATTGATTTTTTAATTGTTGAAAAATCGTTTCTTTTTTAGTGGTCAATAGAATATGTAAAATAACACCATTAAGAAAAATGGCTTTAGGTGGAATATTGGCAGCTGTAGCTTTTTGTATAGCAGGATTTGTACAGGTAAATTAAACAATTTAGAATTTTTTAAAAGTCTAAACAAAATTAAAGATAAAAATAAATTCAACAATGGAGCCAAAACCAGCAATTGGAAATTCGTTTATTTATAGAATGGGAAATGCTAGTAATGTTGAATTATTTGCTGTTAATGGTTCTGATGTTAAAATACGTGCAGATAATGGAAAACAAGAAATATGGGCTAGTAATTATACTTTTGAAACTAGAGAATTAAATAATGATAATATATTAAAAAATTCTTTATATTTGGCTTTGGAAGGCGAAGTAGCGCCTAAAAGTTATGTTCTTGGAGTTTTTGAATTTCCTAATGGAACAATGTAAATAAATTCTAAAATCATTAAAATGTTAAAAATTTATTTTTAAAGAAGAATGGCAGACTTTCCCTATACATGTGAAAAAACAAAAAATGGAAAAACTCGCTTTTATTTTTTAATATTAAATGATTCCTTACTTTATGGAACAGAGGCTGTTGCTGTAGATATAAATGGAAGGGTATTAATTTAATATTTAAAATTAAATATTTATAAAATTTAATTTAAAGAAGGTATCTAATGCAACAATTTTTAATGGAAATTATATTGAAATACAACCTGGATTTTTTTCAAAATCTTTTAATTATAGAATTGGTTTTAATTGTACAAAAACAAACGAGTTCGATTTTACTAAATGTATAAAATATATTAATGTGGAAGCACAAATGGTTTAAATTTATGCATTATTTTAATTTTTTTTAATTTAAAAAATAGGGGGCAGCTTTTGTAATTGATTTGGTTCAAGAAGAAGAAAATAATAATATGACAACAACAAACAATAATGTGAACATTTTAATAAAGATATTTTTTTGAATTTAAAAAATAGATTGGCCAATTAGTTCGTTCAAATAGTGTGAGTATTTTATGGCAATTTCCACAAGTTTTGGTTATGACGATTGGTGAAATACTTTTTTCTGTTACTGGATTAGAATTCTCATATTCACAAGCAGCACCAAGCATGAAAAGCGTTAGTGAATTTTAATAATTATTTTTAAAAGAAAAATATTTTAATTTCGGAATATTAAGTGTTTTAAAGTCAAAACAAAAAATTTCAATTCCTATTTTTGCCTTAAATATTTTATTTTTAAAAATGCGTATATTGATCATTATTTTCTTTTATTTTACTAAATTTAGGTATTACAAGCACTTTGGTTATTAACTGTGTTCTTTGGTAATGTTGTTGACGTTGTAAGTAAAAATTAATTAGTTATCATCTAATACATAATTTAAAAAGATAATTTCTCATCTTGAAATACCCGATCCAGTTGCCGAATTCTTTATTTACGCAACATTAATGTTTTTAGTTATTGGAATATTTATTATTTTGGCTGTTCGTTATGTTTACGTTGATGTAAATTTTTAAAAATTTAAATTTTTTAAAAATATTTTTATTTTTTAGGAACATAATTTAGAAATTCCTGATACACCAGAACAAATAGAAGAAAGCCCAGAAAAAATAAGTAATAATATAAACTCGACAAGGAATCGCGGACCAACACCTTTTATACTTGAAAAAGAAAATGCTTGAAGGGATTTTGATAATAAATTGATCTCAATTTTTTTTGAAAAAAATAATAATTTTTGTAGTTTTTATAATTTACTTTTTTGAAAATAAAAAATAGTTGAAATTCTTAATATTTTTGAGAATTAGTCTAACATAATATTACTTTTATTTTTAAACATTTTGTAAATTTTGATATCCAACTTCCTCATCAACTCTTCCAAAACCATAAGGATTGACTTCAGCAATTGGCTCTCTTTGTTTTGATGTTTGATTGTATATGATTAATGCAGGTATCGCATAACAAACCATTTGCCCAATTAAAAATAACTAAAAAATTTATGGAAAAATAAAATATTGAACAAACCCCTGCAAATATATATCCAGCTGAATGTCCTATTACTGGAACTACATGTGTGGCATACCCAAAAGAAATCCAAAAACTTATTCCACAAAGTAAAGTTAAAATAACTGAATACACAAATTCCTTTAAAAATAACCAAATAAAAAACAATAAAAATTATTTACAATAACACTCCAAGGTATATCATTTCCATTATTCAATTTAATATTATATTCATTAAGTCCATTTCTGTTAAACATCAAAAGAATCGTAGCAACAGTGCTAGCCGTAACTGAACATATAGCAACAAACCAAAGAACTCCACTTCCATCAACATGCGTAGAAGAACCAAGACTTATTAAGGTTAAAACAGCTAGTATCTTTATAAAAATATTTTTTAAATTAAATTAAAATTAATTTCATACAGATTGAATTGGCTTAAAAAGATCCGGTTGTTCTAAGCAAATTATTTCGCTCATTTAATCTTCTTAAATAGAACCTTAGATTTTTTAAAGATTTTTTAAGAGGGGAATTTAACAATAAAGATTTGTATCCTTATTGATCAATCGAAAATACTTGCTTAAAAACAATTTTAGGAAAATGTTATTTTGTGTTCATCATTCTCCCTCTTATTATACATATATCAATTAGTTTATTTATTACCTTATCAGATTCCTTATCATTGAAAGAAAGCCCTCAATGCACAAAATACAAAAATATTTTGTTTACAGCAAAGTTACGCTGAAAAAGCTCATCTGCTACAAAGTGGACTTGCGACAAAATGGAGGGAATTTTTCTTTGCGTCAAAGCGTCCTTAAAATTTTCTTCACCTTTTGAGTCATTGACGCCTCTTTTTAATTTTTTTAAAAATGGGGGACTAATGCCTGAAATTTTGTTTTCTCATTATAATAATATCCAAAATTTTTGTCTAAAAATTAACTTTTAAGGTATAATATTGATGTTTAATGAATACTCTTAATTCATTTTTAAAAGTAATTAATTTAATTGTACTTCGACGAAATAAATTTACAATGGAATCAAAACGAAGCAAAATTTTACATGAAATTGCTCCGTCTAATATTACTCTTGAGGTTTGGTATAATTTCGGAATACTGAACAGAAAGCAAATGGGTCAAATTATATGTCATTCGAAAGAGCTCGTCGAGTTGAGTCGAAATGTGAAAAAATTTTCGTGCGGACTCATACAGGGGCTGAGATATAGGCCCCCGAAAATCGAAAAACCATAGGGGGGACCAAGCACTTTTTTGGGGTGAAAAATTCGAATATGCAAATTATACCTCATTCGAAAGAGCTCATCGAGCTGAGTCGAATGACACCAAAATCAACGAAATCCGACTTGATTGGACAAAGTTATGATCTTTTCTTTTAGCTCCTTACCTATGGCATCTGTGGAGATTTTTGCTGCTACGGAGGCCCCAAATACGTCCAGAGCAAGGGAGATAGGAATAGGTTTATGTTACGAGCCCAGACCCAGCGCCCGTAGACTCCCCGCGAGGCGCGTGCCGCAAAACCCCGCGCGAAGCGCGGGTTTTGCACAAGCGCCTCGCCTACGCTCCATAGGTTTAGGTTTTTTGTGTCATAACTTTGTCTAATCTTGTCCAATCACGGTGATTTTGGTGTCATTCAACTCAGCTCGTCGAGCCCTTTCGAATGAGCTATTAATTGCATATTCGAATTTTTTGACCCCAAAAATTTTAAAATTTCGGGGGTCTGTAACTCGGCCATATGAGGTCGGATTTCGTTGATTTCGGTGTCATTCGACTCAGCTCGATGAGCTCTTTCGAATGAGGTATAATTTGCATTTTTGAATTTTTTACCCCAAAAAAGTGCTTGGTCCCCCCTATGGTTTTTCGATTTTCGGGGGCCTATATCTCAGCCCCTGTATGAGTCCGCACGAAAATTTTTTCACATTTCGACTCAACTCGACGAGCTCTTTCGATTGACATATGTTTTGACCCATTTGCTTTCTGTTCAGTATTCCGAAATTTTTCCTGAGGTTTTTATTTCAATCTAGTTTTAAAAATAATCTTGATTTCCTTAGATATTGAGTAATGGTTCTTCACACATGACACCTTCAGTTTTTATCCGAACTCCCCATCGATGTTATCTTTTTAATTGCCCTGAAGGAATGTCCAGACTTTCAACTTTTCTTAGAGTGAGGCCTACCCATGTTGAAGATATTTTTATTACAAAAGGTTTGTGTTGTATTTCTATCCAAATTTATTGTTCTAAAATTTGTTTATTTTAGGTAAATGGGAAAATGTCGTTGGAATTCCAGGACTTGTTTTAAATAAAGGTTCTGAGGATGATGTTCGTATCCATGGTCCTCCAATTGCTATTGATATTTTAAAATCTTTTAGGTTTTTCAAATAACTTTTAAAATTTATTTTCATTTTTCAGTCCAATGTTAGATGCTGATTTTGGGAGTACAAATAATTTCATTAAAATGCGGCATTGTGACGTCAAGCGTGATAATTATGAAGATTCTACGTTATTTATTAATTATCTTAATGTTGAAAATTCAAAAGAAAGGAGATATCTTAAAAATGGCGATAATACCCCAACAAATACAGCTTTTCTTATTAAATTGAAGGTTATATATATTACTAATAAATTAGAGTAATCCTTAATTAGAATTTTTTAGCCTTGCTTACCTGCACTCGACCCTTTGAAATTGATTGAGCTTAAAATACCTCGATCTCCATTAATATCAAAATTAAAATCTGGTGAAACAATTACATTACAAGATGGAAGAATAATTAAACCCGAAGATGTTATCGATTTTAGAAAAAAATCAGAATCACTAAGTTTGCTTGTTGCTGATATTTGTTCTTCTCAAAATCTTCAGTCAATTTCTAGCAATTATTTACTTAAAGTAGTTTATTTTTATTTGAATTAAATTTTATAATTTTAAAGGATTTTATGGGTGATAAAAGGATACAAAAATTGAATTATATCATTCATTTTACTCAACAAAAAATATTTGAAACAAAAGAATATAAAAATTGGATGGGAGAATTTGGAATTGATTGTCAACATTTAATATTAAATGTTAAAGGACGTTTTCTTCCACTTTCGGATAATGTATATAATTCCCACTATATGCTTAGATCTATATTTTCTGATGGATTTCCTGAAATTTATCCTATTGGTCAGGTTTTAGAGGGAGAAGTTATCTTGCAGGTTTCTTGAAATATAAAAAATATTTTTATAATTAATTTTCTTTAAAAGGATGACGATAAATATGATATTAAAATTGATAATGAGGACAATAATATTGGCCCTGTTTTTATTCCAGAATTTTTGAGACGTTTTTCTTTACGAGGGACACTAGATAAAAACGAAATGAATCCAATTCTCTTGGATTTTAATTGGCAACGTTTTCTAAATGACAGACTAAAAAAGGAACCAGTTGAATTGCAAAAAAGAATTGATGAATTTAAACAAGGTATTAGAATAAACCTAGATTTAGAAATTTATATTTATTAAAGTTTATACAAAAACTTTTGACAATTTTGGTAATAGACCAAGAGATGTATATCCAACAGTTGTTTTTCTTGGAACTTCTTCTGCTTGTCCTACAAAATATAGAAATGTCTGCAGTCAACTTGTTCGACTTAGTGAATTTTCTAACATTTTAATTGATTGTGGGGAAGCAACTTATGGACAACTTTTGGCACTTTTTGGTCCTTCAAATATTGATCAATTTTTGACAAAACTTAATGCAATTTTTATTACTCATGCACATTTGGATCATATTCTTGGAGTTTTTCATATTATCTCTAGACGTATTGAGGCGTTTGAAAAACAAGGTAATGCCAAATATTGATTATGTTATTTTGGTTTTTAATTAATTTTATTTAGAAATTCCATACGTTCCTCTAGTAGTTTGTCATGATGTATCTTTTCTTCATTTGTGTAATACATATTCAGAAATATTTTTAGATTTATTTCCGTTTATTATATCTATATGTTTACCTACTTTCTTTTATGCAAATTCATCAGCACAAGGAATTAGACAACATATTTCTGCAGTTGATTTAATAAAAGTAAAAATTTTAAAAATTAATTTAAAATTTTTTTTAATTTTTAAGCATTTCCCTAAAAATATTTTTTGTCATGATGATTGGAATTTAAGTGAAGCTACTGCTTTTCAAGTTGAGCACACTAAATGGTCCTGTGGTTATTCATTTGTAACTTTAAAAGAAAAGCGGAAAATTGTATTTTCTGGTGATACAAAACCATGTGAAAATATTATAAAATATGGAAAAGATGCAGATTTACTTATTCATGAATGTACATTTGAGGATGGTTTGGAGGTTTCTTTCAATATTAAAATAACATAAGAAATATCAATTAAAAATAGGAAGATGCTTCATATAAAAAACATTCTACAATGAAACAAGCTTTTGATGCAAGTGTCAAAATTGGGGCAAAAAATGTTTTTTTCACTCATTTCAGTGCCAGGTTTTAAATTTTTAGTATAAAAATGCTATTTGATTTCTGTCTTTAGATATCATTTAACTCCTCCGTTACCTGATTATATTCTTAATGCAGGAAATATATCAATGGCTAATGATTTGATGTCAGTTCCTTTCGATCTTTTACCATTATTTCCAAAACTTTTACCAATTTATCAATATCTTTACAAAGATGAACTATTTGAATTTGAAATGAGGAAAATGACAAGAATGGCTAATAATAATGCTAGATTAAATGAAAAATATAATACAGGAAGTTTTGAAGAAATTTTAAAACAAAAACGTAAAGCAAATTCTTAAATTAATTTTGTTATTTTTTTGTTTTTTTTTTGTTAAGATTTTTACAATTAAATATTTTTAGAAAGAATTTTTTTACAAAAAAAATTAGAATATTTTTAATTATTATTTAACTTTTATATTAAAAATACATAATTATTTTTAAATTTATTTAACTAAATGTCCGAAGAGAATAATTCTTGTAATATTGTCAATTCTGTTGATCAAAAATTGTCAAAACGTCAAAAAAGAAGAGAAGGTAGACGACAAAAATTTTTAGAAATTAGGCAAGAATTAAGAAAAAAGAAGAAAGAAAGGAAAAGAAATGAAAAGAAAGATTTTGTTGGAGGAATACGAAAACAAAAATTTACAATGGAACAATCAAAATGTCGAGTAAATATTGCTGTTGATATGACTTTTGATGAGGTTATTTAAGAAAGCATTTTTTAATTATTTTTAGTTAATGGATGAAAGGACAGTTAGAAAAACAATTTCTCAGTTAATTTTTTTTAATCTGGAGCAAATCTTAATTTTTTTAAATTAGGTTAGCTTATTGTTATGCTGTTAATCGTAGAGTAAGTGATCCTATCCAATTTTCTATTGTTGGATTAACTGGAAAAGCTGAAAAGGTAAGAAGAAATGTCAATTAATATTAAAATTTTATTTTTAGATTTTTAATAGTTACCCTTCTTATTCTAATTGGGATGTTAATATTTCAAATAAAAATTTGGATGAATTATGGAATCCAAAACAAATAGTTTATCTAACTGCTGATTCTAATAATTTACTTGAAACTTTAAATGAAGATAAAGGTTTTTTTAATATACCATTATTATTAAAAATAATTTAAAGTTTATATAATTGGCGGTCTTTTGGATCATAATCATCACAAAGGTATTTGTTTGAAAAAAGCTGAAGATAATGGATATGAGCATGCAAGGCTTCCAATTGAATCTTTTTTTAAACTTTGTGGAAGAAATGTTAAATTTTTAAATTAGGTATTTAATAATTTAAAATTTAAGGTTTTAACAATAAATCAAGTTTTTGAAATTTTGGTTAATTTTTGTCAATCTCTGGATTGGAAAAAGGCATTTTTAGATGTTATACCTAAAAGAAAAGGAATTGCTGAAGAAATTTCAAGTGAATATAAAAAGGGAGAAGAGGTTTCTTTAGAAGAACTAACTAATGAATAAATGAAACAGAAAATGAATAGGAAATATTTTATATTAAAATGGGGAAATAAATTTTTAAATATATTCTCTTTTTTTATTCTGACAAAGTCACTTATTTTTGGTCAGAGTTGACCTTTTAGGTTTTGTTTCCCCCAATTTTCGATCTGGAGTGTCAGTAGGAATAACATTATTTGTTTAGGCAGTAAGCTACGCTAGTTTGTACAAAATAATTTAGTTTTATACTTTTTATTTCATCTGTGGGAGCTGAACACAATATATTTTGATGAGGTTATTTAAGAAAGCATTTTTTAAATTATTTTTAGTTAATGGATGAAAGGACAGTTAGAAAAACAATTTCTCAGTTAATTTTTTTTAAATATGGAAGGAATTTTAATTTTTTAAATTAGGTTAGCTTATTGTTATGCTGTTAATCGTAGAGTAAGTGATCCTATCCAATTTTCTATTGTTGGATTAACTGGAAAAGCTGAAAAAGTAAGAAGAAATGTCAATTAATATTAAAATTTTATAATATTTTTAGATTTTCAATAGTTACCCTTCTTATTCTAATTTGGATGTTAATATTTCAAATAAAAATTTGGATGAATTATGGAATCCAAAACAAATAGTTTATCTAACTGCTGATTCTAACAATTTACTTGAAACTTTAAATGAAGATAAAGGTTTTTTTAATATACCATTATTATTAGAAATAATTTAAAGTTTATATAATTGGCGGCCTTTTGGATCATAATCATCACAAAGGTGTTTGTTTGAAAAAAGCTGAAGATAATGGATATGAGCATGCAAGGCTTCCAATTGAATCTTTTTTTAAACTTTGTGGAAGAAATGTTAAATTTTTAAATTAGGTATTTAATAATTTAAAATTTAAGGTTTTAACAATAAATCAAGTTTTTGAAATTTTGGTTAATTTTTGTCAATCTCTGGATTGGAAAAAGGCATTTTTAGATGTTATACCTAAAAGAAAAGGAATTGCTGAAGAAATTTCAAGTGAATATAAAAAGGGAGAAGAGGTTTCTTTAGAAGAACTAACTAATGAATAAATGAAACAGAAAATGAATAGGAAATATTTTATATTAAAATGGGGAAATAAATTTTTAAATATATTCTCTTTTTTTATTCTGACAAAGTCACTTATTTTTGGTCAGAGTTGACCTTTTAGGTTTTGTTTCCCCCAATTTTCGATCTGGAGTGTCAGTAGGAATAACATTATTTGTTTAGGCAGTAAGCTACGCTAGTTTGTACAAAATAATTTAGTTTTATACTTTTTATTTCATCTGTGGGAGCTGAACACAATATATTTTGCTTTTATCTATTTATTGACATTCTAACTCTTATCTATTACTACCACAAAAAATAATCAAAAAATATACCTATTTACTTGTTTACATCTCTTAATTTTCATTTCTACTCACATTTATTTTATCATTTATTTAATTTGAAAAATTTTTAAAATGCAATTCAATTTGGATAGATTTAGAGCATTTCCTGAAGTGCTTAAACTAAGTACACTTGTAAGTTATTCAGTTTAATTCTCATATATTTTTCTTTTAAGATAACTACAGTTCTTATAATGCTTTCTTTATCTGGTGCCAGTAATCAACCTCCTGGCACAGGTTTTTTTAAAAAATTTTTATTTTAAATATTTTTAGCATTTATTTGGATAAGTTCAATATTAGCAATAATTGTTGATTGTTTGCTTATTATGACTATTGGATTAGAACTGGAGAAATCTTTATTTTCATATCAATCTTTACTAAATTGGCCTCTTGTGGTTTTTTATAATATTTTTAATTCTTTAAATTTTCTCTTCAAATAGGAATGCATTTTCTCTTCACTTTTTGCTATTAATTTCTTTATTTCAATTTGGCTTTGTTTTAATGGAAAAGCTTTTAGTGATGATCGGACATCTTATTCCTTAGCTGCGGTTATTTTAATTTTAAAAAATTATTTTAAATATTTTTTAATATGTAGACATTTTCCTTGGCGAATTTTGTTCAATACACTCTTAATGTTATTTATCATGTACGTACATGGATAGCTGAACAGAAAAGTGCAATGCAAGTGATTGACCCTCGAGGAGTTGGAGTAACTTCTTATGGAGGCCCTTAATAATTTTAAAATAAAAAATATACTTTACATATTTATAATTTTATATTAAATAAAACTACTTTTATGATTCTATAGAAAAATATTCTCTAAAATTCTTAACAATTTTATAACCTCTTTTCGTTTACATGGAAACAAAGGTTATGTATTGGCATTAAAAAGAAAGTAAAAATTCTTTTTGCCGAACAATACAATTATTAATTTAAAATAATTTTGAAAATGAAAAAATCCCCTTTTGGTTACTCTTCGTCCTCAATTACTCCCTTATATACCTATTCACCACAACCATCTCCAGTATCGAAAATATTTGATAAAAATGTTGATGAAATGATTAAAGATAAGCATTTATTAAAGCATTCCTCTATAAACTATGAAAGGATTAAAGTTGTTGGAAAAGGTTTTTTCTAATTTTTTGTTTAATAAATTTAATTTTTAAAAAGGTTCTTTTGGCATTGCTGTGCTTTATAAAAGAAAAGATGATGAATCTTTTGTTATCTTAAAAGAAATTAATTTACATGAATTAAATAATTCTGAAAGACAGGTATTTTACAAGAAATTATTTAAATAATTTTCTAAATAGATGGCCTTAAATGAAGTTAATTTACTATCTCGATTAGATCACCCACATATTATTGCTTTTTATGATTCTTTTGAAGAAGATGGAACTTTGATGATTGAGGTAATCTATGAAAGAATTTGTGAGGGGTTAAGAATAAATTATATTTTTAGATGGAATATGCAGATGGAGGGTTTATTTTAAAATAAATTAAAAAAATATTTTCTTTATTACTATAGAACGCTATCTCAATTATTGTCACATTTAACAGAACCATTAGTTGAATCAGAGATAATTGATATGTTTGAACAAATGGTTAGTGCTGTTTCTTATTTACATGATCATGATATCTTACACAGGTTTAAATAAAAAATTGAAAATTAAATTATTTTTTAGAGATTTAAAAACAGCAAATATTTTCTTAACAAAACAAAGAATGGTTAAAGTTGGCGATTTTGGTATTAGCAAGTAAATTTAAAATTAAATAAAATATTTATGATTTATATTTTTAAAAAAAGGAGAATAAGTAATGAAACAAAAATTAATGGTTCACAAACTATTTTAGGAACTCCTTATTATTTATCACCGGAGATGGTTTTTTTAATTAATAAAATAAATATTTTATTTTTAAGTGCGAAGGAAAACCTTATAATGAGAAATCAGATGTTTGGGCATTAGGCTGTTGTTTTTATGAAATGTGTACATTAAATAAAGCCTTTGATGCTGAAAATTTACCAACACTTTTGAATAAAATAATTAATGTATATTTAAAATTAAAATGTTAATTTATTTATTTTCAAGAGTGAGTATGAACCCTTAAAGAAAATTTATTCGCAAGAAGTTCGTCTTTTGGTAAGGGAAATGTTAAGAATATCACCACAACAAAGGCCTACATCATGTCAATTGCTTGATCAGGTTTCTAATTTTATTTTAAAAAATGAGGTTATTTTTTTATAAAATAGGTTAGACATTTATGTTCTTCAAAAGAAAAGAAAAATTCAAAAATAAATGAAAATTATTTTGATAAAAATGTATTCGATGGAATTAATTCATTTTCTGCTTTATATGCTTTTGATGTTTTAAATTGCACTCTTTCTTCTGTTCAGGAATTCCCAAAAAGAATAAAAATTAAACAGGTTTTGTATACTTTTAAATAAAAATTATTTGAAGATTGCTCTAAGTGAAAGTCATCAATTACTTCTAACAATGCAAGGGCAAGTTTATAGTTGGGGAGATAATTCTTTTGGACAATTGGGACATGGAGATAAGTATATATTAACCTATTGACATTTTAATTATTTTAAATAATTAGAAGAAAAAGACAGTTCCCTACATTAATAGAATTATTGGAAAGTAAGGATGTTTATAAAGTAGCTGCTGGTAAAAAATTCTCTCTTTTTTGTGCTGGTCGTGGTATTCTACTAACAGCAGGAAGAAAATTGTTATTTGATAATACTAACTATTTGTAAGTAGAAAAATAAGAATATTTGTATTTTAATTTAAAGAACTAAACCAAAAATTGTCGAGGAATTATTAACGTTAGTCTTTTTTAAATATTTAAAATTAATTTTATCTTTAAAGAGAAGATATTGTAGATATTTGTTGTGGTGATGAACATGCAATTGCTCTAACGGTTTATTTACTATATATTTTTTTATTTAAATATTTTAAGGAAACTGGAGAAGTTTATGTTTGGGGTAAAGGAAAAAACGGCCAACTTGGTACTGGAAATAGAAATAATGGTTAATTAACTAATTAAATATTTAAATTTTTCTTTAAGTTTCTGTACCAGTTCGGATTCAAATACCTACAAGACAATTAATTAAAAGAATTATGTATGTTTACTTAAAAAAGTACATTTAAATATTTAAAGTTGTGGTCCTGATTCTACAATGTTAATAACAAATAGTGGAACTATATTGGCTATGGGATCTAATAAATATAATAAATTGAATGTATATATAAATTCTTACTTAAATTATTTGAAATTTTTAGTTAAATAAACGAGCTGGATTTTTTAAAGAAATGAAAAAGGAACAAAATACAAATGCAGTTCAAGGAAAGGTTTATTAATTGCTTAAGATAATTCACTAAAAATTTAAAATATTAAAGAAACAACTAGTGGATGATGCTCTTTTGCCAACAGCTGTAAGGCCATTCCCTAGAAGAGTTGTTAGTGCATCTTTAGGCAATAATCACAGTGGTGTTTTGCTTGAAAATGGGCATGTTCATCTTTTTGGATTAAATTCTTATGGAGAATTAGGTACCGGAAGCACATTACCATTTTGTGATAGCACTAGACCTGTCAAAGCTCTAATTAATAAAGCTTGTTTGGTAAAATTTTTTTCGATTTTTCAATTAAAATGAATTATTTAGCATTTAATTTGTGGTGATGGTTTTACAATTGTTGGAACATTAGATAATGAAATATATTTTTGGGGTTTAAGAGGTGGTGGAAGTGAGAAGGGAGAAAATGAGATAATAATAAACGACAAGAAACTAACAAAAGATGAATTAAACAAGCTTAAGGTTAAGGCATATAGAATGGCCAAAACGCAAGAAGGATGGCAACTTTCGGCAACTGAAACCGTTAATATAACTATTTTACATCCAATACTTGTACTTAGGTTTTTATTTAGTTTAAAGATATTTCTTATTTAAAAAATAAAGACTAGATGTTTGCCATAAATCTAATGATGTTTCTTTAAACAATCGTTCAAATATTGGATTGGCTGGATTAGTTTGCTCATCTAAAAGAGTTTTTTGTGTTGTAGATGTTGCTAATGAACAAATAGAAAAACCTAATGAAGAGTATTTTTTAATAAAATACAAATAATTTTTGCTTATTTTAGACCAATACTTTCAACAAAACAGAACAAAACAAAAATAAGTAGAAGAAAGTCAGCACCAGATAACCTCTCACTATGTAATACAACGGAGACGTGGATACGAAATGAGATGGATGATGCTGAGTACATTCCTTACAAACCTCAAAAGGTTAATAAATTTTAAAGTAGTGTTAAACGCTTGAGTGGTAAACCGTTTCTTAGGTTTCACTCTTTTTTATAAGGCTTAAAGTGTTGTTCAAATTCTCCCCTTATATGCGTCTCATTTAAAATTTGTTCCTGGTTTTAGTAGAAAATAAAATCTATCTTTTTCAGTCAATGAAAAGAGAATCTATTACTACTAAACAATCTTCTCAATTGTTAGAAAGTGAACAAAAACTTCGTGAAGAAATTACTCAATTAAGAAGCCAATTACAAGAGCAAAAATCTTCCTTTCATGGGCATGAAAAACAAATGTCTCAATTACAAGTAAATTTTAAAAAATAAAAATATTTATAATTAAAATTTAAAAAGGCAAAATTAGCAGAATTACAAGAATTACTTAATAGATATAAAGAAATTGAAGAACCTTCATATTTACCTCCAGTAAATATTCCTCCACCTGAATATCCAGGCAAAAAATCAAAATCTTCACCATTAAGAGATACTCTTGTTAACAAAAATGTCACTAAGGCTTGTAATATTATATAAAAAATTTAATAAAAATTTTAAATATATTTTTCTTATATGTATTTTTTTGATTAAAAAATCCATTCAAAAAATAAAACTAAAGAAGAAGACACCCACAAATAAATATTCCAAAGAATTGAGGCAAAATAAGGCAACTCATTAAATTTATGATGTTGTATGCCCATTTGCGCTGATTGACTTTCCAAATCTTTTGGAGATAGAGAGGACGAAAGTAAAGCTGGATTCAATAGCACAGTGGGCGACTGGTAAGCTGAAAAATTTTGCTTGAAAATAATTGTAAATACATGATTGCGAAAAGGTAGTTTTTATAGTTTTATACAAAATTAATCTATAGAAAAAATTGAGATCAATTGTAAATTTAGGTTCTGAGTTTTTAAATGTGAATTTTTGAATTAAGAAATTTTATTATCCTTATGTATGTTCTAACCGTCCAGTCTATTCAATTCTTTGTTAATTTCATTCATTGAATTGACAGATTTATCTTCTAGTTGTTGATTATCTATTTTCTTTTCTTTTTCACTTTTTTCATTCTCAATTATTTTAATAATTAATTTTGACATTGAAGGGTATTCAATTAATTCTTCAGTTCTAGACGTTCTTGCTGTATTATATAACAAATCCTCTTTTGTTTTTCTAACATTTAAAGGCGTTTCATCACAATCTAAATAATCTTCTCTGTTACTTATTATTTCATCAGAAAAATAATTATTCGGAATAATTATTTTATTAAAAAGACGACCATTTGCATTATTTGAAATAGGTCTTTGTTTTGAGGATGTATTAATATTATTTTCTCCAATTATTTGATTCTAAATAAAACAGAATATTTTAGATTCAATTATAATTTAAATTTACTTGTAAATTATCTAAAGAAAATTCTCTTGTTGTGTATATTGGTGAGCGACATATACTAGATTGTTTTTTGCGTATAAAATTGCAACAGCAGATTAACCCACTTGATTTTGATAATTTTTTCCATTTTTCTGTTTCCTTTTTTGGTGTTGATAAAGAAAAAACCATATTAAAATTTTTGAAATTAATATAACTAAAGAAAAATTTTTTAAATTAAATATTTTTTAAAGTTTATCTCAATTCTAAATCGAAGAAAAAAACGTTAAAAAATATAATTTGTTATTGGCTGTCTTTAAACTGTTAAATTGTAAAAAAGGGTGGGTGACAAGTAAAAAGAAATATTTTATGTTTATATTTTGACTCAGCAGGTTTTAAAATATTTTTATTTGTCCTCCAAAAAGATTTTAAATAAAAATTATTTTTACGATTTAAAAGTTCTGTTTAAAAAATATAAGAGTTTGTTGCTATTACGATTTAAATTGAAACAAAAATAAATAGAAACGAAATAATAAGAAAAATTATTGAGAAGAAAACTTAATTTTTTTGTAATTTTTCTAATCATAAAAATTATAATATGTATAAAATTGTAAGTGAAAATAAAAGTATCTACATACATATATGCATATTTAACATTTAATATAAATATTTTATTAAATAAACTACATATCTCGTTCGTTGTCATTTGTTATGGCAACGGATATGGATAATACAAAGAAATTTAAAATTAATCAAAAAATTACTTTTTAAATATTTTGAAAGAGATAATATAAATATTAAAAGGAAAAAATTATTAACCGTTGAAGGTCCGCCGAATGTATCCCACTTAAACACTATTTACTGTCCAATTATCCTCAGTCTAATTGTCGTATGTCGGTTTGTCACATTCAAGTGGTCGTGTACATAATTGTCCGTCTGGCCAATTGTCGTATCATAATTTTCTGTTCGCAACAAAACGGCTTATTAATTTTTATTTGCGTACTTTCAAATAATTTAAATTTTCATTGCGTCTAAATTTATGATTTTTAAAATTAATCAATTTTTTTTGAAAATTTTTTAGAAAAATGAATCCATCACAATATCCACAATGGCAACAACATTTAATTCCTGGTTATGCGCCTCCTCCAATATATTCACAAAATACAGGGCCACCAACATATACACCGATTAATTTACCTACTCAATTTATTCCATGTCCCAGCAATTATTATGTAAATATTTTAGAGTATTTTTAATAGCATTTATTATTTTTAAGCAGCAAAGTGAACATGTACAAGAAAAGGAAAAGCAATCAAAATTGATTGAACAATTGGAAAAAGAAAAGGATTCGATTCAAAAAGAGTTTGAAAAACTCAAATTGGTTTTTTATATAATTAAAAAATTATTTTTTAAATATATTTTTCAAGGATTATGATAATTTAAAAAAGGAAAAAGAATTGGAAATTCAAAAGTGTCGCAAAGAGGGTGAACTTCGTCTAAGTGAACTTGAAAGATCTAAGCTTGAGGTTTATTTTATTTTTCTGGTCGTACACCCCCCCCCCAACATTGGCGTAGTCTTTATTTGTAGGCTTAACACCCAGAGCTGGGTACTTATCGCCACATAGTAAAAAACAAAAATAAAAAAGGGATATAAAATTAAAAATTGACTGCAAATAAATTTCTGATCAGTGAAAAAAACTACTTACTTCAATTCTTAACAAATTTTTATTAAAAAATTTAAAGGTTGAAGAACGATTAACTAAAAGAATTCGGGATTTGGGTTCTAATAATGAACGTCTTGAGAGAGAATTAGATGAATTAGAAAGTGATTATAAGGTTTCAATTTATCAAAAAATATTTTTTAAACTAATTTTATTTTAAGGGTTTGGAAATGCAAAATGATAGATTAAAGAAGGATAATGAAAAATTAGTTATTGATGTTTGTTTTTATTTTTTTGATTATTTAATTTAAATTTTTTAGGCAATAGCTGATGATAAAGAAATTGCTGATTTACAAGGACAATTCAAGGAATGCGAGGTTGAGAATAAAGAATTAAAGGAATGTTTGGCGATAAAACAATTAGAAAATGATGATATTCAAAAAAAACTCAAAGAGGCTGATAAAGAGGTTTTTAATTTAATTTTTTAAATTTACTTTAGGTAACCTTAAATAGTTTAATGTTTTTGACTCATACTTCCAGCCTTTATTTAGGTTATCCTCCTAAAATATTAAATGTTATATCCTATTTTAAGGCGTATTTTAATATCCTGCCCGCTCCCTATTTAAGTCTTATTATTTTCCTTTTATTGTCAATAATTTATTTTCCTCAAGCAGTTTAAGTAAAAGTTAGGGTTAACTGAACAAAAATTGGTAAAGGAAAAATGAACATTTTTTCGAAAAAGAAATTGCTTTATAAAAATAAAATTTGACCATTTCGAGGCAGTAAAGAATAAAAGGAAATTAATCTGACTGAGACTCAAATAGAGGGGGTGGAATATTAAATAATTACACCCATTTTTAAGTTACGTAAATATAAGAAAAGATGTTCTCTTTGTGAAGAAGATTTGCGTAAAAGTCAACATATTCTTGATAAAAAAGAATTACTTATAAATTCTTTGCAAAAACAATTAATTGAATCCGCAGCTGAAAATATGGAATTAAAAAAAGAAGTACAAGATTTGAAAACAAACATTTTAATTGCTGAAAGACGGGCAAAAAATGCGGAAGAAGATTTGAATAAAAGAAATATTGGAGGTAAAATTAAGTAAGAAACATAAATAAATTATTTACTAATATTTCTTGATTTTTATTTAACAAAAATTGTCTTTGAAAATAAAAATATTTTTTCAAACTTTCTAGCATTTTCAAATAAGATAGTGGTAAAATTGACCTCCCCTCCCATTTTCCTCGAAATATTTAAAATGTGGTACAAACATTACTTGGTTTAATTTACCTATTTTATGATTTAATTTATTCTAGTATTAATAAGAATTTATTTAATTTTCTGCAAAATAATACCAATTTGATTGACGTAATTTCTCAAAATCAGAATTTTCTGATAAATTTTTATAAAGAATGAACAGGTGAAAAACTTTTGTACATTTAATTATATATATTTTCTTTTTAAATTCTTGATTTTTCTTAAATTTTAACACCTGTCAATATCACACATAATTTCTCCGCCTTTCTCAACCTAAATTACTTCGATAGCAACAGAAAAAATATAATTTTTAAATAAAATTTTCTCTCTTTAGGGAATTTATTTGCGCGGAGTAATTCTCATTGGTCTTAAAAAATTTAATTTTCTCCATTTTTTTCGTTTTCTTTTTTATCTTTGCGATTTAGGAAATTCTTTATGGAATCGACGTAAATGGAAATAAATACATCTTTAAATTAATTTTTAATTTAAATGTATTTATTAGATAATAGATTTTCGTCAATTATGTAGCTTATTTTCCGACACTTCAATGTGATATACTTTGTTCAAAATTATCGAATTTGGACACCCTGGTATCTTTCTAGTCAGCTCGCTAGGTCGATCGAACCATACCAGGGCTCCCCGGATTCGATAATTTTGAACGAAGTTATAGCTCAGCGGTACTTTACACTTCCACATCCATGAATCGATTCCCCGGGGGAATTGATCGAAAGAATACGGTATCCGATATTTCATACTTTTAATATCCATAATGGTCGAAAATTATTCTTTAAATTTTTACTATAAATATTTTTAACTAATTATATTTAGCACTGTTTGAGAAAACAAGTAAATAAATATGTATACTAATGAATATTTTTGTTAAATTATGCTTGTTTTCAATAAAATAGAACAATTTATTTTTTGTTATAAATTTATAAATATGTACTTATATTTAAAAATATTTTTTATAATTTATTTTTACATTTTTATATAGTTCCAATTTTTTAAAAAAAATTCTTCAATTTTATAAATATATTTATATATTATGTTTTTATTTTGGATGGTCTCCTTATTTTTCATTGCATCCGTATCAACCTTCAGTCCAGTTCATAAATCAGAAGAAGAAATTTTTATGCCATATGAAGGTGAATTTTAGACAAGGATTTATTAGTTTCTCTTCAAATTATAGGGATTATAGGATATACTATTTTCGGTAGGTGATTGGGATGTGAGTTACCTGAGGAAAAATAATTCTACTAGAAATAAATATTTTAATCATTTATATTTTTCGAAGATTCATCGCTAAACGACTTATATTTAATTACTTCATTAAATAAAAGACCAAAACATTTAATAAATATTCTTTCTTTACCAAACCAGCAAACAAATAAACTACAATTATCACCAAAACATCTTAAATTTTTATGTAACAAATTTTTAAAAAACAATTCAAAAGAATATGAAAGATTATTATTTTTATCTAAAAATATTAATTTATGCAGAAAGGAAGAAAAATTCATGACAAAAATATTAGGAAATGGTGAGTAGTTAGATGAGATTTATAAATTAATTTTATTTTAAAGAAAAACGTTCATCATCTTCTTATGATTTTGTTCGTTTTGGGCGGCGTAATTCTTTTCAAATTGATGGAAAACCAAACAAAAAGTCAAATGGAAATAATGGGAATACTTATGATTATATTAGATTTGGGTGATTTAATGAAAAATAAATGGTTTTATTTAACGGAATTTATTGATAATATTATCGTTAATATTTAAATTGTGTTGAGAATAATTTAAAAATACATTTATGCCAACTAAAATTTAAAAAATAAAATTGGAATAAAAAATAATTTAAATTTTGAAGATTTTTTTAACAAAATTAAACGTCTACCATACATTATTTATATGTCTAATTTGAAAGCCTACTATATTTTATACACCAATTTTGAAAGATTAATAGATGTTGTGTTCATTTTTATTTTTAGATTTAAATAAAAGATAAAATTTAAGATGAAAATATCAACCTAATTTTTTAAATTTATTTTCTTTTAATTAAATATGCCTCTTTAAAATAATCTTTCTAAAAATGTTTTCTCATTTAATTTCACCTGTAATTTTTATTTTAATTTGTTTGTCATTATTATTAATTGAAGGAATTGGATTTGATAAAGCAGGTGCCTCTTGCAATTCTAGTTAGTCGAGTTTTTAATTATCTGTCATTTAATACTTATGTAAAACAATTTAACTATGTTTTTTGTTTGTGGGACGAATTGGGTTGGGATAAATTGGAGTAGGACAAGTTAGGACGTACCCATTTGTATTTAATATATTTAATATGAGACTCAAATAGGTAAGAAATGGCCAGTTGAACGCCGACTAAAACTTTTCCACCAACTGAACCGAACCTAAAAGATATTAAAAATAATTTTTATTTTTCTGATGAATATTGTCCTCTTGGCTGGTCTGTACTTCGCCGACAAGAAGATTATTCAGCATATACATGTAATCCAACAATAAAAACAGAAAGAAAATGTCCAAAACCACATATTTGTGTAGCATCAAAATGTGGAATTAATTTTTGTTGTGTTAATGATAGTTTAGTATAATTTAATTTTAAAAATTTTAGAATAAATTTTTAATATTTAGAAATGCTATCTAAACTTGAAGAAAAAGAAGTTGAAGAAGATGAAGATTTACAAGAAGAAAAAGATGAAAATGAATTAAACAAAAAAGAATTTTAAAAATATCTTTAAATTTTGCAAGGATTTGAACAACTGCTTATACTATTTACTTGTAAACATTGCAAGGTAGTTAAAAATAATAAATAAATTGCTCGTTTTCTTTTAACTCAAAATTGTTGTTGATGTAATTCTTGTCAAGTAAAAAAGAGTAAAAGTAGTGCATTATTTGAGGTATTAAGAGGAAAGAATGAGCCAAGAAAAAGCATCAATAGCAAGCGACTAAGTGAGTAAAAAGGGGCAAAAGAAGCACAGCTGTATGCGGAAACGGAGAAAAAGCTGTGGCCCAATACATATTCTTGTGCCTTCTAAACATACAAATATTTGCCTCCTCTTCATCCCCCTCCATTTTTCTTCCTCAACAACGTCTTCACCAGCAACTATTAGTGACAGCCTTATTCTTTTTTAAAATATTCCCTTCTCTTTTCCCGTTCTCAAAGCATTAATGTTGTCGAGCGCCGTAGCAACAGCACAGCAGTGGTGGCAGCTGGGCCAACGACGATATTGTGGCGGATAGATGGGGAAGAACTGGGGGATGTGAATTGAAGTAACGCGACTACTCAACACTACTGTCCGCTTTCTTCTTCGTCTCTTTTCTATCTAAAAAGCAAAAAGGGTCGAAAAAGCTAAGCGTCCTGGCCTAGTCACATCGTTGCCTTGCCTTCTCTCGCCCAACCACCCCAGCAGTTGCTGTTGTTGTGGCCAACAAACATTGCTTAGAAAGTAGTATGTGCTATCTATTATTTGTTTTGAAATCGACTTTTCTTTCTCCACAATATATATAGTATATTAATTATTAATATAGGTATTCTGTTATGTACAACCTTTAATATAAAACTTTTAACTTATTCTATAAATTACCCTTTATTTTAGTTTTTTCTTGTAATTGACAGAATCTTTGTTTAGCTAGATACATGCATACTAGCTAATTTAGATTTACTACCCAGGACCGCCTCAAGAATAACGTTTTAAAAAATACTCTAGAATATCTCAGGTAGCAGGATATTTTTAATAGAACTTTAAAAAAGGTTGTACTAATGGAAGAAGTTTAATTAATCAAAAATTGGGGCAAAGAACTGAATATAGTCCTTGAAAATTCCCAACTATTTTCTCAATCTTTTATTCAAAAAATATTTTTAAAGATAATTATGGCACCAGCCACAATCCCTAGTTGTTGCTTAACTGCTGAGCAAAAAGATATTCTCATAGATGCGGTCCATGTCCGACCAGTTATTTGGGACTGTTCTATACCTGATTATCAAGATGTAAATTATTTTTCGTTAAATTGTTTTTATATAAATTATTTTATTTCAGGTTCAAAATAGAAGGGCTGCGTTTGCTGAAGTAGCTGAAATACTTTCTGATGATAAATCTAAATATTCTGGTTTTTTAATTTAAAATTAAATTAATAAAGTTTATTTTAAGGACCAGAAATGCAAGTTGAATGGAAAAAGTTGAGAGATATTTTTAATAGGACTTTAAAAAAGGTTGTAGCTAATGGAGGAAGTGATTCTGAAATTACTTGGCGCTATTGGCAAAAGGTAAAAATGATAATTGGCGGCACGACAAAAGACTTTGAGACAATTGGACGGAAGACTATTAGACCGAGGACAATTGGACAGTGAGTTGTGGTCAGTGCATTCACAATATAGGGATTAACAATAAGGTATTTAGAGTTCGAATCATTTGTTGGAAAAGATTTTTATTAAGAGATAATGTAGTAAAATTAATTGCTAATTTTCTTGTAATTTGCACTTAACCACAATTTATTGCCTAATTTCATACTGCAATTGTCTTCCAGTCTATTGTCTTTAATCGTATGTAATGGCGCGAATTAATATTTTGTTTAAAATATTCTTCATTTTCAGTTACAATTTATTGCTGATCATGAACGTACGCAAATTTATAAAGCAATGCAAAAATGGTTTCAAATAAGTAAATATTTCTAATAAAAAATTTTTTAAAGGAGTAAGAAAGTTCCTTCGTCATTATCGTTATCTCCACCAATTAAATCAAACTTTAATAATTTAAAAAGAAGATCTTCAAATAATTATGTTCCATCCCAGTCAACAAATAATCGACGTTTTAATAAAATCTCTGATGGGAAAAGAACAACTTCAATGGTACAACAACTAGCTGAAGTTGCGCAAACAGCCAGAGAACTTTTAGGAATTGAAACTAAAAAAGAAGAGATTGAGGAATTCAAAGAAGAAATTAATGAAGAAGAAGAAAAATATAAATTAATTAATGAAGATGGTGAAATTATTGATGAAGATGGAAGGGAAGAAGAGAAGGGTAATAATTGTGAAGCAATAGAACAACAGCAGCAAAAAATAAATAGTAGAAAACAAAGGATGAAAGAATTTAATACCATTCAGGAACAACAACAACGTCCTATTGATACAATTGGCCAAATGCTTTTGCTTGGGTAAAAATTAGACGTTTTAATTAAACATTTAATTAATATTTAAGTTCACAATTACAAAATTCATCTTTTAATGGGATTGATTGTTCATCTATTGGAAATGATACTAATCCAACGTCAACTACATGCACAACAACAGAATTAAATAAAACAATGGATAATAATGACTTGCCAAAGTTATTAAATGAATTATTATCTAGAGGAACAGAGATTATAGAAACAACAAAAGAATGTTTCGGAAGAACAAAATGGCCAATAAATTCACAAATTAAAAATGAAGGAACTAAAAGGCCACGCGTTGAAGAGCAATTAAAAAATGAATGGAATTATTGTAATGGTAACAATATAAAGACAGAACAACATCAATCTATAATTCGAACACAAAAACAAACAAGTGTTTCAGATCAATTTGATGTTTTTGGTAATATTTTGTTGATATTATTCTTGGAGTCAACCCTAAAGACCTACAACTTTTGAAAGGGAATATCGAGTATTTTAGAGGGATTAAAGGGGATAAATACCCAGCTCAAGGGAGATAAGTACCCAGTTCTATGTTTTAGGACCTATGGTTTGATATTATGTACCTTAACTCCGGGCTAGTAGAGATCTCTATCCCCTTCAATCACTCCAAATCCATCACTTATCTCCTCAATCCCTTAATATTTCTTTCAAAAATTGTAGGTCTTCAGGGTGTAGGTATTAAGAGGTGGACTCCTTTAATATACTCGTATATTTATAGGTATGTTTATTGCTAGTCAATTAAGAACATTACATAGTCATTCTCCTCAATCTGCTTTTACACTGAAACGAGCTTTAACTGGATTATGTTTTCAATTTGAAGCAGAACAAAAAGAAAGTGAAGGAAAAAATAAATTCAACTTTTAAATATTTTATACTATTGATTATAAATATTTAATAGAATTTAATTATTTTTCTACAAAATAACAATATCTTAATTTAAGAACTTTTTAAATTAAAAGTAAACTCTTTGAAGATATATCTTTTTGCTCTTCTATTGAATTACACTCATTTTTATCTCCACTTTTTAATATTATTTGATCAATTTCTTCTCTATAGATTTCTGTTGCTTTCTAAAAACATTATTTTAGATGAAACTTAAATTTAAAAAATTAACCGATTTATTTATTGAAAGTGGAAGCCAAACATCTTGTTCAACCAATTTTTGCTTATAAAAAGAAGATTGTTCTCGTCTTCTTCGTTGAACATCATTCTCGGCACGTGTATATTTTACTCGTAAAGGAGCCAGGTTTGATCCCGATGAGGCCGAAGATATTTTTTGTGAAGAAGATGCTTCTTAAGTTTTAAAATTTGATTTTAAAATTTTAAATAAATGCTTTTACCCTTTTGTGTCGCTGCTTTTGATGCCTCCTTTTCAATTGTACCTGCTAATGGTCGACGCATTTCATAGGTTTTCTCAACTGGCAACAGAAAAAGCTTTCCTAAAAATCATAAATACTTCATAAGAACATGTCTTTTTTCCTAAACATAACTTTTTTTTCTAGATATCAAGAAAAATTTAATTTTTTATTTTCAAAAAATTCAAACCTTCCTTAAAAAGTCCAACCGCGTGACTAATAATTTCATGTTGTGAAAAGCCTTCTCCCATAAAAACTTCACCGGAACTCTTTCCATCAACATTTGTATTAGAAGTTGAAGGATTTAATTCTGATTTTGGCCTTAAAAATCATTCAAAAATTACTCTAATTAAAATAAAACCTTAATAAATCAGCAATTCCACCCGAACCACCTTTTGAGTTCGAAACTATTCCTCCTCTACTTTCGTCAAAAATTTGTTCTTCTTCGCCAAATCGTAATCTTAGATGTTTAACTTGAGCCTTATAATAAGCCTGACATTTTTCAGAATTAAATATTCTTTCAAGCCAATTTGTGTGTTGCTGAGGAAATTGTAAACGATTTAAACTAACAATATTTCCGTTTGACTGGTCATCGGAATCAAAACTCCTGCTGCCTTCCACAGGAAGTAAATAAACATCCATCTGGAAATAAACACAAAATTAACAACTAACATGAAATTTTACAAAAATTAATCACAAACTGATTAAACAAAAACTACAAATTAAAAAACCTCAGAAACAATCTCATCTATCTCATTCGTATTCAACTGTTTTATATTCTCTGTAACATCATTTGGTGCTTGTTCTGCAACAGTTTCATTCTCTTCCTCATCTGAATCAATAATAACTCTTCGAACTTTGACATTGGTGTCTTTTCCTTTATCTGAGGATTGCCTTTGTCTTTTTTGTGGCATAATTTTTTGTGGCAAAAAAATAAAAAAAAAATAAAAATCATATGTATAATTATGAAATAAAAAGAGAATATTCATAACTGATTAATAAGATAAATATACTCTATAATTAATCTTTATTTCATAAAACTTTTAAGCAATTCAAGAATATCAGAACGAGTTCTTTTGGCTAAATCTAAAAGACTATCACCAGCACCATTGACGGCATTCATTTCAACACCTAAAATTTAAAAAAAAATCTAAAAAAATTTTAATCATTAAACCTGGAGCTTCAAGTAAATATTTAACAGTTAGATACTGCTTATGTTTATCTTCACTTGAAGAATTAATTGCCAAATGTAAAGGAACAATTTTGCCTTAAAACAAAAAGATAATTAAAAACTACTTTACTTATCTCAGTTCGACTATTCACATTAACACCATGCTTTAAAAGAATTGCGACAACTTCATAATTTGCCCAAAAAGCAGCACAATGCAAAGCCGTCCAACCATCACATGTTCGAATTTCAGGATCTGCTCCTAAAAATTTACGTAACAAAAATATTTCTTTAATAAAACCTTTTTCTAATAACCATTTACAAATTTCTATCCTGTCATTATAAGCAGCACGGTGAAGAGCAGTATATCCATCACGATCTTGGGCCTACAAGCCAAACAAAATTTAGAATAAATATTGTAGTAATTTGATAAAAACCATTAATAATTCAGGGTTATTTGCATACATTTGTTGTAATTTTGCAAAGTCACCTTCTTCAGCGGCAGTTAAAAATAGTCCAGTTAATTCGTCCATTTTTAAAGATCTGAAAATTTCTTGAACACCCCCATTCCCGATTGTCTCTCGTGCTAAATCGAACAGTGGGAGTTCGTCAAATCGTTTGATAGAAAATTTATTAAAAAGAAATACTGAAACTTCCCCTCGCCTAAGACTGAAATGGTGTTTACGACAATCGGTCAGTAATACAATTGGACAAAGGAGACAATTAGACAGAATTTTAAAATGTCAATAGTAAAAACGCCAAAAGAGATTTATCATTTCTGAGGATATTTTGTCCAATGCAGAGAAATTAAGAAATAAATATATTTGTGTGTTTTTTCGAATATGAATTTTTAATATCCAAACAATTCTCTCCTTTCATTCAACAAATCCATGATGCTAGGAATATTTTCATTTTTTCTTCCTAACAAGTCTGTTTGAAAAGATCTTTTCCCAAATAATTCTCTTGTCCTTCTTCCTTGTCTTTCCATAGATGGGGCTGAAATTAAATAAAAATTATGGAAAATAAATCTTTCTAAATTTATTCTTTATTTACCGTTTCTTTTTCCAAATAATTCTCTCCCTCTTCTTTTATGTAACATTTCTAATTTAATATTAGAAATTCCATCAAAAGAACTTTCAAATTCTGCTTTCGAATTAGTTAAAAATAATATGATTAATAAAGAAAAAAGAATATTTAAATAAAGAAAATTATACATTTTAAAAAAATTTTACTTCTTTAAAGTCAAAAAATCTTAAAAAATGAATATGATTTAATTATTTTTAAATGAAAATTTGAGAATTAAAAAGGTAGATAAATTACATTTTACGTCATTTTCGTTAGAAAATTACAAAACAATATGTGAAGAAATTAAAAATTTTTTTGGGTATTTTAAAATCTTAAAGTTTTTTTGGCAGGATACTTTCACAGTAAATAATAGTTAAAATTTCATAAAGTGTGGATTTTATTAGCCTTTATTTTTATATTTATTTTTTACACATTTTTAGGTCATCTCCTTATGTTTCCCACGGGTTTATATTTCTGCAACTATTTTCTTAATGCGTAAATATAATTTTTAAAATAAAAATTTAAAAATAAAATAAATAAAAATCTATTTTAAATTTAAATTTATCCCCACTGAAAAATTAAAATATGTATTTTTCCGGCAATAAAATGTACATATTCTGACTAAGAATAAATAAAAATTAACTATAATTAAAATAATTATTTACCCAAGTAATATGTGTCCCAAAATTTCTTCCAACAATAACATGCCAAGTTTTTCCTGTAAATTCATCCATTTGTTCTTTTATTTTTGTAGCTATTTCTGATTCCAAATTACAAGTCTTCAAATTATTTTTAATTAAATTTAATTAATTTTATATAAAAACAAACATCTAAAGCAATATTTGTAATTTCAACGGCCTAGATTAATTATAAAAAATTAATAATCATTAAAGTTAACACTAGTCAATGTGCCTCAACTATTTAAAAAATGAAAAATCTTCGTTTATTTGGACGTTAAATTTTGATTATAAAACTACATAATGCACCTGTTTTTGTAAATCAGTATTCATGCCAGAAGTATTTCTTATAACAACAGATAAAGATTGTCCTTGAATAGATTTTGATTGACTTCCTCCTATGGAAATTTTCCCTTTTTCATTATTCCCCTCTTGGCCAGCAACTGCATGTTTCCATCTTTTAGTGGCATTTCTATTAATTAAAAAATATTTTTAACAAGGACTGCAAGAGATTACCTTCTAATACTGAAATTTTTGCGTTGAAGAATATTGTTAAACATTTAAAACGTTAAATTTTGATAAAAAAAGGCTAAAAAAGATAAAATAGAAAGTTTTAATTTTTTCATGCTTTTATGAACAGCTGGCTTTTTTTAAATTTAAAGAAAACAAAATTACATATTTTTTAAAGAACTTCTTTCAATCTCATAGAGATCAACAAAAAGCAATGTCATGAGAGAATTCCCACACAGCAGAGGATTTGTGGGAAAGTACCATTTTGTTGAAGTTCTATTTTGTCGAATAACATTTTGTCTAATTTTAGCCTCAATACCTTTTGTTGAATACCATTTTGTCTCTTCAAATTAGTTTTTTTGTCAGTCCATTTCAAAGCTTTTATCGATTCTGCGTCAAAATTTAGCGCTTTATAAATATTAATCTCGCTTTTTTTAAGAAAACAAATAGATTACATTTATTAAGTTAATTTCGACATGGCCTCAAACGTCGTATCACAAGTTGAAGTTCCAATTGAAAAAACAATAGACCGTGAAAAGGTTTTTAAATAAAAATTCTACATAAAATATATTTAAGGTATGCCCACTACTACTTCGAATTTTTTGTGCTCAAGTTCGACATAATTCTATGAATGATTATTCTCGTGGGTCTGTTCCACCAAATGAGCTGCAAATTTATACTTGGTTTGTTATACGGAGCTTTATAATATAATATTCTTTTAAAGTAAAACATTTTCGGTTCTATTATTTTTAAATAATCTAATTGTTAAAATTCCCTTTTGCAGGCTTGATTGCACACTGAAGGAATTAACTTCACTTATTAAAGATGTTAATCCTGATGCACGTAGACGAGGCACAGAGTTTAATTTTGCAATTGGTAATCCAATTAAATGATTAAATTTTGAAACATCTTTTTTAACAATATTCAGTTGCTCCGGATCGTTATTCTGCTCGTTATGCATTAAGAGAAGTTGGAATAACAATCAGCGGGCAAAGATCTCCAGATGATGAGAAAAGCGTATCTTTTTGGTTAAAATTTTTATTATTTTATATTTTTAAGTTGAGTCAATGTAAATTCGAAGTCGGTGATTATATCGATGTTGTTATCAATCCACCTGATACTGGAATTGCTGGAGGACGAGGAAATGCAGCGCATGGTGTTTATGGGGCACAACGTCGTTCTGGTGAACGTGATCGAACTGGTTCTTTTAGTGGAGGTGGTGGAGGTCGTTATGGAGGATTCGGACGTTGATATATTTTGATAAAATTAAATTTGAGTTTGTTTTATTTTTTGAATAAATGTAATCGATTCAATTTTTGTTTTATTCTTTGTTAATTTACAAACTAAAGTTATTGCTTTATTCTTAATCTATTTGTTTAAATTAATTCAATTTCTAAAATTATAACTAATGAGCAATAATTATTACCATTCTTCTCCTGCTTCTGAATCTGGTGGAAATGTGGAAGGAAGTCCAAGTCCGCTAATACAGGAAGTTAGTAATTCAATAGCTTCATTGAATAGTAGGGCTACAATTTATAGTGAGTTGTTTTCATAGATTTGAATTTTATTAAAATTTATTTTTAAATCAATTTGGTGAAATACAACATACATCACAGCTAGTAGAACAAATTTCTTCACTTTATTTAAATGAGGATTGTAGTGACTTAACTTTAATTGTTGAGGATCAACGTTTTCCCGTACATCGGGTGATACTTGCTGCAAGAAGCATATATTTTCAGTTTGTTATTTATAAATTATTTTTGAAATTTGTTTTCAGTGCTATGCTTTTTTGTGGTATGAGAGAAACAAATGAGAATGAAATTACTTTAGTTGATACACCAGCGGATGCTTTTAAAGTTTTTAGATATTTTTAAATTTATTTTTAAATTATTTAGGCTCTTTTGAAATATATTTATACTGGAAAATTACAACTTAAGAGTCTAAAATTGGATTTAGTTTTGGATATGCTTGGTATAACTTTAAATTAAAATTACTTTTATACTTGTTTTTAGGATTGGTTCATAAATATGGATTTTCTGATTTGGAAGAAACAATTCCAGAATTTTTAAAGGTTAATTTTTTCCCTTTTCTTAAATTTCTTTCAGTCTACACTTAAAAACAAAAATGTTTGTGCTATTTTTACTGTTGCCCAGCATTATTCAATTGAATGTTTAATGACTACTTGCCTTGATTTTATTGATAATTGTGCGACTGAACTTTTGGGAACACAGGTTTTTTTTAATTTTTTATATCTTAAATTTTTTTGAAAGGCGTTTATTGATCTTCCTGCTCAAGCTTTGGTAAAAATTCTGAGTAGAAATTCGTTTTGTGCACCAGAGATTGAAATTTTTAATGCTGTTAAACAGTGGATAGAAACACATCCAGATGAGGTTAATTGAAAGATTTCAGTATGGCATTAGTATGAAAATATAATTAAAAATGCCAAATTATCTAATTTATAGGAACCAGAGTTTTCTTCAATTTTGGCCCAAATTCGTCTTCCTCTAATTAAAGTTAACGATTTATTTGAACATGTCAGAGAATCATCGCTTATCTCTCCTGATCAAATACTTGATGCAATTAAAGATCAAAACACTTTAAGCAGTTCGCAACTTAAATACAGAGGATTTTTATGTAAAACTCATTTCTTATTGAAGTTAAAAATCATCGTTTAAGTTCCTGGAATAAATATCGCAACAGTTTCCTTTGGTGCAAAAGTAATTTCTGGCGATTTCAGGACAGCTTTGCTTTCAAATCCAAGTAATTATGATGAAGGAGTCCCAACTGATCGCACATTTTCTAAACATTTGATAAATCCAAGAGATCCGGGAATAACGGTTTTTTTAATTTTTTACTGATAATTTATTTCATTTTGACGTGAATTCCATTTTCACAAGAAATTAAACCCATCTTTTAGAAATTAAACAAACTTTAATATAGTGTTCTATAATAGTAAAATTTTAAATTATTTTTAGATTGAATTAGGTCGACCATTTATTATTAATTGTATTAAATTTCAATTAATGGATAGAGATCAACGTGCCTTTTCTTATTACATTGAAGTTATTTCTTTTAGTTTTTTGTAAAATCCTTAGTTTCAGGTCAGTATTGACAAAAATGATTGGGTACGAGTTATTGATCACACTCTATACTTATGTCGTTCAAAACAAAATCTTGTCTTTGAATCAAGAGTTGTGAAATTTATTAGGTATATATCTTTTTTTCAGTTTCTATTTAAATTTATAAAAATAAATATTAAAGTTTTTTATAGAATTGTTGGAACTCTTAGTTCTGTAAATAATACATTTCAACTTTGCAATTTTGAGGCATTATGTACAACAGAACAATTTGAAATCGATACAAAAACAACATTACAAAGTAATATATTTTATTTTAAAATTAATTTCAAAATATTTTAAGTTCCTCGTTTTAATATTGCTACAATATCAAATAATGCAATTGTTACAGAAGGAGTTTCAAGAAGTCGAAATGCTCTTTTAAATGGAGATACAACAAATTATGATTGGGACAATGGGTTTTAATTAAAGTAAACAATGTTTATTAAATCTTTTCTTAAAGATATACTTGTCATCAATTAGGTTCCGGTGCTTTAGTAGTTCAATTACCTCAACCTTATTTAATCGAAACAATGAGGTAATAACGCAAAAAAATTTTTTGTAAATTTTATTTAAAGATTTCTTTTATGGGATTGTGATGATAGATGTTATTCTTTTTATGTTGAAGTTTCAATTGATCAAATAAAGTGGACTAAAGTTGTGGAATTTAATGAATGCAAGTAAGAGTTAGATTTACAAATATACTAAATACTATAATTTAAAAAACAGGAGCTGGCAAATTGCTCAATTTGAAAGGATATCTGTAGTGTTCGTTAAAATTGTTGGAACTTATAATTCAGCAAACGAAGTTTTTCATTGTGTACATTTTGAATGCCCAGCAATGGATATAAACGAAGCAGTTGAAGAAGAAAGAATGAAAAAAGTCCAGAATGTTAAAGCCTCCGTAACTGATTATTGTTCCCGAGCATCAACAAGTAATATAAGTAATGATAGAAGTAATCTAAATAACAAACAAGAAAATGGACAATGTAATAATTTTCTGGAAATTACTGAAAATGATAATACTTTTGAAGTTGAAGAAAATGATAAAGAAGAAATAATAAAAGAAAATGTTGAGGATGATGAACAGGAAGAACAAAATGATGGAATTGAAAGTATAGAAGAATTACTGAGTGATAATTAAAAAATAGAAATAATATTTTAGGCGACATTTTAAATGTAAAAATTTAATTTTGATTAAAAAATAATTTTGATTTATTTTTTGTATTTTGATTTTTAATGTTATTATCTAAAATAAGTATATCTGTGTTTGAAGAAATTCTAATTAGATCGATTAAATATTCAGATGACAGAAGATTATATTCCAACACCTGAATATAAAATTGATCCAGAATTACATGGAAATGTTTATCCTCCATCGGAAGACACATTTTTGTTGATTGATGCTTTGTCAAAAGAAAGAGATGTTTTTTAATTTAAAAAGTGTATTTTAAATTTAAATTTTTAGGTAATAATTCCACTAAATCCGTTAATTTGTTTGGAAATTGGCTGCGGTTCTGGAATTGTGACATGTTTTTTACAAAAATTATTGAAAAATAATTTATTGACAAGGTTAGAAATTCGATATTTATTCTTTTTTATTAATATTTAGGGTGATTTGTACTGATTTAAATTTATCTGCCTTGAAGTGTGCAGAAAATACAGCGAAACTAAATTCTATTGGATTAGAATTTTTGGAATTTGTTCAATGGTATAAACTATTTGATGTATAAACTAATACTACGTAATATTTAATATTAAAGTGATGCTATTGGACCTTTGCTTCCAAGATTATATAATTCTTTGGATTTACTTTTACTTAATCCTCCATATGTTCTAACAGAGGAAAATCCAGAAAATGAAAAGGTTTATTAATTTGTATTTTTAATTGAAAATATATTTATAGGATATTTGCTTTGCTGGTGGACCTGAAGGACGCAATTTATTAAATAAATTATTACCTTTTATTTCTAAATTACTTTCTCCAAATGGAGTATTTTATCTTGTAGCCATAAAAGAAAATAATATTGCTGATTTAATTTCAGAAAAAAATAGGTATTTTTATACAAATATTTTTTGGCCCTATCTGAATAAGAGGGCGCTTTGATTTTTTTCATCATTTTTTTCCTACCTTAATAAATAAATAATGGTCAGTCTTTTCTTCAGCGTTCAATTCCAGTCTTTTTACCTGTGGCATATTCAAATGAGAGGACAGACAAAGCACGCATTCTACAGACAAGTTTTGTCTGTCCATGCTCGTCCGTGTTCGTCCGTGGACGCATTCAAAGAGGAAGAAAAGACTGACCACGAACGGACTCGGACAGACAAAACACGGACGACTCGGACAGAAACACGGACGGACACAAACAGACAAAACACGGACGGACTCGGACAGACAAAACACGGACGAACACTGAGGGACATGACAAACAAAACACGGATGCACACGGTGACACAAAACACAGACGGGATCGGACAGACAAAATACAGACGAACACAGACGGAAACAGACAGACAAAACACGGGCGGACTCGGACAGAAAACACTCGTGTTTTGTCAGTCCGTGTGTGTCAGGGATGTCACGGGTTACCCGAAACCCGATACCCGAAACCCGAAACCCGGCCTTTTTTTCGACCCGAAACCCGAAACCCGACCCGAGAAATTTTCGAAAACCCGACCCGAAACCCGATATTTTCCTTGGAATTTTATTACAAAAAGGGAAGATTTTTGGTCTTTTGGCCTTCCAAAATTCTCAAAATTTTCGCCTGCGGCGCTAGAAAATGGAGAAGCCTAGTGGGTTGGTCTTCCAAAATCAGGCCCGTAGCCAGGGGGGTGAGGGGGGGAATTCCCCCCCCCCCCCCCCCAAATGGGGAAAAGGGAAAAATTTGGGGAAGGGCTGGGGCAAAAAAGTGAATTTTTTTGGCCTACGGCCTTCTAAAATTCAAAAAATTTTCGCCTGCGGCGCTGATGGTTTGTGGAGGTATCTATGGGAGGTACCTTCGATGGAAGGAGGTATCTTCGGGGGAAGATAAAAAAATCGAAAATTAAAAAATGTGGGCGTGATATCGCGTGGGACGTTTTCCGTTGGGATTTTTACCATAAAAAGAAGAATTCTGGCCTCATGGCCTTCCGAAATTTGCAAAATTTTCGCCTGCGGCGCCAAAAAATGAAGAAAACTAACGAAATACAGAGTAACTTTGCCGTGATGTCGAAGGAGCAAGAGTGGATGAAGGGTGATATCGGGGGATTTACTTGGATTAAGGTGGATTAGGGGAGATATCGGAAGGTTTAGAAGTGTATCTGTGATTTCAAGGTATTTGCAGAGGGTCTCAGAGGTTTAAGGTATAAATCAGTGGTTTAGACATCTTCACCAGATACTTTTAAATGCCTTGATATCCCTTTTAATCCCCAAATCCCCTGATATTACTCTTAATCCATCCAAATCCATTTAATCCCTGTCTCTTATTATATCACTCTTAAATATTACTTATTAATCCCGCAAATCACTATTATCCGCAGCCTCTCCGAAAAATTTGGCTTCATGTTCAAATTTTTAACTGACCCGACCCGAAACCCGACCCGAGACCCGAAACCCGGACTTTTTTTCGACCCGAAACCCGAAACCCGATCCGAAGAAAATTTTGAAAACCCGATCCGAAACCCGACCCGACTTTTTTCTCAACCCGTGACATCCCTGGTGTGTGTGTGCTTTGTCTGTCCTCTCATTTGAATATGCCACAGGAAAAAGAGTGGAATTGAAAGCGGAAGAAAAGACTGACCATTATTTATTTATTAAGGTAGGAAAAAAATGATGAAAAAAATCAAAGCGCCCTCTTATTCAGATAGGGTCTATTTTTTAAAAGTTATTTTAAGGGAAAAATTTGGATTAAATGGGGTTATTATATTGGAAAGACAATGCAAAAATGAATATTTATATGTACTAAAATTTACAAGATTTGATAAAGAAAATGAAAGGTAAAAACTAAATTTAAAGTAAATTTCACATTTTTAGCAATTTAAAATCATCTTCAATACAAAAATCTTGTATTAAAGAAATTCAAATAAATACACCAAAAACAGGAACAATTACCTCAACTAAAATAACGCTTCATTTAAAGCCGGTTGGCAACGCACCTCAACTAAGAAAAGAATTTACAAAGTATAAAGTAGACCCGAATTGGACAATATTTAATTTACAACAAACTCTAAAAAAACTCTTAGGCGTTAAAACTGATCCTATTTACCTTTTTATTAAAGAAGCATTTGCTCCAAGTCCAGAAAGCACTGTAAGTGATAAAATAATTTTTTAAATAAATTTTTTGTTAAATTTAAAGATTAGTTCTCTATATCAATGTTTTGGGACTGACGGTGGAATTTTGTATATTCATTATGGTTTAACACCAGCATGGGGATGACGTTGTTGAAATTCTTATTAACATTTTTAAATTTTTGTTGTGAATTAATTGGATGGATCAAATCATCTAAACATTAAAAAAATTTTGCCTTCGGCTTTGACAATTGAATTTTTTCTCCTAAATCCTTAAAAATTCTTTATAATCATATAAACTTTTCTACTTTCATTTCCTTTTTTCTTTCCTCAAAATAGTTATTAAAAATGGTAAGACTTAAAATACGTCCTCTATATTATCACATTCTCGATCGTTATCTTCTGAAAGTTATCTAAACAAAATTTTCAAATTCGTTAGGCTTTGTAAATCTTTTTTTTTCTTTCGAGTAATTGACAGAATAATAACGACTTGACACTTTGACATTTTCCAAAATTAAATTAACAAAATTAAGTTGCGTTAATATTAGGTTCAAATTCATTTGGCGTCACTTATCGATTTTCATTATTTTCCTGAGTTCGCATTTTCTTGTTGTTATGTTTAATGATTTTTTTGCACATAATCTTCTAAACTCTAATTTTTCAGCTATCATTTTAAAAAGAAAAATGTCTAAAGCTAACGCTGTCGGTGCCATTGCTTATGGTTTGGATAAGAAAGGCCCAGGCGAGCGCACCGTCTTGATTTTTGACTTGGGCGGTGGAACTTTTGATGTGTTTATTTTGACTATTGAAGATGGGATTTTTGAGGTCAAGTCGACTGCTGGAGACACTCACCTTGGAGGTGAAGATTTTGACAATCGAATGGTTTGGCGTTTTTAAGGTTTTCTTAACTGAAAATATTTTTAAGGTCAACCATTTTGTGGCTGAATTCAAGCGTAAGCACAAGAAGGATCTTGCCACCAATCCTCATGCTCTCCGTCGTCTTCGTACTGCTTGTGAACGCGCTAAGAGGACTTTGTCTAGTTCCACTCAAGCGAGGTTATTTTTGAGTTTTTTGGACTCAACTTGAATCCATTTTAGCATTGAAATTGATTCGCTCTTTGATGGAATCGACTTATTCACCAACATCACGCGTGCTCGTTTCGAAGAACTCTGTGCCGATTTGTTCCGGAGCTGGTGTTCTTATTCAGGTTTGGGAGAATTTTTTTGAAAATTTTGGAAATTTTGAAATTTTTGTTTTAAGGTCTATGAATGTGAACGCGCTATGACAAAGGACAACAACTTGTTGGGCAAATTCGAGTTGAGTGGAAATTCCTGCTCCTCGTGGTGTTCATCAAATCGAAGCTACTTTTAACATTGACGCCAACGGAATTTTGAATGTTTCTGCGCAAGACAAATCGACTGGAAAGCAAAACAAGATCACCATCACTAATGGCAAGGGACGTCCTTCCAAAGACGAGATTGAGCGTATGGTCCAAGAGGCTGAGAAATATCGTGGCGAAGATGAAATTCAGCGTGATTGTGTTTCGGCTAACAATCATTTCGAAGCCTTACTGCTTTAACATCAAGCAACCAATGGATGATAAGGTTTGATTTTGAGAGGATTAAAGCAGGGATTGGGTGTCTTGGGGTAGCATTGTTTGGATGGAGTGGGTTGTTTTCTTTAATGATGAGCTTCGGGCAGGACAGGCTGTGCCGTTGGGGGATGAGCTGGGGACGGGGTCAGGTTGTCTTCCGCTTTTCTGTTCTGACTTCTGACCCTTTTGTTTTGCCACTCATAATAATTCCTCTCAAATTTTGCATTTTTAATTTTAAGGGTATTATGCAGATGTGTGCTTCAACATCAAACACTCCTCCTACATTTGTGGCTGACGGTACATCAACGGCTACACCAAAACAAGTTTATAATGCGATTGCGAGAAGTGTTAAAAATGAGCATTGGATTGCAACAAATGGATGATGGATTACAAAGATGAGAGAAGCTAAAAATGTGGCAAAGATGCTTCCGCCACATTTAAAGGTCTCAGATATTTGAATGACATGTTTTTATTATTTTTTAGTGCTTTTCCGTTTGCGTCGATTTTTTGTTTTTTTTTTTTTTCAAACACAAAATGTTATCAAAACAGCAGAATTCTTTGATGCCAAAACGGAAAAGCACAATTAAGCCACTTGTAAAAAAAGGTTTTTTGCGGATTCGTTTAGAAGAAAGCAAAAAGGCCTTTTCTTTACAAGTGGTATTTTTTATCACATTATTTCTTTTTTTGATAAAATGGGTTTGGGGTCCTCCCTCCCTAGACCCCGGGTTTACCCAATACCCAACTCCTACAAGCTCAGAGAGCTTCAGACACTCCTAAACTCCAAAATCGATCCAACTTGACGAACTCTTTTTCTGAAAATTCAAACTTTTTTATAATGAACCACCTAGATGGATTCCAAAGTTACTTTTAATACCACCCCTATCGAATTGTCAAAAACTCAACTAGGTTCAGGCTTTCATACCTCCGAGTTATATCCAAAGGCAGGGGTTGTTATTCAATAGGTGTAGACAGTAGGGCACTTAGACCTTAGATTTGATTAGAACCCCCCCCCCCTTCCCGCACTTCAACGGTCCTTCTACAACTTCAACTGCACATGCCAGACGTCTACAACTTCAACTGCTCCTGCCAGACGTCTACAACTTCAACAGCTTCTACTGGCCGTCTACAACTTCAACTGCTCCTGCCAGCCGTCTACAACTACTCCTGAACCGACTCTAATGACCCCCGGGCCCCTCCACGGTACTTTAATGCACCCCCGGGTCCAACAAGGTACTCTACTGTCCACACCTATTTTATAAGACCCCTGTCTTCCACCAATCCCAAGTCTGACTCAAATGTAACTCCCCAAAATGCCCCGGACAAAACGTCACTTCCCAAAACGCCCCGGACAAAACGTCACTTCCCAAAACGCCCCGGACAAAACGTCACTTCCCAAAACGCCCCGGACAAAACGTCACTCCCCAATTCGCCCCGGCCAAAACGTCACTCCCCAATTCGCCCCGGACAAAACGTCACTCCCCAATTCGCCCCACAGACAAAATATCACTCCCCAATTCGTCCCACAATGAAAATAACCCGCACTAAAAATCCCGCACTGAACTGACTGACCCCCCTTTTTCAAGAAATCCTCTCCATAGGATCAGGCTTTCATACCTCCGAGTTATATCCAAAGGCAGGGGTTGTTATTCAATAGGTGTAGACAGTAGGGCACTTAGACCTTAGATTTGATTAGAACCCCCCCCCCTTCCCGCACTTCAACGGTCCTTCTACAACTTCAACTGCACATGCCAGACGTCTACAACTTCAACTGCTCCTGCCAGACGTCTACAACTTCAACAGCTTCTACTGGCCGTCTACAACTTCAACTGCTCCTGCCAGCCGTCTACAACTACTCCTGAACCGACTCTAATGACCCCGGGCCCCTCCACGGTACTTTAATGCACCCCCGGGTCCAACAAGGTACTCTACTGTCCACACCTATTTTATAAGACCCCTGTCTTCCACCAATCCCAAGTCTGACTCAAATGTAACTCCCCAAAATGCCCCGGACAAAACGTCACTTCCCAAAACGCCCCGGACAAAACGTCACTTCCCAAAACGCCCCGGACAAAACGTCACTTCCCAAAACGCCCCGGACAAAACGTCACTCCCCAATTCGCCCCGGCCAAAACGTCACTCCCCAATTCGCCCCGGACAAAACGTCACTCCCCAATTCGCCCCACAGACAAAATATCACTCCCCAATTCGTCCCACAATGAAAATAACCCGCACTAAAAATCCCGCACTGAACTGACTGACCCCCCTTTTTCAAGAAATCCTCTCCATAGGATCAGGCTTTCATACCTCCGAGTTATATCCAAAGGCAGGGGTTGTTATTCAATAGGTGTAGACAGTAGGGCACTTAGACCTTAGATTTGATTAGAACCCCCCCCCCTTCCCGCACTTCAACGGTCCTTCTACAACTTCAACTGCACATGCCAGACGTCTACAACTTCAACTGCTCCTGCCAGACGTCTACAACTTCAACAGCTTCTACTGGCCGTCTACAACTTCAACTGCTCCTGCCAGCCGTCTACAACTACTCCTGAACCGACTCTAATGACCCCCGGGCCCCTCCACGGTACTTTAATGCACCCCCGGGTCCAACAAGGTACTCTACTGTCCACACCTATTTTATAAGACCCCTGTCTTCCACCAATCCCAAGTCTGACTCAAATGTAACTCCCCAAAATGCCCCGGACAAAACGTCACTTCCCAAAACGCCCCGGACAAAACGTCACTTCCCAAAACGCCCCGGACAAAACGTCACTTCCCAAAACGCCCCGGACAAAACGTCACTCCCCAATTCGCCCCGGCCAAAACGTCACTCCCCAATTCGCCCCGGACAAAACGTCACTCCCCAATTCGCCCCACAGACAAAATATCACTCCCCAATTCGTCCCACAATGAAAATAACCCGCACTAAAAATCCCGCACTGAACTGACTGACCCCCCTTTTTCAAGAAATCCTCTCCATAGGATCAGGCTTTCATACCTCCGAGTTATATCCAAAGGCAGGGGTTGTTATTCAATAGGTGTAGACAGTAGGGCACTTAGACCTTAGATTTGATTAGAACGCGCCCCCCTTCCCGCACTTCAACGGTCCTTCTACAACTTCAACTGCACATGCCAGACGTCTACAACTTCAACTGCTCCTGCCAGACGTCTACAACTTCAACAGCTTCTACTGGCCGTCTACAACTTCAACTGCTCCTGCCAGCCGTCTACAACTACTCCTGAACCGACTCTAATGACCCCCGGGCCCCTCCACGGTACTTTAATGCACCCCCGGGTCCAACAAGGTACTCTACTGTCCACACCTATTTTATAAGACCCCTGTCTTCCACCAATCCCAAGTCTGACTCAAATGTAACTCCCCAAAATGCCCCGGACAAAACGTCACTTCCCAAAACGCCCCGGACAAAACGTCACTTCCCAAAACGCCCCGGACAAAACGTCACTTCCCAAAACGCCCCGGACAAAACGTCACTCCCCAATTCGCCCCGGCCAAAACGTCACTCCCCAATTCGCCCCGGACAAAACGTCACTCCCCAATTCGCCCCACAGACAAAATATCACTCCCCAATTCGTCCCACAATGAAAATAACCCGCACTAAAAATCCCGCACTGAACTGACTGACCTCCCTTTTTCAAGAAATCCTCTCCATAGGATCAGGCTTTCATACCTCCGAGTTATATCCAAAGGCAGGGGTTGTTATTCAATAGGTGTAGACAGTAGGGCACTTAGACCTTAGATTTGATTAGAACCCCCCCCCCCCTCCCGCACTTCAACGGTCCTTCTACAACTTCAACTGCACATGCCAGACGTCTACAACTTCAACTGCTCCTGCCAGACGTCTACAACTTCAACAGCTTCTACTGGCCGTCTACAACTTCAACTGCTCCTGCCAGCCGTCTACAACTACTCCTGAACCGACTCTAATGACCCAGGGCCCCTCCACGGTACTTTAATGCACCCCCGGGTCCAACAAGGTACTCTACTGTCCACACCTATTTTATAAGACCCCTGTCTTCCACCAATCCCAAGTCTGACTCAAATGTAACTCCCCAAAATGCCCCGGACAAAACGTCACTTCCCAAAACGCCCCGGACAAAACGTCACTTCCCAAAACGCCCCGGACAAAACGTCACTTCCCAAAACGCCCCGGACAAAACGTCACTCCCCAATTCGCCCCGGCCAAAACGTCACTCCCCAATTCGCCCCGGACAAAACGTCACTCCCCAATTCGCCCCACAGACAAAATATCACTCCCCAATTCGTCCCACAATGAAAATAACCCGCACTAAAAATCCCGCACTGAACTGACTGACCCCCCTTTTTCAAGAAATCCTCTCCATAGGATCAGGCTTTCATACCTCCGAGTTATATCCAAAGGCAGGGGTTGTTATTCAATAGGTGTAGACAGTAGGGCACTTAGACCTTAGATTTGATTAGAACCCCCCCCCCTTCCCGCACTTCAACGGTCCTTCTACAACTTCAACTGCACATGCCAGACGTCTACAACTTCAACTGCTCCTGCCAGACGTCTACAACTTCAACAGCTTCTACTGGCCGTCTACAACTTCAACTGCTCCTGCCAGCCGTCTACAACTACTCCTGAACCGACTCTAATGACCCCGGGCCCCTCCACGGTACTTTAATGCACCCCGGGTCCAACAAGGTACTCTACTGTCCACACCTATTTTATAAGACCCCTGTCTTCCACCAATCCCAAGTCTGACTCAAATGTAACTCCCCAAAATGCCCCGGACAAAACGTCACTTCCCAAAACGCCCCGGACAAAACGTCACTTCCCAAAACGCCCCGGACAAAACGTCACTTCCCAAAACGCCCCGGACAAAACGTCACTCCCCAATTCGCCCCGGCCAAAACGTCACTCCCCAATTCGCCCCGGACAAAACGTCACTCCCCAATTCGCCCCACAGACAAAATATCACTCCCCAATTCGTCCCACAATGAAAATAACCCGCACTAAAAATCCCGCACTGAACTGACTGACCCCCTTCTTCAAGAAATCCTCTCCATAGGATCAGGCTTTCATACCTCCGAGTTATATCCAAAGGCAGGGGTTGTTATTCAATAGGTGTAGACAGTAGGGCACTTAGACCTTAGATTTGATTAGAACCCCCCCCCCCTTCCCGCACTTCAACGGTCCTTCTACAACTTCAACTGCACATGCCAGACGTCTACAACTTCAACTGCTCCTGCCAGACGTCTACAACTTCAACAGCTTCTACTGGCCGTCTACAACTTCAACTGCTCCTGCCAGCCGTCTACAACTACTCCTGAACCGACTCTAATGACCCCCGGGCCCCTCCACGGTACTTTAATGCACCCCCGGGTCCAACAAGGTACTCTACTGTCCACACCTATTTTATAAGACCCCTGTCTTCCACCAATCCCAAGTCTGACTCAAATGTAACTCCCCAAAATGCCCCGGACAAAACGTCACTTCCCAAAACGCCCCGGACAAAACGTCACTTCCCAAAACGCCCCGGACAAAACGTCACTTCCCAAAACGCCCCGGACAAAACGTCACTCCCCAATTCGCCCCGGCCAAAACGTCACTCCCCAATTCGCCCCGGACAAAACGTCACTCCCCAATTCGCCCCACAGACAAAATATCACTCCCCAATTCGTCCCACAATGAAAATAACCCGCACTAAAAATCCCGCACTGAACTGACTGACCCCCCTTTTTCAAGAAATCCTCTCCATAGGATCAGGCTTTCATACCTCCGAGTTATATCCAAAGGCAGGGGTTGTTATTCAATAGGTGTAGACAGTAGGGCACTTAGACCTTAGATTTGATTAGAACCCCCCCCCCTTCCCGCACTTCAACGGTCCTTCTACAACTTCAACTGCACATGCCAGACGTCTACAACTTCAACTGCTCCTGCCAGACGTCTACAACTTCAACAGCTTCTACTGGCCGTCTACAACTTCAACTGCTCCTGCCAGCCGTCTACAACTACTCCTGAACCGACTCTAATGACCCCCGGGCCCCTCCACGGTACTTTAATGCACCCCCGGGTCCAACAAGGTACTCTACTGTCCACACCTATTTTATAAGACCCCTGTCTTCCACCAATCCCAAGTCTGACTCAAATGTAACTCCCCAAAATGCCCCGGACAAAACGTCACTTCCCAAAACGCCCCGGACAAAACGTCACTTCCCAAAACGCCCCGGACAAAACGTCACTTCCCAAAACGCCCCGGACAAAACGTCACTCCCCAATTCGGGCTGTACTTTAGTACGTGGGTGCAGGCTTTAAATTACAAATGTTATATCATTTGAAAGAGCTAGTCGAGCTGAGTCGAATGCCATCAAAATTAGCTCTAGGAAAAATTTTTGAACCGAGATACAGGCGATTGAAAATCGAAAAACCATAGGGGGGACCAAGCACTTTTTTGGGATGAAAAATTCGAAAATGCAAATGATACCTCATTCGAAAGAGCTCCTCGAGCTGAGTCGAATAACACCAAAATCAACGAAATCCGACTTGATTAGACAAAGTTATGATCTTTTATTTTAGCTCCTTACCTATGGCATCTGTGGAGATTTTTGCTGCTACGGAGGCCCCAAATACGTCCAGAGCAAGGGAGATAGGAATAGGTTTATGTTACGAACCCAGACCCATCGCCCGTAGACTCCCCGCGAGGCGCGTGCCGCAAAACCCCGCGCGAAGCGCGGGGTTTTGCACAAGCGCCTCGCCGACGCTCCATAGGTTTAGGTTTTTTGTTTATTTTTTGTGTCATAACTTTGTCTAATCTTGTCCAATCACGGTGATTTTGGTGTCATTCGACTCAGCTCGACGAGCTCTTTCGAATGAGGTATAATTTGCATTTTCGAATTTTTCACCCCAAAAAAGTGCTTGGTCCCCCCTATGGTTTTTCGATTTTCAATCGCCTGTATCTCGGTTCAAAAATTTTTCCTAGAGCTAATTTTGGTGGCATTCGACTCAGCTCGACTAGCTCTTTCAAATGATATAACATTTGTAATTTAAAGCCTGCACCCACGTACTAAAGTGACCCCCCAATTCGCCCCGGCCAAAACGTCACTCCCCAATTCGCCCCGGACAAAACGTCACTCCCCAATTCGCCCCACAGACAAAATATCACTCCCCAATTCGTCCCACAATGAAAATAACCCGCACTAAAAATCCCGCACTGAACTGACTGACCCCCCTTTTTCAAGAAATCCTCTCCATAGGATCAGGCTTTCATACCTCCGAGTTATATCCAAAGGCAGGGGTTGTTATTCAATAGGTGTAGACAGTAGGGCACTTAGACCTTAGATTTGATTAGAACCCCCCCCCCTTCCCGCACTTCAACGGTCCTTCTACAACTTCAACTGCACATGCCAGACGTCTACAACTTCAACTGCTCCTGCCAGACGTCTACAACTTCAACAGCTTCTACTGGCCGTCTACAACTTCAACTGCTCCTGCCAGCCGTCTACAACTACTCCTGAACCGACTCTAATGACCCCCGGGCCCCTCCACGGTACTTTAATGCACCCCCGGGTCCAACAAGGTACTCTACTGTCCACACCTATTTTATAAGACCCCTGTCTTCCACCAATCCCAAGTCTGACTCAAATGTAACTCCCCAAAATGCCCCGGACAAAACGTCACTTCCCAAAACGCCCCGGACAAAACGTCACTTCCCAAAACGCCCCGGACAAAACGTCACTTCCCAAAACGCCCCGGACAAAACGTCACTCCCCAATTCGCCCCGGCCAAAACGTCACTCCCCAATTCGCCCCGGACAAAACGTCACTCCCCAATTCGCCCCACAGACAAAATATCACTCCCCAATTCGTCCCACAATGAAAATAACCCGCACTAAAAATCCCGCACTGAACTGACTGACCCCCCTTTTCAAGAAATCCTCTCCATAGGTTCAGGCTTTCACACCTCCGAGTTATATCCAAAGGCACGGGTTGTTATTCAATAGGTGTAGACAGTAGGGCGCTTCGACCTTAGATTTGATTAGAACCCCCCCCTTCCCGCACTTCAACGGTCCTTCTACAACTTCAACTGCACATGCCAGACGTCTACAACTTCAACTGCTCCTGCCAGACGTCTACAACTTCAACAGCTTCTACTGGCCGTCTACAACTTCAACTGCTCCTGCCAGCCGTCTACAACTACTCCTGAACCGACTCTAATGACCCCCGGGCCCCTCCACGGTACTTTAATGCACCCCGGGTCCAACAAGGTACTCTACTGTCCACACCTATTTTATAAGACCCCTGTCTTCCACCAATCCCAAGTCTGACTCAAATGTAACTCCCCAAAATGCCCCGGACAAAACGTCACTTCCCAAAACGCCCCGGACAAAACGTCACTTCCCAAAACGCCCCGGACAAAACGTCACTTCCCAAAACGCCCCGGACAAAACGTCACTCCCCAATTCGCCCCGGCCAAAACGTCACTCCCCAATTCGCCCCGGACAAAACGTCACTCCCCAATTCGCCCCACAGACAAAATATCACTCCCCAATTCGTCCCACAATGAAAATAACCCGCACTAAAAATCCCGCACTGAACTGACTGACCCCCCTTTTTCAAGAAATCCTCTCCATAGGATCAGGCTTTCATACCTCCGAGTTATATCCAAAGGCAGGGGTTGTTATTCAATAGGTGTAGACAGTAGGGCACTTAGACCTTAGATTTGATTAGAACCCCCCCCCCCTTCCCGCACTTCAACGGTCCTTCTACAACTTCAACTGCACATGCCAGACGTCTACAACTTCAACTGCTCCTGCCAGACGTCTACAACTTCAACAGCTTCTACTGGCCGTCTACAACTTCAACTGCTCCTGCCAGCCGTCTACAACTACTCCTGAACCGACTCTAATGACCCCCGGGCCCCTCCACGGTACTTTAATGCACCCCCGGGTCCAACAAGGTACTCTACTGTCCACACCTATTTTATAAGACCCCTGTCTTCCACCAATCCCAAGTCTGACTCAAATGTAACTCCCCAAAATGCCCCGGACAAAACGTCACTTCCCAAAACGCCCCGGACAAAACGTCACTTCCCAAAACGCCCCGGACAAAACGTCACTTCCCAAAACGCCCCGGACAAAACGTCACTCCCCAATTCGCCCCGGCCAAAACGTCACTCCCCAATTCGCCCCGGACAAAACGTCACTCCCCAATTCGCCCCACAGACAAAATATCACTCCCCAATTCGTCCCACAATGAAAATAACCCGCACTAAAAATCCCGCACTGAACTGACTGACCCCCCTTTTTCAAGAAATCCTCTCCATAGGATCAGGCTTTCATACCTCCGAGTTATATCCAAAGGCAGGGGTTGTTATTCAATAGGTGTAGACAGTAGGGCACTTAGACCTTAGATTTGATTAGAACCCCCCCCCCCTTCCCGCACTTCAACGGTCCTTCTACAACTTCAACTGCACATGCCAGACGTCTACAACTTCAACTGCTCCTGCCAGACGTCTACAACTTCAACAGCTTCTACTGGCCGTCTACAACTTCAACTGCTCCTGCCAGCCGTCTACAACTACTCCTGAACCGACTCTAATGACCCCCGGGCCCCTCCACGGTACTTTAATGCACCCCCGGGTCCAACAAGGTACTCTACTGTCCACACCTATTTTATAAGACCCCTGTCTTCCACCAATCCCAAGTCTGACTCAAATGTAACTCCCCAAAATGCCCCGGACAAAACGTCACTTCCCAAAACGCCCCGGACAAAACGTCACTTCCCAAAACGCCCCGGACAAAACGTCACTTCCCAAAACGCCCCGGACAAAACGTCACTCCCCAATTCGCCCCGGCCAAAACGTCACTCCCCAATTCGCCCCGGACAAAACGTCACTCCCCAATTCGCCCCACAGACAAAATATCACTCCCCAATTCGTCCCACAATGAAAATAACCCGCACTAAAAATCCCGCACTGAACTGACTGACCCCCTTTTTCAAGAAATCCTCTCCATAGGATCAGGCTTTCATACCTCCGAGTTATATCCAAAGGCAGGGGTTGTTATTCAATAGGTGTAGACAGTAGGGCACTTAGACCTTAGATTTGATTAGAACCCCCCCTTCCCGCACTTCAACGGTCCTTCTACAACTTCAACTGCACATGCCAGACGTCTACAACTTCAACTGCTCCTGCCAGACGTCTACAACTTCAACAGCTTCTACTGGCCGTCTACAACTTCAACTGCTCCTGCCAGCCGTCTACAACTACTCCTGAACCGACTCTAATGACCCCCGGGCCCCTCCACGGTACTTTAATGCACCCCGGGTCCAACAAGGTACTCTACTGTCCACACCTATTTTATAAGACCCCTGTCTTCCACCAATCCCAAGTCTGACTCAAATGTAACTCCCCAAAATGCCCCGGACAAAACGTCACTTCCCAAAACGCCCCGGACAAAACGTCACTTCCCAAAACGCCCCGGACAAAACGTCACTTCCCAAAACGCCCCGGACAAAACGTCACTCCCCAATTCGCCCCGGCCAAAACGTCACTCCCCAATTCGCCCCGGACAAAACGTCACTCCCCAATTCGCCCCACAGACAAAATATCACTCCCCAATTCGTCCCACAATGAAAATAACCCGCACTAAAAATCCCGCACTGAACTGACTGACCCCCTTTTTCAAGAAATCCTCTCCATAGGATCAGGCTTTCATACCTCCGAGTTATATCCAAAGGCAGGGGTTGTTATTCAATAGGTGTAGACAGTAGGGCACTTAGACCTTAGATTTGATTAGAACCCCCCCCCCCTTCCCGCACTTCAACGGTCCTTCTACAACTTCAACTGCACATGCCAGACGTCTACAACTTCAACTGCTCCTGCCAGACGTCTACAACTTCAACAGCTTCTACTGGCCGTCTACAACTTCAACTGCTCCTGCCAGCCGTCTACAACTACTCCTGAACCGACTCTAATGACCCCCGGGCCCCTCCACGGTACTTTAATGCACCCCGGGTCCAACAAGGTACTCTACTGTCCACACCTATTTTATAAGACCCCTGTCTTCCACCAATCCCAAGTCTGACTCAAATGTAACTCCCCAAAATGCCCCGGACAAAACGTCACTTCCCAAAACGCCCCGGACAAAACGTCACTTCCCAAAACGCCCCGGACAAAACGTCACTTCCCAAAACGCCCCGGACAAAACGTCACTCCCCAATTCGCCCCGGCCAAAACGTCACTCCCCAATTCGCCCCGGACAAAACGTCACTCCCCAATTCGCCCCACAGACAAAATATCACTCCCCAATTCGTCCCACAATGAAAATAACCCGCACTAAAAATCCCGCACTGAACTGACTGACCCCCCTTTTTCAAGAAATCCTCTCCATAGGATCAGGCTTTCATACCTCCGAGTTATATCCAAAGGCAGGGGTTGTTATTCAATAGGTGTAGACAGTAGGGGAAACTAGACCCCCCAAATGACCCCCCAACCCCCCCCCCCCAGTTGTTCCCAAGAAGTGGGGTATCCCCCAGTATCCCCCCAATTAAAGACCCCCCACCCAGTAGACCCCCCAATTACCCCCCAAATTACACCAAATCTCCCAGTAGACCCCCCAATTCTCCAGTATACCCCCAGTAGACCCCCCAAATGACCCCCCCCCCCCCCCCCCAGACAAAATATGTCACTCCCCAATTCGTCCATAGGTTCAGGCTTTCATACCTCCGAGTTATATCCAAAGGCACGGGTTGTTATTCAATAGGTGTAGACAGTAGGGGAAACTAGACCCCCCAAATGACCCCCCAACCCCCCTCAGTTGTTCCCAAGAAGTGGGGTATCCCCCAGTATCCCCCCAATTAAAGACCCCCACCCAGTAGACCCCCCAATTACCCCCCAAATTACACCAAATCTCCCAGTAGACCCCCCAATTCTCCAGTATACCCCCCAGTAGACCCCCCAAATGACCCCCAGTAGACCCCCCCCAGACAAAATATGTCACTCCCCAATTCGTCCATAGGTTCAGGCTTTCATACCTCCGAGTTATATCCAAAGGCACGGGTTGTTATTCAATAGGTGTAGACAGTAGGGGAAACTAGAGCCCCCAAATGACCCCCCCCCCCCCCTCAGTTGTTCCCAAGACGTGGGGTATCCCCCAGTATCCCCCCAATTAAAGACCCCCCGCCCAGTAGCCCCCCCAATTACCCCCCAAATTACACCAAATCTCCCAGTAGACCCCCCAATTCTCCAGTATACCCCCCAGTAGACCCCCAAATCGCCCCCCCCCCCCCCCCCCCCAGACAAAATATGTCACTCCCCAATTCGTCCATAGGTTCAGGCTTTCATACCTCCGAGTTATATCCAAAGGCACGGGTTGTTATTCAATAGGTGTAGACAGTAGGGGAAACTAGACCCCCCAAATGACCCCCCCCCCCCCCCAGTTGTTCCCAAGAAGTGGGGTATCCCCCAGTATCCCCCCAATTAAAGACCCCCACCCAGTAGACCCCCCAATTACCCCCCAAATTACACCAAATCTCCCAGTAGACCCCCCAATTCTCCAGTATACCCCCCAGTAGACCCCCAAATGACCCCCCCCCCCAGACAAAATATGCCACTCCCCAATTCGTCCATAGGTTCAGGCTTTCATACCTCCGAGTTATATCCAAAGGCACTGGTTGTTTTTCAATAGGTGTAGACAGTAGGGGAAACTAGACCCCCAAACGCCCCCCCAACCCCCCCCAGTTGTTCCCAAGAAGTGGGGTATCCCCCAGTATCCCCCCAATTAAAGACCCCCCACCCAGTAGACCCCCCAATTACCCCCCAAATTACACCAAATCTCCCAGTAGACCCCCCAATTCTCCAGTATACCCCCAGTAGACCCCCCAAATGACCCCCCCCCCCCCCCCAGACAAAATATGTCACTCCCCAATTCGTCCATAGGTTCAGGCTTTCATACCTCCGAGTTATATCCAAAGGCACGGGTTGTTATTCAATAGGTGTAGACAGTAGGGGAAACTAGACCCCCCAAATGACCCCCCAACCCCCCCAGTGGTTCCCAAGCAGTGGGGTATCCCCCAGTATCCCCCCACTTAAAGCCCCCCCACCCAGTAGACCCCCCAATTACCCCCCAAATTACACCAAATCTCCCAGTAGACCCCCCAATTCTCCAGTATACCCCAGTAGACCCCCAAATGACCCCCAGTAGGCCCCCCCCAGACAAAATATGTCACTCCCCAATTCGTCCATAGGTTCAGGCTTTCATACCTCCGAGTTATATCCAAAGGCACGGGTTGTTATTCAATAGGTGTAGACAGTAGGGGAAACTAGACCCCCCCAATGACCACCCACCACCCCCCCCCAGTTGTTCCCAAGAAGTGGGGTATCCCCCAGTATCCCCCCAATTAAAGACCCCCACCCAGTAGACCCCCCAATTACCCCCCAAATTACACCAAATCTCCCAGTAGACCCCCCAATTCTCCAGTATACCCCCCAGTAGACCCCCCAAATGCCCCCCCCCAGACAAAATATGTCACTCCCCAATTCGTCCATAGGTTCAGGCTTTCATACCTCCGAGTTATATCCAAAGGCACGGGTTGTTATTCAATAGGTGTAGACAGTAGGGGAAACTAGACCCCCCAAATGACCCCCCCACCCCCCTCAGTTGTCCCCAAGAAGTGGGGTATCCCCCAGTATCCCCCCAATTAAAGACCCCCCACCCAGTAGACCCCCCAATTACCCCCCAAATTACACCAAATCTCCCAGTAGACCCCCCAATTCTCCAGTATACCCCCCAGTAGACCCCCCAAATGACCCCCAGTAGACCCCCCCCAGACAAAATATGTCACTCCCCAATTCGTCCATAGGTTCAGGCTTTCATACCTCCGAGTTATATCCAAAGGCACGGGTTGTTATTCAATAGGTGTAGACAGTAGGGGAAACTAGACCCCCAAATGACCCCCAACCCCCCCCCAGTTGTTCCCAAGAAGTGGGGTATCCCCCAGTATCCCCCCAATTAAAGACCCCCCACCCAGTAGACCCCCCAATTACCCCCCAAATTACACCAAATCTCCCAGTAGACCCCCCAATTCTCCAGTATACCCCCAGTAGACCCCCCAAATGACCCCCCCCCCCCCCCCCCAGACAAAATATGTCACTCCCCAATTCGTCCATAGGTTCAGGCTTTCATACCTCCGAGTTATATCCAAAGGCACGGGTTGTTATTCAATAGGTGTAGACAGTAGGGGAAACTAGACACCCCAAATGACCCCCAACCCCCCCCAGTTGTTCCCAAGAAGTGGGGTATCCCCCAGTATCCCCCCAATTAAAGACCCCCACCCAGTAGACCCCCCAATTACCCCCCAAATTACACCAAATCTCCCAGTAGACCCCCCAATTCTCCAGTATACCCCCCAGTAGACCCCCCAAACGCCCCCCACCCCACCCCCCCAGACAAAATATGTCACTCCCCAATTCGTCCATAGGTTCAGGCTTTCATACCTCCGAGTTATATCCAAAGGCACGGGTTGTTATTCAATAGGTGTAGACAGTAGGGGAAACTAGACCCCCCAAATGACCCCCAACCCCCCCAGTTGTTCCCAAGAAGTGGGGTATCCCCCAGTATCCCCCCAATTAAAGACCCCCACCCAGTAGACCCCCCAATTACCCCCCAAATTACACCAAATCTCCCAGTAGACCCCCCAATTCTCCAGTATACCCCCCAGTAGACCCCCCAAATGACCCCCCCCCCCCCCCCAGACAAAATATGTCACTCCCCAATTCGTCCATAGGTTCAGGCTTTCATACCTCCGAGTTATATCCAAAGGCACGGGTTGTTATTCAATAGGTGTAGACAGTAGGGGAAACTAGACCCCCAAATGACCCCCAACCCCCCCCCAGTTGTTCCCAAGAAGTGGGGTATCCCCCAGTATCCCCCCAATTAAAGACCCCCACCCAGTAGACCCCCCAATTACCCCCCAAATTACACCAAATCTCCCAGTAGACCCCCCAATTCTCCAGTATACCCCCCAGTAGACCCCCCAAATGACCCCCAGTAGACCCCCCCCAGACAAAATATGTCACTCCCCAATTCGTCCATAGGTTCAGGCTTTCATACCTCCGAGTTATATCCAAAGGCACGGGTTGTTATTCAATAGGTGTAGACAGTAGGGGAAACTAGACCCCCCCAATGACCCCCCCACCCCCCCCCAGTTGTTCCCAAGAAGTGGGGTATCCCCCAGTATCCCCCCAATTAAAGACCCCCCACCCAGTAGACCCCCAATTACCCCCCAAATTACACCAAATCTCCCAGTAGACACCCCAATTCTCCAGTATACCCCCCCGTAGACCCCCCCAATGACCCCCCCCCCCCCCCCCCCCCCCCCAGACAAAATATGTCACTCCCCAATTCGTCCATAGGTTCAGGCTTTCATACCTCCGAGTTATATCCAAAGGCACGGGTTGTTATTCAATAGGTGTAGACAGTAGGGGAAACTAGACCCCCCAAATGACCCCCCACCCCCCCCCAGTTGTTCCCAAGAAGTGGGGTATCCCCCAGTATCCCCCCAATTAAAGACCCCCACCCAGTAGACCCCCCAATTACCCCCCAAATTACACCAAATCTCCCAGTAGACCCCCCACTTCTCCCGTATACCCCCCCGTAGCCCCCCCAAATGACCCCCCCCCCCCCCCCCCCCCAGACAAAATATGTCACTCCCCAATTCGTCCATAGGTTCAGGCTTTCATACCTCCGAGTTATATCCAAAGGCACGGGTTGTTATTCAATAGGTGTAGACAGTAGGGGAAACTAGACCCCCCAAATGACCCCCCAACCCCCCTCAGTTGTTCCCAAGAAGTGGGGTATCCCCCAGTATCCCCCCAATTAAAGACCCCCACCCAGTAGACCCCCCAATTACCCCCCAAATTACACCAAATCTCCCAGTAGACCCCCAATTCTCCAGTATACCGCCCACTAGACCCCCCAAATGACCCCCAGTAGACCCCCCAGACAAAATATGTCACTCCCCAATTCGTCCATAGGTTCAGGCTTTCATACCTCCGAGTTATATCCAAAGGCACGGGTTGTTATTCAATAGGTGTAGACAGTAGGGGAAACTAGACCCCCCAAATGACCCCCCAACCCCCCCAGTTGTTCCCAAGAAGTGGGGTATCCCCCAGTATCCCCCCAATTAAAGACCCCCACCCAGTAGACCCCCCAATTACCCCCCAAATTACACCAAATCTCCCAGTAGACCCCCCAATTCTCCAGTATACCCCCCAGTAGACCCCCCAAATGACCCCCAGTAGACCCCCCCCAGACAAAATATGTCACTCCCCAATTCGTCCATAGGTTCAGGCTTTCATACCTCCGAGTTATATCCAAAGGCACGGGTTGTTATTCAATAGGTGTAGACAGTAGGGAAACTAGACCCCCAAATGACCCCCCAACCCCCCCCCCAGTTGTTCCCAAGAAGTGGGGTATCCCCCAGTATCCCCCCAATTAAAGACCCCCCACCCAGTAGACCCCCCAATTACCCCCCAAATTACACCAAATCTCCCAGTAGACCCCCCAATTCTCCAGTATACCCCCCAGTAGACCCCCCAAATGACCCCCAGTAGACCCCCCCCAGACAAAATATGTCACTCCCCAATTCGTCCATAGGTTCAGGCTTTCATACCTCCGAGTTATATCCAAAGGCACGGGTTGTTATTCAATAGGTGTAGACAGTAGGGGAAACTAGACCCCCCAAATGACCCCCCAACCCCCCCCCCCCCAGTTGTTCCCAAGAAGTGGGGTATCCCCCAGTATCCCCCAATTAAAGACCCCCACCCAGTAGACCCCCCAATTACCCCCAAATTACACCAAATCTCCCAGTAGACCCCCCAATTCTCCAGTATACCCCCCAGTAGACCCCCCAAATGACCCCCCCCCCCCCCCCCCAGACAAAATATGTCACTCCCCAATTCGTCCATAGGTTCAGGCTTTCATACCTCCGAGTTATATCCAAAGGCACGGGTTGTTATTCAATAGGTGTAGACAGTAGGGGAAACTAGACCCCCCAAATGACCCCCCAACCCCCCCCCAGTTGTTCCCAAGAAGTGGGGTATCCCCCAGTATCCCCCCAATTAAAGACCCCCCACCCAGTAGACCCCCCAATTACCCCCCAAATTACACCAAATCTCCCAGTAGACCCCCCAATTCTCCAGTATACCCCCCAGTAGACCCCCCAAATGACCCCCAGTAGACCCCCCCCAGACAAAATATGTCACTCCCCAATTCGTCCATAGGTTCAGGCTTTCATACCTCCGAGTTATATCCAAAGGCACGGGTTGTTATTCAATAGGTGTAGACAGTAGGGGGAAACTAGACCCCCCAAATGACCCCCCAACCCCCCCCCCCCAGTTGTTCCCAAGAAGTGGGGTATCCCCCAGTATCCCCCCAATTAAAGACCCCCCACCCAGTAGACCCCCCAATTACCCCCAAATTACACCAAATCTCCCAGTAGACCCCCCAATTCTCCAGTATACCCCCCAGTAGACCCCCAAATGACCCCCCCCCCCCCCCCCCCCAGACAAAATATGTCACTCCCCAATTCGTCCATAGGTTCAGGCTTTCATACCTCCGAGTTATATCCAAAGGCACGGGTTGTTATTCAATAGGTGTAGACAGTAGGGGAAACTAGACCCCCCAAATGACCCCCCAACCCCCCCCCCAGTTGTTCCCAAGAAGTGGGGTATCCCCCAGTATCCCCCAATTAAAGACCCCCACCCAGTAGACCCCCCAATTACCCCCAAATTACACCAAATCTCCCAGTAGACCCCCCAATTCTCCAGTATACCCCCAGTAGACCCCCCAAATGACCCCCAGTAGACCCCCCCAGACAAAATATGTCACTCCCCAATTCGTCCATAGGTTCAGGCTTTCATACCTCCGAGTTATATCCAAAGGCACGGGTTGTTATTCAATAGGTGTAGACAGTAGGGGAAACTAGACCCCCCAAATGACCCCCCAACCCCCCCCCAGTTGTTCCCAAGAAGTGGGGTATCCCCCAGTATCCCCCCAATTAAAGACCCCCACCCAGTAGACCCCCCAATTACCCCCCAAATTACACCAAATCTCCCCAGTAGACCCCCCAATTCTCCAGTATACCCCCCAGTAGACCCCCAAATGACCCCCCCCCCCCCCCCAGACAAAATATGTCACTCCCCCAATTCGTCCATAGGTTCAGGCTTTCCATACCTCCGAGTTATATCCAAAGGCACGGGTTGTTATTCAATAGGTGTAGACAGTAGGGGAAACTAGACCCCCCAAATGACCCCCCAACCCCCCCCCCCCCAGTTGTTCCCAAGAAGTGGGTATCCCCCCAGTATCCCCCCCAATTAAAGACCCCCCACCCAGTAGACCCCCCAATTACCCCAAATTACACCAAATCTCCCAGTAGACCCCCCAATTCTCCAGTATACCCCCAGTAGACCCCCCAAATGACCCCCAGTAGACCCCCCCAGACAAAATATGTCACTCCCCAATTCGTCCATAGGTTCAGGCTTTCATACCTCCGAGTTATATCCAAAGGCACGGGTTGTTATTCAATAGGGTGTAGACAGTAGGGGAAACTAGACCCCCAAATGACCCCCCAACCCCCCCAGTTGTTCCCAAGAAGTGGGGTATCCCCCAGTATCCCCCAATTAAAGACCCCCCACCCAGTAGACCCCAATTACCCCCCAAATTACACCAAATCTCCCAGTAGACCCCCCAATTCTCCAGTATACCCCAGTAGACCCCCCAAATGACCCCCCCCCCCCCAGACAAAATATGTCACTCCCCAATTCGTCCATAGGTTCAGGCTTTCATACCTCCGAGTTATATCCAAAGGCACGGGTTGTTATTCAATAGGTGTAGACAGTAGGGGAAACTAGACCCCCAAATGACCCCCCAACCCCCCCCCCAGTTGTTCCCAAGAAGTGGGGTATCCCCCAGTATCCCCCAATTAAAGACCCCCACCCAGTAGACCCCCCAATTACCCCCAAATTACACCAAATCTCCCAGTAGACCCCCCAATTCTCCAGTATACCCCCCAGTAGACCCCCCAAATGACCCCCAGTAGACCCCCCCAGACAAAATATGTCACTCCCCAATTCGTCCATAGGTTCAGGCTTTCATACCTCCGAGTTATATCCAAAGGCACGGGTTGTTATTCAATAGGTGTAGACAGTAGGGGAAACTAGACCCCCCAAATGACCCCCCAACCCCCCCCCAGTTGTTCCCAAGAAGTGGGGTATCCCCCAGTATCCCCCCAATTAAAGACCCCCACCCAGTAGACCCCCCAATTACCCCCCAAATTACACCAAATCTCCCAGTAGACCCCCCAATTCTCCAGTATACCCCCCAGTAGACCCCCAAATGACCCCCCCCCCCCCCAGACAAAATATGTCACTCCCCAATTCGTCCATAGGTTCAGGCTTTCATACCTCCGAGTTATATCCAAAGGCACGGGTTGTTATTCAATAGGTGTAGACAGTAGGGGAAACTAGACCCCCCAACTGACCCCACCCCCCCCCCAGTTGTTCCCAAGAAGTGGGGTATCCCCCAGTATCCCCCCAATTAAAGACCCCCACCCAGTAGACCCCCCAATTACCCCCCAAATTACACCAAATCTCCCAGTAGACCCCCCAATTCTCCAGTATACCCCCAGTAGACCCCCCAAATGACCCCCAGTAGACCCCCCAGACAAAATATGTCACTCCCCAATTCGTCCATAGGTTCAGGCTTTCATACCTCCGAGTTATATCCAAAGGCACGGGTTGTTATTCAATAGGTGTAGACAGTAGGGGAAACTAGACCCCCCAAAAGACCCCCAACCCCCCCCCCAGTTGTTCCCAAGAAGTGGGGTATCCCCCAGTATCCCCCAATTAAAGACCCCCACCCAGTAGACCCCCAATTACCCCCCAAATTACACCAAATCTCCCAGTAGACCCCCCAATTCTCCAGTATACCCCCCAGTAGACCCCCCAAATGACCCCCAGTAGACCCCCCCAGACAAAATATGTCACTCCCCAATTCGTCCATAGGTTCAGGCTTTCATACCTCCGAGTTATATCCAAAGGCACGGGTTGTTATTCAATAGGTGTAGACAGTAGGGGAAACTAGACCCCCCAAATGACCCCCCAACCCCCCCCCCAGTTGTTCCCAAGAAGTGGGGTATCCCCCAGTATCCCCCCAATTAAAGACCCCCCACCCAGTAGACCCCCCAATTACCCCCCAAATTACACCAAATCTCCCAGTAGACCCCAATTCTCCAGTATACCCCCCAGTAGACCCCCCAAATGACCCCCCCCCCAGACAAAATATGTCACTCCCCAATTCGTCCATAGGTTCAGGCTTTCATACCTCCGAGTTATATCCAAAGGCACGGGTTGTTATTCAATAGGTGTAGACAGTAGGGGAAACTAGACGCCCCCAATGACGCCCCCACCCCCCCCCAGTTGTTCCCAAGAAGTGGGGTATCCCCCAGTATCCCCCCAATTAAAGACCCCCACCCAGTAGACCCCCAATTACCCCCCAAATTACACCAAATCTCCCAGTAGACCCCCCAATTCTCCAGTATACCCCCAGTAGACCCCCCAAATGACCCCCCCCCCCCCCCAGACAAAATATGTCACTCCCCTATTCGTCCATAGGTTCAGGCTTTCATCCCTCCGAGTTATATCCAAAGGCACGGGTTGTTATTCAATAGGTGTAGACAGTAGGGGAAACTAGACCCCCCAAATGACCCCCCAACCCCCCCAGTTGTTCCCAAGAAGTGGGGTATCCCCCAGTATCCCCCCAATTAAAGACCCCCACCCAGTAGACCCCCCAATTACCCCCCAAATTACACCAAATCTCCCAGTAGACCCCCCAATTCTCCAGTATACCCCCCAGTAGACCCCCCAAATGACCCCCCCCCCAGACAAAATATGTCACTCCCCAATTCGTCCATAGGTTCAGGCTTTCATACCTCCGAGTTATATCCAAAGGCACGGGCTGCTATTCAATAGGAGTAGACAGTAGGGGTAACTAGACCCCCAAATGACCCCCCAACCCCCCCAGTTGTTCCCAAGAAGTGGGGTATCCCCCAGTATCCCCCAATTAAAGACCCCCACCCAGTAGACCCCCCAATTACCCCCAAATTACACCAAATCTCCCAGTAGACCCCCAATTCTCCAGTATACCCCCCAGTAGACCCCCCAAATGACCCCAGTAGACCCCCCCCAGACAAAATATGTCACTCCCCAATTCGTCCATAGGTTCAGGCTTTCATACCTCCGAGTTATATCCAAAGGCACGGGTTGTTATTCAATAGGTGTAGACAGTAGGGGAAACTAGACCCCCCAAATGACCCCCAACCCCCCCAGTTGTTCCCAAGAAGTGGGGTATCCCCAGTATCCCCCAATTAAAGACCCCCACCCAGTAGACCCCCCAATTACCCCCCCAAATTACCCCAGATCTCCCAGTAGACCCCCCAATGCTCCAGTATACCCCCCAGTAGACCCCCCAAATGACCCCCCCCCCCCCCCAGACAAAATATGTCACTCCCCAATTCGTCCATAGGTTCAGGCTTTCATGCCTCCGAGTTATATCCAAAGGCACGGGTTGTTATTCAATAGGTGTAGACAGTAGGGGAAACTAGACCCCCAAATGACCCCCAACCCCCCCCAGTTGTTCCCAAGAAGTGGGGTATCCCCCAGTATCCCCCCAATTAAAGACCCCCACCCAGTAGACCCCCCAATTACCCCAAATTACACCAAATCTCCCAGTAGACCCCCCAATTCTCCAGTATACCCCCAGTAGACCCCCCAAATGACCCCCCCCCCCCCCCCCCCAGACAAAATATGTCACTCCCCAATTCGTCCATAGGTTCAGGCTTTCATACCTCCGAGTTATATCCAAAGGCACGGGTTGTTATTCAATAGGTGTAGACAGTAGGGGAAACTAGACCCCCCAAATGACCCCCCAACCCCCCCCACAGTTGTTCCCAAGAAGTGGGGTATCCCCCAGTATCCCCCCAATTAAAGACCCCCCACCCAGTAGACCCCCCAATTACCCCCAAATTACACCAAATCTCCCAGTAGACCCCCAATTCTCCAGTATACCCCCAGTAGACCCCCCAAATGACCCCCCCCCCCCCCAGACAAAATATGTCACTCCCCAATTCGTCCATAGGTTCAGGCTTTCATACCTCCGAGTTATATCCAAAGGCACGGGTTGTTATTCAATAGGTGTAGACAGTAGGGGAAACTAGACCCCCCCAATGACCCCCCCACCCCCCCCCCAGTTGTTCCCAAGAAGTGGGGTATCCCCCAGTATCCCCCAATTAAAGACCCCCCACCCAGTAGACCCCCCAATTACCCCCAAATTACACCAAATCTCCCAGTAGACCCCCCAGTTCTCCAGTATACCCCCCAGTAGACCCCCCCAATGACCCCCCCCGAGATTCCCCCCCCCCCCCCCCCCAGACAAAATATGTCACTCCCCAATTCGTCCATAGGTTCAGGCTTTCATACCTCCGAGTTATATCCAAAGGCACGGGTTGTTATTCAATAGGTGTAGACAGTAGGGGAAACTAGACCCCCCCCCCAACCCCCCCCCCCCCAGTTGTTCCCAAGAAGTGGGGTAACCCCAGTATCCCCCCAATTAAAGACCCCCCCACCCAAGTAGACCCCCCAAATGACCCCCCAACCCCCCCAAATCTCCCAGTAGACCCCCCAATTCTCCAGTACACCCCCCAGTAGACCCCACATGACCCCCCGCCCCCCCCCCCAGACAAAATATGTCACTCCCCAATTCGTCCATAGGTTCAGGCTTTCATACCTCCGAGTTATATCCAAAGGCACGGGTTGTTATTCAATAGGTGTAGACAGTAGGGGAAACTAGACCCCCCAAATGACCCCCCAACCCCCCCAGTTGTTCCCAAGAAGTGGGGTAACCCCCCAGTATCCCCCCAATTAAAGACCCCCAACCCAAGTAGACCCCCCAAATGACCCCCAACCCCCCCAAGCCCCCCCGGAGACCCCCCAATTCTCCAGTCCACCCCCCAGTAGACCCCCCAAATGACCCCCCCCCCCCCCCAGACAAAATATGTCACTCCCCAATTCGTCCATAGGTTCAGGCTTTCATACCTCCGAGTTATATCCAAAGGCACGGGTTGTTATTCAATAGGTGTAGACAGTAGGGGAAACTAGACCCCCCAAATGCACCCCCAACCCCCCCAGTTGTTCCCAAGAAGTGGGGTATCCCCCAGTATCCCCCCAATTAAAGACCCCCCACCCAGTAGACCCCCCAATTACCCCCAAATTACACCAAATCTCCCAGTAGACCCCCCAATTCTCCAGTATACCCCCAGTAGACCCCCAAATGACCCCCCCCCCCAGACAAAATATGTCACTCCCCAATTCGTCCATAGGTTCAGGCTTTCATACCTCCGAGTTATATCCAAAGGCACGGGTTGTTATTCAATAGGTGTAGACAGTAGGGGAAACTAGACCCCCCAAATGACCCCCCAACCCCCCCCCCCCCAGTTGTTCCCAAGAAGTGGGGTATCCCCCAGTATCCCCCAAATTAAAGACCCCCCACCCAGTAGACCCCCCAATTACCCCCCAAATTACACCAAATCTCCCAGTAGACCCCCCAATTCTCCAGTATACCCCCCAGTAGACCCCCAAATGACCCCCCCCCTGTCCCCCCCCCAGACAAAATATGTCACTCCCCAATCTCGTCCATAGGTTCAGGCTTTCATACCTCCGAGTTATATCCAAAGGCACGGGTTGTTATTCAATAGGTGTAGACAGTAGGGAAACTAGACCCCCAAATGACCCCCAACCCCCCCCCAGTTGTTCCCAAGAAGTGGGGTATCCCCCAGTATCCCCCAATTAAAGACCCCCACCCAGTAGACCCCCCAATTACCCCCCCAAATTACACCAAATCTCCCAGTAGACCCCCCAATTCTCCAGTATACCCCCAGG